>OX439143.1:33909847-35317922 GCA_949318255.1 Pollenia labialis | reverse complement strand
AGGTATACATACGAGAGAATTATTTTGGCTGCCTTTCTTTTTATAAGGAATTTTGACATTTAGAGGAAGTTTATATATAAAAACCAATTCGGAAGAAAATTAGAGCTTATAAACGTTAACATTTTTTAGAACAAAGAATTAAAGAATTAGATATTTTTTCGCTTTTATACTTACTTGTATATTGTTTTAAAGAAAAGGTAAGTTTTATCATTCAAAATAATATAAAAATAACTTGTGTTTTGTAAAACAAATTTAACATATATACTGAATGAGTAAAAATCAAAATTAACTGCAAATTTCACCATGTTAAGTCTAAAAAAATGTTGGTAACTGGAAGTTAAAGTAATAGTTGGTGAAATTGGCCGTAAATATTCAATTAAAAATAAAATAATTATGACTGCTTTAAATTCAAAAAATCAAGTTCCATTATAAATTAATCAAAGCCATTTTTCTAGTATAAATTACGTTCTTATAAATTGTTGCCGTTAAACGTCTAACGTACTTTTTGTTATTTATGGAATGCAGATCATTATGTAGTAGGCCAGCAGAAAAAGTAAATAGTATTTAGTTAGAATTATACTAGTTGATATTTACTTTAAAGTTTTGTTTTTTTTTTTAACCCTTCACCACTGGTGAAAAGGGTATATAAAAATTTGTCATTCCGCTTGTAATTTCTACAATATTGATCTTAGACCCCATAAAGTATATACATAAGTATATATACATATATTCCGGGTCCTTATGAATAGCGAAGTTAATTTAACGATGTCTATCTGTCTGTTAAAAAACAAATTCTCAACAACTTGTTTTGGTTTCAAATATATTTGTGCAAAAACAGTGTTCTTTCGACATTGTGAAATTGGCAGTAAACACTCAATTCACCCATGCGTTCCGAATAATATTTTATATTGAGTTTGACGTCTTAAATTCTGAGCGAGTGAGAAATTATTTTGTTCGGCAAGTTTTTTATTAATAAAATTAACAACATGCAATTTGTTTTTGTATTTTTACCCGAGACTTCAAAAAAAGAGCAACACTGTGCCTTCAGAAACACAAAATAAAAATGGAAATTGAAAAAAAACAAAACAACACGTGAAGGAAAATTATAAAAAATTTATTTTAATTGGTGAAAGTGTTGTATATACCAAGGTATATGTTATAAAAACATCCCCTGTATGTTCTGTTTGTAGGTACTTCGGGCTGCTTTTGATCACCAAATTTGTTTTCAACCTCTAAAGGATTTTGAGCATTGTTCTCTTCAACAGAACCATGATCGACTAAAAGTTGTTCTTGCATCTCATCCTGGTAATTTAAATAATTTTCCGTTTCGATTTCAGTTATATCTTCTATACTCTCATCAAAGGAATCTAATAATTCGTAAGATTTATCGAATACTTTCTCTTCTTCTTTGGTCATTTCAAGTATATCATACACTTCTTGAATAACATCTTCTTGAATGGTTGAAGTTGCCTTTGTAATCTTTTTTTTAATCTGGGTTTGCTTTAAAACATCTTTGTTTTGAGATAATATAATTGCTTCTACTTTTATCTGTTCTGAAGGTATTTCTGTCTTTGCTGAAGCGTATTTTAGGTTTTCCGATGATAGCTTTCGCTGTTTTGTGTTTTCTTCCATGGCCGCCAATGTTTTAGCTAAAGTTGACTGTACTGCATACATTTCCTCAGCAGTTCCTTTTGTTGTACTGGCATCAGGATATAATGACAGTTTTACGCCGAAAATTTCGCTCCACTTATTCCGGTTTCTTTCATCCCTGGGTACACGGAATAGAGTTCCAGCTCCCTTTAAATGTTTCTTTTTGCACACTGCACAGACACTTTTATTTGTTTTTATTATATAGATTTCTTCGTACGGAATCTTTTGCTCAAATTTTTTTCACAATCTCTGTTTTTATTTTAAAATGTAAACAAACATGAAAAAATGTAAACAAAAATTAAAAATTTTTACATTTGGGGTTTAACCGGGGTAAACAGCTGCCAAACATAAGCGCCAACGAGTCTACCTTGTGTACTTGTTACCATGCTTGATATGATTGTTTTTTTTCTGAATAATTAAATAAAAAAAAATAATAAAATCATTTTCCTTTTTTCGTCAATTTTCTTTAACACACTTTTAGAAAACAATTCAAAATATGTGGTTCGCTAGTTGTGCTGCCATTTTGTATAATTATTGACATCTGTAAAACATGTGGTAGCTTTGTTTTTCTGGACAAATTTTCCGAAATGGGTGAATCGTTCTGCAGAACACTCAGTAAAAAATTATTCTCCGGACAAAAATATGGTTGGGAACGCATGGATTTAAAATATTTTTAAACACTTCCCCCCCAACCTCCTTAACCAGAGAGTGAGAGAGATTATTATTATTATTTATCTTCCTGTAACACATATTTCACAGAAGAACTTTCAATTATCAGGCATCAGCAGAATGACCCAATATGGTTTTCGTCATCATTCTAATTTGAAAATTTAATGTATTTAACTTAATAATTTTAACAAACAGAAATCTGGAATTTTCTTTATTATATTGTTTTTAACATAAACAAATGTGGCCAATTTCACTTGTTGATTTATTTTGACAACTTTTCATTTTTCAAGTCATTTATTTATAATTCAAGTAATATGACGCTATTAGGGCCAAAATTAAAAAATTGTAATTAAAAAAAATTGCATTCAATATTTAAAAACTTGTCAACTCTGAAACCAATAACAGCCCTATTCATAACAAAAAGTTAGCCACATTTTGTACACTACGTTCAACGAGCTGCTAACTAGAATACCAATTAAGCTTAGCAGGTTGTTGGCACAGAGTTAATTCATAACGAACTTTTCTCCATCTGCCAACTTTTAATAAATCAACTCTGAATTTTTATGACGCCACATTGTATTACCTTCACATATAAAAATTTTAAAAAGTCTAGAGCTCTTGAAAATTGTATGGATGAACAGCCCACATATGGGCTGTGGACTGCAGGCTTAAACTTTGTTCTACGCATTTAATAAATGTTTGTATCGACACACAGGTCATATAATAAAATATTATTTTAATTCTTAAGTATATAGAGCTTATTAAGAAATATACACTCTGGACTAATCCGAAGAATCGGGCGTAGTTCATGGTTTTTTTGCCAAAGAATGCTTAATAAGCACACGAAATTCACAATTTTCTATATTTAATTTGTATTCACAATATTTTTATTTTATCTACCGAAGGTGTTATATTACATGTTATCGAAAATAAATAAATAAGGCCCCTATTACGGTTCACAAATAAAACAACTGGTTATGTTGAATTGTATCTTTTTGATGTTTTTGTTCGCCGCAATATAGTAAAGTTGTAAACCATAATGAAAAAAATTACAACTCAACTGAGTTGTGAAGCGTAATACGGGCTTTATTTTTTGATAACATGTTATATAAAGCAAAGCCTTCGCAGCCAATATAAAAATATTGTGAACACAAAACTTTAATATCCATTTTCTCCTCAAAAATCACGAGGTAGTCTGCCATCAATGGCTGTTAAAAACAAACTAAATGACGAAGCTTTATAAAATTTTGACCCGAGTCTACGGACGGATGTCTGTTGACATGTGTAGTGTTGCCATTTAACTTAAGAGGCTAGAAATTCAAAGAGTCACAGACTTATTGTATGCAATTTACTGAAATAACAGAACACAGAAAATTGTATATGGTTTATTTTTTGATAATTTTTTAACCCTTATGTGTGTGGACAGGTACCTGTGTACCTATTGCGTTTTCAAATCGAAATTTTTTATATAAGATTTTAGTCTACAATTCTACAATTTCATGAGAACTCCTAACTTTTTGTTATTATTATATTTTCATAGGTGTTTATATACATACAATATCAGTTGGGGGGGTGCGTGGCATATCAATTTGCTTTTTGCACCCTTAATAGGGTGAATAGGTACCTGGGTACCTGTATACGTTTTATATGGAGCAACTTGGAGGATCTTTGCAGAAAAAGTTGCGAAATTCAGCAAAAGTAGCTAAATTAAGCAAAAAACTTGCTGAGTTTAGCAATTTGTTTGCTAATGTTAGCAACTTTTTCTGCAAAGATCCTCCAAGTTGCTCCATATAAAACGTATACAGGTACCCAGGTACCTATTCACCCTATTAAGGGTGCAAAAAGTTGCTGATATTACAAATTTTTTTTTTGGGTGTAGGATTATAAAAAATATATGAAAAGGGGAAAACCAGAGTAAAATTCTAATATTATATCATTAACCATCGATTTTTTGTACAATACAAGACAAAAAATTACATTTCTCATACAATTTGCATGAAGGTACCCAGGTACCTATCCACCCTATAGAAGGTGTTTTTTTTTCCACACACATAAGGGTTAAAATATATATTTTTAAAACTCAAAGATATAATGCGTTTTATCTATCTAAAGATATTGGACTTCAACACCAGAATAGAGCAGATTATGTTTTTATAAAACAGAGTTGGTTTTTTTTACGGTGTTTGCGTTTTTAGTTAATATTTTAACATGAGCGGCATTGCCTGATTTCGCTGTTGGCAACTCAACTTCAATTAATTGGCCCATTAGATAACAGACTTGAAATTAAATATCAGAAAAGATGAGATTTTGTTCATGAGCTTGAGCTTAAATTGTTTTAAACTTACTTAATTTAAAAACAAACTTTTAAGAAAATTTTCATATTTCAGAAAAGAGCTTTTTTCTATGAGTTCATATAATTGGCATGCTTTTATTATAATCTTGCCACACACTCAGGTCAGAATGAATTTAAGTTTGTATTAACAATTTCGATTGATTTACATTTGGGTTTAGTTGATTTCATCGCTTTTCAAAATATTCAAACTAAAAAAAAAATAACTTTGAATGAATATTAATTAATTTATTTCACGTTTTATGCAGAAGCAAATTTGCGTGAAAGTGAAAGTTCATTTCGAATTCAATTCGTTGAAATTGGTTTAACATTTCCAGTTTATCTTATGAAATATCAGCAGAACTCGTTCAATTTATACTCTTAATTTTGTTTTACAAATCCAAGTGAGTTCTTTAATATGAAGATTTTTTTCTAAACCGTAGCTCATTTTTTTATAATTTTTCATTTGAACATACATATATTTTTTCTTTCAAAGTAATAAAATTGTGAATCCATGTTGCAATTGTCTCTCTTAACAATAGCAACAGGTTTTCATAAATATTTAAATATTTATTAATTATAAATTATGTATATTAATATATTTTTTTTATTTAATACTTATAACATAATGTTTGACCTGGTACGCTTACAAATTAAGCTTACTTGTCACCTATTATTTTAAACTTATTATATTTATAAATAGTTTTCAAACAATTGACATTTAAATTTTCAAAAAAAAAATAGTTTAATTTTTTTTATCTTAAAAAATCTTTGATTTTGCATGTTGTATAACTCTCTTATATTTGTGTTTTACCCATAATTTTAGTTTAAAAACTAATTTCATTTGCTTGTTTTTTTTTTTTTCTTAGGATTTACATTTATTGCGCAAGCCGCGTTTCTTAAAACGCAATAAACGTTCTGCTTGCCTAAGAGCTGAACAATTACGTTTGGTGCAAGAACGTAAATCTTTAATGCCTAGTGGTAGCGGCGGTGGCTCATCGTCTACGGATTCGGCTACCAGTTGCGGTAACTCTTCTTCGGATACCAATAATCCTTTAAACTCATCGTACTTGAATAGTTTTTGGAGTAAACGTCCCCCCGAGCGTTTGGGTAGTTCGGCTTTGGTTTGTCCTGGTGGAGAAAAATATTTCATTAACGATCGTGATGAAATCAAACTGAATGCCTCAGGTCGTCAGGTTTTTGTAATTAATAAGAATCTCAAATTTTTTAAATTGGACTCAGTGAGAAAAGCTAAAATGGTAAGTGGTAGTTTTAAGTTTTTTTTTTAATAATTTTGTTCGTTTAAACATATTGGTGGGTATTATGAACCAAATTCGATTTTCGACAGCTAATTCGACTAGATGATCGAACGAATTTTCATTTGGTATTATGGCGTGCATTCGATAAAAATTTACTATTGTGATTTTGTTAATTCACAGTAGTACATTTTCGGCGGAATTTTGGTTGTTTTCAAATAATTTAGCTTCGGTGGGGTTTCATCCCAATTTTTACATGCTGAACTTTACTGCAAATCATTTTATTTTTTGGTTTTTTTTTTTTTATTTTTTATTTATTTCATTAAATGTAATATAAAAAGCCACTCATGGCCAATTAAAATATATATTTCAAAGCAGTTTGCCTGAATACAATTATAAAATATTTATTTGCACCGTCGAAAGCAAATTTGTTTTCGATGCACAACGAAATTTTCGACAGTGCTGCAAACTCATAATAACAAATTAGTTTACAAAAAAAAAAAAAAAAAAAAAAAAAAAAAAAAAAAAAAAACTTTTTACTACGACATTTATAAAAATCATTTTCGTGGCACCCAAATTTCAATATTACCTTTCCAAATTAAAATTGCACGCTTAAAACTATGGAGATAGCAGTTTTTCAAAAAAAAATTTTTTTTTTTTTTTTTTTGAAGTTTTGACGAGTTATTGTCGAAAAATTTATTTTTTATGCGTTAATTTTTAAGGTTTTTAGAAGGTAAGTTAAAAAAAATTCGCTGACTTTAAATTTTTTAAAATGTCCTATTCAAGGTAAAATTGTAGGCTTTTAACGATGACGTTGTCATTAAAAAAAAAAAAGTTTTGCTTTTGACAAGTTTTTGTCGAAAAAATGTTTTTTCCAAGGACCAAAAACTATTTTTTTTTAGTTTACGAGATAACCAATTATAGTAAAAAATATAATAAATAACCTTTACTTCAACCAAAAAATGTTTTGGTTACAAGTAATACTATTTGACAGTTTTTTAATTAAATGTATTCAACACCAAATCCTTATGTAAAATTGCTTGCTGAATCCGAACATGATTTAAGAATGCTCAAAAGTAGAACAGTTTTCCAGATATTGCAAAATAACAGTTATTTGTGTTTTTGAAAAAAATGATGTCACTTACTGCAAATACATATCTTCAAAAATATTAAACGGATTATGTTTTTCTTTTTTTAATGAAAGATGATAAAATTACTAAAATAACAATGGATTGCCTTGCCAGTGAAGATTGGTCAAGAAATGACAAAGTTATATGACTTTTTGTCGTTTCTCTTATAACAGTTAGGGTCCCTGTTTTTTTCTTTCGCTTTTTAACTCTTTTTTTTTTTTTTTTGTTATTAAAATTAAAATGTTAGAGCTGTTGAAGTACCTATCGCAAATCTTAAGTAGAAATTTTCTAAAAATCACGGAAAAATCGGTTCAAATACAAAAAATATTTCTTCCCGAGTCCAACTTTTATTACAAAAGTAAATTGTACATTTATTCCTAGACGTCGGTATATGAATCTGTCAAATCGGTAAACAAATGGCCGAGATATAACCAAACACTGAAAAATAACTCGTTATATCACAATACCACGATTAGCGAAGTCATACAAATAGCGGCCTTCAAATAGTCTGTAATTATTGCATTTTTTTATGGTTACTAATTAAATAAAACTTACAATTCATCATGAATTAAGTAGAAAAAAAAAACAATTGCACCGAATAATAATTGCCAGATTCCTGTAGCTGCAGAAAAACCGTTTTTTTAAAAGTTCGTATGATATAGAGAAAGTGCGAAGACCATATGGTTAAGTGTTCCAATATCTAGCTATCCTAACAATAAATGAGCGTTCAAAAAGGGAGCATGATACAAGTGCAATAATCAGTTGAGGATTTCTTGTAAAACTGGAAAATATAAATTTTGTATGTTTTTACTTTGTAAAAGAACAACAAATTACGTATCAATTCATATGACGACGATATTCATAAAAATTTCCAATTGTTTGTATCTAAGCAAGTTTATCTTTAGTCTATGTAAAAAAATATTCATTATTAATAATATAATAATAAATTAATAATAAATAATAATATGAATATGCATTTATTTCAAAAATTTAAATATTTTTTCCCCCTTTTTTCCTGTCCAGTGTCATTTACGCATTACCCAGTGTAAATACAAACGTTTCCAACAGTTTGCCCAGCGTTGGCTCACAGCTCATGTATCCGCCGAACAGCAGCAACAATGCAATGAATGGTTATTGGGTAACAACAATAATAGTGCAATTATGGCAACATCATCGTCCGCAACAACAGCAACTAATACTTGGTCATTGCCAAAAACAAAAGTTATTGTACAAAATGATTTAAAAAAAACACCCTATCGTCCATATCAACGTTATAAAGTATTAAGTAGCGGTGGAACCAATAATATAAACAGTATTAGCAGTTCTGCAGCCAGCATGTATAATGCAGCAGTTAGTAGTTTAGTTAATGCTAGTGTAGCCAATTTGATAAATGTCAATGCCTCCTCAACATCAACATTAGCGACAGGATTGGTATCTACAACAGCACCAGCTGGTGTCGTAGCAACTGGTGTAAACTTAAATACTTTGGCCAGTGTTTCTGCTTTTAACGCCACCAACGATGGTACCGCAACGAACATAACAAATTTAGCACCTACACCACATTGCAATAGTGTAGCGGGGTTGGTGCAGTCCTCAGTAGTAGTGGTACAAGAACAACCCGCTCAAATTAGGCCTATGGAAAGTTAATTTATTCAAAAAGAGTTGAAAAAAAAATAATAAAGCTTCCAACAATTTGATTTTAATATTTGCATTTTATTATTGCTTTACTTTTTGATTTTTCTTTTTGTAGATTTAAGTTAAAATAAAAATAAAATTTTGTTTTAATTTTAACAAAGAAAATAAATTAAAAAAAAATAATTACAAAAAATAAAAGAAAAATTAGTCTTAATTAGAAAATAATTTAAACACATAAAAATGTACAGTTGACTTTAAAAAATTAATATAATTTGATTAATTATATGATATACATATTTAAATAATGATTCCTTATTTAAACAAAAATATATTAAAAAAAAAGAAAAAAAAACTTTGAAAAGATTTTCATGTTAAGTCAAAATAAAAGATAAAAACATTTGTAAAAAGTCACTAATATTATTATAAATAAAACAACAACAAATCCAATAGTAATAATAACCATCTTTAACAAATATAACTTTTGATTTTAGTTTAACTTTTAATTTTCTTATACATATATATTTAATTTTGCTGTTACATAGTTGGTTCTAAAAATTTTTTTTTTTTTTTTTATTATTTTGCCTGTATAACGTGCTTATTTTACTATAAATATATGATGAATTTCTTTATTGTAATAACTAAGTTAACATTCGTTTGAATATGAAATCCCAATTAAACCACAGCAATTAGAGAAAACTAGTGTTTCCAATTGTATTTCATTCATTTTGTATACATACTTTATTTAATTATTTTTATCAATCATTATAATTTTTTTTTTTTTTAGTTTATAAGCTTTTTTAATGTTAATAACTAAAAATTATAAGTACTATATTTCTATGCTCTTAATATAATTATATTATAAATAAAACTGTCTTATTTAAGTCGGAAACAAAATAAATTTTGAGAAAAAATATAATATTAAAAAACACACAATTATGGTTTAAAACAATAAAAAAATTTAACATTTTTGTAAAAAGTCATTAGTGTTTTAATAAAACAAATCAGGATAGATACTGAACTATTTTTTTCCATTAAAAGGGCAATTTTACAAATCATGTGATAGGCATCATTACATCTATTCGTTCTTTATTTTAGTTATAAAATTCTGTTAAATAGAGAAATATTTGTATAATAATTGTTTGTCATTAAACTCTTAAATTACAAAGATCTTATTAAAAAACTACTTTTAAAATGCTTGCGTTTTACGTTTTCAATTTCCAGCACATCAATGTTAGACTTAAGAATAAGAAAGAACACTTGAGAAGAAGATCAATCCAATTTAACTTGGTTCTTATTTAATCACCACTATCGTGAATAATTCTTCCCTCTTAATTATTCCCCTTTTCACATATTTGCGATCATGAAAAACTTCTATGAAAAAAATGTAATTCAAATGAGAATAATAACGTGAAAAAATGTTCCCCGAAAAAAATTCCCCTTATCGTGAAAAGTTTTTTCCCTCGTAATTTGTTCACATTTCCCTTAGATTTTCTCACTTTATTTGCGCTAGGGAACAGAACATGTATGTATGTAAGTATTCGAATAATTAAATTTTTCGAAAGCAATTTACGATTCGAAAGTTAAACCGTACTGTTGAACTCGTTCGAAACGATAACAAAGTTGTATTTATAAGCAAATAGAAAATTTTATTTAATGTTGGTAGCATTGCTATTCACCCCTATTGCAAAAAACTACTCCCATAAAAATATTCCCATATTTTTTTATTTTGTATTGTGAATGATTCCCATAACAAATCTTTTGGGAATGAATTCTCAAACTTAAAAAATTTGGCATCGCCAATGTTACCTTGCGCGAGTATTTTTTACTAAATAAATTCCCAACAAGTGTTAATGTGAGCTACAAGGAAACATGTAAATTTTAATTTGTGTTCTAAGGTTGGACTAAATTAAATTGATTTTTCCTTTTATTGAAGGAGTGTTAATAAAGAAAATGAAGATAAACACTATTCATTACTTATTTTATTATATTTTTATTAGTATTTTACTTGTTTTTTTTTCTTTTACAATACAAGCACTGACAAGCTATTCATTTTTATTCCCAAAATATTTGTGATACCGATTTATTGGGGATGGGAATATAGGTTTGCTCCCATATAACATATTACCATAACATTCGCGATAGGGGTGATTAAAATATCAAAATGGACGAAAATATCCCAAAACAAAATAAGTATTAAAGACTATTCAATGTGTTTTTTTAATAAAAATTTTTTTTATTTCCCTGTGGCTTAAAGAATCGAAAGAAAAATCCAACCATTATTTTATACTGGGGGGGTTACTGCGTATTTTGATTCGAAAGAAATAATTTACGAGTTCGAACAATTTGTACAGTGTATTCTTTCGAAATACACGATAACTCCCCAGAACTGTAAAAGATTGCAATCGATTTAATTGCATTCACATGATTTCTCGGTAATAATTGCTATTTTTTTATTGCATTTAATATCGGACAATTGAGTGATTTCAATTTTAATTTATAAAATCCATTTTCGGATTTTGTATGCAATAAATGTTTTGAAATCGATTTATTTAATCAGGTATGTGATGAAAATTTATCACACCTTTGAAATCGATTGATTTACATCACATACCTCATAATTGGTAATAGATTAAAGAAAATAAGTTCACCACCTCGTTAATCTATTACGAAACAGTCGCAGGCGTATTTTAAATACGCCAACCACGATAAGGGTGAATGTCTTTAATTGCAATCAAAATGAAATCAGAGTCAAAATCTTCAAATTAAACTCACTCTTCTAAAAAAATAAAGCCGACTCTGATAATTTTGAATTGCCAAACAATGTCAATTTTTGTGTACAACTACTAGATTTCAAGTGTATATTCGGTCTTATTGCGTAAGGCATTGTCGTTAACGCCTGCGTCGTTTTTTGTAATATATATGTTGGACTTTCAGTGATTTTTTTTTTTACTCGAACTGAATTAGAATTGCAAATCTATAGAAATCGCACGGTTTCAATTAAAATTTGATTGCAATTAAATTGATTGCGTGAAAAGTTTTCTGAGAAAAATGATTGCAATCACAAAGTATTTGCAATGGCAATTCTGAAATCATTATGCTTGAAATCATTTTGATTGCATTTTTCCACAGTTCTATCGATCATTCGAAAGATATTTTTTCCATAGAAGTATGTATGTATGTTAGAAATTGTCACTAATACATATGGTTGGTCTAATGTAGAAATGCACTAACTCAATTTGTTTTGAAATTCATTCTTTTTTTTTTGTGATTTTAATACATTTTACACAAATACACCACGACACAAAAATTTAATGCAATAGTCACCCTTATTCTATGTGGCGTCGTCAACAGTAAACAACGCAATTTGTTATGTTTTGTTTAAATATCGTATTCCCGTTAGCAATATTGGCATTTTTCGATGACTGTTAACGATTGTTTGGTATTTTCTAAGAAATATTGGCTGTTGCCTTTAATTGCCTTTAAGTTTGTCGTCGGCGTTTTTAGTGTTGTCATGTGCTGATTTGTGTTGTGTTTTAAAAATTTTACGTTTGGTTGACTGCAATTTTGATTTCTACAGCGGTTTTGATATTTTTCTACATTTGTGTTGTGCTTTGATATATTTTTTGTGGAAATAATTAAAATACCAACTAAGTGCCAGTTCGAGAAGCTAGTGGAGAAGAGCTTGTAAAAAAATCTATCACTAGCCAGAGGATTTTGCAGGGTCTCTTTCCCAATAAATTATACATCCCTTGCGATTAAATGCTGGTCTTGTTTTTTTTTTTTTTTTGAGCTAACATTTTGATGTGGGTTCTGTCCACACAGCCAATTACACCTGGAAATGCTGCTTTTCAAAGAAATGCAACTTAGGCCCCTATTACGGTTCACAACTCAACTCAGTTGAGTTGTAATTAAGACAACTGGTTGTGATCAGTTGTAATTTTTGTCATGTTTTTGTTCACCGCAATATAGCAAAGTTGTAAACCATAATACAAAAATTAAGAAATTACAACTCAACCGAGTTTTTTTCTAATCAGAAAACAGTAAACAATAGGTGTGATCCCGTACCCAACATTGGGAGCCCGCGGGATCCCAATCTTACCGAAAACTGTTCCCGTACTCAAAGTTTGGTAAAGTGAGAGAGATTTTAAGAAAAAAATATTCTTGCACGAAGTAGCCCGTACTTTTTCTTTGGGCTGATTGGGAAAATTGTCAAACGATCAGCTGTGACAAAAAATAAATAATAAAAAACTACAAACAAGAATTACCAAAAGAATTAAAATAAAAAATATTAATAAAATAAACAAACGAAAATGTTAAAAAATGTAGGTACATGTTTAAATTTTACTTTTGTACATGCTAATGTCTCATTTATATATTTATTTGAACGTTACAATGTTAACTTACGTACTTTTGTAATTTTTTGTTTATTAGTGAGAGAAATTTTTGTTTACTCTCATTTTACCGACCTTTACCCAAAAAGTACGGGATCGCACCTATTATAAATCAGCTGCTTCTTATATAAGAGATGTGTGCCGTATTTTATTAACATTATTGATAAAGAGTCAACGGCGTCATAATACTCTTACAAAATACCAATTTAACATAGAATTGATGTTGTCTTTGATAAAAATTGCTGTTGTCTTAAAATTGCCGTTATTATTGCCGATGCCAAATAGAATAAGGGTGAGTATAAAATTCGATTTTCTTTGGATCGTTTTTATTCTGAATAACAGAATAATATTGCGATGCGAAAAGTAAATGACAGCAAATCTTAAGATTGGTACTCTTTAATAGATTTGCGCATTTGTCTTTCGCATCTGTTTAATGTTGATTAAACACCTTAATTATATTTATATAAAGTTGCAGAATATGATTTTCTATTACTTAAACTCAATACACGTTTCCATCCCTGGATTTATTTTGTACTCGTTGAAGATTCTAAATGTCACTTTTATCCAGATGTAGTAAACCACAAAAAATGAAGTTGCGCCTTTGTTAAAAATATACAAAAATTAAACACTTGCTTGCAAGAATTCAACCTAGCCAGAAGCGACCAGTTCTGCACTTTAGCGTTACCAAATTAAAACAAATCCTTGTCATACTAACTCTTGTATTTGAATTAATTACCAAGTTACTTGAACTAAACTTGCTATAGATAAGTATACATCAATCTCCTTGTGAACTACCTATGGAAAATAAATACTCAACTTAATCAAAATACCCAGCGCTGCATTTATTAAGTGTTTCCTTCAAAAGGTAAGCATATGTAATTTAACTCCATTGTAAAAGAAAGTTTTTATCCCACTCCTCTTTCTTTTACACCTTTCCCACTGGTTAAAATTTTGGGAGAGAAATTGTAATCAGTCACCTTCCTTAAAGATTGGCAAACTTGTTAATTCTGACTCCAAACCCATAGCCAAACTAGAAGAAGCTTTGTATAAGTGGTCATCTGTACAAACACTTATTTAGCATATTTTTCTTTTTTTTCTTTTCGCAGATCATCACTATTTTTTGTTATATTAATTTTAACATTTCATTACGGTGAATCTGCGCAATCTTTATTTTCAAAAAATTTTGCGAAAGTGATAGAGAATTATAATTGGCATTAAGGTTTCGCATCGGAATAGAGAGAAGCCCCTCTGTTTTAAAAGTTTATAAAAAATACTCCTTTTTATTTACTCCGTACGTTGAGTTTCATCTATCTTTACCTATCTATCTTTAAAACCGTCAGTTTTAAAAAAACTTAACTGAAAATTTCTGTCAATTTAAATTTCAATCGATTCCGATTTCAAGAACAAATTTTTAAAAAGTTGCATTATTTAGCCAAAAAGGTCGTATTATGGGGTGTCATAGAATCCAAGTCTGTTTTGCTCATTGTCGGTTTTGCAAACCAATATTGGTTTCATTTAGTGTCATGAAAACAAGTCGGACTTATTATTATTTTCGAATACACATAAAACCCATATTCGAATCAGCTGTTTAATGTTTTGGCTCATGTGTTTACAACTTTAAATTTTGATTGTTTGGTTCCCTGAATAAAATTTCATTTAGCCTTATTGTTGTTATCTGTCGTTTTATGTAGTAGATTAAAGAACACAGATTGTGTGTTATGCGCCCCATACACTTTTCAATTCAATTGTCAACTGAGTCTTTCAACTGAATTGATACTTGGCCACACACTTCTTCAACTGAATTGAAAGATTTTAATTCAACTGTCAAATTTAGATTTTTTTACAATTTTACAAAAATTTATTTTCTCTCCAAGTATCCATGTTTGCCACCAATGTCATTTTTTTATTTAAAATTTTATTGAAATTAAAGACAATTTTAAATATATTTCACTTTATCTTTGCAAAAAAAAATTACAAACATAAATTTTGACAGCTGATCAAGAGACTTAAGCACACACAGTACAATCGAATTGAAAGACTTGGAGTCAACTTGAAAAAATCAAAATCTTTTGATTTTTCTTCAACCAACTCGACAACCGTCAAACTAATCAACTGACAAGACCATACACGCTTTGATTTGGACAACAACCGACTCAGTTGACAATTGAATTGAATCGTGTATGGTCTGCTTTACAATCGATGACATTTAAATTGTTGTGGAGTCACCATGCTGCCTGAACATATAGTTGCTTATTACAACGTCAAGAACTGTGTTAAGCAAAAGTGGAGAAGAACACAACCTTGTCGTACTCCAACGTTGACTTTTATGAGATTACTTGTTAAGCCCTCATGTAATATAGACCAATAAGCGTTATTGTAGAGCTTTTTAATGAGTCTTATAATCTTCTCGGCAACACCTATAAATCTTGAGGGTTTCCATATCGCATTGTTTTGTAGGGTATCGAATACGCGCTTGAAATCAGCAAACACTTATTATAACGGAGAGCACCACCTTAACCGGCTATTCAACAATTATTCTCGTGCTGTTAATGTGGTCAATGTATAGTCTAAAGCCAGCTTGCTCAAGTCTTAGCTGTGGCTCGATTGTGGTTAATACGCGGTTGTGCAGGATGAATACTATGATTTATTAGTATAATTAGTATTGCGGTAATTTTGTTGACTATTTATGGTTTTTAATCCAAATTTTCAATATTTTTAATCAGGCTTAAGTTCATCAAATTTAATTTTCGAATCTCAGGTCAGTCAAGAATGAATGATTATCAATAACAATTTTAATTAATTCTCATGTTGTAAAATTCCTTTCTTCATAAAAATAATTTAATGAAAATTAAATTTGATGGACTTAAGCCCGATTAAAAATATTGAAAATTTGGATTAAAACCCATAAATAGTTCAACAAAATTACCACAATACTAATTATTGTTAAAGCTAAGGCACGAGCTCTATGTGTACATTTGTCCCTCAAGTTGTGCTAAAAAAAGATCAACAAGAAAAAGAAAGACAAACATGAAAAAACAAAAAAATGGACTTTGGACTTCAATAAGAATTATTGACAAAGAGTACGAAAAAACAGAGGTAAAGGAAAAACATGTAAAATCAATTAAAAATGGATAATCATTCAAAAAAGCAAATTTCGATCTACCAAAAGGTTAAGACAATTTGGTTTAAGGATTGATGTTTTACAATTGACGTCAGCAGTCGTCGATGGCTGCGAGTGTAAGACGGCAAATCCCTCTGAGGGGATCGAGTGGTAGCGATCGAAACATGTCAGGATAACCAGCCGCCTGGGTTCGAATCTCAGGTCAGTCAAGACTGAATGATTATCAATAACAATTTTAATTAATTCTCATGTTGCAAAATTCCTTTCTTAATAAAAATAATTTTTTAACCATATTTAGATCCAATATAGTTTGAACACTCTTGAAGGTTAACCTTTTTCGGAATTTTTATTACAAGTCCTTCTCTGATATCTTTCGGAACCGTCTTGCTTAACCAAAAATTTACAATGATAGGTTTTAATATTTTCGCTGTTAGAGTGATGTTTGTTTTCAAAAGGTACTGGAGATGCCAGCTGAGCCACCAGCCTGGCTTAATAAAATCCTTTAGCAAGCTTACCGAGTGTGTCAACACGCTCACACCCCCAGACTCCATGCTATCACATTGCCATTTGGACATGCTTAAGACCGTCGCTCGAATTCGCTTCCACTCAGGGAGCACCACAAGAAGACTACAGCGACAATGAGACCAGCACACCGATATATTAGTCGACGTAGAATGTAGTACTATAACCCTTACCCTTATTAAATGCACTGTTTTTGCCTTTTCAAACAAAAATAAACGTAAAACATTTGCAGGGAACAATTTTTTGTTATTTGAGGGATTACCTTCTAGGTAAAATTTAACATGTGTTTATCACGCATTTTACAGATTATAAATTCCTAATAGGTAAAGCAAGAAACAATACATTTTATCAAACAGTTTATTAATTCAGAATAAAAATTTAAAGTTACATTTTTCGTAATTGTAAAAGAATATAAAAAGGATTTAATATCGCAACTTAAAATGCTTACAAAAATATGCGTGATGATTCTTTTTACGATTATTTATATAAGAAATCTTTACGTGTAATTATACCAGAAACTCGATTTTCACAATCTACCACAATAAGATGACGTAATCCCAAAGCTCGAAATTTATTGAAAATCTTTGGTACCGAATCATGCTAAAAAAAAGTAAAACAATTAAAATTAAAATTTTAAAAGTAAAAATGTTCATTGTATATGTTACCTCTCTGGAGCATACTGGTGATGGGTTCAAGAATATTTCTAAATTGACGGTATAATTAACTTTATCCTCCGACATATTAACTTTCTAAAAAATGATTAAAAGATAACAACTTGTAAGTTAATAATGAGATATTATTATAAAAATTGTACTTTAAAATAAAATCGTATAAATTTTATAAAATGATTCATAAATTACATGACATAAAAGAAAGCAATATTCAAAATTTTTTTCATCCCTATCGTGAAAAATATTTCCCTCGTAATTTTTCCCCTTTTTACATCTTTGTGATCATGACAAACTGCCATAAAAAATTTTTTTGAGGTAACTCAAAGGAAAATAATAAAAATGTTTACGGAAAAAAATTTCCCTTATCGTAAATGGTTTTTTCCTTCGTACTTTGTTCAATTTTCCCTTTGATTTGCTCACTTTATTTTTGTTTTGGAATAGAACATGTATCGTTGGTCTAATGTAGAAAGGACCTAACTCACATAATTGCAACTTTACAGGAGAACGCAACTGTGCAAAAAAGCATAGTTGCACTTATTTGACGTGAGCAAACCATTATGCTTCCACCTTCAATTTTCAGTATTTCCGAAACCATTTTTTTAACAAGGCACCTTCCATTTGACAATATTCAAAAATGTATGCAGTTGCGATTATTTAAAAAATGTAAAGACCAAACTTTAGGGTTAATACCTATTGTGTTATTAATTAAAACATGTGTGCCTAAATTCTTTACTGAAGAATAACTCCTTCTATTTTTGGCCACTCTTTATTTGGAATCACAACAGTGTGCGTCGTCATAACTCAAAAAATTAAGTTTTGAAGTTAGTGATGCATAATGGTTTGCTTTGTTCTTCTTTATATTGTGTATAAAATATATTTCCCCTTTTAAAGAGAATTTCGTATATATTTTCTAAATAGTGCAAAAGCAAAACAAAAAATTTTAACACGTTTATTTCGGAATGTATTTTGCAAGGCCCATCTATCAGGTCTGCTTACTTGTACAAAAACAAAGAACGATTCTTCTTAGTTGTCAAAAATTTACTACCAAATATACATGGTATGTGTGGCATACCATAAACGTGAACAAAAGTATACATGCACATGTAAGCAAAATGTAAACAACTTTTGACAACTAAAAAGAACATAAACAATGATCATCAGGCTTCTTGCGCAGACCTTTTCAATGGGCCTTGGTATTTTGTTTTTAATTATGACGACAATGCAGCAAATAAGCGCAATGTGCTATTAGTCTGTTTCAAACTCTGCAGATATTTATATTCTGTGATTTCTGTGTTATTGCATAATATATATGAACGTCGGAAATTTATCCACAAAGTCTTAAAATGCTAATTTATTAAAATCGCATTTTCGGAGAATCTTACATTAATTTCTCAAAATTTGGACTGGGTTTGTAGCACAATTTAAAACAAATTCTTATGTTTTCAGCAACTAACAAACAGTATAAACGTAAATTAAAAAGACTGTTAAGTTTTGAAAAAAATCTATAAACTGCATTAACGATTTTTGGATGAGCGAGTGTTCAACTTATGTTAAAAAAAAGAATCGAAAAAGTTTGCCATTATGAAGATGTTTAAAACATTCATTCATATTTATATTCTTATTCATTTTAAACTTTCTTTCTTGATTTGCAAAACAAAGCCGATAATGTTCAATAATTTACTTACATCGATTGAGGGATAGCGTGGATAAACATCTCTGAATGTTTGTATAGTTGTTTCATTAATCCAAAAACGTTTCTTCTCCTCATATAAAGACTTAAGCAATATAACAATCAATTGAGAACGTAAAATAATGCCACAAACACGACCATTCGAACGATCATTCTACAAAAGAAATAATTGTTATTAAAAAACAATCAATTTGATTATTAAATACATACCCCTTCAACGTTATCAACAACGGGAAAACCATTATGTTTGTAACGATTTAAAATCTCATAAATATAATTGGCTTTATCTCTTAATTTAATACAAACTACAGGAGAGCTCATAATGTTGGATGCCTTTAAGCCCATATAGTGGGGCAAAGGCTCCCATGGCAACATAGGTACATGATTTATTTTAATTTGTATATCGTAAATTCCTTCATTGAAATAATCTCCCACCCATTTGGCACTGATCAGTGTAATGATGAGTGGAAAAAAGAATGACGTTTCGATGCCAGTGGTTTCCATTAAGATAACAGTTAAACTAATGGTCATGCGTAAGACACCACCTAAATTTGCTGCCGCTCCAATTAGTGCATATTTACCGGGATGTAGAAATGTCTAGAAACACATTTAATAACTTTTCAAAACTTAAATGGTTCGAAACCGAAAGAAACTTACAGTTTTTGGAAACAAATAATATGTTACCATCGCCACAGAACGACCCCAGGCAGCACCAACTAAAACAGTGGGTATAAATACACCTAAGCTAACATTTAAACCAAATGTAGAGCACGATAGAAAATAATAGACCAATGTAAACAGAGACAAAGTTAAAATCTTATGAGAGCCTGTTAAATAAAAAGAAAAATATTACAAAGGAAAACGATATGATTTTCTTTTAAATATACCCGGTGGGTCATGAAATAATGAACGGACTGTTGCTTCTGGCGTCTGGAACCATAAAGCAGCTACTGCATTATATTCATTATCTTCGCAAAATAACTATAAAAGAAAATATAAATCATTAACATTAAAATTATTTTTGTTAAACTCTTTCCACGTCCATTTACCTGTGTAGGATAGTCGGTAGGATCGTTACCTAATGGTCGACAATCGTTAATAAAATAGATCATGGCACAGGCTAGCGATACACCCAGCATTGAAACCAGCATAGCTTCCAAAACGCGACCGAATTTAAATTTTACAAATCTTTCCCGAAATTTATTTATCTTTGTATTAAAACTATTCCAGGCTGCACCCAAAAGCCCTCCCGTTATTCCGAAAATCATAAAAATAGGCAATTCAAAGTATTCAAATGTGAGTGGTTGTTCGAATTTGCCCAAATTAAAAAGACCAGTAAATGTAAAATCACTTAAGCCATGATAGGCGGATAAAACAATATTCAAGGTAAATGAGCTAATAATTGAAGCAATTAGCGTGCGCCAAATGAGATTCTGGTTCCAAAAACTAGCAGCCTCTTCAAGGGAAAATAACATACCACCGATTGGTGAGCCGAAAGCTGCTGCAACACCAGCCGCAGCTCCACCTAAAACAAAATCCCGCTTCTCATGGTCATCACGAAAGGCTTTAAAAACCCGAAAATCCTTAACAAATGTGGTACTTTTACCCTGAGATAT
This sequence comes from Pollenia labialis, assembly GCA_949318255.1. Classification (NCBI taxonomy): domain Eukaryota; kingdom Metazoa; phylum Arthropoda; class Insecta; order Diptera; family Polleniidae; genus Pollenia; species Pollenia labialis. Next base: position 35,297,242 of record OX439143.1, on the reverse strand, counting down.
ACCAGCAGCAACTACGGCACCAGCATGTATCATGGGTCCTTCCTAAAGTTTATAATTATTAAAAACTCTATATAGGTATAAACACTTACCTTTCCTCCTGCTAAGCCCCCTACCACGGAAGTAACTACACCAATACTTTTAATGGCCAATGTTTTAATTCGAACTATTCGTGGAATTTTTACACCGTTTAAATAACTTTTTACTTGGGGTATACCACTACCAGCGGTAATTGGTTCCAAATATGTTACCATAGTTGCTCCTAAAGCAACGGGTAAAATGCTAAGACCTATCCAATATAAGTAAGGCAAAACCAAGTCTGCAGATGGATTCGATTCATGAGGCATATTAACATCAACAGCTTAAATGAAGCAAGAATAATATATATGCAAGTTACACAATTTATAGTAATATTTTACACTTAAAATGCTTATGAGTTCAAATCTTTTTATTTAGGCCCGTTTTCACAGCTTACCGATAGCTAAAGTTATTAAAACTTTACTTTTACCTACCAGGTTGGACGAACCTTAATTTACTTTATCGCTCACTTTAGGCTAAAGTTTGGTTTTAATAACGAAACACTTTTTATAAAGCCGTTTAAAGTATACTTTTAGCTATCCGTAAGTTGTGAAAACTGGCCTTGAATATACAATCTAAAATTCTGATAGTATTTACATAGAAAATGTTCCTGGAAAATATTGAAGGAATAAGGCTATTAAAGTATGAAAGCTTTATAAATTGTAATTTGACTTAGAATACACATTCGAATTAATATGAAAGTTTATGTAATAAATGTTACTCCGATGAGAAACTAATTCCCAGATTCTATACATATATGTATATGTACATCGTTAGCTAAAATGCAAAAAGGCGTAACTAACAAAATGTATAAAATTGTGTTTTTGGTTGGTTAATATGAATTTCATGTCTTGACAAAATTTTAGCTTCTGCGATCCAAAAATTACGCTTTTATTAACAAAAAACAAAGGACGTTACTGAAAGAGTGTTTATTTTATAAATGCAAAATTACGTTATAATCCATTTTTTCAAGCAAAATATAATGAAATGGTTTCCTTTAAAAAATTGTTTGAAGACTTCCATGGACGACTTATCAATGCATGTTTTCTGACATGTTTATAGTTTTCATTTCATCAAGTTTTTTGCTTCTACTGTAAAATTATATTTTTGTTAGAAACGCCTTTTTGCATTTAAGCTAACGATATGTATATATTTTAATGGATATGACTTTTTCGTTAACTCTAACAGATTCTTTCACAATTCTGTAGAATATTTTTTCATTTGTCAGTAATTCACCAAACAATATTTAAAAAAAAAGAGTGAAAAACTTGTATTTACTACGGTATTCAATTAATCGATGTTTTATAATATTCGATAAATTATATTATAAAGCATAGGAATAGCTTATCACATCAACAATAACTTTCAGTGTTTTTGTCAAGAATGAAAATTTGGCGCTTCACTCACTAGTTGCCTATATTGAGAAATCCTTTAATTTCGGGAATACTAGCCTTTCTGGACATTAAGGGGGCTTTCAATACGATCCATCTTGGAATCAATAAGAGAGTTGGGTGTTGACGGAGGATCATTGAATTCACGATGGGTGCTACCAATGTTTGTAGATTGGTACAGAGAGGCTGTGTCCATTGTTGCCAACTTTTAGACTTCCCATCAAAACGCACTTCAAAAACCGCTAGAAACCGCTTAATTTTTTATTTAGCTTAAATTGTTTTAAAAATATCGCTAAAATCTAAATATAATGTGAAATGTTTATACAAATCTAGATATAGGGTGCTTTTTTAAAGGTGTATGTCTTTCGATTAAAATTATATTGTAAGGTTTTTAACTAAAAGAGTCAGTGACTCTTTTAGTCCCGCGATCGTACAAAATGTTTATATTCATATACAATTCATGGATTTGTATTGCTTGAAATCTATCCCGACATTAGAGTTAAGTGCACTTAATATAGCTTTGGTAATGATGCTAAAAATGTTAGACCGTAGACCAAGATTTAAAAAAATCGTAAAAGAAAAGAAGGAAGAAATTGCAAGACAATCGATTTGAAATTTAACACTATTTTATATTTGATATATGTATGTATACATATGTACTTACATTTACTTTCTGAGGGACATTAATTTAAAAAGGTTGAATAAACATATGTATATATGGATAACATGGCCACTACTGCTTTATAACGTTTATAATTTTTAAAAGTTGTTGCTGGCCATTATTTTAAGCATTCATGCTTGAAAACTGTTTACAATCCTAACAAACGAATAGATAATTTTTGTTTCGCTCCGAAGACTTCGCTTAGATTAATACAAATTATTTTTCATTTTTTTAGGAAAACTAGAAATAATGTGTGTATCCGTGAACTTAAATAAAAAATATAGAAGAATTTTGGCATATCTAGTTACAAGCTTGCTTATACTAAACAACATACTTATATAAGCCCAGGCAAAGGCGTAAAATAGCGCTTTCTTGTTTTTTTTTTAAAGCATCACAAACAGTATTTCTTGAATTCTCGAATTACAGTACATTGTTTGGAATAAGGTTTGACAGCCGTATAGAAGTTTTATCCGAGGGATAATAAAAAATACTTTTAATTTTTGGTTGCTTAAGTGCTTTAATATAAGCATTGATTTGCTGAAGACAACACCCTTTTAACTTTAGCTTTGACTATAGATTATATTTTGATCGATAAAAGTTGATAACACTGGTCTGCCGTAAAAATTGTTTTAAATAAATTCATGTCCGTTCTCAGTTTTTTTCTATCACGTCTATTTTTTTTTGGGCAGGACAAATATTTCGCTCGAAATATGGCGGTTCTGTTAATACATTTCAATTTAACTTCCTAATAAGAAAATTTATAAAATCTGCTTAAAACGTTGTAAAATTTTTTATTGCGGAATCAAATTAAATTTCCACAAAAAACCAATTTTTTCTTATCGCTTAATTACTTTAATTGAAAACAAATCTCTTATTTTGAGATAAAAATTGTAATTTTCAAATGCCTAGAACAAAAATTGTATTTTCTAATGATATTAAAAAACCGCTAGATATCCCGCTAACCGCCAAAACGGTGGACACGTAAAAACCGCTAGAATCGCGGTAAACCCGTCAAATTGGCAACAGTGCCTGTGACCTCTATTATGAAACTTGACGATATACAGTTTGTTGAGTCAGTTCGACAGATAAGGCATAAAAACCGGTGCGTATGCAGATGACATGGCGATCGCGTGCTTGGGTAACAGCTGGACACTTTGTCCCGATGTGTGGAATCCTGCAGATTATAAATTCATGGAATACCCATTGAAAATTGATTTGGAACATTTCACCAGCAAGTACAAGGTTGGTGACTTTAGGCTTCCTAAGCTAAATGGAACGGATGTGGTAATTTCGAATAGTGCCAAATACCTGGGCGTGATACTCGACAGTTAACTATATTGGGAACTCAACGTTCGTTTGAGGGTTGATAGGGGATCTGTGGGCAGGGACTGGGGCCTTAGCCCCAGGGGAGTTTATGATCGCAGGATAACTTCGGTCGACACCGAAGAAGACGCTATTTACTATGTTGAACTGGTTACCAGTTGACAACGTGGCCGTACAGTTGGCTCCAATTTCCGCGATTAGGATGGGGGCGGTGGGCCTTTGGCCAGGATCACGCTGCACGTATCATGTGGCCTGGCAGAACTAGGCTATTGCACTAAGGAACCCTTTTTCGGTGCTTTCACAGTTCTTCAAGGCCTTTTCACACTTGTCAACATCTACCATCAATTTGCGAAGGTGTTGAAATTTAACCATAACAAATACATAGAGTAAATTTGAAATGATATCGACAAAAATTTCAAACGACTATGACTTCGATTATGACTTGGCCATGTTATTGTCTCTTTAATAAGTTAACACATTAACTGCATAACGAAAAATGTAATAATATTATTAGGGAGATTAGACGGTTATTATTCGACCGGTTTTAACCCGTTATTTTTGTTTTGCCCAAGCCAGTTGTTTTGGAATCCATTTTTCGAATATCGAATAAACCGGGTATTTTGGTAAAATAAACCGGTTAGTGTAATAATGTGTAAGTTATATTCGTTTTTCTTAGTTTTGTAGTTTTCTAATTGTAATAAAGGGTTATGTTGAATGTGAACCACACCTAAACGTCAAGTTTTTTTCAGCATTTCATTTGACATTTCTCAATTTCAGACTAACTCAATTTGAATAATGGAAAGATACACAATCAAGCAACGCGTTAAAGTTATTCAGGCTTATTATTGAAATGGGCGTACAAATCAAAATGCATATCGTGATTTTTCCTCTTCAGTGATTTTTTTATATAAAATATTATTTATTTAAGAGTTCATTTTGTAATAAGAAGCCCAGAGGCCAAAAATATATTACATAGCAATAATGTCTGAGTAGTATCAAAAATATATACATAATATTCAAAACTTATCAACTAAATACCCTAGCATTTTATTCCCAACCATAGAAAAGAGTAAGTAAAAAACAGTACAAAATAGTAATCTTAGCCAGAAAAAAAGGCAGCAACCGTAACAAACGATCTTTCAAAGACTGAACATGCAATCCTCGGTATAACTATCTGTTTTCTCCTTATTGAATGAGAAAAAACAAATTCATTAATTAAAGGGGCAACTACACCTGACTTAATGAGCTAATAGAAAAACAAAAGATTGCGAAACTTCACAAAGCTACTAATATAAAAACCCAAAAACCTTTTCACATATCCAGACATATGTTCATATCTACGAGCAATAAATATATCTAGCAATAGAGCTAACAACACGTTCTATCCTCCTGAGGTTCATACCAATAGTACCCGAAACTACTTCCAATCCATAAAGCACCTGAGGCATCAACTGCGCATATGCAACTCTACATTTTATCCTGAATGGTAAATAAATATTAGTCGAGTATATCCTACGTAATATATACGAAACCTTACGATGAACATGGTCAATATGTCCCTCAAAACTAAGTCGATCAACCACAATTACACCCAAGCACCTATGCTGATTGACATACTCAATTCTGTAACCACCAATGTGTATATCCAAATCAGAAAACGAACGTACAGTGGATCCAAACCTAATAGCTTTAGTTTTTGAAGTATTAATTGTCAAAGAATTATTAGACAACCAGCACAAAATACGGTCCAGATAATAGTTTATATTGACTTCTAAAACATCAGCCAGCTCACGAGAATTACTAAACAATAAAAAAATATCATCAGCAAATAAAAAAGGTGTACACATACTGGTATCCAGAAATTCAGGTAGATCATTAACATAAAGATTAAAAAGTAAAGGTCCTAAGACCGAGCCCTGAGGAACACCAGATAAAATAGGTAAACTACCAGAACAAACCCCATGTACATCAACAAATTGAGTTCTGCCAGTTAGATATGACAATATAAGCTTACATGCAGACTTAGAAAAATTATATCTTTGATAAAGCTTAGTTATCATCGTCGAGTAACACACCGAATTAAAAGCTTTCGCCAGATCAAGGGAAATAAGAATCGTCAATTCTTTTCTATTTTCGCAAGATCTAATAGAATCAGTTAAATTAAGCAGCAGTGAAGTAGTATTAAACCCTTTACGAAACGCATACTGAGATTGAGATAAACGCACACCAACACTAGAAATCATCTGATCCTTAAGAACAATCTCCACAACTTTAGACAAGCACGGAAGAATAGAAATGGGTCTTAGATCATCAACATTCGAAACAACTGTAGATTTAGGAATTGGAACCACTCGAGCTACCTTCCACAAAACAGGAAATTCAGACAATGTCAAAATGGAATTCACCAAATTCAAAACAATATCAGAGATATATGGAAATACAATTTTTAAAAACTGAATAGTCATCCCATCCGTACCAACAGATTTCGACTTCACTTTATTCAAAGCAGCTAAAATATCTTGATAGTCAACACAGTGAATAGAAAAAGAGCCATTTAATTCAGGAATACTATCAACATCAATCTGTTCAGTACGACTTGGACCAAAACCACTCACAAAATACTCATTTAACTCATCAACATTCCCATCAAAGCAAACATCATTATCACGAACACAACCAGCGCCTCTAAGGGTACGCCACATCCCTGAAGTATCCAAATCTCCAAACAATCTTGCATAATACTTTCTCTTCTCCCTACGAATAGTAGATTTCGCCCGATTCCTATACCTACAATAAATCTTCCATTTATAAGGTGTGGGATCCAACCGATATGATGAAAATGCCAAGTCCCTCAAAGACCTTGCTAACTCAATCTCCCTAACTCTCATCCAGCTATTATCCACCACCCTCTTTATCCTCTTGACCGGTGCAAACGAATAAAGACCATCCATTAGGGAACAGAAAATAGAGCACTTTGAATTGACATCTGTAGAATAAAAAATTTGTGAAGCATCAACATCATACAGAAATTAAAAAAGCCATCCCAATTTATACCTGCCAAATTGCGATAAACAATATCAGCTTCCACAGATTCAACATTCAACATAAAATACTCATATATTAGGGCATGATGTGATATAGAAGGACACTGAATCTGTCCGGAACAACTAACTGCAGAGCTATCACTCACCAGAAAGAAATCAATCAGCGATGTAGAAAAAACACGCATATCATAATGAGTCGGTTTAGAATTATGACGTATAGACAGATTAGTCCTAACACAAAAGGAACGAAGCTGATGGGATTTAAGAGGATCAAATTGATAAAGATTAAAGTCGCCAACCATAATAATTTATGAATAATTAAGAAATAATTCATAGTGAAGCTCCTCAAATAAAATAAAATCAACAGGAGGGGGCAAATAAACTACACCAAATAGAACTCTCACAGTGCCAAATAACAATTCCAGAAAAAGAGATTCACACTTATGCAGAATCGATTGCTTGAAAACAACTTTAAACTTAATAACATCAGAAATATAAATCCCAACACCTCCCCCTCTAGCACCAACCCGATCATTACGACAGAACTTATAACCAGGAATAATAATTGGACTAGTGAAGACAGTACCCTTCAGCCACGTTTCTGAAATTCCAATTGCATTAAACCCTGACTCCTGTAAAATTTATCTAATCTCATCAAACTTTGAAGTATTAGCAGCTGGCCTAATACTACCCACATTAAGGTGAGCAACATTAAATTGGTTCTTGAAAGGCCGTAAAATATTTCTAGTATACGAGCTGCCACCAACCACTGGACCAAGATTAATATTAAGTGACATCAAAACAAAAATGGTAAGACATAGAAGGGAATAAAATGCTAAGACAACACCGAGTTGACAAAATTATAAAAAAATTAAATTCCAATTTCATATAATATTTCACATTAATTAAATATAACAGCTGATCAAGCAGCAAAAGAGATCAAAAAATTCATTACTTAAGAATAATTAATAAGGTAAAAAAAAGATAGCAATAAAAATTAATATACATATTTACATATATACATACATATAAGCATACATACATACCTACACATATGCACATGTAAAACACACACACATATGTATAAATGCATATATATGGATACATATATATCTATATACACATATATACATAGAAATATACACATACATAGCATACATCAAATCAAGAAATATTATTCTTACGAAGCAAATCGCACCCAGCAGCATCATAGACTTCAGTTTCCTTACCATCAGGCAATGTAAGCTTAGCCACAAGTTTATCCGCATTAAATAGCTTATATTTAAGAATAATCTTATCCATGAGAAGTTTCCGACAAGCAAAATTAAGCTTACTGGCAGCAGGAGAATAATGGTCACTTAGAAAGACTTTGTCAGTTATCTTGTCTCCGGAATCACCAACCGCACTACTTGATAAATCATCATCAATTATGTTCCCTCTACGCAGGGTACGGGTTTTAAAATATTCCCCCATAATTTGATCACGAACATGAGTTCTGTTGAATTTTATCAAAATATCCCTTTTACCATTGATATAACATACGTGATTAACATCATGTCCGGAAACAGGGATGTTGTAAAAAGCACCCAACGCAACCACAATCGCCACCAAATCACCAAGTCCACCAGGTAAACCACGAACCACAATATCATTTCGATTAAGTCTCTTGTATAAAATATGATTCTCCCGTTCAATAGAACACATTCTGGCTGAAGATGTAGTTTCAAGAATATGAATGCGCTCACTACATTTAGTAACATCAGTTCTCATTTCCTTTAAACACGCACCCATATCAGCCTTAATCTCCAAAACTGCAGCCGTAAAGGCATCCTTTATGGAACCAATATCATCCTGGGTCTTCGACATATAACTGTCAATTTTTTTATTCAAACCACGATTGTCATCATTAATAGAAACAGGGTTCTCTGTGCAGTTTACACAAGAGTAAGAAAATGCTTTGTTATTCTTTAAAAACGTAAGTTCCTTATCAGTTATCTTAGCACATGATGAATGGAACCATAAGGAGCAGCTTTTGCATTGCAGACAGGCCTGGTTCCTTGAAATATTCACTTCACAAATACCACATGAATACGACATGGTAGAAATGCAACAGCAACAAATTTACAACTCGTCCAAATAATCCAACAAACTCCGCAACCCAGTAGGCCAGCAACAGCAACAAATCAATAAAACATAAAGCACCCAGAAAATCTATGCTAATTGCACGTTTCAAATGACTTCCAACAAGGTATTATGGATCATAAAGTCATATGCTAATAAAGCAGCTATTGTTTGTAACAAAATGGCCAACAAAATCAGCAAGCAGCAACAACAACAACCCAACCAAAAACACGTTGCCGCACAGAGTAAGTTGATTACCTCTTAAATACTCCAGATTCCACAAAACTCCAACAATTATGGATAACACCACGTTTCTTTTACACAGATAAACTAAATGCAGTTTGTAAAAACACGATTTAATAAAAGAAAAAAAGTAATTAAAAAATTCGATCAGCCGCTATACAAATAATTCAACTATCCAGACATAGCGTTGCCAGACAATAAATGATCAAATCTTGTCCTAGTATTTTATTTTAGTTCCGGCCAGTGCCAGACATAAAATTTTCTTCATTACGGGTTCTGTTCACATATATAGGTGTTTATCGCTCATCTTAATATGTAAGTGCTACAATGTCTCTTCTCCTTAAGCGAGTGTGGCCGCTATCATTTAAAATTATTCGAGCAAGTGGGTTCGGAAGCAATTCAAGCCTTTTTAAGTATTTTACTGCATATTTCGTAATCATAGTTTTAACTTATGGCACATTGAGATCGTTGCGAATATTTGAGTTTTTAACATACCAAGGGGCAGCTGTGATTATTCGAAGAAATTTATTTTGGCGCCTTTGAATTTTTTCCATATTATAGGCCGAGGCAGTGCCCCATAACGGAAAACCATAGCACCAGATTTAAGATAGAGTTGTAAAGTAGAAGTTGCAGTCGAGACTAAGAACAAAGAACATTTGAGTTAATTTTGCCTCTATATGGCTTTTTCACGTTAAACGGCGATCTAAATGTATACCGAGATATTTTACATGCGAGTTTTGAGGTTTTATTTAATTATTGATTTTAATAGGGGGGCATGATTCCCGGCGCAAGGTGAATGTTATATGAACGCATTTTTGCTCATTGACCTTTATCCTTCATTGTTTTGCCCATATTTCTAGTTGAAATATATGATCCTGTATGTAACAAGATGCTTAATGACGATATTCGTGCACGCTTAGAAAAGCTGTATCGTCCGCAAATATTGAAGTTTGGGTGTAGTTGCTTATTGGCATGTCCTAAGTATAAATCAAGTATAATAAAGGTCCCAGGATGCTGCCTTGTGGGACTCCAGCGCCAATTAGCTGAGGTGAACTTAAGAAATTTCTTTCTTTAATAATAAATTGACGACTGACTAAGTAGCTTTCGAATAGCTTGTGTGTGTTTACTGATAAGTTTGGCTTCATTTTATGTAATAAGCCTTCATGCCAGACTTTATAGAAAGCTTGAGAAACATCGATGAAGAGAGCGGACACATTTTTTCTTTCTTCAAAGGCTTTTCTTATGGCGTTTACTATTCGATGGTTTTGTACTGTGTTCTCTTCTAAAGCCGAATTGGTGGTTAGGAATACATATATTTTCATTTAAAGTTGGGGTTAATTTTGACACTAACTGCTTCTCAAACAGCTTTGATGCATTAGAAAGTAAGCTTATAGGCCTATATGAATTAACTTTTGTGTGATCCTTTCCTGCTTTAGGTATCATAGTTACTAAGGAAACCTTCCACTTTTGAGGATAGCATTCAAGATGTAAAATAGCATTACAAATTAAATTGGTAGTTTCAAAAGCATTTTGTTGCTGATCTTATCAAAGCCAGGGGCTTTCTTGGGGTTTACATCAAAAATAGCCTTTTCGATTTCTCTTATCTAAAATCTTAGGGGAACAGCAACTCTAGCAATAAACAGATTTCCTTTTTCACTATCATTTCTTGGCCAACTTCCATTCAAGTTTCTTAATGGTGGTTTTGAGACAACTGGCCTTTTGAGATTTCTAGCTGCACGCCATAATGAGTAGTCTGATTGTGGAGTTGCATCAAGTTCCTTAAGATATTATTCTGCAGTAACTTTCTTAACCTTTTTGTTCACTCTTTTAGTAAGTTCTTAAGTTGAGGGCATCTGTGCAATTGCCACTCTCTTCGAGCTCGCCTTTTTTCAGATAAGAGACGCTCGACATCTGTGGAATATATTTTAATATTTTTTATGTTTCTATACAATTCCTGAACGCAAATGTTCGTTGATTGGAACGAATCCTCATCAACCCCTGCTGAGGAATCCTCCAATAAAGGAGCGAAGAAAAAAAGGAGGGTAAAGAGTCAGCACCTTGTATTCTTAACCGTGACAGCATGGTCACGGCTAAAAGAGCTGAGCCTTCGGACGAATCACCCAATACTAGTCGCGCGATAAGGACTGGAAAATTTCTGATAATCTCCAACAGTCACCCCCAAAAGGGAGACACTAAAGGAATTACCGGGACAAACCAGTCAACATCTGCAGGGAAATAGGGTGATCACCGAAAGAGCTCTGCTAAGGCCCCCAAAAGGGGGGTTGTTAAGGGAGCTAGGCCAGGTGATGACCAGAAATCCCCAGCGGCTGAGAGGACTAGTCAGGCTGGCACTGGCCCTCTTAAGGATGTCCGTAAAGAGCTCACTAAGAGGACTGGCTCCAGAGAGGACCAATCCTCCACGTCAAGGAAGCTGAGGGAGTCGTCGGGTAAGGACGGTATTCTGGTGGCTGTCATTGATCGTATGGATCCCGATGGAAAGATCAGTGTCGAGAAATGGCAGGTGCTGGAGAACAAACTACTCGACGAAATCTTCAGCGTGAAAGGAAGGCCGGACGAAGTATCGTTCAAAGGGGCTGTCTGGGCAAGAGGTGTCAAAACTGTCAGTTGCGGCAATCAAAAAACCTTGAGTTTTTAAAGGCTGCAATTGGCAGGTGTGGCAGTGCTTGCCCTGAAGCCAGATTGGACGTAGCGTCTGAGTTGGATACCTCCACCTATAAAACCGGTGGAGGTCATACTGGAGTTACAGGCCAACCAGAACGATGGTCTCATTACAGTCCAGTGGAAGTTGATAGATTCACTGGGTTGTAAGAAGAACCAAGGGAGAGAATTCTGGTTCGCAGTGGACCAGGAGTCTCTCAAAAAGCTGAAGTCGATGCTGTATTCGGGTTGGGGTCTATCAAATTTATGTTCCCTAAAGATGATAGGCCCTAAGAGGCTGAAAGTGGTGCAGATAAACTTGCACCACTGCGAAGCAGCCTCAACCGAATTAGCAACCCACCTCATCGACAATAACGTGGACGTGGCCTTAATCCAAGAGCCCTGGATTAACAAAAACCGGGTAGTTGGATTAAAGGTCACGGGGTATACTTTGTTCGTACCCCACACGGATGATAAGGTGCGAACTTGTATACTGGCGAGAACTGAATATAAATAAAGAGGTGAGTCTATGTTTGATTTTATTATTGCCAGCAATCTTTTTATCTGTAACAGGGGGAATACGCCAACGTTCAGAAAAAAGGATAGAGAGGCAGGAATTAGTAGAGGACTGGAGGGTGGCTTTGGACTTTTCTTTCTCAGACCATGGTCGCTTATCCTTTAGTCTAATGCTTGAGAGGCCGAAAAGGTGTCCGTATAGGAATTCGGGAAGGACGGATTAGGATTCTTTTTCGAGGCTGGTTCAAAGTAACCTTAGGGTTACACGGGACGTACACAGCCAAGATGGTGGACAGACGAGTTGAGGACTCAAAGGTCCACTGTCAGAAGGCTGTTCAATAGAGCGAAGTTTACGCGTAGGTGGGAACATTGGAGTAGCTTCAGGTTAAGTTACGGGAGGTAGATATTAGAAGGGCGAAAAGGGACTAGTGGATTAAGTTTAGCGAGTCAGTTGAATCCGTGAATGATTTGTCTAGGTTCAGGAAAATTTTATCTAAGGACCCGGTAGTCCCTGGATTTATTCAGAGACCGGGTGGCTCATGGACGGAATCTGGCTCTGAATCTCTCTGTATGCTTATGGAGACTCACTTTCCGGGGTTTGTGGATCCTGGGTCGGGGGAACAGGCTGTATGTGGTGACCCCTTCTCTGGGTCGGGCTCAGGCGTTGGGAGACGGTGGGGGATCTGATTACCTTGGATAAGGTAACATTGGCGGTAAATACCTTTGCGTCCTACAAATCGGCATGACCAGATGGTATCTTTCCGGCGATGTTACAGAATATCGGGAAATCATCACTCCTGTTGTTGGTGGAACTGTTTAGGGTGTGTGTGCTGAACGGTTATATTCCTAGAGCGTGGAGGGAGGTAAGGGTTGTCTTTATTCCCAAGGCGGGTAGAACCGGTCACACTAAACGCAAGGATTTTAGACCAATCAGCTTGTCGTCTTTTCATTTGAAGATGTAAAATAGCATTAAAAATTAAATTGGTAGTTTCAAAAGCATTTTGTTGCTGATCTTATCAAAGCCAGGGGCTTTCTTGGGGTTTACATCAAAAATAGCCTTTTCGATTTCTCTTATCTAAAATCTTAGGGGAACAGCAACTCTAGCAATAAACAGATTTCCTTTTTCACTATCATTTCTTGGCCAACTTCCATTCAAGTTTCTTAATGGTGGTTTTGAAACAACTGGCCTTTTGAGATTTCTAGCTGCACGCCATAATGAGTAGTCTGATTGTGGAGTTGCATCAAGTTCCTTAAGATATTATTCTGCAGTAACTTTCTTAACCTTTTTGTTCACTCTTTTAGTAAGTTCTTAAGTTGAGGGCATCTGTGCAATTGCCACTCTCTTCGAGCTCGCCTTTTTTCAGATAAGAGACGCTCGACATCTGTGGAATATATTTTAATATTTTTTATGGCAGTACTATGTTTCTATACAATTCCTGAACGCAAATGTTCGTTGATTGGAACGAATCCTCATCAACCCCTGCTGAGGAATCCTATAATAAAGGAGCAAAGAAAAAAAGGAGGGTAAATAGTCAGCACCTTGTATTCTTAACCGTGACAGCATGGTCACGGCTAAAAGAGCTGAGCCTTCGGACGAATCACCCAATACTAGTCGCGCGATAAGGACTGGAAAATTTCTGATAATATCCAACAGTCACCCCCAAAAGGGAGACACTAAAGGAATTACCGGGACAAACCAGTCAACATCTGCAGGGAAATAGGGTGATCACCGAAAGAGCTCTGCTAAGGCCCCCAAAAGGGGGGTTGTTAAGGGAGCTAGGTCAGGTGATGACCAGAAATCCCCAGCGGCTGAGAGGACTAGTCAGGCTGGCACTGGCCCTCTTAAGGATCTCCGTAAAGAGCTCACTAAGAGGACTGGCTCCAGAGAGGACCAATCCTCCACGTCAAGGAAGCTGAGGGAGTCGTCGGGTAAGGACGGTATTCTGGTGGCTCTCATTGATCGTATGGATCCCGATGGAAAGATCAGTGTCGAGAAATGGCAGGTGCTGGAGAACAAACTACTCGACGAAATCTTCAGCGTGAAAGGAAGGCCGGACGAAGTATCGTTCAAAGGGGCTGACTGGGCAAGAGGTGTCAAAACTGTCAGTTGCGGCAATCAAAAAACCTTGAGTTTTTAAAGGCTGCAATTGGCAGGTGTGGCAGCGCTTGCCCTAAAGCCAGATTGGACGTAGCGTCTGAGTTGGATACCTCCACCTATAAAACCGGTGGAGGTCATACTGGGGTTACAGGCCAACCAGAACGATGGTCTCATTACAGTCCAGTGGAAATTGATAGATTCACTGGGTTGTAAGAAGAACCAAGGGAGAGACTTCTGGTTCGCAGTGGACCAGGAGTCTCTCAAAAAGCTGAAGTCGATGCTGTATTCGGGTTGGGGTCTATCAAATTTATGTTCCCTAAAGATGATAGGCCCTAAGAGGCTGAAAGTGGTGCAGATAAACTTGCACCACTGCGAAGCAGCCTCAACCGAATTAGCAACCCACCTCATCGACAATAACGTGGACGTGGCCTTAATCCAAGAGCCCTGGATTAACAAAAACCGGGTAGTTGGATTAAAGGTCACGGGGTATACTTTGTTCGTACCCCACACGGATGATAAGGTGCGAACTTGTATACTGGCGAGAACTGAATATAAATAAAGAGGTGAGTCTATGTTTGATTTTATTATTGCCAGCAATCTTTTTATCTGTAACAGGGGGAATACGCCAACGTTCAGAAAAAAGGATAGAGAGGCAGGAATTAGTAGAGGACTGGAGGGTGGCTTTGGACTTTTCTTTCTCTGACCATGGTCGCTTATCCTTTAGTCTAATGCTTGAGAGGCCGAAAAGGTGTCCGTATAGGAATTCGGGAAGGACGGATAAGGATTCTTTTTCGAGGCTGGTTCAAAGTAACCTTAGGGTTACACGGGACGTACACAGCCAAGATGGTGGACAGACGAGTTGAGGACTCAAAGGTCCACTGTCAGAAGGCTGTTCAATAGAGCGAAGTTTACGCGTAGGTGGGAACATTGGAGTAGCTTCAGGTTAAGTTACGGGAGGTAGATATTAGAAGGGCGAAAAGGGACTAGTGGATTAAGTTTAGCGAGTCAGTTGAATCCGTGAATGATTTGTCTAGGTTCAGGAAAATTTTATCTAAGGACCCGGTAGTCCCTGGATTTATTCAGAGACCGGGTGGCTCATGGACGGAATCTGGCTCTGAATCTCTCTGTATGCTTATGGAGACTCACTTTCCGGGGTGTGTGGATCCTGGGTCGGGGGAACAGGCTGTATGTGGTGACCCCTTCTCTGGGTCGGGCTCAGGCGTTGGGAGACGGTGGGGGATCTGATTACCTTGGATAAGGTAACATTGGCGGTAAATACCTTTGCGTCCTACAAATCGGCATGACCAGCTGGTATCTTTCCGGCGATGTTACAGAATATCGGGAAATCATCACTCCTGTTGTTGGTGGAACTGTTTAGGGTATGTGTGCTGAACGGTTATATTCCTAGAGCGTGGAGGGAGGTAAGGGTTGTCTTTATTCCCAAGGCGGGTAGAACCGGTCACACTAAACGCAAGGATTTTAGACCAATCAGCTTGTCGTCTTTTCATTTGAAGACGTTGGAAAGACTGACGCCGGCATCGTCAGCGGTGCCCAACACGCCTATCTTAAGGGTAGATCTGTTGAGAGTGCGCTGCATGAGGTGACTGGGGAAACGAACGCTTAAGGAAATCGGTGACTAGGGGGACCCCACAGGGGGGGAGTTCTCTCTCCCTTATTGTGGCTCTTGGCCGTCAATGTCGTTCTGAGACGTTTTGACAGAATGGGTCAGAAGGTCGTGGCCTACGCGGATGATGTAGTTATATTGGTGACGGGCAAGTTTCTGCCGACAATAAGCGACATCATGCAAGGGGCGCTGAGCGAACTGTCGGCATGGGCTAGTAATAAGGGACTAGGAGTTAATCCGGAGAAGACAGAGTTGGTTCTTACGTATGAATGCTGTGTTTGGTGGGAGTCATTGAGATTGGCTAGTAGTAGGAACCTTCTTTCTAAGGCTCAGAGGTGTGCTTCAATTGGCATGACAGGTGCCATGAGAAGTACTCCTCAGGCTGCCCTGGATGTCATTCTACATCTTCTGCCTATTGAGCAGTATGTGATGGGAATGGCGCCCAGGAGCATTCTTAGACTGAGGGAGTTAGGATTGATGGGGAATGTCACGCAGGGTCACTCACGGATCCTGAGTGTGATTGAGGATTGTGGCTATTGCCTGCGACCACCCGGCTCCACTGATTATGTGGGCACCAAGGTGGACTTTAGGCGGTTGCCGGAGGTAAAAGTGCCTTCTAGGGAGAGCTGGTCAGGTAGGAGCAGATTATTTGGTGGATTTGCTATTTTCACTGATGGCTCGAAGGGGGGGTCTACATTGAGGATCTGGACATTAGAAGGTCATATAGGCTTCCTGACGACTGAAGTGTAGTGTTCTGGGGGTCTTGAGGGCCGTGGAACAAATGAGGGACAACATTGATATGGGCTCTGAGGTCACTATATATGTGAACAGCCAGGCAGCTCTTATGGCCGTAAGGGGCTCAAAGCTAATTGATGATTGTAGGAGGGCTTTGGAGGAAGTCTTAGGGGAGTATAAACTGAGGTTATGCTCGTTGCCGGATCACTGCGATATAGGAGGCAATGAAGTTGCTGATGAGTTGGCAAGACGGGGCTCAGAGATGGAGGACCCTAACTGTATGGAGACGGTTAGGCGTCCAATAGGCTTCTATTTTGGAAGAATCAGGGAGTGGATTCTGGGCGCGACCAATCGGGCCTGGGGGAAACCGAAATTGCCGGGTATCACGAACGCTGTGGCCGTTGCTTAGGAAGTCCGATTCGGGGTTGCTGCTGGGCAGGAGTAGGGTCTGCGATAGGACTATGATAGGAATGATCACGGGCCACTGTTGGATAGGCAGGATGGCGGTGAGGATAGGATCCCACTTGTCGGATGTGTGCAGGTTGTGTGAGGACGGTGAGAGTTGGAGACAGTTGAGCACTTTTTGTGCCACTGTCCCAGGTTGCAGGGCAGCAGGCTGAGGTGGCTGGGCAGTAGTTTCCTGGGCGAATTAGGGGATGTCTCAGGTAGCGGACTCGAGAACTTGATAGGATTCGTAATGGGGATGGCCTGGCTGCGCGAGAGGAGACTGGGTGCTGGCCGCACGTAGGACGAATTTGGTTGGTTAGGATTTCTTTCGGGGTATGTCCGCAACCTTCTTTTCTATCTATCTTTTATTTCTGACTCGTGCTTTCGCTGTTATTTCACCTACTTTCCATCTCTATATAGCTATCTATATAATTAAGGCGTCACAATGGACCACTGGTCTCTGGGTGAAGGTGTTAAGGAAACTTCACACCAGCCGTTCTACCTACCTACCTAAATAGGATGCGTTTGGTTTTTTTTTAGCTTAACGTCACCGGGCCTAAGTCCACTCGAAATAGTGGTTGGGAAATTGTTTCCCTACTTTTAATATGTTCTACATGTTTTATTTTGAAGCCTTTCTCTTCTGGAATGATTTTATTTCTTCTGGGTCCACACATGAGTCAATTCCCTTAATCACTACCTGAAGAACTTAACTGCTCTTCAGTTGGTATGAATAAAAGCTTTTTTAAATTCTTTAAATTTTTAATTTCAAAAGTTTTTGTTATTCGTGCTCAATTCCCAGTTTTTATTCTTGATAAAAACACTTGAAATTTATTGTTGATGGGATAAGCTATTCCTATGCGCATTTCACTGGTTGCTTAGGCCAGATCATCAGGAAACTTCATCCATAAAGATTTTTAGTTTTTCTAAAATAAATTTCAAGTGTTTTTATCAAGAATAAAAACTGGGAATTGAGCACGAATAACAAAAACTTTTGAAATTAAAAATTTTGTATTCCCAAAAATTGAAATTACTTTTTGATAATAAACAGGCAGGTGCACGGCCCAAAAAACACTTAATTGACAACATCTTTTGTAAGTTGTTGTTGTTTTTATTTTGTTTTTCTTAACCTACTTACAACTACAATTAATGTTGAGAGAATTTCAACTAATTGTAGCGGGGAATGTAAGATGAGATAAAGCCACTGTTTATTGTTGATGTTGTTTTGTTTAAGCTTTGATATTATTACAAGTAGAACTGTTGCTATAAGTCTTATACGTTTAACATTTTTATTTGGTTTAATATCTTTAGTTTTTCTAAAATCTTTATGGATGAAGTTTCCTGATGATCTGGCCTAAGCAATCAGTGAAATGCGCATAGGAATAGCTTATCCCATCAACAATAAATTTCAAGTGTTTTTATCAAGAATAAAAACTGGGAATTGAGCACGAATAACAAAAACTTTTGAAATTAAAAATTTTGTATTCCCAAAAATTGAAATTACTTTTTGATTCTTTAAATTTGTTAAAAAATATTTTTGTCTCTTTTATACTACCACGCTTGAGTGCAGCTACGTAAAACGAATTTTCACATATCACCGAGATCAAGCGCTTTATTAGCTCATTTGTGTTTTGCTCCCTAAGATATATCGGGGGAGGCTTGGACGATTTTATCACGTTTGGTGCTTCAGAGGATTCAGAATTGCAAAACGATTTTGTGAATGTATTCTATCAAAATATGGTGCTTTTGAGGCCGAAGTAACAGTTTAAAGGGTAGGGATTCGACCCCGCTTAAGCACTGCTGTATAACTGTCCATACCAACTTGAACTTAAGGCTTTTGACAACTTTTTAGGTTTTCCATTGCGTCTGTATTTGAGTTCATGGTAGCATTTCTTACTAAGACTGTTTTTACCGTCATGGCAATACTTGCAGGCTCGCCAGCACTTGTTACAAATGAGAGTTTAATATTTTTTAATATTTGACAATCAACCGTTTTTGTAAACACCGGGGGTGAAAGGGAACATGTGCGAATGATTGGCTTAGCCGTAATAGCCTTTTCACACTTGTCAACATTTAACATTTAACATCAATTTGCGAAGATGTTGGAAAAACATTGGGCTAAAAATCTACATTTTTTAACATCTTTACAAAATGTTCCTATCTCATTGTATTTCATTCTACATCTTCCGATTATTTTAGTGTAATCACTAGAAAAGTGGCAATAAATTCTATTATTATTTTAGCATCACTGACAAAATGGCATTTGGTTTGAAAGCAGCGTTACCATTTCTCAAGTTTTTTCTTTTTTGCAAGCCTTATGTTTCTTGATTTTTTTTATATTATTACACAAAGTGAGTTATAAATACATTTTGATGTTGTCTTTCGAAATTTTGGCTCTTTTGTAAAAAAAAGTATTTAGAAAAAAATAAAAGTTTTTTTTCAGAAGTGGTGACATTTTTATTTGATAGTAGATGTAAGATGTTTCAAGTGTGAACGCGTATTTCACATTTTCAACATCTTCCATGCGTTCCTCCGAAATGTATGCAAGTGCACAAAGGGTGCTATAGCCTATTTACACTTGAGCACATCTTAGAGGAATGCGTGGAAGATGTTGAAAATGAAAAAAAAATTGTTTACATTTGTAACATATTTCATCATAAAAATATTTATTTTCACGTGTAAGAGCGAATAAAAACTAAATTAATGATATTACTGCCCTGCTCTTTTGTATTTTTTTCTAGTGATGGTAAAAAACTATTTGTTTTTTCTAGTGATGACACTAAAATAATCGAAAGATGTTGAATGAAACAACATGAGATAGGAACATCTTTTAAAGATGAAGAAAGATGTTGATTTTTAGCCTTGTAGAATTCTTATGGGAAGATGTTATCATCTTTGCGATAAGATGAAAGATGTGAGAAAGTGTATAAAAACCTATTAGGGAGTTATTATTGTTTTCTTTTGTTTTATTTATTTCAGCATTGCATTCTTTAGCATTTACTGTTCATTTAGTTTAGTTAGTTTCATATAGTTTTATTGTTGTTTCATTGTTTTTACTCATACAAAAAGTTGTTTTTGTTTTTCACTTTTTTGATATATATATTTTTTTCGTTTTTAATAATTGTTCACTTTTAAGTTTAATAATTTATTTAAAAATCATTTATTTTTCTTTCGCTAAATGTTTATATTACACAATCAAATGTAATTAATCAATAATTCAAATTGTATGCGTCTGTATCACAACAAAGCTCAGTGATGAGGCACATTTTCACCTCAGTGGATTTGTCAATAAACAGAATTGCCACATTTGGGCGAATGATAATCCAAGTGGGATTGTCGAAAACCCAATGCACCCACAAAGAGTGACTGTTTGGTGCGGTTTATGGGCTGGCGGCATCAGCGGGCGGTTTTTTTCCAAAATGATATGGATGTGGACGATATGTGGTTTCAACGGCGCCACTTGCAGAGCTAACGAAAAAATGCACTACAAATTCAATTGCCGTGTTATCTCACGTGGTGGCGATGTCAATTGACCGCCAAGATCATGTGATTTGATACCGTTGAACTTCTTTCTTTGGGGTTATTTGAAAGAAAAGGTGTACGTCGATAAACCAGCAACAATTCAAGACCTAAAGGATGAGATAATTCAGCACATTAACGGCATATAACCTAAATTATGCCTTAGCGTAATCAAAAATTTGGACCATTGAATGGAGGTGTGCCGCCGAAGTCGCGGCAGACATTTAGTCTTTATTTTGTTCCATACATAATTGAACCATACCAATATTATCATAATAAATAGAAATGACAATAATTTCCTTAATAAGTTGTGTTTTATTCAAAATCAAATTTTTTAAATGTCGTAAAAGTTCGACATCTGCAAAAAAAAAAAGGGATGGATTGGAAATTTGGCGTGCCACCCCCTATACAATGACAATAAGGATTTCTACATATTTGGAGTACTGTAACAATAAAAGAATTCCAAATTTTTACAAATAGCGTTGAAAATAATACACAACATCTTTAAAAAAAAGTAGTTTCAATGGGAAAAGTAGGCATGCCACATCCCATTCAAAGACACTTGAAATTTCTGTATATCAGTAGTGCAAGTAAAACTCAAATAAATATTTAAATTATCCGTTAAAAATTGTGTATTTTTTACAGGGGCTTATTTTAGGGATTGTTTTCTTCTATCGGGGGATATTTGGGGAAAATTTTTTTTTGGTATGGGGAGGACATAGAGCGAAAGTAATCAAGAAATCACTTTTTTTCTTTTTGAGGCCTTTTTAGAAGACTTACAAACGGAATGACAAATGTAATTACATATATCCGTGTTTCCGAAAAAGGATTTATATAAAGTATAAGAGTAACGGCCATTTTCACCCAGTTCGGTTAAAACTAACTTTTAATTCCAGTTCCGGTTACCAATATGTTTTGACAGCTGTAATTTGAAGAACTGGGCGTTTAGCTATTGCTTTGATAGAATAATTTTTTTTAAAATATCAGTTTTTTCTTTAATTGTAAGCACTATGCCCTCTTTGCCATTTTGCACACAACACAAGACTCTGGCACATATTAATAAAACTCGTCATCTGTTTTCTACTACGGCGGGGCTTCCCTGAACTTAATTAAAAATTAGAAATATGTACAGTGTTGCCATAACTGATTGATGAGAATATGCCAATACTTCAAAAAAAATATGATAAAATCTGCTTAATCGTAAAATGAAGAAAATATGCTAAAAATCTGCTAAGATTAAAACAAAATTTTTAAATTTTCTAAAAAAATGTTAAATTTGTACAAAAAAAAATTCTAAAAATCTGCTGAATTTTTGTAAAAAATATTATGCTAAAAATCTGCAAAATAAAAAGGACGTTAAAAAACGAAGACATGTCGTCTCACTACAAACACTTTTTAACAATGGCATGGTCCATGCTTGCATTACATCGGACCAGTTCATGGAGTAGGATCAGGTGGTCCAATAATATTTGCAGGGCATAGCAACTGCTGAATAGGCATCAGAGCAATGATTTTTGTGTACATATTTTCTTTGTATATGTTTTTACCAAAGCAAACATTGACGAATGAAGCTAAGCATGGTATGAATGGCAAAGCCAATACGCTGTGCATTACTTGAATGAATTTTTTAACAACACAAATGTGTATGGCTGAGAAAGTTTGATTGCTTATTGCGAAGGCTTATCTAATGCCTTGTTTACTTTATGGCTGTGAATTATTTGCCAATTGCGACTCGACCAGCATGGGAAAACTTAATATGGTAAACAATAATATTATTAGATATGTTTATGGTCTGAAAAATTATGACAGTATTTCTTCGCATAAAACTAAACTTTACGGAGTTACTTTTGAAAATTTTCTCAAAATTAGAAGCCTCATTTGTATACATAAAATTATATATGACAAAGTACCCGCCTACCTTTATGAACGAATTTCATTCACAAGATCAAATAGGGGAAATAAGATAATTCCTTTGAGATACCGAACTCTTGTCTCTTCCTGGCATTTTTTCACCGGAACTATCAGACTTTGGAACTCATTACCTCACAACATTCAGCAAAATAGTAACGCATTCAAGTTTAAAAAATAAATTTTTAAATTGTATTCTACAACTTAACTTTTATACTGTTATTTATCATATTTTTCATTTATTTAGACAAAGATTCTGCATTTTAATTCTTCAATTTCACATCACTTTTGAATAAAAATCTTTTTATCTTTAAACTAATTAATTTATAAGTATTTATATGTAAACTCTCTAGAATAATTTATAATCAACATGTTTATTCTAATTAAAATTTCTATGCTGTAATAATAAGATCTAATCTTGTTGCATAGGAAAGACACAAATAAATAAACCTTATAAACCTTATAAACCTTATGCACACAAATGAGTGTATTTGTTGGTGTTCATTGAATGCGAATTTTTTGCAATCACACAAAGTAGAGCTGCAAAACAATCGATAGTACTATCGATAGTTTTATTTTTGGCTGACTATCGATGGTGCGACTATCGACAGCGATACTATCGGAAAATTTTAAAAGCATAAATGCTATGTTCATACGACGATAGAAACCACTCGTTTCGCTCTCTGAAACTAGATTGCCAAACATGCTGTTCATACGATTTATTCCTGTTTCATTTTGACATTTTTTTTTGTGTTGTTAGTGTGATTTTTTTTAAATAGATAAAAAAGTAAATAAAACTTAAGAATATATTATTTAATACTATTATTAATATTAAGGTATTATAATTATCACTTTATTTTTATTATAAATCAATTTTTATTTTGTTTTTTTCTTTGTTTTGATATTTTTTGAGAGCTAGTTGAGATAAACTAACGATAACTGTTATCAAAATTGGAGATGATAGTACATTTTTCCTGTTTCGCCGCCTGTTTCAAAATGAAACGACCTGTTTCGCTCTCAAAATTTTGCATGGGAAAACAAGTCGTTTCAATCATGTTTGGGGCGCGAAACAGGAATAAGAGAGCGAAACACGAATATTGCTGTCCGTGTGAACATGGTATTACTCAACACAGGCTTTTCGCTGCCGGTAAATTTTTGTATGTATTTTCTAATTTGTCTTTAAAAATATTGGCCCATAATCATAGTCAAAAATAAAGTATACTTTAAGAAAACTAAAGTCGACTTTACTTAAGAGCCGACTTTAGGTCTTTCATAAACAAGTTAAAGTATACTTTTGACGTTAAAGTTGACTTTATATATAAAACTAGATGAAGCTGTTTTTAACTCATTTAACAACAGCATCAGCTGTTTTTTGCCAAATAAAAAGGTACTTGCAAAAGGTTAAAAATGTTTATGTAACAAGATATTGGCCGATATTTTGCAATTATTAATGATTTGGAGGAAAACATTTAGGGAAAGAAACACAAAATACATATGTATAGGCCCTAATTACATTTAAAGTAAAAACAAAGCCAAAATATTTTTTAATTTTGTTGTTGCTTTCTACATAAATTCATATTGCGTGTTAAAAATTTTCAACGCAACAAGATATGCAGTGTTTTATTTATATTTTAATTTTCAATGTCGGCACTTAGAGTTGCCACTTGCTTATATTTTGTTATATGTTGTATGAAAACATTTTCTACATTTGAGGTGGCACCCAGTTAAAGTCGGTTTAATTTAAAACATACTTTAATTTTGACTATGGTAGCAAAATAATTTAAAGTAGGTTTTTGTTTTAAAGTTGTTTTTAAATAGAACCGACTTTAGCGTTTGACTATGATTATGGGTCATTATTATGTTTGCATTTACTTAACTGCCCGTCTATACCAGAGATAATTATTGCGACATATATTGCAGTAATTGTCAAAATTATGTTATCTTTAATGTAGACAGAAATTTTTTGTACATATTTATTGCTAACAATTTATGTTGCAATAATTGTTAGTCCATTTTCGTTGACAATTATTGCTATAAATAATAATTTTACATTAACAAAAATAAAAAAATTAATAAAATTAATATTTTTGTATTAAAAATGACCTCAAGCTTAAACAAATTAATAAAAATTTAAATAATAAAGTCGAATAAGAAAGAATTTATATTACATAATAATAATAATTCTTGTAAGATACCGCCATTTTTTACACAGCACCTTCTTTCTTTATTTTTTTCAAACTATGAGTTAACATAAATACGTTTTCCCATGCCTTTAACATAAGCTGAGCAATAAGAAATATTGCTCTGTTATTCTGCCGACGTTATTGCCAACTTGCTGAGATAATTATCTTTAGTGTAGACCTAGGGTAATGTAAAATAAGAGCAAGTAAATTACAATCAGAGAATCCAGTGTAAATACATATAAAAGAAATTGGTAAGTCCCCTTTTACAATGTGGCAAGTGGAAGGCAGACAGACGAAGTTTGTTGGTGAGGGGTTGTAGAGGTAAAGTGTGTAGTACATGACTATCTGTACTGGACATTTTTTGTTTCTCTTTTCCACTTTTTGCAGTTTTCTTCTTGTTGCTTCATATCATTTTTCTCACATCAATGTCGGTTTAGTATCATTGCCTGTTAAATGTTCATCTTCGTCGACAGCGAAAGAGAACGAAGTAAGAAAATGAATACTCTCTGTCTGTCTATTAATTTCGCGATTGTGAAAGGTTTAGGCAAGCTCAAAAGAGAATAAGAAAAATGTCTGCCTTTCAATTTCAACGTTGTAAATTGGGACTTATGCTACCCTGATTTTTTTAATGTACTACAAGATACATACATACATATGTATGTATGTTAAAAAAAATTCGATAGTATCGATAGTATCGATAGTTCATTTTAAAACTATCGAAACTATCGATGGTGCGACTATCGATAGTTTTGCAGCTCTAACACAAAGCCGTTCTCTGATGTGTATGTAAAAATAAGTTGTCCTATGTTCGTGATTTTATGACTCGAAAACCACTCAACCGATTTCCAAACCAATGCATGCGTTGGAAAGGTCAAGGGAATGTTCATTAATGCAAACATGACTGTGTTGCGTCAGGAAAGCAAACTTTTTTTAATGCCGATAAAAAAAATAATTTTTGTAGATCGATATTTGCTTTTTTGAATGATTATCCATTTTTAATTGATTTTACATGTTTTTCCCTTACCTCTGTTTTTGTTGTAAGACGGCAAATCCCTCTGAGGAGATCGAGTGGTAGCGATCGAAACATGTCAGGGTAACCAGCCGCCTGGGTTCGAATCTCAGGTCAGTCAAGAATGAAGGATTATCAATAACAATTTTAATTAATTTTCATGTTGTAAAAATTCCTTTGTTCACAAAAATAATTTAAGTAAAATTAAATTTGATGAACTTAAGCCTGATTAAAAATATTGAAAATTTGGATTAAAAACCATAAATATTTCAACAAAATTACCACAATACTAATTAAAAAACTAATTTTAAATTTGTTGATGCATTTACGAACATGCCCCTGCTTCCACTGCTGGGTTAACAAAAAAAAATGGAAAAACTAAGGGCAGGAGGGAAGTTAGGGGTCAATGTCTGCATGTCCGAAACAAATTGTAATTAAATTTAAAACATAAATGTATCCTTATTTACATAGACACATTTGCTATGCTTTTTTTAAAAAATAGAACCACGATGGAAGGTGGAGGGCAATTTCAGCCTCTATGTAACAATCTATTTAGTATATACATATGTATGTATGTATTTATATTTTTTTCAAAAATAGGAGTACGAGGAGTCTGGAGCGTAGTTGCACACGCCGCGTAACCGCTAGTATGCATATATCGACCCCTTTGCGCGAAATTATCGTATGTTACAAATACCAAATTTTACAGGACAGCCATTTTTCTACTTTTCTCTGCTTTCACTTGCAATATCAAAATGAAAATATGCATGTGCTACGATAAGATAAGACGAAGTGGAATTCGCCTACAATATTTTGTCGGGTGACGTCTCTTTGAATGTAGAACAAGATTGCATCAAAAACTAAATTTCAAAAAAATTGGCATATACGATAATTTCGCGCAAAGGGATCGGTCGATATACATTTTTATTAAGGCCGTATTCATTAAAAAAATTTTTCTTCTAAGGATTACACAATTATCAACCTTAGATAAAAATATGAAACTAAACCACTTTAGATCAATAATTTGAATTTTTTAAAAAAAAACAAGAGTGCTATATTCGGTTGAGCCTCATCTTTAATACCCTCCACCAAAAGTTTGTATATTCTAGAAGTGGGCTTTTCATGGGATCTATAAATTATAATCCAATCTTTATTAATCTTGACCTTAGAGTATTATAATGCCTAATTTGAATTAAATATCCAAGTCAACCGTGAACAAAAAGTTTTATCCATTGAAATTTTGCCTTTCCCTATATATTTTTTAGGAAAAATGGAACAAATTTTGATGGAAATTTTATTCACGATAAGGGGGATCATTATTAGCTGCAGAAATATTATTTATATATGTATATATTTTTTTTATATATACATACATATATATTATCGTAAATTATAGATAATTTGCCACAAAATTCGATAGACTGATTTTTTGTATTAACAGGACTGTTCTGAGAATCACTTTACCTCAAACCACGTGATTTTTGTGTATTTTGGTGTGATCTGCAATTGTCGAAAGCACACCAAGAAACACAAAAGCGGTATGACTTATAGAACCCCACAAAATCACACTTGTGATTTTAAAAGCACGTGATTTGAAATCACGTGATTTTCAGAACAGGCCCGTAAAAACCCTAAATTTGAACATTAGAATTGAGTGTTTCTGAAAATGTTTTTCGGAAGGCCGCTTTTTAAGAAAGATATGGTAAATTATGGACCGATTATCACTATATTACATGCTGTTATTTCTAAAGATCTAAATTTGACCATATTTTATTACAATATCTATACGTTTGAAGTCGTTAATATGTAAATGTGGTAAATTGTGGACCGATGTTCAAAATATTTGGCAGAATGAGTTATCTTATGAAACTATGACACGAAATTGTACAACAATAGCATTCCTTGCTACAGTTTCAGGTGTACAAGTGTTTTCAAGGAGTGGGAATGTCTCAAGGCTCAATTAGCCGGGATTAACAGTTGCAAATCAGCTGATTCATTTTGTTGTATGTAAAGCAATTAGAACGATTATAGTTAGCAGTAAGATGTTACGTCTCAATCTGTAAGAAATAGATTGGTCTTACTTTTTAACGGTAAGGTTACTGTTACTCCCGGCTAACTGAGTCTTTAGTACATAAAACCTCATTCATCACTAGTGGTGAAGGCTATTGAAAATTATATTAGTAGGTATATATATATGTACATCAGAATCAATAACTCATTTTCAAACTATTTAATACTTACAATGTTTGAGAAATTCATATTTTCTGGCCGATAACTCTTCAATAACAATATCAATAACACAAGCAATCAATGCCGTTATAATTCCAATTTGTATGAATATAATCCAACGTAAAATATCTTTTCTAATAGAAAAACGAGTACTGCTGGTAAGTTGTTGTTCTTTTTGAAATAAAACATTTTCACAAACATCATAGTCCAAACTCTATTACATAAATAAAATAAATAAAGGCTGTGGTATTTTAAAAATTTAAATGAAAACAACAAAAAGTCAAACCTCATAAGTGTCTTGCTGTTCGGCGCGAATTTCATTTATTACAGCGGTGCGAGATCGTACACGAAATGTGGGCAGCTGTTGGATAGGATTTGTGCCCGACTGTAATGTCTGCTGTTGCGATCCAGAAGAAGATGGTAAGTTGCTGTTATTAATTGAACGTAATGATGTATTGAAAACCTATTACATATGACAAAAAAAAACATGAGTCATATCTAAGAATGATAACTGCAATTTAACTTACAATGGGTTCTGCCACCTCTGTACGACTGGAAGTTTTTGGATTTTGGGTAATCGGTTGATTCTCTTTATCCAAAGATATCTTTTGTTTTAATTTATTTCTATCCGATTTAATAGTATTTTTTAAACTACTAGATAACATTTGCTCGTCACCAGAACTGCTTTCGTCCATTATGTTGTCGGCATTTGTTGCAACAACTTTTTCATCTTGTCTCTGATAGCTATTTAATAGCTTTTCTATATCTTTGTTAATTTCCATTTTAAAGATTTACTTTAATACTTTTATCGGGTTAAAACAAAAATAATTAATAAAAACTTTTAATTACATATGAATGTACATTGTGAAAAATGTTTATAAAAAAAAAAAACAAAACAAAAAGCCACAAAGAATAATAAAACTAGAGCTGTGTACGTGACTGGGACTGAAGATCACGCACGCTCACAAGGGAATGTATCCTCAGTGATGTTTACTTTTATTTTTTCGTTACCTTACGACCAGTGTTGCCACTTTGTGGGTAATTACCCGAATTTGGTATAATTTTTACTGTCATGGGTAGAGCGTGGGTAATTTATCTTAGGTGTAATTCGGTTCACACATGTCAAGTTTGACTCGTCAAGTCTTGACTTTTAAGGAGAGATGGGAAAATAAATGGCTTTCTCTTTTTCCTTCGCTCCTAAAAACTCAAGGCTTGACGAGTCAAACTTGACGTGTGTGAACCGGCACTTACTTCAGATACCCTAATAAAATCAAGATCCTATTTCAGTAAAGAAAAGACTTCAATCATTAAATATCTATTTTCAAAAGTTTGGTAATGAATGTCTCAAGATGGACCCTTAGATTTGGAGAAAGATGCCTATCATAGTTATTTAGTACCTGAAGTTTATTAAAAAAAAGTCATTCAAACTAAAAACAAGCCTGGGGAAAAATATGTTTCGAATATTCCAACATATAATTAAGTTTATTTAATTTTTACTTGCTTTACTTGGTGGCCACACGATCAAGTTTTGCCTTCCAATTCCTTTCAATTTGCAATACACTCTCACTCTTTTAATTAACACACTCACACTTTTTAAATTGACCACGAGATTGCTTTCAATTTCACCTCTCTATTTGTTTGGCAATTTTACTTTCAATTTAACAGCTGATTACATGTTTGTCTTTATAAATTGATTTCTTGATGATATCTTCAAAGTAAATTGAGTGCCGCCTACGTCACAGCTTTCAATTTATGTAAATTTTGACAAGCAGTATATGTAAAAGACTATCAAGAACAACTTAACCGTGTGGCCGCAGGGTTAGTTTGAAGAATATTCAACGCCCTTTACACAGGCTCTCCACGTAAGATAAGATATAAGATTTTTATATCAGCAAACGTCAAATTCAATCGCAGAGAGTATTATCTTACGTGTAGACTCTCAAATAGTATTAATATTAATATTATAATAAATATTATGAGACAGTTGTTATGAGAAATCTTATAACAACTATCTTATAAGATGAGCTGTCAAAAATACACATACATACATACATATAAAACAAAAAAAGACGCATTCATTAAATTGTTTAATTTTTTAGTGCAAATAGTGAACATCTTGTGATAAATGTTTAAAAAAACAATATTTTTAACTAAAAAAATAGAAAAAACTAAAAAAAATAATAAAAACGACACAAGTTTACTGTACGAGAATCATTCGATTATGAAATGTTATAACATACGTGTTCCCCTTGTTTAAGATTAAGATTAACATGAAGAAATTTGTTCTCTCATTATCTCAGGTGAAGACCCCATGTTATACATAGTTGTAAAACTGAATAAGGAAAGGGACAGTTGTATAAAACCCTGCAGGCATTTTGTTTACTAATAAATAAAGGGTATTTTTTAAGACCATGAAACTAAAAATGGTAGACAACACAAAAAAAATTAATTTTAATAGCAGATTCATAAACGGTATTACCATTTGAATCTAATTTTAAACCAATAAAGCGGCCCATACACTTGCACTACATCCAGCGATGCACCCCAGTTCGTCGTGAAACCTATTTCCTAGCCACTTCTGTCTGAGACCCGGCATCCTGGGGCAATGGCACAGTACATGCTCTATCGTCTCCAGCTCCTCCGAATCCTCGCACAATCTGCAGAAGTCCGGTATGGCGTTGTCCCATCTGCCCAGAAAAGCCCTGACCGGACAATGACCCTTCAAGAACCCTATAAGCGTTCTAAGACTACTCCTATCCAATCCCAGTAGAACCCTGGTTGCCCCCGCGTCCAATCTGGGCCATAATGCCCTAGACACCCAGCAATCCACTCTGTCCCCCCAGGACCGGTTGACGTCATCACGGAATTTCTCCCGTATCACACCATAGTAGTAACATAGGGGAGGCTTTACCCCCTGTCCCTTACCACTAAGTCCAGATTCGAACCCTCTCGCGATTTCGTCCGCCAAAAGTTTGGTAATTAATGTCTCAAGATGGACCCTTAGATTTGGATAATGATGCCTATCATAGTTATTTAGTACCTGAAGTTTATTAAAAAAAGTCATTCAAACTAAAAACTAGCCTGGGGAAAAATATGTTTCCAATATTCCAACATATAATTAAGTTTATTTAATTTTTACTTGCTTTAGTTTGAAGAATATTCAACGCCCTTTATAGTTGTAAAACTGAATAAGGAAAGGGACAGTTGTATAAAACCCTGCAGGCATTTTGTTTACTAATAAATAAAGCCTCTCAAGAGTCTTCAACAAAAATGAAGACAGACTAATAGGTCTAAAATCCCCCGGTTTCGAGTGGCCCGCTTTACCAGCCTTCGGTATAAAAATCACCCTAACCTCTCTCCACCCCCTAGGCAGATACCCCCTACTGAGGCACTTCTTGAATACATTCACCAGCAGAAGTGATGCATCGTCCGGAATGTTGCAGAGCATGGCCGGAAAAATGCCGTCCGGACCCGGTGATTTATATGGGTCGAAAGTATTGACCGCCCACGCCAGCTTCTCTCTTGTGACCATGTTCTCGACGCAGGCGGAAGTATAGTCCGATGTCATGGATGTCACGTCCCATTGACCGTCTTCCATACTTCCGGTTTCCCTGCACCCGGGAAAGTGCGTCTCCATAAGTAAGGTTAGGGTCTCAGAGCAAGACTCAGTCCATGAGCCGTCATTCCTTTGGATGTAACCAAGGGCCTTAGGGTCCTTGGATAAAATCCGTCGGAATCTTGACAACTCGTTGACAATATCAATGGATGCATAAAATTGCCTCCATGATAGTCGCTTTGCCCTTTTCAGATCTGCCTTATACCTGTTGCACCCTGTGATTGTTCCAATCCTCTGGTTATCTGGTAAGCTTGGCCCTATTAAACAGTCTCCTAACCGTAGACCTTTGAACATGAAGTTCCCTGGTCCACCATTTGGGCTGTTTACGCCTACCCGGGAATGTAACCGGGCAGGACTGCTCATAGCTTTCCCTTAGAAGATGAGTGAACTTGTTCACAATACCCTCCAGATCAGTCGGCAGCAAGTCGCCCAAGGCCCTTTGCGCCAATCCAATTGGGACTCTTTCCCTAAAGGAGTCCCATTTTGTCCCCCTAGGGTTCCTAAATGGAGCAACCCCAGGTGGGCCAAAATTCAATGTGAAGGTAATACGGCTATGGTCTGAAAATGTACGGTCCGTTGCCACCCTCCAAGCAACAACAAGTTGCTCGTCACGGTTCACCATGTCAGAAATATCACTGCCTGCCTATCTTTATTTCTGAACGTCGGCGTGTTACCCATATTACAGATAATAAGATTGTTAGTAGTTATAAAATCGAACATTAACTCACCCCTTTTGTTTATGTCTGCACTCCCCCATTGGCTATGATGAACATTGGCATCGCAGCCCAATACAAGGATTGCACCCTTCCTCCTTGCATATGCCGTCAGTTCCCGCACCTCGGTGCCAGGTGGGTCCACCGCCTCGTACGGCATATACACCGAAGCCAGTGTAAGAGTACGCTTACCTTTGGCTACGGTTAAGTCACCGCACCTGAAAGAATGAGATATGAGAAAATTCAATTCATTCCTCGCTAATATACACGTTCTTACCTTGCCCTCCGTGGACGGTACAAACAGAGTGTATCCCGCAACCCCTAAACCGCAAACCTTATTTTTATTATTATTAATACGATTTTCGTATGACGTGCTAAATTCCCAGTTTTTCATATTTGATAAATACACTGAAATGTATTTCTGAGGGAAAGCTAGCTTCTATGCGCATTTCACTGGTTGCTAAGGCCAGCTCATCAGGAAACCTTTTCCAAAGATTTTAGAAAGGCCAAAAATATTATACAAATAAAACCCTAAAGCGAATAAGAATTATAAACACTCAAGTCTTACTTGCAACAATATCAAAGCCAAAACAAAACAACAACAATAAACAGTGAGTTTATCTTTTCTTACATTCCCCTACAATTGGTCGGGTTCTTTCCGACTCGAAATGTAGTTGTAAGTGGGTAAAAGAAAAAACAAAATTAAAAAACAAACTGCTTCATTCTACTGTCTTCGTAAGAAAACAACAAAAAAAAACCAATTTGCCAATTCAGTTTTTTGCACGGGCACATGCAAGTATGTATATTATCAAAGTTATTTTCGGGAATACAAAATTTATTATTAATACGATTTTCGTATGACGTGCTAAATTCCCAGTTTTTCATATTTGATAAATACACTGAAATGTATTGCTGAGGGAAAGCTAGCTTCTATGCGCATTTCACTGGTTGCTAAGGCCAGCTCATCAGGAAACCTTTTCCAAAGATTTTAGAATTATTTTTATTAATTTAAGGTTCTTGGATTAGGGCTACGTCCGTCCGGGTGCTGGTGAGGAAGGTTGCTAGTTCGGCTGAGGCTGCTTCAGTGGTGCAGGTTTATTTGCACCACTAACAACCTCTTTGGTCCTGTCATGCTTCGGATACCGGAACCTGACGTTACCTTAACCAAACTTAACAACCCCCCCTCCCCCCACCTCCTCCAAGAATTCCATGGACTTCCGAGCCACCGCGAAGCGGAAGTCCCTGCCGGTGTTCTCCTTACACACCAGTGAGGTCACTAGCCTCCTATACTGCCAGTATAGTTTCCACCGGGCGTACGGGTGGTGGAATCCATACTGTCACTATTGACCTAATTGGCAAATCGGAGGCTTGTATTACTTCAAACCTTGCTCCCGGGTTAATGTCGCTGCATTTGTCAATTGTAGTCCTTCAGAATTCCAAAGAATTCTTGTTACCACAATTGACAACTTTCACTCCCTTAACCCAGTCTGCACCATTGAAGGATACGTCCTCCTCTTTGCCCTTGAATGCTGCCAGCTCGTCGATAAGCCTAGCCTCCACTAACTGCCATAGCTCGGCACTGATCCTCCCATCCGGATCATTCCGATCGATGATAGCCACTTGCAGATGACCCTCCAGGCTCGTCGACTTCTTCAGTCTTTTGTTCGATGAAGAAGGCTGATCATCTCCAGATCTGATCCTCTTAATGGTCTCCTTGTTAGAGCCATTAGGAGCTTCAGCTGGAGATGTACCAACCCTCTTCACTGAGCTTGATGACTTCGGCACGACTAGTTTAGAAGGCTTGTTCCTGCCCGCACCTTTTCCTCTACTGGCCTCCTTACGAGAGCCACTAGTGGAATCGGACGGAGGATTAACAGCCTTCTTCTCCGTGTCCACTGCCTTAGCCACTTTGCCGACCTTCTTGGGTATCGCCCCCTTATCCTCCACAGCTCGTTCCGAAGACATGAGCGCTTTGGTAATCGGGGCAACCCCTCCTTTCTTCATCTCTCCACGCCAGGTTGACGACTCCAACGACCCTGTACTCTTTTGAGTAGTGTCCGGGCCGGCGACTTCATCCACCTGCTTTCTCCAGGGATAGGGCCAACCAAGCACGGTACTGACAGGGCCGTAAATTCTTTCGAATTTGGTGACGCTCTGACGGTGTCTTCTCAGAAGGTGCCTATCCCTCGCGGAGAACGTTGAAGGATCTCTCTTTGACATCTTATCCAGATATGTCAGAGAGCTCCTTGTACCGTTCTGCGCCTTCTCCTCCTTCGTTCGGCTGGAGTTCTTAATGTCTCGTGGAGGGGCGCTTGGCACATCCTCCACGGCGTCCTGCCGAACAAGTTGTGGACAATCTTCTCCCGAGTGTCCCCTCTGCTGTCCCCTGGCCTCACAGCTGAGAGTGGCAGGCTCTGAAGTCTGACTGTGAGCTGATATGTCAATATCGAGCTCCGTGTCAGAGAGCAGAGTCAGCCCCTCTAACCCTTGAGTAGCCCCGGTTTCAGCACAGGAGTCACTCGATAGTCCCAGAATACTGTCCACATATAGGTCGGTCAGTACCTGTCTCTCCTGTTCAATTATGCTCTCATGGAACAGTAGAGAGGGTACTCTCCGACTCACAGACCGTGACGTCCGATTGACCCTGGTCAATCTCGTCCGTCGTGTACTTGTTTGTTGTTGTTGTTGTTTTTGTTTGTTTTGTTAAGGGTTTCATTTTTGTTCCCACGACCGTACCACGTACCACGCAGTGACGGCATGCGTGGACTAGGCAACTAACATACAACAGCGCTTTGCTCTGGCGCTGAGGGGAGCTGTTAACGACTAGTTTCTTTTCGCACTAACTAGCCATCCAGGACCTCGGAACTGCTACCAACCACGTTGTCTTTAAAAGTGCTTATTTCGCGCCCCAGCCAATGGTAAAGCCCCCACCTCGCAAGGGGCGAACCCGCGGGCTGACACGCCGTGCTATATGTACTGATAATGGACCGGAAGTGTGCATTCCACTACCGCCTCATTATCCTGACAAGATGAGTAACCTTTAGTTGCACACCCCTTCAGTGTTCTCGACCTCCCGCGAGGACGTATTCATAGTGCACTTAAGCCCTAGCATCTCGACAAGAACCCACTTCCGTTTTTTGTCCCGTTTACAATCACTGGTTTTTTGCAATTATCTCGGAAACCACGACAGTAAGCGAAAAATTTCATTTGCGGAAATTAAAGAGCTAATTGAGAGTTAAAAGAATCATTAATTTAAAAAATGAAAATCAGGTTGTTTTTAACAGTTTTGTCAATATAAACGTGTGCGAATGTCCCGTTTACAATCTTGGAAGTGCCCAAATGTCTTTTTATTAAATAAAACATAAATTTTATATCAGGTGCAATTTCATTTAAATCGGGCAATTTTGCTTCATCTTAAGTGTAATTTTGAATTTTGCTGGTGGCAATACTGCTTACGACTTTCTAAAAATTACCGTTTTTGAGAAGATATTACCGTACGCAAAGATTTTTAATTTAAACATTAATGTGCTGTTTTCAAATGACTGGCGATAGATTGTTTCATTTGTTAACAGCACACAAGAGCGTTATTTATAAGCCATTAATTTAAATGTTTTTAGAATAATCTGAATGTAAATTGTTGTCTTAAAATACATTTTAACCAAAATTATTGTATTGTTTATGAATAATGTAATAAAATAATTTTGAATTTGATCCGTACTTAAAATAATTCAAAAATTTTAGTTGCATTTATAACACTGCGGCCATTTCATATATTTAAGAATTGTTGATTTTTAAACAAAAAAAAGTTAAATGCCTATGAAATTAATAACATACACGAGTAGTTTTATTTTACACTTATCGGTGTAACGAAAACATTTATAAAAACATAATGTTGTTAATTTGTTTGTTATAATATTAATCTAGGTTTTTTTAAAATTGAAAATCACCTCTCAAAAGTTAAAACTTTAAACCCTACATATGTATGTATGTAAGTACGTATATTTATACCAAAAATCCAAATTTCTTTAAATTTCCGTATTTTAAATAAAATTACCTTGCTACTTTTTGCGACCGAAAATTACCCTAAAAAATAGTAATTACCGTACGGTTAACATCACTGTGTACCCTGCAAATACGAGACTAGTCCATAATGTAAAGAGTACCCCATACAGGAGTATGGTTAGGGTTGCCATTCGTACTGATTTTACCAGTACACATACTGGTTTTTATTCAATGTACTGGTTTATGCATAACAACCAAATCAGTACGCAAAAGTACTGGGGTCTAATCACCGCATTCGATACTATCGTATCGAATAAACTATCGAATGTTTTTGCATACGATAGACCCTGACGTATCGAATGAAAACTCGAGAAATGTAATGTCGAGTTACTCGATATCGAATGCTATTATTTCAAATTCAATAAATTTCACTCGATATCGAGAGTCATAATACCAAAATAAATAATTTCGATCATCGTATGCGGTGATTAGACCCCTGGTTTTTTTAAAATTTTGCCTCCGAATAATTTTACTTGTTTCTAATTGGTTTACTTCCATTATTACTTTTGATTTGTTATGAATCAAAATTCAGTCTTTACCAAGGCGTATTCATAAAGATGACTGCATCATGAGATAGAGCTATGCTAGCTATCCCATTTTTTGAAAAAATACTATGTATTTTGTTTGTGTAAAAATTTAGTGTGGCTCCACTTATTCCTTACGCCTTTTAAAATTCTTGTGTTTAAATTTTATGTTCACTTTTTTGTTTTATAACATATAAATAGGGGTTTTTCAAGAATTTATATTTTTATAGAATTTTAAATTTTAACAAATTTTTTTCATAAAATTTCAACAACGCTTGACATTCAGTATACACACAAGGAAATAAACATTAAACAGATGACTTGAAAATGTCACCTTTATGAATTCGCCTTGGTCTTTACTCTTAACTTATCATATGCTTTGTATTTTAATAAATAGAAGTGCCATTAGTGCTTTTCAAAAGAAAATGCTGATTTTGCGAAAAAGAGAAAAGTATAAAAACACTCGCAGGATTGTTTGCTTCGCCTGTCTTCGTTTTGAACAACACTTCTTGGTTGTATTATGTGATTCAAATAAAACGAAAAAGAACGTAAAATGTTTGTTTTGTTTTCCAACGTTCTGTCATAGACTATGAATAGCATGTAAAACAGATATAAAACGGCACATGCAAACAGGTAGACATAACCCGAGCTGTCTCCACGGCGAATTAAAAAAAATTCGTAAATGTCAAAATATAAAATTAATTTGAGAAGAAGTTGAATGAAAAGTGCTAAAAATATTATTTTTTTAATAAAAAAATTTTAAAACTGCGAATGATTAAAGAGAATTTAATAATTTCTTTTATAAAAAAGTGATAATTTTAATTTGCAATAAAAAATTTTGACATCTATTATTATACAGTACTTTTCGCTTATAGTCACATCCCTTACCCAGCATTTACACATGCCACTGCCAGTTCGAAAAACTCAATACACTCACTTTTTTACTAATACACTCACATTTTTCGCAAAGGCAGCTCCAGTGGCAGCAAAAATTGCATGCGAGTGAATATTTGGTACTTGCATGCCACTAAATCGTCAGGTTTTTATTGTTTTAGCCTATAAGCCATCAAGTCGGTTTTGAGAAAAACAATAAAATAGGTATACAATCAATTTTCTCAAAAACTACTCGATAGATTTTTTTTAAACGCTCCTAATTGATTGCTACGTATGTTTTTAACAAAACTATACATTTTTATGAATTTACATGCAATAAATCCAAAGTTTTAAAGGTTTTTCTACAATAACATTTTGTTGTTTTTTGCTCCATATCAAATTTTATTTTGTATTATGATGTTTT
The DNA here is from genome assembly GCA_949318255.1 of Pollenia labialis. NCBI lineage: Eukaryota > Metazoa > Arthropoda > Insecta > Diptera > Polleniidae > Pollenia > Pollenia labialis. The sequence goes on along the minus strand of OX439143.1, from coordinate 35,259,249 downwards.
CTTTGACGTGGAGCAAAGAAAGTCTATGGCAAAAACAATGAAGTTGATAGTTAATAAAGATTGATAAGGACAGGTTGGTATGTTTTAGAATGGTGATAATTGCTAAACTCTCTCCTATAAGCCTCGAACTGCAGATGCAACATAATTTGGAAAGAAAATATATTATAAATAAATATTATAAATTTTGCAATATTTTTATTTTATTAGCAATATAACAAAAAAACAGTTCAACTGTTATGATTAAAAAAAAAAGTATAATAAGTAACAGATTTTGTACTTAAGCCTTTTTTGAGTAAACTATAATAATTATATACATATGTATAAATATAAAAGTATCAAAAACTGAAAACTTCATGTAAATAGTTTGTACTTAAATTCTTAGTAAATTTTTGAAATATTCTTTATCTTCAGATGGAAGGAATATTAGCAAATCTTTGATATCTTTTTTCTTTTCATTTGAAATAGTTACCGATATTAATACATTTAATTTTTGTTTAAACACATTATGCGACGTTTTTAAACATTTTAGGGATGCTGATTTTATTATTGCTACGTTTTGAAATTGTATTTCTCTTACTGAATTTTTAAATTTGATTCGAAATTCGTCAAATTTTTCATATACTAATAATTTTATTTTGGAAAATTGAATTTTGGTAAAATCCAATTTATTTGCCACAACAGAGTATGCCTGAAAATCCGATGGAAGCATTTCTAAAATTTTTAATTGTGTTTTATTAGATGGAATACTTTTAAGCAATTTTAAAAGATGAAGTGGACTTTGAACTTCAATATTTTTTAAAAAACGATCTATGACTCCATGAATGTAGTCTACTTCTTGAATAAGAGAGTGCCCGGGTTCACATTGTGTCAAATAAATTTTAACTATTGTGACGGTTTATTTTGACCTACGGTGTTCATTATTCGAATGGCGCAAAGCAATAGTAAGGTATAATTTTGTTATGTTTGTATGCAAAATTTGCTCCATTTGCAAAAAATTGTCATATGCAGCAATATAATGTTCAATGAACCTAAAAAATGTGGATGTAGACGAAAGTCGATGCTGAATATCTCAGATTCTCTAAGAGATATCAAAAAATGGATTTTGGAATATGAAAGAGAACATTGATGCCATATATAATCCATTCCTAACTCATTTTTTTCAAAAATGGCGTGTAGGCTAAAACAATAATCACCTGACGAAATGTCAAATCGATAAGCAATGTTACCCTGTTAAAAATTTAATGCAAATTTACTGGATTATTGTCAAGTTTTAACTTGATAAATGTATTATTATGATTAATTTTTGAAACGCGCATTTATAAAAGCAAATTTGTTAATTATAGAGCATTAATATTGTTTAAATAATGCTTATATAAATAAATGAAAAAATTTCCCCAAAAATGTGCCAACATGATTAACTCGGTAACTCTATTTTGTTTTCTGGTCAGGGATGATAAATGACATTTTCGAAATTGTACTAAATTCAGTAAAAAATTGTACTTTTTTTGGAACTAATCGTACTAAAACCCAAAAAGTATTTTTTACTAGTTTTATTATTGAATAACAAAAAATATACGTACATACATTAAATTTCAATTGTACTTTACATTTATATTTAAAATGTACTTTTGGCAATTATCAAAAAAAAAAATAAAAATAAATTAGAACTTAGGCGAAGACTTTTTATTTTTAGTTTGTTTTTTAGAGTTGACTGTGGTACAGTGAAAAAAAAACTTTTAACTGATTAACAATTTTAAAAATATTGTCTTAAAACGCAAATTCCTTTGGATTTGGTATCCCACTAAACGCCCTTATACCACATTCTTTAGAACACCAAGCTAAAAAGTCCGTCTAAATTTCGTACGAAAGTATTTATGTATATAGTAATTAAAAACTTCCAAAAAATAGATATACGGGCATGTTATGACACTCGCATCTTGCATTACAATTGTGCCTTGAACTCGCAAGGGTTCAACGAAATTGTGTGAATCTTAGCGAGTTCATATGGCAACTATAAACTGAAGTGATTGAACAAATTTTTAATAGTTTTATGTCAATAAATTTAATTTAATATGTTTTTTTTTTTATTTATGGGCCCTATAAGACAAACATGTTCAAATTGTCAAAAATTCTTTACACCATAGATATGTTTGTAGAAATTACGGGCATTAGTCGCACGATTTGTCAAAAAATCGTGTGTGCTCAAAAGTAGGATTTTGAAAACTTTTTTTGTGTCGGATAGAATTCCATCCGATTTTCGTGTGAATGAATCGTACGATTGTGTAGGATAATGAATCGCGGCCTTTAGTAATGCTGAGAATAGGAATGGGCAAAAAATATCGATATTTAAAAAAAAAATAATCGATATATATCGCCGATATTTAAAATACCGATATATCAATATGCATATCGATATTGAAATACGACTATCGAATTGGATATTTTTTAAAGTCAGTCTTCATTAAAAACTCAAAATTTGAACCGTTTTTCAAACAATGTTTTTTTTAAATGTTTGGCATTTCTAAGAAGCAGTGCCTGATACAAGAAGCAGATTGACAGAAGAGCACATAAAACAGAGTGCTCCTGATGTCCATATCTGATGATTACTGGTTTGACTAAAACAATCAAAAACATTTCTAGTTAGTTTTGGGGTGCAATTTAAATTTTTACAAAGGTAAATTACATTTTTTAATTTGGTAATAGTTTCAGCAAATTACGTTCAATATATCGATATTTTTGAAATAATAAATATCGATACTCTTAAAAAAGATCGATTCGATATTTATCGATATATATTTTTAATTTGCCCATCCCTTGCTGAGAATAATATTAACAAAGTGCAAAATGGCAAGTAAAACGCGAAATATTCAGAACATGTTTTGCGATTTGCAACACTTGCGATTTGATAATTGTGCGAGTATCTGAACAAACCTAATTGTAATTAACACAAAATGATTATTTTAATGGAGATCAAAGTTCGATTTTTGTAGGAAATAAGTTTTTTGACAAATTTCTATATAAGTTTTTTGTTGACTTAAACTATAGCAAGAAGATTCATTAGACTGTAGTAAATCTTTTGTCTGAATTAAATTCGATACAGTATTTACATAAAGGTGACTTCTTTGCATTGTTTTTATCATATTTTATATATATATATATAAATTCCTTTTGTTCCTATAAGAAGCATAGGGCCTTTATCATATTTTGGTATGAAAATATTCGTTCCACATTCGCCGACGAATGCATTATCCGAAAACATTAGTGCATTAATTTTCTTTTTCAATCCTGCAACCCTAGACCAAAAAGTTTCAACGTTACCAGAATGTAATGAAATTATCACAATAATTTCCATTTTTTCCCTCGCCTGGGTAACTATCTTGTCGGGATGCGAGGGCTTAGGTGCACTCTACGGTTCCGATCTCATGGGTTGATGTATGTGATGAATACGTCCTCGCATGAGGTCGAGAACACTGAAGGGGTGTACAACTAAAGGTTACTCATCTTGTCAGGATAATGAGGCGGTAGTGGAATGCACACTTCCGGTCCATTATCGGGACATATAGCACGGCGTGTCAGCCCGCGGGTTCGCCCCTTGCGAGGTGGGGGCTTTACCAGTGGCTGGGGCGCGAAATATGCACTTTTAAGGACAACGTGGTTGGTAGCAGTGCCGAGGTCCTGGGTGGCTAGTTAGTGCGTAAAGAAACTAGTCGTTAAAAGCTCCCCTCAGCGTCAGGGCAAAGCGCTGTTGTATGTTAGTTGCCTAGTCCACGCATGCCGTCACTGCGTGGTACGGTCCGTCTGAACGAGCATACTCGTGGGAACAAAAATGAAACCCTTTTTAAATAAACAAAAAACCAAAGCAACAACAAACAGGGACACGACGGACGAGATTGATCAGGGTCAATCGGACGTCACGGTCTGTAAGTCGGAGAGTACCCTCTCTACTGTTCATGAGAGCATAATTGAACAGGAGAGACAGGTACTGACCGACCTATATGTGGACAGTCTTCTGGGACTATCGAGTGACTCCTGTGATGAAACCGGGGCTACTCAGGGGTTGGAGGGGCTGACTCTGCTCTCTGACACGGAGCTCGATATTGACATATCAGCTCACAGTCAGACTACAGAGCCTGCCACTCTCATCTGTGAGGCCAGGGGACAGCAGAGGGGACACTCGGGAGAAGATTGTCCACAACTTGTTCGGCAGGACGCCGTGGAGGATGTGCCTAGCGCCCCTCCACGAGACATTAAGAACTCCAGCCGAACGAAGGAGGAGAAGGCGCAGAACGGTACAAGGAGCTCTCTGGCATATCTGGAAAAGATGTCGAAGAGAGATCCTTCAACGTTCTCCGCGAGGGATAGGCACCTTCTGAGAAGGCACCGTCAGAGCGTCACCAAATTCGAAAGAATTTACGGCCCTGTCAGTACCGTGCTTGGTTGGCCCTATCCCTGGAGAAAGCAGGTGGATGAAGTCGCCGGCCCGGTAAGTACTCAAAAGAGTACAGGGTCGCTGGAGTCGTCAACCTGCCGTGGAGAGAGGAAGGAAGGAGGGGTTGCCCCAATTACCAAAGCGCTCATGTCTTCGGAACGAGCTGCGGAGGATAAGGGGGCGATACCCAAGAAGGTCGGCAAAGTGGCTAAGGCAGTGGACACGGGGAAGAAGGCTGGTAATCCTCCGTCCGATTCCACTAGTGGCTCTCGTAAGGAGGCCATTAGAGGAAAAGGTGCGGGCAGGAACAAGCCTTCCGAACGAGTCGTGCCGAAGTCATCAAGCTCAGTGAAGAGGGCTGGTACATCTCCGGCTGAAGCTCCTAATGGCTCTAATAAGGAGACCATTAAGAGGATCAGATCTGGGGATGATCAGCCTTCTTCATCGAACAAAAGACTGAAGAAGTCGACGAGCCTGGAGAGTCATCTACAAGTGGCTGTCATCGATCGGAATGATCCGGATGGGAGGATCAGTGCCGAGCTATGGCAGCTAGTGGAGGCTAGGCTTATCGACGAGCTGGCAGCATTTAAGGGCAAAGAGGAGGACGTATCCTTCAATGGTGCGGACTGGGTTAAGGGAGTGAAAGTTGTCAATTGTGGTAACAAGAATTCTTTGGAATTCTTAAGGACTACAATTGACAAATGCAGCGACATTAACCCGGGGGCAAGGTTTGAAGTGATACAAGCCTCCGATTTGCCAATTAGGTCCATAGTGACAGTATGGATTCCACCACCCGTACGCCCGGTGGAAACTATACTGGCAGTATTGGGCAACCAGAATAGCAGGCTTCTTACCGGCCAATGGAGGCTAGTGACCTCACTGGTGTGTAAAGAGAACGCCGGCAGAGACTTCCGCTTCGCGGTGGATCGGAAGTCCATGGAATTCTTGGGGGAGGTGGGGGGGTGGTTAAGTTTGGTTTAGGTAACGTCAGGTTCCGGTATCCGAAGAATGACAGGACCAAAGAGGTTGTTAGTGGTGCAAATAAACCTGCACCACTGTGAAGCAGCCTCAACCGAACTGACAACCTTCCTCACCAGCACCCGGACGGACGTAGCCCTAATCCAAGAACCTTGGATTAATAAAAATAAGGTTTGCGGTTTAGGGGTTGCGGGATACACTCTGTTTGTCCCGTCCACGGAGGACAAGGTAAGAACGTGTATATTAGCGAGGAATGAATTGAATTTTCTCATATCTCATTCTTTCAGGTGCGGTGATTTAACCGTAATAAATGGAGAAGCCAAAGGTAAGCGTACTCTTACACTGGCTTCGGTGTATTTGCCGTACGAGGCGTTGGACCCACCTGGAACGGAGGTGCGGGAACTGACGGCATATGCAAGGAGGAAGGGTGCAATCCTTGTATTGGGCTGCGATGCCAATGCTCATCATAGCCAATGGGGGAGTGAAGACATAAACAAAAGAGGTGAGTTAATGTTTGATTTTATAACTACTAACAATCTTATTATCTGTAATATGGGTAACACGCCGACGTTCAGAAATAAAGATAGGCAGGCAGTGATAGATCTGACATTGGTGAACCGTGACGAACAACTTGTTGTTGATTGGAGGGTGGCAACGGACTGTACATTTTCAGACCATAGCCGTATTACCTTCACAGTGAATTTTGACCCACCTGGGGTTGCTCCATTTAGGAACCCTAGGGGGACAAAATGGGACTCCTTTAAGGAAAGAGTCCGTATTGGATTGGCGCAAAGGGCCTTGAGCGACTTGCTGCCGAATGATCTGGAGGGGGTTGTGAACAAGTTCACTCATCTTCTAAGGGAAAGCTATGAGCAGTCCTGCCCGGTTACATTCCCGGGTAGGCGTAAACAGCCCAAATGGTGGACCAGGGAACTTCACGTTCAAAGGTCTACGGTTAGGAGACTGTTTAATAGGGCCAAGCTTACCAGAGCACCAGAGGATTGGAACAATCACAGGGTGCAGTTCAACAAGTATAAGGCGGATCTGAAAAGAGCAAAGCGACTATCATGGAGGCAATTCTGCGCATCCATTGATAATGTCAACGAGTTGTCAAGATTCCGACGGATCTCATCCAAGGACCCTAAAGCCCTTGGTTACATCCAAAGGAATGACGGCTCATGGACTGAGTCAAGCTCTGAGACCCTGACCTTACTTATGGAGACGCACTTTCCCGGGTGCAGGGAAACCGGAGGTATGGAGGATGGTCAATGGGACGTTACGTCCATGACATCGGGTTTTACTTCCGCCTGCGTCGAGGAAATGGTCACAGGAGAGAAGCTGGCGTGGGCGGTCAATACTTTTGACCCATATAAATCACCGGGTCCGGACGGTATTTTTCCGGCCATGCTCTGCAACATTCCGGACGGTGCATCACTTCTACTGATGGATGTATTCAGGAAGTGCCTCAGTAGGAGGTATCTGCCTAGGGGGTGGAGAGAGGTCAGGGTTATTTTTATACCCAAGGCTGGTAAAGCGGGCCACTCGAAACCGGGGGATTTTAGACCTATTAGTCTGTCTTCATTTTTGTTGAAGACTCTTGAAAGGCTAATAGATTTATATCTCAGGAGCAATATTGAGACCCGCCTTATTAGCAACGCTCAGCATGCTTACCTGAAGGGTAAATCGGTTGAGAGCGCGTTACATGAGGTGGTTGGTTGTATTGAGCACGGTCTGAGGCATAAGGAATATACTCTCGCCGCGTTTCTGGACATAGAAGGAGCCTTTAATAACATTAAGATCGAGGCGATTAGAGATTCGTTGTTAGAGTTGGGAGTGGAGGACTTTCTGGTGGAGTGGATAGTCTGCATGCTTGGCAGTAGGATTATAAACTCGAGCCTGGGGGATCATGTGATAAGGAGGAGGGTTACCAGGGGGACACCACAAGGGGGGGTTCTATCACCTCTACTGTGGTTGCTTGCGGTCAACGGGATTCTTAGGTCATTTGATTCCACGGGCAGGAAAGTTGTTGCCTATGCGGACGACATAGTTCTGCTGGTCAGGGGAAAATTTTTGTCCACGATCGGGGAAATTATGCAGGTGATGCTAGGTGAACTCTCGGCTTGGGCAAAGGATAGGGGACTGGGTGTTAACCCTGTGAAGACTGAGCTGGTGCTATTTACCAGAAGGTATAGGATAGAGGAATTTAGGAGGCCAGTGCTAGATGGCGTCGAGTTACCTCTATCGAACGGAGCAAAGTATTTGGGTAACTTTCTGGACTGCAAACTGTCTTGGAAGAGAAATACTCAGGAAAGGATGAAAAGGGGACTCAATGCATACTACACATGCAGGAACTCCATTGGTAAGAACTGGGGTCTAAGGCCGGATATGGTAAACTGGATTTACACATCGGTTGTTAGGCCTATACTTACCTATGGATGCACTGTTTGGTGGGGGGCGTTGGGAGTGGATAGCTATAGGAAGATGCTCAGCAAGGTTCAAAGAAGTGCATCTCTTGGCATCACAGGGGCAAGGAGAAGCACTCCGCAGGCAGCGCTGGACATCCTACTATATCTGTCACCTATTGAACAGTACGTAAGGAGTGTGGCCGCTAGGAACTTAATTAGACTTTACGAGTCTTCGTTAGTTAGACCTAGGCGGGATGGTCACACGAGAATCTTGTACGAGATGGGTCTGCTTGATCAGGGTACTTCTCTCGGGAGAATTTCGGATCATATGACTATGACCCTGGACTTCGGTGCAACACCACCAGTAGAGTTCCCGGATAGGGAAGTTTGGAGTGGATCCAATGGACTGTTTGAGGGGTGGGCAGTATTTACGGATGGATCCAAGATGGAAACCGGCACTGGTGCCGGTGTATATATAGCGGACACCGAGGTGAAGAGGTCATTCAGACTCCCCGATGAGTGCAGTGTCTTCCAGGCTGAGATCCTAGCGATCTGGAGGGCGACGGAGGTGATACTGGAACACATCGTGGGTGGATCTGAGGTGACAATTTACGTCGATAGTCAGGCGGCGCTTAGGGCATTGACGAATTATACGGTGCGATCGTGCCTGGTCGCTCGGTGTAGGAATGCTCTTGGTGGACTCATGGAGGCATTCAATGTGAGGCTGTGTTGGGTACCTGGACACTGCATGGTTGAGGGAAATGAGGTGGCGGACGAACTCGCGAGAGGGGGTTCGAGTATGGACGTAGTGGTAAGGGACAGGGGGGTAAAGCCTCCCCTATGTTACTACTATGGTGTGATACGGGAGAAATTCCGTGATGACGTTAACCGATCCTGGGGGGACAGAGTGGATTGCAGGGTGTCTAGGGCATTATGGCCCGGATTGGACGCGGGGGCAACCAGGGTTCTATTGGGATTGGATAGGAGTAGTCTTAGAACGCTCTTAGGGTTCTTGACGGGTCATTGTCCGGTCAGGGCTTTTGTAGGCAGATGGGACAATACCATACCGGACTTCTGCAGATTGTGCGAGGATTCGGAGGAGCTGGAGACGATCGAGCATGTACTTTGCCATTGTCCCAGGGTGCAGGGCCTCAGACAGAAGTGGCTAGGAAATAGGTTTCACGACGAACTGGGGTGCATCGCTGGATGTAGTCCAGCTGATCTACTGGGGTTTGTCAGGGAAATAGTGCGGTTGTTTCTGTTGAGGGGACAGTAGAGAGGGAATTTTGTTCTTCACATCACCTACTAACTTTCCTATATTCTATACTCTATCTACCTCATACTTCTTTTCTTAACCTTTCTCTTTTTCTATCTTCTTTATCTATTCTTATCATATTGAAGGGATTCACAATGGACCGTACTGGTCTCCGAGTGGAAGTGTGCCCTTGGGCACATAACCCTTCTGAACCTAACCTAACCTAACCTTCCATTTTTTTTGAGAATAGATGAAACTCAATTATGCGTTTCCTGCAAACCGGTTTCAATGTAACTGATTTTCAAAGCATTTCAAACCCGTAAGGCGATTGAAATTTTGAAATTGTACTAAACATGTCTTTGGAGTACTTAAGTACTTTTGCAAAAATAATAGTACTGAAAAAAGTACAAGCTTTAAAACTATGATCGAATTTTACTGACTGGTTAACAATTTCGAACGTTAAAGATCGCATAAAAAAATTAATTTTCACAAATTTCATGTGAAAAGTGAGTGATTTTCATATAAATCACTTGCCTTTCATTTGGAAACAGAACGTAAATGTTAAACCTACATTTTAAAAAAATTTTAATTTTTTAATTTTAAAAAATTTTTTTTAATGTAATAGAAATGTTTTTTATAGAAAATTAGCTTAACCCGGTGCGGTGCGCTTTGCTACCCCAACCGCAATAAAATTAGTAAAATTTTTTTAAAACAGGGGGGTTATGGCGTTTGACGATTTTTAATTATGCGATGTAGGAAAATTTTAATTTCATGGGAAAGATTCCGAATTATTGCGTTTAGAAAAATATTTTAATATGTACTTGTTTTTTATATATCGTCGCAAGATTTAAAGAACGCTGTAACTGACAAAACGAAAATGTTCACCAGAGCCAAAAAACCTGTATGAAAGTAGAAAAAAAACATATCACAAAAACTATACAACTAAGGAACATGATTTTAAAAACGTGTTTTTATTTTTTCTCGCTTTATATGTATATTGGCTGTAAGCATTTCCTCTCAACTCAATTGTTCCCGGTGATTCTGCGGCTAATAGTAAACGATTTTTCTTCCACAGACCTATAAAATGCTGTAACTACAATTATTTTTTTATGGAAACAAAAAAGTGAATTTTTTCATCATGCAAATATGGGACCGGACGCAGTATTTTTTTCTGATAAAAATTATGAAAAAAAAACGTATTTTCGATTTTTTGTCAGATACAGCGTTCTGTAATTCTTGCGACAATATGTATGTATGTACATAAATATATATAAAAACCTTATACATTTTAAAATCATTTTCAGATATTAAAGTTTAAAATAGGTTTGTAATGCAAACAAGTATGCATTCGTGCTATTTTGTTTAACAAATTTGGGAAAATTTCTTTTGTGTCTTGGGTAATTGGTTTAGCTTTCCCTCTGATTTAGATTCCCTAACCCAGAATACTATTCAAAGAATTTATTTAAATCATTAATTTCATGTACTAAATAAACTTTTTATTTCAATGAAAAAGGAAAAAAAAATATAAACACTAATAAAAATTTGTACTTCATTTGAATATACATATGTACATACTTATGTTACTCTTTTTAATAGACGACTATATAAAGTGCGTACGTTCCATTAGCGCAATATCTTACCAATTGAACTGAAAACCAGGATTTAAAAATTTAAATTTTGCAATATCTAGAAACATACGATTTGATTCAATTTGATTACGTACATTCATTTCACGTTGTATATCTTGCAACGAACTTTCAACTTGCCCTAAAAGTTCCTGCCATTTTGCAGTGTTTTTATTAGAGCAACTATTGCTATTATGTTCAACATCAATTGTTGTAGTATTAGCTTTTTGAGTACCAGCTCTGTTATTATTAATACTACTATCCTCGATGTTATTTTGAGAATCATTATCTTCAGAATTTGAAAATATCCCTGAGTCAGTTTGATAAGTTAGATCAATAGCTTCTGTCTCTGCTACCACTGACAAGTGTTCCGGTTTAATTATTGACAAATTATTGTGTTGCAAAGAAAAACTATTGAAGATACGATTTGCTTCCATATCGTATTGATGACTACTCGAGTAACTGCTCATAACACTGGGACATGATATGGAAATCGATGATGTTGATAAATTTTGGTTATTTGTATGATTTTCAGTAATATATTCATTAGGTTTTGTGCCGTTATTGATAAAAGATAAATGTGTTGGATGATTGTTTGAATTTGAAAAACTTTTAAAAGATGTTTCTGTTATAATCTAAAGAAATAAAGCAAAAACAGTATTTTAAAAGAATGTTAAAAAAGAAAATACAGTTACTTATTTAAGAGTATGAAATTGTAGATGTTACTTTGTACTTACATCATGTGATTTACTCTTCTCTTGCTGTGTTGGTTGTTGTTGGTCATTAAAGCTCTGAATTTCATGATTCTCTTGTGATTTTAAACTATAATTAATTGGCTGCTCAGTTTGTTCATTTGTTGGTAGTTTACCAATTGGCATAACGACACAGTTTGCATTATTCCACTAAAAAGATTCGAAAAAAATTGAGTAAATTTAACAAAAAACAAAATATTACTGTTTGTAATTTTGAACGAAAGATATTTTGTAAAATATAACGGAACACTATAAGATAGTAACATCTTATAAAAGAGATACCTACATACATAAATATGTTTTTATTATTTTAATACTTACTGTAATGGTGCTTATTATATTTGAATATAGAAATTATATATGTATGTACATTAGGGCTAAACAATTTTTTTTACAAAAATCGTATAGTAAAAAAAAACCTTCAGGAAATTCGAAGAAAATTTATGAACTCCAAAAAAATTTTAGGTAAATAAAAAGAATACATACTCTAATTTTTTCCCCCCAAAAATTCTTAGAGTACTTTTTTCATTTTTAACAAATTAACAAAAAAATTATATCCAACAATTTTTACCCTCAATTCTATTTTGCCAAAGGAGGAAAGTGTTTTTTTTTTTTTGTAGAAAAACGAATGACATTTTTTCTACATAAAAAAATTTTGAAGTGCATAATTCTTTAATTCAAAACTGTATTGGTTTTTTTTTTGAAAATTATTATTTTGTAATAATAAATCTAATAGAGGCATGCAAGGCGAATTCATCCCAGGTAATCTCGGTACTACAACAAGTACAACTCGTACAAAAACCACAAGCAATTTGTTTTTGTGAAATCATTGTATAATGTCAAAAAGAGAAATAAAACAAAACAGAAACAAAGATAATAAAAAATAATAAACAAAATGTTGACATCCAACTGTGATTTTAGCTAATACAGTCGAACTTCCTTATAGTGATCTTCTACAGAATGAAGATTTCCTTATTATGAACTAAAACCACGAACATAGCGTTTTCGTTCCACTTTTAATGTATTTTGATCTCCTTATAATGAATTTCCATACAGTGAATTTTTCTTTACAATGAACAAAATTTTGGAAACAAAAATACATTTTACGTGTGTTTTTGTCTCCATATAGTGAACTATTTTTAGCAGCTTTATTTAACGCTTGTTAGCAATGTTATTTATAAAGAAAATAAGTAATATTTTTGGGATTCCCAAAATATGAAAATGAAAACAAAAAAGTTAATTATTTGACTTTTAACATCAATTGACCAAATTCAGTGAACGAAAATAACGCTCCGGAGAAGTATTTCTCATGAAAAAAGTTTTTCGTAATTAATAAAGTTGAAGAAGAAAGAGCAACATTCCGACAAATGTATTTAAATGTTTTAATGTTATTGAAGCTTTTATTGGTAAAGAAATGTAGTTCAAACAAAAATACCTGATTATTTTTAATAAATAAAAAACAAAAAAAAATATTTCTGTATAATAAAGTTTATATATAGTAAAATAATTGTCTGTACCCGTGGAGATTTGCTATAGGGAAGTTCGACTGTATCAGCAGGGCTTTTAAGACCACCTGTAATAAATTCGCTTTGGAGGCATGTGAAGTGTTAGCTGACATTTTTATTGTTTTCTGACAGAAATTTGAAAGACAAAAAACAAAACAAAAACAAATTATTAAATATTGTTTTTGTTTTACATGTAAGTTAAGCGAACGAAGTCTTCATTCAAAATCGACGAACAGGCCATAATCTTAATTACATAATTTTATTGCAAAATTTCATAATTTCACCAAGTTCTGTTAAAACTAACTACTACTTTAACTTACAGTTAACAATGGTCCTTATTGTGTTTGGCGTATTTAAAATACGTCTACGACTGTTTGGTAATAGATTAAAGAAAATAAGTTCACCTTCTCTTTAATATATTAGGAAACAGTCTCAGGCGTATTTTAAATACGCCAACCACGATAAGGGTGAATAAATTGGTTTTTGACAGTAATAGCTAATAGTTCATTATAACTAAACTTGGTGAAATTGGCCGTAAGTAATATTAAAACTGTTTTCAACTTAATGAAAATTGTCATTATTTTCACAAAAAAAAAAAAAAATTAAATAAGTCTCGTTAGACACGTCCGTATGAATGCAGTCAGAAATCTAATAGACTGGCGGTACATAAATTCCCGCCGAAATATTCATGCGAAATCGATCAGAAGACCGCCAGATAGTACGTATGCATATTCAATGTCTGACACATGGTCCAATTAGCAGGTCTGCCCGAAACGCCTGCTGATTTTTTGCAGAGTTGTGTTTTTTATGTGCAATTGTTTTTGTAGCAATTGTTTCTACCATTTTTTACACAAACAAATGCTTTTGTTTTTGACATTTTTATCATTTTTTACACAAACAAAATGCGTGTTGTTTTTTCTATTGCTGGATAGTTGTAGTTGCGCGCAGACCTACTAATTGGGCCATGGTCTGACAGAAAGCTGAACTTTAGAGTAGCCTATACACGATTTAATTCAGTTGTCAACTGAGTCGGTTGTTGCCCAGATTAAAAAAAAAAACGTTTTTAACCATAAATGTGTTTTAATATCAAACCCAAGGCCCATTGAAAAGGTCTGCGCAAGAAGCCTGATGATCATTGTTTATGTTCTTTTTAGTTGTCAAAAGTTGTTTACATTTTGCTTACATGTGCATGTATACGTTTATGGTATGTCACACATACACGTTTTTTCCTTTTGCTTTGTATATGTGGTAGTAAATTTTTGACAACTAAAAAGAATCGTTTTTTGTTTTTGTACAAGTAAGCAGACCTGATAGATGGGCCTTGATCAAACCTGAAAATAGGGCATAAGTCTTTCAATTCGATTGTACTGTGTAGGGATGGGCAAGTTGAAAAAATATATCGATATATATCGAATCGATATTTTTTTAGAGTATCGATATTTATTATTTCAAAAATATCGATATATCGAACGTATTTTGCTGAAACTATTACCAAATTAAAAAATTTAGTATACCTTTGTACAAACATATGTATGAACAAATTAATTATATGTAATTACATTGTTACTTTTTATTGTTTCATTTTATTTAAAAAAATTAATAAAAACCAAAAAATTTAATCAAAAGAAAAAATTCAATTATAACCAAAAACAAAAGGGAAGAATACAAAAAAACCATAAGAAAAAAAAATAGTTTACGAAAAATTTAAATGGAAGTAAATAAGTCATGGAAGTACCAACTTTCCCTAAAATTTTAATTGCACCCCAAAAGTACCAACTGGTTTTAGTCAAACCAGTAATCATCAGATATGGACATCAGGAGCACTCTCTGTTTTATGTGCACTCAAGACAATCTGCTTCTTGTATCCACTGCTTCTTATAAATGCCAATTATTTTAGATCTTCATATTTGTTTAAAAAAAAACATATGATGCATGCAATGATTCGAATTCTTAAAAAACATATTGTTTGAAAAACGGCTAAAATTTTGAGTTCTGAATGAAGACTAACTTTAAAAAATATCGAATTCGATAGTCGTATTTCAATATCGATACATCGATATATCGGTATTTAAAATACCGGCGATATATATCGATATTTTTTTTAAATATCGATATTTTGATATATCGATATTTTTTGCCCATTCCTAGTACTGTGTGTGCTCAAGTCTCTTGATAATCTGTCAAAATTAATGTTTGTAGCAAGGCCCATCTATCAGGTCTGCTTACTTGTACAAAAACAAAAAACGATTCTTTTTAGTTGTCAAAAATTTACTACCACATATACAAAGCAAAAGGAAAAAACGTGTATGTTTACTACCCCATATACAAAGCAAAAGGAAAAAACGTACGTATACATGCACATGTAAGCAAAATGTAAACAACTTTTGACAACTAAAAAGAACATAAACAATGATCATCAGGCTTCTTGCGCAGACCTTTTCAATGGGCCTTAGTTTGTAGTTTTCTTTTGCAAAAAAAAGTTAAGTACATATGTATCAAGGCGAATTTACACCAGGTGACCTTATCTTGCTACGTAAGCAACAGCTGATTACTAACCTTGTGTCAAAATGATATACCGTTCATGTGGTTCTGGGGAATTTTAACTAAATTTTATAATTTTCGCTTAAAATTATGAAATTAAAAATTTTTTTAAATTATTAGATTTAAAAACAAACAATTTAAAATTAAAAAAAATGAAATATTTGTTTAAATTGTTGTATTATTTTTGACACAACGTTAAAATACTTAACACTGTTGTAAACGTTTTCAAAATAGGACCACCTTATATGAATTCGCCTTGATATGTATTTTGAAAATTGTCTATTATTTCATTTAATTTTAAAATTAATTTAAAATCTTTTAATTCAGTTGATGAAGTGTGTGGCCAAGCATCAATTCAGTTGAAAGACTTAGTTGACAATTAAACTGAAACGTGTATGGGGCGCATAAGAATAAAGTCAGATATTTGCCACAAATGTCTGATTAAGGCAACGTCATGGGATTTTTTGCTGGCTACAGCCGTGGGTTCATACATGCATACATACACCCATACTAGGGTTGCCATGCGGCCTGTAATGTCCTGGACCGTCCAGTTTTTTTTGGGTCTTGTCCAGTTACCAGGTCAAATATAATTTGTCCAGTTTAAAAAAAATTTTAAATTCAAATAATAATTTTTTTATTAATATACATATGTATGTACATGTGTTTTTCCTAAGTTACGGTCGTTACCGATTTTCGGAGATTTTTTAAGTAAAATTCCAACCTACACAAATATGCCACGAGGATTGCTCCATTTTGGACTTACGAAAATTCAAGCAACGGCAGCAACCGAAAGAATTGATAAAAAATGTAATTTCAATACTTTTTTTGACCATTAAAAAAGTAACGGTCGTTACTTTATAAATGTTGGAAACAAACATCATGTATTGTAAAATTTTGCGCAGGATATGTCAAGTAAAATACCTGAATAAATACTTTGAAATGTTTTGTTTAAGGAATGGATTTATTTTCAAACCAAAAAAATTAGTTACCAAAAAAATTTTTTTTAAAGTAACGGTCGTTACATTTTAAAAAGTTAACAGTTTTTTGTGTTTGATTTCATTTATTATGGGTAACTCAAAGAAGAATATTTTTGATAGTATGTACATACATATGTACATATAAATAAAATTAAAGTTAATCTTTCGGAAAATGACAGATACATTTATTTTGTATAATATTAGCGGAAACAATTCAAAATTATTATTTCATTTTTGAGCTTCAAGGGGTCATTTTCTGTGGAAATACCCACATATATAAAAAAAGAACAAAATCTTATAGATAAATTGATTTCGTTTGTTTTTTTTTCATACCAATTAGAAAAATTTTTTTGTGAGAGTACTTAAAATATTTTAAATAATCTATACTCACAAGAAAGAAATATAAGTGACGGCACTAATGTCCTTCGGCAATATTGATAAAAATAAAATTTTATGAAAGTTTCAAACAGCCAAATATGCTTCAAAAAGGTGTAATATGCGCTATAAACTTAAAAAATGCTCTTTTAACTAAATTATGCAAAATATGCTCTAACAAATCGATGCAAAAACTCATAAAACGGATAAAAATATTGTTTCTGCCTTCTTTGGCTGCACAACGAAAAACAGGCAATTGCATATTTACGGTTTTCCTAATGGTGTAATAAAAAAGTTTTGGATCTTTATGACACTTTAGAATATAGCTGACTATCGGGTGTGTTCTAGAATCCGAATCCACTCGAAAGTGGATTACTTTAGCATTATTGGTGTTCTGCATTTCACATCCACATGTTTTTATTCGTTTTCAATTAGAGTAGATATGGGTTGGTGAAAGTAAACCGAATCGACTTTTATTGTAATATGTGATAACATTTTTAACAAAAAAATTAATATTGCTTTTAGCTTAAAATCTTCTTAATCCAATTTAATCAAAAATATATCGTTATCTAAAACGCAAAAGGCCCTTACTAACCCTAAATTTAAAGTCGACATTTTCATTGATATTGATGTAATTATGCCAAATTTTTTTGAACGATTTTGATGTTATTTTCAGAAAATTTGTTTCTTTAATCGATTTAGCGATCTCTTAGTTTTTGGGTTTGTTTAAACTTTGCAATTTTTCGCGAATTTTAGCCATGTTTGCGATATAAGCGATTTGGTCGTGTAAGTTTTCTGATTCTTTACAGCTTTAACTATTTATAATAAATAGTTGACTTTGCTATCATGCCGCTGTTTGCAAATTTTTGCAAATTTCCTTGAATTTAGCAATTTTTACCGATTTTTTGCCATTCCTTATAGTTTTAGGGACTTTAAATCAATTTTATGGCTGGTTTGAAATATTAAAATTTTTCGCGAATTTTCGCTATTTTTGCAATTTTTTTTTTGTTATTTTCCGACATTTTGTTTTTTTTTAACCCATTTAGAGATTTCAAATAAATTTTAGTGTTTGTTTAAAAGTTTGCAATTTTTCGAGAATTTTAGCCATGTTAGCGATTTTTTTTGTGATTATTTACAGCTTTCACGATTTTAAAAAAATATTAGACATTGCTATCATGCTTCGGTTAGCAAATTAGCGATCTTTAGTTCAACAAAAGATTTTTCGAACAAAAACTTCGAATACACAAAAACATGCGGATTTGAGAACACCAATTTATGACTTATGCTGATTCAAAAAATTTTTCGTTTTCAATTCGAGTCTAAACCTAGAACATACCTGTATATCTTATATAACTTTAGACTAAATTTTAATTATTACGTGTAAAAAATTAAATATGGCTATTTCCAAAAAAAAAACGTCAACCACAAAAAATGGAAAAAAAAATTTTTCTTTTCAAGATTTATTTAGAGAATTGCTTATATTTTTTTTAATATATGCGTATAAATTAATTGATTCGAAAAAAAAGATAAATGGTAAACGAAGTACTACAACTTTTAGCACATACTTGTGTATATTAGAAAATATGCATTTGGAACAACAATACTCTAATCTAACGCATATTTATGATCTGAAAAACATTTTTTATTAAGTTTCTTATATGAAGGATTATAAATAGCAACATAAAAAAATTTTAAATCATGGTGGAAAAATTGTCCCGTTTACAATGTCCCGTTTACAATTTCTTTAACAATTTATTTAAAAAAATGTAATTCATATTTTATTTTGAAATCGAAACCATTTTTAGGGCACATTAGTACGCAACATTTTAAAATTAATCCCAATAAAATATTGTGTCAGGTTTCGCAGAAATCACTGTTTAAACGGTTACCCCTTAAAACTCACTTCCGTTTTTTGTCATGTTTACAATCACTGGTTTTTTGCAATTATCTCGAAAACCACGACAGTAAGCGAAAAATTTCATTTGCGGAAATTAAAGAGCTAATTGAGAGTTAAAAGAATCATTAAGTAAAAAAATGAAAATCAGGTTGTTTTTTACAGTTTTGTCAATATTAACGTGTGCAAATTTTCCGTTTACAATCTTGGAAGTGCCCATATGTATTTTTAATTGTTTGGTAATTTTTTTCAAAACCAGGGGTCTAATCACCGCATACGATATCGAGCAAAATTGATCGAAATTATTTATTTTGGTATCATGAATCTCGATATAGAATGAAATTTATTGAATTTGAAATAACAGCATTCGAGATCGAGTAACTCGACATTACATTTCTCGAGTTTTCATTCGATACGTCAGTGTCTATCGTATGCAAAAAAATTCGATAGTTTATTCGATACGATAGTATCGATAGATAGATAGATTAGACCCCTAGGGTCTAATCACCGCATTCGATACTATCGTATCGAATAAACTATCGAATGTTTTTGCATACGATAGACACTGACGTATCGAATGAAAACTCGAGAAATGTAATGTCGAGTTGCTCGATATCGAATCCTATTATTTCAAATTCAATAAAGTTCATTCGATATCGAGAGTTATGATACCAAAATAAATAATTTCGATCAATTTTGCTCCATATCGAATGCGGTGATTAGACCACAGGTCAATTTTTTACATTGCCCAGTTATTTAAACTTTGGCTTCTGGCAACCCTAACCAATACCCATATTTTGATGCATAAGTGTAGTACATGACTATCTGTACTAGACATTTTTTGTTTCTCTTTTCCACTTTTTGCAGTTTTCTTCTTGTTGCTTCATATCATTTTTCTCACATCAATGTCGGTTTAGTTACTTTAGTATCATTGCCATGCTACATACATAGTGAGCATTTATACGATGCCTTTTCAGACATGTCTGTCTTATTCGTTACCTTTTGCTTTTACACGATGTATTGACAATCATGCCTGCTTTTATGAATAATTGTTTAATCTTTTTATACATATTGAAAAACATGAAAAATAAAATTAACAAACATGTAAACTCATTACGTGTCTGTTTGGCAACCCTTTCACATCACACTCGATTGCCAACAAATAAAGCAAACGTGTTTGTTTGACATGTCTGAAAAGACGTCGTGTAAATCTCCCATTACAGATATACAGATTAGGTACGTATTTTTCAAATTGAACCGATATTTCTATGTAGCAATTAAATAAACAATTTCAGATGGTAAAATTAATTCTAAATATTACTTACGTTTCGCATTTCTGTCGCCTGCTTTTGTTGCATTTGATGCCTTTGAAATACTGTTTTAATTTTTAATTTGTGTGTATGCATTAAACTTAATTCAGGTGTTGAATCCAAGTTTATTTGTGTATCTGGAGTATTTGTATTCAATTCAGGGTTTTCTTCATTTTTAAATGAACACATGTCACTTGAATTAACATTAGTGCTATTAGGACGATTTCGGTTGTGGCGATGCGAGATTTTACGATTGCGCATCAAACGATCACGACGTTCCAAAAGGGCATTTACTTTCATATCATGAAGTTTTTCCAACAAATCGGGATGGCGCCTCTAAAAATTAAAGTAAAAACTAGATTTATTTTTAAATAACTGTAAACATTTATTTTTAAACTCTTCTATACATAAGAACATTATAACTGTATATATACATACATACAAATGTACTTACATATAGGTACCTACTATTTACTTATGTAAGTTTTATTATTATTGGGCATTTTGTGACGATGTTTTTGGAATTCGTTATACATATGTATGTAATCATTTTCTGATCTAATAAAATTGTTCATGTTAAACTGACCTTTATATGCATATGGAAATTTCCCGTAGACCTAACACTACCTCTATAAACCCGATCCGGTGGACAGTGGCAACATTTGACGGTGACATTTTCACCATCTTGCGTTTGTATTTGATATAATTCGCCATTCAATATGTAAGGAATGTGAACATGACGCGTGTGCATTTTACTTAAATCCTCCATATCCGAGTGATATTGAGTAGAATTAAATAGTCCACCATCAGTAACTACACCATGATTTGGTTGGGTTGGAACGATTAGATTTTGTTTTGTTACATTGCAAAATGTTGCAGACATTCCATTCATATTTGGAACAATTTGTAGTTCATCTTTTTGTTGTAACTCAACATTCATCGTACTAACATTAGCAATTGCTGAAGGTAATAAGGAGGAGCAGCTTTGCTGCATAGCTTCAGGTGAATTTAATAACTCAGATATTATAGTTGTATCGTCAATGGATGCTTCTTCCGATTCCATATGATTCGTTAATTTTTTAATTGAAATAAATTCTACAAAACAATCCGCGTTCGCGAAGGTTTACAATTATGAAATGGTAACTTATTTTAAAATATTTCGTTTGCTAACTTTCAGAGCTCAAAAAGATCGATTTATCTCTTGCCCTTGAAATAGAGAAGTAAATCACACAAGTTATTTTGCTGATATTCTGTTTGCTTTATCATTTATCCTTGTATTTGTTGTTATTGTTGTAAAAGAAATGATTTTGTTGTTGGCTTAAACTTATTCTCATTTCATCCAATAAGCAATTTTTTTGTACTCACGCACAATGCATCCAATAGAACATACAAAAAATCCAAAGAAACCGTTAACTTTTTTTAAGAATCAAGTGTTGCCAGTACGTAATATACAAAATATACAAAAAGAGGTACATTTTTAATTTTAAAAAAGGTGCATAATGTGACGGAGTAGAGAGAATTAAAAAAAAGAATCATTGCATATGAACGCAAGCAATTTTTAATTGAGTTTTATGTTTCCAGATTTTAATGAAATTTTGCAGAATGATAAATACTTACTTATATGGACACATTAGCTATACATTTTTAAAACCAAAGGGGGGTGGGGGTGATTTCTGCCTTTCCAAACATTAGATATTAGATATTAATGAAATGTTAAAGATAGATAGATTCCTACTTGTATGGACACAGGTGAGGTAGGGGCGATTTCTAAGATAGATTCCTGCTTATGTTTATGTTCACATTATCTATACATTTTTAAAAAATATGATCACGTGGGAAGGTAAGGAGGTAGATATTTCCCCTTACCTTCCCTCGTGATCATATTTAACAGTTTCGAATGAAATTTACCAACACAAGCTATGACTACAAGAAAAGGGAACGTACTAGCATACGCCGGGTATCCGCTAACTTAATAATATAAAGTGCCAAAAAAGTATGCAACAAACTTGACAAGCAAACCAGAATTTTAAGTTTGTACAAACATTTTGCGTTTTAAATAGTGAAAATTTAAATATAGAAAAACAAGCGGCAAGTGTCTGGTATTTTAGAAATTCGGCACTTGGGCTTTGGGGTATGAATAAGTAAAACCTGTATTATATAAATTAACTGAATTACATAAAATAATTTTTAATTTTAATTTTTAGTTTAATTATATAAAATAACTGAAAAATCATTTGTTTTTTTATCGAATTCCGGGTAATTTTTATTAGTTAAATTACATATGTATATAAACTAAATAACTGAAAATTAATTTGTTTTTACGGAATTCGGGGTTAATTTTTGTTAGGTTAATTATATTAAACGAACATTTAACCCGCTACTTCTTTAGCTTATCCTTTACTTTCGTGTACATACATATTTGCATGCCAAAGTTTATGTTTCTTGTTTTCATGGCCCAACTAGTAGGTCTGCGATGATGATGATGTCAAGAACAAAAGCAATTGTTTGTGTAAAAAATGGTAGAAACGTCAAAAGCAATTGCTACAAAAACAATTGCAAGTAAAAAACACAACTCTGCAAAAAATCAGCAGGCATTTCAAGCAGACCTACTAATTGGACCAAGCTTGTTTTTAACTTGTTTAATTGCTAGTAGCATTTAACCCGCTACTTTATAAACGGGTCCCTTTCTTTTGTGGAAAGGGACCCGCCAAAGTTTGTTTCTAGGTTTTAACAAATAAGTTCCAACATTTTTGTATCTTATAGGCTAATATTCGCTCAGGACCTTGCACCTATAATTTTGTGTTTCTAAGTTCAATATAATAGAAAATTTAAAAAGTAATTTAATTTCCCTTATTTATCCTTTTGTTATTTTTTCTCCCCATTTCTTGCCGGACATTTTTTGAATTCTCTTTTAATCTTACAGCGTTTACATATGAAATATTAGAAGTCAGACAGAAATTAAAACTTGTATGTAAACTACGAAAAGTAAGTAGGAGAAATGAAAAAATTTCCAGTACAGATAGTCATGTACTACACACTCTACCATTTCGACCCTTTGCCATGGTTCTAAAAAATCTAATTGTTGCGCAGTTTCTAGAGGTGTACCCCAGGGATCAATACTTGGCCCTCTTCTATATGCCATGTATTCAAATGACTTACCTTCCCAACTCCTACATTGTGGAATCCAAATGTATGCAGACGATGTCCAGCTTTACATCAGCTGCGAGCCATCTAGAGTCATCGACTGTATTAGTAATTTAAACGAAGATCTGGACAGGATTAACCAATGGGCGACAAGAAATGGACTTTGTTTGAATGCCAGAAAGTCTCATGCGATGATAATAGGAAAACCAAAACGGGTTCCTTCTTTAATACCACCAATAAGGATTAATAACACAACAATTGAATTAGTTGAAACTGCTAAGAACCTAGGAATAATCTTTAATAAAAAACTAAATTGGTCAGACCACATAAATGCAATCTGTGGTAGAACATTTGCAATGTTACGTAATTTGTGGATCAGTCAGCATTATACTCCCTTAACAATTAGAATGTTATTAGCAAAATCTTACCTACTGCCAACTCTAATTTATGGATGTGAACTTTTTACAAACTGTGATTCGTCAAGTAAGAGAAAACTAAATGTAACATATAACAATATTGTCAGATATGTTTTTGGATTGAAACGTTTTTCTAGAATCTCACGCTATTCAAAGATAATGTACAATATATCATTTGATAACCTGTTAAAGTGCCGTTCGTTAATATTACTACACAAGATTATATACACAAAGCAGCCAAATTACTTGTATCGTAAACTTAATTTCTTCAGATCAAATAGGGGGAAAAAGATAACCAGTATCCAACATCGCGATGAGCAATCTAAGAAACACTTTTTAATTCACACTATTAGTCTCTGGAACCATTTACCTCATAACTTTCAAACAACAAGCAATGCAAAGCACTTTAAATGTGAGATTTTCAAGTATTTTTCGTAACAAAGATGATTTAATTTTATTTAAATATTGAACTTAATTGACACTTTCTATGATTTTTAAATTAATACTATGTAAAAATTGATAAAACAAACATTTAAATTTAGCATAACTAATGATAAATATGCCTGTTACAATTGCTCAAATTTAAATTTATTTTTTGTTAAAATTTTGATTTGTTATTTCTGTCATTAATTGTTTAATTTATTCTCTATAATTATTTTTAATTTAATTGAAACTATGTATGTACATATGTATTTATTAACAATATTTTCCCAATGCTGTTAAAGAGACCTGGTCTTGTAGCATTGGCGTGCAAAAAAAAAAAAGAAAATAAAATAAATAAATAAAAATAAACTTCGTCTGTCCGGCAAGAAATGTCCCTAGTGTAAATTGGGACTAAATAGAGAAAAAGGTTTTGTAAAAAAAGCACCAAAAATAGTTAAAATTTTTCACCCCTTAAACGTTAGAATTTCGACAAAGTGCCAAATTTGTATTCGTATTTTTCAGATAAGTTTAGAATGTTAATTGGTTTCAAAGATAGATGGAGTGACAGAAAAGTACCAAAAGACAGGTTTTACCCGTTTAAAAACAAAGCCTGAATTTTAGAAAAGTACCAGACACCTCCGTTTATTTTGCTTACCCCACGTCTTCATGCGCTTTCGATTTGACCCAAGTTATATTTATAGCAGGTAGCCGCGATATTACAACAATTGTACAATAAAACAAACAACAGGGCTTTTTATTGTTGTTATGTGATACGAACTGTCAAAAAGCAAAGAGGTTGATAAGAGACAAAAACGACAAAAGATAGACAAAAAACTTGTTTACATGTTTACCAAGGCGAATTCAAACAGGTAAACTCATCTCGTCAGCCGTTCATCATCTGTTTCCACGGCGAATTAAAAAATATGGTCAAACGTCAAAATATGATTTTGTTTTGAGAAGAAGTTGAATGAAAAGTGTTAAAAATATTATTTTTATAAAAAAAAAATTTCAAAACTGCGAATGATTGAAGTGAATTTATTAATTTCTTTTATAAAAAAGTGATAATTTTAATTTGCAATAAAAAAATTTTGACAACCAACCAGAAAATTGTATAAACAAAATACATGGGGCTTTTTGTAGTTGTAGAGATGAGTTTACCTGTTTGAATTCGCCTTGATGTTTACTATACAACATTTGACAATTCGTATCACAAAACAAGCAAATAAAAAATAAGCAGCTGGCTTTCCGAGACTACCTGCAATAAATATACCTTGGATTTGAACATGACATGACCATAACGCCGGCAGAGCAACGGTATTAATTTGTTCACGTTCAAGGCGAATTCAAACAGGTAAACTCATATCTACAACTACAAAAAGCCCCATGTATTTTGTTTATACAATTTTATGGTTGGTTGTCAAAATTTTTTTATTGCAAATTAAAATTATCACTTTTTTATAAAAGAAATTAATAAATTCACTTCAATCATTCGCAGTTTTGAAATTTTTTTATTATAAAAATAATATTTTTAACACTTTTCATTCAACTTCTTCTCAAAAAATATCATATTTTGACGTTTTACCATATTTTTTAATTCGCCGTGGAAACAGCTGATGAACGGCTGACGAGATGAGTTTACCTGTTTGGATTCGCCTTGTTCACGTTCTTGTATGTAGCGAATACGTGTATAGGGTTCATGTTCTGATCAAGGCGAATTAAAATACAGGTGGTGTCGAAACGCCTTCTGATTTTGATAGTTCCTATTTGTTTGATTCTGGCTCTATCAAAGGTATTTCGGCTCTTTTAATCTTCCATTTAGCCCACTAAAAATTACCGTTTTAAGAAGAAATTACCGTACACCAAGGTTTTTAATTACTTGAGGGGTTTTAATTACATTCTTCCAAAAAATTGCAGAAAAGCCAAATATATTAGCAAATAAAACTGCAGAATGAATGAGAATTGCAAACACTCAAAAAAGTCTTATTTGCAATGATATTAAAGCTTAAACAAAATACCAACATTAAACAGTTTTTTGCCCTATTTGAAATACCTACTTTGATAAGATAAACTTACCCATAGGTACTCAGGTTTTGAAAAACTATTTGTTGTATTTGTATTGATCGAAATGTTTGGCAGGGCTGATAGAGGCAAAATTAGCTGAAAATAAAAGTAAAATCAATTCAAATAACTTGGCTCCTTGAGTGGAATTCTACCCTTAGTCTAGATTGTAAACTCCCTCTTTACAACTCTATCTTAAAACTAATCTGGTGTAATGGCATTTAGTAATTGGTTTTTAATATAGAGAAAATGCAAAAGCGCCATTTTTGCTGAAAAATTACAACATTTTGGTACATTAAACTTATCAATAGATTATAGTAAAGTCATAAAAATAAAGTTCTCATCCTAGCCTATGCAAATATTACATAATGAGAAATGAGTGTATTTTGAATTTAAGCTGAATTCAAAATATATATCTAAGATTTAATTCAAAAGTGCCGACTATTGGTGCATGCCGAACTAAGGGGCATTCACCATTTATTGCAAGCAAAAAATAGTGGTCTGGCAAGACTTAAGAGGGTAATTTCATACACTTCATCCCATGAATTTGCTCCAATCGAATCCAAATTAGTTTCTTTCGATTCGACAGATTACATTTATAAAATTTTTTTATTATTTGTTATATTCGAAAATTATTGCAAGCAAAACACAAATTTGGTCTGGCCACGGTAATCCTAGGGTTAAATAATATTTGGTTTTGCAGACACATAACATTCTTAATTTTTTGGTATGTATAGCATGAATCAATTTTTAAACCTGCCATTGCAAATCATCTCTCAAAAGATAAAACCAAAAATCCAAATTTATTTAAATACTTTTTTTTAACTTTTTATCCGGCGGAAAAGGTACAATTGTACCTTTTTCGTTTTTAAATTGCAATAACTTTTTTTTTGTTAATACTAGATATCTAAAATTTTCTGACATCTCTAAACTTTTATTACGGATTACATATTTGAAATTTAAATAAAAATATTTTGATTATATCATACCGAAGTAAGTATTTTTTGACTTGATATCCCTAAAAGGCTGAAGGGGTACAATTGTACCTTCATATAAGTCGTAAGAAAAAAACGAGAAAATAAAGCAAAAAATGTATACATGTGTACGTAAAATAAGTTTTTTTTAGCCACGGGCCCGTTCTATCGTTTGTTTATTAAATAAGAACAGAATAATTTAATTATATTAATAGGAAAAGCCATACAAATCCCTAAAAGGTTGAAGGGGTACAATTGTACCTTCATATAAGTCGTAAGAAAAAAATAATTGCAAACAATGTATACATGTGTACGTAAAATAAGTTTTTTTTAGCCACGGGCCTGTTCTATCATTTGTTTATTAAATAAGAACAGAATAATTTAATTATATTAATAGGAAAGCCGTGTTAAGTATATAAGGGTACAATTGTACCCATACCGCCTTTTAACGTTGTAAAATTTTTCCGCTGGACAAAGGTTAATGAAATTACCTTGCTACGTTTTGGGGTCCAAAATTACCGTAAAAACGGCAATTACCGTACGGTTAACATCACTGATTTGGCCCAAAATTACAAATGCAACACTGGTTTCAGAAGAATTAAGCACAAAACTTGGCATCACTTTGTCTAACAGGCAACTTTGACGTTACTGTGGGTTGTATTGTTTTCGCCGTCACTGACAGTCTCGGAGAAATTCACGTAAGGCAACACCGCTTAAATTTTTTTTGTTGAAAAATAAAAAGAAATTATTAAAAATAAATTTACAGATACAAAATGGCTTTCGGTGATTACCCAGCTGAATATAACCCCAAAGTACATGGTCCTTATGACCCTGCGCGCTACTATGGCAAAGGTAATGCATTATTGCAAAAAAAAATGTTTGATAAATTTTTGTATTACGTAAGATTAAAAAGGCTATGCAGTTTATGAAATCGTTGATTGTCTTTTGCAGCTGATGTTCCATTAGGACAAGTTAAAGTAGGTGAATTGGGTGCTTGGTTTGCACGCCGCAATAAGACTCCCAGTGCCATGGCTGGCGCGATTAGCCGTGCATGGTGGCGTTGGCAACACAAATATGTGCAACCTAAACGTGCTGGTATTGCACCGTTCTTTCAAATTACAGTAGCTGCTATGACTTTCTTCTATGCCATTAACTACGGCAAGATGAGACACCACAGAAACTACAAATACCATTAAACTTTAATGGCTTGGTCCTTAGCGTTTTTAACCCAAAAAGCAATTGCTGGCAATGTTAAGAAGTTGTGCTGGGAAAGAAAAAAGTTGCGTTTTTCTGAAACATTTGCTTACAATACTAAATAAAACTCGTATTTAACCAACGAAAATTTTATTGGTGAAAAATAAATTCTGCTAAACTCCAAATAAAGAAAAATTTTTTTTTTTTTTCAAAATCCTAACCTAGAAACAAATTTATGTACCTACATTACTACCCGTTTATACCAGAGATAAATGTTGCGACAAATGTATGTTGCAGCAAATGTCAATAATGTTATCTATAAAATGTATGTACTGTCTACATGTTTACTGCAGGCAATAATTGTTAGTGCATTTTCGTTGACAATTATTGCTAACAAAAAACGTCAAATTTGGTTGTTAGTGCCGGTTCACACACGTCAAGTTTGACTCGTCAGGTCTTGAGTTTTTAGGAGAAAAGGGAATGCCATTTCCTTTCCACTCTCACCTAAAAACTCAAGAATTTGGATTTCCGTAAAAGCTAACGTTAAGTTCTTGTTTTATTTCAATTTTATATCTGTTATCTTCTTTTTTTTAAAACTTCTATTTGAAATATCTTCTGAACCATTGTTTATCATTATTGTAGACATAAATGAATAAGCATTGATAGCAAAATGTACTTTCATCGGAAGAAAAGTATATGAGTAACAATACGATGATTAGTTTTTTGATAATAGGTTGAAATAATATCTATATAAATATCATTAACAGCGTTATTTTCTAGGATCCTTACCTTTTAATTGGATTAAATTATCTTTGAAGTTTTCAAAATGTGTATGAAAATATTTTTAAGATGGGGTGAAGTTTTTTAAATGTGCTTTAAATTACTATTTCTCATTTTGATTTGAACACCCTATAGTTTCCCAAATTTGAATTCCCAAAAGCAAAGTTCCCATTTTAATTTCCTAAATCATTAAATTCTCATTTTTATTTCAACCTCCCAAAAACGTCAATTCAATTTTGCATTTCTTGGCACTCGAACGCACCTATTGCAACTGTGGTTGTTTAAGCAATTGTGTTCAGAGCTAAGTTGGTAAAAGATGTTGAACTGCGAGGAAATCCTGAATTTGTTGCAAAGATATCCGCAGGGATACCTTAAACCGGAACATAAAATGTTTACGGCAACTAATTTAAACCTATTTCCGACATATAAAAAACTAGGAGCAATAAGCTACAAAGAAGTTGAAATCTTCAATGAATCACTGGAAAATTCCAGACATGAAATTTTTTGCAATGCATTTGGTTGCAGCATGGTTTTTGATAATATAGCATCATACCAGAGCCACTACAATGTAATGCATCGTTTTATATGTGCAGAGTGTAAAAAATCCTTACCTACAGAGCACTTTTTAGATTTGCACATAACAGATAATCACGATTCCTATTTTGAAGCCAGAGTGGAAAAAGGTGAACGTTTGTTTAAATGTTACTTAGAAGAATGTAAAGAATTATTTGGAAATCCCGTTGAACGTAAAGAGCACTGTATAAAGCAACATAAATTTCCAAGTAATTTTAGATTCGACCAAATTCATAAGAAAACCCATCACAAAGTATATAAAACATACAAAAATAAATCAGAACACATTTCTATGGAGGTGGTAGAAGAACAAAAACCAAATAATAATATAAATGGGAATGGAAAAATGTTCTCGTTTGGCCATCAAAAAGAAAAAACGTTTTGCCCCCGAAATAGTCTTAAGCAAAAACAAGAAACCGGTAAAACTTTGGAAAATATGGATACGCTAAAGCAAGCATTAGAATCAATGTAATTTATCATAAAAAGCAAACATATTTTTATTGAATCTTTAAATTATATATTAAATATAATGCGTAAATACAAAATTACAATTTAAAGCATTTTACTTATTCTTAGAGCTTATTCTGAAAAGAAAAACAAATTTTATAGAATTTTATTTAAAAAAAAAAACATAAAAATCTCACTTGCTGCTGGAGTTGGCATTGATGTAGTGATATAAAACCACTAGCAAGAACAATAACACTCCCAACACATTGGAGAATATGGCTAATTGAACATCAGTAATCATGTTGTACGCTGTCGAGTCTGTAAAAGAAATATAAATGGACACGTCATATATTTTTTAACAAAATTATTTTATCATGTTTTAACAAGTTATGAGTTTTATATTAATATGTTAACGCATAATATTTTTTAATAATAATATTTATAAAAACTCACCTTTTTAAAGAATTAATAAAATATATGTAATATACTTTCTGCCGGTTTTTGTTTATTTTTTTTTACCAGAATTTAAATATTTCTATACAAAAGCTGAAGAGTATGATATTTACATGCTGCCAAGTTTGAAAAGAAAGGCGTAAACGTTTCAATCAGTGCTGCGAGGGGTAGATAGAAAATATTTACGATTTACATTAAAAAGTACGTTTTTCGTCAAAAGTACATTTTGAAAAATTCCTTGAATAAAAAGTAAATTTATGTGATTTATAGCCTTTTCACACTTGTCAACATTTAACATCTAACATTAATTTTCGAAGACGTTGAAATTTTCCCATTATACCCTGTGTACACTTGCAAGGTCTATTTACACAACTCGTTGGCCCATATGTTTGTCAGCTGCTTACCTAAGTTGGAACCCAAACGTCAAATTTCGTGTATATGAGCCAAAATTTGTACATGTGTGCGTTAAATTTATATGAAGACAATTTTGACAACTCGGTTCCACTCGGTTAATTTTATAGAGCAGAATGTCTACACTCCCAAATGAGTCTACCTTGTGTTAATGTACCTTGGTACACTTGCATACATTTCGGAGGAACGCATGGAAGATGTTGAAAATGTGAAATACGCGTTCACACTTGAATCATCTAACATCTACTAAGTCTGGGTTCACACTATGAAAGTTTTCTTTCAGAAAGCCTGAGAGAGTGGGTGAGAGAGGAGAAAATAAGCGTCGAATAAGTAAACAATTACAATTTTGTTTTTAATAAAAATGTTAAGAAATACATAAAAATACCAAATGAAGAGTTTAATAAATTTCATTTAAGAAATTCTTTTGATTAGTTACTTGAATTGTCTAAATACCGTATTCCCCCCAGAACGTTTTTAAAATTTAACCCCCGTATTCATAAAAAATTATTAATTTAAGCAAACGTTTGTAAGCCGTTATTAAATTTAAAATATTATTATGAATACAGGAATAAATGTTTTATCTAACTTTTTTGTTTCTCTTTTTATATTTTGCTTGTCTAAAGTATGTACCTTTATTGAAATTTACTTTTTTGGCGAATGCTATTTTTAAAAACCAATTTGAATTTAGACATACATACATACATATATGTTAATTTTTTTTGTCCAATGAGTGGCCAAATATAATAGATATTTAGGAATTCTTTGATTCTGCGTTAAAACGTTTTACACACTAAATGCATGCGTAATTTATATTTCTAAAACAACTCTTAAAATTAAAAAGAAAATCAGTTTATATAAATTGACTCTTATTCGACTTTTACAAAATTTTAATTATTATTAGTATTTAATTAAGCTTGAGGTCTTTTTTTTTATAAAAATTTTTTTTAACCAATATTTCGGCACTCCGTTGTGTGCCTTCTTCAGGGTTTTTTCTTGTATTTTTGACAAAATTAACAATATTTTACAAATTTAATAAATTTAAAAAAAATATTGGTTAAAATAAATTTCATATATTTTATAAAAAATACCTCAAGCTTAATTAAATATAAAAAATCGTTTTTGTTGTTAAAAAAAACAATTTAAACATTCCTTAAAAGAGATAGGAACTTCATTCTGAAAGATGTGTGTCCAGGGTTGTTAGATGTGACGAATTTTCGTAATTTTGACAATTTTTCTGATAAAATACAGTAAAGTGACGATTGACGTTTTTTTGACTAAAAGTCATAGTGTTATGACGATTTTCTTGCATCAATAAAACACTTACAAGAAATATTAACAATTATATTGGGAACAGTCCAAAATGTAAAAATCAATTTTTTGAAAAACAAAATTGTTTGGAAATTAAACAAAAAAAAAAATTCCTCCCTCTTCACAAACCAGATGGATTTCATTAGAAGCATTAGTAATTCAAATTCTACAATTATAAAAATGCCATCGATACTGCAAAAAGTATACACTAGAGCTCCGATTTGCGTCGGTCCTATTTTTAAAAATTGGATAAATCCGCTTTGCGTTTTAATGATTTCGATTTGCGTCGCTACATACGATTTCATGATGATGTCATAACCACAATTCTGTTAGGTAAGTTATTCTTAGTATAGTTGCGTGTTAGGAAGTAAAAAGTTAGTTTTTAATAAGAAGTTGTGTAGAAAAATGAGTGCAAAGAGAAGAAAATGTATTAAGGCTCAGTTAATCTTTACGTTCTGTTTCTGTTGCTGTCACTTACAATTACTTAACAAGTTTTCAATATTACAGATTGGACCGTAACAGAACAGAAAAACTAATCAATATCACAGGTTTTTGAATAACAAAAACAAATCAGTTGATTCGTAACAGAACAGAAAGTAAAGACTAATTCTGCCTTTAGTTTGGAACTAAAATTGGACGTAATAAAACGTTTCAAGTCTGGTAAAAAGTCTGTTGATATAGGCAGAATCCATGGTTTAGCACCTTCAACAGTAAAAACAATTTGGAATAGTGATAGCGCTAAAAATTAATAATTTAAAGATAACTCGAGTTAATAGCAAATGAGATTTTATTTTTTATTTAATGCTTTTGTGAATATAAATAAAATAAATAAATTTTTGTTATGTATTTATGCAAATATATTTTTTCTTATGTTTTCTTTTTAAATGATTAATATATTTCAGCTCACTTGCTGAAATAAATATAATAAAAATTAACCATATCACTTTCTTCATCATTAATAGAATTTCTTGCTAAAAATTTTCATTTTTGAACCATGCAATAAATTGTCTCTAATTTGTAAAATTTATACATTTGACGATTTGTTGACGATTTTGTTAAATTTTCGTGACGATTTTGACGAATTTTGTTAAAACTTTCAACGATTTTTGAGGAAAAAAGTCTAACAACATTGTGTGTGTCTTTCAGAAAGGTGAAAGAAAAGAATGAATTAATTCACTTAACCTTTCTGAAAGATAATGAACGATTCACTTAAATGAAAGATTTTGCCCAACACTAATAAAATGTATAATTAGGCCTGAACAAGGCGAATTCAACTACAGGTGGTGTCGGAACGACAACAATCTAAAAACAACAGCAACCACATAGGGTTCAAGGCGAATTCAAACAGGTAAACTCATCTCGTCAGCCGTTCATTAGCTGTTTCCAAGGCGAATTAAAAAAAAATGGTGAAACGTCAAAATATGATTTTGTTTTGAGAAGAAGTTGATTGAAGTGCTTAAAAATATTATTTTTATAGTGAATTTAATAATTTCTTTTATAAAGAAGTGATAATTTTAATTTGCAATAAAAAATTTTGACAGCTTACAAATAAATTGCAAAAACAAAATACAAGGGGCTTTTTGTAGTTGTAGAGTTGCACTTACCTGTTATGAATTCGCCTTGATAGGGTTTTTAGCATTGCATTGTTAGTGCCATTAGCTCGAAATGTCAACCATTGTTAGCAAAACACTAACAAATCAAAACAAATTAGCTCGAACTGTCAAAATCAGATGCCGTTTCGTCACCACCAAGGCCAAGGCGAATTCAAACAGGTAAACTCATCTCGTCAGCCGTTCATCAGCTGTTTCCATGGCGAATTAAAAAATATGGTCAAACGTCAAAATATGATTTTGTTTTGAGAAGAAGTTGAATGAAAAGTGTTAAAAATGTTATTTTTATAATAAAAAAATTTCAAAACTGCGAATGATTGAAGTGAATTTATTAATTTCTTTTATAAAAAAGTGATACCAAGGCGAATTCAAACAGGTAAACTCATCTCTACAACTACAAAAAGCCCCATGTATTTTGTTTATACAATTTTCTGGTTAGTTGTCAAAAATTTTTTATTGCAAATTAAAATTATTACTTTTTTATAAAAAAAATTAATAAATTCACTTCAATCATTCGCAGTTTTGAAATATTTTTATTATAAAAATAATATTTTTAACACTTTTCATTCAACTTCTTCTCAAAACAAAATCATATTTTGACGTTTGACCATATTTTTTAATTCGCCGTGGAAACAGCTGATGAACGGCTGACGAGATGAGTTTATCTGTTTGAATTCGCGTTGGACACCACCTGTAGTTAATTCGCCTTTGGCCTGAGTTGGGTAAGATTTGGTTAAAAAATATTCCTGTAGGTATTTTCTAACCCTGAGAAAATACATCTGATTAATATGGCAACTTCGTGAAACCAAGTGAAATTTACTACCGATTTGTTTACAAATAATAAAATTGAAGATTTTTGTGAAAATGATTTGTTTTGTGTGCACAGAAAATGCGAATCATACTATAGCAATATTTGGAAAAGATGATGGATATTCTAAAATTGCTGCAACTATTGAAAAGCATTTATGTCTGAAGGCAAGTAAATGTTCGAAGAAATAAAAGGCTAAAATAAACAACTTTTGGATTTCTTAATTTACAGCCTCAGGTAAAGGAGGAACAAGGAGAAACTTTAGAAATATGTAATAAATGTTGGGAAAAGTTACGAGATTTCAATGAATTTTTCGAGTTTGTCGCTAAAGTTCACAATGAACAAACGAAATGCTTTCAAAAGGAATTAATGGAAGATACTGGTGGTGTGCAACAGGAAGAGAAAAATATTTGGGATGCAAATATAAAGACTGAAACATTAGAAGAAACTTTGGACAGTAATGTAGAATTGCATTTCTTTGAAACAGATGATGCTTTTACGGAAAATCCGTTACTAGATCTAGAACCAGAGGAAGATAATGACATGGTCGATTTTATGGGGAAAGATATCAAAACTAAGAATGAAAAATCGAAAAGTACTAAAACGCGACGAAGTCAAAAAGTAATAAAACGTGCTAAAAGTCCTAAAAAGTCAAGTGATAGTGAAGATGATGAATATAACGAACAGTCATTAGCTTCCCTGCTAGAAGACATTAAAAATGAAGAAAATGATGAAACTTTTAATGCAAATAATTCATTAAAAAATAGTTCAGATAAGAAAACGAAGAGAACTGTAACTGGCACAGAAAGTAAACGCTCGCTCAAAAAAGCAGAAAAACACAATGAACCAAAACGGCGAAAGGGGCATGTTTTATTGGAAGAAAATGATGGCCTAATTAAAAAGCACATAAAAATGTTATGTCAAATGTGTTCTCACATTGATGAAGATTTTTCCAATTTAATAAAACACTATAAAGAGATGCATGTTGGTGTAAAACCTTTTATAAAATGTTGTGAACGTAAATTGGATTGTCCATCGGACATATTACAGCATGCCTATTTCCATGAGGATCCTGAACATTTTAAGTGTCAAGAGTGTGGAAAAACATTTATAAATAACTCTGGACTAAAGGATCATTTTATGAAACATCACGAACCTGAGGAAAATCTGCCGTATGGCTGTGATGAATGTCCGCGAAGATTTTCAAGAAAAAATCTATTGGCTCATCATAAAGCTAAACATATACCCAAAACGGAAAGATCACACTTTTGTCAAATATGTTCGCCGCGAAAGGCGTAAGTTTTGTTTATATACCTACCTACCCATGGTAGAATAAGTATGGTAGTATAGTATTCTACCATGGACCTACCTATTTTAAATATTTTTAATTTATTTATACCAACGCACTCATACATATACATATGTATTTATATATCCATATGCATATTTTTTCAGATTTGCTAGCGAGTATATATTACAGATTCATATAAAGTCACGTCATACGAAAGCCTCCAATATTTGCCATGTGTGCGCTAAAGAAATACGAGATAAACAGGCTTTCGAAAAACATGTACGTTTACATTTTGAAACAAGTGGTCCACGTATTAAATGTCCCCGCGAAGGTTGTGAAAGTTGGCTTAAAGATGAGGACAATTTAAAACAGCATTTAAGACGCTTTCACAATCAATCAAAATATGAGTGTCCTGAATGTGGACGAATATGCAAAAATAAACATTCTTTAACTTGTCATTTAAGAAACACACATTCCACTCAAACCTTTACCTGTGAAGAATGTCAAAAGACCTTTAAAAGTGCTTTATCATTAAAGGTATTTTTGATTTTATCATATTTTATCAATAACATATATGTATTTATACATTTTTATACGTTTTAAGGAACATATGGCTGGTCACACGGGAGAGCCTTTATACAGTTGCCCGTTTTGTACAAGAACTTTTAATTCCAAGGCAAACATGTATTCGCATAAGAAAAAAGCACATCCCATAGAATGGGATTTAGTTAACAAATCTAAAATGGGTTTTATATAATATTTCATTTTACTAATTTATCATTTATCATAAAAAAAAAATAAAAAATGTTGGGAACAAATTTTAATTGTCAAGGGTTTTATTAGTTTCCGTTAATAACAGTGATGTCAATTTTTGTATAGTACTTTGTTATCAATTTATTATGAGTGGCAAAATAATAAAAATAAATATAGCAAGAAGAAAAAATTTGTTTACAAACAAATATAATTTTTAAAGATTTTAATGACGTTTAATTAAATAAAGAACAAAAATAAAATGTTTTGTTGCATTTGCCTAATGCAACAATCAAAAACTTTAGGTGTTTTTGAGGTCACTCTCAGAAAACTTAATATTGCCGAAATAATACAGCAACATTTTTGGTTTAAGGTAATTGTATACGTATTATGTACTTAAGTACCCATACATATTTTTAATTTAATTTGATTGTTTCGAATCTTTAAAAAGCCTACACCCAATGATGAAAGTTCTACACAAATTTGTATCCAGTGCTGGGATAAAATCAAAGATTTTCACGACTTTTATCAAAATGTAGAAAAATCACACAATCGGTTGCAAACTCATAGTCTAGCCATTAAGGAGGAAGAGGAAAAACCTTGTAGTAGCGCTATTAAACAAGAAGAGGAAACTTTGGAAGACAATCTCATGCAAGTAGAAGTTGAAATTGATGTTAATGCCAATGTTGACCAAGAAACTGAAGAAGTTAAAGAAAATCCTTTAAAAGGTGAACGAATTATTAAAGATGTTGAATTAGATGAAGAATCAGAAATTGAGAGTTGTGATAGCTCCTTCAATGACTTTGAGAATACGGAAATAAGTGAAGATGATAGTTCCGCCAGAGAAGAAGTACAGAGAAAAGATAAACAAAATAAGGACAAAAATAAAAAAATTAAAGATGTTAAAAAGGCGAGAAAAAAGAAGAGATCGGACAAGGGAGCAAAGAAAAATAATACCACCACTACTAAAAAAAAATGGACGGATAAGTTTTTAGATCCTATTTTAACAGAACAAATGATAAAAAAGCATATTAATATGATTTGCGACTTGTGCGTATTCGTGGGTTCTTCTTTTCCTGATATGGTTAGTCATTTTAAGAAATACCATCCCAAAGTGCGGCCCTATATAATGTGTTGTGATAGAAAATTTACCAAGCGTTATTATGTAGCGCAGCATGCTTTAAAACATGAAGATCCGAATTATTTTAGGTAAATTAAAAGATATACAATTTAGAAACAAAAACTCAACCCAATTTTTGTTTTATGTTATTTTAGATGCGAACAGTGCAATAAATCCTTTACAACAACCTGTAGTCTTCGTACACATAATTTGTCTTATCATGCACCAGAAGAAGCACTTTTGCATCCTTGTGAATCGTGCCCAAGAAAATTTGCCAGGCGGAATTTATTAGAACTTCATCGTCCAGTTCACATACCAAAAGAAGAATGGAAATTCTTTTGTACCAAATGCCCGACAAAGAAAGCGTAAGTCTACATAATATTATAATAATGGATGAGTTCCAAAGCAATTTGCTTTTTTATGCAACCATGTAGAATTTAACCAATGGTACACAAAAGCCAATTATGCATTGTTAGCCTCTATGATACATATTTGATTTTGTTTTTAGAACTCGTCCTATATTATATTAAAGTTTTTTTTTTCTTTTTTCAAGGTTTGCAACTGTGTATTTATTAAATATTCATAATGGTATGAATCATAAAAAAGAGGCAAATATTTGTCATGTATGTGCCAAGGAGATAAAGGACAAACATGCTTTTGAAAAGCATGTACGTTTACATTTTGAAGACAGTGGTCCACGGGTTAAATGTCCTTATCCTGATTGTGATAGCTGGCTAAAAGATGAGGATAACTTAAAGTCTCATTTGCAAAGACACAATCCCGAAGGTAAAATTTATAAATGTCCAGAGTGTGGAAAGCTGTGTAAAAATCGTGGAGCCCTTACGAATCATAAGCGTTATAGTCATACTAACGAGATATTCCAGTGTGAGGAATGTAATAAAACATTCAAAAAAGCAATATCCTTAAGAGTAAGTATTTACATAAATATACAGGCATGTGCTGGGAAACGAGTTTCAAAACAAATCGATTTGAAACCGATATCGTTTTCAGTATCTCTAATACATTTTTCTCAGTTTTCCTGTATATATTCTTAATTATACATACATACATATATGTATGTTATAGGAACATCAAAAACCTATCGAACACTTTACCTATTTCAAAAAATTTTTATTTGTTTTTTAGCCCAATTATAATTAAAAATTCCCCGGGAGTTTTCTCCCTTCTCCCATTTTTCCTATGTAAATTCAATAGTAAAAATGGGAAAAGGGGAAAAACTCCCGGAGAATAGGTATTCATAATTGGGCTGTTTGTATATATACCCTGTAGGAAATGAAAAAAACTAGTGACTTATTATACCCCAGACAATGTTATTTATTATATACATTTAACATGTGCGTATCATTGGAAATCTATTACTGACGTTGCACTGTGGCGCCTTTTCCCAAAAACCGTGGCAAAAATACAAAATTTGATGACAAAATTTTGTAAAACGAATGAACACATCGTATAAAGACCATTTTACTGATCAGAATTCAAAATCGTTTTTCTTAATTGGATAAGAATTATAGCTGGTGGAGCTGCTTAAAGTCGACAGTTTTTTAGAAAGTCCAAAAAAAAGTGATTTTGAGAAAATAAAAGACATTTTAGAATTGAAGTGTCAGAAATATTGCCATGTGATCACTACTTTTTTGGTATTGTTTTAAAGGTATATCTATTGTTTATTAAAATAAGTAAGAAAATGTCCACCAGGTACACTACTTTTTTGGCAGTTGCCGTTTTTCAGACACCCTATATTTAGGTACTTTTTACAAATAAAATAGAGAATATCTAAAAATGGGCAAAAATGGTCACGCCCATATTTTTTTTAGCATTTTTACTACACAAAAATTGCCAAATAAGGAAAAAAGCTACCAAAATTTTAATATTTTTTATATTTTATGTTATCTTACAAAAATGTAAATATAAGTGGAACTGACTGACATACTTCTGTTAATGTATGCATAAGTGCCTACTTACAAATATGTATGTAGCCTTATTTATAA
Source organism: Pollenia labialis (assembly GCA_949318255.1). Classification (NCBI taxonomy): domain Eukaryota; kingdom Metazoa; phylum Arthropoda; class Insecta; order Diptera; family Polleniidae; genus Pollenia; species Pollenia labialis. The sequence goes on along the minus strand of OX439143.1, from coordinate 35,219,437 downwards.
ACAATATTTTCTTGTGTCAATCAGGTAGGCATAATTATTAGAATTTGTTTATTTATTTAAATTTAAGAACACATTATGAAAATAGGCAGGTAGTTTTAAAACTTGGTTTTTATACTAAGTAAAATAAAAACTGCAGTTGTATATAATCCAGTTTATTGTGGCCTAGATTTATGTTTCGCAAATCAAGTAGCTTGAACCTTTTTATTATTGGGTATAGAGCAATTCCATATGAAAGCGATCACCTTTTGGACGACCCCTCTCCGATTTTAAAATAAATAGTCTCAATCGATTGCCCAGCAAAAAATAATGTATCTACATACATATTTTTTTTTTTTATAGTGACTGGTTTAGTGGTGGTGTACACCACTGTCATGTGACAAAATTGAAGAAGTCTTCATAAGGGACCTCATTGAAAGTTGTTTTAAAAAAAACTACTAAAGCGATCGCAACGAGTGATAGCTCGTTGGAAAGGTATTGAATCAGGCCTTAATTGAAAAATAAAATTTTCCTAATTTTTCTTAAAAATTTACCTTTAAATTTTCCCATGAAAATTAAATTTTCCGATTTTCCACAGAAGCTCCTAAATTTTCCGGCTAATTTTTTTTTTTGGATTCCTTTTAAAAATTATTTTACAGTTAAAAATACATTTATGAAGAAAAAATCTTTCTTATTTTGCTGCTTATACTTAATTACAATATTTATTAAAAATTTCAATGGTCTTGGCATCATTATAAAATTAAAGTAACTTTAAATTTAGCACGTCGGCAGACGAAGAGTACCGCTTTACATTAATTGACATATCAGAAATATTTGGTATGAAGCAATGAAACTTTTGCGTTCCAGTTATAGTTTTGACATTATTATATCTGTTTTGAATTCGTCGCTCCATGGCATCGTGTTCTTTTTGAGTGCATAAAACTGTGTTAATGGCAATTTCCTTGCTTTGAATCCACGAAAACAAATGTTGTACATTTAAGATCTGGTCAGTATATGGCCTTTGCAAACTTGCCTTAGTCGCCATGCGTTTAAGGGTTCCCCCTAACGCATCGCATGGGCCCTTACCGTGGGACGTCGCGAAAAAGTGCCACTCGACCTTGCAGTTTTGTTCTTCTTCAATTATGCAAAGATTGTAAAAATTTTTTTTATTCTTGTACTGAGAAGCATCGAATTTTGATCTTAAGAATTTAAACAGTTTCATTTGAAATAAATAAACGGACACATAATTATGAGCTAAACTCTCCGCGACAACAACAAGGCTTACGGTCTGTAGTTCGTTATCTTCGTTTTTGAAATAAATGCAAAAAGGATGCACCGTGCACTGGTCGTTTGCCCAGTGATAAGCCTGAATTTCATCCTGAACGAGAAAAGTGTAATTCTCGGCAAAGTCGCTTATCACAATGAATTCATTTTGGGCTAATTTCTCCTTACTTTCCTTTAGAAATTTCGATTGCATCTCGGATATGAAATGGTGCGCCTTCAGTTCATTCAACTTGAATCCGAATTCCTCGATGAATTCCGGAATCTGCTTTACCACGGTCTCAAGGGAACATCTGCCGCTGCTAATTATCCACTGTTTGAAATGCACCTCCTGAATTAACAGCTGTTCAAACTTTTCCGCCAAATATTGCTCTAGCTCGTCAATCTTTGGACAATTGTCGCATTTGGACAGATGACAATTTTCCGTGGGGTATGCGCACAACGACTTCGACAGGAGGTCCCTATATGTTTCAATTTCACCGTGAAATACTTTCAATTTCTTGCATGGAAAGAAAATTAATTTGATGTTTTGATGAAACATGCAAACGCAGACTGAATGCGTTCCGTGCCTGTCTAATGCCAGCACGCATTATTTTGGTCGTAGGATGGCAAACTTAGAAAATCCCACTTTTTCTGCTGGGTATTTCTCATTGAACTGATGGTATGCTTCGGATAGATTACATAATAATAATCTGCGCTGCTTGTGTACTTTTTCTCCATCTTCACGTGTGATAACATAGTCACGTGTACCTGGGCAGGCGCGGCTGTTGTCATCATTGCAGTAAAAATCTTGAATCAATTTCACCGTTGCTTCGCTGAGGGTCCTTGAGCCAAATTTCTTGGTGGGAGTCGCCAATATGCCCTTCTGTCGAACTAATTCTTTGCTTCTTCTCGCGATGTAAAAAGATGTTTGAAACTGTTCAGAAATCTTGCGTATAGACCATGATTGAGGCAGCACAGATAAAATGAGATATTTCTCCGGAAAAGTGGTCGCTAAATTGAATTTTCTTTTCAACTGCTCAATCATTTGTTTGCCGTCATCAACGTCATCTGCTTGACTGCATTCGTTATCAGAGCCTTCATCAAATATTGTCGCGATTGCACTCATAACCTTGCCTTTTTTCTCTTTCCTGTATGTTTCACTTCGCAACTTTCTTTTTTTAATAGGCGTTTCACCTAAAGTGGTAATAGCCTCATTCAAAGGACTCAAAGACATATTGACCATCGGAATGTCTGCCTCATCAGTTAATTTTAATACTTTTATCTTTTTCGAACGATGTCCACTCTTGTTAAACGGATTGCAGCAAAATTTATTCATTTTACTTTAAATTGTCTTTACAGCTTCACTCTTTACTTTACAAAAAAAAAAAACACTTTAACACTTTCACGTTTAGTATTCAACTGAAATTTGACTCAGAGTGTGTGAAGTATTCATATTTATTTTTTGGTAAAAAATAGGTAAAAAAATAAGCGATATTTGCTTTTCTTTAATAGGAAAATTTAAATTTAAAATTAAGTATAAGCAGCAAAATAAGAAAGATTTTTTCTTCATAAATGTATTTTTAACTGTAAAATAATTTTTAAAATGTATTTTTAACAAGGTGGTCTCTTAAATGCTCTTCTCCTGTCCAAACAAGGAGTCGGGGCCCATTTTTTATTGCTGATTCTTAAAGCAAAAATTATGAGGAATCAAAAAAAAAAATTAGCCGGAAAATTTAGGAGCTTCTGTGGAAAATCGGAAAATTTAATTTTCATGGGAAAATTTAAAGGTAAATTTCTAAGAAAAATTAGGAAAATTTTATTTTTCAATTAAAGCCTGATTCAATACCTTTCCAACGAGCTATCACTCGTTGCGATCGCTTTAAAAAACAACTTTCAATGAGGTCCCTTATGAAGAATTCTTCAATTTTGTCACATGACAGTGGTGTACACCACCAATAAACCAGTCACTATAAAAAAAAAAAAATATGTAGGTACATTATTTTTTGCTGGGCAATCGATTGAGACTATTTATTTTAAAATCGGAGAGGGGTCGTCCAAAAATTTGCCAATTTTGATCGTTTTCATATGGAATTGCTCTATAAATTAATCTGCAATTGTGTAATGCAATCAGTTAAAGTTTAACTTTGCAAAAGTAGTGATCAGTACCAGAACTCATAATGTCATTTCAAAATTCGGAATTGTTCGAGTTATTTAGAAAATCGCATAATGAAAATGTATTTAATTTGGCTATTGTGGAAAAATTGTACGGTTTACCAGGATACCAGGAAAAGGATGTTAAAAAAAAAATCACTTCGTTTTCTTGGATATTCGTAGAAAATAGCTTGCCTCAAACAGTACGACAAAAACCTTTATGGAAAAGTACTCAGACTGGCTAAATGGAGTAATAACTTTTGAAAACATCGAAGAACCGCATACATCTTTGGACAGCAGAAAAGGAACCCCTGCTAAAACTATAAACGAGTGTTCGGAGTACACAAAAAAACGTAAGCTTCAAAATGCTACAAAAGATATATATACATCGAATCTGTCAGAAGCATTATGTCTTAAGTACGTAAAAGATAAAGATAAATCAAGGTACCCTGAGAAGCAACTTACTCCTACGGTCCATAAGATTTTGGCTCATGGCCAAAATTTAATTGAATATCAATGCTTACCAATTGGAGAGTTATCAGAAGAAGCCCAGGAATGCAAAAACAAAGATTACAAGCACTTTAGATATGCGAATACTTGTAAAATTTCACGGATTAGACAGAATGAGGATCTTTTTAAAATGTTGGCGGCCTCTTCAGACCCATTGATTTCATCGCGGAGACATGTAAGATCTCGAAAAGATTTGGAAGAATATAAATATAGCTCCGATATGTTATTTTGATCCTAAAAGATTTAAAATCCAGTGTTTTTTCCCCATTACAAATTTCTTGGTAACTTCAAAAATTATGATGTTTTCAACAAAAACACCACTGTGCATAGTGCACAGTGCCTCCACAAAGCTATGGCTAATAATGATACTCATTTTTATTAAAATATTTTTCTTACCTCAAAAGTTATGATGTTTGTAATAAAAACAGTCGAAAGCAGACACTGTGCACAGTGCCGCGCCTAACCTATGACCTTGCAAATCATGTATATTAAAGCTAAAGAAGTTTCCTTTCAAATGCTTTTCAAAATTTTTAAATATCTTAATCAGTTCAAAAGTTATGATTTTTGCAACGAAAAAAGTCAAAAGGCGCCACTGTGCGGCGTCTATATGTATATACTTTGACATTCTCTATAGCCATAGTATAATATCACAAAGTGTACATGGTATAATAAGTTCAAGGTATGTGCATTAGAAAATACGTTCTCAAAGAAAAAAAGGAAATAAATTAAATCAAGCGTTTAAAGTTGAGGTTAATTTTGACACTAAAAGCTTCTCTATATGACTCAACTTTTTTGTAATCCGTTCCTGGTTTAGGAATCATGGTGACTAAGGAAACTTTCTAATTTTGAGGATAGTATTCAATGCGTAGAATAGCATTAACAATTAGTAGAATAAGTTTCTTTGCTATGCTAGGTAGCTCCAAAAGCATTTTGTTACTGATCTTATCAAAACTTGTGGCATTCTTGGGGTTTAAATCACAAATAGCCTTTTCGATTTCTTTTATATCAAATCTTAGGGGAACAGCTGCTCTAGCAGCAACAGGTGGTAACTCGGGATAAAAACGATTAACAAACAGATTTCTTTTTTCGATATCATTCCTTGTCCAACTTCCATTCAAGTTTCTTAATAGTGGTTTAGAGACAACTGGCCTTTTGAGATTTCTAGCTGCACGCCCTAATGGGTAGTCTGATTGTGGAGTTGCATCCAGTTCCTTAATATATTTTACCACAAAAGCCGTTTTCTGAGTCTGCAGTAACTTTCTTAGCCTTTTTGTACACTCTTTTAGTAAGTTCTTAAGTTGAGGGGAACTGTGCAATTGACACCCTCTTCAGAAAAGTTTCTCAAAAACGAAAATCTTCATTATTATACTCATGAAGTAAAGGAAGTGAAGAATTTTAAAATGGTGCTCTTTGGGTTGCCCCGTTTAGCTACTGAAATGATCAAAAATTAACTTGCCAATGAATTCAACATTTTGTTTCTATCTCAGAATCAAGTAAGTGATTGTTATTTAAAATTCCTTATACATTACTTTCCTTTTGATTACACAAGGTTTTTTACATATGTAAACTAGTTTTCCTTAATATTGTGATGTTTTTACTATTGTCTTCATATTGAATAAATTAGATTTTATTTGCTGTAATACCTTTTCGCAAAGTCTCATGACTTGTTGTACACTCGTTAAATAGTAATTCAGATTTAATAAAGAACATTATATGTATGTATGTATGTACATATACATATATAAAAACATATTGAGTAATTTGGTGTTGAGATGAATGTTTCTATATTTTCAATGTAATAAAAAGTAAAGATTAATGATTTTTTCTTTTATTCGGTTTTATGCCCATTATCGTAATATATAGCACAAATTATTCGGACTCGTAAAATATTTCTTTAGTACTATAAGCGGTAACCCTTCAGAACAACAATTCTTTCGAATTTCAAATAAATTCATATGTAACAATTTTTTTTGTTTTTGAGAACACTAACAAAATAAAAATTTTTATTTTAAAAATGAAATAATTAAATGTAAACATACCGATAATACTCAGGTTCATGATCTCTAATAAATTAGAATTTAAGGATCTTTTATATATTTTTGTTAAGCATAGTGTAACTATTATTTAAATTTACTTGTTTTAGGAACATATGACACAACATACAGGTGAAACTTTATATAAATGCCCGTTTTGTACACGAACTTTCAATTCAAATGCAAACATGCATTCACATAAAAAGAAACAACATCCAGTAGAATGGGATGAATGGAGAAAAAATAAAAAATGCAGTGCCCAAGCTTTTATTAATAATACTAATCCTTTACTACAAAACTAGACTAAAATAAAATGTTTTATAAGTAAAAAAAGAAGTTTGTTGTTTTTATTGTTGATGCCAATGCAAAAATAACGATATCGTTAAAAAAGCGCAGTATGCACGAATGAAATTTTCTATACCTCAGGTCAGTACGGTTTACTACGGTAATTACCCTTTTTTAGGGTAATTTTTGGCCGCAAAAGGTAGCAAGGTAATTTTATTTAATGGTGTTTTCTTTTCTACAAAAAAATTTGCCTTTTTTTAAAAAAATGCAATTTGGTGTCTGTTTCTTAAAAATTTTGCTCCCAAAAAGCATGAGTTTTTTAGAATAAAACAAGCCACCCTTTTCGGGAGCAAAATTTTTAAGAAAGACACCAAATTGAATTTTTTTAAAAAAAGGCACATTTTTTTGTAGAAAAGAAAACACCATAAATACGGTAATTTAAAGAAATTTGAATTTTTGGTATAAATATACGTACTTACATATGTAGGGTTTAAAGTTTTAACATTTGAGAGGTGATTTTCAATTTAAATATACATAGATAAATCGCAGAGCGAAGCAAAAAGTTAGGCAACTCTCATCTTTTTGCGCCCTTTGACAGTCTGCCAAGGTATATTTACACAAGGTAAACTCGTTGGCCCATATGTTTGTCAGCTGTTTACCTAAGTTGGAACACTAATGTCAAATTCCGTGTATATGAGCCAAAATTTGTACATGTGTGCGTTAAATTTATATGAAGACAATTTTGACAATTCCGTTCCACTCGGTTATTTTTATAGAGCAGCATGTCTACACTCCCAAATGAGTCTACCTTGTGTAAATATACCTTGCAGTCTGCTAGTATAATTTTTTTATTTATTTATTTTTAACAAACAAATCGTGCAAGGCGAATTCATGGCCCAACTAGTAGGTCTGCGCGCAACTACAACAATCCAACAATAGAAAAAACAACACGCATTTTGTTTGTGTGAACAATGATAAAGATGTCAAGAACAAAAGCAATTGTTTGTGTAAAAAATGGTATAAATGTCAAAAGCAATTGCTACAAAAACAATTGCACGTAAAAAACACAACTCTGCAAAAAATCAGCAGGCATTTCAAGCAGACCTACTAATTGGACCATGGGCGAATTCAAACAGGTAAACTCATCACGTGCGCCAAGATAGCAACGAAAGTTAGCAACGGCGGAAATTAAAAATCAAGGGATTTAGTGGCAACGTCGGAAATGAAAATGAAGGGATCTTAAGGATAAGATTTTAGAAATATGTATTTATATAGATATAGATTAAAAAACATTAACCGCGCAAAAAATCGTCCGAGCCGTTCCAGAGAAAAGTGGGTTCATCCAAAATGGACCGTAAAAATCGTTGCTGATTTATAGCAGCCAAACTAGGCAGTGCCAAGGCATAAGCTCAATGGAATATGGAAAAATAAGCTCAATGGAATATGAAAATACCACTTAAAGATTAAATAAATCAATTTTTAAGGAAATCTCCTGAGCCGTTCCAGAGAAATTTCGTGCGAAACAATAAAGTTTCATTAATACGTCAATAAAACACATCTTCTTACCCAAATAATTTACCTACTGTCACATTTGCTTTTATGTATATAGGTTATTTACACATACATTGTAGCAACAAGACCTTTTTAATTTTTTTAATATTTTCACTTACTTAAGAAAATTGTTTTCAATGAAAAAAACCCACCGACGCGATTGGTACAGAAATCAAAACATTTTTACAAGCACAAAATACCAACAAGTTCTTGTGGCTATTTTTTCTCTTAATATTTCTGCCTTTAGGTACGTCTTTTTAACGAAAGAAAAAGTAGCCCTTTTAAAAAAATCATTATTTTTCACAAACAACTAACGATATGTGTTTTTGTTAAATGCAAAACAATGAAGATATTATTGGAAAATTTTAAATTGACTTGTTTTGTTGATTACGATTCACGATACAACATATTTTTATAAAATTTTAAATTTCTATTTTAAAAAATTACCAAGTTATTAACAAAATTAAAAATTAAGTGTTATCAAATACATATATCATTTTTCTTAACAACATAATGTATAATCACACTCAAGAAAAAAATTAGCAGAGTTTTTAATTCTTTTTATAAGAACACATTTTTGTACAACATCAAAATTGGGTGATCTGTTTTATAACTGTTACTACGGTGTTAGTGAAATTTGTGATCAAGTAATAATTAATAATAATAATTTTCAGTATAGCATAAGAAAAAAAAAGTGCTGTAAAATTAAAAGAACCGAACCGTTAGTAATTTTGAAATTTTGTAGCCTACCCCATTGTACTCCCAAACGCTAAGAATTTCCAAGAATAAATGACAACATCTGCATGTCTTTAGATTTTTGAGTTTATATATGTATGTATGTATGTATGTATATATGTATGTATATGTATTTTCCTTTTTAATAAATTTAAATATAGTCGAACTTCCCTATAATAAATCTGTATGGGACCATAAAATATAAAGTTTATAATACAAAAGAAATATTTTTATTAGTTTATTTAAAATTTTCGGGGTTTTTTGTGTTAGAATTGCATTCTTCCAAGTGGCCCTTAGTAGACAGTTTAGCTATATTTTGTTAATTCTTCAGCTTTATTAAATTCTAATAATATCTTTCTTTGGAGAAGTACTATATTGTCCAATATTTACGTTTACTTAATACCGGAGCTGCTATCAACAACTACTCTTAGTTGGACTATTCTTTCCTTCTTTATATTTTTCAGAAATTACCTTATTAAAATTTACTTGTTGCATTAGCGTTGAAAGTATATGATGTAGAATTATTTTTAAATAAATCGTGAACTGGAGACAAATAGGTATGAATGAATAGTCAAATATTTATTTGCAAAATTTGTTCGTTGTAAAAAAAATTCATTAAGATTCATTCATTCAAATCATAATACTTTTAGATTAGAATGAAAAAGATGTATTTTTAAAATCAATTCATAGCTAAATTTTAATTAAAATCAATACAAAAAATTATACATACATAATAGGTATGTCATAATATCTATAACATAATAATATCTAAAGGCCCAAATACACTGGTCAAATTCCCATCCAGCATTAAGGTAGTATTAGTGAAAATTTGTTTGTATGTGTGACACCGACGATTCTTGATGGAAAATCAAAAAATTTAGATATTTACCATGCTTGACGAGTGATTTTGATGAATGTATTGGCGTTACTCTTCAAGCACCCACACACTTTAAACGTGATTTCAAACCGAACATACACTAAAAATGTCGGATGAAAAACAAAAAAATGCTTTGGAGGAAAAACAATGTTATTTAATAATTTTCTCCTTCTTTTCTTCAATTCTTTTTTTATTTATTAAAAAGCAACACAGTTAAAAGTATGTAATCACAATTAAACACTTTTTATCTATATTTTAATATTTTTTGCTTCTGCTGTTGTCACTTCAAAATAAAATGTAAAATGAATGCTTGACAGCTCATCCAGCAAATGTATGTTCTAATGTCAAGTACACGTACACGATCTTGATGTCAAGCATTTGACAAGTGTATTTGGGGCTTAACAAAGTTTCATATGTATCATACGATGTGTACAACTATTGGAAAATTTGACAGTACATATGTAAAATACATCACGCCTGATAGCACCTTAAGCAGTAGGGAACAGAATGTACTAATAAAGTGACCTCACAAGCGCAGCTGTTTGCAGTGATTTTCTTCGTGTATGACGTTTGGCGTCATTTTTTTTGTTTATTTACATTTTTTATAAAGGCATTTTGACATTTGCCGTCTCAATTCTAGCAACAAAATGCCTGTTGTTTTTTCTATTGTTTCATTGTTGTAGTACTGAGGCCACTTTGTTAATACATTTTGGTAGGGAACTTGTTTAAAGAACATATGGCTATCAAACTACAGTGATTGTTATGCACAATAATCAGCTGACCATGTTAATTATTTACAGTGTATTAGAAGTCTGTTTATTTGGTAAATGCAACAAATTGTAAATATAATTTGAAACTAAATGGATTTTATATTAAAAACTTAAAAAATGCTATGTTGTGTGTGTTTATTGGAAAACACAAAAATGATCGACATTTTTGATGAAAAAGGAAAAGGTCTTAATATAGCTGTAGTTATAGACACACATTTTTGGTTTAAGGTAATGAATGTTGCGCTTTCAGAAGGATGCCATTTCTATTAAATTCCACTTTTATTCCAGACACATGCTGATAATTCACTTGCTTCTCATATTTGTAATTTATGCTGGAACAAAATAAAAGACTTCCATAAATTTTATAAAAATGTGGAAAAAACACACAAGTCATTCCAACAAAATCAGCATAAACTAACGACCATCAAAGAGGAAGAAATTATAAACATCAAACAAGAGCAGGAACTTACGGACAACAATTTTGATGATAAACTTATGCAACTAGAAGTAGATATTAAAGAACAAGCAGAACATGAAGAAGCAGTAGAGACAAATCCTTTAGAAAATGAACAGTTACATAGCGACCGTATTGAGGATGAATACTTTAGCAATGAAAGTAGTTCAACATCCAATGAATACGAGCCATCTGAAAATAGTGAATTTGAAGATATAACAAATGAGGAGAAATTGGAAAATGTTGTAAAAAGAAAAGATGTCCAAAAAAACACTAAGCGAAAGTTTTCGGATAAAACAGAGAAAAATGTAGACATGCCCAAAAAGAAAAGAAGTTCACATCGTTTAGATCCTGTACTTACTGAACAGTTGATTAAAAAACACATACCAATGTTATGTGATTTATGTGTTTTTACTGGAAACACATTCGCAGATATTGTAGGACACTTTAAAGAGCACCATACAAAAGTACAGCCTTATATAATGTGTTGCAATAGAAAATTTACTAGAAGCTACTGTATTGATCAACATGCAATTATACATGAAAATCCAGACTCATTTAGGTAAAATATGTATATTTTATACCGTATCAAGTAGAAATTTATAGAAAGTTCCAAAAAATATTTTTTACTATTCAGAAACTTGTAAGAAAATATACATAAGTACATACATACATATCAAAATTCAAAATCGAGTTTTTGATGGATTATAATGAATGCCATTAAGCTGCATGTCTTGACAAAATTTCTTCTGTGATCAAAAATTAAGCTTTTATTGAGAAAAAACAAAGGGACGTAACTACAAGTTTGTTAATTTGATATATGCAAAACGACGTAATTACACATTTTTTCTAATTAAATATAATGAAATGGGGTTCCTTGAAAATTGTGTGAAGAATTCAATGGACAACTTATCAATTCATGTTTTTCTGACATGTTTATTGTTTTTACTTTTCAAAGTTTTTTGCTTCTCCTGTGAAATAACATACATTTTTGTTAGTTACGCCTTTTTGGATTTTAGCTAACGAAATGTATATATATTACGATGGCTTAATATAAAAAAGGTCTAACTCGATTTTTTGTTTGTTTACAGGGGAAGAAAAAAAACTTAATAATCACCCCAATCGTGAATAATTTGACCCTCGTAATTATTTCCCTTTTCACATACAGTCAAGTCCCGATAATTCGTACCCTGATAAATGGCAATTCCCGATAATTCGTAACAAATTGTCGGTTCCTTGAAAAAATCTCGTTAATTCGTAAAATGTCCATACATTTTGGTCCCCTCGCTAATTCGTAATTTTTTTTTTCAAATAAAATCTTTGCCTCTTATAAATCGTAATTGTTTGCTTACTACCACTTATAATTCGTAATAAAAACAATAGCAACATGGAAAGAATGATTTTTTTGTTCACCCCTTTTTTTGCGTGGGTTTTTGCTTGCGTGTGTGTATATTTTCTAATGATCAGTTTGTTACATGAATAATTTTTATATACAATTTTTATATACATATTTTTTTTAACAATTGTTTTTTATGTTTTTTTATCGTTTTAGTAGATAAATTGAAAAACCCCGTTAATTCGTATTTATTTTATTTTAACCCCCTTAAATCGAAACCCCGCTAAATCGAAAACCCCTATAATTCGTAAGAAATGGCCAGTCCCTTGCGATTGCGAATTATCGGGATTCTACTGTATTTGTGATCATGAAAAACTCCCATGAAAAAAAGGTAATTCAAATGAGAATAACAACGTGAAAAAATGTTCACGGGAAAAAATCTCCATATCGTGAAATGTTTTTTCCCTCGTAAATTGTTCACATTTCCCTTAGATTTTCTCACTTTATTTTTGCTAGGGAACATACAATTTATGGGCAAAAGTGCACTTTACGGGGCGTACGAAAAAAAAATTAAAAACTATGTTACCCGACTCAGAATAAAAAAAGAAACAAACCAAAATTAAAATTTAAGGGGGCTGAGGCCCGTAGGCCCCCCTGGATCCAAAAACCGCCCCGCCCACTTAGTAGAATGTGTGGGTACTCAAATTAAAGGTAATTGTACAAGAAAAACAAAAATAATAAAATTTAGGACGGGCGGGACTTTTGGGTCCCTCTGGGTCAAAAAAAAGTGCCCCATCCACTCACATCTATGTGAAGGTACTCAAATTTAAGGTAGTTTGCTCACGATTGTAAAAATTTTGTTTTTTTTTGTATTTTTTAATGTTTTATGTTCAATTTTTAAAAAAAAAATTTTAATTTTTTTGTAACTAATAGCCTATTTCCGATGTGCTAAAGAATTCTTTTCTGCGTAGAGGATTTTCTCCTCTATGGAATAACAAAAACCGGCTTCGCTAACTAAAGCTTCTCTGCATAGCCGGCCTTCGGCCGGGCGCATGGATTTTCTGCTCTATGGTATAACAAAGACCGGCTTCGCTAACTAAAGCATTTCTGCACCTAAAAGATACTTAAATTAACCTAGAGAGGAAAATAATATGCGAACACAAAAACAAAATACATATTTGCAATCGTGAGCAAATTACCTTTAATTTGAGTACCCATACATATCACTAAGTGTGCGGGGCAGTTTTTTGGGCCCAGGGGGCCACGGGCCTCAGCCCCCTTAAATTTTAATTATGGTTTTTTTCTTTTTTTATTCTGAATCGGGTAGCATATTTTTTTTTCGTACGCCCCGTAAAGTGCACTTCAGCCCATTTATGTTAGTAGTTCTTGATCCGTTAATATGGCACAAACCGATATATTGGTCAACACAATGCATAACAGCAGGTCGATTGCCTGCGGATTTGTGAAGCTTTCGAAAGACGTGGTGGCAGAATTTTGGAAAATATTTTATTACATAAAATTTAAAAAATGCAAAAAACTAACGTTGTAATGAAACTATCCCTCAAATACTAAATATTTTGCTTTATTATTTTATTTTTGAACAAAAATTTCATTGATTCTTATTTTTTTTTTAATCTTTCTTCTTTTTTACATTCACTAGAACTGGGGTTTCCTATCGTAATAACACCCAAATCAGTACGCAAAAGTACTGTTTTTTAAATTTTTGCCTCCAAATAATTTTACTTGTTTAAAATTGGTTTACTTCCCTTATTACTTTTGATTTGTTATGAATAACCCAGTTAAAATTCAGTCTTTAATCTTAACTTACCATATGCTTTGCATTTAAATAAATAGAAGTACCATTAGTGCTTTTCAAAAGAAAATGCTGCTTTTGCGAAAAAGAGAAAAGTATAAAAACACTCGCAGGATTGTTTGCTTCGCCTGTCTTCGTTTTGAACAACTGCCAAAGTTAACACTTTTTGGTTGTATTCTGTGATTCAAATAAAACGAAAAAGAACATAAAATGTTTGTTTTGTTTTCCAACGTCCTGTGTGTAAAACCGATATAAAACGGTACATGCAAACAGGTAGACATAACCCGGGGTTTACACATGAAAGAACTTTCTTGCAAGTAGAGTATACGTATTATCACCCTGCAAATATTAGTACTAGTCCAAACACGCGTATAAAATGTTGCCCACAAGGGACTAGACCAAAAGTAACCCAAACTTATGAAATTAAAATGGTCTATTTAACATTACGATGTCCTAGGGCAGGGCCATATAACCCAGCTTTGGATTACAAAGGAGTAGTTTTAAAACTACTTCATTGTATACACAAGAGGATAAGTTTTAACTTCGTTCAGAAGCGAAAACATGTCGTTAAAAAACGAGACATATCGTCTCACTACAAACAATTTTTGACAATGACATGGTCCATGCTTGCATTACATCGGACCAGTCCTTGGAGTTGTCCATTTAATCAAAATGGATCAGCCGGTCCAATATTATTTGCAGGGCAACTAAAAATCGTAGGAACATCCGATTGGCTGAAAATACAAAAAGTGTAAGTGTATTGCAACTTTCAAGAAATTACTTTCATGTGTAAATGCCAGGTAGCGAAATATATCAGGGAGTCATCAAAAACCAGTATCTTCATTTCATTCATGGCCACAGCTACGCTTCAGCTGACTGTGTCAGCAAACTTTTCAACGAAATCTTCCCTGATTCTAAAGTTGCTTCCAATTTTAGTTGCGGAAGAACAAAGTGTTCTAAAGTTGAAACCAAATTATTGGCAAAGTATTTGGGGTATTCACAAGGTCTCCTATCCAGTCACATTTTCATAAGTCATAATTTAAAAATTGCTCAAAAACTATTGGTCTTGACGTTAAAAAAATTTCTTAAAATAATGAAGTTTTTTCTCCTAACTATTTTATTTAAAGGCACTACTAACTGACCCGGTCCACGTTGCAGGCCATTAGTGTTGTTTTACCACACGATTTAAATTAAGCATTTAATGAAATTTACGGCCTTTAAAAAAAAGATCCATGGAATACCTATCATTAAGTTTTTTTACAAAATAACTTCCATATGGTGTAGATATGGGCTCAATCAAAAAAGAAACGCATGTATTTAAGGCAAATTGGAAATTATATATATTTATTACTTCATCTTAAGGCCAGCGCATAGACAATGTTTTTTTTTTTATTTGGTGTAAAGATCCGTTGTCTGATTTTAGGTAAATCGAAAAAAGCGGGCGGGACAAAATTTTCTTTCCGCAAAAACCTAAGTTGGACCATGGCGATCATTTTAAAGAAAAAATCGTCCAAATCGGTCAAGCCGTTCTCAAATTATGCGCTTAATAGACAAAGTGGGCGCTAAAGTAGGCGTGGTAATTTTTTCTTTCGATGAAAAAGTAAAATGGATTAATACGAACAGTTAAAAGAAAAATTAGTCAAATCGATGGAGCCGTTTTTTGATTTTAGGTAAATCGAAAAAAGTGGGCGGGGCAAAATTTTCTTTCCGTCAAACCTAAGTTGGACCATGGCGATCATTTTAAAGAAAAAATCGTCCAAATCGGTCAAGCCGTTCTCAATTTATGCGCTTAATAGAAAAAGTAGGCGTGGTAAATTTTTCTTTCGATGAAAACTTAAAATGGATTAATACGAACATTTGAAAGAAAAATTTGTTAAATCGATGGAGCCGTTTTTTGGTTTTTTGTAATTCGAAAAAAGTGGTCGTAAAAGTGGGCGGGGCAAAATTTTCTTTTCGTATAAATCTAAGTTGGACCATGGCGATCATTTTAAAGAAAAAATCGTCCAAATTATATAGATGTCATTTGTGGTGCAATATGATATGATGGTGCAATATGGATTTTGCCACGCCCCTCCGCCCGCAGACCGAAAATCAAAAATCAGACTTCACAGTGTCACCCGCCTGAATATTCTGAAGATTCCCTGAAAATTTCATCAAAATCGTCCCAGCGGTCTTGGAGTCCATACGTTACATACATACATACATACACACATCCTATTTTATATACATATATAGATCAGTGTTACCGTTCAAAATTTTCAAAAAGGGGCACTAAAAGGGGATTTTCAAAAAAAAGTGTCACAAAAAGGGGAATTCTGAGAAAAAAAGGGGCAACTTTAAAAACAGGAAAATTTAAAAAAAAGTATGTATTTATTAAATTATTTTCATCGAAAACTAAACATAACAAAAAATAAACTTCATATTTATAAAAAAAATACATTATAGGTATATAATACAAATTGTTTGGGAAAAACACACATATATATATATATATACATTAGGGCGGGTCGATTTTTTTTTTTTAAATCGTATAGCAAAAACGTAATCTACACAAAATTCTAAGAAAATTCTCCGAAGAAACCATGGGTCTAAAACAAAATCCTAATCCGCGCCTCTCGACATGAAAAAATTTTTTTTCCAAGGCGGGCAGCCAAATTTTCATGTCGAGAGGCGCGGATTAGGATTTTGTTTTAGACCCATGGTTTCTTCGGAGAATTTTCTTAGAATTTTGTGTAGATTACGTTTTTGCTATACGATTTTTAAAAAAAAAAATCGACCCGCCCTAATGTATGTATATATATATATATATATGTGTGTTTTTCCCAAACAATTTGTATTATATACCTATAATGTATTTTTTTTATAAATATGAAGTTTATTTTTTGTTATGTTTAGTTTTCGATGAAAATAATTTAATAAATACATACTTTTTTTTAAATTTTCCTGTTTTCAAAGTTGCCCCTTTTTTTCTCAGAATTCCCCTTTTTGTGACACTTTTTTTAAAAAATCCCCTTTTAGTGCCCCTTTTTGAAAATTTTGAACGGTAACACTGATCTATATATGTATATAAAATAGGATGTGTGTATGTATGTATGTATGTAACGTTTTGACTCCAAGACCGCTGGGACGATTTTGATGAAATTTTCAGGGAATCTTCAGAATATTCAGGCGGGTGACACTGTGAAGTCTGATTTTTGATTTTCGGTCTGCGGGCGGAGGGGCGTGGCAAAATCCATATTGCACCATCATATCATATTGCACCACAAATGACATCTATATAATTTGGACGATTTTTTCTTTAAAATGATCGCCATGGTCCAACTTAGATTTATACGAAAAGAAAATTTTGCCCCGCCCACTTTTACGACCACTTTTTTCGAATTACAAAAAACCAAAAAACGGCTCCATCGATTTAACAAATTTTTCTTTCAAATGTTCGTATTAATCCATTTTAAGTTTTCATCGAAAGAAAAATTTACCACGCCTACTTTTTCTATTAAGCGCATAAATTGAGAACGGCTTGACCGATTTGGACGATTTTTTCTTTAAAATGATCGCCATGGTCCAACTTAGGTTTGACGGAAAGAAAATTTTGCCCCGCCCACTTTTTTCGATTTACCTAAAATCAAAAAACGGCTCCATCGATTTGACTAATTTTTCTTTTAACTGTTCGTATTAATCCATTTTACTTTTTCATCGAAAGAAAAAATTACCACGCCTACTTTAGCGCCCACTTTGTCTATTAAGCGCATAATTTGAGAACGGCTTGACCGATTTGGACGATTTTTTCTTTAAAATGATCGCCATGGTCCAACTTAGGTTTTTGCGGAAAGAAAATTTTGTCCCGCCCGCTTTTTTCGATTTACCTAAAATCAGACAACGGATCTTTACACCAAATAAAAAAAAAAACATTGTCTATGCGCTGGCCTTAAGATGAAGTAATAAATATATAATTTCCAATTTGCCTTAAATACATGCGTTTCTTTTTTGATTGAGCCCATATCTACACCATATGGAAGTTATTTTGTAAAAAAACTTAATGATAGGTATTCCATGGATCTTTTTTTTAAAGGCCGTAAATTTCATTAAATGCTTAATTTAAATCGTGTGGTAAAACAACACTAATGGCCTGCAACGTGGACCGGGTCAGTTAGTAGTGCCTTTAAATAAAATAGTTAGGAGAAAAAACTTCATTATTTTAAGAAATTTTTTTAACGTCAAGACCAATAGTTTTTGAGCAATTTTTAAATTATGACTTATGAAAATGTGACTGGATAGGAGACCTTGTGAATACCCCAAATACTTTGCCAATAATTTGGTTTCAACTTTAGAACACTTTGTTCTTCCGCAACTAAAATTGGAAGCAACTTTAGAATCAGGGAAGATTTCGTTGAAAAGTTTGCTGACACAGTCAGCTGAAGCGTAGCTGTGGCCATGAATGAAATGAAGATACTGGTTTTTGATGACTCCCTGATATATTTCGCTACCTGGCATTTACACATGAAAGTAATTTCTTGAAAGTTGCAATACACTTACACTTTTTGTATTTTCAGCCAATCGGATGTTCCTACGATTTTTAGTTGCCCTGCAAATAATATTGGACCGGCTGATCCATTTTGATTAAATGGACAACTCCAAGGACTGGTCCGATGTAATGCAAGCATGGACCATGTCATTGTCAAAAATTGTTTGTAGTGAGACGATATGTCTCGTTTTTTAACGACATGTTTTCGCTTCTGAACGAAGTTAAAACTTATCCTCTTGTGTATACAATGAAGTAGTTTTAAAACTACTCCTTTGTAATCCAAAGCTGGGTTATATGGCCCTGCCCTAGGACATCGTAATGTTAAATAGACCATTTTAATTTCATAAGTTTGGGTTACTTTTGGTCTAGTCCCTTGTGGGCAACATTTTATACGCGTGTTTGGACTAGTACTAATATTTGCAGGGTGATAATACGTATACTCTACTTGCAAGAAAGTTCTTTCATGTGTAAACCCCGGGTTATGTCTACCTGTTTGCATGTACCGTTTTATATCGGTTTTACACACAGGACGTTGGAAAACAAAACAAACATTTTATGTTCTTTTTCGTTTTATTTGAATCACAGAATACAACCAAAAAGTGTTAACTTTGGCAGTTGTTCAAAACGAAGACAGGCGAAGCAAACAATCCTGCGAGTGTTTTTATACTTTTCTCTTTTTCGCAAAAGCAGCATTTTCTTTTGAAAAGCACTAATGGTACTTCTATTTATTTAAATGCAAAGCATATGGTAAGTTAAGATTAAAGACTGAATTTTAACTGGGTTATTCATAACAAATCAAAAGTAATAAGGGAAGTAAACCAATTTTAAACAAGTAAAATTATTTGGAGGCAAAAATTTAAAAAACAGTACTTTTGCGTACTGATTTGGGTGTTATTACGATAGGAAACCCCAGTTCTAGTGAATGTAAAAAAGAAGAAAGATTAAAAAAAAAATAAGAATCAATGAAATTTTTGTTCAAAAATAAAATAATAAAGCAAAATATTTAGTATTTGAGGGATAGTTTCATTACAACGTTAGTTTTTTGCATTTTTTAAATTTTATGTAATAAAATATTTTCCAAAAGGTAATTTGCTCACGATTGCAAATATGTATTTTGTTTTTGTGTTCGCATATTATTTTCCTCTAGGTTAATTTAAGTATCTTTTAGGTGCAGAAATGCTTTAGTTAGCGAAGCCGGTCTTTGTTATACCATAGAGCAGAAAATCCTTGCGCCCGGCCGAAGGCCGGCTATGCAGAGAAGCTTTAGTTAGCGAAGCCGGTTTTTGTTATTCCATAGAGGAGAAAATCCTTCCGTTCGGCCTAAGGCCGGCTACGCAGAAAAGAATTCTTTAGCACATCGGAAATAGGCTATTAGTTACAAAAAAATTAAAATTTTTTTTTTAAAAATTGAACATAAAACATTAAAAAATACAAAAAAAAACAAAATTTTTACAATCGTGAGCAAACTACCTTAAATTTGAGTACCTTCACATAGATGTGAGTGGATGGGGCACTTTTTTTTGACCCAGAGGGACCCAAAAGTCCCGCCCGTCCTAAATTTTATTATTTTTGTTTTTCTTGTACAATTACCTTTAATTTGAGTACCCACACATTCTACTAAGTGGGCGGGGCGGTTTTTGGATCCAGGGGGCCTACGGGCCTCAGCCCCCTTAAATTTTAATTTTGGTTTGTTTCTTTTTTTATTCTGAGTCGGGTAACATAGTTTTTAATTTTTTTTTCGTACGCCCCGTAAAGTGCACTTTTGCCCATAAATTGTATGTTCCCTAGCAAAAATAAAGTGAGAAAATCTAAGGGAAATGTGAACAATTTACGAGGGAAAAAACATTTCACGATATGGGGATTTTTTCCCGTGAACATTTTTTCACGTTGTTATTCTCATTTGAATTACCTTTTTTTCATGGGAGTTTTTCATGATCACAAATACAGTAGAATCCCGATAATTCGCAATCGCAAGGGACTGGCCATTTCTTACGAATTATAGGGGTTTTCGATTTAGCGGGGTTTCGATTTAAGGGGGTTAAAATAATATAAATACGAATTAACGGGGTTTTTCAATTTATCTACTAAAACGATAAAAAAACATAAAAAACAATTGTTAAAAAAAATATGTATATAAAAATTGTATATAAAAATTATTCATGTAACAAACTGATCATTAGAAAATATACACACACGCAAGCAAAAACCCACGCAAAAAAAGGGGTGAACAAAAAAATCATTCTTTCCATGTTGCTATTGTTTTTATTACGAATTATAAGTGGTAGTAAGCAAACAATTACGATTTATAAGAGGCAAAGATTTTATTTGAAAAAAAAAATTACGAATTAGCGAGGGGACCAAAATGTATGGACATTTTACGAATTAACGAGATTTTTTCAAGGAACCGACAATTTGTTACGAATTATCGGGAATTGCCATTTATCAGGGTACGAATTATCGGGACTTGACTGTATGTGAAAAGGGAAATAATTACGAGGGTCAAATTATTCACGATTGGGGTGATTATTAAGTTTTTTTTCTTCCCCTGTAAACAAACAAAAAAATCGAGTTAGACCTTTTTTATATTAAGCCATCGTAATATATATACATTTCGTTAGCTAAAATCCAAAAAGGCGTAACTAACAAAAATGTATGTTATTTCACAGGAGAAATATATAATACAAATTGTTTGGGAAAAACACACATATATATATATACATTAGGGCGGGTCGATTTTTTTTTTTTAAAATCGTATAGCAAAAACGTAATCTACACAAAATTCTAAGAAAATTCTCCGAAGAAACCATGGGTCTAAAACCAAATCCTAATCCGCGCCTCTCGACATGAAAATTTGGCTGCCCGTCTTGGAAAAAAAATTTTTTTTTGAAGAAATAGCTTTTTCCAAAAAGAAATCGAATTTTTTTAATAAAATGGTTTAGTAAGGTTATTCTTTTGCACTTTATATTTTTTTACAATCAAAATTTTTAAGTCGAGAGGCGCGGACTGGGATTTTTTTTAGACCCATGGTTTCTTCGGAGAATTTTATGTAGATTACGTTTTTGCTATACGATTTTTAATTTTTTTTTTCATCCATACAAATCGACCCGCCCTAATATACATATACATACATATATATATACATATATCCATTTATACATACATATATCGTGAAAATACATGTCTTGTTTGCAAGTAAACGATAATGAACTGTTGCATAAAATTTTTATATCAATTATTTATACAAAAACAGTTACTAATTACTTGTAAATAAAACGAGCTTAAAATAGTGTAATAACAATACTTACAAAAACAAAAAATAGTTCATAATATGATTTGATACAAAAAAACTTTACATTTTAATAGATGAGATATGTATATATGGAAGTATATGTACATAAATATTTGGCACTTGGATTATTTTACTTTTTTAACAAAAAAATTAAGTTACGAAAAAACCTCGAGGAAAAAGCATATAAAAGTATTGATAGGAAGATAGTTAATATCAGGTACAGATCCATTTTTTTATAAATTGCAGTGTTATGTTGTTTCTTCAACTATTAAATATCTATTTTTTTGAAAACGTAAATCTATATTTATTAATCAATTCATCACTTGGAATCCAATCTTCCAAGTCATTTTGATACAAATTTAAAGCGGATAACATAGACTGACAGGTATCTACTTTCAGTCTATTTGTCACTTTATTTTTTAAATATGCTAACTTAGAAAAAATCCGCTCAGAGGATGCACTACTATGTGGTAAAGTAAAAACATACGAAGCAAATTTATACAAGTTTGGATATAAATTGTCACCCAAACAGTTTTTTAAATTGACAAAATCCTAATCCGCGCCTCTCGACATGAAAAAATTTTTTTTCCAAGGCGGGCAGCCAAATTTTCATGTCGAGAGGCGCGGATTAGGATTTTGTTTTAGACCCATGGTTTCTTCGGAGAATTTTCTTAGAATTTTGTGTAGATTACGTTTTTGCTATACGATTTTAAAAAAAAAAATCGACCCGCCCTAATGTATGTATATATATATATATATATGTGTGTTTTTCCCAAACAATTTGTATTATATACCTATAATGTATTTTTTTTATAAATATGAAGTTTATTTTTTGTTATGTTTAGTTTTCGATGAAAATAATTTAATAAATACATACTTTTTTTTAAATTTTCCTGTTTTCAAAGTTGCCCCTTTTTTTCTCAGAATTCCCCTTTTTGTGACACTTTTTTTAAAAAATCCCCTTTTAGTGCCCCTTTTTGAAAATTTTGAACGGTAACACTGATCTATATATGTATATAAAATAGGATGTGTGTATGTATGTATGTATGTAACGTTTGGACTCCAAGACCGCTGGGACGATTTTGATGAAATTTTCAGGGAATCTTCAGAATATTCAGGCGGGTGACACTGTGAAGTCTGATTTTTGATTTTCGGTCTGCGGGCGGAGGGGCACCACAAATGACATCTATATAATTTGGACGATTTTTTCTTTAAAATGATCGCCATGGTCCAACTTAGATTT
This sequence comes from Pollenia labialis, assembly GCA_949318255.1. Lineage (NCBI taxonomy): Eukaryota > Metazoa > Arthropoda > Insecta > Diptera > Polleniidae > Pollenia > Pollenia labialis. The sequence goes on along the minus strand of OX439143.1, from coordinate 35,196,626 downwards.
ATACGAAAAGAAAATTTTGCCCCGCCCACTTTTACGACCACTTTTTTCGAATTACAAAAAACCAAAAAACGGCTCCATCGATTTAACAAATTTTTCTTTCAAATGTTCGTATTAATCCATTTTAAGTTTTCATCGAAAGAAAAATTTACCACGCCTACTTTTTCTATTAAGCGCATAAATTGAGAACGGCTTGACCGATTTGGACGATTTTTTCTTTAAAATGATCGCCATGGTCCAACTTAGGTTTGACGGAAAGAAAATTTTGCCCCGCCCACTTTTTTCGATTTACCTAAAATCAAAAAACGGCTCCATCGATTTGACTAATTTTTCTTTTAACTGTTCGTATTAATCCATTTTACTTTTTCATCGAAAGAAAAAATTACCACGCCTACTTTAGCGCCCACTTTGTCTATTAAGCGCATAATTTGAGAACGGCTTGACCGATTTGGACGATTTTTTCTTTAAAATGATCGCCATGGTCCAACTTAGGTTTTTACGGAAAGAAAATTTTGTCCCGCCCGCTTTTTTCGATTTACCTAAAATCAGACAACGGATCTTTACACCAAATAAAAAAAAAAACATTGTCTATGCGCTGGCCTTAAGATGAAGTAATAAATATATATAATTTCCAATTTGCCTTAAATACATGCGTTTCTTTTTTGATTGAGCCCATATCTACACCATATGGAAGTTATTTTGTAAAAAAACTTAATGATAGGTATTCCATGGATCTTTTTTTTAAAGGCCGTAAATTTCATTAAATGCTTAATTTAAATCGTGTGGTAAAACAACACTAATGGCCTGCAACGTGGACCGGGTCAGTTAGTAGTGCCTTTAAATAAAATAGTTAGGAGAAAAAACTTCATTATTTTAAGAAATTTTTTTAACGTCAAGACCAATAGTTTTTGAGCAATTTTTAAATTATGACTTATGAAAATGTGACTGGATAGGAGACCTTGTGAATACCCCAAATACTTTGCCAATAATTTGGTTTCAACTTTAGAACACTTTGTTCTTCCGCAACTAAAATTGGAAGCAACTTTAGAATCAGGGAAGATTTCGTTGAAAAGTTTGCTGACACAGTCAGCTGAAGCGTAGCTGTGGCCATGAATGAAATGAAGATACTGGTTTTTGATGACTCCCTGATATATTTCGCTTACCTGGCATTTACACATGAAAGTAATTTCTTGAAAGTTGCAATACACTTACACTTTTTGTATTTTCAGCCAATCGGATGTTCCTACGATTTTTAGTTGCCCTGCAAATAATATTGGACCGGCTGATCCATTTTGATTAAATGGACAACTCCAAGGACTGGTCCGATGTAATGCAAGCATGGACCATGTCATTGTCAAAAATTGTTTGTAGTGAGACGATATGTCTCGTTTTTTAACGACATGTTTTCGCTTCTGAACGAAGTTAAAACTTATCCTCTTGTGTATACAATGAAGTAGTTTTAAAACTACTCCTTTGTAATCCAAAGCTGGGTTATATGGCCCTGCCCTAGGACATCGTAATGTTAAATAGACCATTTTAATTTCATAAGTTTGGGTTACTTTTGGTCTAGTCCCTTGTGGGCAACATTTTATACGCGTGTTTGGACTAGTACTAATATTTGCAGGGTGATAATACGTATACTCTACTTGCAAGAAAGTTCTTTCATGTGTAAACCCCGGGTTATGTCTACCTGTTTGCATGTACCGTTTTATATCGGTTTTACACACAGGACGTTGGAAAACAAAACAAACATTTTATGTTCTTTTTCGTTTTATTTGAATCACAGAATACAACCAAAAAGTGTTAACTTTGGCAGTTGTTCAAAACGAAGACAGGCGAAGCAAACAATCCTGCGAGTGTTTTTTTACTTTTCTCTTTTTCGCAAAAGCAGCATTTTCTTTTGAAAAGCACTAATGGTACTTCTATTTATTTAAATGCAAAGCATATGGTAAGTTAAGATTAAAGACTGAATTTTAACTGGGTTATTCATAACAAATCAAAAGTAATAAGGGAAGTAAACCAATTTTAAACAAGTAAAATTATTTGGAGGCAAAAATTTAAAAAACAGTACTTTTGCGTACTGATTTGGGTGTTATTACGATAGGAAACCCCAGTTCTAGTGAATGTAAAAAAGAAGAAAGATTAAAAAAAAATAAGAATCAATGAAATTTTTGTTCAAAAATAAAATAATAAAGCAAAATATTTAGTATTTGAGGGATAGTTTCATTACAACGTTAGTTTTTTGCATTTTTTAAATTTTATGTAATAAAATATTTTCCAAAATTCTGCCACCACGTCTTTCGAAAGCTTCACAAATCCGCAGGCAATCGACCTGCTGTTATGCATTGTGTTGACCAATATATCGGTTTGTGCCATATTAACGGATCAAGAACTACTAACATAAATGGGCTGAAGTGCACTTTAGGGGGCGTACGAAAAAAAAATATGCTACCCGATTCAGAATAAAAAAAGAAAAAAACCATAATTAAAATTTAAGGGGGCTGAGGCCCGTGGGCCCCCTGCGCCCAAAAAACTGCCCCGCACACTTAGTGATATGTATGGGTACTCAAATTAAAGGTAATTTGCTCACGATTGCAAATATGTATTTTGTTTTTGTGTTCGCATATTATTTTCCTCTAGGTTAATTTAAGTATCTTTTAGGTGCAGAAATGCTTTAGTTAGCGAAGCCGGTCTTTGTTATACCATAGAGCAGAAAATCCTTGCGCCCGGCCGAAGGCCGGCTATGCAGAGAAGCTTTAGTTAGCGAAGCCGGTTTTTGTTATTCCATAGAGGAGAAAATCCTTCCGTCCGGCCTAAGGCCGGCTACGCAGAAAAGAATTCTTTAGCACATCGGAAATAGGCTATTAGTTACAAAAAAAATAAAATTTTTTTTTTAAAAATTGAACATAAAACATTAAAAAATACAAAAAAAAACAAAATTTTTACAATCGTGAGCAAACTACCTTAAATTTGAGTACCTTCACATAGATGTGAGTGGATGGGGCACTTTTTTTTGACCCAGAGGGACCCAAAAGTCCCGCCCGTCCTAAATTTTATTATTTTTGTTTTTCTTGTACAATTACCTTTAATTTGAGTACCCACACATTCTACTAAGTGGGCGGGGCGGTTTTTGGATCCAGGGGGGCCTACGGGCCTCAGCCCCCTTAAATTTTAATTTTGGTTTGTTTCTTTTTTTATTCTGAGTCGGGTAACATAGTTTTTAATTTTTTTTTCGTACGCCCCGTAAAGTGCACTTTTGCCCATAAATTGTATGTTCCCTAGCAAAAATAAAGTGAGAAAATCTAAGGGAAATGTGAACAATTTACGAGGGAAAAAACATTTCACGATATGGGGATTTTTTCCCGTGAACATTTTTTCACGTTGTTATTCTCATTTGAATTACCTTTTTTTCATGGGAGTTTTTCATGATCACAAATACAGTAGAATCCCGATAATTCGCAATCGCAAGGGACTGGCCATTTCTTACGAATTATAGGGGTTTTCGATTTAGCGGGGTTTCGATTTAAGGGGGTTAAAATAATATAAATACGAATTAACGGGGTTTTTCAATTTATCTACTAAAACGATAAAAAAACATAAAAAACAATTGTTAAAAAAATATGTATATAAAAATTGTATATAAAAATTATTCATGTAACAAACTGATCATTAGAAAATATACACACACGCAAGCAAAAACCCACGCAAAAAAAGGGGTGAACAAAAAAATCATTCTTTCCATGTTGCTATTGTTTTTATTACGAATTATAAGTGGTAGTAAGCAAACAATTACGATTTATAAGAGGCAAAGATTTTATTTGAAAAAAAAAATTACGAATTAGCGAGGGGACCAAAATGTATGGACATTTTACGAATTAACGAGATATTTTCAAGGAACCGACAATTTGTTACGAATTATCGGGAATTGCCATTTATCAGGGTACGAATTATCGGGACTTGACTGTATGTGAAAAGGGAAATAATTACGAGGGTCAAATTATTCACGATTGGGGTGATTATTAAGTTTTTTTTCTTCCCCTGTAAACAAACAAAAAAATCGAGTTAGACCTTTTTTATATTAAGCCATCGTAATATATATACATTTCGTTAGCTAAAATCCAAAAAGGCGTAACTAACAAAAATGTATGTTATTTCACAGGAGAAATATATAATACAAATTGTTTGGGAAAAACACACATATATATATATACATTAGGGCGGGTCGATTTTTTTTTTTAAAATCGTATAGCAAAAACGTAATCTACACAAAATTCTAAGAAAATTCTCCGAAGAAACCATGGGTCTAAAACCAAATCCTAATCCGCGCCTCTCGACATGAAAATTTGGCTGCCCGTCTTGGAAAAAAAATTTTTTTTTGAAGAAATAGCTTTTTCCAAAAAGAAATCGAATTTTTTTAATAAAATGGTTTAGTAAGGTTATTCTTTTGCACTTTATATTTTTTTACAATCAAAATTTTTAAGTCGAGAGGCGCGGACTGGGATTTTTTTTAGACCCATGGTTTCTTCGGAGAATTTTATGTAGATTACGTTTTTGCTATACGATTTTTAATTTTTTTTTTCATCCATACAAATCGACCCGCCCTAATATACATATACATACATATATATATACATATATCCATTTATACATACATATATCGTGAAAATACATGTCTTGTTTGCAAGTAAACGATAATGAACTGTTGCATAAAATTTTTATATCAATTATTTATACAAAAACAGTTACTAATTACTTGTAAATAAAACGAGCTTAAAATAGTGTAATAACAATACTTACAAAAACAAAAAATAGTTCATAATATGATTTGATACAAAAAAACTTTACATTTTAATAGATGAGATATGTATATATGGAAGTATATGTACATAAATATTTGGCACTTGGATTATTTTACTTTTTTAACAAAAAAATTAAGTTACGAAAAAACCTCGAGGAAAAAGCATATAAAAGTATTGATAGGAAGATAGTTAATATCAGGTACAGATCCATTTTTTTATAAATTGCAGTGTTATGTTGTTTCTTCAACTATTAAATATCTATTTTTTTGAAAACGTAAATCTATATTTATTAATCAATTCATCACTTGGAATCCAATCTTCCAAGTCATTTTGATACAAATTTAAAGCGGATAACATAGACTGACAGGTATCTACTTTCAGTCTATTTGTCACTTTATTTTTTAAATATGCTAACTTAGAAAAAATCCGCTCAGAGGATGCACTACTATGTGGTAAAGTAAAAACATACGAAGCAAATTTATACAAGTTTGGATATAAATTGTCACCCAAACAGTTTTTTAAATTGCCAATTTCGTACCAAAATGTTTCAGGCTTAGATATTTTAAAAATTGCTTCATAGCTTTTATCGTTTGATCTGGTTTCTAAAAGTTTGAACTCTTTTACAAAATCATCTGGGTTAGTAATTATATCAATAAAAACGGTAACAATATCAAAGTAATTTATATATATCAAAGCTGGCAGGCCTTCATTGATTGACAGTATAAAAAAATTTGGTTCAAAAAGGGGCAAAAGGGGCACAAAAAACTACAAAAGGGGATTTAAAACAAAGGGGTCAAAAAAGTGGCACGGCAGTCAAAAAGCGGCAAAAATGCGACTTTAGTCGCATAACGGTAACACTGATATAGATAGAAGATAGATAGATGACAATATGGCTAGATTGGAGATCTCGTGAATACCCTCATTATATTGACAATAATTTGTATGAATTTAGAATTTTTTGTGCATTTACAACAAATGTGCCGATTAATGACATTACTTCTATTTATTTTTTATATTATCAAAAAGTAATTTAAATTTTTGGGAATACAAAATTTAAATTTTCAAAAGATTTTGTTATTCGTGCTCAATTCCGAGTTTTTATTATTGATAAAAACACTTAAAATTTATTGTTGATGGGATAAGCTATTCCTATGCGCATTTCACTGGTTGCTTAGGCCAGATCATCAGGAAACTTCATCCATAAAGATTTTAGAAAAACTAAAGATATTTAACCAAATAAAAATGTTAAACGTATAGGAATTATAGCAACAGTTATACTTGTAATAATATCAAAGTTTAAACAAAAACACATCAACAATAAACAGTGGGTTCATCTCGTCTTACATTCCCCCTACAATTAGTTGAAATTCTCTCAACATTAATTGTAGTTGCAAGTAGGTTAAGAAAAACAAAATACAAACAACAACAACTTACAAAAGATGTTGTCAATTAAGTGTTTTTTAGGCCGTGCACCTGCCTGTTTATTATCAAAAAGTAATTTCAATTTTTGGGAATACAAAATTTAAATTTTTAAAAGATTTTGTTATTCGTGCTTAATTCCCAGTTTTTATTATTGATAAAAAACACTTGAAATTTATTGTTGATTGTTGGAATTTTTATTAAATACACGCACAATGCAAGTTGTTCAAAAAGGTGTTAGAAACTTAAGGGGATTCTACCACATCATAAATGGTGGCGCTGGTGGAATAGAATGGAAACTGGAAGCCTAGCGTCAACTTCGAAAGTTGTAAAAAAGGGAACATTCATTAACAGAACGACAGGCAATTTATTTAATGTCTTCAGTAGATGAAATCAAAAAATAGTTTGGCTCTACGACCCGATTCACGTTTTTTTTTTGTTTTTAATTGGAAATTTTCGTGGATGATGTGATAAGTGATGCTAAAAATACATATCTATGTTTGATATTCGCGAATACGAATATCTGCGCCATTATTTCCGAATACGAATATACAATTTTAGATTAATCGCCGCACGATATTAACATTTTATTGATAAAATCTCCAATTTGCCTCGATAACATTACATTAGAAAAAAAAACTGGGATACTACTAATGCCCGTCATTTCTACAAAAAGAAAGCTGGTCGTGTTCGTACCTAACAGTTATCTGTACCTTTTTCAAGGTTTATTTGTCCTACGTGTTTTTACATTCAGCTTAAAATATGGCAACTTTTACACCATAGAAATTACGGGCATAAATGTACATATGTACAGGGTCCGCCAAACAACTTTTTTTTTTGAAAATGCTATAAAAAAAAACTACTGAATATTTTCTCAAATGTCTTTTTTTAATTGAAAGTACAATCCTTCCGGTTAATAATGGAAAATAATTTTATTCAAATGGCTGCCTCGACTGGCCATGCAGTAGCCTACACGATTGGTCCAATTTTTAAGTACATTTTCGATTGTGTGCAGCTGTATATCACCAATGGCTTCACGAATATTGTCCTTTAACGCGTCAATTGTCTCTGGCTTGTCGGCGTAACACTTATCTTTGACGGCACCCCCAAAAAAAAAAAAATAATCGAACGGTGTCAAATCGCAGCTCCGAGGTGGCTAAACGACAGCAAAACATCGAGTGTTGCTTCGACTGTGTGGCACGTAGCGCCGTCCTGTTGAAACTAAATGTTGACAATATCCTCCTCTTCAATTTTTGTGAACAACAATTCGTTCAACATAGCCCGATAACGATCGCCATGTACTGTAACGGCCACTCCTTGACCATTTTCGAATAAAAATGCCCCAATTATGCTTCTGGAACAAAATCCTTACCAAACAGTGACGCGTTTTGGGTGCAACGGCTTTTCAATGTATGCGTGCGGGTTTTCTGTGCCCCAAATGCGACAATTTTGCTTGTTTACATATCCGCCAAGATCAAAATGAGCTTCATCTGAAAAGATGATTTTTTTTTTTGGCAAAATCGGCATCTATGTATATTAAACTTTCGAAAAGAAAAAAAGTAACACTAGACGTTTTGGATCTGCAATAGGATCTAGGCAAACTTGGAAATACATTCGTGAGATTGGAGTTGGTAGATAACAGAGTTCAAGCAGTTGACAGGTCGATGTCGAAGAGCTTAATATAACATTCGCAAATATACCTCTTCTGCCAATTGAAAACACCTTTTACAAGTTTTCTAGTACAAATCCGATAATCAATAGTAATGTTGTGATTAAATAAACTACAATTCCTATTTCCCTTGTACCTTACTTTCATACATACATTGTAGTACCAAAGGCCATGTCAGATAAAACTTTTGCTTCGCGTTGCGTTATAGATTCGCTTTGACATCCAAGATGAAATATTCATACCTAGACCCCTTTCAGACTCGGCAAGTTAGTTGCACAAGTAACTTGCCGAGTACAACAAAGTCTGTACTAAATATTTTTTTCCTTACCCCGAAATTACCGCTGACGTCTACAAACCAAGAGTTGCGCAAGAGACTTGCGCAAGTAACTTGCCGAGTGTGAAAGGGGTCTTATACGAAATATGTCACATAAAGTACTTTTAACGCAGAGCGAAGCGAAAAGTTGGCAACTCTCATCTTTTTGCGCGCTTTGACAGTCTGCTAGTATATATTTATACCCTTCACCTCAGGTGGAAAAGGGTATATATAAGTTTGTCATTCCGTTTGTAATTTCTACAATATTGATCTTAGACCCTATAAAGTATATACATATATTCTGGGTCCTTATGGGGAGAGAAGTTGATTTACCGATAACCGTCCGTCTGTCCGTCTTACGTTTGATATGTGTTTTACGTAGACTCCAGACATGATAGCGGCTAGATTGTTTTACATTTATGTCACATATAGTCTACCATCGGTTGCTATTGAAATTCAGCAAGATCGATCCACAAATGGCTGAGATATAAGCAAAAAACCACGACTACCTCTAATATTTTCCAAAAATCCCTTGTGGTTGTTGTAATTTTATAACTTTTTGCTGTATATCTGGGGAACGGCAAAAGCCAAAGTTTCCAAATTAGGTACACACATTTAGGTAGCCAATACACACCATCCTACAAAATGTGGGCGGGATTGGAGAAGTGGTATAAAAACCTTAATTTTAGGGCTGCCATATGTCCTATGAATATGACTTATATACCAAAATATCGAAAATTTTTAGTAGAACATATTTTATAAAAAAATTCAGAAAAATCGGTTCAGATACAAAAAAGTTATAACCAAAATTAATTTTTTTTAAATACCCACTTTCGGGAGTCATAGATCTCCCCGAGTCCAAGCTTTATAACTCAAGAAAATGGTAAATTCCCTCTTAAACACGTCGGTATATAATTCTGTCAAATCGGTTAAAAAATGGCTGAGTTATAACCAAAATACTGAATTCCCAAAAATTACTCATTTTTATTTTTTATAATTAAGTTTGTTAAAATATATACAAGTGTAAATAAATGTAATTAAATTATTCCTTAACACGCCGGTATATAAAACAATCAAATCGGTTAGATAATGGGCAATTTATTAGCAAAATACTCCAAAAATGGGCTAAAAACATCAAAATTTTTATACAATCCTACATTTTAGGGCTGCCAAATTACCTATGGAAACGACTTATGTATCAAAACATCGGCAATTTTTAGTAGAACATATTTCCCAAAAAATTGGTTGTTAAAACACAACATCCGGCATTACATGGACGGTTTGGATAAGTGGGCGTGGCACAAAATATAATTATTTATATCTTAAGAATGGTATTCACATAATTTGTTGTTCTTATTGCACCATGGTGAAGGGTTTATAAGATTCGGCACAGCCGAATATAGCACTCTTACTTGTTTTTTTATATATTTATTTTTACAAATAATTCGTGTGTGTTGTCAAAGTGTTTATTGTGACATACACCTTTTGCGTTTCGCTTTTCGTCAAAGTTAGAAACGTCACGCAAAGCGATGAAGTTTTATCTTACAAGAATTAATACTTATTACTTTGTAACACAACTCTGCTTTTCTCATTAGGTGCGATCCCGTACTTTTTGGGTAAAGTGAGAGAAAACAAAAATTTCTCTCACTAATAGACAAAAACGTTCAAATAAATAACTAGATGTACCTACATTTTTTAACATGCTCTTTTGTTTATTTTATTAATATTTTTTATTTTAATTCTTTTGGTAATACAACTTGTTTGCAGTTTTTATTTTTTGCCACAGCTGATTGTGTAACAATTTTCCAATCAGCCCAAAGAAAAAGTACGGGCTACTTCGTCCGATAAGATGAAGAATATTTTTCTCTTAAAAGCTCTCTCAATTTACCAAACTTTGAGTACGGGAACAGTTTTCGGTAAGATTGGGATACCGCGGGCTCCCAACGTTGAGTACGGGATCACACCTATTGCCTATTTTATTGTATTCTAATTAGTTAGTCTTTTAATAAAACTCAAACCAACAAGTTATGGGCCGCATGACGCGCAAGTAATAAGACAGTTTTTCGGTTAAAATAAAAATAAAAGAATTAAAAATGGCGCACACACTGGAAAAGAGGAGCAAAATCATGTCTGGTGAATAAGAAATGCTGGTCAGTGGTGGCAAATGGTATTGTCGAAGCCGATGATAAAAAACTAGATGAGTGTGCATTGGCTAGACCCAAGCAATTATGAACATATTGCAACGGCAAAAACGGCGAAGCCAGCGTGGCACGCTCTTATGAATGCGTACGAAGACACTGGTTTAACCAGAAAGGTGGACCTACTAAATCAGTAAGTGGACGCTGCGTAACGTTTGTAAAAGGTAAGCAAACCAGAAGGCCTAATAAGAGATTGGCACAAGAGCCACGGAGTTGCTACAACTGGTGCATTCTTATGTTTTAGGTCCGTTGAGCACACACTCGTTTTCTGGCGCAAGATTTTTGGTCACGTTTGTGGACGATTTCTCCAGGGAAGTTCTGGTTTACCCTCTAAATATAAAATCTGAAGTTTTTGATGTTCTTGTTGCTTTTAAGCAAATGATTGAAAACCAGTGTTCCACAAAAATTAAAACTTTACGCACTGATAATGCTGCAGAGTATTTGAGCAACAATTTTTTTCAGTTTCTTGAAAGACCATGGTATTATACATCAAAAAACGTGCCCATATACTCCAGAGCAGAATGGTGTAGCGGAAAGAATAAACCGCACACTAGTAGAGCGAATAAGGTGTATGATAATCGACATTGATTTAGACCACCGGTTCTGGGTTGAAGCAGCGAATACAGCTTGTTATTTAATTAACAGAATTCCGTGCAGAGGTGAAAATTGTACTCCAGAAGAATAGTGGTCTGGCCGTCGTCCAAATTTGGAATATTTAAAAACTCTAGTACACATTCCGAAGGAAAAACGTCGCAAGTTGGATTCAAAATCTATTAAGTGCATTATGGTAGGATACAGTTCAGAGTGCAAGGCATACATGTTGTTTAACCCTCAAGATAAAAACATTTTATATGTCATGACAGAATTGTTTGATGGTGCAAATAATGTCAATCCCAGGGAGGTGGAAATAATTTCAATCCCAGGGAGAGTAATAGTTGTCAATTGACATCTGAGGACTACAATCAACAGACAGATGAAAAAGACAGCAGCAGTAGTGCAAGTACATATGATTCTGACGAATGGTCGTTGGCCCAGCCACCTGCCGAAAATTCTGAAGAAGATTGGATTCGAAACAGTTATGAGCCGAAAAATATACGCGTAGGTGAAGATGTTCGTTGTTCAGGGCGTATTGCAAACAAAGCTCCGCATTCTCAACTACTTTGTGCTATGCAATTTGGTTCTGGTGATCCAGTCAGCGTGGAAGAAGCTGTATCAACAGCCAACTCCCCGAGCGGAAGACTGCAATGCAATAGCAGTACGACTCACTGATAGCTTAAAATACGTGGATGCTAACGGAAAATGCGATTAAATCACAAAAACGGCTGGAAACGGTAATAAACCACGTTTCAAAGCAAGATTGGTAGCCAAAGGGTTTTCGCAGCGCAGGGGGATAGATTTCAATGAAACTTCCGCTCCAATTGTGAGGTATGAGTCACTTAGGTATTTATTTTCTTTGGCAGTAAAACATGACATGAAGATTCACCAAATGGACGCAGTAAGTGCATAGTTAAATGGAAACTTAAAGGAGAATGTTTTCATGGAATAGCCCGAAATCTTAAATGATGGTACGGGAAGGTTTTGCAAAGTAGTGAAGTCAATATATGGTAGGAATCAATCCGGTAGAGTGTGGAACGAGATAAGCAACAACGAATTAGTAATAATAGGACTACAAAATATCCAATGGGCAGATGATGTACGTGGACATATATGCAAACGATGAATGAAGGACATTGGTGAAATATCTTCTGTCCTCTGTTTAAGTTTTACCCGAAAGAAAGAGTCAATAAAAATTGATCAATCACAGTATTTATCTAATGTACTAACTCGTTTTGGAATGGATGATTGCAATCCTGCGTCAACAACTATTGATTACAACCAAAAAATGCCTGCAACCATGAGTCCAAGGGATGATTAAGCAAAGCAAAAGATGTCACAAATACCATATATGCAGGCTATAGGATGCTTGCTGTTTGCTGCACAAATGCTTTGCTGTTAACCTATTAAGTCTATTTGGATCGAACCCAGGTAAGCCTAATTGGGAAGCTGTCAAAGGGATTGTGTAAAGAAAACAAGTAGACAACCAAATAAAGGGCTATTGTGATGCTGATTGGGCCGAAAACGTGGACGACCACAAGTCAACAACCGGCTATGTTTTTATGTACCAAGCTGGTGCCATATCATGGACCACTTAGAAACAGAAAACCGTTGCATTGCCTTCGACGGAAACCGAATTCATGTCTGCAACTGCAGCAATCCAGGAATCAGTATGGCTAAAACGCTTGGCGGGTGAACTGAGCTCAAACTCTAAAAGCAATATGGTTTCAAGTGCCACGGCATTACCATGAAGCAAGTTTGCAAGGGAGAATACTAAAAAATAACTGCACCAAAACATTCAGTGTGTAAAGCTGATCGTTACATCCAACAATTTTTATATGCGCCGAATAATGCGCTTTATGTGTCAAAAATGTATTGCTTCAAAGTGGGAACTCGCCATATAAAATTCATGTCTTCCGTAAGCGCAATGGTAAGCGAAACTTTTATGTTTCTCCCTTACAAACCTGCTTCGTTGGAAGCTCCATTTTTATTGGGTTGTTTAAACCCTCGCAAATCAAAGTGTATCTTAATTCAATGTTGATGTTTTAATAAATTGTGAAAAAAGTACTAATGTTAATGCTGCCAAAAACCTTGGTTTAGTTCTTAATGACAGTCGTACCTGCACCAACCATGTTAATACACTTGTAGGTCAAACATACACAAAGTTGAAAGGTCCTTGGTCGTCACAGTAATTTACACCCTTTAATAAGTATAAGGCAACTGCTTGCAAAATCGTTCCTTGTTCCTGCTTTAATCTACGGTTGTGAACTTTTTGCAAGGTATGATTCAGTTAGCAAAGAAAACCTAAATGTTTTATACAACAATATTTTCTTTACATACGTGTGCTTTTATTTTTGCATAAAATCATTTGCTCGGAATTGCCACAAAATCTTATTGATAAAATCAGGTTTGTCAAATCTGTAAGGGGAAAAAATATTATAATTCTTATACACCGTTATTCATTTAATTTTTTTCACAATATGATACTAAAACTATTATATAAACAATTTATAGCTTACTAGCTGTTCGGTCCCGGCGCTGCTCGGGATTTTCTAAATAAAAAATGAAATATTGGAGAATTTTGTTAATAGCGCTATCTACCCGCAATAACAAAAATTTAAATAACCCGACAACAGCGCCACCCATCGGAAGTTTTTGTTTATAAACCATCAGTGAAAGTAGACCTTTCGAACGCATGTACTCGGTTGAAAATCGGTTGAGTGGTTCTCGAGTTATAAAATTACGAACATAGGACAACTTATTTTTATATATGTACTAGCTTAACCCGGTGCGCTTCGCTACACTGCTTTAACCACTTTATCGGTTGAGAGATATTTAATATATGCATCCTATGGAAGGTAGTTCCCTCCTGCGCCTACCCGCTTTATTTTTATTTTCAAAGTGAAGTATGTTGAAGTTCACTGTAAGAGTTTTTATTTAAGACTAAAAATACAAAGTTAAAAGAAATACAAACATGTAAAAAGAAGAAAAAGAGAACGTACATGTTGCTAGGGAAAAGGGTTGCCAAGTTTCAACACTCCTCCTCAACATGTATGTCCTTTATACAAAGGATAATAAAAGAAAGCATAATAATTCTATGACATATTCATCAAATTCACAAAATACTCGTGCTTCGCCTTAGACAGGTTTTTCGTCAGGATGTCGGCTACCATTTCATTTGTTGGACAATACTGTAGTTTAACTTCCGCACTACTTACTACTTCACGAACATGATGATATCTGATATCAATGTGTTTCGTACGATTGTGAAAAATTGGATTAATGGCCAGTTTCATTGCCCCTTGGTTATCCACGTTCATCAAAATAGTTTTAACACCATTTAGGCCAATTTCAGCCAGCAAACGTTTTAAATATATTGCCTCCTTGCAAGCACTCGACATCGCCATGTATTCTGCCTCAGTAGAGCTAAGAGCCACTGTAGGCTGCTTCCGGGATTCCCATGAGATAACGCATTGTCCAAGATAAAATATATATCCCGTATATGATTTTCGATCTACGACGTCGCTGCCCCAATCAGCGTCAGCATAACCTCTAACATAGGTATCACCAGCTTTATAAATCAACCCAAGATTTGAAGTTCCCTTAAGGTAGCGCAATATATGCTTTATTGCCGTCATATGTTCAATATGTGGATCCTGATTGTGCTGGGCAAGCTTCGACACAGAATGCTGTATATCAGGTCTGGAAGTTATAGCGAGATATGTTAAAGCCCCTATTATCGACTGATATTCCTCTTTAATGGCTCTCTTACAATCATTAGCACAATGGGTTTTTAAACCAGGGTCGAGAGGTACAGACACGGATTTGCAATCCTCCATATTATAATGCTTTAAAATATCATTCACATATTGTCTTTGACATAATTTAATGGAACCCACTTCACCGTCACGAGTTATCTGCATTCCAAGGAAATGGCTCAGAACTCCCCTATCGGATACTTCAAATACTTTTGCCAAATTGAATTTAAATTTAACAATCTCCTCCTTGTTCCTGCTGGCAATTAGTAGGTCATCAACATATACTGCCACTAGCATTATATCACCATTAATTGTCATCTTATATAGGCATGGCTCATTTTCACAAGCCTTAAACCCCATTTTTCTTAAAACACAATCAAGTTTCTCATTCCAGTTCCTTCCTGCTTGTTTTAACCCATAAAGGGATTTATTTAACTTTAGAACTTTGGACGAATCGTTTCTATTAACAAAACCTTCTGGTTGGGTCATGTATATTTCGTCATTCAGGTCACCATTCAAATATGCCGTGCTGATATCAACCTGATGCAAATGCATTTTTCTTTCGACAGACAATGCCAACAACATGCGTACTGTAGCGTACCTTACAACAGGAGAAAATGTCTCGTTATAATTAATGCCAAATTTCTGGCTGCAACCTTTGGCAACTAGACGCGCCTTATATCGCTCTATTTCACCGTCACCATTGCGTTTAATGGCGAAAACCCACTTGCATCCAATCGTTTTTTGACCGTCTGGTAAATCGACTAGGCTCCAGGTGCCATTCTTCTCCAGGGAGTTAAGCTCAGCCCTCATGGCCTCTCCCCACTTGGAGCTCTCGTCGCATGATATTGCCTCCTCGAAGTGCTGTGGTATAAAATCATTACAAACATTACCAACTAAATTTTGCACCTTTCGGGGTCGACCAGGTTGTCCACTTTTCAAAATTCGGGGTCTACCAGGTCCTGTCTTAAAACCATGAAAATCGTCTTCTGAGTCCTCATCAGCAGTTTCAAATGTGTCTGCATTTATATTGTTACCGTCAGAATTTTCATATTGCCCACTGCAGCTATCTTGTCGAGCCCCATGGACATCTATAACACTGTGCTCATTCGCTTGTTTGAAATCAAAAAATACAAAATCATTAGGATTCATTAAATCATCATTTGCAATATTCCGCGGAAATTTTGTTTCATCAAACTCGACATCACGACGTTCAATAACGTTATGCGTTGTCATATCATACAATCGATAAGCTTTTGACACCAATGAGTAACCGACCATTATAAATTCATCACCTCTGGCCTCAAATTTTGACCTCTGTGGTTTCTTAAGTGCCACTGCCAAGCATCCAAAAGTTTTTAAGTGGTTCACACTAGGTTGTTTGCTGTGCCATATTTCATATGGAGTTTTGTTTTCCAAGCTACGACTTGGGCATCGGTTTCTCAAATATACAGCTGTACATACAGCCTCTGCCCATAACTCAATTGAAACACCGGCGTGGATTAACATTGATCGGGCCATTTCTACCAACGTTCGGTTCATCCGTTCAGAAACGCCGTTTTGTTGGGGCGTGTAGGGTACAGTTAACTGTCGTGCTATTCCACTCTCTTCCAAATAATCGTTAAAATCTTTACCAATGTACTCACCCCCATTGTCGCTGCGAATAGATTTGATTTTTCTGCCAGTTTGACGTTCGACCTGTGCCTTAAACAGCTTAAATTTCTCCAATACTTCTGATTTTCTTTTCAAAAAATAAACAAATGTTCGTCTGGATTTATCATCAATAAAAATTAAGAAATATCTCGATCCGCCAATAGATTTAACCTTCATCGGCCCACAGACATCAGTGTGCACCAGTTCCAATAACTCTTTCGATGTTGAGTTAGATTGTTGAGGAAAAGAGCTAACATGAACTTTGCTCAACATACATGTTTTACACCTCCCTGTTGTATCGTCAACTCTAGAATCTATGCCAATGACCATCTTTTTCCTTGATAACAGCTCCAAATCTTTATTATTTAAATGACCATAACGATCATGCCATTTAAAATTTGCAGCGTACAATTTTTCACCAACATCACGCTCAACAACAAATAAATTGTTTTGTCTTACAGCCTTTATTACTGTGTTATCAAATTTGTCATTTATATAAGCAGCATTCTTCTTAAATGTAGCCACATAACCACGTTCAACAGCCTTACTTATAGAAACAAAACTCGCTTGTAATTCCGAAGAATACAAAACATTTCTCAAAATAACATCAGTGTTGCATGATCTAATTTTGACGTCACCTTTGCCCGTTGACATTATATGTTTGTTGCCAGCTAACAATATTTTTTCATCATGTTGCTCAAAATTTATAAACATGTTGCGATTATTAGACATATGCGCAGTTGCGCCGCTGTCAACATACCAACGTTCTTTTTGCAACGTATCAGCTACTGCCAAAATAGAAAACGATTGTTGTTCGGTTTGTCGTTTCTTCATCTCACATTTGTTTGCATAGTGACCGGCCTTACCACACACAAAACATTTTCCTTTTAATTTTGGCTTGTTGCTACTTCGTGGTTCTCTTTCACATCTTCGCCCATTTTTAATATGCACACCAAACGCCTGTTGATTCGTAACGTCTATTTTCTCGTTCTTTCTCCTTGCACCTTCTTCCAGCAATTTGTGTTTCAGAGAAATCAAATTGGGTAAATTATCCCTTGTTTCCATTGCGATGACGAAGTTTTCATACTGTTGCGGCAAACTGGACAATAAAATTATACAAAGAAGTTCCTCCTGCAGAGAGATACCAATTTCCTCCAATTTGTCAGCAATTTCCGTAAACAAATTAATGTGATTCACCATGTCTCCTTCTGCGACCATCGATAAATTTAGCAATTTCTTATAGAGCGTTACTTTTTGTATAGGTCCCCGCGGTCTGTACACCTCTTGTAACTTCTGCCACGCTTCGCATGACGTTGTGCAATTCTTGATATAGTTCAACTGGGTTGGCTTCACGCTGAGGCAAACAGTGGCCAAAGCCTTTTCATCGTCACACTTAATTTTCTCAACCACGGCAGCTTCCATACCAGACTCCACTTTTAGCTCACCACTAACTATCTTCCAATAGCCGCTGTGCACCAGCACACTACGCATTTGGATTGACCAGGAGTCAAAATTGTTGCCGTCCAGTTTCTCAATTTGGTATAACGATGAACTCATCTTACTTGTTCTTTTTCAAAACAGTCTTAACCAATTTCCAACAAATAAAACTTTTCTAAAACTCCTCGCGAACACTGCGGCCCATAACCTGTTGAAGTTCACTGTAAGAGTTTTTATTTAAGACTAAAAATACAAAGTTAAAAGAAATACAAACATGTAAAAAGAAGAAAAAGAGAACGTACATGTTGCTAGGGAAAAGGGTTGCCAAGTTTCAACAAAGTATACCATAAGAGTGACTTCTACAAAGTTTGAACTTTCTCACTATAACAGTTTTTAAGATATCCGATATTAAACATTGGCGTCCTACGGGGGGTAACACTTTCCCCGCTGCTATTTTATTTCAATTTTGGGTCTCAGAAGATCCTACTACCAAAAGTTCAACAAATTGCTTGCAGCGGCTCTTATTTATATTTCTATCTATGAGGGGTACTGCTCCTACCCTGTCTAACCCGCCCATTTGTATATTGAAATTTATAGTTTGCCATAGTAGTAGCTTTAACCACGTTTGAAGACTCCCCCTTTAATAGTTCTTCAGTTGAGCGATATTTAATATATGTATCCTATGGGAGGTATTTCCGCCCTGCGCCTACCCGCTTTATTTTTATTTTCAAAAGTGTAGTATACCATAAGAGTGGGTTTCACGTAGTTTGAACATTCTCACTATAACAGTTCTTAAGATATGCGATATTAAACATTGGCGTCCTATGATGGGCACCACTTCCCCCGCTGCTATTTTATTCCAATTTTGGGGCTCAGAAGATCCTACTACCAAAAGTTCAACAAAATGCGTGCAGTGGCTCTAATTTATATTTCTATCTATGAGGGGTACTGCTCCTCCCCTGTTTACCCCGCCCATTTTTATACTAAAATTTATAGTTTGCCATAGTAGTAGCTTTAACCACGTTTGAAGACTCCCCCTTTAATAGTTCTTCAGTTAAGCGATATTTAATATATGCATCCTATGGGAGGTTTTTCCCGCCTGCGCCTACCCGCTTAACTTTTATTTTCAAAAGTGTAGTATACCATAAGAGTGACTTCCACAAAGTTTGAACATTCTCACTATAACAGTTCGTAAGATATGCGATATTAAGCATTGGCGTCCTATGAAATTTATTCTACTTCTTTATTTATTTCTATTCCCGTACAACAAGAATTAATCTTATATTTAGAGCACAGGAAGATATTATCGATAAATTAGGAAGACAAATGTAAATTAACATATCTGTGGAATTTTGACAAAACATCTTAAGTCGAGATAAGTAAGCAAAAAAAGTTTTAAAAAAAACTCGGTGAAAAAATAATTCTTACAAATTTTAAAATCGTAAACAAAAATGCAAGGCGAATGCATCCCAGGTAATCTCGGTACTACAACAAGTACAACTCGTACAAAAACCACAAGCAATTTGTTTTTGTAAAATCATTGTACAATGTCAAAAACAGAAACAAAGATAATAAAAGAGAATAAACAAAATTTTGACATCCAACAGTGATTTTAGCTAATATCAGCAGGGCTTTTAAGACCACCTGTAATAAATTCGCCATGGTCGTTAGTTTAAAATAAAGCAGAGTTGCAAAAATAAGGGTTTAAACTAAAAACAAGTGTGTATTATAAAGTGCAGAAGAAATACAATGATTAAGTTTTCGTTCGTTCTCAACAGGTGTGTCCTTGGGCGCATTACACTTTCTAAACTTACATAACCTATTCAAATTTTCACAAATACAATTTGGATATAGAGCAATTCCATATGAAAGCGATCACCTTTTGGACGACCCCTCTCCGATTTTAAAATAAATAGTCTCAATCGATTGCCCAGCAAAAAATAATGTATCTACATACATATTTTTTTTTTTTATAGTGACTGGTTTAGTGGTGGTGTACACCACTGTCATGTGACAAAATTGAAGAAGTCTTCATAAGGGACCTCATTGAAAGTTGTTTTAAAAAAAACTACTAAAGCGATCGCAACGAGTGATAGCTCGTTGGAAAGGTATTGAATCAGGCCTTAATTGAAAAATAAAATTTTCCTAATTTTTCTTAAAAATTTACCTTTAAATTTTCCCATGAAAATTAAATTTTCCGATTTTCCACAGAAGCTCCTAAATTTTCCGGCTAATTTTTTTTTTTGGATTCCTTTTAAAAATTATTTTACAGTTAAAAATACATTTATGAAGAAAAAATCTTTCTTATTTTGCTGCTTATACTTAATTACAATATTTATTAAAAATTTCAATGGTCTTGGCATCATTATAAAATTAAAGTAACTTTAAATTTAGCACGTCGGCAGACGAAGAGTACCGCTTTACATTAATTGACATATCAGAAATATTTGGTATGAAGCAATGAAACTTTTGCGTTCCAGTTATAGTTTTGACATTATTATATCTGTTTTGAATTCGTCGCTCCATGGCATCGTGTTCTTTTTGAGTGCATAAAACTGTGTTAATGGCAATTTCCTTGCTTTGAATCCACGAAAACAAATGTTGTACATTTAAGATCTGGTCAGTATATGGCCTTTGCAAACTTGCCTTAGTCGCCATGCGTTTAAGGGTTCCCCCTAACGCATCGCATGGGCCCTTACCGTGGGACGTCGCGAAAAAGTGCCACTCGACCTTGCAGTTTTGTTCTTCTTCAATTATGCAAAGATTGTAAAAATTTTTTTTATTCTTGTACTGAGAAGCATCGAATTTTGATCTTAAGAATTTAAACAGTTTCATTTGAAATAAATAAACGGACACATAATTATGAGCTAAACTCTCCGCGACAACAACAAGGCTTACGGTCTGTAGTTCGTTATCTTCGTTTTTGAAATAAATGCAAAAAGGATGCACCGTGCACTGGTCGTTTGCCCAGTGATAAGCCTGAATTTCATCCTGAACGAGAAAAGTGTAATTCTCGGCAAAGTCGCTTATCACAATGAATTCATTTTGGGCTAATTTCTCCTTACTTTCCTTTAGAAATTTCGATTGCATCTCGGATATGAAATGGTGCGCCTTCAGTTCATTCAACTTGAATCCGAATTCCTCGATGAATTCCGGAATCTGCTTTACCACGGTCTCAAGGGAACATCTGCCGCTGCTTATTATCCATTGTTTGAAATGCACCTCCTGAATTAACAGCTGTTCAAACTTTTCCGCCAAATATTGCTCTAGCTCGTCAATCTTCGGACAATTGTCGCAATTTGGACAGATGAAATCCGTGGGGTATGCGCCCAACGACTTCGACAGGAGGTCCCTCTATGTTTCAATTTCACCGTGAAATACTTTCAATTTCTTGCATGGAAAGAAAATTAATTTGATGTTTTGATGAAACATGCAAACGCAGACTGAATGCGTTCCGTGCCTGTCTAATGCCAGCACGCATTCTTTTGGTCGTAAGATGGCAAACTTAGAAAATCCCACTTTTTCTGCTGGGTATTTCTCATTGAACTGACGGTATGCTTCGGATAGATTACATAATAATAATCTGCGCTGCTTGTGTACTTTTTCTCCATAGTCACGTGTACCTGGGCAGGCGCGGCTGTGGTCATCATTGCAGTAAAAATCTTGAATCAATTTCACCGTTGCTTCGCTGAGGGTCCTTGAGCCAAATTTCTTGGTAGGAGTCGCCAATATGCCCTTCTGTCGAACTAATTCTTTGCTTCTTCTCGCGATGTAAAAAGATGTTTGAAACTGTTCAGAAATCTTGCGTATAGACCATGATTGAGGCAGCACAGATAAAATGAGATATTTCTCCGGAAAAGTGGTCGCTAAATTCTTTACAGCTTCACTCTTTACTTTACAAAAAAAAAAACATTTTAACACTTTCACGTTTAGTATTCAACTGAAATTTGACTCAGAGTGTGTGAAGTATTTATATTTATTTTTTGGTAAAAAATAGGTAAAAAAAAATAAGCGATATTTGCTTTTCTTTAATAGGAAAATTGGCGTGAACTACTGGTCATAAAATGTTTTTTTAAGAGGGACTTAATTGGTTACTGCCAATAAGCCGACCACAGGCCATAAAATGTTTTGCAAATTTTTTAAATTACCAGGTAATAAATATTTCGCCATATATATGGAAAATCCGTGTTTTATGACTTGTTTCTGCACGTGTCGTTTTAGGCGAAATATTTATTACCTGGTAATTTAAAAAATTTACAAAACATTTTATGACCTGTAGCCTCAGTCGGGTTTGGTGTGCCATTGCATTTTTAATAAATATTGTAATTAAGTATAAGCAGCAAAATAAGAAAGTTTTTTTTCTTCATAAATGTATTTTTAACTGTAAAATAATTTTTAAAATGTATTTTTAACAAGGTGGTCTCTTAAATGCTCTTCTCCTGTCCAAACAAGGAGTCGGGGCCCATTTTTTTATTGCTGATTCTTAAAGCAAAAATTATGAGGAATCCAAAAAAAAAAAATTAGCCGGAAAATTTAGGAGCTTCTGTGGAAAATCGGAAAATTTAATTTTCATGGGAAAATTTAAAGGTAAATTTCTAAGAAAAATTAGGAAAATTTTATTTTTCAATTAAAGCCTGATTCAATACCTTTCCAACGAGCTATCACTCGTTGCGATCGCTTTAGTAGTTTTTTTTTAAAACAACTTTCAATGAGGTCCCTTATGAAGAATTCTTCAATTTTGTCACATGACAGTGGTGTACACCACCACTAAACCAGTCACTATAAAAAAAAAATATGTTGGTACATTATTTTTTGCTGGGCAATCGATTGAGACTATTTATTTTAAAATCGGAGAGGGGTCGTCCAAAAATTTGCCAATTTTGATCGTTTTCATATGGAATTGCTCTATAGTGTTAATAGATTATGGTAGCCTTGTGCATTGTCTTAATTTTCTATTAAATTTTGTTTTTGTTTTAAATATAATTTTCTATGCGAACGTTAACGTTCGAAATCGACGACAGGCTGTTAAACAAAAACAACAACAATAAACAGTAAGTTTATCTTTCCCTACATTCCCCAATACAATTGGTTGGAATTCTTCCAACATTAATCTTATGCTATGTTCATACGACGATAGAAACCACTGGTTTCGCTCTCTGAAACTAGATTGCCAAACATTCTGTTCATACGATTTATTCCTGTTTCATTTTGACATTTTTTTTTGTGTTGTTAGTGTGATTTTTTTTAAATAAATAAAAAAGGAAATAAAACTTAAGAATATATTATTTAATACTTTTATTAATATTAAGGTATTAAATTATCACTTTATTTGGCTGAAGTGAAAATGCTACCCGATTCAGAATGAAAAAAGAAAAAAAAACAAAATTAAAATTTAAGGGGGCTGAGTCCCGTGGGCCCCCCTGGATCCAAAATACCGCCCGCCCACTTAGTAGAATGTGTGGGTACTTAAATTAAAGGTAATTGTACAAGAAAAACAAAAATAATAAAATTTAGGGCGGGCGGGACTTTTGGGGCCCTCTGGGTCGAAAAAAGTGATCCCATGCACTCACATCTATGTGTAGGTACTCGAATTAAAGGTAGTTTGCTCACGATTGTAAATATTTTGTTTTATTTTGTATTTTTTTAATGTTTTATGTTCGATTTTTAAAAAAAAAAATTTTAATTTTTTTTTAACTATAGCCTATTTCCGATGTGCTAAAGAATTCTTTTCTGCGTAGCCGTCCTTTGGCCGGGCGCAAGGATTTTCTCCTCTATGGAATAACAAAGACCGGCTTCGCTAACTAAAGCTTCTGTGCATAGCCGGCCTTCGGCCGGGCGCAAGGATTTTCTCCTCTATGGTATAACAAACACCGGCTTCGCTAACTAAAGCTTTTCTGTTCCTAAAAGATACTTAAATTAACCTAGAGAGAAAAATAATATGCGAACACAAAAACAAAATACATACAAAATACAATCGTGAGCAAATTGCCTTTAATTTGAGTACCCAAACTTATCACTAAGTGGGCGGGGCAGTTTTTTGGGTCCACGGGGCCCCACGGGCATCAGCCCCCTTAAATTTTAATTATGGTTTTTTTCTTTTTTTATTCTGAATCGGGTAGCATATTTTTTTTATTTATTTTTTCGTACGCCCCGTAAAGTGCACTTCAGCCGAAAAGGCAAATTCTACTAAGTGGGCGGGGCGGTTTTTTGGATCCAGGGGGCCCACGGGCCTCAGGGCACTTTTGCCCTTTATTTTATTAAAAATCAATTTTTATTTTGTTTTTTTCTTTGTTTTGATATTTTTTGAGAGATAGTTCAGATAAACTAACGATAACTGTTATCAAAATTGGAGATGATAGTAAATTTTTCCTGTTTCGCAGCCTGTTTCAAAATGAAACGACCTGTTTCGCTCTCAAAATTTTGTATGGGAAAACAAGTCGTTTCAATCATGTTTGGGGCGCGAAACAGGAATAAGAGAGCGAAACACGAATATTGCTGTCCGTGTGAACATGGTATTAGTTGTAAGTAGGCTAAGAAAAAAACAAAATGAAGACAAAAACAACCTGCTTTATTGTTCTTGCATAAAGTAAAGCAATGTTTTTTTGCCTGCACTTGCCATTATCAAAGTAATTTTCTTTTAATTAATTCACAATCCCTGTGTATAATTATTTCGAATAAACGCAATGAAAAAAAAATATTTTTTGGAATACAACATTTTTAATTTACAAGATTTTGTTAGTCGTGCCTGTGTCCCAATTTTAATTCTTGATACAAACACTGAAATTTATTGTTGAAAAGATAAGCTATTCCTATGCGCATTTCGATGTTTCACAAGTTTCCTGACGATGTGGCCTAAGCAACCAGAAATGCGCATAGGAATATCTTATCCCTTCAACAATAAATTTCAGTGTTTTTATCAAGAATACAAATTGGGAATTAAGCATGACTAACAAAATCTTGTAAATTAAAAATAGAAAGTTTTGAAATATTTAGTGAAATTATAAATAAAAAAATCTTTTACCACAGATGTAATGACTGTAACCGTTCTTTTACTACTACATATGGCTTAAGAACCCATAATTTAAATCACCATGCTCCCGAGGAAAAACGCATACATGCCTGTGAATTCTGTCCTAGACGTTTTGGAAGGCGGCAGTTGCTGGAAGCACATAGACAAACTCATATACCTAAAGAAGAATGGACCATCGAATGTACAAAATGTACAACACGAACAGTTAAGTACGTTAAATTCATGCAAATATTTATTGAACAAAATTATAAAATTAGCATTTTTGCAGATTTGTTTCCCAATATTTATTAAATATACACAATAGCATGTTTCATAGAAGAGAAGCTAATATTTGCCACGTATGTGCAAAGGAAATAAGAGATAAAAAAGCTTTTGAAAAACATGTTAAAGCTCATTTTGAAGATAGCGGGCCCCGTGTTAAATGCACATATCCTAATTGTGGTCGCTGGTTAAAAGATAAAGATAATTTAAAAACCCATATGCAACTTCACAATCTGGCGGGAAAAACATACAAGTGTTCAGAATGTGATAAGGAATGTCCTAATCGAAGAGCTCTCACAAATCATAAGCGTTATGTTCATTCAAATCCAACATTTCGTTGTGAAGAATGTGATAGAACTTTTAAAAAGGCTATTTCGTTAAGGGTATGATTTTTTGAAATAAACTTATACAGTATTTATCGCATTTTCAATTAAAGTTTAAAGCGATGCTCTTGTGAAGATTTTTTGTAGGCAGTGTTCGAAAATAAACAGTACATTATTTAGCGTTCGGCTCACACACGGAAGAACGATATCTATTTTTTTAAGTGATTGTGTAGATGAACACAACCCTTAATACCGTTGTGAACTATTTTCAAGAAAGAGCCGAACATTATATATTGTTCTGTTCTTTGTTAAAAAAACAGAACAATTGTAGTGATATTGTAGATTTTTTTAGAAATGAACAAACAAAAATTTTTAGAAACGATGGCACCACGAACTTGTGTGTGTATTGTGTATATGTTTTGTTTGTGTAAAATTATTTTGCTGGCCTCCTGCTTTTTTTCGTATGTGTATTTTGTTTTTGTGAAAAATATTTGGTTTTTTTTTATTATTAGCGTTTGTGTATTTCACAAATCTACCGAACCGAACACTAAGGAGCGATACTTAGTGTTTATTTTCGAACACTATTTGTAAGTAATTTATTAAAATTTTAATGCATAAATGCAGGACTTTAAATAGCAAACTATAATTGCATAAGTTGCGATCCATTAGAGCTTTAAATTCTTATGTGTAACAGGTGTGCACATATGCAATAAATACTGTATTTTTTGAATCATTGAGCCGAATTGTTTATTTTTAGGAACATATGACCCAACATACTGGTGAAACCTTATATAATTGTCCTTTCTGTGCAAGAACGTTCAACTCAAATGCCAATATGCATGCTCATAAAAAGAAGCAACATCCGATTGAATGGAAGGAATTAAGAAGAAAAAATATTGGTCCATTGCCAGAGTAATTGAATATTTAATAAATGAAAATGTTGTTTATAATCAGGTATGTGATGGAAATCTATCGATTTAAAAACGATTGTTTTTAAACGCTGTGATGAATTTCGAACCTGTTGTGACCTTGTGAAATTAAACGCTCGCTTTTTAATGTAAATGATAAAAATATTTGATTAATTTTGTCAAAAGTAAATTAAAAAAGGTAAAGAAAAAAATTTTAAGCACGACTGAAGTGCTCAATATTGAGACGATTCACACAGAGACAACGTTTTCTACTATTGTACCTTGCACTATAGGAAATTTTAAATCTTTTCTGGTTAAAACTAATAAAACGACTGGACCAAATCAAACAATTTTTTTTTGATTCGACATTTGGAAGTCTGCCTCCTAATTTTTCTTTCAAATATTCGTATTAATCCATTTTAAGTTTTCATAGAGAGAAAAATTTGCCACGCCTACTTTTACGCCCACTCTTTTCTATTTATCTAAAATCGGAAAACAGTTGCACCGATTTGGCTAATTTCACTTACTTTGCCGGCGTTAGTGCCGGAGGTTATTTAAACTTTGCGAATGCTATTTGGTAGGCCGGAAAATATAATCCACAATTTGCTTTCGAAATTAAGAGCTGGCCCAAACGTGAACCTTGGTAAATTGGATACGCTTGTAATTTTTTCTTTGGATGTTGAGAATATTGTTGCTACAATGGAAGCAGCAAATTTATACTCACATTTAAATAACCCGATGCTAATTCGAGAATTTATTGAACGTTTGCCTTCACAAATGTGATTTTTCATTGAAGTTTTCTTTAAAAATGTGGCAACATTTGTATTTTTATTAATTTTTTGAATAAACTGTCAAAAATCGATAGTGTAAAATACACTACAGTTCAACCCATAGGTAAGATATACGTGTTAAAATTATGAAAACATCGTTACACCATAGATATCTATACTCAGCTAGATCTCTTCGTAGATATTACGGGCATGAGTCGAAGTGCTTTGCATGTGATGAGGATGGACACTTTATAGCACAATGTGAAAAATTTAGGGAACTTGATGACAGTGGTAAATGGAATGTAATCCATGAGAGAAAACTTTGCCTTACGTGCCTTACGGATGCCAATACCGAAATCCCGGGATTATTCTAAAAATTAAAGTGTCGAATCCCGAGATTTTGGTTTTAGTAAATATATGTGGGGTACTCACAAGATGTGTTATCACGTTTTATTGTCATAATGTTCTAACATTTTACAATGGTTTATAAATAGTGTTGTTGCTTTGTAAACAAAAAGTGTCTTAAATTAATAAAACTTTGCTTGCTACGTTTATTGTGCTGTCGTAATACATCCGAAGAGACCTGCGCTGAACGTTTGAGCCGCATTAGTTTTTGTAAGCCGTCACCGTTGATGGTAAATTTTATCCGGCTAACATCTGAATTTAACCTGCGGATAGCAATTTTTGTAACAAATCACTTTCGGCGTCAAATTAGATCGGCTTAGGGCTCTGATGTTTGGTAAACAAACAAAAAAAACATTTATTTGTGGTTTGCGTCTGAAAAATGGAAAATATCCAAGAAAGATCTAATTTAATTTACTTTTATTTTTTTATATTTTTTTAAATCAGCTGATTTAAATTCCAAATAGCACACTTATTTATGAGGGTTGTTCACAACAGTCGCATTTTTTCATGTTATTATATTAAGACTTATGACTTTATGACACCTTGTGAATCCCCCAATGGTATTTTTTTTTATTAAATACAACTACATATATTTAAATAAACGTTAGTCACAATGAATCTAATTTTTAACTGGTTACAAAAAGAAGTCGCAAGTGAATAAATGTAATATGCAATGCATTTTGTACCACAGAAAATAAAATCAGAAGATAATGTTCGGTGTGGTCTTTTTCCTAAGTGAATAATAATGGAACTGCGCACGCACAATGCAAGTTTGGGATTCTACCAAAGGTCTTTTGACACATATTTGTTAAAGCTTATTTTTTTTAAACTTATACTTCCATATATATTTGAGATAAAATAAATTAATTATTGTTATAAAGCATAAATGTAGCTATTTATTTACGATACCACTCAGAAGTATTTAATGCGAACATTGTTTTTGTCGGCAGCATATGTTTGCAATAAAATAAGGTATCGATTATCAGACGCCATTAATTTGTTTAAGAAGCTTTTAAAAATATAAGTTTACATAATTTCATAATTCTTCCATATTACTTTAAAAGAATACATTCAACTGTTTTATTTTGTAATGAGTTTAATATTCTTCATGAATTAATACATAAACATTTAATTCTTATTATGTATATGAATTTTCAAAATTGGCCTTTATATATTAAATCCCGATCCGTCCCGGGATCCCGTTTTTTTGAATAAAAAAATCCCGAATCCCGGGTTTCAAAAACCTGGTCACATTTGGTATCCCTAACGTGCCTCAAACTACACGACCCAAAATTTTGTAGGAGGCGTAAAGTATGCGGAGTTCGTGACTGTGCAGCGAAATACCACCCCCTCCTCCACAAGTCCGATGTCCTTAACAATAATTATAACTACCCCACACCGCCTGTCGTTGCGCATCATAGAATGTTGACTTCGAGTGTGCTATATAGAATAACTATTTATGGGAGGAATACTAGTTCTACCGAATATGTACTTTTAGACGAAGCGTCTGGCCCTACTTTAATTGATAGATCTGTTTTGAAAAAACTCGATGTGCATGGTGAGCGGTCAGAATTCTGTGTAAGATGGACAGATGGTAGTTAAAGTTCGGAGAACGATTTTGAGCGAGTGAGTTTGAAAATTTCTGCTATTGGCGAAAACAAACGGCAATATTTACTGAGGGATGTTCGATCTGTTGGTGTACTCGATTTACATACCTGAACAAACATTGATTTATTCTGAATTAACAGAAAGATATAAACACCTGCGTGGACTTTCAGTCGAGTCCTATAGGAATGTGATTCCTAAAATTATCATTGGACTGAACAACAATAAGGTTGCAATGCCTTTGAAGTTTAAAGAAGACGGGGAGAGCGAACCTGCTGCCCTTAAATCACGTCTTGGTTGGTCCATTTATGGATCACTCGGTCCTGAAGTGGCTGGCACTGTGGGAGTGCAACTACATGTGTATGAGTGTCATGATGATATTGCCTTACAGAAACTAATAAGACAAGCATATGAATTGGTGAATGAGACAATTGTAATGGAACAAAGGCGATGCAAGATTATGTCATACGAACTGGCAACAAGCTTACTGTAAGACTCCTCTGGAATTCTGATAGTCTGACAATGCCGAATAATTACGACATGGCATTAAGGAGGATGCTATGTTTTGAACGCAGACTACAGAAGGATAACGAATTAAAAACTCGTATTAATAATCGCATTGGAGAAATGTTAGTTAAAGGGTATATTCGAAAGCTAGATGAGTTTAAGGTCAAAGGCGATTTTCTTAGAAAGTGGTACCTTCCGATATTTGTAGGGATGATACGATACGAGTAAATATATGTAAGTACATATTCGATACTTTTATATACAGTCAGATACTAAAGTTTAAATACACACTTAAAATTTCGAGTTTTTGGAAAACTAAAGTTTTTCCGAAAATTTGTGGTTTGCCGTTTTGTGTCCCTTCGTTGATGATATAAAATTAAGAAAAAAATGTTTAACTTTTTGAATACATAACGGTAATTAAAAAAAAAAACAAAAAAATAATGAGGAAAAAAGTTTAAATACACATTGAAGTTTATCGAATTAATTGCCATTTCTTCCTTTTATGTTCCCGTTATTATTACTTTTTTTGATGTCAAATTTATTGTTCATCGCACACAAAAAAATAATTATTAGTATTTGTTAACCTCAGTGAACAATTCAAAAGTCCCATCCCAGATGTCAATCTACACTTTCACCTCAACTGCAATCAACATCCATTGTTATTGTTGTCATTTTTCTCATCTTCATTCTAAAGTCTATCTTGAGAAGGAAACAACCACCTGTGCGCTTCAAAGTAAATAAAACTAAACCCTCAACACATAGGAATTAATATTGAATTTAAAAATTATTAAAACCTCAGTGAAAATAATTTAAATTTGTTAACCCTAAGAAAAATAGTAAAAAGTGAAAAGATAAAAAGTAACGTTTAAAAGAATAAATCTAAACTGTAAAGGTGTGTTGACCCTTAACTACATATATATTTTAAAACTTACACTCTGTCTTACCCTGTCTAACCCGTATAAACAGTATTTATGAATATTTTATGAAAAATTTGCCAATGAACGATTTTAGGAACTTTTTCATGGTATATATGTAAAAATTCATAAAATATAAAAAATACAGGGAATATTTAAATATGGCACTTTTAGGAAATAATTCATAATATTTATGAGGAAATACTTTGTATTTATGTAAAATTTCCTAAAAAATTTGCCAATGTATTAAATCTTAGCATATATGAATTTGTTCTTAAGTATTATGAATACTGGTTTTTTTATGAATAAGTTCATAAACTGAAGAACTTGTTCTTAGTATAAATGAAAATGTGTTTTAAATTATTTATGAACTTTTTGCATATATATTTCATATATTTTTGTTTTTTGTACATACTATTTTATATTTTATTATCTAGGTTAATAAATAAAAAACATAAAATTTTTATATTTCTTTATAATTTTATATTTATAATTATAATACATATATTTGTAAAAATTTTTATATAATTTTTTTATTTTAAGAATTAACAAATAAAAAACTTCAAGGACTAAATAAAATAAAAATAACTTAAATTTTTTATTTAAAATTAGGACTTATTTATAGAATATTTTTTTAATTAAGCATTTTTTTCATTACACAAAGTAGAAACATTAATGTTAGTTTTACTATTTTGTAATTTGTAAAAAGGTATTCAATAAACACCAAGAAGAGATAAGCTTCTTCTGGATATTTAAGATTAAAAACGAAAAAGATTTAATAACATATATCTGGAGCTTGTAATTCATACATTGTTTTAAAACGAACGCCGTCAACATAAACGAAAATATCTTTAACTATATGTAAATCACCTATTATTAAAATACGGGGCTGCAGATATTGTTTCATAACACTGATATGACTGATAGTACTTTTTCCTGAAATTTTTCCTTTGTGCCGGTTCACACACGTCAAGTTTGTCTCGTCAAGTCTTGAGTTTTTAGGAGAGAGGGGAAAAGAAATGGCCTTCTCTTTTCCCTTCTCTCCTAAATGCTCAAGACTTGACGAGTCAAACTTGACTTGTGTGAACCAGCACTTTAATATTTTTTTCGATTTTGCCCGATTTTAATGCCAAATTTTAAAATATCCGCAGCATTAGTACATTTTTCTATTTGCGAAAAACGGTACTGGCTGTATTTTTTTCCATTCGTCTTCATTAAGCTTGTCATTAAAGAATTTCTTAATGTTTCAAAATCTTCTTCTGGAACTATTTTTGATAATGTAAAACAAAATTATGTATATATGTAAGAAAATAATAAATATAGAGAAATTCTTTCAAATATTGTAATTTATTACTAAATTGATTATCTTCACTACTTGATTAATATTACTTCCCAAAATTGGCGTTTCACTTGAAGGTGCAATAGTATTTAAGCCAATTTTGTGTTTTCTTGTTAAGTGTATTTTAATTTTATAAATATTATCAAACAAATGGTTGCAATTTTCATAGGCACAGAAATGGAAATTTTTATATGAAATTTACATAGATTCATTAACAACGAAAAACACTTTGTTAGACTTAAAACATGAAATCATGGTGGCACTCACGTTTTTTAATATTTTTTTAACAATTAAATAACTTGTGTTTCAACTATTTATTTTGTATTCTTTTTTTTAATCTTTTCACAACGCACGCTAAAACAAAACTGAAATCAAGTAGTTTTATGTTTGCTTTACATGCAGTGTGTAAGACGGAGAAAGTGATATGATATGATTCTTACTCACAGCATGCCAAGCAATACTCTGCAACTTGAAACCGTTTGTTTCCGTTAAATCTTTATATGTTTTAAGAAAAATTCCTATTTTATAGGAATATGTTCATAAATATAAGAAACTTTTAATAATTTAAATATTTCGAAACATGCATCAGACCGGTTTTAGAAAAATTATAAACAAAGTTCATAAATAATATAAAATTGTTTTAATATTTATGAACAATTTCATAAAATGTATTTTTTTCCATTAATGAAATTGTTCATAATCAATATGTTCAAGATTATTTTATTTATGTAGTTGATAATAAATAATTGTAGGGAAATCTTCGCCATTTTTCCTAAATTAAGCATAATTTAAGAATTTTTTTCATAATATTTAAGAATTTTTGCAAATAAGAATGTTATGAATGTTCTTAATAATAGTTATGGAAAAATTAATAATAAAATACCGGGATTCGCTTGTCAATTCAAAAAAATAAGAAACTTTTCATAAATATAAAATTTTCATAGATTCTATGAACACCAAAAAATATGAACATTATTCATATATTTTATGAAAATTATTTTTTTGTGTGCGTTCAATTGTTGCTGGAAGCTATTTTTTGATGCCTAATTGTAAGATTTAACGCAGACTATGGGTAAAGGAAAAGAGATAGATTTCGGCGTAAGATCTTTCATAATTAAACATTTTTAAAAGGGAAACCCCTATCGATAAATAGGAAAATTGTTGAATTAACTATTTAACAGCGTCCATAACATCGTTAGAAGTAATTAACAAACAGCTTCAATTGAAAATATGGTTTGAAGCGGCCAACAAAAAACACTTTCTAATCGAGATCCTAGCTATGGCCCACGAGAAGTGAAGAAAAATCCCAGAATATGCGCAACCAAAATAGTGGGTGATACCGCTAATTCTTTGAACAAACGTGCTGATCCAGAAACAGTTAAAAAACCATAACGGGAAAGCAGATATAACAGCTGGGTTCCACGGTAAAAACATCTAATAAGTGAGAAAAGAAGAAGGCGTGGATCCTGTTTACATCAACATAAGAGAGACAAGTTTTGTCCCAAGGGCTCTTCGACAAAACATTTCGAGTCTTAAATCTCCGGCTCTTACGATTTTTTCCAAAATAGATTTTTTTTTTAATCTTTAAGTGGTATTTTTGCATATTTCATCAGCAACAATTTTTACTGACTATTTTGGATGAACCCACTTTTCTCTGGAACGGCTCTGACGATTTTTTCCAAAATAGATTTTTTTATCTTTAAATGGTATTTTTCCACATTTCATTGAGCTTATGCCCTGACGCTGCCTAGTTTGTCTGGCATAAATCAGCAACGATTTTTGCTGACCATTTTGGATGAACCACTTTTCTCTGGAACGGCTCTGACGATTTTTTTCAAAATAATTTTTTTTTAATTTTTAAGGGCCATTATTACAACTTGCCAATAGTTAAAAGTCGGATTTTGTTGGACCGATAAATAGCTGTGCATTATTACAACTTCCATTTTTTTATTGCTGTTATTTTCAATAATAATAATATTTAATAGATGAAAACATAATAAATGAAGGTTTTATAATGCAAAGCTATTTATCGGTCCGACAAAATTCGACTTTTAACTATTGGCAAGTTGTAATAATGGCCCTAAGTGGTCTTTATCTATATAAATATTTCTAAAATGATATCCAAAAGTTACCTTCATTTTCATTTCCGGCGTTGCCACTAAAACCCTTGATTTTAAATTTCCGCCGTTGCTAACTTTCGTTGCTATCTTGGCGAACGTAAATTGAAACACTCAATTCTCAAGAGGGCTTTTACGACGTCGTTTTATCTTGATTCCCTTTTTAAGCAACTTCCAATTATGGTAAATAAAACCATTCTTGGTAAATAAAACCATTTTATTTTAAAACAATTAACAAAAACAAAAATAGTAATTCATTAGTTATACATATATCGAGTTTTTCCAATTTTGCTGGCGCTATTTTTATCTTGAGTTCTCTTAAAACCCTTTTCCTCTCTTCATTCTTTTCAACAAATTTCAGTTTTTCTTCTTTAAAATGTACTCTTTGTATTTTCAATTTTTTTTAGGATTTTGAGAATATCTTTTTGTGTTTCTGCCTGCTTTCTAGTTGGAATTCACAGCCCATCAAGACA
This sequence comes from Pollenia labialis, assembly GCA_949318255.1. Classification (NCBI taxonomy): domain Eukaryota; kingdom Metazoa; phylum Arthropoda; class Insecta; order Diptera; family Polleniidae; genus Pollenia; species Pollenia labialis. Next base: position 35,162,137 of record OX439143.1, on the reverse strand, counting down.
CTAAGAGCTTTTAGTGAATATATCCTCGAGGTATAGCCATTTACCCGTTCCCCTTATTCTGGATATATCGGCAAATCTGAAGTATCGCCAATATATCAGTATCGGTGTTCATTAAATCCCTAATTGTCACTTTAATATCGGCGACTAAATCGTAGATAGTGTCAACAATATTGTCATCAACGACACTATTAAGGTAATGTCGCTAATCGGGCATTTCAGGACCTTATGAGAAAAAAGTCGTTTATATAATCGCCAGTGGCAACTTTAACCACATTGGTACCCATATGATCATTAACGGAAATATGCATAATAATGCCGCTCACATTGTCGTTTACGACTTAAGTGCCCTTTGTTCGAAAAAGTCGTCCACGATTTGCATGGGCTGTCGCCAACATGTCGTCAGGGACATACTATGGGTCTTGTACGCGTCCTCGACGTTGTCGTGAAGACATGGCCAACTGGGTACATTCAAAAAGAAGAATGTATATACAAATACAAATTGGCATCGTATACCTATACATATTTAACTTCAACTTCCCAGTTGGCTATGTCGTGCACGAATCATTGATGGTTTGTACACGACAATGTTAATTCCTGCACGAAACGTAAGGGACAACTAATGTAAATTGTCGCACGAGATAAAGAAAGACAATGTCGCTCAGCCTGTCGTTGATGACCACATGAACTACATTGTCTTTGATGACTATATAGACAACAATGGATTCTATTTTGTCGTCAACGACTGCGTATAAGGCAATGCCGATGAAGTTACAGGAGTTACAGCTTAAACGACAATGTCGCCTTTAAACCTTAACGATTTACTTTCAGAATATATACAGTTTATACCGTGCAAAAGCCTGTGTTCCATGGGATAAATCAGCAACGCTTTTTACTGACCATTTTGGATGCACCCAAATATCTCGGGAACTAACCGAACGATTTTTTGCACGCATCGCTCATTTTGTCCGGATAACGATTTACTTTCAGAATATATACAGTTTATACCGTGCAAAAGCCTGTGTTCCATGGAATAAATAAGCAACGCTTTTTACTGACCATTTTGGATGCACCCAAATATGTATTTGGTTAATTCGTTTAACCAATTTATAAATAAAGTAGGCCTTTAATTAAATAAACAAATTTATTTCAATTTTATTTTACAAAACTAAACTTAATTTCTTACAATTAAAAAGCGAATTTACAACGCGTGTAGGCAAAAAGAGAATAAAAAAAATGTGTTTCTTTAAGGCAGTTCTTGTATCAAGTTCAAGAAACCGCGTATTTGGTACAATAAAAAGTATTCAGTATTTAGTATCTGATTGGGTATAGTTGAGCACAGGGTGCCACGATTTTTTGCACGCATCGCTTATGTATATTGTTCCTAAATGTGTATTTTTTAATTTGTGTTAACTATTTTTTGTATTTTTATTAAAAATATTAGTTATTTTTACTTCCCCTTTTTAAATTCCTAAATTCGACGCTAACTTTCTTGTTACTTTTGGAAATCCCTATAAATTCCTAAATTCGACTCTAACTTTTTGTTCTAATTCTGCAAAAGACCCTAATTTGGGTATTTTGTTTTCCCGGTTTTTAAATTCCCAAATTCGACGCTATTACGTCGACGCTATCTTGGCCCACGTACCAGAATGTACTAATAAAGTGACGTCACAAGCGCAGCTGTTTGCAGTGATTTTCTTCGTATGTGACGTTTGGCGTCTTTTTTTTGTTTATTTACATTTTTTATTCAGGGTTTCAAAATGTCTTGTGCGTGATTGTACGTGAATATATTAGTTACCTTTTGAACGTGCGTGACCGTGAGTTATAAAGCACTCGCGCTAACATCTTTTTGATATTGTTATCAATTATTAGTGCATATTGTATTTGTCTAAACAAACCATAATTTACAATGTTGACGACAAGCCACACAGCAAAAATTAATAATAGTCTGGGTTCACATTATGAAAGTTTTCTTTCAGAAAGTTTGAGTTTACTGGTGAGAGGGGAAGAGAATATGCTTTTTTCTCTCCTCTCTCACCCATAAACTCAGACTTTCTGAAAGAAAACTTTCAACGTGTGATCCCAGACATAAGCAAAAAACATTTAAACAGCAGATGCTTTGTGATTTAAACAACGACAAATCAAAAATAAAATGTGCAAAAAATCAAGTTTACCCAAGCTTATCTAAAAAGAAAGAGCTTGCTTGTAGAGGGTAAAAAACGTAACGTTAACTGATCAACCGTTTTTTTTTTTAATTAAAACAATAATTAATGAAAATAAAAGAAACAAAAAATATTTTATTGGAATTCATTTATCTAAGTATGCTATTTATATTTGAGGTGCACATGTAAATTATATTTCTGTTGTACATGTATGTTATTCGACAAATTATCTCTATATTGCCCTATATTATTCAATAAGTGGCACAATGGTTTCAATTATATGGCGCAACTCTTATTAACAAAAAAACATAACCTTTAAGGCGAAACAACATAGTACATTGTCTCCAACACATTTCACAGTATATTGCACTTCTTTTATGAATAAGTAAATAAAATGAAAATGTTTTTTTTTGTCGACATAAATTTATAGCTACTGGTATTTATATTTATAATAGCTGACCCGGTCCGCGTTGCTGGCCCTAAGCAAACATTAGTGTTGTATTACCAGACGATTAATATTGAGCCCTAATAGCAAAAATTATGTAACCAAAAAAAAATTAGTCAAATCAAGTCGTTCTCAAATTATGCGCTTAATAGAAAAAGTGGGCGTAGAAGTAGGCGTGGTAAATTTTTCTTTCGATGAAAAATTAAAATGGATTAATACGAACATTTAAAAGAAAAATTTGTCAAATCGATGGAGCCGTTTTCTGGTTTTTTGTAATTCGAAAAAAGTGGGCGGGGCAAAATTTTCTTTCCGTGAAAACCTAAGTTGGACCATGGCGATCATTTTAAAGAAAAAATCGTCCAAATCGGTCAAGCCGTTCTCCAGTTATGCGCTTTATAGAAAAAGTGGGCGTTAAAGTAGGCGTGGTAAATTTTTCTTTCGATGAAAACTTAAGGTTGATTAATACGAACATTTGAAAGAAAAATTAGTCAACTCGATGGAGCCGTTTTCTGATTTTAGGTAAATCGAAAAAAGTGGGCGTAAAAGTGGGCGGGGCAAAATTTTCTTTCCGTAAAAACCTAAGTTGGACCATGGCGATCATTTTAAAGAAAAAATCGTTCAAATCCGTCAAGCCGTTCTCAAGTTATGGATTTTGCCACGCCCCTCCGCCCCTAGACCGAAAATCAAAAATTTAACTTCACAGTGTCACCCGCCTGAATATTCTGAAGATTCCCTGAAAATTTCATCAAAATCGGCCCAGGCGTTTTGGAGTCCATACGTTACATACACACACACATCCTATTTTATATACATATATACATACATACATACATACATACATACATACATACATACATAAATAGAAGAAGATAGATAGATTTTAACATTTGCAAAGTTACATTATTCAGACTTTTACATACAATATTACATATTAATGTTTAAAAATAAAGCTTTTAATTCAGTGATATAAGGTAAAGCAAATTTACTTTAAGAGATCATAAGAAATAGTATAACTTCAATAGCAACTACCAGTTATAAACCATTCCTTCCTTTGCTTTTTACGTCATTTTGAATTTGGAAATGTGCGTTCAAATGATGGTCAGAAATGTGGTATCTATAAAATACCAAAAGGAATATGTAAAATATCAGCAAGCATAAGTTTCGTTCTTATATATTTTTCCAACAGAATTTAAAAATATTCAGTTCTGAAATTCTTTATTTCTGAAAGATCCGCTAAAACACGGAATTGAGAATTGATATTCACCCCTATCGCGAAAAAAAATTCCTTGGGAGTTTTATTCACGATAGGGGTGATTATGTATTATAGTTTTCTTTATCTTTTGCAAATAACATTAATAACAACAGTATTATGCTATTGGGTTTTATCGGAAACAATATTTTCTGGAGTAAAGCTGATAATAACTTTACAGGTTTTATTTTCAAAATAAAATTTAGTTCTTAATGTTTCGCAAATTGTCGAATTAAATGATTTCGCAGTTTCTTTTACTTTCTAAATCATTTCCTTAACATTGCATGTTTCTATAAATAACTATGGTTTAAATTTTAATTTTAAACTAACATATTACCCAATGTATCCCTTTTTACAAATATTCTTGCCACTTATAAAGAGCCATTGTTTCGTTAGCTGTGTGGAGAGTGGCACCGTCCTGTTGAAAACACATATCGTCCACATTCACAGTAACTGCCTGACCGGCCTCATTTTGGAAAAAATACGGCCCGATGATGCCGCCAGCCCATAAACCGAACCAAACAGTTACTCTTTATGGGTGCATTGGTTTTCCGACAATAACTTTTGAATTATCATTTGCTCAAATGATGCAATTCTGCTTAAACCCCTTTCAGACTCGGCAAGTTAGTTGCGCAAGTACAAGCATGCACTGGCGTTTTCACACCTCCTACAGACCCGGTTTGCTCAAATTTTTGCACGATTTTTTCGATTGTACGCAAATTTGGACGATTAAAGTGACGGACAAAATCACGAAGTGCACGATATGAATTTTGAATTGAACGTCCATTTTCATAATAAGCCTGAATAAATTTAACGCGTAGTCTGAAATCGAGAAATGCCAAATGAAATGCAGAAAAAAACTTGATGTTAAGGTGTGGTTCACATTCAACAACGGCCCTTAAAATTTAACCATCTTTTATTTGTAACATACATATGTTTAATAAGTATGTAGTTTGTAGTCCGTCGCCACAATTATAATTTAGTGCGAAATGTACACAAATTATTAAAACCCTCTAAAATCAAGTAAAACTATTTTAATGTTTATATTAACAAATTAACATTTCAATTAAAAAAAAATAATGTTTTGTTGTGTCTGTTTATTAGAAAATCCTCAAATCATGGATATTTTTAATAATATGGAGATAAAATTAGATGTGGCCGAAATAATAAATAAACATTTGTGGTTCAAGGTAATTCATGAGATTGTATGTACCTATACTAATAATTTTTAATATCATACATATAATTATTACCTTTCAAGCCGTTATTAAATAATGCATTAACTTCACAAATCTGTAAAGAATGTTGGAATAAAATCTATGACTTTCATCAATTTTATGTGGCCGTAGAAAAGGCCCATAAAAATTGTAAGGAACAACAACAAACCTCTATAAAGGAGGAAGATAACCCATCTTCTAGCAAAATAAAACAAGAAAATGAGGATGATACATTTGAGGATAATCTAATGCAAATTGAAGTTGAAATTGATAATACTAAAAGTCCAGAAAACGGAGAAGTCTCGGGTCATTCAAAAAATCCACTAGATGATGGTGGTGAAAGTGAGACCGAGAATGAAGATAATTCGGAATATTATGAATTTTCTGAAAGAAGCGATGAAGATTATGAACCAGAAGAAATAAATAGTAAAAATAATAAAACTAATAGTATAATAAATAAAAAAGCCTTTAAAAAGAGAACCAAAAGAAAAACGGAAACCAAAGGAAAAACAAATGTTGATACATTGAAGAAAAAAAGAGTTTCTCATCGTTTGGATCCCATTCTAACGGACGAGATAATTAAGAAGTATATACATATGGCTTGCAATTTATGTATTTACGTTGGTAAAACATTTGCAGATATTGTGGAACATTTTAAAGATCATCATAAAAATGTTAAACCATATATAATGTGCTGCGATAAAAAATTTACGCGAAGCTACTGTATAGCTCAGCATGCATACATACATGAAAATCCAAATTCATTCAGGTTGGTCCAAACATTAAATATATTTAATATTGAAAAAATTTTTGGGCAAAAATTTACCTATAAATCAAGAAAAGTTAGAATTAGTTCTATTTACCAAAAGGTACAAACTAGATAACCACCGTCTACCAATAATACGGAGAACTGAACTAAAATTATTTAGCCAGTTAAAGATCTAGCCGTTCTTCTGGAAAAAAGTTGTCTTGTACAAGCAATACTAAAGAGGGAGCTAAAAAAGGGCATACTATTGGAGATTTAAACCAGTGAGACTCATTCTAACATATGTCTGCAGTTGAAACTAAAGTGGTAAAAACTTTCAAAAGCTTAGCAAAACAAGTGTGACGAGAAGCACTCCTTAGACGCAGGGCTGTGGAGTCGGAGTTGATGTTTTTGTGCCGGAGTCGGAGTCGTAGTACCCACAAAAACTCGCGACTCCGACTCCAAAGTTTAGGCATAAAAAATTTAAAAAAAATTTCCAAAATAAAAATTATCTTCTTAAAACACATTTAAAATTTAAATAAATGGTTTATCAATACTGCTCTTATGTGCTGTTTCCAAATGACAGGCGATGGACTGAGTGCTTTTCATATACAGGGGTGTGCTGGAAATCGCAAACGTAAAACTCAAGAATTTTAAGTCGTTTTTAAATAAGATTTTTGTAATAAAAGAATTTTATGACAAATATTTTCCTATTAAACAGGATTTTAAACCAAAAATTATAAGAATAAGGTTTAAAGTTTATTAAAAACAACTTCCAAATTCTTGCGTTTTGCGTTTGCGATTTCCAGCACACCCCTGATAAATTTTGCTACATAATCAATCACCTGTCATTTGGAAACAGCACATTAATGTTTGCCTACGGTAATAGCTTCTCAAAAATTCTAATTTTTAGAAGGCCGTACGGTAATGAAAAAATAAAAGTTAACATCACTGAGTCTCATATACATTTAGCATCAAGATTATAGAAGGAGTAGGAGTCGGAGTCGCACTTAAAAAATTTCAGCATTTTGAGTCGGAGTCGGAGTTAGTACTTTTTTTGGACGACTCCACAGCCCTGCTTAGACGTCTCTGGATCGGAATGGGCAAAAACATTTTAAGACTAATCGAATAATAATTATGATTAATGTTTATTCTAAGGACCAACTGTAATATGCTTAAGTTGGCTTAAGCAATTGTGCGAAAACATGTGATTCATATGTGTGTGTCGAACCATATTGATCTTAAGAAAACTTTTGGATAAATTTTATGAAACTGGCATTTGCTTAAGCAAAGTGCGAAACAGATCGCACTTTCCGTACGGAATATAATATTTTTTGATTTTTATGTTGTTTTTTTAATTGCTTTGAGAGGCTTTTTGTTAATTTTTGACAGTAGCTTAAGCCAGCTTATGCATAATATAGTTGGGCCTTTAGGCATATCTGGGTCTGTGGGTTTTATTGAAACCAAAGTAAATAATGTTTTTCGTTTAAAAACTCTTGATTAGCTACTGTTGATAATTATTTTATTTATAATTAATATTTTTAATTTCACTGGCGAGCCTTAATCTAAAAGAAGGAATGACCTTTATTATATTAATACCCTCCACCACTAGTGGTTAATGAGGGTATACTAACGGTCATGTTCTGAAAACCGTACGATTTGAAATCGCAAAGCGTTAAATGTATTTTATGGTGTTTAGTTAATTGTTCAATTGATTTTTGGCCTGAATCATCAATGAATGTACTCGCCGAGTTCTACAAAAAAGTTAGCGACCTGCATAGGTTTTTCTCCTATAGTTTGTGAAACATCCGACTTTGAAAATTACTTGCTGTTTTTTGACGTATTTTGCAAATAGAAGACTTAAATTTATCATGATTTTTTTGAAATATGTTTTTGTGATTTGATTTATTAACGAATCGATAAATATTCTACATAACGAATTGTGGAATAATCTTTTGTAATTTAAAAGTTATACTATACATACAGGGGTGTTCTGGAAATCGAAAACGCAAGAATTTTAAGCATTTTTTAATAAGATTTCTGTAATAAAAGAATTTTATGACTAATATTATATACAAATATTTCTCTAATAAATAAAAGTTTATAACAAAAATTATAAAAATTAGATTAAGTGTTTTAAAAACAACTTCCAAATTTTTGCGTTTTCGATTTCATGAACACCCTAATGCATATGTATGTATTTGCACTTGAAGTTAAAATTTCTTTTTCTCATTTTTAAGGTTTTCATTCTTTAATATTTATAGAAAAATTATCAAAATAATTTTCGTGGGAATACAAAATTTAATTTTTTCCCAATTTTTATTTTTGATAAAAACACTGAAATTTATTGTTGATGGTATAAGCTATTCCTATGCGCATTTCACTGTTGGCTTAGGCCAGATCATCAGGAAACTTCATCCATAAAGATTTTAAAAAAACTAAAGATATTAAACCAAATAAAACTGTTAAGCGAATAAGAATTACCGCAACAGTTCTATTTGTAACAATATCAAATTTTAAACAAAATCATCAACAATAAACAGTGATGAGTTCATCTCTCCTTACATTCCCCACTACAATTGATTGGAATTCTTCCAACATTAATTGTAGTTGTAAGTAGGTTAAGAAAAACAAAATAAAAACAACTCGCTTTACTGTTTTTGCAAACAAAATATAAAGCGGGCTGCCTGTCAGTTCAATTGTAGTGGGGAATGTAAGGAGAGATGAACTCTCTCTCTCTCTCTAGGATAGCAGGACATAAGTCAGATCAGAAGTGTAGAAATATTTAAAAAAAACAGCTTTATCCACTCATTGTGCTTATCTAAACCATTATCAGGATTTTGATAATACAAAAGTTTTAATCACGGAAAATAAGTACAAACGTAGATTTATGTATGTTGGAAATGTTACAAATTATAAGAGTACCGACAATATCCTGAATTAATTTTAAGTCAGATACTAAAAATGTAGCACAAAATTATAGACATTTCATTTATAAAAATAGAAACGGAAGGTAAAAAATTTATGTATACATATTGTAATAGATCAAGTTTGTTTTGAAAAATATTTTTCATTCAATTCCAAAAATTTTTTAATTTTGTCAATTTTTTGTCGTTGTGTTAAATTTGTTTTTAAAAAAATTGTTAATTTTTTGTTAAAAAGAAAGAAAAGATCCCTGAAGAAGTCACTCAAAGAAGTGCCGAAATATTCACCCTTATTGTTTTTGGCGTATTTAAAATACGCCTACGACTGTTTGGTAATAGATTAAAGGAAATAATTTCACGTTCTCTTTAATCTATTACCAAACAGTCGTAGGCGTATTTTAAATACGCCAAACACAATAAGGGTGATTGGTTTTAATAAACAATCGACCTTACGCTCGAATATTTAATTTATATATTAAAATAATAAAGGTCGAAGAAAATACATATTAAATAAATTTGTATTTTAGCTGTACACAATGCAATAAATCATTTACAACAAGTTATGGTCTGCGAATACACAATATATCCTATCATGCTTCTGAAGAAGAAAGAACTCATGCCTGTGAACATTGCCCACGTAAATTTGGAAGGCGGAATTTACTCGAATTACATAAACAAACTCATATACCGAAGGAGCAATGGACTATTGTATGCACCAAATGTACAACACGTACAGCCAAGTTAGTTTCTAAATGATATCGCATATAATTTTTTACCAACATTAATATTTTTTTCAGATTTGCTACACAGTATCTACTTAATATACACACTAGCATGTATCATAGACGGGAAATAAACATTTGTCAAGTATGTGCTAAAGAAATTAAAGATAAAAAATCATTTGAAAAGCATGTACGTTCTCATTTTGAAGATAGTGGACCGCGTCTAAAATGTCCTATTGAAAATTGTGAAAGTTGGCTTAAAGATGAAGATAATTTAAAAACACACATACAAAGATATCATCTTGATGACAAAACCTATAAATGTCCCGACTGTGAGAAAGTGTGTCCAAATCGAAGATCGCTTTCAAGTCACAAGCATTATTTTCATTCGAAGGAAGTTTTTCGCTGCGAACAGTGTGATAAAACGTTTAAGAAAGCATTAACGTTGAAAGTAGGTTACGAAAAATATTTAAAACGTTTTTTATTAAGATATTTCTATTTTAAGGAGCACATGACCCAACATACTGGAGAAACTTTATATAATTGTCCGTTTTGTACTAGAACGTTTAACTCAAATGCTAATATGCATGCACATAAAAAGAAACAACATCCTGTAGAATGGGAGGAATTGAGAAGAAAAAAACTAGGCCCTTTACCTAATTAAAGTTGAATACTACATACCCTTATTAGTTATAGATTTGTTTAATTACATAGTAAATATAAATTAATAATAAAAATTAATTAAAAATATGTTTTTGAAGGGGAAAAGGCGTATTCATTAATTTGTTTTGAACAAAATTTTGTATATGTAGTTACTTCTCTCTCTCTCTCTCTCTGAAAAATTTGTATTCGAAACAAATAGGAAAGTAGCTTTAAAATGTTCGAAATTTCAAAAAGATTTTTTAACCGTATTTATCGCTTATCTAAACATAATAACACGTTGTTGTTTCTGTTGTTGTTGTAGCAGGGCGACCTGAAAATGTATGTATCAAGGTATATTTACACAAGGTAAACTCATTGGCCCATAGGTTTGTCAGCTGTTTACCTACTTTGGAACACCAATGTCATACTTCGTGTATATGAGCCAAAATTTGTACATGTGTGCGTTAAATTTATATGAAGACAATTCGGTTCCACTCGGTTATTTTTATAGAGCAGCATGTCTACACTCCCAAATGAGTCTACCTTGTGTAAATATACCTTGGTATGTATGTACAATTAAAGTATTGTTCCTCCTGAAGTACTGCTGACTCATCTAAATCCAGACTAAATAGGCAGGCTTCCTCTATCGGGTGAACCCAGATTGATTCGGGTTTGTCCTGCAATTAATACATACGAAGTTCAATTAAGATTTATTACAGGGGTGTGCTGGAAATCGCAAACGTATAACGCAAGAAGAATGAAAAAAAAATTAATTTTTTTTAAATCTTAATTAAAAGGTCAATTAAATTACACAAAAATAAAAATTAATAAAAAAAAATACGCACAGTGCTTTAAAACATTCGAAGTTCAATTAAGAATTAGAAATAATTAATAAAAACAAGGGAAATTTAAGAAAAGATAAACTCACTGTTTAGTGTAGGTGTTTTGTTTAAGCTTCGATATATTGTTGCAAGTAAGACTTTGAGTGTTTATAATATTATTCGCTTTAAGGTTTTATTTGTAAAATATTTTTAGCTTTTCTTAAAGCTTTGGTACTCTCTATCACTTTCGCAGAATGTTTTGAAAATGGATCAATACTGGCAACAAAAATGAAAGATGGCGCAGATTGACAGTAATGAAATGCTAAAATATGTAAAAATAATTACAATTCGAAAATTTAAATAAAACAAATAGTGATGATTTGCGAAAAAAAAATTAATAGATGCGCATTAATTATTACCAATCGCTTAATTTGCAACCACATTCTTTCGCATCGCAATAGAGAGTAGCCCCCTGGCCTAAGCAACCAGTGAAATGCGCATATAACCTAGCTTTCACTTAACAATAAATTTCGGTGTATTTATCAAATATGAAAAATTGGGAATTTAGAACGGCATACAGAATTCTTATTAAGAAATTTTTTTTTTTATAATCTTAATAATAAAACCCAACAACTTCTAAAAAAAATCAGAAATATATAAAGATAGAAACTGGGAATTATTTCCTTCCGAAGGTTACTTTATATTATATTTAACATTTTTTTTTTCGAATTTATTCTATGAGCTAAATTTCAGTTATGTATTTTATAAAGCGGACCAGAAAATGCATTACATTCTGCTGCTGTCAAATAATTGTAAATTTTCTGTATATACAATATACCTCATTGCTTTCCAAAGGAAAGCTAAGGTAAAATGTAACAAGAAAATACAATATAATAGTCTGGTAGTGTATAAAGTCATTTCTGAAAAATTTAAAGAATAGGACTATTACAAAAAAGCTTTATAAAATACATAACTAAAATTTAGCTCATAGAATAAATTCGAAAAATAAAAAAAAAATTTTGAATATAATATATAAAGATATTTAAAAGTGTTTTAATATACAAGCCTAATAATCAAAACTTCAAGAGATTCAAGAAACAATTAAAAATTACGAAACTAACCCAGCAATGCAGCAACAATCACCTTATGTACGACCAATATAAACATATAGCTTCACATCCTCCCTTCAGTGTTCTTAAACTCAAATTATTCCAAGAGAGCTTTTGATTAAGTTTAATATTGAAAATATCGGGAAATAATATCTTCAATGTTTTTTCCAAAGAATTTTGTAATTATCTCGAGCAAATTTTTGAAATTCATACCTTTAATTAATTGTGAATAAAACCGAAACGCGTTCATCGATTTTCATGATGTATGTGTCATTTTGTTCATAGGTTATGAGACTTTACGTGAAAGTAATAAGACTTGACACTTTTTTTACCGTTTTGGATTTTTTATGAATTTAAAATAAAAAATTTAAATTTTTTGGGCAACAAATATTTTTTTTCTTCATACATTTATTTATAACAGCGAAACTGTTGCTTATGTAGTGAAACGTTGTATGAACAGATTAAAGAAATTGTAATTCTTAATTTTTTTAAATTTGTTTCAGCTTATTCGGATTAGTGGTTCTCGAGTTATGACAAACAAAAGAGCCTAAAACGTGACAAATGCCCCTATACGATACTAACTAACTTCAAATTAATTTTTAAACTATTTATTGTGGTACCATGACCAAACTAATGATGCAGAAGTTCTTCTTTTTGGGTCTACTTTCATAAGCAATTATCAGAATTGAGTCCCGAAATCATGTGTTGTACTGTGTAATGATCCAATATCAAAATTTTAAAACTTTCGAAATGTTGTATTCAAAAATCCGAGTTTTCGGTTTATTTACATCAAAAACTTCACCAAATATAATCGAGGCAACATTCATCGGTACTTATTCCACGAATTCCGCTGATTTGCTTTTAACTCGAGCTATTTTTAAATAATAAACTTTTAACGCTATCTCTATTGCAAATTACACTGCTATACAGTCATTTTGCGGCAGGCATACTTGAAGTCGATTTTGTATAAGACGAGTGTGCTGAGATACACGCTTCTAACATTTTCCATAAAATGCTTCAATAAATGGGCCAAAAGATTTATTTAAAATTTATTTTTATTGTGTATCATCAAAAAGTAATTTCAATTTTTGGGAATACAAAATTTAAATTTCAAAAGATTTTGTTATTCGTGCTAAATTCCCAGTTTTTATTATTGATAAAAACACTTGAAATTTATTGTTGATGGGATAAGCTATTCCTATGCGCATTTCACTGGTTGCTTAGGCCAGATCATCAGGAAACTTCATCCATAAAGATTTTCGAAAAACTAAAGATATTAAACCAAATAAAAATGTTAAACGTATAAGACTTATAGCAACAGTTCTACTTGTAATAATATCAAAGTTTAAACAAAACAACATCAACAATAAACAGTGCGTTCATCTCGTCTTACATTCCCCGCTACAATTAGTTGAAATTCTCTCAACATTAATTGTAGTTGTAAGCAGGGTTGTTAGACTTTTTTCCTCAAAAATCGTCAAAAGTTTTAACAAAATTCGTCAAAATCGTCACGAAAATTTAACAAAATCGTCAACAAAACGTCAAACATCAAATATATAAATATATATAAATATATAAATTTTACAAATTAAAGACAATTTATTGCATGGATTGGTTCGAAAATATAAATTTTTAGCAAGAAATTCTATTTATGATGAAGAAAGTGATATGGTTAAGTTTTATTCTATTTAAATCAGCAAGTGAGCTGAATATATTTATCATTTAAAAAGAAAACATAAGAAAAAGTATATTTGCATAAATGCATAACAAAAATTTTTTTATTTCATTTATCCATATTCAGAAAAATATTAAATAATAAATAAAATCTCATTTGCTTTTAACTCGAGCTATTTTTAAATGATTAACTTTTATCGCTGTCTCTATTGCCTATCTAAAAACCAAGGATTCTGTCTATATCAACAGTCCTTTTACCTGACTTGAAACGTTTTATTACGTCCAATATTAGTTCCAAATTAATACATTTTCTTCTCATTGCACTCATTATTCTACACAACTTCTTATTAAATAAAGTAACTTCCTAACACGCAATTTTACTAAGAATAACTTACCTTACAGAATTAAATGGGATTTGCTTTTTACACACAAATAGAAAAATTCTTCACATGTGATTATGACTTCATCGAAAAATGCATTCGTCCATAGCGACGCAAATCGAAATCATAAAAACGCAAAGCGGATTTAACCAATTTTTAAAACGCGGACCAAATAGAACAGACGCAAATTAGGGCTCTATTGTGTATTTTTGGCAGTATCGATGGCATTTCTATAATTGTAGAATTTGAATAACTAATGCTTCTAATGAAATCCACCTGGTTTGTGATGGGGGAGGAATTTTTTGTTAAATTTCCAAACATTTTTTTATTTCGAAAAAATCGTCACATCTTCCAAGCCTGCTTGCCTGATTAAAGTGTTATAAAACTGATGCCAGATTAAAGTTTAAAGTAAATTTATTGACGGGATTAAATCGTCAAAACATAAGTGACTCTACATCAAAAATCGTCAATCGTCATATTGGTAAATTCATGGAAAAAAATCTTCAAAATCGTCACATCTAACATCCCTGGTTGTAAGTAGGTTAAGAAAAACAAAATAAAAAACAACAACAACTTACAAAAGATGTTGTCAATTAAGTGTTTTTTAGGCCGTGCACCTGCCTGTTTATTATCAAAAAGTAATTTCAATTTTTGGGAATACAAAATTTAAATTTCAAAAGATTTTGTTATTCGTGCTAAATTCCCAGTTTTTATTATTGATAAAAACACTTGAAATTTATTGTTGATGGGATAAGCTATTCCTATGCGCATTTCACTGGTTGCCTAGGCCAGATCATCAGGAAACTTCATCCATAAAGATTGTAGAAAAACTAAAGATATTAAACCAAATAAAAATGTTAAACGTATAAGACTTATAGCAACAGTTCTACTTGTAATAATATCAAAGTTTAAACAAAACAACATCAACAATAAACAGTGCGGTCATCTCGTCTTACATTCCCCGCTACAATTAGTTGAAATTCTCTCAACATTAATTGTAGTTGTAAGTAGGTTAAGAAAAACAAAATAAATATCAATAATAAAAACTGGGAATTTAGCACGAATAACAAAATCTTTTGAAATTTATTGTTTATCTTTACAAAAATACACAAAAATAATAGTTTGGGGTACCTTTAACTTTAACTGAAGATCATAAAAAACTTTTTCTTTTTGAAATAATAAATAAACGTAAGTGAAAACAAATCAATGAACCACAATGTTTATAGGGTATTTCAATTATTTCTTAGTTCCGTTTATCTCAATAACCAGAGTGAATCAAAAATAAATAAGCATGCAGCGTGAAGGTCTAATATGAGTATTAACAAAAACCATTAACAAAATCCCTGCCGCAGATTTTTTTTTTTGTATAGCAGTGTTATTTTTATTGTCTTTTTACCCGACTTGAAACGTTTTATTACTATTATATACGTATTGTTAGTTCCAAACTAATAAATTTTCTCCTCATTGCACTCATTTTTCTACACAACTTCTTATTAAAAAGTAACATCTTACTCCCTAACACGCAATTTTACTAAGAATAACTTACCTAACAGAATTAAATGGGATTATGACTTCATCAAAAAATGCATTCGTATGTAGCGACGCAAATCGAAATCATCAAAACGCAAAGCGGATTTAACCAATTGTTACAAAGCGGACCAAATAGAACAGACGCAAATTAGGGCTCTAGTGTATATTTTTTGCAGCATCGATGACATTTCTATAATTGTAGAATTTGAATTACTAATTGTTCTAATGAAACCACCTGGTTTGTGATGGGGGAGGAATTTTTTTGTTTAATTTCCAAAAAATTTTGTATTTCGAAAAATTGATTTTTAAGTTTTGGACTGTTTTCAATATAATTGTAAATATTTCATGTGTGTTTTATCAATGCCAGAAAATCGTCATAACACTATTACTTTTAGTCAAAAATCGTCAATCGTCATTTTACTGTATTTTCTAAAAAAAATTGTCAAAATGACGAAAAATCGTCACATCTACCAACCCCGCTTCCCAGATTAAAGTGTTATAAAATTGATACCAGATTAAAGTTTAAAGTAAATTTATTGACGGGATTAAATCGTCAAAGCATAAGTGACTACATCAAAAATCGTCAATCTTCATTTTGGTAAATTCATCGAAAAAAATCGTCAAAATGACGTAAAATCTTCTCGGCCGCGACTTCTTATAATAAAGAACAGTAAGAAAATATTTTATCTTCAAAAGAGTACTTTATGGAGTCTAAAGCGATAAATTTAGTTGATATTTAACTACCAAAGCTCTCTAATTCGTCATAAAATATAGACACTAAAAGTAGATTCATACGCTAAATATTACGATAGTGGGACACTTCTTCCCGAACGATGTTACTATGCAAAAGTGCACTTTACGGGGCGTACGAAAAAAAAAATAAAAAAAATATGCTACCCGATTCAGAATAAAAAAAGAAAAAACCAAAATTAAAATTTAAGGGGGCTGAGGCCCGTGGGCCCCCCTGGATCCAAAAAACATCCCCTCCCACTTAGTGGAATGTGTGGGTACTCAAATTAAAGGTAATTGTAAAAGAAAAACAAAAATAATAAAATTTAGGGCGGGCGGGACTTTTGGAGCCCTCTGGGTCAAAAAAAGTGCCCCCATCCACTCACATCTATGTATGTGTAGGTACTCAAATTAAAGGTAGTTTGCTCACGATTGTAAATATTTGGTATTTTTTAATGTTCGATTTTTAAAAAAAAAATTTAATTTTTTGTAACTACTAGCCTATTTCCGATGTGCTAAAGAATTTTTATCTGCGTAGCCGGCCTTCGGCCGGGTGCAAGGATTTCCTCCTCTATGGAATAACAAAAACCGGCTTCGCTAACTAAAGCTTCTATGCATAGCCCACCTTCGGCCGGGCGCAAGGGTTTTCTGCTCTATGGTATAACAAAGACCGGCTTCGCTAACTAAACTTTGTTTTTTTTCGTACGCCCCGTAAAGTGCACTTCAGCCTGTTACTACATCAATAAGAATTGAATAGCAAAAGCAATAGATTTTGGCTGAAGTGCACTTTACGGGGCGTATGAAAAAAGCCATAATTAATATTAAAGGGGCTGAGGCCCGTGGGGCGCCCAGGACCCAAAAAACTGGCCCGCCCACTGAGTGGTATGTGTGGGTACTCAAATTAAAGGTAATTTTGCAAGGATAACAAAAATCATAAAATTATGGTGGGGCGGTACTTCTAGGGCCCTCTGGGGCTAAAACAAAATTCCCCTCCCACCTTATATCTACATATGTGTGGGTACTCAAATTAAAGGTAATGTGCTTACGATTGCAAATATGTATTTTGTTTTTGAATTTATGTATCTTTTATATGCAGAAAAGCTTTAGTTAGCGAAGCCGGTCTTTGTTACACCATAAAGGATAAAATCCTTGCGCCCGGCCGCAGGCCGGCTATGCAGAAAAGCTTTAGTTAGCGAAGCCGGTCTTTGTTATAGAGGATAAAATCCTTGCACCGGCCGAAGGCCGCCTATGCAGAAAAGCTTTAGCGCATAGGTATAACATTAAAAAAACAAAATATTTGCAATCGTAAGCAAAATCCCTTTTATTTGAGAACCCACACATAGATAAAAGGTGGGAGGGGAATTTTGTTTTAGCCCCAGAGGGCCCTAGAAGTGTCGCCCCCCCAAAATTTTATGATTTTCGTTATCCTTGCACAATTACCTTCAATTTGAGTACCCACACATACCACTCAGTGGGCGGGCCAGTTTTTTGGATCCTGGGGGTCCCACGGGCCTCAGCCCCCTTAAATATTAATTTTATTTTTTTTTCGTTATTCCGGATGGGGTCCAATATTTTCTACATATGTACATACATTCCAAGGCGAATTCGCCTTATACAGTCCAAGTGATTTTTCAATATGTTACAAACGAATTGATGAATTGAAAATGATTTTGTTTTGTAATTTGCTATCAATAACTGGTGAATTACACAACAAATGTTTTTGTTTACAAGTGAATTTTTTAAAATAAATTTAGTTTTCTTTAATATCTAGTTTACAGAGTACAATCTATTTTATATTCAATAAAAATGTTATGTTGCGTTTGCCTTTTGGAAGCTCACAACACAATAGGAGTTTCAGAAGAAGAGGGCAAACAATTAAAAATAGCCGAAATAGTTTCCAAACACTTTTGGTTTAAGGTAGTAAACACTAAAATCCGATCAAATGAATTATTTGCATTAATTTTTTTCTTTGGCTTTGTAGCACAACGATATTTCATCTTCTCATATTTGCACCAAATGTTGGCGTAAAATTGATGATTTCCATGTATATTATAAAACTGTTGAAAAATCCCACAAAGAATTCCAAAAAGTGCAGCAAAATTTGGACATAATTAAGGCTGAAGATAGCTATTTGAATACAAACAGTATAAAACAAGAAGAAATTGATGATGAGGATTATATAAATATAAATAAAGAATTGCAATTAGAAATCGAAATTGATTATGACGATTCAGATACTACTAAGAACCCTTTGGCGGACAATGAGACACAATGTGATGACAAGGATGTTGACTCTAATGATTGTAATGACAATAATAGCTCTAACTCTCATGAGGAACAAACTAGTCAAACGGACATTAATAATAAAAAGGATACAACTTCTAAAAAATACAAAATAAACGATAAACCAAAAAGACCCAAAAGAAAAAACACTGAAAAAATAGATAATGATGTTGCACCTAAAAGGAAAAAAGCTATCTTTAATCGTTTAGACCCTTTTCACACCGAGGAGATGATTAAGAAACACATACCCATGGGCTGCAATTTATGTGTTTTTGTTGGCAAAACTTTTGGTGACATTGTAACCCATTTCAAAGATGAACATCCAAATATAAGGGCTTATATAACCTGTTGTGACAAAACATTTACTAAACGTTTTTATGTCGCCCAACACGCTATGACACATGAAAATCCTGATTGTTTTAGGTAGTTACCCTACTAGATTAATAAATTTAAATTGATTTTTGGACTCAAAATCTACCATTTAAGAGAGTAAACTTTTAATTCAATTCAAAAGAAAACATTTTTAATAGCTCTGTGAGATGCACATACATTTGAAGTGATTTTTTTCGAATAGAGTTAGAAGATTTGTAGAATTTGAATTGCAAGTATTTTAATAAATTCCTTTATTTTATGTTTAAATTATATTTTAAAGCTGTGAACTTTGTAATAAGTCATTTACAACAACCGGTGGCTTGCAAAAACATAATTTAAAATATCATGCCCCCGATGAGGAACTTACTTTTGCATGCGAATTATGTCCACAAAAATTTGCTCGACAGCATTTACTTCAACTACATAAACCCTCGCATATACCACGAGAAGAATGGAAGTTCTTTTGCAACAAATGTCCTACCTCGAAAGCGTAAGATTTCTATTTAAATTAAATATTTCTTAATTAAAAAACATTTTTTTCACAGTTTTTCAAGTGCATATTTGCTTAATATACACGATAATAAGTTACACAAGAGAGAAAAAAATATTTGCAATGTATGCGCCAAAGAAATTAAAGATAACAAATCTTTTGAAAAGCATGTAAAAGAACATTATGAAGGCTGTGGCCCTAGATTGAAATGTCCATTTTCTGATTGCGATAGTTGGCTTAAAGATGAAGATAATTTAAAGTTGCATTTGCGAAGACACAATACAGATGGTGAAACATTCAAATGTCCGCTGTGTGATAAAGTATGCCCCAATCGTAGGGCCTTATCCAGTCATAAGGTTTATGTACATTCGAAAGAAGTTTTTAAATGTGAATATTGTTATAAGTCATTTAAAAGGGCTATAACTTTGAGAGTAAGCTTTAAAACACTATTTACAAGTCGAACTTAATCAAAAAAGGGTATTAACTCGAAATTTTTATTTTAAAATATGTAAAAATATAGTGCTTTTTTGTATACTTTTTGGTAGTAAAACTGTTGGTTTAAAATTCTTTTTCGTATGACTTTAATATTAAATAAAAATTGTTTTGCTTTTACTGAAAATTTTTCAAATTCGAGTTGGTACCCTCTGGTTGAGCAAGTGCGATGTATTTTATTCGTATACATATGTATACTAATTTTTAAAATATATTTATTTTATATTATTATTAAGGAACATGTGACTCAACATACTGGTGAAGTTTTATATAATTGTCCTTTTTGCACTAGAACTTTTAATTCAAATGCTAATATGCATTCACACAAAAAGAAACAACATCCTGTTGAATGGGAGGCATTAAGAAGGCAAAAGATGGGTATTAATCCCAAGAACGCTATATCTGATATGAATACGATGTACTAAATCTAAAAATAATATATAGCGTAATTTTGTACATAAATATTTATATTTTGTCTAAATAATTTTTAATAAAAATTATGTATCTGATTCCATTAATAATACTTTGTTTTCACTGGGGATTCGCATTTGCGAACTATTTGATTATTTTTGCTATTAACATTTGCTAAAATGTATGCGAATATCTAATGATGGAAATGTTTAAGAAAATACATTTTATTCAGCGTTTAAGAAGCTGCACAAGGCGAATTCAAATAAATAAATTTTTAGCCAATTTTATTTTATTTGAACATTTGCTTGTAATGAAACTTATATTAAATAATCACCTTTAAATTCATTTGGTCTTTTCCAATCTTTTTTGTAATTTTGAAAAATATTTAATAATATCAACCCTAAAATATCCCCTATTTATAAACACTAAATTTCACCCTTACTACATTTTAGTATCTAAAACTGACCCTAAACGCAAAGGAAAACCCCTTATAATAGGACCAGTCCAAACACGCGTGTAATGAGTAGTCCACAAGGGACCAGTCCAAAAGTAACCCAAACGTCTGGAAAAAGCTGGTATATTTAACATTACGATGTCCTAGGAGAGGACCATATAACCCACCTTTGGACCACTAAGGAGTAGTTTTAAAACTACTCCATGGTATACTCAAGAGGATTAGTTTTGAAGTTGTTTAAAAACGATTGCATGTCATTAAAAAACGAAGACATGTTGTCTCACTACAAACACTTTTTAACAATGATATGGTCCATGCTTGCATTACATCGGACCAGTCCATGGAGTAGTCCATTTTATCAAAATGGATCAGGTGGTCCAATTTTATTTGCAGGGAAGTTCAACTTGTATTGGGTAATGGTATGTATGTGTATGGTTTTGATCTCTACCCTGCAAATTTCAAGACTAGTGAAAAATCTGATTTACTGATCAGTAAATATCAGTTTTTTATTTAAAATTTATCACCAGCAAAATTGTTCTTATCTAAAAAACGTTTGCACCTTTTGTTTAGTTTGACTCTAAGAAGTAAAAATGCTTTTAAACGTATGTCCACAAACGTAATCAGGGGTGTTCTGGAAATCGAATACGAAAAACGCAAAAATGTTATATGTAATTTTTCAATAAGATTTCTGTAATAAAAGAATTTTAAGACAAATATTATACAAATATTTAATTATTAAACAAAATTTTATAATAAAAATTATACAAATTAAATTAAAAGACAACTTTAAAGTTCTAGTATTTTGCGTTTTCGATTTCCAGAACATTCCTGAATGGCTAAGCCAATTAATATTTTACGCGTTAATAAAACCCTAATTCTCCACATTTGAAAAGTTCTGAAGTTACGAACATTTTAAGTTCGTAAACGACATAAAATGGTTAAACGTGGATTTCCACTCAGAATCCGGTAATGCTTACCAATGTTTGGCAATTATATTTTTACCAGCAGTCATTATTGTTATTTGTTGCTTTTACGCCAAATCGTGGGCGCATAGTGCCAATCGTGGAGATATTGAAGGGTGTCTTCGCGAATGCCGAGCTGAAGGCCGCCGGGCGGGTCACAGGTTGCGGATAGTGAACGGCCTTTAGATATAAAGGTTAGCTGCGAATAAGTGCTTTAGCTCAAATAAGCAGTCCCGGATAATCAGCGGGTGAGTGCTTTGTGCTGCACCGACGAGGCGAGTAGGTGCCGCCCCAAATTATGCACCTCAATAAACCTACCTTCACCCAGCGTCTGTCTGGTAGCGAGCGGCTAAGATAAGAAATGCTGTGCCTTTTCAGCTATACCAAAGATGGCAGCCCCATCAAAAGGCTAAGAGCCTTGGGTTAACAACCTACTGCTCCTAACTCACAACTGTTACCAGCAGTCATAGGTACAAGAAATTTGGTTGAATGACATTATTGTTTTAGTGTGCTTATCTATGCTAACATAAATTTTAAAAAAAATTTATAAGATAAAATAATTGATTTGGGGGCCTTTTATTTTTAGAGGGGAGTTTTATGAAATTTTAATTTTAAATTTGGGATTGGAGACAAAAAAATCTGGCATCCCTAGACTAAAATTAACAAAAATATTTGAGTCAAAAAATAAAAAAAACTTAAATTATTTTTAGAATTAAGAAATAAACTTGTGCAATTCCTGTGAGCATTAAATTGCAAATTCAGTTGAATTGAATGTGGTACTGAAAATAATTTAAGCCGTTTCTTTTTTGTATTCAGTTTATGCATTTGAATATTAAAACTGCACCTGCGATTCCATTGAGTTACATATAGTGATGACGGTAAAAATTAGTTTTTGTGATCTAAAAACGATTTGTACTTAATTTCATTAATCATCTCTTTATTTCTTTTTTTTTTCATTAATAAATTGTAAAACAAAATGTTTATTTAAATAGACAATTTTAAAAAGCACATGTAAACAAAACTTTTGACATTTCTGGCATGACCCAAAAAAATAACCGGCTGTCTTTTCGCCGCCACCTGATATTAATTCGCCTTGGTCAGGAAGTAAAAAATTTTTTT
The DNA here is from genome assembly GCA_949318255.1 of Pollenia labialis. Taxonomy (NCBI): domain Eukaryota; kingdom Metazoa; phylum Arthropoda; class Insecta; order Diptera; family Polleniidae; genus Pollenia; species Pollenia labialis. The sequence continues at coordinate 35,139,208 of OX439143.1, read as the reverse complement.
GAGGAGTGCAGCAATTTGGCGGCCATACGATCAAGTTTTGCCTTTTAATATTCAATACAATCGCACTTTTTTCACTAACCCACTCAGTTGCAGCAATTTCTTAGTTTATTGGTGTGAGTGATGAGAAGATTGCGGAGGGGTACTCAGTTTCATGTACTGTGCAATTCTGTTTTGTTTTGTAATTCAAAAACTTTACTACTATAAGTTTTTCTATAGGTGTATTTGTATTTATATATGAAATATAAAAATGAGAAAAGACAAGATAAAAATATAAGATTGCAAGACTAGGATTTTATAATCTGGACACTAATGCAATTTCAAAGCCGAATGTTCATAAATTGCAAGTCTGGATGATGTCTTATTAGTAAGTCTGCTTTCACACGTTTCATCTTTTGATGCTCAACTCTTATGTTTTTAGGTGAGTGAAGAAAGAAGAAAGAGGGTTAGTACGGAGATGCCTGTACTCGGTCAGTACGCTTTGTGTTTTTATTCGTTGGTATATGCACAACGATGGATGCATGTGATTTTTTTTTCTTTATTTTTCTCTTTGATTCGCTATTAATAAAATTATTGTTGTTTTGTACCGAAAAAGTTGAAACCGATTGCTGCGTGTGAATATATTGGCATCTTTAGAAGGGAATTGAAAATAAGTTGAGCATCAAAAGATGAAACGTGTAAATTCAGACTAAAATAAAAACCTAGCCCAAAGCGAATTCACATTCTAGTGAATTCGCTTTAGCACAGCTGACTGTAAATAATTCACAATGAATGCCGTATTTTTTGTTAATAATATAATAGTCAAATCAAGGTATATTTATACAAGGTAAGCTAACATTATACGAACTTAAAAACATAAAAATTAGTATCTAATATATACATACCTACTTACTTTTAATATAATAAACAAAAAAATATTGTACGTATTTTTTAAAATATATTTATTAGGTAGTATAATTGAATTACAACAAAGAGAAAATGTTGTGTTGTGTATGCCTAATAGAAAATCCAAACAATATGGACATATTTGATGATATGGGTCATCAGCTTCAAATTGCTGAAGTCATTCAAAAGTATCTGTGGTTTAAAGTAAGTTACAAGTTTTTAATTTGGATTTAATCAAGAATATCAACTCGGCTGAACACGAAATTGATACTTTTTTCATGTTTTTATTCCATTAAACAAGTTTTTTTGAGCCATAACACCTAGTTTAGGAGTTACAGTTAATAAACATTCAGAATACTTTAAAAATATCACTAGGTATAAAATGGATCTCAACAATATTGGTATCTTTGGAGAGCGAGGGAAATTCCTTTTACAAAATGTACAAAACATCGATTTATTAACAGTTTCAAAAGTTACATCTCTATATTAAAGTCTGTTATTTTTTAAATGTTTGAAATGTTGACACGGTATCTGCTAATTTTCTTCTATTTGCCATAATTTCAACTCATATGCACTTTAAAGACCCTGCGGCCACGCTTTCCCTAAGTGACGGGGCCTTAAAGTTAGACATATGTGATTTTTCTAGTATCGTACGGTTTGTAGTATGTATGTTCAGACCTAACAAATATTTGACGAAAAAATCCAAAAAAGCGTGACCAGTAAATTGATCAAAATTTAGCTTTATTTTAAACAATTTCTTGTCTTATTTTGTAAGAAGATAATGGTATAATGCAAGGTATATTTACACAAGGTAAACTCGTTGGCCCATATGTTTGTCAGCTGTTTACCTAAGTTGGAACAAAAATGTCAAATTCCGTGTATATGAGCCAAAATTTGTACATGTGTGCGTTAAATTTATATGAAGACAATTTTGACAATTCCGTTCCACTCGGTTATTTTTATAGAGCAGCATGTCTACACTCCCAAATGAGTCTACCTTGTGTAAATATACCTTGGTATAATGTAATTTAGAAACTTGTCAATGATGTTTGTTCTAGCTAAGGTTTTGCAAAAGAAAAATTTTTTTTAATAAAACTAGGGGTGACGTGTAGGGCGTCAAATATTTAATAGGTGGGAACATAGCTTTAGATAAGGAATATTTATTTGTTCACGATGAACGATGAAGACAATTTTTTTGCAGCGGCAACGGGAACATGGTATACGAGGCTCTCTTGTAGGATTTGATTAAAATCAATGGATTAAAAAAAAAAGAATGAACAAAAGACAGTCAAGAAATGAAAATACTACAACCGAGTGACTAAATTGAAGCTTTTCATCAAATCCATCAACATCCATTATTTGCGCTGAAAATTATTAAGATCAAAACCCAGTGTTTTGTGAACAAAATTTATTACCTATCAAAAAAAGGGGCAAAAACTTGTTGCCTCTCTCGAAGATGCCAATTGAATCAAATTGAAGTATGTTCTCCCCTCTACGATCTAAGAATATAAAACTTGCATTTATTATTATTATTATTAACTACACTGTTCTAATTGTTTATCTCACTTTCCAATGATACCCATATTGTTCAATTTAAAATTAAGAGATATAAATAAAGTATTCGAAAATTTTATAGTTCTCCCAAACAAGGTGTGCGGGCAGATAAAAAAGGGTTTTTCAATAATTTCACCGCTGAGTTAGAATTCTTGATGAGTTCCCTAAAAATGTTTAAAAATGTTTATTAATACAAAATAATTGAAATACAAAAAATTAGCCAGAACCTGATAACACATTAACAAAACAAATTTGTACAATTTGCTGGCACAAAATAGATGATTTTCATATTTTCTATCAAACTGTGGAAAACGCTCACAAGCAATATACGCAAAATACTTCAACTGATATTAAAATAGAATTATCATGCGCAAGTCCCATAAAACTAGAGCAAGATTATGGAGAAGAACTTCTTAATAATAATGTTAATGCGGGAGTTGAAATTGAATCTGAGTTTACCGTGAAAAATCCCTTGGAAGAAAATTGTCCTGAGCAATTTTTTCAAATCGAAACCGATGATGAAGATATAATTTCTTCAGATGATTATGAACCGTCTTTAACAAGTCAACAAGATTCATCAATGGAAGAGCAGTTTATAAATAATAAAAAGAAGATACCTAAAAGCAGAGCAAAAAAGAAAGTAAGAGAAAAATGCCAATCAAAAATGGATTCAGAAAAAGATAATACAAAAAAGAAAAGGAATGTTCAACGTTTAGATCCCATACACACGGAAGAAATGATCAAGAAGCACATTCCAATGGGCTGTAACTTATGTGTTTATGTTGGAATAACTTTTTCCGATATAGTGCAACATTTTAGAAGTGCTCATCCAAAACTAAGACCATACATTATGTGCTGTGATAAAAAACTAACTAAGCGATTCTTTGTTGCACAACATGCTTTGAAGCATGAAAATCCGAATTGTTTTAGGTAAGTTAATAAAAAGTTTTACATTTTAACCGATTGTGTTTGCTAAAAATTTTTCAATTTATCAAAGTTATTTTCGGGAATACAAAATTTATCATTAATACGATTTCCATATGACGTGCTAAATTCCCAATTTTCCATATTTGATAAATACACTAAAATTTATTGTTGATGGAAAGCTAGCTTCTATGCGCATTTCACTGGTTGCTTAGTCCAGATCATCGGGAAACCTTTTCCAAATATTTTAGAAAAGGCAAAATATTATACAAATAAAACCTTAAAGCGAATAAGAATTATAAACACTCAAAGTCTTACTTGTAACAATATCAAAACTTAAACAAAACACCAACAATAAAAATTGAGTTTATCATTTCTTACATTGCCCTGCAATAGGTTGGGATCTTTCCGACTCGAATTGTTGTTGTAAATAGGTAAAAAGAAAAAAAAATTGCTTTATTCTATTATCTTCGTAAGAAAACAACAAAAAAAACCAATTTGCCAATTCAGTTTTGTGCACGGGCACATGTAAGAACGAACGAAGAAATTTTCGGGAATACACAATTTATCATTAATACGATTTCCGTATGAAGTGCTACATTCCCTGTTTTTCATATTTGATAAATATGTACACTGAAATTTATTGTTGAGGGAAAGCTAGCTTCTATGCGCATTTCACTGGTTGCTTAAGCATTTAAGATAAAGTTTAAGGATTTTTGTTTTTGATTGGGAAACTAACTTTTTTTTCAAAAAATATTAATGAGTTTAGAAATCACTTGCGGTCTTAAAGGTTTACTTTTTGATTTTAGTTATTTGTTTTTTTACTTTGTATTTTTGGACTGTTTATTTACTAGATGCGAAGAATGCAATAAGTCATTTGCGACCATTAATGGCCTGCGAACCCACAACATTAGACATCATGCTGAAAACGAAGATCTAATTTATACTTGTGATGATTGTCCAAAAAAGTTTGCCCGTAGAAAATTATTAGATTTACACAGAGCTTCACATATTCCAAGAGAACAATGGCAATTTGTCTGTAGTACATGTAATAACACGTAAGATTTGTGCTAAATAATATTTTATTTTATAAAACCATTTTAAATAACTTTTTAGCTTTGCAAGTCTTTACTTATTAAATGTTCACACTAGTATGAGGCATAAAAGAGAAGTGAACGTTTGTCCGGTATGTGCCAAAAAGATTAAAGATAAAAGGTCATTTGAAAAACATGTACGTTTACACTATGAAGACAGTGGTCCACGCGTAAAATGTCCTTATCCTGACTGTGATAGTTGGTTAAAAGATGAGGATAACTTAAAACAACATTTATCAAGACACAATCCCAAAGGGATAGTATACAAATGCGATGAGTGCGATAAGGTGTGTAAAAATCGTCGATCTGTAACGAATCATAAGCGTTATGCACATTCGAATCAGATTTTTCAGTGCGATCAGTGTGACAAAACATTTAAGAAATCAATTTCTTTAAGGGTATGTATTCATTAAGTTGAAAATATATTTTTCGATTTAAAATATTTGTTTTTATATATTTAAGGAACATTTGACTCAACACACTGGAGAAACACTGTATAAGTGCCCATTTTGTACGAGAACCTTTAATTCAAATGCCAATATGCATTCTCATAAAAAGAAACAACATCCTGTGGAGTGGGAAGATTGGCGTAAAAATAAACGTGGCAGTGCTCAAAAATTAATAAATAGTAATAATCCTTTAAATCAAATTAATGATTCTTAAAGGGACTTGAATGATACTTTACATTAAATACAATAAACATTTATTTAATTAAAACAAATTGTAAATCATTTCTGTGTTTATTTATTTATCTCAAACACTTGTTATTTTGAATACTTCGCTTTCACAATGCAATATCGACATAATTGCAATTTTCATAAATGTTAAGAAACTACGTTCAAAGCTTTCTGCTTATTCAAAATACAACTCCGCTCTAAAATAAGCCTACATAATTGATTTCAAGAGTCATAAAAATAGCTGACTATTCTGTTAGTTAGAATAAATATTGTAGTGGGGAATGTAAGAAAAGATAAACTCACTGTTTATTTTTGTTGTTTTTGTTCGTTTTAATGTTGTTACAAGTAAAACTGGTGCTTATAATTCTTATTCGTTTGACAGTTTTATTTGTACAGTAACTTTAGTTTTTCTCAAATCTTTGGATGCAGTTTCCTAATTATCTGGCCTTATCAACAAGTGAATTGCGCATAGGAACAGTTTATCCCTTCAACAATAAATTTCAGTGTTTTTATCAAAAATAAAAATTGGAAATTAAGCACGACAAACAAAATCTTTTTAATTTAAAAATAAATTGTACTCCCAAAAATTACTTTGATAATATAATTAATATTTATATTTTTCAGTTTGAAATTGACGCCTCAACATTTAGGAAAATTGCAGTTACTTAGATATTGCATTGGAGGAGCCACTTGTCTATAAAGAAGATCCACTTCTGAAATGGCGAACATTTTTTGTTAAAATTATTGGTCAGTTATTGTGGGGAAACGAGTAAAATTTATTTATTATAATCCTATTATCGTAAATTTAAATATTATATGAAATTGCTTGAATTACTATTACAATATTGAAATTAACAACATTTGACAAAAATTAAAAAGTGAAAAAATAAGTAACCTATAAAAACGGAATTAGTAAACCCCAAAAGATAGTCTGAAATCCTAAAATAGCAACATTTAAAATTACAAAAAAATGCAAAAATAAAAAAAACACAAAAATACCTTTTTGGAAAAAATAACTAAAATTTGTTCAAATTTCAAATATTTTTTAATAGAATAGTGAAATTTCGAAAATTCCAGACATGTTTTGACGATTTAAGTTTTATCGTTTTAATATATTAAATACACCCAGCGGTTACTAGAATGAGTAAAGAAGCCTTATTAAGCAGATACAAAACCTTCTCGCAAGCCCTTCCACGCTTCCTTTAATAATAACTTATTTGCCTTCCCAAAGATGGGAGTAAGGAAGGTCTCTAAAATAAATAAAAAAATAAAGCTGAACAACTTCATTTCTCCCTTCTTAAAGAATATTTTGGAACGTCTTTCAAAAAGAAATTTATACCTTCTGGAAGGCATTTTAAAAAGAGTAAAGAGGCTTTCAAAAAGCCCTTCCAGTGGCGGTCCTTTCAATATTTACCGCTGGGCACTTTTTAAAACAATTCACTTACATACATACCAGAGAATGACAAAAATATAATTTTAAGTACTCTTTCAATATTAGTGAGAAAACAGGTAGGACATGCGCATGAGTAGTGATCAAAATCATACACATACATACCATTACCCATAACAACACTGCAAATATTATTGGACCACCTGATCCAATTTCATGAAATGGACTACTCCATGGACTGGTCCGATGTAATGCAAGCATGGACCATGTCATTGTTAAAAAGTGTTTGTAGTGAGACGACATGTCTTCGTTTTTTAACGACATGTTTTCGTTTATAAACGAAGTTAAAACTAATCCTCTTGTGTACACAATTAAGTAGTTTTAAAACTACTCCCTTGTAGTCCAACGATGGGTTATATGGTACTGCCCTAGGACATCGTAATGTTAAATAGACCATGTTTTTTCCATACGTTTGGGTTACTTTTCGACTAGTCCTAGACCCTTGTGGGCTGCTCTTTACACGCGTGTTTGGACTGGTCCTATTATTTGCAGGGAAGTTGAGCTTAAATATGTATAAATATACGCTATAATGTGTATATGGGCATTTCTCCAGAAATGTCAACCACAGCCAAATAATTCAAAGTCTATAAAAGTATGTTGTTTTAACTTATTTTTATAGGGAATCTATCAACTTTTAATAATGTAAACAAATTTTACATTAAATCATAACACACTTTGAAATATTCAAATGCAAAGTCGAACAAGTGCAAAAGTTCTGTTTTGAACATTTCTATTGCACGTTATGTTTTGCTAAATGACCTTAATGAGAAACATTATGCATTGACAATTGCTTTTTAAATCTCGGTTTATATTCAAACAATATAAGAAAAATGTAAACGGAACGATGCGATTGCTAGTTACGGTAATTTTTTTCTTTGCTTTACCGTATATTTCGATGTAGCGTGCAACATTGAAAAAGAACATTTGTTATCAGTGCGTCGAGGGTATTTGTACAATGCGTATCAAATATTAGTAACAAACAGATATTTTTGTTGCAAATTTAATAAAAAAAATTTTGCTGGAAAATAATCAGTGCTTTTCTCTTGGTACTTATTTTAAATTTGTAGCGTGCTGCATCGTAAGTGTAAAATGCATAAATTCAAAAAAAAAAAATTCTAAAATATCTTTATTTGCGATGGCCAATAACTACAAGCAGCTTATTCCAACTTTATTTGAGAATAGCAATACTATTTCCAGTTAAGTTAGTTTTTGTTCTATTTGTATTTTTCTTTATTGAAGATATTTTTTTATGTTTATATTTTTGTTCGGAAAATAAATATATTAAATGTAAAAATAGAAACTGGGAATTATTTCCTTCCGAAGGTTACTTTATATTATATTCAACATTTTTATTTTTCGAATTTATTCTATGAGCTAAATTTCAGTTATGTATTTTATAAAGCTTTTTTGTAATAGTCCCATTCCTTAAATTTTTCGGAAATGACTTTATCACTACCAGACTATTATATTGTATTTTCTTGTTACTTTTTACCTAAGCTTTCCTTTGGAAAGCAATGAGGTATATTGTATGTACAGTAAAATTTACAATTATTAGACACCAGCAGAATGTAATGCATTTTCTGGCCCGCTACAGCCTTCGTCAGCATTCTTTGTGTCACACTGGATAGTGATACTTTATAAATTGAAATTTAGCTCATAGAATAAATTCGAAAAATAAAAATGTTGTATATTAAATGTATTTAAAATAAAGTAGAATCATCTTACGGATGTCTTGTTACATAAAAAGTAAAAACGTAAACATAAAAGTATGATGGAACAAAATGTCGCATGCAACATGTAGCGTGCGACAGTGATTAAAATTAAATTAAAAATAAGCTACACAATATTTTTGAATCAAATAAAAAGCATTATTAAGATATGTACATCAATGCATAACATTTTAAAATTAGTCGCATTAAAATATTTCATCAGGTTTCGCTGAAATCAGTGTTTGAACTGTTTGCCGTAAAAGCGACTTCTGTTTTTGTCGCATGCAAATGCCTTGGTTTTAAAATAATTGGGGGATTCACAAGGTGTGCTATCAAGTCATATCGTCATAATGTCCTAAATAATATTTACCAAATGTTAAAAAAATATTGTTGTGTATTAAACAAAATAAATATTTTAATGCTGTGTCCTTGTGAATCCCCCAAATGAGTTTAACTTGCACATTTGATTGCATATATCTAGGGAAGGCTCAAAATGCTCATTGTAATTCCTTTATAATAGGTGTTTTTTCAAACCCAATAGAGCTTACGAAAGGTGAGCTGTCAATCGAACTGTCATACTGCTCTCACTTTTTGCTCAGGCACATCATCATGAGTAGATTCATGCTTGAAAAACGTCCCCAAATTATCCACATTGAGTTTGAAAATCGATTTTCGCAACTTTAGGCGACTTCATGACTTAAATGACGCAACTTATGATTCCAGGAATGAAGGCGATGGGTTGATTAAGAGAAACTAAACTTTCAATTTGACTTCAAGACCGTGCGATGTTACACCTCTTGATTGTTTTCCGTAGGACTGTGAAGTCACTGGTTTGTGCTGATAAGCCAGCAACAATTGACGTACTGGAGGTCAACATTGTTCATTTTATTCGTGACATGCAGCCAGCAATGGTCGAGAAAGAGGAACAAAATGGGACTTTGAAAGTATCTTTTTTGAAAATACGAATTCGCTGTTTTCAGTTCATAATTTTTAGAACAGCCAAAATATAATTAAGTTTACACAGAACTCAAAAAATACAATTTTGCAGAATAGTATTTATATTTTGTGTAAAATTCATCTTTCTTTTATACTTTTCCCGCTTCAAGAGAATGCGACGTTATTTTTTCAAAGTGGTTAGACCAAATTAAAAACTAAACGCGTTTATCTCGAAATGTATGTTTTTGTGTTATGCCACTATTCAAGGCCCATCTATCAGGTCTGCTTACTTGTACAAAAACAAAATACGATTATTTTTAGTTGTCAAAAATTTACTACATACATACATATACAAAGCAAAAGGAAAAAACGTGTATGTGTGGCATATCATTAACGTATACATGCACATGTAAGCAAAGTGTAAATAACTTTTGACAACTAAAAAGAACATAAACAATGATAATCAGGCTTCTTGCGCAGACCTTTTTAATGGGCCTTGCCTTGAAGTATATAAGCGGAAATGTCAAAATTAAAAAAAAAAAACAAATAAATATTTTATTTATTTTTAAAGCATATTTCGATTTTTAAGCATGTTTTTGCGCATATTTTCCAATAAAAAATGCATGAAATTTCATGCCCTTCTTATGAGTAATACACAACCATACATTTGTGTATGTATGGAGTCTTGGTCAAAACCCACAACAGGTTTCAAAACACCGCTTTAACAACAAACTACAAAAGAAATGTAAACAAAACAAAAAAAAAACATTTGTTGTTAAAATAAAAATGGCCTACAAGATAGCCAAAACAATAAGCTACCATGGAAACAGGTTTTTTTTTTCAAAGAATAGTTTAAACAAATCATAAAACCAGGTGCATTGAAGAACAATTTTTAAGAAATCTTGTAAAATAAAATTTGTTTCCAATAAAATGTTTGTGTATTTAAGTAAAAAGGTAATTAAGGGGTCTAAAAAAATTTTAATTAGCATGTAAAACAAACCAAAAATTTTCTTATATTACAGATTGCTATACCAAATAATGTTAAATTAAATTGTATATCCTGGAATAAAGAACAGGGTTATATAGCTGTAGCGGGTACAGATGGTTTACTTAAAGTATTAAAACTTGAACAAGGTACAGAAGAAATAAATTTCATAAATTGTACAAATTTTATTTATCGTTTGATTCTTTAGCTACAATCGGCCAAAATAAAGGTGGCTTAGCTGCAGTCTCGAATCTATCCATGAATCAAACTTTGGAGGGCCATAAAGATGCCGTCAAGGTTGTGGTATGGAACGATGCTCAACAAAAATTGACTTCATCTGATGTTGATGGTGTTATAATGGTTTGGATGCTGTACAAGGGCTCTTGGTATGAAGAAATGACAAATGATCGTAAAAAATCTACAGTAAATGGAATGCACTGGACTTCAGATGGTTCTAAAATATGTATTGTTTATGAAGATGGCGCTATTATAGTTGGTTAGTTTTATTAACATTGCTTTTTATTTAATTAAAGTTTAATTGATTTTTAGGATCTGTTGATGGCAATCGTATTTGGGGCAAAGAATTAAAAAATACACATCTCAGTGGTGTTCAATGGAGTCCAGACAATCGTTTGCTTTTGTTTAGTTTGGCTAATGGAGAATGCCATTTGTATGATAATCAAGGAAATTTTGCGGTAAATTTTAATATGTATACTAGACTAGAGCGGACCAATTTGTAAGGAACAATTTTTTTTCGATATTGTGCCATGGAATTTTCGATAGGTTTTCACATGAGCACCTAGGATAGGATATATATGTACATACATATGTACATATTTCAAAAAAATTAAAACAGGCGAATTTTTTTTAACATTACTTTTAAAAAAATTAACGTGTTAAAAAAATAAATTTTCCGACAAAAACTCGTCCTAAAACTTCAAGAACAATTTTTTTTTGGAAAAACTGCCATCGCCATTTAAGCGTACAATTTCACCTTGGAAAGGTAATATTTAAAAAAAATTAGATCAGTCGATTTTTTCATTACCTACTAAAAAAACCTTATATGTAATTAAAAGTTAAGAAAACGCCAAAAATTGAAATTTGGACGCATCGAAAATTATTTTTTTGATCCATGCCAAAAGCTTTCGAAAAATCGATCGAACGATCTACATATCGCACTTTTTCAACAATACTGTCCCTGCAGATAACGAGCCTAGTCCATACATGCCCAGTACATAACCTAGTTTTGCATTACAACGGAGTAGTCTTAAAACTACTTCATGTTCATACATACTCTAGTGGACTAGTTTTAAAACTACTCCATGGTATACTCCAGAGGATTAGTTTTAACTTCGTTTAAAAACGAAAACATGTCGTTTAAAAACTATGACGTCGTTTCACTACAAACTGTTTTTAACATTGACACGGTCCATGCTTGCATAACATTGGACCAGTCCATGGAGTAGTCCATTTCATCAAAATGGATCACGTAATCCAATATGATCTTCAGGGGTATTAACTCAAAATTACCTTCCTGGCCAGTGTTGCCAATGTAGCATTTTTCATGCTGGATCTATAATTTTTTAAAGTCATTTGGCATGAAAAAAAAAATAACGTAGCATCTAGCTTTATTTAAAAATTTCTAGCATTTTTTAGTTCTTGTGGTATTAATATTTTCCATTAATGTTTAATACAAATATTAAGAAAAAAGCGAAAGATTCTTAAATTGAAATAGATCTAAAAAAAATGCAAGAATGTAAACGCACATTAATGTGGATATAAATAAACTGAAATAAATATTAAAAAAGGAAAACTTTTTCAAAACTAGTAAAACCTAGTCAAAAAAGTTTCACAAAGATTGGTGAAAGCACTTAAAGTTAAAAAAAGTGTAAAAGAAACAGATGAAAAACCTTTTGAAATCACTGGAAATTCTAATCGTTACTAAATTTAGTGGACTGGAGCAACATTCAGAAACAAGGAAACACAAAAATGCTTCGAGCATAACTAAAAACCATCCTTTTAAAAGAATTTGTTACAACGTTCAGCAGAGGGTATTAAGTTTATGTGCTGTGCACAGTTCAGTTGCAGCTGTCGATCATCTGACAAACTTTTTTAAAAGACAATTTCACACCTCGTCGCGAAAGCTGAAGGACAAAATGAAGCATATTATAAAAAATGTCCTTGGGCCTTACTTTAATGAAGATTTTTTTTTTATTTAGCATTTTTTAGCCTGTTTTTTAATAAAATCTAGCATTTTTTCCTAAATAAGTTTTGGTAACACTGTGCCTGGCCTACAATGTCGACAAGAATATTTCTTTTATTTGAAACAATAATAACAAATTTAAATTTGTTTTAATTTCAATATAAATATTCGAAAGAAATGTTTTAGTAGAAGCAAAACAATTTTTAATAATACATAAAAGGCGAATGAAAAATAATTATTAAACCAACCTTTTCATTACCAAAAAGTATACAAAATAGACCGATATTTCTACAGCGGTTAGATATGAATACCTATTTCGTGTCGATTTTTTCCAAAAATTTTACAATTGTGGAACAAGTGCGGCATGTATTTTATATAATATGTAGTGATGTTACGAATATTCGTATCGCCGAATATTTGCCTATTTCGTGACATTCGTATTCGCAAGATTCAAGCGAATATTTTGCAAAATAAAGTTAAGAAAAATAAAGAAAAAAGTCAAAATAAAATCAGCCCAATTATCAATAAAAATTCCCAGGGAGTTTTCTCCCTTCTCCCATTTTCCTAATGGTAATTCAATTGTAAAAATGGGAAAAAGGAACAAATTCCCGGGGAATTTTGCAACGTCTGCGAAATTGTTTTCTCACAAACAAAACTGAATTACTAAAGCAGCCCATTCACTATTCAATTCAATTGTCAACTGAGTCGGTTGTTGTCCAAATCAAAGCGTGTATAGCTTTTTCAATTGATTAGTTTGACGGTTATCGAGTTGGTTGATGAAAAATCAAAAGATTTGGATTTTTTCAAGTTGACTACTTAAGGCCTAACCATAATATACATAGCCTTGCTTAACCTACTGTCAAAAATTAACAAGAAATCTCTCAAATGTATTAAAAAAACAAAATAAAAAACATTTGATTCCGTACGGAATGTGCGATTAGATTCGCACCTTGCTTAAGCAAATGACTGTTTTATTAAACTTAGCAAAAAGTTTCCTTAAGTTTAATATTGGTTGCCTCATATAATTAACACATATTCGCACATTTGCTTAAGCCAACTTAAGCACATTGTGTTTGGGCCTTAAGTCTTTAAATTCGATTGTACTGTGTGTGCTCAAGTCTCTTGATCAGCTGTCAAAATTAATGTTTGTAGTTTTCTTTTGCAAAAAAAAAGTTAAGTATTTTAAAAATTGTCTATTATTTCATTAAATTTTAAAAATAATTTAAAATCTTTCAATTCAATTGATGAAGTGTGTGGCAAAGCATCAATTCAGTTGAAAGACTCAGTTGACAATTGAATTGAAACGAGTATGAGCGCAAAAAGAGAGAAAAAGGAAATCGAAAAGTACAATTATCCAAGCAGAATGATATTTCTTGGACTTGGAGTTATCTTAATGAGTTCAGGGGGTCTACTCTCTATTGCGATGCGAAAGATAATTGTAGCAAATCTAGCGATTGGTACTCTTTAATACGTTCGCGCATATGTCTTTCGCATCTTTTAATTTATTTTCTTTTCATAAATCATCACTTTATTTTATTTAAATTTTCCAATTTTAAATATTTTTACACACTTTGGCATTTCATTACTGTAAATCCGCACCATCTTTAATTTTTATTGCCACTATTCAGCTTCTTTTTCAGAAAATTTTGCGAAAGTGATAGAGAGTACCAAGTTGGCATTTAGCTTTCGCATCGAAAATGTTTTCGCATCGCAATAGAGAGTAGACCCCCAGGTGAAGTATACAATGTCTCATCGTGTTTTTAAATTTCAGACGCTGCATATCTTGTGGCGCTAAAAATTTCAAACTGCAATATTAATTTCTGCAGAAAGCAAAAACTAAATTATAAAAAATGTTTGACTTTGTTTTTGCTTGTAATGTAATTTTTGGCGTTTCGTTGCGTTTTACACAATTAGGGCCACATAAATATGAGTTTATTTTAGGTTGACATATTTATATAAATGCAAAATAAAATAGGTATAAACGGTAAACAATTTATTGCAAGCCAAAAATAAGGCTGGGTCACATTGACCCAACAATACTACAAATGTATTTATGTACTCTCAGGTCTCGTTTTATGCGGATTCAAATTCATGCGATTTTTAAATTTACGATTTTTTTTAGAATTTTAACAGATTTTGAAATCTTAGATGTTTTTTAAGCTTTTTTTACCGTTTTTTAAAGTTTGCAGCACTGATACAATCGTTATACCCAAGGTATATTTACACAAGGTAGACTCATTTGGGAGTGTAGACATGCTGCTCTATAAAAATAACCGTGTGGAACGGAATTGTCAAAATTGTCTTCATATAAATGTAACGCACACATGTACAAATTTTGGCTCATATACACGAAATTTGACATTGGTGTTCCAACTTAGGTGAACAGCTGACAAACATATGGGCCAACGAGTTTACCTTGTGTAAATATACCTTGGTTATACCCTACAAGAAATGAATGAGCGAGTAGTCACATTTTTCATTTTGGTGTTAAGAAAATGATAGAATGAAATGACCGAATGTGACCGTAAACTTGATTTCGGTAATTTCTTTCTATCATTTTCTTAACCAAAATGAAAAATGTGACGCTCATTCATTTCTTGTAGGGTATAACGATTGTATCAGTGCTGCAAACTTTAAAAAACGGTAAAAAAAGCTTAAAAAACAGCTAAGATTTCAAAATCTGTTAAAATTCTAAAAAAAATCGTAAATTTAAAAATCGCATGAATTTGAATGCACTACCCCCAACTATGATCTATCGCATAAAACGAGACCTGAGTGTATACGGTTCTGACAATCACACGATTTGAAATCGCAAAACGCCAGATTTCTTTTATTGTATTCTGAAACTCGCATTGCTTGCGCTCTGCCATAGTTTCTTTAAGATACCATAAGCACACTATTGCGGTTTAAAATTGCCAAACTTCTTGCGATTGCGATTTATAGTACACCAATTATGCAATTTGAAGTCGAAATCGCAAAAGTTCAGGGTTTTACGATTTGCAGAGTGCCCCGGTAGGCTAGCTAGTAGTAAGCTAGTCTATCAGCCCCGGGGTTGCGGGTTCGATTTCCGCCAGAGACTCTAGTTTCTTTCCTGCAGACAAGCGTAGAGCTTCGCGGGGATTAGCGTGAGGAATTAAAAAAAAAATAAAAAGTAAAATTGGGTCACATTGACCACAGAATGCAGAAGGGTTAAAAATGTTCAGCAGTTTAATTAAGGTGCGACGTTGATAATTTCCAATGTAGTCATCGGAATGTCATGAAATGTTATATCTATATGTATATATAAAAATAAGTTGTCCTATGTTCATCATTTTATAACTCGAGAACCACTCAACCGATTTTTAAATCGATTTCATTCGTTGGAAAGAGAAAGAGATAATGAGGAGTTAACACTACTCTTGCACTATAGTACTTGGTTGTAAAGGCCGCGGAAAAAACTATGTTTCTAGCGCCATCTGTTTTGGATACAAACAGTTGGTTTACTCGACTATTGCACTGTAAAGAACAGTGCAAAGAACATATCTTACACCAGAACCGTAACCAAATTAAATTGTGGGTTACACCACTTCTGCGCTGATAGCCTCATAATGCGGGGAACATTTTTCAAGTTGATTTTGAAGTATCTTATCATTCACCGATTTTAATGAAACTTATATTGGCTTAAAGATGTTTGTGTGTAGATATGCACAACGGTGTTCGACCACTTGAAAATCTTAAAAATTATAATTCATCAAAAAGTATTAAAAATAAGTGATTACAACAGTGCAGCAACACAATATATTTTGAGAGAACCAGTGCGTTGCACAGGTGTGTATATGTGTGTTTAAAGTATTCATCGGGAAAAAAGGCGTACGGAGGCCTTCTAGAAGCCCTGTGTACTTCTTCTTTTGGATGCACGAGGCCTCGTCGCTCCATTCCATACTTATATCTTTTATACACACGTTGTCATTGCGGAGTAGGCCTTACGCTCTGGCTTCTTTAGCAGGTACTAAAGAATGGTAACGGGATCAAAAAAGTAATTATATTGCTTTTGCTTGTGCAAAAAAAAAACAATAAAAAAAACTTACTCATTCTCTTCTTCGTTCTCATAGAAGCGAATGTGGAATGTGTATCTTATCTTTTATACGAAAGAGCCGAGGCTTTCTTTAACAGCGAGACGAGAATAGTAATTGAATTAAAAAATGTTTTAAACAGGCCTCTAAAAAGGAATTGCCTAATAATTCCACAACTCTTTAAAAGTTTAACTACGCTTAAAAAATGCAAGCCTTATATGTACAAAAGCGCTCGTGATTTCGCACCACGAAATTCTTGCGTTTAACGTAGGAAAGAGTTAAGTAAAATAAGAAATAAGTTTATAATAATCTACGAATAAAAATTTGTATATTTAACGAAATATAGTATATGTATATAATATTACTTTCACAAGTTCTGGTGCACGTTTTTTATGCAATGAAATTATGTAAAGGGGTTTTTACGTCTTATTTTTATTTAAAAAAGTAATTTGAAACAAATTTTTTAAATAACGATGATTTCAAATACATTTTTTAGATGAAATTAAACATACAATGTGTGGGCTTGAGTGTTCATAGTCATAGTAGTGTTGCTGCTTTAAATTGGTTTAGTGGTAAAACCACCGCAACTCGCCCAGTCTTAGCTATATGTTATGAACCGGGAAGAGTTCAAATTATGGTGGATGAAAATGACGAAGGTAAATTAAAAAAAGAAGTATTTTCAGTATTTTAAAGATTTTTTTATTACAATTAAAATATATCAAACAAATGTTTGGTTTATTTATTCATAAACTTTTTAAAATTTTACAAAATTTATTGTAGGATAGTTAGTAACATTTTGTAATATCTCTCATTTGCTGCAACGTCGTCATAATTAAAAAAATTAAACTTTGGAGTTAGTGATGCAGAATTGTTCGCTGTGTTTTTCTATATACATATTGTGTATAAAATTCATCTTTGTATACTTTATACTTTCCCCGTTTAAAGAGAATGTGTCGCAGTTTTTTCTAACATGGGGTCTTGACCTGACAATTTTTTGTCATAACAAACGTCAAATTTAATATAAAAAAACGCTGACAAAAATCTTAGAGTTTTATTATATAGAATTTGACGTTTTGGATGACAAAAAATTGTTAGGTGAAGACCCCATGTAAGGGCCCTTTCAGACTCGGGAAGTTAGTTGCGCAAGTTACTTGCCGACACTGTTGCCAACTTTTTTTTAACGTTTTTAACTACACCCAAACTTCAACATTTGCAGACGATACAGCTTTTCTAAGCGTCCACGAAAACCGTTATGAAGCATCTCGTTACTTACAGGATCATATATTTAAACTAGAAATATGGCTAAGACAATGGAGGATAATGGTAAATGAGCAAAAATGCGTACATATAACATTCACCTTGCGCCGGGAATCAAAAATCAAATAATTCCTCAACATTCGCATGTAAAATATCTCGGTATACATCTGGATCGGCGATTAACGTGGAAATGCCATATAGAGGCAAAATTAACTCAAATGAAACTTAAAGACATACAAATTCATTGGCTTATTGGAAGAAACTCTGTCCTTAGGCTGGACTGCAAACTTCTACTTTACAACTCCATCTTAAAGTCAATCTGGTGCTATGGTATTCAGTTATTGGGCACTGCCTCGGCCTCTAATATCGAAAAAATTCAAAGGCGCCAAAATAAACTTCTTCGAATAATCACAGCTGCCCCTTGGTATGTTAAAAACTCAAATATTTACAAGGATCTCAATGTTACATTAGTTAAAACTGTGTTTACGAAATATGCAGCAAAATACTTAAAAAGGCTCGAATTGCATCCGAACCCACTTGCTCGAAATATTTTAAATGATAGCGGCCACACTCGCTTAAGAAGAAGAGACACTGCAGCACTTATCCAATTAAATGAGCGAGCGACCTATATAAGTGAACAGAACTCGTGATGAAGAAAATTTTGTCTGGTATTGGCAGGACATAAAAAAAGTATTAGGTTCAATGATTTCGAACGTAGACGTTCGCATAGAATTTTATATTTTTAAAACTGAGTGTTTCTCATATAAATTTTCTATGCGAACAATAACGTTCGAAATCGTTCAACTGGCAGTAAGATTTGATCAATTATTGTTAGTTTAGTGTTTTCTTTGAAAAATAAGAAATTAAAGAGAGACAATTAAGTGAAGGGTTTTTAAGTCTGTTAATTTAGTTTCGGTTTTATTACATTTCGAGAATAAACTTCCTTAAAAAGCAATAAAAAGTTGTAAATCGGGCATGTTCTACAAATCGAAATGAAGTGAAATTGAAATCGAACGAAATTTTGATCTCAATTATTGACAAAATGGATGTAGTTTATCCGGTTTTCAACATTGGTTATTGAAAAGATAATCAGTACCCAAAGTGTGAAGTATATAAAAAGGAATATTTTCATGAACCTTCCTTACAGAATCGTTTTCAAAATTTGTGTGATTTTAAATCCACTTCATTTCGATTTACAGAACATGCCTGAATGTCTTGAACGCCACTTTTAAACTTTAATTTAATTTTTGCTATTCAAATGACGTTTTTTGAAAAAAATTATCTGAATAATTAAATAACAAGTTCTTGAATATCAGAGAAGGGTTTTATTTTAACCATCCTTTCAATATAAGTGACTTTTCATGTATTTTTGCATTGTGACGTTCTTGACAGAAATCCTGGTATTCCTTATCTTCGTGTACGTTTTAACTGAGTTGCCGAGTGTAAAAGGGGTCTGTCTATGTGGTGCAAGCAAATAAAAAAATTTAAACACGTTTATTTCCAAACAGGGACATGCAAAATTTTTTTATATCAATGCACATATCTAAAAGCGAACGCATGCACAATATAATATAATGCTGGGTACACACAATGCAATGCATTAACGCAATCTAGCAAATTAAATACATTATCATTCATTCCAGACTGCATCAACATCAAAAATCTTTGATATTTTGAGGTAGCATTGAAACAGATTGCATGTTGATTGCACTGTCTGTACCCAGCATAAGACATGTTTGTTTTTTATCTTCATGTCAAACAATGTTGGCAGAAATGCAGTTTATACTATAAAATGTAATTATGAAATGCGCATGAATGCGTAAGTGCCGGTTCATACACGTCAAGTTTGACTCGTCAAGTCTTGAGTTTTTAGGAGAGAAGGGAAAAGAAATGGTATTATCTTTTCCCTTCTCTCATAAAAGCTCAAGACTTGACTTGACTTGACTTGTGTGAACCGGCACTAATGCATGCGCATGAATGCGTAATGCATGCGCAAATAATCGGGAATGTTCTACAAATCGAAATTAAGTGGAATTTAAATCGAACGAGATATTGATCTCAATTATTTCCAAAATGGCTGAAGCTTATCCGGTTTTTAACAGTTGTTCTTGTAGAGATAATTAGTTCTCAAAGTATGAAGTATTTAAAAAGTAATATTTTCATGAACATTCTTTACAGGCTCGTTTTCAAAATGTGTGCGATTTTAAATCCACTTCATTTCGATTTACAGAACTTGCCCGAATAACTCTGTTTCCAAATGTATTTTTTGGAGTTATGACGGCGTTGCAGCAAATGAGCGGCGATATTTAAACATATGTATGTACATATGTATGTATGATATTTATTACTTACAGAACTGTGAAATTTTCTTGAGAATTGTAAAACTTTGTAAAAAGTTTTAGAGAATATTAATAACACTATATATTTAAATTTGTATTGCTGGATTAATTATAAATTTACTTCTTGCTTTGTGTTGCCTCTCCTTAATTAAGGGGAGGCAACACAAAGCAAGAAGTAAATTAATAACACTGTGTCACAAGCATTTAAAAATCTTAATTTTTTTTTAAATACGACATTAGATTATTTTAATATGACATTTGAAAAATGACAAAGCTACAGAATATTTAGTGAATTAACCCTCATAGCAATTCAATAGTTTTAAGCAGGGACCGTAACTGTTATGACTTTTATCAAAAAAATCAAGAAATAAGAGTTATTTTTGATTTTTATAGTTTTAGATAGAAAATAAGAGCTATGTTTGATTTTTATTTTTTTAAATGAAAAATAAAAGTTATTTTTGATTTTTATATTTTTAAATGAAAAATGAAAGTTATTTTTGATTTTTATATTTTTATATCAATAATAAAAATCAATTTAAAATTCGTGACATAGGTAATATGCTTATTAATCTTTGTTTTGAAATAGACAATTACAAAGAAAAGCGTTTCGATACTTCTGCTAATTTATTGGAATATTGGGGGAGCAAAAAATTTGTGTTTCCATGGCTTCGAAAATTATCTTTAATTGTTCATTCTGTACCTGCCACGCAAGTCAGTGTAGAAAGGTAATTTTCAGCACTAATATTGGGAGATTTGAGATATAATTTATCTGAGGAACATTTAAAATCAATTATGATGGTAAAATTGAACACCTGAAAACGACCTCTTAACACTGACTTGAATGGCAGCCAAAACTTTTAAGCTATTTCTATGCATTCATGTTTTTATAGCTGATAATGGATAAGTCACACAATATATTATATTCATATAGAAATTTGAATGAAGCAGCATATTATAATACATACGGCATCAACAAATAAATAAGAGTTTTAAATTGATTTTTATTTTTGATATAAAAATATAAAAATCAAAAATAACTTTTATTTTTCATTTAAAAATATAAAAATAACTTATTTTTCATTTAAAAAAATAAAAATCAAAAATAACTCTTATTTTTAATTGTTAAAAAAAAATCAAAAATTTAAATATCATGAAATATGTTGGATGCATTTCGCCTAAAAATCATTATGGTGTAATTAAAAGTTTTCTACGATGTTCATTTATGTATGATTTATTTCTTCAAAAATTGAAAAATAACTCTTATTTCCGGTCCCTGGTTTTAAGCTTTTGTTTAATATTTATTGTTATTAAAAATTTTGCTCTGTATACCTTTTTGTTGTGTTTTTCTTTGATTTGATACAAATCGAAAAGAGGGTTGATTCAATTAGTCTGCTGTGACTATTCTTCACAAACGACCAATGGTTATATTTGTAATTTACTAAAAAGAAAGAAATACATAATCCTGGTAATTTTTTTGAAGATATTCACATTTAAGTCCCATAATCTTTTTTAAAACACAAATAACGGTTATTTTGAAATATCTCCAAAACTGTTCAACTTTTTACAATTCTAACTAACTTCATATTCGGATTCAGCGGACAATTTTACATTGTGTAATATTTTAAAAAACTTTGAAATATTTTCCATAGAAAATTTGTTTTCGCAAATATTCCTATAGAATAAAAGCATTTCGTATAATAAAGAGAAATTTAAAAAAAAAAATTCATATTCACCGAAGAAACAAAATTTTCCATATCAAATTTTTTTCAGCACCAACAATTTTAAATACCCACATGCATATAACGGATGCCAAATGGAATCATGACGGTTCTGTTATAGCCATATGCGGACGTCTGGATGAAATATCAAATTCAAAGGAACTAAACCAAGTTACTTTCTATTCACCTTATGGACAGCTATATCGAACTCTTAAAGTGCCGGGCAATCAAATAACTTCAATTTCTTGGGAGGGAAAGTCTTTGCGTATAGCCATGGCAGTAGATTCATTTATATATTTTGCCAATATACGGCCTGATTATTGTTGGTGTTACTTCGAAAAGACGGTGATATATTTACGTACCAAAACGAATGGTAAAACAAATAATCTAAATGTTATAACCTTTTGGAATACTACCTCAAATCAGGTAGTTGTTTAATATTTATTAAAAGAAAGAAAAGAAAAAATGGGTGTTATACACCTTTATTAACATTGTTTTCTTTAGAGTTTTCTTAAAGAAGTTGAGCCTTGTTTGGCCATGGCAGCCTGTAATGAACATTGTGTTTTAGCTGTGGAGTGTGTTACTGGCAACATTAAGGACTTGGCTTTAACAGCTCTAGAACGTAAAAATGATGATGACAAGTTATTTCAATTGCTATTGTGTAACTCAATAGGCACTACGGTGGATTGTTAGTTTATTTAAATACTGCTATGTTGTTAAAATATTAAGTTTTGTATTTCTTTTTTTCATCTAGCAAAATATACTGAAGTGTGTCCCAACCATATTGGCATTAATTCCAATTACGTGGCTATAGCTTCTAAAGATGAAATTTTATTGTGGCATTATCATACACCAAAGGTAATCAGCTTCATAACGATTGTCGTAATCGTAAATTAGATAAAAAAAAAGAACACAGGTTGTGTGTTACTTAAATCTATTACAAAAAACGACAGTCGTTTTCGACAACGAAAACCGTAATAAGGCTGAATTTCTTAAAATTGTTTGTATTTTTATTTTTCCTATATCGAGCCTTTGGTGCAATACCGTAGTAATTCAAAAAAACGTGAACTGAGCAAAATGCATTTGAAGTTTTCAGCCATATTTTTGATAGCATTTTTGTTTACTAAAGTTATGTTTTTACAAGTTTTTAAATAAAGAGGAATGTTTTGTAATTAAAAAAAGGTAAACAATTATTAATAATATTAAATATTTTTTTTATATTAATATCAATATGGTTGGAAATAGCTAGAGGCAATAAAGACATTTTTAGCTGTAAAATCTGAACAGTTAGAGATGGAATCATAATCTTTGTTTCTTTAGATAGATATTTCCCCAAAGATAATTACTGCATACCCAGCTCAAAAAATTCAAATTTTGAGTTACTACGATATTGCACCAAAGGCTCGATATGTACTTACTTAGATGTTTTCAAATTTCAGAGTGCCTCTCAGCTTCATAATGTTAAATCACGTAAAGAGAAACGTTTTCACATTGATGATACACCCACTGGTATTGATTTATCCAAGGATTTGGTAGTTTCCAGAACAAGCCAAGATCGTAACGAGACTAATACTGACTTTATATGCAGTCTTGCTGTATCGGAGAAAATATTACTGGTGGCTAGAGAATCGGGCATTATAAATGAGTATAGCGTAACGAATGTGGCGATTAGAAATCGTCATAAAGTTGGTTGTAAAATAATCAAAATGTCTATAAATTGTAATTCAACGTAAGTTGTATTAAGACATAATTTAAAGCATTTAAAATGTTTGCATACGCATGTATGAACATATTTTTTTATGTTGGTAAAGTTGAATTTTTTGTTTTTTCTAATTTAAACACCAGACGCGCCGCTTTAATTGACTATAATGGTGTTATGACCCTATTAGATCTGGACGATAATCGAGAAACTCAGCTGAACTTCAGTCGTGTTGAACGTAAAGATGTTTGGGCCATTTGTTGGGCTAAGGACAATCCTCTGCTATTGGCTCTAATGGAAAAAACACGCATGTATATATTTAGGGGCAATGATCCAGAAGAACCGATTGCTTGCTCTGGCTATATTTGTACATTTGAAGATTTAGAAATTACTAGTGTTTTGTTAGATGATATTATAAGTGGCGAGGAATCTCCAAATCCTTTGAGTCATATATTGCAATTAAAAGTTAAGTCATTAAGGGATACCGATGATCTTTTGCAACATGTTGGCATGGAAGATGCTAAACAATTTATTGAAGATAATCCACATCCTCGCTTGTGGCGTCTTTTGGCAGAAGCTGCTTTGAAAAAGTTGGATCTTGACACGGCTGAAAATGCTTTTGTGAGATGTTCAAATTATCAAGGTATACAATTGGTAAAACGTTTGCGGAATATACCATCAGAGATGTTACAGAAGGCAGAAATAGCTGCTTTTTATGGTGAATATGAGGAGGCGGAAAAGTTATATATTGATGGCGATCGCAGGGATTTAGCTATAAATTTACGTATAACTTTGTGCGATTGGTTTCGTGTAGTGCAGTTATATAGAATGGGTTCTGGTATATCGGATCAACAAATGGAAACAGCTTGGCGTCAAATAGGTCATCATTTTGCCAGTCTTAGATCTTGGGAAAGTGCCAAAGAATATTATGATAAATCTCATGATATAGAAGGTCTTATGACGTCTTTGTATCATTTGGAACAATTTGAGGAATTAGAGAAATGCATAGATAAATTGCCAGAAAAAAGTCCCTTACTGTCAAAAATAGCTGAAATGTTGGCTTCAGTTGGTAAATAGTTAAGGATATGGAAAATTTTTTATTAAAAACATCTTATTTCACAGGCATGTGTTCCGAAGCTGTTAATGCCTATTTAAAGATTGGTGATCCTAAATCTGCTGTAAACACATGTGTCAATCTAAGACAATGGGGTCAGGCTGTTGAATTGGCCCAGAAGTATAAAATGCCTCAAGTTAGTGTTTTGCTAAGTAAACATGCGGCACAGCTTTTAAAGGATGGACGCTTGCCAGAAGCTATTGAATTACAAAAGAAGGCAGGCCGTTATTTAGATGCTGCTCGTCTTATGACCAAATTAGCTGAACGAGAAAAAGAAAAACGTTGCAATTTATTGCGCATAAAAAAGCTTTATGTACTAGCAGGGCTTTTAGCTGAGCAACATTTGAAAAGTTTAGCATCAAGTTCAGCTGAATCGCCTGCCTATACTATTGATCGCATAAGTATAATGGATACAATGTCTCCAGAAGATTCGGCTACTGTGGAACGTATTTGGCATTGTGCTGAAGCTTTTCACTTTATGTTATTAGCCCAAAGACAGTTACGCTTTGGTATTGTTCACAGTGCTGTGATAACCGCTTTAAGATTGAGAGAATATGAAGATGTTTTGAAAGCTGAAGATATTTACAGCCTCCTAGCTTTGGCCAGTTGCGCTGACAGATCTTTTGGAACTTGTTCCAAAGCTTTTATTAAGCTCGAATCTTTAGACAATTTGCCGGAAAAAAGTATAAGAGAATATGAAGAATTGGCAGTTAATATATTTTCTAAAAACGAACCTATCGACGATAAAGTCGATTTTATAACATGTTATTCTTGCACAAATGCTGTAGCAGATTGGTAAGTTTTAATTGTAGTAATTCTAATAAGAAATTTAGTATAACGAGAATTTGAATTCCTATATGGGAGGTCGCTGCAGCCTCGAACCACCCCGACTCCCTACAGAACAGGGAGATCGATTTCTGTCCCACATTGGACATATTCCAGACATGGCAATTCTGGTCTCCCATGCCTAAACCTAATGCTCGCCAGACCGGGGCATTGACAGAGAAAGTGAAACACCGTCTCTTCCTCATCATGACAACTCATAGAGTAATCATTATACGCAAGACCCATCCTCCTTGCATGAGTCCCTATCACCCAGTGACCCGTAATAATCGATATCACTGTCCTCATCCGGTCCCTGCCGAGACCGAGTAGTACGCAGTCTGGTTGCCCAGGCATCCACCGTGCCCTGGTAATCATGTCAGCGTTACACTGGAATGTTCCAAGATCTCATTTAGAGACACCCGGTATTCCACTGTTAACATAGATGTCGTAAAGACACCAGCCAGAGCTGCGATTGCGGCCTTGCTGTCCGTAAATTTCCGCCTGCAGCACATTACTGCCATCTGGCAGCCTAAAAGAAACCATAATGTCCAATTCCTTGATGAAGAAACCACCCACTCTATCGCCCATCATGGAACCATCGGTATAGACCCGTAGGGCCGGTTCCAGAGATCGCGTATTATCGAGCAGCTCATCATCATAACCATGATGAACTGTGAACAGAGCACCGAAAAAGGGTTCCGGAGTGCAATAGTCCAGGTCTGCCAGGTCATATGAAGCGTGACCCTGGCTTTACCATAGTTCCGCGTAGACTATAGGCCCACCGCCCCCAGTTTAATAGCGGAAGTTAGGGCCTGTTGTTCGTCCATGATGCCAACCGGCAGCCAGTTCAGCATAGTAAACAGCGCCTTAGTCGGTGTCGAGCGGAGTGATCCCGTGATCATCAGCGCAGCCACCCTGTATACTTTCTCAAGCATCCTGCAGTACCGTACCCTTTCCATGTCAGGCCACAACACTATGACATCATAGAAGAAGATCGGTTTTACCACCGCCTCAAAGATCCATTCGACTCCCAAGGGGCCAAGGCCCCAGCTTCTGCCCACAGATCTCTTGCAGGTGTATAAGGCCACGATGGCCCTATCAACCCTCGTGCGAACGTTAAGTTCCCATGATAGTTTGCTATCGAGAATTACGCCCAAATATTTGGCACTGTTCGAGAGCGTCAGCTCCGTCCCATTTAGCCTAGGAAGCCTAAAGTTGCCGCATTCTTTTGAAGGTCGGCCGGAATAATACCGTCAGGACCAGGTGCCTAAAAGGAGTCAAAGCTCCTTATTGTCCAATTGAGCCTATCAAAGCACAGAGAAATGGACACGGGTCCAGGCTCTGATAAGCAATTGATCTTCCGTGGTGTTGGAAGGGTATTGCCAGGAAAGTGTGTATCAATTAACACTTTCAGCGTCTCCTGACTACCAGTAGTCCAGCTACCATCAGCTTTCTGAATGTAGCTAGGGACAGCCGGGCAAGAAGCCATTATTTTTCGCAATCGGTTTGTCCCAGAGGATCCTTCCACGCCGCTGCAGAAATTGCGTTTCGCCGGTCTAATTTAATTCTTAAACTTATTCAATGCCGACTTATATTCCGCCCAGTTAGCCATATTGAATAACCTCCGACAGTCTTTACAAGACTGTGTAACCTAACCACTGGCCTACAGGCCAGTGCCGTTGTCCGACGCAGTGCCCCCGATAGGAATTTCACTGCCATTTCAGTCTCCGCAATGCCATTAATAACAGGGACTGAGCCCAGAGAGTCAGCGAGTAGACTAGCCTGATAGTTCCACTTCGTTCTTCTCCTATTCACAAAAGTACACACCCCAAAGGGCGTGAACCCAATTGAAACTCAACATACCTGTAGTCCGAAAAGGAACAGTCAATTGAGACCGCCCAGTTACATATTAAGTCGGAGTGTCACATCGATAACAACCGCCTATTAGCCCATATTTGCTATTTCTAAATTACTGTTACGGATAAAAGAAAATAGCGACTCACCTTTAGTGTTGGTGTTGGAGCTGCCCCACGTGATGTGGTGCGCATTGGCGTCAGCACAGGTAACCACCGGCGTACCCATGGATCCAGCTTTGGTTACTAAGCCACGAACGAGCCTATTGGGTGGCTCGTTAACATAGTTGTGCGCCATATAGCCCGAGACGATCCAGATCGATGTGCTGTTCATCTCTAGGGCCGCTGAAGTTGTGTCCTCATCACTGAAATCAGAAAAAATCAAGATTTCCAACGAGTTTTAAGCCAAAATACAAGATCTAATTTTACCTGTTCCTTTGGCATATAGGAGCTTGTAGCCCCTGAGGTTTAATCCGCAAACCTGTTCCTTGTGGATCCATGGTTCTTGGATCATTACTAGCTCCTCCTCTCTCTCTACCACTCGGAGGAGCAGTGCAGCGGATGCTGCCTTACAGTGGTGAAGGTTTATCTGCGTCACCTTCACCATGCCCAGTATCGACGACCGTGACATTGGCGTCCTCCTGGTCAGATTCCAAGAGGGCGTCCTCATCAGCCAATTCACCCATGCGTTCAAAGAGGTCACCCAGAAACCTTGACAACCTTCCAATTATTAGTGGGAAGTTGGGGATTGCATCACTGAATTATACCGTTTAGGCATTGCCCCCGGAGGGGCAGGAGGTGAAACGCTCTGAAGCCCAGCAGTAAGGGCCTTAGCCCATGCCAACGAAGCTTCCTGTTCAGCAGAAAGCTCATTGGCATCTTTGGTGTCGAGGTGTCTTCTTATTGACGCCGGAGTTGGCGGGGGGAGGTACAAAAGTGGGACAGGATGTAATCATCTCTGACCCTATTTGCACAATAGGCATATGGGAGGCTGCTTTGTTGGACGAATTTGTCATTTCCAACTAGGTAGCGCCCGAAGCATGGGATTTATCCGCTTTGGCGGAAAGGGCTTCTGCGGCTTTCGATGTACTTGGTGCGAATGACAGAGGTACATCTCCGCTGTTGGGTGTCGAGGCTGATACAGCCACCGACGGGATCGTCTTCGTCTCATTATCCTTGTCATTGGTCCTTTTCAAGTCCTGTTTCGTGCCATTGTCAGTGTATTGTTTGTTCTGTTTTTGAAGGGTGTTGTAATTTTTGGTCCCACGAGTGTAGGGGATCTGGAGGTCCGCCACTTCATAGCCCCCGATTACGCGGTAAGGGCGTAGTCTATTTGCTGAGGTATCAGCAAAGCCCCGTGATAATACAGTCGGTAACCCCTGACTGCAAACCAACCGATAGGCACGGGTCCCATAACACCTCGGCTTAGGGGATGGATAACCTTTCGTTGCCAAGGCCTTTAAGTTCACTGCCTTCATCTCTGGAGTCACCAGATGCTGGCGAAATACCCGGACCAAGACACAAACCACAGCCAAGACATAAGCCACCACATCGCTTCAAGATCGTTATCCATAATAGTGGTGGAAGTTATTCATAACATAGATAGAAAACTAACCAAGCAAAACAATGTTATTATAAACTCTGAAAAAAAAATTCAAAGTAATCGCTAAGTCAGCTTTTACATCATACGATTTTTGTCGTTGCGATTCTTACTTTATGGCGAGAGGGGAGAGAGGAAATGTAAGGGGTACACGAGCGAGTGTACTCTTCGATTCGTTTTGTTCATTAATTCTTTCTCTCATTTGACGAAAAATGTATTTACTTAAGTTGTAACGACAAAAATCGTACAGTGTAAATATGAGACCGACTTCAAAAAGGAAACGACAATTATCGCAACGACAAAATCGTCATATCTTTTCCCCTCTCTCCTATAAACTCAAGATTTGACGAGTCTAACTTGATGTGTGTGAACCGGCACTTAATGTAAAATCAGACTAATACCATGTTCACACGGACAGCAATATTCGTGTTTCGCTCTCTTATTCCTGTTTCGCGTCCCAAACATGATTGAAACGACTTGTTTTCCCATACAAAATGTAGAGAGTGAAACAGGTCGTTTCATTTTGAAACAGGCTGCGAAACAGGAAAAATGTACTATCATCTCCAATTTTGATAACAGTTATCGTTAGTTTATCTGAAATAGCTCTCAAAAAATATCAAAACAAAGAAAAAACAAAATAAAAATTGATTTTTAATAAAATAAAGTGATAATTATAATATAATAATATTAATAAAAGTATTAAATAATATATTCTTAAGTTTTATTTAGGGCCATTATTATAACTTGTCAATAGTTAAAAGTCGGATTTTGTCGGACCGATAAATAGCTTTGCATTATAAAACCTTCATTTATTATGTTTTCATCTATTAAATATTATTATTATTGAAAATAACAGCAATAAAAAATGGAAGTTGTAATAATGCAAAGCTATTTATCGGTCCAACAAAATCCGATTTTTAACTATTGGCAAGTTGTAATAATGGCCCTTACTTTTTTATCTATTTAAAAAAAATCACACTAACAACACAAAAAATTGTCAAAATGAAACAGGAATAAATCGTATGAACAGCATGTTTGGCAATCTAGTTTCAGAGAGCGAAACCAGTGGTTTCTATCGTCGTATGAACATAGCATAACAGAATTAAAATAATCGACAGCTTTTCTACACAAAATCAATCACAAAATAAATTTAAATTTATCTCTTACGTACCTATATTAAATATATGTAAATATACATACATACATACTACGAATTTGACATTTTTCACACTGATTTCAAAATTTCAACTTTGATTATTTTTCACGACTAGGCGGATTGGGATATTGCAAAAAAAAAATGTTTTGTATCATTTCTGAATTTATTAGAAAAAGGATGTTTTTAGAAAAATAATTGTACATATATGCGAAAAACAAAATAAAGTAAAGAAAAAACGGTAAAAATTCGAATTGAAATTTTTTTAAAATTATAAGAGATAACTAAGTGAAATAAACTAGAATTTGTTTATCGTCCTACTAGTTTCATTCATTGAAAGCTGTTAATACAAGTTTCAACCTTTATAAACTTTACCTAACTCGAGGTGGTAAATTTTGACACCCTGTATCTCCTCTAGTATTCTAACAGGGTAGTCAGAACCTCAATTTTTCAAAGCATATGTCCGTCCTCCTGTACGAATCGTTCATACATCATTTTGGAAACCGACCAGTAGTTTGGGATATTCAGATTTATGACCAATTTTTTTGCAATTGGCTTTACACACCGGAACGACTCTGAGTTCAATGAGCACTGACCAAGGATTGCCAACTCAGCAAAAACACCTGTTCATCCGGTCTTGCTGCTATAACAACAAACATTTTATTTCTTTGACTTAGCTTCTGAGAACGTCTCTGTTCTAACTTTTTGTTTTTAAATATTAACCTTTGTATGTATTTTAAAATATTTTTATATATTATAGCTTACCTGCCTGTAACACTTGTGGAGCAAGTTTTCCACCTTGCATTTCATCGGGGAAACCCATAACACAGCCGACTGCTAACATTTGGATTTGTGGCACTTGCCAACATTGTGCATCCCCCATGGAAATAACACGGCACCGCACTTGTCCATTGTGTCATAGTTTGATCTTATCCATGACATTGGAAGTGTAAAATACACACACTTATATGTACATATATCCATATACATTAGGTTGTCCCAAAAAAAATAAAAATTTGGATTTTCTCGGAAGATCTTTCCTAATTTGGATACTCATAAGGTAAAGAATTTTTGAGAATTTTATCAGATTTTTCGGAAGTGCTTTAGAGGTCGCGCAAACTGATTTTGTACCAAAAATCTAGCGTTTTTGACTTTTATTGAATTATTATTGAAAATTGCTAAAAAAATCGGTATTTTTTCGGCTTCTGAGTAAATATTCTTAAAGAAAATTTTCCGACCTTTAATTTTATGTGCATAAATAACAAGTTTCGTCAGGGATTTTCCACATTTTGATACATTATATAACAGTTTTTCGTAAATTTTCAGCAAATATGAAAAAAATGCTTTATAACTTTTAAAATTTGTATGAAGACTAAAAAAAACTAATGATGCAGTTTAAAAGATTATGAAGTTTTAAATAAATTAGCAAAAAAAAAAAAAGAATTTTCTCTCACCGTTCTCGAGTTATACCCTTTTAAAACTTTGTACACATTGTATGAAATGTATAATACTATAAGGTGTGAACTAGGTTTGCATTGCTTTAAGCTTTAAATAATTGGATTTAGAAAATGTTTTTACAAATAAAATAATAGTTACTTACCACTCATACATAACAATTATATTAAAAACAAAGAAAAATAGAATTGTTATAAATCATTTATTATAGTTCTTGCGATGCTGCTCTACCCCCTGCAGTAAACTCTGAAAGTCTGTTTCAGAAATTGTGATATTGATATAACTATTAGCCAAGGCCACACCACGTTCTGCGACATCATTTACAACTTGCAATTGTTGAACTCTGTGTTTTGCTTCCTGAAATGATTTGTTGTTTTCCCATTTTTCTGGATCCGTTTGTAAAAAATCAGTAGAAATGTTGCAGGCTTCAAAAAAAGTTAGGCTGGCTTTTGTAATAAAACCAGTGTGGCCATATCCAAAAATATTTTACAGCTAAATCGGCTTAAAAATAATGCTAAAAAATGCTAACAAAAATCCTAAACTGCCAAAAAATAATGCTAAAGTTTAAATTGTTTTATTTTTTTGTTATTTTAGTTATAATATAATCTCACATCGTATAAATAAATCAAACTGATAAAAGAAAAACAATATAATATTTATGAAACATAAAAAGTCTTAAAACTATAAAAGAAATATACATATTTCAGTCTTTATATACGTACAAAAAAAGTTTTTAAACAAAAGGTACCATCCCATAACAAAAAATCAAAGGAACTTGACCCATAAATGGGAATTATTTAGTATTTTAATAAAATTTATATAACATGTTTAATAAAATATTTCATTTTATAAATTAATTACGTCATCAAACGAATATTCTTCTTCAGCTTCTGAAGAATCGATCAAGATATCATTATAATATATTAACGTCATTCTGTTTTGAATTTTCGTTTTTTAGATATTTATACCACTAAAACCCAATTTTAACTTCCGCGTTGCTAACTGGCAAAACCAATAACTGCATAGCAAAAAAAGCTAATTTACTGAATGGATTTTCATGTAATGAATGTGTGTATCCATATACATTTATCCAGAAATCAACTGTCATATGAATTTGGTTTCAGCCACTGATGTTCCAAAGTTGTAATTTTTCTACAGTGAAATCAATAATAAATTCTTTCGTTCGCTTAATTTGCATTTATTAGTTTTTAAACGGTTTTCTAAGATGACATATAAATTGAGCTATAAAATCTGGGCATGTAATTCATACTTGTTTTTTTCTATTTCAAAAGTTATGCTATCTCCAAGTCGAATTTATTATGGGTGGTCTTAAAAGCCCTGGGGCCTAATTCTGGTATTCGTTATCGAGTAATTTCTCGTTCCGAAAGCAATTTATTATCTAATTATTTCAGTCAATACTGAACGAAACGGAATTATTTTTTCAGTGTTATAAAGCATTAATTTGAGTTTCACAATACTGAAAAAATAATTTCGATTGGTTAAGTATCGACTAAAATAAAATTGCTTTCGAATCGAGAAAGTACTCGATCACGAATGCCAGAATTAGGCCCCTGATGTCAAAATTTTTTTTTTTAATATCTTTGTTTCTGTGAAATAAAACAATTTCTGTTTATGGCATTGTACAAATTGCTTGTGGTTTTTGTACGAGTTGTACTTGTTGTAGTACCGAGATTACCTGGAATGAATTCGCCTTGGGTATCTCTTTTCGATTCCAAAAAATTAAAAATCGTAATTGAATGAAAAAATCGTCTTAACATGAATTTAATGGATCAAACTGATCAAATTTTAAAACCATTTGATATGAAATGTCCTTTAAAAGATTGTACAGTTTCTATAGCAAAAAGTAGGGGTTTGTATTTGCATTCAACAAAAGTGTGTGGTCGTTTTTCAAAAAAAGATTACTTTAATATTCTTAAATTAAATAATGCTTAAAAATGCTAAATATGCATTTGAAAAATGCTAAACAAAATGCTAACTGCTAAATGAAAAATTTGCAGCTAAATCAGACAAAAAAATGCTAAATCTAGCTGCAAAAATGCCAAAATGGCCACGCTGAATAAAACACTGAATTTGTTTATTTTCAATCATGTCTTCTGTTAAATTTCGCTTCACTAATTCGTTGTTATTACTTGGTTCATGTAGGTTTCTAAGCATTAAACGCAAAGTTTTGGTATCTATACGTTCATCAAAAAAGATAAGGCCTGAAACTGATGCCGCAGAAAGGTTTTCAGAGTCTCGCGTGCAACTTTTTCATTAAAGCGTTTGTAATCATACAATTGTTTCAAAAGTATAAGGTCATTGAGAGGAGCGTATCGGGGACATTGGCATAGGTACCAATTTTTAATATATACTCTTAAAATAAATGAGGTAAACTCCAGCAAGGCATCAATTTTTGAATTTTGAATGAAAGGTTGTAGCTGGTTTCGAAAAATGCATATTTTTAGAGAGTATATAATTTTTATCATCCAGCGAGCTCGGTTAATGGCTCCAGGAGATTTTATTGTTGGATGGGGCTTAGGTCTGTTATGTATGAGTGGTAAGTAACTATTATTTTATTTGTAAAAACATTTTCTGAATCCAATTATTTAAAGCTTAAAGCAATGCAAACCTAGCTTTGTACACATTGTATGAAATGTATAATACTATAAGGTGTGAATATAGTATTATACATTTCATACAATGTGTACAAAGCTTTAAAAGGGTATAACTCGACAACGGTGAGAGAAAATTCATTTTTTTTTTTTTGCTAATTTATTTAAAACTTCATAATCTTTAAAACTGCATCATTAGTTTTTTTAGTCTTCATACAAATTTTAAAAGTTATAAAGCATTTTTTTTCATATTTGCTGAAAATTTACGAAAAACTGTTATATAATGTATCAAAATGTGGAAAATCCCTGACGAAACTTATTATTTATGCACATCAAATTAAAGATCGGAAAATTTTCTTTAAGAATATTGACTCAGAAGCTGAAGAAATATCTATTTTTTTACCAATTTTCAACCACAATTCTAAAAAAGCTTAAAAATGTCAATTTTTGGTAAAAAATCAATTTGCGCGACTTCTAAACCACCTCCGAAAAATCGGAAAAAAATCTCAAAAATTCTTAGCCTTATGAGTATTCCAATAAAGAATGATCGCCAAAATTTTTTTTGAATGGGACACCCTAATATACATACATACATACATATTTTATACATAAAGTATATCGTCACCTAATATGCAAAAGGGCGTAACAACACTTTTTATTTTTTATAGGAGAAGCAAAAAACGTTGTAGAATTAAAGATAAATAAAGATTTAAAGACATATTTTATTGTCTTGCTTAAAACACGACTACAGACTTATTTCTTAAGATTTTTTTTATTTTTTGTTAATATTTTTTAAGTTATGGTTGTTACGCCTTTTTGGCATTCGATATTCTGAAACAAAAAGACGTAACAACATTAAACATGAGAAATGGTGATTTTGTTTTTAGAATATAAGTATTCTTCCCACTTTATTAAGTAATAAACATGTTTTGTAGGAAGTTTATTAAAAACAAAATTTAAATTGACTTTTATTCGACCTTTAAAAAATTTATTATTATTATTATTTTATTAAGCTTGAGGTCTCTTTTTTTAAAAAATATTAAATTTATTGAACCAATATTTCGGCACTTTGTTGTGTGCCTTCTTCAGGGTTTTTTTCTTTAATTTTTGACAAAAAATAACAATTTTTAACAAATGAAATAAATTTAACAAAAAGTCATAAAACAATTTTCAATTAAAAACAAAAAAGGTTTTCCAATTTTAAAACTAATCTATTACATTATAAATAAATTATTAACGTCCGTTTATATTTTTACAAATTAAATGCCTATAATTTTGTGCTAAACTTTCAGTATCTGACTTAAAATTAATTCTCGATATTGTCGGTACATTTATAATTTGCAACATTTCTAACATAAACCTACGTTTATAATTATTTTCCGTATTTAAAACTGTTGTATTTTCAAAATCAAAATTTATTAAAATTCATTGTATTAAAACAGTACATAAATATTTTAAAATATCTATTAATTCTGAAAAAAGGTTGCAATTTTTTTTTTTTACTTTTATCACAATAAGTTGATGAACATCCCACTTTTAAATCTCTTGGATTTCTTTCACATACTTTCCCCATGAAAAATCCTTCGTATGCTTTGCCATTCATCCGTTTTCTTTTATTTTCCACTCTTTAATTTGTTTTTTGGCACTATGTTCAGTTTTCTTATTATTATTTTCCATTTAACAAATATTTTAATATTTATTTAATTTTTTCACAATACCACTCACTCAAAATATTACCGTTAACATTGAACGAAAAAATTACAAACACAAATTGACAAAAAAATCGTAGGCAACTTAGTTATTCCAAAATAAAGAGTCAGTTTTTTCATTCAAGTGTGTTGTTACGCCTTTTTGTTTTTGAAATTTATACACTTGTTGTTACGGCCTTTTGAATTTCGTTTGTAAAATCGTTTTTTCTTGACGTATAAGTTTAAAATTCTAGAGAGACATGTAATTTAGTTAAGTGCATTATAATCAATCAAAAACTCGATTTTGAATTTTTTTGTTGTTACGCCCTTTTGCATATTAGGTGACGATATGTAGATGGATATGCAAATATTAAGTTTTTAGTGCATTACTTGAATAAGAAATTTCAATATAGCGCAGTATGTATACAACTTAAAAATATGATGTATGTATTTCAATAATAATCGAAACCGACATATGTATGTAGTATGTTAAAACTGTTTTTTTTAGCTTTAAAAAAAGGAAAGCGCGAAATTTTAAATTTAAAGCTCAGTGAACTAAATTCCATTCAAGTAACTGAAAAAAATAAACAAAAAGAAAGGGGCAACATGTATACAATTACTAGAACATTAATAATATGGGTAATAAAGACATTTAACATCGGAATAATTATTGGAAAGCTAAACTTTTGTACAACGCTTCCTTTTGTGGTTCTTAACAACGTCCCATAAGTCCCCATCGATCCAGGAAAAACAGGGTTTCGTAAAAAATTTGCTAATGGTAACCTTTATGGAAAAAATTAGAACAATCAAATGTGTAGCTAACAATATTTGGGTTTTAAGAGCAGTTATTTGGCGTTGTTACTTTTTGTAGTATCGCCACCACCCTATACATGTAATCGCCTTGACCACAATTTAAAATTTCGAAACCAAAAATTTTAACCAAAAACACTTGGAAAAAAATGTTTCTATACAAAAAGAATATTTCACCAAAATTTGGACCATTATTGAGAAAGTTATGAACAAAACACTAAAAAATTCATTTTTTTTTTTAGAAAATTTAATATCATTTGAACGAGTAATCAAAAAAATCTCAAAATTTACCAGGAAGGCACTTTTGAGGAGTACTTAAAATATCACTACATTTGGGAAATAAAAAAATGTTTCAAACCTTCCCATATGGCGTATACTTTGCAAACAATTCCGGTCCATATGTTGCATAAATATATAACGTCCAAGTCCCCATCATATTTAGGGTCTTCGGATAACCTATTTCAACGGACAGACAGACATCGATAAATCAACTTCGCTCCTCATAAAGACACAGAATATATATACATACTTTATAGGGTCTAAGATTGATAATGTAGAAATTACAAAGAGAATGAAAATCTTTTGTATACCCTTTTACCCTTGGTGAAGGGTTTTTATAAAAAAACTCATACTTTTAAAAATTGAAACGAACTTGCCATTGAAATTCTTATTAACTTGGAAACCACACGATCAAGTTTTGCCTTTCAATTTGCAATACAATCTCACTTTTTACTTACCCACTCACACTTTTTTAATTGATCACGAGAATGCTTTCCATTTGTTTAGCAATTTTTCGTTCAATTTAACAGCTGATTACAAGTTTGTCTTGAAAGTAAAGTGCTTAAAAATTGCGTGCAGCCTACGCCACAGTTTTTAATTATTGGAAATTTTGATAAATATTTCCATGAAAAATAAAACAGTGGAAACAAGAAATGCATAACCCTGCGGCCACACGATCAAGGTGTTCTTGATAGTCTTTTAAATATACTGCTTGTCAAAATTTACATATGTAAATTGAAAGCTGCACTCAATTTGTGCGTGTATGAACCGGCACTTACAAATTGAGTGCAGCCTACCTCACAGCTTTCAATTGATGTAAATTTGTAAATAAACTGAACTGGCAAAATAAAATAAAGTAATTTGATTTTATTTTTGTTTTTTCTTTACCCACTTACAACTACATTTAGAGTTGACAAAAAATCAACCAATTGTAGTCGGGACTGTGAGAAAAGATAAACTCACTGTTTATTGTTGTTGTTTTTGCTTAAGCTTTGATATTGTTGCAAGTAAAACTGAGGTTTATAATTCTTATTCGCTTAACAGTTTTATTTGTATAATATCTCTAGCTTTATATAATTTGTAACGAGATTGCATATTAAAGTAGAGAGCTAAAAAATGTCTTGAAGAAAAAGTAGCTTCAGAGGACGCAGTGGTGGATTCTCTGGAAACAACAGAGTTCATGTTCGAAGAGGTCTTTTTGAAAGAAGTGGTCGGCCAACAGGTAGCGGTCATTCGGGTCGTGGTTTTGGCCAAGATAATTGTTTAAGATTTGTTGGTGGTTATAAAGGAACAAAACATATTAAATCCTGATAACTTTTCAAGTATGTATTTAATTTTTTGGTCACAAGCTGCTAACAAAATAAAATGCCGTTTTAAAATCTACAATAAATTAATTGGTCACACGTATGTAGGTTTACCTCAATTTCCAGATCCACGCAAGAGGTGGAACGCTATCAAGAAGCCACAGAACTAACGATACGTGGTACTTACTTTTCTGAAGTCTAATTTCTTGACTTTTAATTGGGTTATAATTTTTTCAATAAAAAAATTTTATTTGAAATGCAAATTAAAAAAAAATCGTTTTTTATAAAGGTAAGTACTAACCAATTTCTAG
Source organism: Pollenia labialis (assembly GCA_949318255.1). Taxonomy (NCBI): domain Eukaryota; kingdom Metazoa; phylum Arthropoda; class Insecta; order Diptera; family Polleniidae; genus Pollenia; species Pollenia labialis. Next base: position 35,100,725 of record OX439143.1, on the reverse strand, counting down.
GTTATAAATAACTAGTTAGTGTTAGCCAATATTTAGTTTAGTTTATCATGGACTTAAAGAAAGCAGTAGAGTAAGCTGTACAGATATATTTTCCGTAGTCGAGTGCAACTAGTTAGTTAGAGAGAGAGGTAAAATCACTTGTACACAAGAGTTTCGGTTAGTTTTTTCATTTTGCTCTTAATAAACTAATAGAAACTTTAGCCAATATGTCAGTCACCACTACTAAATCATATAGCTAGTAAATGACAGATTCTTCTTGTAGGTATGTTTTTACTACTGTTGCCTCGTGTATGGGCAGCAGAACATGTAATTATTCTTTTTACGTTTTTTTTAAATAATCAAATTAACAACACAGTTTTGCATCATTTGTTTGTAGCTGATTTTTTCTTGTCGAGGAGTGTGTAGACAAAATAATTAAAAAAGTATAGAAAATTGTGAAAAAATTGCAATGAAATAATAAAATATGAAGGTGGATATATTGATAATATAAGTATGTCCTTTTAACCTTATGGCTTTTAATTTCAGCGCATAAGTGATAAAAAATTGGAAGCCTTTGCTGTGGGTACCATGGGCAAACGGCAATTGTCAAAGAAAGAATTAGAAGAGCAAAAGAAAAAAGATGATGAAGCGGCTGCCGCACATGTAAGTCAACATTTATATTCACAAGGTGAACCAATTTTTTATTAAAAATTGTTTTTGTAGGTATTTAAGGAGTTTGTGGAAACATTTCAAGACACTCCTTCGAATTTCTCGAAAACTTGGGTTAAAGCCGGAACCTATGATGCTGGCTCAAGAAGTAAGATTTTTCTTTTATCCCTCTAGGTGTTAATTAATTTATCTAAAATTATTGTAGAGGAGGACAGTCGTGAAAAGGGTAAATTATACAAACCCTCTTCAAAATTGGAAGATAAAACTGCCGCTGAAAAAGCCCAAGAATACGCCAAAATGTTGGCTTCCGATTTGAAAAAGGATTCGCTGAGCTCAAAAAAGAAAAGTCAAGATAAAAAGAAAAGTAACTTGGAACTTTTCAAAGAAGAGCTAAGACAAATTCAAGAAGAACGTGAAGAACGTCATAAATACAAGCATATGGTGCAAACAGCTGTGGTACAGCCCAGTCCTCAACAAACACAAACAACGTCAACGCAAAATCAACAACAAAATCATCCTCCAGAAGAACGAACAGGTTCACACGATACAGGAGATCCAAATACGACAAATTTGTATTTGGCCAATTTGTGTCCAAAAGTAAATCACAGGTTATCGATAGACGACAGATTTCTAACGTATAGGAAATCGATTTTCCAGAAACTGTATTTAAATTCGACTGTTGACAAACTTATTTTTTACCGATTTTCTTTAGAAGTGTTCCGAACCCGGGTTTTAATAGAAATTTGACACGAAAAATGCTTGCTATAGAAAATTGGTTCAAAACCGGATTAATATATAAAACGGGTTTCTATTTAAATGGCTTCAAAACCGATTTTTATTCAATACCGAATTTTTATATAAAAGTATTTCAAACCCGGGTTTATGTAGATAATTGTTCCAGGAAATTTTTTTAATCTGGTTTTTTATACAATGTTGATATAAATTAACTTTTCCAACTACATATCTATATTGTTCTACAACCGATTATATTTTAGTTCAAAATCGGTATTTTATAGAAAATTGGTACAAATCCGCTTTTTTTTTAGATACCAGAAATACAATGTTTATTAAATCATTTTTTATATTTTTTAAAGCTGTCGGAGCAACAATTAATGGAAATTTTTGGACGCTATGGTCCTTTGGCCAGTATTAAGATCATGTGGCCACGTTCAGAGGAAGAAAAAATGCGTGAACGTAATTGTGGCTTTGTTGCCTACATGAGCCGCAAAGATGCTGAGAGAGCTTTAAAAGCACTTAATGGGTGTTTCATAATGGGCTACGTCATGCGCTTAGGTTGGGGTAAAGCAGTACCAATAATGAATCAACCCATATTTATACCACCACCTCTATTGGAATTAATAATGCCGCCACCACCATCGGGTTTACCATTTAATGCTCAACCACCGCCATCTGAATTAGCAAATCTGCCCAAAAAGAATTATAAAGAGTATACAACAGAAGAAGAAAAAGAGAATATGGAAAAGGTACATATGTAACAAAGTATTAATTTATTACCTTTAGGGCGTGGAGTTACATTTATGTTATGTTTCTCCAATCAGTAAAGCGTGGAATTATTTTTTTTCCATTTAAGAACTAAGTGAAAAAGTAAATGGCACCGATTTGTTTGTCTATATTTTTGATTGTGAATGCATTTTTTTGTCAAATAATAAGGGTATTCACGTCACAAGTTGCACCCTTGCGAAAAAACAAAAGTGCAAAAATATAACAACAACCATGGTAAATAAATGTAAATAATTAATTATTAATTTTTTTATATTAAGGGTGTGTGTGAAACGGTAGCAAAGTTCTACGGTGAAATGAAATTTGTTTGTGGTAGAAAATTTTCCTATTTGTGCTGTGTGAAATTATAACATTTTTGACAACGTAAAATTTTGACATAAAGAAAAAAACATTTACTAGTAGTTTTGTGAAAATGAATAAATTAATCAAGTTTTTACCAATAATCATTTCAATTCTGTTGGAATTAAGATCGCCCCAACTATTTGATGAATTCGTTCTGATATATTAACAATTTTTACAAAAAGTGTGGGCAAAAAAACTTTTACATGTGTAAATACTTACATTTTGTATAATTCTTTTTAATTTTTTTGCCGCTGGTACTACTTCCATATTATTTTTTATTTAGTTTAAACAAATTTGATGAAAAAAATAATTTTGTGGTTGTCAAAAATTTCTACACTAATGTCAAAATTTATACTAGCCCCCAGGGCTAGTGAAATTTTATTCACCTCAATAGTGTCAAAATTTTACTTCCATGAGTACTTTGCTACCGTTTCACACACACCCTAATTGGGCTTAAATTCAGAATTTGAATTTACAATTGTAATATATAATTTTTGGCCTCCTAGGCTTTTTATATAACTTGGATTAAAATAAATAAATAAATAATTATAAAAATAATGACTTCGTACAAATTTAAAATAATGTAAGGGGTGTTCCAACCATAATGCACGGAGTTAAACATGTTTTATCTGTATATTTTCCAATAATAAATGCATGAAATTCCACGCCCTAGATATCATCATTAAATTTTAAACTAAAATTTTTTATCTGCAGATTTTAAAAAACTGTGTAGTTAAAGTTATAGTGCCCACAGAAAAGTAAGTTAATTTTTAAACGGTTTCCAAATTTGTTAATTTCCAAATGATATTATTGAAATATTTTAGATCTGTTCTTCATAATATAAATCGGGTGATCGAATTTGTTATACGCGAGGGACCAATTTTTGAGGCTTTAATAATGAGTCGCGGAATAGAAAATCCTCTTTTTTCATTCCTGTTTGACAATGAGAGTCCCGCTCATATATATTATCGCTGGAAATTGTTTTCATTGCTACAGGGCGATACGCCTTATGAATGGAATGAAAAAGAGTTTAGAATGTTTAAAGATGGTCCAATATGGAAACCACCAGTGGCTAATTTTTATACTCAGGGAATGCCAGATGAATTAGTTATAGATCCAGATGCTCCCGAGGCTCATAAAGGAGCGCTATCAACGGCGTAAGTTTATTGAGAAGATGATAAAACAATCGCAATAATTATTCTTATATTTCCTTTACAGACAACGTGATCGCTTAGAAGATCTAATCCATTACTTAGCACCCGAACGCACCAAAATTGGCGACGCCATGATCTTTTGCATCGAACATGCTGATGCTGCTGATGAAATTTGCGAATGCATAGCAGAATCATTAGCAAATCCAGCAACCTTAGCTTCGAGAAAAATTGCACGTTTATATCTGATATCAGATATTTTGCACAATTGTACTGTTAAGGTCTCTAATGTGTCCTTCTTCAGAAAAGCGTAAGTTCAAATCAAATAACAATCTTTGCAGCCCACTAAGTGTTTCTTTAACTTTAGTATTGAAAAGCATTTGTTGGAAATTTTTGAAAATCTACATACTTTTTACAATAACATTGAGAGTCGTCTGAAAGCGGAGGGTTTTAAGACTAGAGTTTTAAATGTTTTAAAAGCCTGGGATGATTGGGCGGTGTATTCCAAAGAATTTTTAGGTCAATCGCGTGCAAAATTTTTAGGAAAACAGGTAAATACCGAAATTTCTCGTAATTTTGTACAAAGCAATAACAGTTATTTTCCAGTATCAAGCTCCTCCAACACCACCACCTCCAGAAGAGGTAAAAGAAGTCGAAGAAGAAGAAGAGGATATAGACGGGGCACCATTGTCGGCCGAAGAGAAAGATGATGAGGATTTAGATGGCATACCTTTGGATGGTGCCGCCTTATTGAAAGGTGTTCTAATGCGAGGTTTACCCGAAACCCAAAAGACTACACCGCGACGTAGTCAAGATGCTAGTCGCGATGCTGAATATAATGATGATATAGATGGAATACCATGTAGGTTTCCGAAACATTTATTCCAAATTCAATTTAACTTCTATCGGTTTCTTTATATTAAAACTAGTGGATGATGACATTGATGGTGTGCCTTTGGAAAAGAATCCACAAGAATTTATCGATATAAGTGGTAAAAGCTCTTTTAAACCTCGCGCTTTTATACCATCAAAATGGGAAACAGTTGATCCGGAGCAGGTGGAAGCCCAAGCTGTCACCACTAGCAAATGGGACACTTTAGATGCTCCTGAAGCACCTAGATTTTACAATCAATCTAGCGATGATGATGAAGATAATGATAATAGTCTTAGTTTTGATGAAATCAAACGTAAGAAATTACGTGAAATTGAAGTAAAAACTATGCAATATCAAGATGCTTTAGAATCAGGAGAGATTGAGGTTAAATCGGGTTTAACGTTGGCCGAACAACTGGAACATTATCGCAAACGTTTAATGAAAAAAGTGAGTATACAAACAGTTATTACCGATTGTTGGAGCAGGGAATCAAAATATAATTTATGCAAAAAAAAAAAGGAAGTGAAAAAGGAATAATAAGGGAGTAGCAAAATTTTGCATTTTTTTTTTGTTAAAAACACATTTTTCATTTGATAAAAGTGGGAAAAGAGCAGTTTTGACTTTTTGTAAAAAATATTATTAGATTATATTTACATTATGCAATTAACGCCGCAACATTTGCAAGCAACATTTTTTTTTGTTAGCAAGAGGTGAGGGAAGAAAACGGGGTTGAAAAAGTTGCACGACGACGCATGTATAGACATTTTTAAAACAGTACTACAACAATGAAACAACAGAAAAAACAACAGGCATTTTGTTACTAGAATTGAGACGGCAAATGTCAAAATGCTTTTTTAAAAAATGTAAATAAACAAAAAAAAAAATGACGCAAAACGTCACACACGAATAAAATCACTGCAAACAGCTGCGCTTGTAAGGTCACTTTATTAGTACATTCTGGTACCGATGAAAAAAAATGAAATTTTCTGTTCATAATTTTTTGTACAAAAAAAAAAAAAAATAATTTTCTTAAAAACTTTTTTATGAGAACTTTATTATTTTGAACTTTAAAAAACAAATAATCAAGTATGTTCTAGGTTAATGTCCTGTGTCCAGGTGACAAACAATTAATTGTGTAGAAAAATTTATATGAAAATCACTTAGTTTTTTGAGTTCTTTTCATATAAATTTTTCTACACAATCAATTGCTTGTCACCTGGAAACAACACATAAGAATCGAATTGAAAACGAAAAATTTTTTAAATCCCCTTAATTCATAAATTTGTGATCTCAAATCCGCATGTTTTTGTGTATTCGAAGTTTTTGTTCGAAAAAACTTTAGTTGAACTAAAGATCGCTAATTTGCTAACCGCAGCATGGTAGCAAAGTCTGATATTTATTAAAAATCGTAAAAGCTGTAAAGAATCAGAAAATTACAGAAACAAATCGCTTTTATCGCGAACATGGCCAAAATTCGCGAAAAATTGCAAACTTTTAAACAAACACTAATATTGTTATTTTGGCCTCTAAGGCTTGATATTGCATAAATGAAATAAATAAATAAAATAAAATTTATTTGAAATCGTTAAATCGATTAAAAAACAAATTATCTGAAAATAACATAAAAATCGTTTAAAAAAATGAGCTATAATTACATCAAAATCAATGAAAATGTCGATTTTAATTTTAGGGTTAGTTAGGGCCTTTTGCGTTTTAGAGAACGATATATTTTTGATTAAATTGGATAAAGAAGATTTAAAGCTAAAAGGAAAATTTAATTTTTTTGTTAAAAATATCACATATTCAGGTATGTTCTAGGTTTAGACTCGAATTGAAAACGAAAAATTTTTTGAATCAGCATAAGTCATAAATTGGTGTTCTCAAATCCGCATGTTTTTGTGTATTCGAAGTTTTTGTTCGAAAAAACTTTTGTTGAACTAATGATCGCTAATTTGCTAACCGAAGCATGATAGCAATGTCTAATATTTTTTAAAAATCGTGAAAGCTGTAAAGAATCACAAAAAAATCGCTAACATGGCTAAAATTCTCGAAAAATTGCAAACTTTTAAACAAACACTAAAATTTATTTGAAATCTCTAAATGGAAACAAAACAAAATGTCGGAAAATAACAAAAAAAAAAAAAAATTGCAAAAATAGCGAAAATTCGCGAAAAATTTTAATATTTCAAACCAGCCATAAAATTAATTTAAAGTCCCTAAAACTATAAGAAATGGCAAAAAATCGGTAAAAATTGCAAAATTCAAGGAAATTCGCAAAAATTTGCAAACAGCGGCATGATAGCAAAGTCAACTATTTATAATAAATCGTTAAAGCTGTAAAGAATCAGAAAACTTACACGACCAAATCGCCTTTATCGCGAACTTGCCTAAAATTCTCGAAAAATTGCAAAGTTTAAACAAACCCAAAAACTAAGAGATCGCTAAATCGATTAAAGAAACAAATTGTCTGAAAATAACATAAAAATCGTTCAAAAAAATTTGGTATAATTACATCAATATCAATGAAAATGTCGACTTTAAATTTAGGGTGAGTAAGGGCCTTTTGCGTTTTAGATAACGATATATTTTTGATTAAATTGGATTAAGAAGATTTTAAGCTAAAAGCAATATTAATTTTTTTGTTAAAAATGTTATCACATATTACAATAAAAGTCGATTCGGTCTTCTCTAATTGAAAACGAATAAAAACATGTGGATGTGAAATGCAGAACACCAATAATGCTAAAGTAATCCACTTTCGAGTGGATTCGGATTCTAGAACACACCCGATTAAAATAAAAGTCGAATCGTTTTACTTTCACCAACCCATTACTACTCTAATTGAAAACGAATAAAAACATGTGAATATGAAATGCAGAACACCAAAAATGCTAAAGTATTCCACATTCGAGTGGATTCGGATTCTAGAAAACACCCAAATATATTTTTATCTTATTTTGTTTTTTGTACAGTTTAACATATTTTTCGAACACCAATGATAAATATTTTTTGAAAAACATAAAAAAAACGTTTTCCGGTCCTTGGTTATAAGCTAATTCATAAACTCCACAAATAAATTCTTTTTTTTTTTGTTAAAAAATATTTTTTATTTTTCGTGAGAAAGTAATAATCAAGGCCCATTGAAAAGGTTTGCGCAAGAAGCCTGATGATGATTGTTTATGTTCTTTTTAGTTGTCATAAGTTGTTTACATTTTGATTACATGTGCATGTATACGTTTATGGTATCCCAGCAAATAAAATTGGACCACCTGACCCATTTTGATAAAATGGACTACTCCATGGACTGGTCCGATGTAATGCAAGCATGGACCATGTCATTGTTAAAAAGTGTTTGCAGTGAGACGACATGTCTTCGTTTTTTAACGACGTGCTTTCGATTTTAAACGACTTCAAAACTAATCCTCTTGAGTATACCATGGAGTAGTTTTAAAACTACTCCTTAGTGGTCCAAAGGTGGGTTATATACCATGGAGTAGTTTTAAAACTACTCCTTAGTGGTCCAAAGGTGGGTTATATGATCCTCTCCTAGGACATCGTAATGTTAAATAGACCAGGTTTTTTCCATACGTTTGGGTTACTTTTGGACTAGTCCTGGTCCTTTGTGGACTACTCTTTACACGCGTGTTTGGACTGGTCCTATTATTTGCAGGGATGCCACACATACACGTTTCTTCCTTTTGCTTTGTATATGTGGTAGTAAATTTTTGACAACTAAAAAGAATTGTTTTTTGTTTTTGTACAGTAAGCAGACCTGATAGATGGGCCTTGGTAATAATTTAGCTGACAAATTAATTTTTTTTTTGTTAAAAGATTACTTTTTATAAAACCACGCCACGCCTATCGTGAAGTAAACCGTTTTTCACTCCAAATGTTGCTTTTCCCCATTAATTTTTTAATGAGGGAAAAAATTTCGAAACACAAAATTTTATTCGCGATAGGGGTGAATGTTTTTTTTTTTTTTTTGAAAAAAAATTATTTTTGTTTAATCTTTCTTTTGTTGAAAAATTAAATTTGGACATTTACGGCTCACTTCATAAACGCAGTGCACAAATTTCGCAACCGTCGTGCTGTGAATACGGTTACCATGCAAAAATGAACTCAAGGCATTGTCTACAGACATTTTGTGGAATTTTTGAATTATATATGTATCTTTCAGTGTTGAACATCTCTCTTTTAAGGAGTCCCTTACGGAAGTTGTTGATTCTCCCCTAAGTTATATGCACAATAAGGAAAATAGCCCCGATAGTCCCAAAAAATCACGTCATCGATCGAAAAAATCGCCATCGCCTATACAACATTTTAGTAGCAGTTCACGTTCCAGTCCAGCACGTAGTACTAGAAAACGTTCTTTATCACCATATAAAAGTAGCAGTAGCAATAGCCGTCGAGAACGTTCTCCCACTTCAAGTAGTCGTGACAGTAGCAAATATAGCAAAAGGCATCGTTCCCGTAGTATATCGGCCTCACCACCGCATCCACTAGAGAGAACACAGTATGTGTCAAAATCAACACGTTATGATAGTCCACATTCTTCTTCAAGATTGAAAAGGTTTCTTTCTATAAAATTATTTATGTTTACACTTTAATGAAAGAATTTTCGTTTATTTTTATTTAGATCACCTTCTCCTGGCTATACACGTTCTTCTAAACGTGATTTGGAACGTGATTCTTATTCAAGCAGTAGTGGACGCAGTGAAAAACATAAACACAAACATAAACATTGAATTGTTCTAGATAAACTTCCTAAAACATAAAAGTATAATTTGAATAAAAAAACACAAATTTAAACGGGAACCTCAAACCTCAAAAAACATTTTATTTTAATTTTAATTACAAAATCAGTTAAGATAATTTACTGCATGCATAAAAAGTACACTAACTATAATCTATTCCATTTTCCATGGAATTATCTTTAGCGATATTGATTTTTATTCTTTTTACTGCCTGTTTTTCAAATAAAAAGTTTCATTGAAAAAAAAAAAAAAAAACAAAAATTTGTTTGTTTCCAATATAAAATTCCCGAAAGACCATTTTTATTTTGCTTACAAAAACAGGCAATTTCATTTAAATAACTTTAAAATTATTTTCTTAATTTTATTTACTGCTTAAAACATAAGTTTTATTTTCTAACTTATAAACTAAAAATCAAGTAATGCAAGAATGCAACACAGAAATAATATTTTCTGTACTTAAACTAATGGGTCGATTACGGATGGCAACACAACTGAAGTTGAGTTGACAGCACCGAAATAAACCAACGCCGCTCATGTTTAAAATATACAAATGTTTCTTTATTTTATATTTAACTTCAGTTTAGTTTCCATCCGTAATCGACCCATAATATTAACCAAATAATATATCGAAATCATTTGTAAATTTTATTTGTTACACTGAAATTAAAAAAAAAAATTTTAAATTACTTATTTTTTGAGTAGGAAATTAAAATAATTATCATCGGAACGTACAGGTTGGTGATGAAAAAAGATTTTGAAAACAAATCGGTTTGAAATCGATAATGTCGTTTTCAGTATCTTTTGAAATTGATTTCCAATTCATTTTCCCCTTTTGCCTTGTCTATATTTATTTTAATTTTATGTTATTTATACTAATAAAACTGTATCTTAACCAAAAAATCAGAAAAGGATTTTAAAAATGGTTAAAATTTCAGCTCAAAACGATATTTTTGATATCGATTGGTTTTCATCACATACCTGGTAATATTAAAAAAAAAAAAAAAATTATTTAAAAAATTAAAATCATTTTTTATATTTTTCTCGGCTTTTTATCAAAAATTAAAAATTGAAGTTTTATGCTGATCATAATAATAAACAAATTCTGTTACTGTAGACTTTTAAGTAATATGCACTCTTAAAATATGAAACAGGGTGTATAACCAACAATATTAAAGAAATTGTTTAAAGGGATACTTAAGGTTTAAAACAAAAATTTGCCTTCCTTCTTCTCTAAAGAGTTCGCCCTCGGTTTTTAACATACATATGTATCACATAAACTGCATTCGATACATTACAAAACTTGTGAAACAACAAGTCTTTTTTAATCAATTATTAATTTCGGTTTCCTGTTTGTAGACTTCAATAATGTCTTCTATTATTTCCCAGTGTTTATCCTTGCTTATATCAGAAACAAAGGGCTGCAATTGGAAAGTTTAATGCCTAAACTATTTAATTTCTATGATTTATTTATATGATTTTATAACTTACTGTATACCACATGGATTGATCGTCTGATTCATCTGTGAGTGGTACTTGTACGCCGTATGTTTGTAGAGCCAACGATAGACAGCAAATGGCAATGTGTGTGGGTTTGTGATTGAGTATTTTGTATGAATGATGGAAATCTTGTAAAAAAGATGCAGCCGTTTTAGCTATAGGCACCGATGACCACACATTACTGCCCAACCAGTCCTGTAATGTTTTCATGTAGTAGAGTAAAAACTAGAGAGGGGAAAAATGGTCAATTATTTTCTGTTGTACAAACATATATGTTATTTTTTACATGTGAATTTTATCTAGTACCTAGAAACGTTTTGAAACTGTTTGAAAAATTCTAATATAAAGTATATTTTTGATCAATTTTAAGCAGAGAATTTTTGACTTGACAAAACCATACAATCAGGCAAGACGAATTCATGTATGGGGTGTTGGCGATACTTCAACAAAAACACCAAAAACCCAACATTGTATTTTATGTGTTGCTTTCGTTGGTCGATATGTCCAAAACACAAGTTACTTTTGCCATTCCTCTCTCTAATTTAGAAAAAAGTAGCACAGCTGTGCTTTCAAAACCACCTGAAAAATGAAATCGCCATGCAATCAGGGGGTCTACTCTCTATTGCAATGCGAAAACAATTTCGATGCGAAAGCTAAATGCCAACTTGGTACTCTCTATCACTTTCGCAAAATGTTTTTAAAATGGATCAATACTGGCAACAAAAACGAAAGATGGCGTAGATTGACAGTAATGAAATGCTAAAATATTTGAAATTAAAAATTTAAATAAAATAAAAAGTGATGATTTGGGAAAAGAAAAAAATAAATAGATGCGAAAGACAAATGGGCAAATGCATTAAAGAGTACCAATCGCTAGATTTGCTACCATTTTCTTTCGCATCGCAATAGAGAGTAGCCCCCCAGGTACGTTATGGAAAACGATTTTGAAAACAAAACGATGTGAAATCGATAATGACGTTTCAGTATCCTTTTAAATTGATTTCCACTACATTTTCATATTTTTTCCTGTCTTTTTTCTTTTAAATTTTATTTTATATATCGAGTCATAATTTCATATCAATGAAAATCCTTATTTATCGCTGAATTTTTAATGGAGAGCCGTTTAACTAATGCGAACCCACTCTCGCCAATGGCACGCTAATGTTAAAATCTTGCATGTTTCGCCTAAAAAGAACCAGTGCATTATCGTTGAAACCCATGCATTTATTACTTTTTTTTACGTCTTTTTTTTGCCGGGCAATTATGTATAATAATTAGCTGACGAATTGCCATATTTTTAAAAAATTAGATAGGTTTAAATTGTTATCGGTTATATTTTCTGTACAAATTTTTCTAAAAATACATTATAAATCCATTTAATTTCTAAGAAATAGGAACGTAAAAAGTGTATCTAAATAAAGAAGTTTCATTGATAGAAGATATTTTGATAATAAAATTCAATTTAAATGTATTTTTCTAAATTAATTCTTAATGGAATAGTTAAGCACTTATATGTTTATACATTCTTTGTTAAAAAATTATCATAAATATGGAAGGTGGAATTTTCAAACTTAAAGCTTCTTTAGTTCCATTAGTTTTACCTTTTGGTACTAAATACTTGATTTTGTTGTTCTTTAATATATGAAAATTTATAATAATACGGGGTTTCTTTTCACAATAAATTTTTTTCATCAATATTATAAAATTATCAACCGCTTATCTAAGATGCTTTTTCTAATATTTTGTATGCCTAGAAATAATGATGCAATTTTGTGTATTCTTGACACTGGGTGCAAAAGTGTGCAAAACCAATAAAATACAAGCTGATTCAAAACTTCTTTGTTTTAAAAATTGACTGTTTAATAAAATTGTGTATTTTATACAAAGTAAATCATTATTTCTAAAAAAAAAATAATTTGAGAAAAAACTCTTTAAAAGGTATTTTTGTCAAACAAAAAAAAAAAAAAAAAAAAAAAAATCAAAAATATGATAAAATCTTTACTCTGGCAACGCTGTTTACATAATATATTCAAACAAAAGAAAACAAAACTTTGTCAAATTAAAATTTGTGTGTCTAAACACCGAACAAAGTTTAAAAGAGAATTCAAAAAACTTTGTCAAAGCAAACTTTGCCTGTCCAAAAGGGGACGGACTTATGAGACTGACATTTTAGGAGATGATGCAAGTGTTGCCAATAAAGTCATTTATTAAAAACAAAAAACGAAAATTTAAAATGATGTCGCTTAAACTTTATTTGCGGTAATGCCTCGATATGTAAATTAGACTGTATTTTGAACAAAAAGTTAACCGTCATATTCATAAAAAATATTTTTGATTTATAAAAGGTTTATGAAACAAAAATCCTGTGCAAATTTAATTCAGTATTGTATGTTAAAATAGGTCGAAATTTATCACACCTGCTTAAAAAAATATAAAACGGGGAAAAAACTCCATTAAAGAGAACATTTCTGAAAAAATTCTTAATAAGAAAAAACCTTTCGAAAAAATTTCTATAAAGAAAATTATTTTTGAAAGATGTTATCTTAAACTAAATTTTTTGAGTTATTTTCTTTACCCTAGCTTCAGAAAAAATTTTAATATACATATTTAAATTGTACTCACCTTATGAGGATGCTCAATATTCAAATCAAATTTCAATGTTCGAGCTATTAGTAATTCAGCCTGAACAATAGCATCACGCATTGACCAATATTCATCGCCTAACTCTAGGGGTGCTGCTCCACGATTAAGTGTACTGTGAGATACATTTATAACATCACGGATTTTTACCGGATCATCCTTTATTTTACCAGCCAAATATAGAGATGATGCCGCAATTAACTTAAGAAATAAAATTTCAAGAGAAATAACAGTTAAGATCAATTTGTATCATTATTTAAAAAAAAAATCGATAAAATGCGCTTAAAATATGCACTAAAAAACCTAAAATATGCACTAAAAAATAAAAAATATGCACTAACATTTTAAAAAATTTCCAAAAAAAATCGTTTTTTAATTTTACTAAAAACAAAAATAGAAACTGGGAATTATTTCCTTCCGAAGGTTACTTTTTTTTATTATATTCAACATTTTTTAAAGTCATTTCTGAAAAGTTGAAGGAATGTGACTATTACAAAAAAGCTTTATAAAAATACATAACTGAAATTTAGCTCATAGAATAAATTCGAAAAATAAAAAATGTTGAAAACAAAAATATAAAAAATTCACTGCCTGTTCAACGATTTCGAATGTTAACGTACGCATAGAAAATTAGATTTAAAACAAAGACAAATTTTAGAATTTTGTTTTAAATTCTGAAGCATCTGGCCAGGCCCCCATCTTCTTACTACTGGCTGCATTGGAAGGGAAATCAAGGGAAACATTTCACTAAAAATTGCAATATTATCCTCTGCAACGCGGTATAACCCATGTGCCAAGTAAGTAATTTGTAACAGTTTTGGATAAAATATTTTAATTGAAAGCCTTAACCATGTACATAAGGTGCTGCATCGTTTAAAAAAAGAAGAATTTTTTTTGTCGAAATCATAAAAATCTTGTATTTAAAGCAAAGCTCAAAAAAAGCGTATTTGTTGATTTTAAAAATTTTTTGGAAGGTTTTTTTTTGTGTATTTAAAACTTTTTTTATAACATGAAAATTAAAAAAATCACTCAAAAATGTCAAAATATGTATGCATTAAAAACATAAATATGCAAAAATATGAATTTTCACCAAAATATGCAAAATAAATCGCAAATTTAATGATTCGGAAAGGTAATTGGTCCACATCGTTCTTAGACTACCGACAAAAACATGCATTTGCATAAAAATCGCCTCCCTAATAATAATAAACATTTCTACTTTTTTCAAAGCATATGAAGACGTCTACCTATATGTTTCAGAATTAATATTTGTTATATGTAGTCTCTATTAAAATACAATTATTTTTATTTTGATTTTGAAAAAAGAAAGACCTAAAAACCTCAGCAAAATTACTATGTTGCCACTGAGAAAAATTCAAGACCGATAACAAAGAAAAATAAAATAGTTTGATGAGTTTTTTTCTTACTTTTCACCTATTTTTTATAAATACTGCATACAGCTAAGTGTAAGAGAAAAATAAGTGAAAGATCGAATTATTTTTTATTTTGCGTTTTTATTTGGCCTCGAGCTCAAAAAAACCTTTTAATTAAAAAAAAAGTTTGAAGGAATAAAATTTAATTTAATGTTGCTTTATGTTAAAATAATGATAATAAATGTAGTCCCATTCTAATTTTTTTTGATACCCAATTCGAAAGGACTGGTTAAAATTTGTTAAGCGTACTATTTCGCAAAAAAAAACCTATCGGTCATGTTCTGACAATCGCACGATTTGAAATAGCAAAATGCCAGATTAATTTTTTCGATTTGAAGTCGTCAAACTTCTTGGGGTTGCGATTTACAGAACACCTGTTATGCGATTTCAAGTCAGAATCGCAATAATACACGTTTTGCGATTTTCAGAACATGTCCGTATTTTTTTTAAGGATCAATATTTTCAGTATATACTTACATATTCATCATAATCTGTTGTGTCGACTTCTCTAAAGAACCGATGATAAAAAATAGCTGCACTGGCTGATGTCAATGGTTTAATTTGTAATTTAATAGCACATTCAAATAAAAAACGGGCCACAACACCAGGTTTATCATTTTTTCTTTAATAGAAATGTAAAAATAGTGAAACAACTTATTCCAATTACCACCCTATATTAAATAGAATATATCGTCACCTTAAATGAAAACGGACGTAACACAAGAAAAAACTTTAAATAATCAATTACAATATACAGAGCTGCCATTTTGGTTCCTTTTGGGTAATTTTTAGTGCTTCTTTCCTTCTCAAATATCCGAAGCTGTATATAAATACCCGTTTGGAACAAACATACCCGCCAATATCAAAATGAGCTTCAAACGTTCCCTATACATATATGTTTTGAGAAAATTAATGGAGGTTAGTCATATTTTTCCCCTAGGTGGGACTTTTAGGCAGCCATGGAAATTATTCTTCAATATATTTCTAGCCTATATTGAAAATGTTCTATGGAAAAAGTGGGGTTGGTCATATATTTGAACCGTTTAGGGGCAGGGCAGCCTAAGCGCTGCAGGGTTCAGACTTAAGAATTTCATTAAACTACATTATTTGTATGGGAGACCCCCTAAGGGTTCGAGACAAAGGTCAAGTAAGTTTTAAGGAAATGTTTATGATAGAAAAACTTAGGGAGGCCAGTCATAAATTTAATCCCCCTAGGAGCGATGGTGTAAAACATAATTAGATTAGTGTTGAAAGCAAACTAAACAATTTGTTGTGTATAAAAAATTAACCCTTTTCCATTGCTAAAATATATGTATGTATGACTTTGGAGCACATTTTTAATTGATTTAATTACGAAGTTTGTTATGTCACCATATACATAAATAAAACAAAATCGGCAAACTTGATCCCTACACAAAAAAAACCGTTGTTCTAATTGTACGGAAATATGTGAACGGAACACGTGATGTTCCTACGGATTAAAATTGCGGCCGAGGAACGTTAAATGTGGAACTATTCCAAAAGTCAACACAACTCCAATTAGGGAATCGTTCTAATAAAGTATTCTTGGCGTTTAAACTTACTTAATAAAGTCGATAGTATTGAACGCAGAGATAAAAAATTTGCTTGGACATGTAGTTTAACAAAACGACAAAAATCAATAAAAAAAACCGAATTACGGATTTTTGTGTACTTACGTCCGTTTGCAGTTAAGGTGACGATATTTACATACCTATAGTCTGTCGGTTTAACTTTCAGTAATTTATTCTCTTGAGCCCGATTTTGCAAAGACAACACATCAACAATGTTTTTCATGTTTGTATTCCTTGCAGACGTATCCGGAATTTCAGACTATATTTTTTGTTGAAAATATTTGTGGGTTTTGAAGCCAGAAGTAGAGAAAGTTCCTTACACGTCACAGAGTTACACGTGGAATTTTTGTTGAAGTCTCTTTCAAGAAACAATCGAAGTTTGAAAAAATGGCAACTATAATTTATAATAACAGGATTTTAATTATTTATATATATATATTAACAAAAAAAAAACTTTAGAGGTATAATTTCACTTGACCAGACACCAATTTATGATATTGATCAAATTAAACATACCCACTTACGTATGTATGTATGTACATATTTTGTTCGGTCACAAAGTATTCTTTATTTTTAAATCAAAATTCGAAGTTTTTTAATTCACTTAAACAGAATAAAAACAAGTTTAACTTACAATTTTTTGTTTAGATTTATAGTATATGTTAAAAAAAAATAAACTTGTGTTTTTTTTTAAATTGCAATTTAATCAACTAAATGCACGAGATAAATTGAATGGTTGTTACAGGGTTGTTTTGTTTATATGCCGCAGCTATTTTTTATAATATACATCAGGGGTGATATTTAGTTAGTACTTAGAGATGCCATACTATTGGAATTAGTAATAATCGATAAGTTATAAACATGTTATGATAACGGTAATTTCTTTTCATTTTTTTTACCAAATGCTGCACACATTAAATATTTTTTATAGCTCAGCAACAAAAGTTTTAGTGCCAATATTAAAACTATTAATAAGTCCCTTAAAAGACAAAAAAGGAAAACAATAAAAAACAAGCAAAAAGTAATGTCTTTCAAGCCCTGATTTTTAAAAAATGCATAGCTTATGTGTCCATATGAATATGGATCTATCTAGGTATTTAATTTAATTGAAATCTGTTAAATAGTTTCTGAGGGGCAGAAATTGCCCACTATCTCCCCTCGTGGTCCTATAAATATGGCTCTATCTAGGTTTAAAATTTCGTTTGATAATGGGAACAAATACCCTAATCCGGAAAGCGACTTGTATGGGGGCTATATAAAACTATGCACCGTTTCAACCTATTTTCTACACGCTTGGTCCTTGTGCCTCTCTCTTCAAAATTGCGAACTGTACTTTGCGCACAAGGCTTCATGGCCAGCCATACAGCAGGACGGACATCGTTAGATCAAGTCAGAAAGTGATTCTGAGTCGATCGGCATACTTTAAGGTGGGTCTAGGACCCATATTTTAAGGTGTTACACACATCAGCACAAATGCATTATACCCCCTCCACTATTGTGGTGTGGCTACATAAATTGGACAATGTGTATGAGACTAAAGAAGTTTATTTTTTTATATATATTTTTTTTTATTTAATGCCTGATTTTTTTTAACAAACTTAGAAAGTATACACGTACATATCAAAAATTTAGTCTAGCTTATTATGAATTACGTTATCGATTACTGAAATTACCAAGTAATTTAAGCAGTATGGCAGTATTTAAGACAGGATGTTGATACCGCTAAATGAAGGAAGTGTTGTATTTAAAGTGTGTGGACAAAAAAAAGTCAACAATAACAAGTTTACTGTTAGGCAACCAACATTTATTGATTTTTCTTTAAACTAAAAGTTGATATACTTTTTTCGCATAACATAAAGGAACCACAAATAACAATAATGAGAAAATTTTTCTAACTACATATTTCTAAATAAATACCTATATAAAATAATAAGAAGAAATTAAATAAAAAAATCTTACAAAGCAAACAATAACAACAATAATGTAAGTTGTGCATTTACTAATTAAGCAAATATACAGAAAACAAATAAGCAAATTTGTAAATAAAACTACTACATACATATGTATATACAGTGGAATCTCCCATGAACGGACACCGAAGGGGCCGTTGAAATGTGTCCGCACAAGGGGGCTGTCCGGCCAAGAGAAAACTACAAATTTAAATCAACAAAACTTTGCCTTATATTGTTTGTTTTATTTAAAGATACATACTTTTATTAATAAAAATATAAAAAATAAACAATTCAATTGGGTTTAATAACAAAAAATCATTAAATGTAGTTCTATATGTAATAAAAGCTTAAAATGTTTTATGAGTACTATACATATTTAACATACCCACATTTAACTATGTTATTTGATGTAGTAAATATGATAAACCGTGCCCTGTTGTTAAAGCGAACAAATTAAAAGAGTCTTGGCAGGCTTATTTGTAAATTATGACATGAAAAATTCGGGAAAAAAATAAGCTAAGTGTCCGTCCAAGAGAATTTTTTTTATCTAGCGGATGTCCGCGTCCGCTCATGAGAAGCGTCCGTTCAAGGGAAAGCGACTGCAATGCTTTTCTTATGGAGCGCTGCCGGGACCTAGCAACAATGTCCGTTTAATGGGGGTGTCCGCTTATGGGAAGTGTCCGTTAAGGGAGATTGCACTGTACATACATACATACTTATTTATTAGAATATGATAAATTTTATGACGTTTTTTTAGTGCAACATAAAATCAAATTTAAAAATAAACTCATCGTTTTTTGAAATAAATAAAATTTTTAGGTAGGTGTATTTTTGTAAATACAAAATATAAACTGGAAATGACCCTGAACTTTTACATATGGAAACAGATTTTCGTTTAAGTTTCTTTTGATGGATAATTCAATAAACAGAAGTAAAGGATTTTAAAAGAAAATTAAAAGAATAAATTCTTTTTATTAAAAATATTAATGACATTTCTTGAAGTAAAAGCAATGCGGGCCAACGATTTGTTATTTACCTACATATTTGTTATATCGTTATTGGTAACGGCATTTTAGTTGTATCGGGAATGGTATTTTAATTTACGGCGAAATTATTACGAAATTACAATACCATTTGACCTCTGGTACACAAAATTTAATACCGGTTTCTGTTGATTTTACAATTAAATTAACTAAATTAAACGAGAAGCTTAAAAAAATAAAAGACTGGAAGGGGTCTGAATGACTAAAATTATACATTTAAGCAATTATAAAAGCTGGTCCAGCTGACGAATTCACTCGCCGTCATAACTACATTTTTTGATTTTCCATCCAGCATTGTCGGTGTGATACGTTTTTGTTTATGGACAAAAAAACTGAATGACATTTTTCTGGTAAAAAACATTTTGTATCAAAATTATCTTTTGTTAACATATGTATGTACATATCTGTGGCATTTTAACAAAACATCTTAAGTCGAGATAAGATAGCAAAAAGGTTTTTAATAAAAACTCGGTAAAAAAAATTAAAAACTAAAATAAACCAAAAATAAATTAAAATTTCGGTATAATACAAAATTTTAAAAACGTTAACAAAAAATGTATTTTTCAACTTTTTAAATTTGACTTAAGATATTTTGTCATAATGCCACAGATATTGTGAACCCACATATAAAACACATACATAGGATACATATTTTTTAAATTTATTTTAAAAATAAAATTAAAATCTATGGATTTTATTAAAAAAATTGCAAGCGACCTCACCTTATTATATAATGCTTTTTAGCTACTGAAACTACATATTGAGAGACATCGGTTATATTTAGCCAAACTCGACAGTTTCATCGTCGATACAACTAAAAACAAAAGCTACAAATTATTTTTTTTATAAAATAAAAATTGCAACCCCATATTATTTACTTCAGGGTTTTTCCATGATATAAATGTTTCCCTTAATATAACGCGGAGACCAAAGCGCGGCGTAGCTTCATTTAGACCATTTTTTATTTAAATACCCCCTTCGATTTCAATTTTATTCGATTTTGATTTCTAGAATATGACCGTATAAATACTTAAGTTATTATAAAACGGACATAAGCTATACAAAGTTTTACTTAAGTGCTTAGCATAGGGTCCAGTAGAGCTAAACCTCCTACACTCAAAAAAAATCAATTCATCCGTACTTTCTTGAATCAAGTACAGAAAGATTGAATCAAGTACGGATTTTCAATCGCAAAATATGTACTTAAATTTTCCAGATTCAATCCCGATTTCGCACTTGAAATAATCTGAAAATAAGATTGATTAAGGTAAAACTAAGATTATATCAATCTAAAGTT
Organism: Pollenia labialis; assembly: GCA_949318255.1. Classification (NCBI taxonomy): domain Eukaryota; kingdom Metazoa; phylum Arthropoda; class Insecta; order Diptera; family Polleniidae; genus Pollenia; species Pollenia labialis. Next base: position 35,079,981 of record OX439143.1, on the reverse strand, counting down.
GACTTTATTTCGAATTAGAAAAAAAATTTTTGTGATTGATTTCATTACTCGTATTACACCTTACAGAATGATAAAACACCAACATCATGCCCGATATGGTTTTTACTTAAGAAATCCTCTGTACATATTTAACCAATAATATAAACTAACCCCGGGTCTCCACGTAGCAATATTTATTGCGGCAAACGTCAAATGTTATTCCTCCATTCAATTTGCGACGTATAGACCGCATATTGTCATGAGTGACAATGATTGCTCTTCTGATTGCTTGAGGAGTTATTGCTTAGCAATCTGCTGCAAAATGAGTTTTTATTAATCTGACATTTCATTTCTCAGTACGTTTGTTTATTACAAAGCAATTTCACGTGTTCTCCAGCAGTATGATCAGCAATTATTGCGCCATTGTTCTGTCGATGTTACTTTTTAATCCTTCGTGGTACACATGAGTCTGTTCAGACCTTTTTTCAACGTGTATTGAAACTCAAAACATGCGTAAGCCGGAGGGTTAAACAAAACGAAAAGTTATACTATACTCATTTCAAGAAATTCCGGGATTGATTTTCGAAAGTAATCCCATTTAGGATTGTTTTGAGTACGTTTTAGTGTTATACGTACTTGAATTTTTGAGTACGACCCGTACTTAAAGTAATCATAAAAACTTGATTTATCCTGAGTGTTTTTCTTTCTGTGTGGTTAGTTAAAAATTAACTCTTGGCAGGCAGCCCATAGCATTAAATTTTTTGTTTGAAAATATAAAATTGTTTGTCAAATCTTTTCGGGAATTTAGAGTAGTGTACTGCGTATACATTGTTAAATGCGCCTTAATAGCAATTATATCTGTGGCAATAAATAATAATGGCGTAAGTTGACTTAAGTACTTTTTTATTTTATTACATATTTTTATTCTCTTCTTCAAGAAATATCACTCACCTAAATTTACAGTATAAAATGCCATTATTAATAAAACTACACGCATTTTTATTTTTACTTGCACAACAAAACACACAATTTATTTTAGACAAAACCCTTAATATCTCAAAACACGAAATTTACACTTAACCCATTAAACGCCAAGATAATTTAAAACAACAAATATTGAAATTCATTTATTTGTTTATACCATAAATAAATAATGAAAAACAGAAAAATAAAATAAAAAATCCTGGAATTGTGTTTTTAAGGCTGTAGTGGCGTCATGAGTATGCTATTTTTTATGCATGAAAAATTTTAAAGCATACTTTTTCAACACATAGAGCACCATAGCAGTGCTCAAATACCCATTTTATTCTGTTATGACACTAATGACATCGTAACTGATTTGTTATTCTTTAAGAAAGAGGTTTCCACCGCTAGTTGCAACACCAGAAGCGACCGTGTGGAAACATAAATTTTCTGGGTAAAGTTTTGCAAATAAAATCGAGCAATATTGCGTTGAAACGCAAGCAAGTCCATTTGAGATCTGCTGGCAACATGATATGAAAAAAATATGTCCAAAAAATCAAGCACGACTCGGGATCCAAGAGGGAGTTTTGATCTTTCTTTAATCGAATTGGTATAAATAACCGGAGCGGATGCTAACGATCCTATTTTTAAATCCAAATCTCACTGGTTTAACTCTTATGAATTATTTTTAAGAGTGGCTAGCAATAAAATTGGTTTGATGCATTTGAATATTACAAGGTCTGTTTGTCCACTTAGGAGCTATTTTGCTTTATTTTGAAAACTTTATTGTCTATCGCAACTGCTCAAGTGGGATAAAATCTTCGCTATCACTGCCGAAAAATACTTCGACTTCACCTGGTACATCATTTGGCAAGCGATCAAAAAGAATATCTTCAGCATTCCCCTCCTCTTCATCTGTGTTATAGTCCGGATTTGGTTGAATATTAGGGATATAGAAACTTTTGTGATCATCTTTATCTAGCTGTTTTAATTTGTAAAAGCTTAAGCATAAAAAATATATACATATCTACATATATACACAATCTCTCTTCAGAAATCTATAAGAAACTTTTGTTTCAACAAAATAGTATTTACTCTATGCTGCTCAATTGTTATTGCAATATTTTTTGGCACAGATATTATTTTTTTAAGTATATAACTGGACTTGAACTTGTTCAAAATTTTTTTTTAAATGTCCTCTTAAAAATGTTAGTCATGCACGGGTTATTTAAATAGTAGCTTTATATATTAACAAAACGTGTTTCCTGCAGAAAGTAATGCTTTAGTGAGTGTTATAAAAAGTAAAAGTCAAAGGTTAATTTTTGACTAAAATCCCAAGCGGTGCTCAACACCTTTCTAGCGACGTATTGCAAATACAAATCGGACAAAAAAGGTTAAGTTATATAAATTGACTAGAATCCCAAGCGGTGCTCAACACCTTTTTAGCGACGTATTGCAAATACAAATCGGACAAAAAAAGGTTAAGTTATATAAATTTTCATTTTTGAAAAGCATAAAAAACTGACATAAACATCTCGCTATCTCGAGTCTGTGGTTAGATTTTTAAGATATTGTAATGCAGAATCGAAGAATTCCTAAATATCGGTTATTTTTGGCCATTCATTGGACAAACAAATTAACCGAACTTTTTATTCTTCAAAAATACAATTTAAGACCTTTGTTTTTGACGCGGTTTAGCTCACGGAAGATTATTGCTAGAGCCGAACTATTTTGGGAATCTTCATAAAACATGTGACAGTAAGTTTTGAGGGGTCTACATCAACAACTTTTTTTTGAGTCAGTCTAATTGTATGTACATATGTATGTATGTATATTAAATTTGAACAAATTACGTGGACACACATCAAACTTGCGTCAAATTCTAATGCAAATAAAAACTATTTTGATTTTCGTTAAATTCACATCAAACCATATGTGTGAGTTTTTTTTATTACTTACCTAATTACAAACATTTTTTTTATAGTTTTCGGGAAAATAAACAATATTAAATCGAATGAAAGAATTATGCATAAATATACGCAATAAACTTTCAATATATTTTTTTAATTTCTATTGATTAATTTACTTTCTATTTCTGAAATAAATATGGTATGTATTTATTTTTTTACAATAAGAAAAACATCTTAAAAACCACATTTATTTTGAACACCTATACAATAATTTTAGTTTATTATAAATAAAAGAAAATTAAAAAAAAAAACAAAAAGCCAAAATATTTATTAGTAATAAAGTATTAAAGACATACAAACATGCAAAATAAATATTTTTAAGGAAAATCTGTGGGGTTTTAATGTTTATTTGTTGTTTAAATTTCTGTTATTATTGTCTGTTGTGGTTGTTGTTGTTGTTGCATTTTATTATATCTATGATGAGTATGACGAGACCGCGAAAACTCGCAGATAAAACCACACATGACAATAGTTAAAAAAAATATATTACTTAGTTTATCTATTCGCACAGTGTTTCAAACTAATGATTTTATGTCAAAAAAAAAAAAAATTTAAATTTATGCACAAAATACTTAAACCGTAGTAAACATACATATTTTTCAATATGGTCACCTCCTACAAAACTATTTTATTTCTAGTAATTTTTTTTAACATATTATGGTTACTTTAACCGTAAAATTATTAGTTATAAACATATTATTGTTATTTTTAACCAAAACATGTTTGGGGGCAACTATAATTTGTTTGTGTCTTCCGGATGGAGAACTAATTGAAGAAATTAAAATAAAAATAATGTAACGATTATTTGGTTGCCGGTGGCAATAATATGGTAATAGAAAAATATTATTAAACATTTTTTATTAAAAAAAGTTTTGTTGAAGGTGACCATATTATTTTTTCTCTACGTGTGATAATCTGATATCTAGTGCAATTTGTTAAAATTTTATTATTTTACATGATATTCTAATATGTAAATCCCACATTTGTTTTTATTAACTTTTGCAATATTCTTTATTTTAAAATACAGGGTGGTGCAGAATGAGCTATATAATAAGACAAGCCGGGCAGGGCACATGGCGGTTTAACATATGTTAATGTATATATGTAACATAATATGTTAATTATATAATTCGGGTACGCTGATTTCATGGTGCTAACCGTTTTTTTAGGTTAGCTCTTGTTTTCGAGGTTGCACAACATATATTCGCGTAACTCAAAAACGGCTTAATTTATTAAAATTACTTTAAAAAAAAACCGAAATTCCGCAATAAGGATTTAATTTAAGAATTTTATTTAACCGCCATATGGGTAATTCCACAGTGTTGAACGTGACAGTCGTACGAATTGAAAATGCAATAACATTTTAAGCAACAAATATTTTTCCGTTCTTTTACCCTTAAATTATATCACTAAGAAGGCATTGTTATCTATGCTCAAGTTTATGGAAGGCGCGATTCTAGGTCAACGATAATTGCAAAAGAAGTAGCGGTTCGAACGTGAAAAAAATAGAAGTAGTTTTTGTGGCCATGTATAAAAAGGCGTAATTCAGCGAAACCTGGAACAATTTTTTAATCAAACTACTTTCAGAATTTTACGTACCAATGTTACATTAAAATGCCTTTGGTTTGATTCAAAAATCTTCTGTATTTTTTTTTTTTTAGAATAAATCTGGGTCGATACGTGACATTTCGAACGTGAAATTTTTTCCATAAAAATTTAACTGAATAATGATTAACACAAAATAAAAATTTACCGTTAATCAGAATAACATATTTCTCTTCGAACTCTTCCTTAGACTACAGACCATGTAAGAAAATTTTTTTGGAATAATTTTTATCAAATATCACCTCTTTTAAGGAAGATAATATTTAAGAAAACATACAACAAAACATTCTCGCAAATAAGAAATTACGTTTGCACAACGTTGCAGTCTGATTGTTTATCTAAGTGAACAAATTTATTGGTAAATTAATAAAATTAGTAGAATCTAAATATTTCTCTATAACAATATCGTAAAATAATCAGCTTTTAATAACTTTTAAATTTTCGGTCACGGAGGACCTTTTGACGGAAATGCCCACATGTGTATGGTTGACCAACCCCACTTTTCAATCATTTATTTCTTACATACCTATGGAGATAGCGCTCAATTCCTTAGGGGACCTCCCATTCAAAATGTTGAATGCAGGCTAGAAATATATTGAAGAATAGTCCCATAAATGCCCAGGAGTCGCCCCTAGTGGGATATAATGTATGACCGACCTCAATTAATTTTTTTGTCCTATACATTTTCTCGAGACATACTTGCCCTTATTTCCACTTCTAAGGGGGGATCCCATACAAATATTGCGTTTTATGAAATTCTTAAATTAATATAAACTTTAAGAATTTTGTGAAGAACCATCGATTAGTAAACACGCGGACCTAATTAAAAATTAAAGGCTTTTGCATACTGTTTGTTTGTTTTTTTTTTCATTTAATTTTCCAACTGCAATGTGAAGTCACAAAAAGGAAATAAAACTAAAACAAACAATGCAAAGAGTGCCAAAGTACCACAAACTTTATTTCCACTTTTATATAGAACAAAATAAAAAATTATTTTTTTTATTTAGTATTTTTGCTCCGTTTTTGTTCTATATGCACGATTTTTTGCATATAGAATACAATAGGTTACGAAACTTGTCACTGAAGTGTTGTATAGCACAAAGTCAATGTCTCATATTTCGAAAACTATAAATGATACGAGCAAACTGATGACACAGATCGACAGATCTCTAAAAGTTTACCTAAAAATCAATCTTAACTCAATTTTTTATATTTTGTATAGAACACAATAACTTGTGCAACCTCCTACATTTTCAAAATAACGGCATATCTCGAAAGCAAGAGCTAACCTAAAAAAAACAGTAAGCACAATTGGATTCAGCGTACCCGAATTATGTTAAAATTATGTTAACATTTCGAGCACAGTGTTATTTATCAATCAGGTTCAAATAATTTTGTTCTTTGTTCGATTTTATAGTTTTTATCATTAATTCCCCAACATTGCGCAATGGTAATTTAAGATTATCGGTTTTCACCCTTGATAGTAAAGTCCCTTGTAGACCTTGTAAATCTTATTAATTTAGTTAAAGTACTAAGATTTACAACACTGCAACAACAAAATGTATTAGACTAACATTTCAAGCAAAAAGCAGTAGTAAACACGTTTGTTAAATAACCCAGGATAAAAGAGTTGAAGAAACTATATCTGTCCCTTTCCCTCACTCAGCAACTTCATTAATTTACAATTCTAACGAAAAATACACTCATGCTTTGTAGTATAAAATCGTATTAAGAAAAGCAGAGTTGTACACTTAATACAAAGGGTGAAAACCGCTATTGATATTTTGTTCTGTGTGTATGGGATGTCAAATTCTTTCTATCACATTTGACATGACAAGGTATACAAGTGTAAAGTACCCTTAAGCAGATTTGTAAAATTTCGAAATTTTTAAATTTCTTTATTTTATTATTTTTTTTATTCTGTAAAAACTTTCCAAAATTTACTATTCCTTTGGAAATTTCACATTTTTAGGACATTTTCCAAATCTCAATATTTTTAGGACATTTTGCAAATTTCAATTTTTAAAGGAAACTTTGCAAAATTAACTTTTTTATGACATTTAGCAAATTTCATTTTTGAAAGGAAACTGAAAAATTAATTTTTTTTTAAGAAATTTTGTAAATTTCACAATATTTTTGTTAGAAAATGTTGCAAATTTCACAATTTTTTTTTTGTAAATTTAAAAAATTTTAGTATATACCCAATAAAAAATGGAGCTTCCAACGAAACAGGTTTGTTAGGGAGAAACATCAAAGTTTCGCTTACCATTGCGCTTACGGAAGATATGGATTTTATATGCCGAATTCGCACTTTGAAGCAATAAATTTTTGACACATAAAGCGCATTATTCAGCGCATATACAAATTGTTGGATGTAACGATAAGATTTATACACTGAATGTTTTGATACAGTTATTTTTTAGTATTCTCCCTTACAAACCTGCTTCGTAGTAAGGGAATGCAGTGGCACTTGAAATGTTATTTTTTTTTATAAAAGTTGTTGCGAGTTCTTTGACTTACTTCACTGCATTTCTGTAAGTCTTATTGCGTATCGCATATTTGTGCGCTTATTTTTTTAAATGTACCATTAGTAGTGCTTCGCCAAATGATACAAATTTTTATTGGATATTTTAGGAAATTTTGCAAATGTTACTATTTTTAAGGGAAATTTCGAAAGTTTCAACATTTTTTTTTTAGAAAATTTCATTATTTATTTTTAGGAAATTTTGCAAAATTCACTATTTTTAAGGAAATGTCGTTAATTTCACTGTTTTTCATGGCATTTTAAAAATTGCATTTTTTTTGGACATTTTTCTTATTTAACTATTTTTTAGGATTTTGCAGATTTCACTACATATTTTTTTAAATACATATTGGAAATTAAATATTTTTAGGACATTTTGCAAATTTCAACAAAATTTTGCAAATACCCACACCATAATATTAGAGAGGTTATTATAAGTTTGTGCTAATTTTGATTGACTGAGAATCACTTTCTTAATCGATCTAACGATGTCTGTCCATCTGTATGGCAGGCTGTCCATGTAAAACTTGTAAACCTTGTCTAATAGATTTTTAAGCTCATTTTTAAGGTTTTATATTTCCATTAAATGCATAAACCAACATTTTGATCTTATTAAAACCACTGTGCATTATTGTATATTTCATGGTTTTATGGGCTCTCCAAATTACCCCAACGCTGCTGATGATGTTTGATATGAACGCTGAATGTTGAATGGTGTGTATGGACAGATGAATGGACGGACGCAATTTATGACAATGTACACCAGAGAGATATGACTGTAGTTGCAAAAATTCGCTTGACTTGGTCACTTCGAACGGTTTTTTTTCTTTAATTTTATTTTAATCTGTTAGTGAAAATACGACTAGAACTGCAAAAATGTTTGCGTAAGAGTAAAATTTTTTTTGTTACAAAAATTATTGGAAATAATTATTACAAATTGCTACAAGAAACAGTGATTAAACATAAGTTAATAACTAATAGAAATCAATCTTAATACGATACATTCAAACAAAACAAAAAAATATAACGCAATTTATTTCGAAATCGAAAATTTCAATACTTTTCTGTTATGCTTTAAAAAAGTTTTTAGAAAATATTAAAAATCAAGCACTAAAAATAAATCCATACGGGACGATACATCTATTTTTATGTAATAATTTTATTTTTATTTTTAAGTTTGTGTTTTTTTCTTTTTGCTAATTTCTACAAATATTTTTTTTTTGTTTTTTTGTGTTCGTTCTTAATAATTTTTAAGTTTTGTGCGTTTTCAAATATGTAATTAGAAAAAATCAAGTGAATGTCGGCAAAATAAAAAAAAAAAAATTTTGCAAATATTTTACATAGAAAATATTTGTTTATTATTAATAAAGGAAAACGTTTGTTGGAAATGGACGGATATCAGGCAGTGAAATGTATTTTTAAATGAATATAATTTTTTTTCTTGATTTGTTTTCTCTTGCTAATAATTGTGTCCATTAATTCATGTTAAATAATTATGTCTGCTGTTTGTGCAAAAATATTTTAATATTTTGTTATAATTTAAAAAAGTTTTACATCATTTTAGTATTTCAGTTAATTTTGGGTTAAAATTTTAAAAACGCGGCAATTTTCCTTTAAAAAAATAGCGAAACATTTGTTCAAAACAATTCAAAATAAAAGTATACCAAATTAGAAAAACAACAATAAGATAGTGATGAAGATCATTTAAAAATAAATTTAAAAAAAATTGAAGTGAAATGTGTTGAAATTTTTAAATAATACATAATTTAATTTGTCGTTTCTAATAAAGTGTTGGCTGGACTGTCAGCTGTTTCGAAAATAATAAAAATTGAAAACATTTAAAAGCCATTTATAAAAATTTAAACAAAAAGAAAACATTAATATTTCGAAATATTTTTAAACATTTATGTATAAAAAAACCAACCTAATCTGGGATTAACACATTCAAGTGCAAGTTCGAAAAACTCCATACGCACGTTGTTTTTTCACTAACACTCAATTCAAATGAGGGCTTTTACGACGTCGTGTTATCTCCGTTCCCTTTTGAAGCAACTTCAAAAATCCCTTTGCGTTCATACGATGATTTTTGGTTGCATGTATTTTTTTTATTTACAGTAGGGACTTGATTACCCGTAATTCGATTAACCGGTAGCAACAATTTTCAGGAAAATAAAAAAAATTTTTTTTGTATTGATTTAAGTTTTTAGAAACGATTACCTCTGTTATCCGGCATTATCTCTGTTGTACGAAATTATAAACATATCCTTTTTTCGTTTAAAAATAAATTTAAATAAAAAAGAATTTCCCAACGTACTGGAAGCATGTTTTGCCAAAATTACCTTTCTTGTGTGTCCGTACTAATATGGATCTATTTACATTTTAAATTTCATTAAAATAGGTTTAATTGTTTCTGAGAAACAGAAATTGCCCCCTATCTCACCTCGTGATTTGGCCCATTTTCAATAGGCTTGGTCCTTGTGCCAATAAGAATCTATGTATCAAGTTAATTAAATTATCTCCAAAATTGCGACCTGTACTTTACGCACAAGGTTACATGGACACCAGCCAGCTTGCCAGCCGAACGGACATCGTTAGATCAAGTCAGAAAGTGATTCTGAGTCGATCGGCATACTTCAAGGTGGGTCTAGGACCAATATTTTAAGGTGTTACACACATCAGCACAAATGTTATAAAAACTCAAACCGAATCTTTTTTTACCACTCTTTCTTCTCTACACCGTTCATTACAAACAAAAAAAAAAAAAACGTCGAAAAAGCGACTTCGTAAAAGCCCCCGTGTGAATTCAGTATAACACACACACTTTTTGTACTTTCCCAACAAACACGAAGCCAAACTTTTGATATGAAATAACTTTATCATTCAACATCAAACAAAATTCTTAAACCTTTTTCAATTGTTTGATTTTAACATTAAAACTCAAATTGATAATGATTTAAATATAAAGGATAGACATACAAGATCTTATTAATTTGATATAAAATTGTTATCAAATGTTATTCTCAAATCTAAAAAAAATTTCGCAAGACTCAAGCGAAAAATAATTGTAAACATTAAAAATGTTTTATAAAGTTCAGTGAATTCGCCTTAAGAAAACCTGAGTTTCCTGAGAAAATATATAAATTACACTGTGCAAGAAATTGAAACTTTTTTTTGAGACAAGCTGGGCACCTGCCTAATTCTGGTACGCTGAATCCAGTGATGCTAGGCGTTTTTTTAAGGTTAGCTCTGGTTCTCAAGATATACCGTTATATCGAAAATGGAGGAGGTTGCACAGCATATGTTCGCGTAACTCAAAAACGGTTTAGTTTATTTAAATTATTGAAAAACTTTTTTCTAAGATACGCTGTCGTTTTAGAAATATAATTTTTGGTAAAAAAAAAAACAATTTTTTAGCCACATTTAAAAATTTTTGTTTTTTAAAAATTCATAAAAAATTGGAAAACGCAGCTAGGCTGCGGAATTTCGGTTTTTTAGTTTTTTCAATAAGCAAAAGCGTTTTTGAGTTACGCGAACATATGTTGTGCAACCTCCTCTATTTTCGAAATAACGGTATATTTCGAAAACAAGAGCTAACCTAAAAAAACGGTTAGCACCATTGGATTCAACGCACCCGAATTATCTTGCCTGTTTTTTAAACTAGCACAGTGTTATTTTTGAGTAAAAAACTGATTACAAAGAGTTAGAATGCGAATAAAAATAAAACGCGAAAGAGAAAGAGAATAAAGTATAAGTTTGTTGTATGATTGGTGCCAAGCCATGACATCTTTAAAACCAAAAAAAAAAAAAAAATGCAGCCAAATATTTCGTCTTCCCAAGTGGACGGAAAGAACACTATTTCATCTTTAAGCTATGGTACCGAATGCTTACCTGACAGTTTTTTAAATAAATAATGAATTTAAATTAAACAAATATTTTTCATTTATGTTTCACATTGTGGTAAAACCACATTTGAAAAACATTTTAGAAAAACGATGATCTTCAAATCACTTTGTCTTTTGAGAAAAGTTTTAATTTTCAATATGAAATCAGAACTCTGTTAGACAACCGGATATTTCTTGTAGGCCATTATTTGGACGAGTCTCTTTCGGCCATTCTTTCCTAATGGTTTATATTTTTTCATATATAACTTTCTTTTTACCAAAAATTTGTAACTCTCGATCATTTGACTACATAATATCTAAAAAAAATCCAAAATTTTTCATTTCTTTTAGATACTAAATAACCAATTAACCAACAAAAATACCAGATAATAAAGTAACAATGAAAGTGATAACACATTAATCAAATAATTAAAAAGTTATAACAAACAAATAACTACTACAAATTATTAAAAAAATTAATAACTTAAATAAAGAAACTAAATTAAATACCAATTTATTATTTATAAATAGTAAGTAGTAAATAAAATAATTTGAAAACGATTCAAGTCTTAAAAAAAACAAAGTCAAGATGCATGCACAAGCTCAAAGCCAGCCTTCAAAGCGACAACAACAACCTTCTCTGCCGATTTATGCAACCGAAGGCTTGAGTCCCAAAAAGACAGCTTTAATAATTGTTACAGTGGTTGGCTGCATTGCCATCTTGTGGCCGAAAGTTTTCTATCCCATGATGTTTGCGGCGGCTCCAACAGGGGCCACAACAAAATCAAATATTAAAGAAGGCCAACGGGGACCAGGTGGTAAGTAGACATTTCTTTATTGAGTTAAGAGCCATATAAACAACACAAGCAGTTTGGCACCAACAACAAGATGTTGGTGTGAATATTTAAAATTTTTAATATCCACACAAAGATGCTTTATACTTTTTTCACATGTTTGTGTAACCGTTTGCGTGGTTTATTTGGCCCTTTTACTCCTAATATTTATTGTAAATTTGTTGTAATTTTGCATATTTTGTTCGTCTGTTTTACGTTTGATTTATTTATGGTTTAGGTTGTTGTGATGTCGTGCTTGATCGGGAGGAATTTTTCAATTCATCTTCTTTCAAAAAGCCTAAAAGCTTGGAACCTCCCATAGAACCCTATGGGCCACAATTATATCGTAAAAGTTTAAATATTTATACTGGTGAAATAAGTACGTTTTGTTTTGAAGTGCTAAAGGGTTGAATATTATTCATTTTTGGAAAAAAAGCATGATGGAATTTCTTTTAATACTTAGTTCAAACTAACAACGAAATCATTCTTAACTCTTCTCGTAATTAAATAACTCAAGATTGTATTATTTAAAACTTTAGATTTAAAATCATTATCAGGGAAACCGTTGATATGCAATTATGTATGTACATATGTATATGTTTTTCCTTGTGCGAGCAATGGAGCAAAAACAATCAGCTGTATTCATAATGAAAATTTGGCATGAAGTTAGCACAAAGTTTATTCATAATACACTTACCAAACTCTGACTAACGATTTAATAAACTCTTGTTAACGAGCTGTCAAACGCTTGAAACTTTTGAAAAACAGCCGTTTAATGTTAAACAATTTGGTTAGTTTTTGTTTTATTTTCTATCCTTTTTTTAAATTTATTTTAATTATAAAAACTTTAAATATAGTTAGTTGATTTATTTAAAGTTAGCAGATGGAGAAAAGTTTGTTTTGAATTAACTGTGTGCTAACAAGCTGCTAAGCTTAAACGGCATTTTAGTTAGCAACTCGTTGTACGTAGTGTACAAACTGTGGTTGTTAGTTTTAGAACATATTTTTGCATATTTTTCAATATATTAGTCAAAACAGCATTTTGTTTATAGTTTATAGTGGGCTTCCACCTTTTTAAAGCATATACACTCAGGTCTCGTTTTATGCGATAGATGCGTTCCAAAAAAAATCGCATTAATTGAATTCGGATAAAACGATACTCTAGCTTCATATAAAAACTAATAGTTCGTTCCAAAATTCTAAAAAACCACAAAAATTCAAATTTTAATTAAACAAGTAAGAGTGCTATATTCGGCTGTGCCGAATCTTATATACCCTTCACCATTGTGCGAGCAGAATACATAACAATTAGACAGAAACTAAATAAAACTGGTAAATATTTTTTTTTTAAATAAGAGACAACCGGTTTTGAACTTCGATTTTCGTAAGGGCCCAGAATATATATACTTTATAGGGTGTAGGATCAATATTGTAGAAATTACAGTTATACATATATACCTTTTTTACCTCCGGTGAAGGGTATAAAAAGAGTAATTTTCGGGAAGTTAGGGGTCTAATCACCCCTGCATACGATAGACACTGGCGTATCGAATGAAAACTCGATAAATGTAATGTCGAGTTACTCGATGTCGAATGGTATTATTTCAAATTCAATACATTTCATTCGATATCGAGTTTCAAGATACCAAATAAATAATTTCGATGAATTTTGCTCGATATCGTATGCGGTGATTAGACCCCAGTATTTTGGTTATAACTCATACAAATTTCCGACATTTTGGTATATAAGTCATATACATAGGACATATGGCAGCCCTAAAATTTAGGTTTTTATAAAAATTTTGATGTTTTTTAGCCCATTTTTGGAGTATTTTGCTCATAAATTACCCATTGTCTAACCGATTTGATATTTTTAAATAGGAAGAATTTTACCATTTACTAAAGTTATATTTATATATAAACATTTATATATACTTGTATACATATACTTTAACAAAGTTAATTATAAAAAAAAAGAGTAATTTTTGGGGATTCAGTATTTCGATTGTAACTCTGCCATTTTTTAACCTATTTGACAGATTTATATACCGACGTGTTAAAGAAAATTTACCATTTACTTTAGCTATAAAGCTTGGACTCGGGGAGATCTATAGTTCCCGAAAGTGGGTATTTAAAAAAAAATTTAATTTTGGTCATAACTTTTTTGTATCTGCACCGATTTTCCCGAGTTTTTTATAAAATATGTCCTACTAAAAATTTCCGATATTTTGATATATAAGTCATATCTATAGGACATATGGCAGCCCAAAAATTTAGGTTTTTATACAATTTTTAATTTTTTTTTTATGGGAGGTACCACGCCCACTTCTCCAATCCCGCCCACATTTTGTAGAATGGTGTGTATTGGCAACCTAAATGTGTGTACCTAATTTGGAAACTTTGGCTTTTGCCGTTCCCCAGATATACAGCAAAAAGTAATAAAAATACTACAAATACAAGGGATTTTTGGAAAAAATTAGAGGTAGTCGTGGTTTTTTGGTCATATCTCAGCCATTTGTGGACCGATATAGCTGAATTTCAGTAGCAAAATTATAATAAGAATACCTGACATAAAGATACCCCAACCAAGTCCCCATCATATCTGGGGGCTTCGGAAAACCCATTTCAACAGACAGACGGACAGACGGACAACCGGATTTGAACTTCGCTTTTCATAAGGACCCAGAATATATTTATAGGGTGTAGGATCCATATTGTAGAAATTACAAACGGAATGACAAAGTTATATATACCCATTCTACCTTAGGTAAAAGGGTATACAAATCCAAACAAAATCGCATAAAAAAAATCAACAAAAATATATTTGGGGCATTATTTGTAATAAAATTTTTTTGTCGAAATTCCTTTATAGTTATTTGGCACAACTAAAGTTCTAGTAGATATAAACAATTGTGCGAAATAATTAAATTTCTATGATGTTTATTTGTCGAGTTACGGGGTGGTAAAGTGTTGCCGTTTTCAAAAATATGTTTTTTTTAAATTATTTTTTCGAACTAAAAACTAATCAAACAAAAAAAAAATTTAAAGCGATTCTTAAGAAAGTCGATTGGTCTTTAAGCAAAAAAAAATTAATTTGAAAAAAACATTTGTTTTCATTTGCAAAACCGGAAATGACCAATTCAAATCAAAATTTTTCTAACTTAGTCCTAATTTTTATGCAAATTTCTTTACACTCGTAAATGTGATTTTGCAATGCTGTACCGTAAAAGACAGTAAAGAACGAGTTTAAATTGAAATTTTTCTAATTCCGACTTAATTTCTTGATTTTGTTTTTTTTTTTACCGAAATTAGCCTTCGGCGTACTTTTTAAATTGTAAAATTTTAATATGTGCTCTTCATAAGTTTAAGAACACTCATACATACATACGTATCGGCTATGCATAGAAAAAACTCAAAATAAAACAAACTACATCCCAGTGGGAAAATGTAATCAATAGGAATCGAGAATGTAATACATATCTTAAATAATATTTGATTCCAGAATCCATTTTTCTTAACACGGAACATGTCCTAGGATTGTAATAAATTATTTTAATGCATCCTTCGAATGAATAAAATAATGCATACTCTATGATCAAAATTTGTAAACGACATAAAGGCAGCAAAAAATAACGAATTTTTATTAAGAAAATATATAAAAACACGAATAATAGTAACGAACAGAAACAATACATTACAAGTTCTGTAAATGTGGGAATATACGTGGTAATCAGTGCCAATGTATTTTGTCTGATAAAATTACCTTCTCGATTCCAATGAATGCATTATTATACTTTCGGAAATAATACATTATTTTTTAAGTTATGTATTTATGTAATCAATTCCTTATTTTCCCGCTGGGATATAACGATTATATCAGTGCTGCAAACATGGTTTAATAAAAAAAAAACGGGGGAAAAAGCTTAAAAAACGTCTAAGATTTCAAAATCTGTCAAAATTTTAAAAAAAAAATAGTAAATTTAAAAATCGCATAAATTTGAATCCGCATTAAACGAGACCTGAGTGTATTGATACTTGTTAATTTTTTTAAATGCACATATAACTCTTGTATGAATCTTAACCTCATAACATAATTTTTCTGTTTAGCCCAATAGAGGTTCCTCAAAGAGGAACAGTCTAATAAATATTTCAATAAACAAGCAAAGTTATCATTAAAACGAAGATAAGATATGCAAAACACTATAATAATTTTGAAGGTTTAGGACAGTCGTGTACTTTGGGTTAATTTAATTAAATATTCCTTTTACTCCTGCACCCAGAGAAAAAACATGTTTAAATTTGGTCACCTCCAACAAAACATATATTTTTTTTAAGAAAATTTTAAACAGATCATGTTTCTTTTAACCAGATTATTGTCAGCGACAACCATATTATGGTTAAATTTAGTCCTCCATAAAGAAACCACAACCATATTGTGGTTATTGTTGGAGTTGACAATATTTAAACATGTTTTCCTCGGTGTGTGGTGTAGCATAGGGCCGTAAAAAGACTTTTCCCAGTACACTCGATCGGATGTGAGATGTTTTAGTGCCGGTTCACACACGTCAAGTTTGGCTCATCAAGTCTTGAGTTTTTAGGAGAGATCAATGGTATTCTCTTTTCCCTTCTCTGCTTAAAACTCAAGACTTGACGAGTCAAACTTGACGTGTGTGAACCGGCACTTACTTCATTCCAGTGTAGACGTATACGGGATAGCTCAGCTTCGGTTTGCCGTTTACATGTTTGTGATGGCCGTCCTTTTCTTCGGCTGCCCTTTGGGTTTCACTCTATGGCTTGGTTAGCAATATCGTTTGGCTGTTTACGTTATGTATGGCCGCTACAATTCCACTTTCAGAGTTGTAGCGAAACCAGCGATTTTGGCAGACAGTGAGTTTTTAGTACATGCAGCAAATTAATGTTAAAACATAAACAGTCTTACCTAATATACTTAATTAATTAAACAATAATTATAGCTTTGACTTATTTTAAGTACTAAAAAATATTTCTAATAGTCAGTTTGCACTACAACAAAATCTAATACTTACGAGACTCCCTAGTTGTCTAGTTGTAGATTTCCGATACAAAGCAAAATTTACTTCGCTACTGGATTTTGACGGAATCAAGTACATAGAACTTAGTAATGCGACTATGGTGTTTTCATTTATATATGTATGGAGTACTAAAAATATTTAACATTGTTTTCTATATACATATGCAAACAAAAAAAAAAAACATAAATGGCGGCATGTTAAAAACATTCAAGAATTTTAAGAAAATTATTAAAAAAAAAAAAAAAACAGATAAATATTATTGATATAATAAATCTAGTTGATTATAAACAAACGGAAAATACAGGGATAAAAATACAAAAATTGCCACCTTAGAATTTCATAATCTGGAGACAAATGCAATTTCATAGCAGTATTTTAAAAAGTTGCAGCAACAAAAATTGCAAGTCCGGACAATTATTTCACTCAACTTGCATGCCATTCGACTAATTACTCGACATTTGCGTTGATAACACGTAGACTCCACTTGCAAGCAAGTAATGGCATGTGTTAATGGGGGGTTGTCCAGGATAACTTTTGTAAAACACTTCATTTCATAAAAAATATTTTCATACCCATTTTTGAAAATTTAAAAAAAATTTTGTATGGCAAATTTTTAACGCAGGGTGATGGGATTTACACAAGAACCCTCTAAAGGTTTTATAGCACAAATTTCATATCTTTAACAAAATATTTTTTGTACATAGCAAATCCTAACAAATCTTTACACTCAAAATCTTTTCAACTTTTACATAAAATTCATAATCATAAATCTTTCAGCCCGTTATAAAATTCGTTACGGTCTTGGTTTCGAATGCAAAAAATAAAATAAACAACAATAAAAATGCATTTTAATGTCTGCGAACAAAATATTTTTGTTGTATGTACGTCATTAACAAATTGTAATAACGTTTGCAAACTGTTTTTTTTCTTAATTTTTTTTTTCTATTTTTTTCTAACTTGTGTTAATTTCACTTTTAATTTAAGTTTTCTTTTATTACGTTTCTTTTGCTTAATATTTGTCTTAAATGCTTTAATGAATTGTAAAAAAAATTAATGCCGATAATGCAATTGCTGTTGTTGATCGGCGTGAATTTTACAAAATGTTTAAATTAAAATTCAAATTTATTTTCTTTTATGAATATTAAATAAAGATTTTTGTACAGGTATACGTCAGGAGCGACCAGCTCATCTCCATCCGGATTCGGTCTATCAGGCGATGAGAGAACGTGGACGTGCCATACCGGCCACACCGACGATACCAATTGTGGAGCGTAAAGCATCGCCAAGTAATCCCCCACCTCGCATTGTGGAAGGAAGAGTGAGTATTTACAATTTTCGAAAAAATTTATCGACTACCTTTTAAACAAATCGGTAAAATAATTTTTTTTTTAAATAAAGAAATTTATAAAATTTTTAATAAAACATTTCTTGAGCTATCGTAGTCTAAGCATATTTTCTCGTTCAATAACTAAAAATAAAATTCTCTAAACATTTTTTTTTGCTATCGATATTTATAAACTTTTTTTCTAACTATAAAATTGTTTATAACTGAAGAGATTTTCTATATAAATGTTTATACTTATCGATAACTTAGAAAATTTTCTATAGAAAATTTAGTCAGTTATTGACAACTTTTAAATTTGTATAGAAAATTCTCTAAGTTATCGATACGTTTCAAATTTTTTATAGAACATTTCTTTAGATATGGAAAATTTGATAGTTGCGATAGTAAAAGAAATTTTCAACAGAAAAAAGCTTTTAAAGCTTAAAAAAAATTCTATAAAAAACTTTTGGTAAAAAATGTTTTACGTTTCCGATAATTGCAAGTTTTTTTTTATAGATAACTGTCAAACTTTCTATAACTAAGAAAAACCTTTTTACAGAAAACTTGATAATTATCGATAAATTAAAAAAAAAAATTATAAAACATTTTACAGTTATCGATTAGTAAATCAATTTTCTATAGAATAATATTTAAAGAAATTTTTTGAATAAATTTTGATTATTGTTAATAACTGAAGAAATTTTTGATAGAAAATTAATAAATTAATCATAATTTAAAAAATTTTCTAAAGAAAATTTATAGTTATCGATAACTAAATAATATTCTTTAGAAACCCATATCGATAACTGTAATTTTTTTTAAAGAAAACTTAAGAAATTTTCTTAAGAAAATTCGATAGTTAGCGATAACTAAAGATATATTTTATAGAAAATGATATTTGATAACCGAAGAATTTTTCAGTAGAAAATTTTACAGTTTTCGATAACTAAAGAAAACTCTTATAATAAATTAGAAAGTAACATGGGAAGACCCCTGCCAATTTTGAAATTTTAAAACAAAAAAAGCGCATAGAAATAAATTGATTTTGAAAATTTTGATTTTTATTTTATGATCGAAATTACAGTTATTTTTTGATTTTTATTTTTTTTTTAACAAAAATAACAGTAATTTTCGGTTTTCATTTTTTTAATCAAAAAAACTGTTATTTTTTGATTTATATTTTTTCGAGCATAAATAAAAAAAATTAACGTTTGTATGATAATAATTTAATTCATTTTAAATGTTTATCCGGGGTGTGCTGGAAATCGAAAATTTTCAGTTAGCGATAACTAAAGATATATTTTATAGAAAATGATATTTGATAACCGAAGAATTTTTCAGTAGAAAATTTTACAGTTTTCGATAACTAAAGAAAACTCTTATAATAAATTAGAAAGTAACATGGGAAGACCCCTGCCAATTTTGAAATTTTAAAACAAAAAAAGCGCATAGAAATAAATTGATTTTGAAAATTTTGATTTTTATTTTATGATCGAAATTACAGTTATTTTTTGATTTTTATTTTTTTTTTAACAAAAATAACAGTAATTTTCGGTTTTCATTTTTTTAATCAAAAAAACTGTTATTTTTTGATTTATATTTTTTCGAGCATAAATAAAAAAAATAACGTTTGTATGATAATAATTTAATTCATTTTAAATGTTTATCCGGGGTGTGCTGGAAATCGAAAATTTTCAAAGTCGATTATTAATAAGATTTCTGTAATAAAATAATTTAATGACAAATATTTCTCTATTAAACAGAATTTGAAAACAAAAATTTGATTAAAAGTGTATTTAAAACAACCACTGTATTTAAATGTGTGATCATCCCTGAAATTTCATATTCACATTAAACAAGTAAGAGTGCTATATTCGGCTGTGCCGAATCTTATATACCCTTCACCATTGTGCGAGCAGAATACGTAGCAATTAGACAAAAACTAAATAAAATTGGTAAATTTTTTTTTTAAATAAGAGACAACCGATTTTGAACTTCGCTTTTCATAAGGGCCCAGAATATATATACTTTATAGGGTGTAGGATCAATATTGTAGAAATTACAGTTATATATACCTTTTTTACCTTCCGTGAAGGGTATAAAAAGAGTAATTTTCGGGAATTCAGGAGTCTAATCACCGCATTCGATACTTTCGTATCGAATAAACTACTGATTTTTTTTGCATACGATAGACACTGGCTTATCGAATGAAAACTCGATAAATGTAATGTCGAGTTACTCGATGTCGAATGCTTTTATTTCAAATTCAATACATTTCATTCGATATCGAGTTTCAAGATACCAAAATAAATAATTTCGATGAATTTTACTCGATATCGTATGCAGTGAATAGACCCCAGTATTTCGGTTATAACTCATACAAATTTCCGACATTTTGGTATATAAGTCATATACATAGGACATATCACAGCCCTAAAATTTAGGTTTTTATAAAAATTTTGATGTTTTTTAGCCCATTTTTGGAGTATTTTGCTCATACCATTGTCCAACCGATTTGATATTTTTATATACCGACGTGTTAAGGAAGAATTTTACCATTTACTTAAGTTATATTTATATATAAACATTTATATATACTTGTAAATATATATTTTAACAAAGTTAATTCTAAAAAGAGTAATTTTTGGGGATTCAGTATTTCGGTTGTAACTCAGCCATTTTATAACCGATTTGGCAGATTTATATACCGACGTGTTGAAGAAGAAATTTACCATTTACTTTAGTTATAAAACTTGGACTGGGGGAGATCTATGGTTCCCGAAAGTGGGTATTTAAAAAAAAAAAAATTTTATTTTGGTCATAACTTTTTTGTATCTGAACCGATTTTCCCGAGTTTTTTATAAAATATGTTCTACTTATATATATTTTGATATATAAGTCATATCCATAGGACATATGGCAGCCCTAAATTTTAGGTTTTTATACAATTTTTAATTTTTTTTGTACGGGAGGTACCACGCCCACTTCCTCAATCCCGCCCACATTTTGTAGGATGGTGTGTATTAGCAACCTAAATGTGTGTACCTAATTTGGAAGCTTTGGCTTTTGCCGTTCCCCAGATATATAGCAAAAAGTAATAAAGATACAACAACCACAAGGGATTTTTCGAAAAATTTTGAGGTAGTCGTGGTTTTTTGCTCATAACTCAGCCATTTTTTAACCGATTTGACAGATTTATATACCGACGTGTTGAAGAAGAAATTTACCATTTACTTTAGCTATAAAGCTTGGACTCGGGGAGATCTATGCTTCCCGAAAGTGGGTATTTAAAAAAAAAAATTAATTTTGGTCATAACTTTTTTGTATCTGAACCGATTTTCCCGAGTTTTTTTATAAAATATGTTCTTCTAAAAATGTCTGATATTTTGGTATATAAGTCATATCCATAAGACATATGGCAGCCCTAAAATTTTAGTTTTTATACAATTTTTAATTTTTTTTGTATGGGAGGTACCACGCCCACTTCTCCAATCCCGCCCACATTTTGTAGAATGGTGTGTATTGGCAACCTTAATGTGTGTACCTAATTTGGAAACTTTGGCTTTTGCCGTTCCCCAGATATACAGCAAAAAGTAATAAAAATACAACAAACACAAGGGATTTTTGGAAAAAATTAGAGGTAGTCGTGGTTTTTTGGTCATATCTCAGCCATTTGGCTGAATTTCAATAGCAAAATTATAATAAGAATACCTGACATAAAGATACCCCAACCAAGTCCCTATCATATCTGGGGGCTTCGGAAAACCCATTTCAACAGACAGACGGACAGACGGGCAGACGGACAACCGGATTTGAACTTCGCTTTTCATAAGGACCCAGAATATATATACTTTATAGGGTGTAGGATCCATATTGTAGAAATTACAAACGAAATGACAAAGTTATATATACCCTTTCTACCTTCGGTGAAGGGTATAAAAAGATATAACAAGTCAGCTAAATTATTATAACAAGTAGGTACATTTCTTTAGAGAATAACTTTTATTTTTGCTCAAAAAAAAAAAAATAAAGAAAAATCAAAAAAATATGTTATTTTTGTTCGAAAAAATAAAAAACAAAAAATAACTGTTATTTTTGATAAAAAAAATGAAAATCAAAAAATATCTGTTATATTAAATCAAAAAAATTTAAATCACAAATAATTATTATTTTTGTTCCAAAAAAAAAAAAAAAATATCTGTTATCATGTGACTTTTACGAAAAAAGGAATAACTGTTAAATGATTTTTTTTAAAGAAACCGATAACTAAAAATAAGTTGATTTTTTAACCTTTTTAAAACAAATAATTTGAAAATTCATGAGAACAAAAAATCAAATGTTTTTTTTTGGGCTTACTTATTGTTGCCACCCACTTTATTCTTCTTTAATACAAATTTTCAAAACAAAATTGAATTAAAAAATATATTTTCATGATCAAGAAAACCATTTTTCAAAAGTCTTTCATAATTAATATTTGTAAAGATGAACTACAGTAGATGAAATAAATATACATACACTTAGTTAAAAGTTGAGAGAAATTTTCTTATTAGTATAAAGAAGTGTAAACTTCTATCCCGACGCATATTTTAAATCAATATCGAGTCTTTAAAATGGATAACTAAAGACTTTAAATGAAACTTCAAATAAATTATATTTATTGTTTTACCTTTATTTATGGCACTCACTGTAACTTTTCACAAATTAATTCTATTTTTGATGATTCAGTTTTGTTTTTAATTAAATTCCTAAGGTCTTATTTGCAAAATTTTTAATCTATAAAGAGAACTAATAAATTATACAACAAAAAGAAAATCAATGGTGTTGAAAAATATTTATAAAAAACAAGTAAGAAAGTACAGTCGGTCAAGCCCGACTATATGATACCCTAAACTACAGTATTTAAGAACACATTAACGAGAGTGCAACCTATTCGGGACCCATGGAGAATCATGGGAATCGGAATCGTCTGAACGAATTATATATTAAATTGCTCTGAATCGAGAAAGTACTCGATCACGACTGCCAGAACTAGGCCCCAGTACTTTGCGCACAATGTTACATAGAGAGTCAGCTAGCCAGCTGGACGGACATCGTTAGATCGACTCAGAAAGTGATTCTGAGTCGATCAGTATACTCTAAGGTGGGTCAAAGACCTTGTGGTGTGGGTATAATTACAATGTAAATTAACTTTGGTAGCCCAGTTTAATGAAAAGTAAAGAATCAAAATAAATAATTAAATGTATAATATCGTCACTTTAAATGCAAACGCACGTAACTACACAAAAATTCGATATTGAGTTTTTCATGGATTTTTGTTCGTTTTATTAAACTACACGTTCATGCAAATTTTTAGACACCTGAGATCAAAAATGGCGACTTTAATAAAAAAATTCAAAAGCCATGAATTTTTTTTTATTTCTTAAAATTAATTTTGTAAAAACGTTAAAAAAAAAATTTAGTCACGTTCGTTTGCATTTAAGGCGACGATATGTTTGTATCTATTTAAATTAAATAAACTTAGTTATTAAATTCCTTTTTTTCCTTGCAGCCTGGACCCATACCCGGCATGCGTCCCCCTATGGGTGCCGGGGCCCTGCATCAGCCTCAGGGAAAAGGACAAAATAGCATGGGTATCATAATGCCACTATATACCATTGGTATTGTTGTATTCTTCGGTTATACTATCATGAAGGTTTGTAGATCTTTTTTATAATTGTTTTTTACGTATTAAAACTACCTCTACAGCTTAGTTATCTCACTATTTTAAATAACCATATGAGTTACAGCCGTAACTAAACAAGAGCGGAAAGCGTTTTATAGCTTTCAAAAATGGTCATGCCCATACAATTTGTATGAAGCGTCCCTAATTATCGCGTTTAATAGGGAAGTTGCCGTTATTGTTAATAAATAATGGCAATTTATTTTTTTTTCAATCTAGCTGTTTTTTTTATTTTTATTATGTGGGTTTTATTAAACGCGAAAGTTAACACTACTGTTTTTGACACAACTTTGACGCTCCATTTTAGTTATGGCACATCGGCGTAAAAGCACAGAATACACAGAACTGTAAAAAGTGACGTGTGAAAAATGCCCAAATCAGTTGCGAGGGCAGCTTTCGAAGAAAGAGAAAGAAAATGTTTTTTGGTAGTAAATTGGCAATGTGTAAAAACAGGCCGCTACTATCAACACGAATTGCGTAATCAAAACAAAAAATGCAAAAAGGGCAGCTTTCGCAGAAAAAGACGGAAAAAATCACAATATTTTCTGTCTTGTGACACCTCTGTATGCTCTGTGGTAAAAGCTAAGCGACTGAAAACATTCCCCTTTCCGCTAGTGTTTAGGTACGACTGTAAGAGGGATAAGCATTAGAAGAGAACATGCTGTTCCTTTTTCCCCTCTCACCCATAAACTCAGACTTTCTGAAATAAAACTTTCATAGTGTGATCCCAGACTAATAATTGTTGACATTTCGAGCTGTAAACACTAGCAATGCAATCAGCGTTGCCGTTTTGGTTACTTTTAACCAAAATTAGTTACTTTTAAAACCTTTTCTTTAGCTTCACTTCGGAAAAGCGTGGGGCGCGTTGTTATGAAACAAAATGCTCAATTATTGAAAATTCGTAGGTTTAAACATGATTGGTTGTATTTCTTTCAGTCTGAAATATTAAAATGTACTCACGGCAGTCATGTTTTTTTAAGTTCAGGTTGGTAGGGCGCCCCACGCTTTTCTTTAAGGGATGTGTGAGATTTTTTCCATTTTGATTTAAAAGTTTATGTTGTTTAAAATGTTCTTATTTTTTGAATTTTAGTCGATTTTTTAGTTTTCATATTCATTTTGTGTTCCAAACTGATCAATATATTAAGCTAAAGAAAAGCGTTTCTTAAAAATTTTTTTTTTATTTATTTTTTCCAATTTGTACTTGTGTACTTTTTTTCCATTTAGTTTACTTTTTATCAACCAATTTTTTGTTTTGCAACAAGAACTACCCGCTCCGTTTTTTGACCTTTAAAATTGTGTGTGGTATTTGTTCATCGAAAACCAATACTTTTTTATCTACTTAAAAATTATTCTTTTAGAAGCTTGAACTTTTAAAAGACTATCAACTTAGCCACATAAGGTATATCCTTTGAAGTCTTAATGTATCATACGTCTAACTAAAACACTTTTCTAGATAATCAATAAAGTCAAAAGCCCTTCCGATCCCATTTCGTATATTTAATATGATTATATTTTCCACCGGGCAAACAGCATCTATAAATAAAAACTCAATTTTGCACTTTGATATCATTACACACAGCAAGACTTTAAACGTTTTACTTGTAAGAGCTCTTTTTAAAAAAGCTCGAAAACTCTATTTTAAAAAGAAAATAGGTATTAACTTTGTATAAAAGGTGCCACTTTCACTAAAAATTTCGAAAAATTATATAGCATTTTGTTCTTTCCAGACCTGTCAAAACTTTAAAAAAAATCGGTCCAGCGGCTTATGAGCCTACAAGATACAAACAAACACTATTTCTTCTTCAGACACACAATTTCTAAACTGAAGCGAATAAAATAGTACTTTTGATACAAAATAATTTTAGTTAATTTTTTATTTATTTTTTAAATCATCTAGCGCAACGATCACATATAATTTCAAAAAATAAAAATGTAAAATATCAAAGTACATAGATAAAAACATTTATAAACAATACATAAAAGTAAAGATTATTAGGTATTAACCAAGTATTTCTAATAGCTCCTTTTTTAACGTGTTTGCGTTGCTTAAGAGTTGAAAGTGGGTTGGAAGGGCGTTCCAAAGACGGATTGCAAAAACAAAAAACTGTCGTTCCGACATAAAAGTCTAAACACAATGTAACGATAATTTACTGCGGTGCGATTTTTCATACGATTTTGAAGTAAAAAACCGCAGTGCGGAACGAAATAAAATTAAAATCTATTTTATTTGCATTGCGGACTTTCTTTCTCTCTCAACAAAGCGAATTTAATTCGCCTTGTCTCTCAATTTTTGATACTCGTTCTCTTTCTGATGTTGCCATAGTTTTTGAATAATTGGTTATGTTCCCAACGTTATTGAAAACAAACAACATGATAAAAATGTATGCACAAATAGAGTAACTTCGGGTAATGTGGACTACCATTTTATATTTTTTTTATTATCGCTACAATACCGGTAGAAAATTAAAGAAATTTTTTCCATAACATGGTATATGTGTTGCGGACATATTTTCCAAATTAAAACTTAAATATATTTATCTACAAAATTTTGGATGTCATAGATTTAAGAAAACCCAAAATGGTATGATAAAAGAACTGTGCGGGTATTGTGGACCGGTATGTTCGTGTAATGTGGAACACTGGTTCACATTACCCGCAAGCAAATTATTAAAAAAAAAGTTAAGAAATAACTGCGGTAAATTTTTATTAATTTCAATTTTGGATGTCTAATAATAAAAGCAAATAAAAAACTAAATAACACAAAACATAAAATAACTTAAAAATGGCCTCCTTGGCTGAAATTATTAAAAAAAAAACACAAAAAAAATAAAGTTAAAAAGTGACGAAACCAGTTAGTGAATATATCGGTTTGAACCCATCCCGATAAATGACAAGCACTCTCGGAGCCAGGTGGGGCATGCTTCATCAACTGGGCATTCATGTTTTTTCTCGGAAATATGAAGAATGGAGGAATAAAAGATCCAGCAGCACTCATACATGTTATGACCGTTATTAATGACCCGCGTTCAGCAAAAGTCATTGATCCAATTTGACGTTTTCCTTTAGCGGCGACAACTCTTGGAATTTTGGATGGAACAATAGAAAGTCCAGTTTCTCCAACATTCCATATTGATGTTGCTTAAAAATTTTTCTCTTTGTATTCATTTTCCAAAATATTAAAAAACAATTCTACATTTTCTTTTGTAAAGCCTTTTGCTCTGTCAAAGGAAGTGCCGGTTGGCTGCCTCAAACTAAATTCATGTTTATGCCGTCGCATAAAACCATACAACCAATCTTTACCAGCACATTCCTTCAGAATAGAAAATCTATTTTTGATGTTGTTTGATTTTGCCAGCTGAAAAGCAAGAGATCTAATATCCCTTCCAGTAAGTCCCCAATATCGTGCCTCCATTTCTTTGGCATACTTAACCAAATCTTTTTCCATCTCCTTATTCAGGGCAGGCTTTCGTCCCAAAGGCTCAGTGAGAAGATCTGAAGTTTTGGCTTACTCTTGCACATTCTAATAAGAGTTGTTTTTGGAACAAAAAAAGTCTTGGATGCCAATAAAAATCCCATTGTTTTGGCTTGGACGGCTTCTACAGTTTTTTCCATGTCTTCTTGTCTATATTTACGAATTTCTCCTTTCTTAGGCATTGTTTAAAAAAATCCTGAAATGGATAAAGTTCTTTTAATTTTCTGTCTGGTAATGTGGACTAGTGGTCCACAATATACGTCCTTTTGTGGTCCACATTAGGCGCCTTTCAGTTTTTTATTGCAAATATTATTTTAATTCTTAAAACTAACTGAATATACAAACTTACCAATTGAAATTGCGACTGAATGTATATTGTTGTTATAGAAAATAACGGACCAGTTGAATCCCCAATATATGTTAAGTAAACACTATTCGACTTTTGCACTAAAAAAAATGTTGACCACACGCATCAACAATCGGCACTTGACTAAAATGTTAACATTGCAATTATGTACACAAAATCATATTTAACGTTTGTTGTTATTAATTGGCAGAACACCTATCAAGGCGGTGTTGTCATATTTCACTCATTTTCTAAAATAAGCCGGTGGTCCACATTAGACGCATAGTCCATATTACCCGAAGTTACTCTAAATTAATAAAAATTTAAACAAAAAATGACAACTATTTCCGTCGCCGTCTTCCGTTGTATTATGTTTATGTTTCTCTCCCGCAACGAGAAATCGCACCGCACTGCAAACATTGTGTTTAGACTCTAAGGCTGACAAATCTGTGCTGAATTAATTTGTTTCCACGATTTGATCTGGCAAATTGCAATTTATTATATAGATAGCTAGGTTCTTTGGATGTAATAATTTTATGCAAAAATAAAAGGCATCTAAATTGCAAAAGATTTTTAAAATTCATTCCATAAATTTGATATGAAAACATTGATGTACTTTCACGTCTATTTTTGTTGAGTACATATCTTGCAATATTATTGTAGGTAACATGCAAAAATTTCATATCCGTATAGCAGAACAGGAATCAAATACGTTTTCGCTAACAGCATTCGTATTTTAAAAGGTGTTGAACTTTTTACAGCCCATAAATTTATCAGCATTCCGTATACTTTTTTCGCTTTTGGTTACTTTATTTTTACAATTTTTTTTGGTTAGAATTTTTTTTTTTGGTCGTGGCAACGCTGAATTCTGTTATTTTTGAATTGTTGTTGTAGTTCCGACCAAGGCGAATTCAAACAGGTAAACTCATCTCTACAACAGAGACGTCCAAAAATTAAATTGTGGTTGTATTGCTTCATATTAGTATTAGTGAATAGAGAGAGTTTACCCAGCAAACACAAATTTATGTCAAACTAAAAAAGCAATTTTTAAAATAATTTCAATCAGTACCGTAATAATTACGAGCGGTGCCATAAAAATTAAAGTTTGTTATTTTTTATATTTTTTTTTTTTTTTTGCTAAGAATTATAATTTATAATTATAATTTTGTAATGGTAAATTAATTTTAATATTTGACTTTTATTTTTTTTTTATTATCAAAAACAGGAAGTCATTTTTTATTTGTTTGCTCTTATGTTATGAATCATTTCAAAATTAGAGGGAATATGTTTTAAAAAGGCATTTTGATAACATTCATAGTAATATAAAGGAATTTAAAGTGAAAGAAAAAATAACACCTTCTTGAAAACCGAAAAACATTTTTTACAGAAATTAAAAAAATGTAAAAAAATTTTTTGGTGGGTTTTAAAATGGTCTTCTTTTTCAATTACATTAAATTTATTTATATAACTGTGAAAGTTATCAAAATGCCTTTTTAAAATATCTTGCCTCTTATTTTTAAATGTTTTAAAACATAAGAGGCATTGTAAATTGCCAAAAGCATTCCCAATCATAAAATATTTTTTAAATTGCATCATTCTATATTTATGTATGGAATGTTTACTGGGCAAGTTTTCTTTATTAAATAAATCAAAATATGTAAGCATCCGCCGCATGTGAACTCGTCGCTTGATGATCACAGAATATACAGAACTGTGAAAAGTGACGTGTGAAAAAGGCCCAAATCAGTTGCGAGGGCAGCTTTCGAAGAAAGAGAAAGAAAATGTTTTTTGGTAGTAAAGTGGCAATGTGTAAAAACAGGCCGCTACTATCAACACGAATTGCGTAATCAAAACAAAAAATGCAAAAAGGGCAGCTTTCACAGAAAAAGACAGAAAAAAACACAATATTTTCTGTCTCGTGACACCTCTGTATGCTCTGTGTTGATGATCGACGACTGAATTGTGTATTCTCGTTGACTAAATGAAAGAGCGTAAGAATGTGTGTGAAGAATGTGTGTGAATTAATTTCCACAATTGTGGTATGGGCTGGACACCAATGCTCTACAACTACAAAAAGCCCCATGTACTTTGTTTCTACAATTTTCTGGTTGGTTGTCAAAATTTTTTTATTGCAAATTAAAATTATCACTTTTTTATAAAAGAAATTAATAAATTCACTTCAATCATTCGCAGTTTTGAAATTTTTTTATTATAAAAATAATATTTTTAACACTTTTCATTCAACTTCTTCTCAAAACAAAATCATATTTTGACGTTTGACCATATTTTTTAATTCGCCGTGGAAACAGCTGATGAACGGCTGTCGAGATGAGTTCACCTGTTAGAATTCGCCTTGGTTCCGACAATACCTGTAGTTGAATTCGCCTTGAATAAGACTTAAATTTTATAACTCTGTCTTCTCTTCAGTTGTGGAATAAATCTTTTGCTTTTCTGTTCTGAAAGCTCTTTTTTTAACGCAATTTCCTGATATTTAAAAAAAATTAATATATTTAATTTAATTTTTACTGCAAAATTTAGATAGTTTTCAAGAAGCAAATACCAAATGCCCCCTATGGGCCTGCACCTGGAGATCCCAATTTCCGTAAAGAAGTTTTTGGTCAGGAAAATGGTCGACATGTTGAGGACCTAAATGGATCTAAATTGGGTGAGTTTTTAAAAAACTATTTTGTTGAATAATAGTACGTTAAATATTTAAGTAGTTAAGTTTTTATTTAAAGTAGTTATATAAATTAAAAAAAAATATTTATTTAAAATCCCTTTTATATAATTATTACTATACGTATTAATTAAATTAAATTAATTAATTAATTAAAAAAAAACGTAAAAATGCTTTCAATTGTAAAATACATCAAAAAAATCCTTCACAATCTAATTGATCAAATCCTGTAAGCAACAGGTTGGCGGGAACATCAAACAAGTAAGATGAAGCCTTTAAATTGTTTTTAAGTTCTTCTATTTCAAAATAATTCTTCTGATTTATCTTAAATGTTTAACGATTTTAAGTTAATATTTAAAGGTATTATTCGAAAATCAATGTGTGATTTTTTAGTTTGAATTAAAGTGAATATATCTTTTTTTTTTGGCCAATCATTTTTAAAAACTATGTCCTCTAATAATGAAAATAAGGAAAATTTAAGCTGCTTTAAATGTCTTTTTTTCTCAACGTACATTATAATTTATTTTAAAACCCCAACATTGTAAATAAATCCTTGTAGCAATTTAGTTGATGTTTTTAATTTATTTTAATATCAATTTCTAAACACCAGTAACCAAAATAATTTAATATTTTATAATTAATTTTATATGGATGTTGTACCGTAAATATGTAAAAATTTAAAACAAAACAAAAAATATTCCTCCACAATTTAAATTTAAATTAAAAATAATACATACATAATTAAATAGAACAAAAAACAAATCAACCAACTAAATAACAAATTTCTAGGAACTAATCTACAAAAACCTTCTGCAGATATTGTACCACACCAGCAAACTTTACGTGGCAGCGATTTATATAATGCCAGTTTATCGGCCCAAACGGCGGCTACAAATCTGTCCTCTTCTCTAAAACAACAGCAGACCCAACAGTCGACTTCGAAACTTTTGACAAAGGAAACCGATCAATTGATGGAAATCGAAAAGTTGCGCAAAAAGTTGGAGGACACTGAAAAGGCCATGGCCAAATTGATTGCCGAAATGAATTCCGATCAATATGAAGCGAAGGTTAGAGATTTTGGCAAAAGGTTTTTTCTATCTGTTTTTTTTTCTTTTCATTTTATTTATTATCTGTCTAATCTGTGGCAGTACAAGTCATATTCTAAGGTTTTTGTAAAATGTACCCATTTAAAACACTTTAACAGCCTGTTCGTCGATTTCGAACGTAAACGTTCGCATAGAATATTCACTCCTATCGTGATTAACAAGTGGAATTTTTGTTCCCTTGAAATTTTCATTCCACTCGAATTGAAAAAAGCAATCGTGAATCTCATGTGAAAAATTTTTCACGCTATCATTTCCAATGAATGTAAAAATGAGAAGAAAGATTAAAAAAAATTAAAAATCAATGAAATTTTTGTTCAAAAATATATTTTAAAGGAAAGTTAAAATAATAAAGCAAAGTATTTAGTATTGGAGGGATAGTTTGATTACAACGTTAGTTTTATGCACTTTTTAAATGTTATGTAGTAAAATATTTCCCAAAATTCTGCCACCACGTCTTCACAATTCCGCGGGCAATCGACCTGTTGTTTAGCATTTTGTTGAACAATATATTGGTTTGTGCCTTTTAACGGATCTATACCTTAATATTCGATTTATAGGAGGAACTATTTACATATACATGTTCTGTTCCCTAGCAAAAATAAAGTGAGAAAATTTAAGGGAAATGTGAACAAATTACGAGGCAAACATTTTTTTCACGATAAGGGGAATTTTTTCCCGTGAACATTTTTTCACGTTATTATTCCCCTTTTTATTACCTTTTGTTCATGGGAGTTTTTTATGATTGCAAATATGTGAAAAGGGGAAAAATTATTCACGATAGGGATGATTATATTTAAATCAAAAACAAAATTCGAAAATTTGTTTTTGTTTTAAATGTAATTTTCTAAGCTACCGTTATCGTTCGAAATCGACGAACAGGCTGCAAGATTTTTCAGAAAACGTTTTAATATTTCTTGTATTGGAACAGAGTAAATATATTAAATTTTTTTTTTATTTTGTTGCATTCCTATAATTTTGTATATAGTTATTGACATTTCACTATCCCGTAACCCCCCGTTTCCACATACAAGTGAAAGTTCGGAAAACTCAATACACTCACACAATTTTTGTTCTTTCAGCCAATCGGCTGCTTCTTCGTTTATAATACGTATACACTACTTGCAAGAAATCGCTTGCATGTGGAAACGGGGGGTAAATCACAAAATAGCCACACACACACAAACACATATATTCATGTTCAACTTAACCCGAAACTTGAAAGGAAAGAAACTCGTTTTAACAATGAAATCATTAGTTCAAAATTGTAATATTTCATATCTAAAGGGAAATCATTAGATCTAAATGCAGCAAGGCGAATTCATATAGCAGACCGCATTAGAGAAAGAGAGAGAGAGTTATGCAAACTGTCCCTTTTTTTTTGTATGTAAGGCTATGTTTATGTACCACGTTTGAGAATTAGGGTTAACGTCGAACCTCATAAAATAGTCATGTACTACACACTCTACCTCTACAACCCCTCACCAACAAACTTCGTCTGTCTGCCTTCCACTTGCCACATTGTAAATGTCCAGTACAGATAGTCATGTACTACACACTCTACCTCTACAACCCCTCACCAACAAACCCCCTTTTACAATGTGGCAAGTGGAAGGCAGACAGACGAAGTTTGTTGGTGAGGGATTGTAGAGGTAGAGTGTGTAGTACATGACTATCTGTACTGGACATTTTTAGACATTTTTTTGCTTTACTTTTACACTTTTCGGCATTTTTATGTTGTTGCTTCATATCATTTTTCTCACATCAATGCCATTTTGGCTGTTTACTCATTGCCTGTTAAATGTTCATCTTCGTCGACAGCGAAAGAGAACGAAGTAAGAAAATTAATACTCTCTCTCCCAATTTACAATGTTGAAATTGAAAGACAGACATTTTTCTTATTCCCTTTTTAACTTGCCTAAGCCTTTTACAAACTCCAAATTAAAAGACAGACAGAGAGTATTAATTTTCTTACTTCGTTCTCTTTCGCTGTCGACGAAGATGAACATTTAACAGGCAATGATACTAAACCGGCATTGATGTGAGAAAAATGATATGAAGCAACAAGAAGAAAACTGCAAAAAGTGGAAAAGAGATTCAAAAAATTTCTAGTAGAGATTGTCATGTACTACACACTCTACCTCTACAACCCCTCACCAACAAACTTCTTCTGTCTGCCTTCCATATGCCACATTGTAAAAGGGGACGATATGTGCAAATTTGCGACGTCAAACCATTTAGGCTCAGTTAGCTGAGAGTAACAGTAACTTAACCTTACCGTTAAAAAGTAAAGGGCCAAATACACTTGTCAAATGCTTGTCCAGCCGGCGAATTCGACGTGTACGTATGCTGGACGTAATATTCGCCGTCATATCCAAATTTTTTGACCAATCTTTTTCTTACGGATTGAGACGTAATATCTAACTGGTAACTATAATCAGTCTAATTGCTTTACATACAACAAAATGTAGCAGCTGATTTGCAACGTTACTGTTACTGTCAGCTAACTACACCTTTAGCTAATGCGGACTTAACGTTAAACGAAGGTGAAGGCAGACGAACAACGACGGCCTCATAGTCCCTAAGAAATATAACAATAACGAGAAGTTTCCCACCCAGAAATGTTTTACGAATAAAATACAACTTTAGAAGCAAAATTGTAAAATTTGTTAAATCTTTTTGTCATTTCTGCTTCGACACATGAATCAAATAAGCAAAATTACGATATCGCAGGTGCGTAATGTTGCTGATGGTGTGTGTGACGTAGAAAAAGGTTATTATGCTATGTTTTGAGAGCAATATCTCAGCCTCTATGAGATTACATTAAGGGTGATATCCCTTCGACATATGCCCTGCGACTTGTGTTTGTAGGCGGCAGGTGTAGAGAAGCTTGCGGGGTGTTAAAAGCGCATGTAATAAAGGCTAACATTTGTATTATACTTTGTATTAATACATGTCAAAAGCTCAAGTAATATGTAAAAGACTGATAGCGTGAATGCATGTGTGATAAAAATGCCAAGTATTATGAAAAAAAGTTTGACATCCCATACGACTACATCGTTTTTTGAAATATTTCTAAACAATAATACTTTTCATTGGATCAGGGTTGCATTTTATTTTATGTGTGTCATTAGATTTCTATCTCACAAAGTATTATGGAATACGTAAGACCTGTGAGATAATGTAAACTAGCCGTAAGCAAGGTACATTTACACAAGACTCATAAGCGGATAGACATAAACCCCAATTGTCAAATTCATATTAATGAGCCGAAATATGTGCATGTATACCGAATTGTGCAAATGTACCGATAATTTTTACACTTCTCTTTTACATATTTCTTTCTTTCGTATTTTTTTTCTGTTATGTATGAGCGGTGTTAGAATGTTGTCAGCATTATTTAAATCTAAAGATTCGACAGCAAGTTCAGTTAGGCCCAGAACATGGTCCAATTAGTAGGTCTGCTTGAAACGTCAGCTGATTTTTTGCAGAGTTGTATTTTTTAAGTGCAATTGTTTTTGTAACAAACGACTTCAAAACTAATCCTCTTTAGTATACCATGGAGTAGTTTTAAAACTACTCCTTTGTAATCCAAAGCTGGGTTATATGGTCCTACATCGTAATGTTAAATATACCACGGTTTTTCCATGCGTTTGTGTTTATTTAGGATTAGTCCTAGTCCCTTGTGGGCTACATTTTACCGCGTGTTTGGACTAGTACAGGGCGAATTTACACTAGGTGACCTTATCTTGCTACGTAAGCAACAGCTGATTACTAACCTTGTGTCAAATTGTTATGCCGTTCATGTGTTTTTGGGGAATATTTACTAAATTTTATAAGTTTCGCTTAAAATTATGATATTAAAATTTTTTTAAATTATAACATTTCAAAACAAATTATTTAAAATTATTTTTTTTTTTTTTGATTTTAAAATATTTTTTGGCTAACTCTCTTGAGTTATATTGCCAGGGTATCACACAATTTTTGGAGCTTCAACCGCAAAAAACCACTCGTTCGACCTAAACCTTCGTATAGGAAGACGAGAGCTTCCAGAATCCGCTCCAGAGTATTTTGGTCTCCACCAGTAAACGTCTGAGTTATTTCATTGGTACTCCCTATATTTAAAATTAAAAAGAAAATGAAATATTTGTTTAAATTGTTTACTACAGTGTTGTACTTTTTTTGACACAACGTTAAAATACTTTACAGTGCTGTTAACGTTTTCAAAATAAGACCACCTTGTATGAATTCGCCTTGGACTAGTACTATAATTTGCAGGGTTGCTTCACCGTTTCCATCTGACATTACGACGTTGCCAGATGGTGAAAAAGTTTACTTTAGAATATTAAAATTGTTGCAAAATGGTTCATATTTTTTATCGAGAACCAAATTAATAAAAATTTTCCCAAATGTTCCATACTAACTTTAGTATATCAACTTCATTGTTTTTTTTTTAATTTCTTATCTTTTCTAGTTACTTTTTTTTAAAAAAATATTAAATTTATTTTTAATTTTTTCTTAATTTTAAGATGGTCGCAATTAATTTTCTAAAACGCCAACAGTTACATCCATAAAAACAAAATA
Source organism: Pollenia labialis (assembly GCA_949318255.1). Lineage (NCBI taxonomy): Eukaryota > Metazoa > Arthropoda > Insecta > Diptera > Polleniidae > Pollenia > Pollenia labialis. The sequence goes on along the minus strand of OX439143.1, from coordinate 35,043,950 downwards.
TTTTCCAATCAAAATCATCTTTAAAAAAAAATATAATAAAACCATAAGTATAGTTATTTTTTTACTTTATTACAAACTCAATTAAGTATTTTGATCTAATAAGGAATGATTAAGTCCCAAACCTAAATAATGGCATGAAAGTGAACCAATTTTTTTAAATAACTAACAATTTTTTCAATCAAGATCCTTTTTTTTAAATCTCTCGTAAAGTACAAATTTGATTATGTTGTAATGTGGCATGTTTGCAGCAATTATCACACGTTTAAAACTATTACAAATTTTGCTCACACTCTCTTTGTCTTTTCAAGTAAACATTTCTCTTAAATGTGATAATAGTTTTACTCTAAGACTCTCTTTTAAAACTAACAGCAGCATTTTTTCACTCAATTTAATTTTTTTTTCCGCAAATAAAGTTTCAAAATTAGCTTTTGTTTTGAAATTTAGAATAAAAGGGGACATAATTTTAAAAATGATTTGTTTTTTGTTTAGAAAAAATCTGTTCTTATCATAATCTTATCATAAAATTAATTTAAAATTAAAAAAAATCCTAAATTTTTTATTAATTCATTATTTAATTTTATATATTTTTTTTATTGTAAGCTAAAATTAATGCTAGAAACACAACTAGGACGAACGACGAAAACGAAAATTCGCCGTGCTCATTCGTCATAAGAAGAACAATAAGAATGAAAAAATCACAGCTCAAAATGATGTAAAATAAAAAACAAAACAATGTTTAATGTAAAACATAACCTGAATACATCCTCCACCACTAGTGTTGAATGAGGGTTTACTAAAGCGGCACATAAACTTGCAATAAAATTTTTAAACTTTATGTATTGTACAATTATATCGCCAATGTGTATGTGCTATTCGAAAGTGGTACATTATATTGGCAACATCAAAAGACTCATATTTTTATTGCACAACGATAAGAAAGAGATGTGTGTTGGCAACATTACACAATGCTGTTTATGTTATTCCTATAGGTCACATTCACCTTTATTTGAATTAATGAAACCATTGTGCGACTTATTGCATAATATAGGACAAAATGGAAATAATATGGCGAATAGCCTAACAGTTTGGTACTGAAATCCAACATAATCGTTTCACTACGAAAATAATTACGTACCCAAACGTGGAATCGCCTCCCTTTAAAAATTTTTATTTTTGCTACAAAAACTAATATACAATGGTGACATAATGCACCGAAGCTCTTTGGCCATTGCACAAATTTGTTTAATATGATTGGAAATCATACTACAAAATTTTTTGAAAATTGAAGATTTCCTACCATATAGACCCAATATAAATCCCAATCTCAGAAAACACTTTAGAACGTCTAATACTGTAACGAATCATGCTATTGCAGCAAAATTTGGTCTGTCACAGTTTCACCATTCCGCAAAATTCCAGCAGGTCGGTCTATAATTTACCACAGGCGCCACATAAGACAACTCTGGGAAACCATTTCTATACGAACATAGTAATTTTGCTTGTTTACTAAAACACTTACAAACTCAACCCAAAACTTGGTCACGTGATGCTGATTTGTTCTTCGTTCGCCGGTGTAAAGGGGTCTATACACGGTCAAAATGCTTGCCATAATATTCGCCGTCATATAAAAATATTTTGATACAAACAAATTTTCATTAATACTACCACATGTTTGATGAGTATTTTGATCAGTGTATTTGGGCCTTTTGACATTTTGGCGAATTTTGGTCGACGCCACAAGCCAAAAATTGGTCCTTCGTTCCAGTTGTTTTCCTAGCATATATTTTTTTTGTTTAATTTTCTTACACATTTTTATTTTCAAAAAAGTTTAGAAATTATATTATATTTTTTTCTTGTGTTTCTGTTAAAAAAACAAAATTTATAACAAATTTATCGTAGTTGTAACAGCGATACAAGGTTTAATTGATGCTGCTGATGAAGAATTAAAATTACGAGAGACTTCGACAACCGATCCCACAAAGGTTAGAGATTAGATCCACCCACCTTGTCAAACAACTTCTTTATCCAACTTTTTAAAATCAAACTAAAAAAAAATAAGATTTTGTTGTTAATTCTTTACAAATACTTCATCATACTAACTTTAATATTTTTTCAATACTGGTAGTATTGAAATTGTACAACTCTGTTATTTAAAAACTATTTTTGTTTCCTTATAAGTTTTGTGATCGTCTTTGTTCGTTTTGTTAAATTTCATTAAAATAGTAATTTTTGTTTTTTGTTTGTTGCTGTTTTGCTTTTTTATTAAACAGTTTTTAAATTCAAAACATTTTCTTCGGAATTTAGAAAACATCCAACGAAAATTCAAACACCAGAAATCAAGAAGAAGAACAACACCAACAAATTATTTCCAATGGGCATGCAGACATTAACGAGACATCCGGTGATGATCATAATTCGAGAGTAGATGACTTAAAGGCAACGGAAGATAAACGCAAAAAGAGAGAAGGCAGTTCTGATCGTTCAGTGTCGGTAAGTTCATACAGTTTTATATAGATGAAATTGTGCTTGCGAATGGGTTTTGACTTACGATAGCAAAAATGTAATGAAGCGCGCTCATGCCCGAGAAATTTTTGAATTCTCAAGATTTCGCACGCAACCACACAAAATTATTATGTGCGTTCGTTTACTTTTCCAGTAAAATCCCAGTAAAATCCAGTATGTGAGTTATATGAAAATTTTACAAATTTATGTGTACGCGAACGCTGAAGAGTCGGAGTTGAGGTTTTTGTGCCGGAGTCGTAGTACCCACAAAAACTCGCGACTCCGACTCCAAAGTTTTTCGGCATACAACATTTAAAAAAAATTTTCCAAAATAAAAATTATCTTCTTAAAACACATTAAAAATTTAAATAAATGGTTTATGAATACTGCTCTTATGTGCTGTCGTTTGGAAACAGCACATTAAGGTTTGCGTACGGTAATTTCTTCTCAAAAACTCTAATTTTTTGAAGGCCGTACGGAAATGAAAAAATAAAAGTTAACATCACTGAATCTCATATACATTTAGCATCAAGATTATAGAAAGAGTCGGAGTCGTGAGTCGCACTTAAAAAATTTCAGCGTTTGGAGTCGGAGTCGGAGTTAGTACTTTTTGTGGTCGACTCCACAGCCATTTGGAGATTGTTTTTTTGAGTACTTTTTGTAATTAAAAACTGATGACAAAAATGTCTCGCGCTAATGATTGAAAGGTGGTTGATTTAAACAAACTGAAACTGTTTATAAAAATAATCGAAAATGTCTCTAAACTAATAAAAAAAAACGAATCCTATATGCCTCTTCAAGGAGAGCCGCGGGTAGGGTACCATTTTCTCCCGACAAAAGTATCATTTGTGATGAGAAAATGAGTCAATATTCCGGTATTTTAATCTCGCTGAGGTGTCAAAAAAAAAACTCGAATATGATTAAAAATTTCAAAAAATGCTAGCGAAAATTTTTTTAAGAGCTTCATGTCTTAATTAAATTATTATAAATATTTTCCTATCCCAATTCCTAGTATTTGGACAATCGTACTAACAAAAAGTTTTCAGAAAATTATTTTAAAATTTTTTATTATGATACATATAAAGATCTTTGATATGTGTGAAACGTAATATCGGCCAAATGCTCTCCACGACTTCGGTGGCATAGCTCTATCTGATGGTCCATATTTTGTTGTTAATGTGCCGAACTTTCTCATCCATTAAGTCTTGAATTGTTCTTGGCTTTTTGAAGTACACGTTTTCTTTTAAATATCCCCAAAGAATGAAGTCCAACGGTGTCAAAACACATGATCGTGACGGCCAAGCATGCAGAACTTTCTGCACCATTCTCCCGATTGTGGACACATTTGGTCGATTAAGCTGACCAAAAAAAATCACGAATTGCACGAAATGCATTTTGATTTGAACGCCCATTTTCGTAAAAGGCTTCAATAATTTTAACGCGCTGCTGAATTGTGTTCCTTTCCATGGTTGCATTTGTCAAACACTGAAACAAAGAAAATGCCAAATTAATGCTATGTTCATACGACGATAGAAACCACTGGTTTCGCTCTCTGAAACTAGATTGCCAAACATGCTGTTCATACGACTTATTCCTGTTTCATTTTGACTTTTTTTTTGTGTTGTTAGTGTGATTTTTTTTAAATAGATAAAAAAAATAAATAAAACTTAAGAATATATTATTTAATACTTTTATTAATATTATTATGTTATAATTATCACTTTATTTTATTAAAAATCAATTTTTATTTTGTTTTTTTCTTTGTTTTGATATATTTTGAGAGCTAGTTCAGATAAACTAACGATAACTGTTATCAAAATTGGAGATGATAGTACATTTTTCCTGTTTCGCAGCCTGTTTCAAAATGAAACGACCTGTTTCGCTCTCAAAATTTTGTATGGGAAAACAAGTCGTTTCAATCATGTTTGGGGCGCGAAACAGGAATAAGAGAGCGAAACACGAATATTGCTGTCCGTGTGAACATGGTATAAGTTTGGCAAAAAACTTGACGCAAAATTAACATCATACATTATGGTTCCCCTTTACATTTTGACCTTTTATCGCCATCAAATTTTTATTTCATTACTTATTCATTTATTATAATTTTAAAAAAAATGTTTATTAAAATTTTTTATTTTAAGGTTCTTGGAATGGAAATAACCGCCAGTTGCGAGGGTGGCCACAAATGGTCTGGTCGTCCTCCAACTCCAGTGTTATTATCCCACCATGAACATGTAAGTCTTGAGATTCTTTTTTAATTTTTTCCAACCCTTTTTTCTATGTCTTCAGAAATTCTAAAATCCTTAAAAATATACAAATTAATATAAAAATATGTATTGAACAATTTTTAAACCTTTGCTAATTTCGAACTTAGACGTATAAACTATCGGATGTTTTTTTAGCTGCATGATAACTATAGTTTGACAGCTGAAAATGTCAAACTGTGTTGACATTGCTGTTCACTAAGGTTTGGCCAGTCATCATTAATCGTTTAACGCTGGAACAAAACTTCCGAATTCTGGAAATTTAATATGAAAGAAAAAATCTGGTCGCGAAGTTCATAGAGCATTTCATCCTTTTTACGAATCTCATTTCTGGTTAAATGTTTACGTCAATAAGTAAAATTGCCCTATTTAAAGCATTGTCTTTGCTTCAAGCCTTTAACGAGTAAAAATTACATCCACTAAAATTTACTGTTTGGTGCGGTTTACACGTTCTTTCCAAATGAGCAAGGAGCTGACGTTACGGTAAATAGCGAGCGCTATCGATCCATGCTGAATACATGGTTATTTCCAAAAATTAATCAGATAAGCATCATAGACAGGCGCACTTGCCATACAGCGCGCTTAGCAATCGATTTATTGCAAAATTATATATATATATATATATATATATATATATGTTCCCGAAGATCCTATTAGGAGCATAGGGCCCCAAAATACTGAGGTTTCATTAATAAGTGTTATTTAAGATGCGGTAGCTTATTAGGCTTCCGCATCCGATCCTGGTTCTGGGGCTGCTAGCAACCTCCAGGCAGGCAATTTGTAAAGTTTTTCAAAGGCAGAGATTATCCGCGTTCCTTCTACTTCCTGAGACGCCCTTAATGAACCATCAGAATACTTTAAAGAAACTAAGTTTCAGAAGTTCTTCTTACTGACCTGAGACGTCTTTCAGCTATTCAGGTTACTTAGCCGCCTTCTGACTCTAGCTAGCCTCTGAACGGGTGTTCTAAAGCCATTGCCCGGGGAATTCCTGGTAAAAACCTTAGGTAGTGAACTGCTTCGACTCTGACGCAAAGGAATCATCCTTGGCCACTCCCAAGTGAGTGACAATCAAGAACTTTTAACCTTTACTTGTCACAGTCCATCCCCCTTATATTGCAAAATTGGTGACAACTTTATTTCCAGAAGTGGTCATGTTCTCTAACCCCTGGTTCGAGCGATTTAATGCCTCTGGATTACTTTAAATGGGGCTATGTGAAGTCATTGGTTATGACGATATTGGAAAAAGAATTAAAAAATTGGACTGACCAAATGGACAATGTTACTCGTAACCGCGGCGGACATATGCCGGAAATCATATTGAAAAAAATAAGTGCTATGAAATTATCTACCAGCTTATAATGAAAACAATTTAATTTCAACAACATTTCGCTCTTGTATTGAAATTTTAAGTTCCCATGCAGCTAAAAAAAATACCCTATACTTATCGTCGTGCCGAAGTTATCTTGACGTTTTTTTTTGGGAGTTCCATAAGCAAAAGAGACTGTTAAATTCAACACAGCAAACGGACTTATCTCATTTTTTTCTTCGTAAATGAAATGTTTTGACTATGTTGATATTATGTAACATTTCTTTTTCAGTCCAAACATAATGAAGATGACGAAATGCCGGAACCCCAAGAAATCTATTTAGAAGGTTCATTAGCTCATGATTCTCAAATTTTAGTAGCCGAATCTGAAACTAAACAGGAACAAGTTTATGATGCTGAACTCAATGGATCTCCAGAAGAACCAGCTGTAAGTCCTTTCTTAAATAAATCATACACTTTCATAGATGGGGTAAATAAATGGGGGTTATGCGAATTTAATAATTCTTACAAATTTGTTTAAACCTATAACTCATTTGGGTTGGCGTCATATTCCCGAAATTTAAAATCCCAAAATTCCGACTAGCTAACTAAAGCATCTCTAGATAGCCGACCTAAGGGCGTGCGCAAGGCCGAATTTAGGAGCTTCAGTTAGCGAACCCACTGTTTGTTTTACCAAAGAGAAGAAAATCCTTGCGGCCGAATAAAGGTCGGCTTTAGTTAGGTAGGCAGGTTTGTAGAAAGGCTGGTGTGAAGTGTCCTTCACTCCTTCACCCAGGGACCAAAATGGTCAATTGCGACACCTTATTCAGAGATAGATATGTTAAGATTGAAAGTAGGTGAAATAAATAGCAAAAGTATAAGTTAGAGTTAAAAGATAGACTGGAAAATAGAGTTTCGGACCAAACCCGAGAGAAATCCTATTCATCCCTACGTGCGGCCAGCACCCAGCCTTTTCTCGCGCAGCCAGGCCATCCCCATTACGAATCCATCAGACCCTCGAGTCCACGACCCGAGACATCCCATAATTCGCCCAGGAATCTACTGCCCAGTCACCTCAGCCTGCTACCCTGTATCCTGGTACAGTGGCACAGAATGTGCTTAACTGTCTCCAACTCCTTCACATATCCGACAAGTCGGCTCCCATCCTCACCACCATCATACAGTGGCCTGTGATAATCCCTATCATGGTTCGGCTTTAGTTAGCGATTCGAGATTTTTAAATTCGGGATTTTGAATTCGCTCGAAATAAAAAAACGAAAAATCGCCTAAATATGTTTCTTAACTATGTATGTATGTTAAAAATGAATTATTACCAGTCAAGGCGAATTGAGTAGAAGGTGGGGTCAACTCAACAACAACACTGCTTCTGTGGTCGGGTTGTCAAAAATATTAAATAACACCAAAATGAAAAATGTGATGCTCACGATTAATCATAATATGCACTGCAAATTTGCACAAATACCATTGTGACCACCTTTAATGATTTACTACACAAGCACTATTAGCGTTTGTGTTTTCTACCAAACCGAACACTTAGGAGGGATATTTAGTGTTTTTTTCGAACACTAATTATAACCTAAAAAATACGAAAAATCGCCCAAAAAAATTGGGTAATATTTCCTAGGCAAAATCACCCAAATTTGTATGGAACATTTTTTGGCGATTTTTCTTTGAACGGTATTGCTGGTAACGGTGTATTATATGGTCTGAGTCAACTGATCTTTTTCGATAAAAATTCACTGTTAAAAATAAACTGAATTAATAAAAAAAAATTTATTTTCAGGTTATTTTAAGTAGTAAAATGACGTTGTCTTTAATCAATTTGGATAATATATTGGATAAGAAATCGCCAACAAAACAACCAGACTTGGAAAGTCCTTTAGCCGACGATATTGAAATAATTAGTCATGATGAACATTAAGGAACGTTAATGAAAAAAACTAATAGAAAACGAAATAACGACTAGAAAGGAAAAGAGAAAACCAAAAAGAATTTATATATGTATAAAAGAAAAAAAAAAACAAAAACGAAATTAAAATTTTAAAAATATTGACTGATTTGTTTTACATTTACGTCTGTGTGTTAATATTATTTGTATTGAAATTTTATCCAAATTATTTAAATAATTAACCAAAATAACTTGAAATTAGAAAAGAAAAATAAAAGCTCTAATTAAAAAGATGATGGAAAACATAAAGTTGAAGAACAAAATCCAGTACTTCCGTTATAAGGAAACCCCTCCCTTTAATCAATTTAACAAAAGTTTTGTTGCAAAACAATTTTGTTTAAAACCGTTGCCAAAATCATTTATTTTTATTTTTGTAATTATAAATTTGTTCTATTATTATTTGTTTTTAACTGCCTGATTTTCAAACTATAATAAAAATGTTCGCTTAGATATTTATATTGAAAACAAAAACAAATTTGAGTGTTTTTATTGTTGTTTCAATACAAATTCCCAAGCAATATTATTTTGAAAAGCAGGCAGTAAAAATTATTTTTTTTCTAGGTGTTAGTATTTTATTTATTTAATTTTAAAATTTCAAAATTTTGTAGTCACTTATGCATGCTCAAAACTCATAATATTTTTTAAAACAGTTGCTCATAACTTGTTTAAAACTTTAAAATGATCTGCCAAGCTTAAAGAAATATATAATTTTTTGGAAAATATTCAAAAGTTAAACTCAAAATTTTATTCTAGTCTTAACGTCCTCATTGCAAAATATTTACTTAAAATTTTAATGTGTTGTGAAAACAGCACATAAGCCAAATTTTGTATTTTTTATTTACATTTAAATCATGAAAATAAAAACTGAAATAGTTAAAAAAATTATATTGTAATTTGCTTGAATAAATGGTGTTGTATCAATTTTAAATTTAAAAAAAGAAAAAATATTTTAAAATAAAACAAAATACCGCAAACAATAAAAAATTTGCAAAAAATAAAAATTATACATGTAATCTTGTGTGTAGCAAGAAAATTTATAAAGAAAAAAAAAACATAAAGATTTTAATAAAATTGAAATTAAAAAACAAATAATAAAAAAATTATGATTTTTAAATTTGTAAGCGATTGTTAGGCCGTGGCCACGCAATGAGCGGCGAGCGGTGAGCGACAAAAAATTAAAAAAATGACCACACAAGGAGCGGCATTTTTGAGGGGTAAGCGTAACCACTCAGGAATAAAACTTGTTCTAAAAGTAATAAAATAAATAAAAAAAAAAAAAAATTTTAAGAAACTCTTTTCTTTACCTTAATATATTGATCAGTTGTAAACAGTTGTAAAAGTCAAAAAATAAGAACATTTCAAACAACATAAACTTTTAAATTAAAATGGGAAAAATCTCACGCATCCCTTAAAGAAAAGCGTGGGGCGCGTTGTTATGAAACAAAATGCTCAATTATTGAAAATTCGTAGCTTAAAACATGATTGGTTTTATTTCTTTCGGTCTGAAATATTAAAATGTACTCACAGCAGTCATGTTTTTAAGTTCAGGTTGGTATACGCTTTTCTTTAAGGGATGCATGAGATTTTTTCCATTTTGATTTGAAATGTTCTTATTTTTTGACTTTTAGTCGATTTTTTTAGTATTCATATTAATTTTGTGTTCACAACTGATCAATATATTAAGGTAAAGAAAAGCATTTCTTAAATTTTTTTTTATTTTATTACGTTTTAGTAACGAATAGACTGTGCCCCTTCTAGATTTTATCCTGGCTACGCCCATGTTTTCGCGTATTGTCATCGGGAATATGTATGCCTGCAAAGTTTCATCAATTTGCATTGATGCTCCGAAGTGAATGTAAAGAAAAGCATTTTACACAAAAAAAATCTGGCCCCCCTAGATTTCATCCTGGCTACGCACATGTATTCGTGTATTGTTACCGGGAGTATGAATGCCTGCAAAGTTTCATCTATTTGCATTGAGTAAAAGGCGGTTAAAAGCATTTAAAAAAAAATCTGGCCCCCTAGATTTGATCCTGGCTACGCCCATGAATTCGAGTATTGTCACCGGGACTATGAATGCCTGCAAAGTTTCATCCATTTGCATTGAGTAGAAGGCGGTTAAATTAACGTTACAAGATTTGATGCTCCGAAGTGAAGCTAAAGAAAAGCATTTTCCAAAAAAAAAAAAATGTTGCCTCCCCCCTTGATTTCATCCTGGCTATGCCCATGTTTTCGTGTATTGTCATCGGGAGTATGAATGCCTGCAAAGTTTCATCTATTTGCATTGAGTAAAAGGCGGTTAAAAGCATTTAAAACAAAATTCTGGCCCCTAGATTTCATCCTGGCTACGCACATGAATTCGAGTATTGTCATCGGGACTATGAATGCCTGCAAAGTTTCATCCATTTGCATTGAGTAGAAGGCGATTAAATTAACGTTACAAGATTTGATGCTCCGAAGTGAATGTAAAGAAAAGCATTTTACACAAAAAAAATTCTGGCCCCCCCTTAGATTTCATCCTGGCTACGCCTATGTATTCGTGTATTGTCACCGGCAGTATGAATGCCTGCAAAGTTTCATCTATTTGCATTGAGTGAAAAAAAATCTGGCCCCCTAGATTTGATCCTGGCTACGCCCATGAATTCGAGTATTGTCATCGGGACTATGAATGCCTGCAAAGTTTTATCCATTTGCATTGAGTAGAAGGCGGTTAAATTAACGTTACAAGATTTGATGCTCCGAAGTGAATGTAAAGAAAAGCATTTTACACAAAAAAAAAATTCTGGCCCCCCCTAGATTTCATCCTGGCTACGCCCATGTATTCGTGTATTGTCATCGGGAGTATGAATGCCTGCAAAGTTTCATTCATTTGCTATGAGTAAAAGGCGGTTAAATTAACGTTACAAGATTTGATTTTCTGAAGTGAAGCTAAATAAAAGCATTTAAAAAAAAAAAAAAATATTTTAATAAAATTGAAAACAAAAAAAAAAAATTATGATTTTTAATGTTGGGCAGCAGAGTTCTAATGAAAGGGGTAGACTTTTAAGCGATTGTTAGGCCAAGGCCACGCAATTAGCGGCGAGCGGTGAGCGACAAAAAATTATAAAAGTGATCACACAATGAGTGGCATTTCTGAGGGGTAAGCGTAACCACTCTGGAATAAAACTTGTTCTAATTTTTAGTTGTTTTCTGAGCTGAAAAAAATAAACATGGCAAAAGTGAATGTGTAACTTATCAGGGGTGTGCTGGAAATCGTAAACGTAAATCGCCAAAATTTGGAAGTTGTTTTTAATACACTTTTGTGTGTTGTTTCTAGGTGGCGTCTGTTTTATTTTTTTTTTCTTATTTTAAGAGAATCAGGGGTCTAATCACCGCATACGATATCGAGCAAAATTGATCGAAATTATTTATTTTGGTATCATGACTCTCGATATCGAATGCAATTTATTGAATTTGAAATATTAGCATTCGATATCGAGTAACTCGACATTACATTTTTCGAGTTTTCATTCGATACGGGATTGTCTGTCGTATGCAAAAACATTCGATAGTTTATTCGATACGATAGTATCGAATGCGGTGATTAGACCCCTGGCAAATTTTTTTCTTTCAATTATATGCACCAATACCCCGGATTGCGTCGTTTTGGTCTGCGTCCTTTGAATATTTCTGTGATTTCGAAACTGCTTCGATGTGCGTCGTTAATATAAAAATGTTTGTACAAATCTAAAACAGAAAAAGGGAATTTCCCGTTAAGTCTTATGCAAATATGTGCCGGTTCACACACGTCAAGTTTGACTTGACAAGTCTTGAGCTTTAAGGAGAGAACGGAAAAGAGGATGCTATTTCTTTTCCTCTCTCCCCAACAAACACAAGACTTGATGGCTTAAACTTGAAGAGTGTGAACCAGCACTAAGTATGTGAAGATCGACTGCTGGTTGAAAGCCGTTAGTAGTTGCAAATTACATTTGCTGACGTGAAGTTTAATCTAAATATTTTGCAACAATAACTCAAAAAAGATAGCAAATAAGCTTAGAATATAGAATAAAAACTGAACATTTTAAAACGGTCTAAATCAGAGGAAAAGGCAGTTGATATTAGAAGAAATGTTGGCCGCTCCCATTCTAGAATAAAATCCATTCGTTGTTCCAGATGCGCTGATAAGATTTAAACAATTTTTAAAACTGCAACATCGTTCCAACATAAACAGTTTACAAAAATGGAGTGTGCTTAATGAAAAAAATCTTCTAAGTATTTAGATTAAAGATCAAAATCAGCGAAGAATGCTTCAAAAGAATGCTTTAACTTTAGTTGAAGATCTAGAAGAAAATTATCCATTATTAAGTCTATCAAGCCAATATTTATTTTTTTACAGTGCAGCCACACGATCAAGATTTTCTTGATAGTCTTTTTCCAAAAATTTTAAGTTGTGACGTAGGCTACATTAAATTTTTGAGCAATTTACTTTCAAGATATCATCAAGAAAACAATTTATAAAGGCAAATGAAAATTTTGCTCACTAACCTTGAAATCAGCTTTTTTCTTGAACGTAAATTGAAACACTCACCGGAAAGAGAATTTTAAAGGCAAGTTCTTATCAATTTTTATAAGTATGAGTGTATTGGTAAAAAAGTGTGAGTGTATTTAAACTTGATAGGCAAAACTTGATCGTGTAACCCTTAAGCTAGCTAAAATTATGAATCTCGGAATCAATTAAATGAAAATCGTTATTCGGTTTGCGTCGCATTTCTCCGGTTGCAATTAGCGACGCAAGCCGGGGTATTGGTTTATTATGATTTTAACATTTTTGATGTTTTTTGTAAATTCGTTTGTTTACATATTTATTTTTGTACAGAATCTTTTTGTTTTTTTGTAAACAGATCACTTAACTACAGAAAATATTTTTTTAAACTTTTATTAAAAAAAACACGGTGCAGCCATTTAAAAATAACGGATTTTAGTTTACTCTACCAAATTACTGTCATACAACAAATCAATCATGGTTATACACACCCTGTTGTTGGGTAATAACAATATAATAAATTAAGAGTCAGCCTGCTCTTAATTGTTTCCACCAGCTGTTAGACAAATGTCAAAGTGGACATTTAGTTGATTGAGTTTGGTGTTTTTATGAAAATTACGTAAAATTTGACCCAGGTTAGAGAATTTTTGTTTAAATTTTTTTAAATAAATCACAAGCAAATTAAATAAAATATTAGTGTATTTTAAAAACAAAACGAATTCCGAAAAAATAAAATTGATAAAGATACAAAAAAAGTTAAAACAAAAATAAAGAAAACAACAAAAAATCCAAAATGGTGAAAAACCAATTTTTTATTTAAAATTATTTTATTTGTGGTTAATATTGTGTTAAACTAATTCCAGTCAAAATGTCAATAATTAAAAGCGACTATTATAACAAGCCTGAAGGGCAAGACTGTTTTGGCAAAATGATGGCCACGAATTCCTATGCTGCTGTCGCCGGCTTAGCTTGGTCTACCATAGATGTATTGATGTTGTCTCACACCAAAGGCTATGTACCCACAATGGCACGTTTTGCCTACAACATTGGCCCCATGATGGGTATGGCTTCTGCTTTTACATTAACCACTTACATTGCCACAAATGCTAGAGGCAAAGATGATAGGTAAGTTCTGTTCTGTTTTTATAAACAAAACTACCTGCATACAAGTTTTTTAATTTCTTTAAACAGACTTAACTATTTCTTGGGCGGCATGGCAGCTGGTGGTGTTTATGGTGCTTGGAGACGCAATCATGTAGCTGGGCTGGTTATGGGTATAGCATTTGGTTGGTATTATTTTGCAGTTTTTAAAAGCTATACATACCTACCTATATATATGAAATCATAATTATTTTTAATTTTAAGGTATTGCTGGTGTTATAAAGAAAATTTCCCGTGAAGAAAATTGGGAATTCTTTCCCGATCTTAATTATCACGGTTTTATGGGAGTTAAAAGTAACGATTACACTTTAATGGCTGAGCGTCCTAAAAATTGGACTACCGGCAAGGACAGTTCTTAGAGAGAATTAGCAAATTTATGTTATAGTCCGTATTCTAAAAAAAAAATATGTGTATATATTAAATTTTACAAAGCCAGCGTAATGAGTTCTTAAAGCAGCCAACAAATTTAAAATAAATTCAAATAAAATTAACAGGAATTCGAAATAAATCAGACAAAGGAAATTATAAAAAATATCAATTAGCAAACAACAGTAAACTGGAATTAAAAAGAAAAAACAAATATTTAAAATTTTAACAAATTTCTAGTGAAATTGCACTTCGTAAACAACGATTTCAAGAACCGATCCGTAAGAGTTATTCGACGTTATAAATCTTTATTTGTAATGATAAAAAAGCCGACCAAAACAACATTCAGTATAATTTTTTATTTTAATTATTGATTTTACCATCACGATCATTTCATCATTTTTCAACAATCAAGAAATCTTTGAAAATTATTATCAGGAATTTTATTCAAGAACCCATATCAAGATATTAAGGTAAATTTTTTCTCAAATTTTTTAAGTAGTTTAGAAATTTTGTCAAATGTTTTCATCTACTAAAATTGTCTTAAGAGTTTAGTGAATGGCTAAAAAAACATTTCTTTTTAGGAAACAAAGTTTTTTTTATAAAATCAGTGTATTTTTATTAGACAAAACCTTTTCTATTACAGAGATTTATCAAACCCTATTTTTTAATCAGAGTTGTGGCAAAATTTAAACCTTTAAAAAAAGTTCGTACATAACTATGCAAACACCACCGTTTTATTTAAGACTTTTAGACGTTTTTTTGTAATTCTAGAATGTATTTTTTTTTTTTTTAGTTATTAAAGACTACGATCTTAATTCCGCAAAACGCAACGCAACGCCTAAAATTCAAATTCAAAAATATTTTATAATTTTGTTGTTGATTTCTACAGATATTCATATTGAGTCTTGAAATATCAAACACTTCATTTTTGTGCTGTGCGTTTCGTTTTACGGCTCAAGGCTCGTTTAGGCGAACGTTGCTGTACTGTATCAATCAGCTGTTTGCTCTTCTTTATATAAATACCAATACGAAAGATTCCATTTACCTTGTGCGCCAAGTACAGGTCGCAATTTTGGATTTAATTTGAAGAAATATTCGTAAATTAAATACACAAAGAATAAACATATCGAAGAAAATGTGGCATTTACACACATCAAGAATGACTTCTCAAGTCTTGCGTTTTAAGCAGAGAGGAAAACAAGTTGATGGAAAGATTAACAGACTTGATCGTTCTTATCAATTTTATTTTTTCCTTTTGTTTTTCTATTCGTATTATGCTAGATGGGTTTAATGGGTCAATTACGCATGACGACTTAACTGAAGTTAAGTTGCCAGCAGCGAAATCAGGCAAC
Organism: Pollenia labialis; assembly: GCA_949318255.1. Taxonomy (NCBI): domain Eukaryota; kingdom Metazoa; phylum Arthropoda; class Insecta; order Diptera; family Polleniidae; genus Pollenia; species Pollenia labialis. Next base: position 35,028,505 of record OX439143.1, on the reverse strand, counting down.
GCGTTAAAGACAACGCCTTTAAAAAATAAGGCCGAATAATAATTTTAGTGAAAGATGCGATTTTTTTTAGATCAACATTTCGATTAAAAAACTGCATTGATCACACAATTTTGTGGTTGGCGAAATAAAAATACGCCTGCGACTGCTTGGTAATAGATTAAAGAGAACTTGAACTTTTTTCCTTTAATCTATTACCAAACAGAATAAAACTTTTTGAATTTCTATTGTGGTTATCAAAGGTTTTCTTGGGAGTCAAAAATTTCATTAATAAGATTTAGTTTTAATGTGCTAAATTCCTAATTCTTCCTATTTATTTATTTTATTTATTTATTTATTAAATTTCAGTAACCTAGCCCTTTGGCCATAAACTGAAATTTATTGTTGGTGGGATAAGCTATTCCTATGCGCGTTTCACTGTTTGCTTAGGCCAGATCATCAGGCAACTTTATCCAAAGATCTTAGAAAAGCTAAAGATATTCAAATAAAATTGTTAAGCGAATAAGAATTATAAACACAAAACGTCTTACCCGTAATAATTCAAAGCTTAAACATAATTTTATTATATTAATCATTTTTATGAAGAAAGGAAATTTACAACATGACATAAATTAAAATTTTTTGATAAACTTTCGTTCTTTACTGTAAAAGGGCTCGAACTCATGGACAGGCCGATTTGACTTGTTTCGATAGTAACCAACCAAACTATCTCCTCAGAAATCCTAAGTACACCAGCATTTAACCAACTACTTTGTTAGTGTCTTTCTTCCTTTTCTGGACATATTTTTGAACAAAAAAGTACCAACATTTTTCAACTTATAGGTTCTCATTTGACCCTGCATATACATATGTATAATTTTATGTTTCTACAAAGCCACAATAGCAAGTTCGTGTTGTGTGATGACGACAAAATTACATCAGAACCACATGCGCATGTAGCTTTTTACATTCCGTGTACTATATGCTTAAGTTCAATATAAAAGAAAATACAAAAAAAGTGAAAGAAAGAAACCTAATTTCCCATTCTTCCCCGTTTTGATACGCTTTCCTCCCCATTAAAGGAACAAAAATTGCAATATTATAGTGAGAGCCAATAACTTAGTACGTATGCATATCGTCAGCTTATTTTTGGCTTGGCGCATATGCCAAAAAGTTGTAGTGAAGAAAAACGACAATGTAGGTTTTTATGAAGTTTTCTTTAAATATAACGATTTGTATATTCACCACTGATGCAAAGTCAACATTTTTGTGAACGAACATACATAGAAGTAAATAGATTTTATTGAAAGTGAAAATTGTTTTGTCCCGCATACGCCACTTTTCTAAATTTATTTCTAAAAAGTAGCTTTTTGTGCTGCATACGTATTCTTACTGCTGTGCATTGATTTTTTTGTAATTTTGTTATTCTTTTGCTCTTAAGCGGCTCATACACTTGCAATAATATTGTTCAATTTTACGAATTGTACAATTCTATCGCGTATGTTATATTCGAAGGTGGCACAATATATTGGCAACAATCAAAAGACTTGATTTTTATTTCACATATTTCACAACGAAAAGAAAGTGAAATGTGTTGGCAACTTTGAACAACGCTGTTTATGTTATTCCGATAGGCCATGTTAACCTCTTTATTGAGTAAAAGCTCAGCAATATTTAAATTAAAACCATTGTGCGTCTTATTGTCTAATATAGGACAAAATGGAAATAATATGGCGAATATCATATCGCTGGCCTAACATGTAAAGGCTCTAAGTCCATTTTTTTAAGAAATTGAGATTTTCATGCAGTAATGTGCAATATGTAAAAATACATTGTTTACAAAGAAAAAATTACAGTTATCTTATTGTTTGTTGTTGTTTTGTAGTGATGAGCAAAAGCGCTAAGTCCAATTTATCACAAGAAAAAGCTCTAAGTCCCAATTAAAAGTACAGTTTAACCATTTCTCTCAAATTGTTCCATCACATGTATTTTGATTGTTTTTTGTCTCTCCTGTAAAATTTTCAAATATGGAGTGAAATTAATTTTGTACGTTTTTGTATGAGGAATTTGCTGTATTTGCCAAACAGTAACCTGTAAAGCAAAACAATATTAAACAAACTTAAAATAGTTGATATGGAGCTAAATTTATGCTTAATATCTCAGAAACCATAAACAATTTCCTGAAACAGGTTTAGGATTCAGAATATAAAAATCCCATACCGAACTTAATTTTTTTTAAAAAAGTCGGAAGGTCAAACCAATAATCAGCTGCATTGAGAAAAATTTATTGTAAAAAAGTACCTAAAATAGGTAGGATTTTTACCTTTTGAACTGGGCTGTCAGATGTGGCATTTTCTCGTGGCTCTTAATCGTTCAAATTTCGAAAAAGTATCAAATTTATATTTGTAAAGGGCGATCCAACCAAAATGCACGATGTTAATTGTAAATAAAACAAAAAGTTTTCAGAAAATTATTTTAATATTATTTATTATAATAGAAGGATCTATGACAATTATGTGTGAAACAAAATATCGGCAAAATGCTTGTCACGCCTTCGGCAGCATGCCTCTATCCGATGGTCCATATTTTCAATGAGAGAGATGAGACATTACTGAGGTTCAATGTCGTTAATGTGCCGAATTATCTCATAAGCTCTTGAATTGTGTTTGGCTTATTGTCGGACACTTTATCTTTTAAGTATCCCCAAAGAAAGAAGTCTAACGCCTCGACGTGAGATAACACGGCCATTGAATTTCTCGCGTAAAAGAGACATCGTTTCGTTGGCTGTGTGGCACGTTGTACCATCCGGTTGGATCCACATATCGACCAGGTCCATATCCTCAATTTCTGTCCACAAGTAGTACGTTATCATATTCTACGATAGCGAACACCATTCACGGTAACTGCTTGCCCGAACTCATTCGGGAACAACAGCAATGTTTTCCGCAGAACCAACCGGGCGAGCATGCACAGGTATTACCACATTTCCTACAGACCCGGTTTGCTAAAGTTTGCGTACAATCCTCCCGATTGTGGACACATTTGATCAGTTATGCTGCTCGAAATGCAGTTTGATTTGAACGGCCAAGCAAGCGCTTACAATTTAGATTTCTAATGTACAGTTACGACAAAATAATGAACATTTCATTAAAATTTTTATTTTGTTTCAAACACAACAATATTTTTTTTTTAAACAATTGTAAAATTTTATTAAGGACATTATGACGATATGATTTAATAGCATACCTTGTGAATTGCCCAAATATATTTTAGAAAATTAGAAAGTTTTAATTAATTACTGCCTAATTTATAAAAAATAAAACATGTTAATAAAGGGCTTATGAAACAGATTTTGTATGAAAATCCGATTAATAAACTCTTTATTAACCTGTTTTATTTTTTATAAATTAGGCCGTTAATCTTTAATTTTTTACTTCTAGAACATTTAAGTTCTTTTAATTTAGTACGAATATTAACGATTAGGGTGTTCAATTAATCGGGTTTTATTTTTGTTTGATTAAATAATTAATCGATATTTGGCATTTTTTACTTGTTCGATTAAACGAATAAAATTTTAATATTAATCTAATAATTCTAAATCCAGAAATTTTATAAATTACGAGTTTTTGTTTCGAACATTTTAGAAAAACCTAACGGATCCGTCATCTAACGTTTTTTTTTCAACTAGTGCTTATTTCGTAAATGGTAAGTAACACTTAGCTCATGTCTGATTTGACAGATAATTAATTTTATCCTTCCGCTGAACGAATATGGTTGTGTATACGCTTGAACAACGCTGGGAAATATTGCGACATTACTTTGAAAATAATGGTAATGTTGCAGAATGTGAGCGAAAATGGCGTACGGATTTTGGAAGAAGAGAAGCACCGTCAGCTCCGTCTGTTCGTTATCTTGTGAAAAAGTGAAAGAAACTGGCATCCTCATCGATAAACCAAAGCGTGAAAAGCCAAAAACAGTGCGTACACCCGAGAATATTGCTGCTGTGGCAGAAAGTGTGCGGGAAGCGCCATCAACATCAATTCACAGTCGTTCTCAACAATTGAACATTTCGGAGACATCATTGAGACGAATTTTGCATAAAGACCTTAATATGACGCCATACAAAGTCCAATTGGTTCAGGAGTTGAAGCCAACTGACCATCCAATGCGTTTTCGCTTCGCTAAGTGGGCCTGCGATCGACTTACAGAAGATGCCGATTTTGCCAAAAAAAAAATCATCTTTTCAGATGAAGCTCATTTTGATCTTGGCGGGTATGAAAACAAGCAAAATTGTCGCATTTGGGGCACAGAAAACCCGCACGCATACATTGAAAAGCCGTTGCACCCAAAACGAGTCCCTGTTTGGTGCGGATTTTGGTCCAGAGGCATAATTGGGCCATTTTTCTTCGAAAATGAGCAAGGAGTGGCCGTTACAGTCAATGGCGATCGTTATCGGGCCATGTTGAACGAATTTTTGTTGACAAAAATATAAGAGAAGGATATTGGCAACATTTGGTTTCAATAGGACGGCGCTACGTGCCACACAGCCGAAGCTACACTCGATGTTTTGCACCCTGTTTTTGAAGATCGCATTATCAGCCGAAGAGCTGATGTCGTTTGGCCGCCTCGGAGCTGCGATTTGACTCCGTTGGACTATTATTTGTGGGGGGCCGTCAAAGATAAGTGTTACGCCGACAAGCCAGAGACAATTGACGCTTTAAAGGACAATATTCGTGAAGCCATTGGTGAAATACAGCTGCACACAATCGATAATGTGCTTAAAAATTGGACCGATAGTGCAGGCTACTGCATGGCCAGCCTAGGCAGCCATTTGCATGAAATTATTTTCCATTATTAACCGGATGGATTGTACTTTCAAATATAAAAGAAATTTGAGAAAATATTCAGTAGTTTTTTTTATAGCATTTTCAAAAAAAAAAGTTATTTGGCGGACCCTTTAGTATGTACTTGAGTAAATTAACATTATTTTTTAAATAAAACGTGTCAATGTAGCTTCACTTTCGGGCACTTAGATTTTAAAAGAGTCAATATAACTTTGGATTTTTTGAAACATTTCAAGGACATTCCATCCTCTGCTATGCTTGTGCAGATAATTTACTCTAGAGAATTGATTGAAGTATCTTGTTTAAAATATTTATTCATTCGACCACTTGTAGCCATCTTTGATTTTGTGGGTGGTCCATCTTTAAGTATGTACTAAGTTATAGTCACTGTGCAAGTGGCACATTCGTGAAGTTGTTGAAAAACATTTACGTTTTTACATTTTTGAACACCTGTTACATTAAGCATTATTAGATTTATCCTTCGTACAATATTTTTAAACCAAACTCATTCTAAAATGAGAAACGCATGAACTATTTTGTTAAAAAATACGACCCTGTAATGAAAGTTCATAAGTTCCATTTTATTTACGTCATTCTTTAAGTATTTATTATTTTTGCAAAAACGACACTTAAAACCACGAAAACCTACGGTCATTTTGTAAAAAATTGAATTTAAATTATCGTTCGATTTCAATTTCGACTCATATTTTGAACGTACCCGATAAAGTATAATAAATCTTGTCGTTTTTTCTTTGGTGAAATTATGTGCTGTTTTCACAACACAAGTGACTGAACGTTTAGTGAAATTTGTATGAAAAGCACTCAGTTTTTTGAGTTTTTTCCATATACATTTTACTACACGTTCAGTCACTTGTGTTGAGAACAGCACATAAATTATTAAATTGTGTTGAAAACATGTAACAAAAATATAAGCTAACTTTACTTTAAAACTTAAAAAAAAATTATACATCCAACAAATTAATCGGTATAAATTCTTCGAGTAATCCTTCAATCGAAATTAGCATTTTTAAATTATTCGAACAATTAATCGTCTAAAATTGTTCGTTTAATCGAACAAGAATTAATCGACTGAATACCCTATTAAAGTTAATCTTAACCACATGGTTACCAAACAAAATGTTATTGCAAAAGAAGAATACTCCTCGAATTTGTATTTTCTGATGTTGAAATTTCTCAGCTGCTGCTTCCTTAAGTTTCTTAGCTTCTTCAAAGCTTTTTTTTAGAAGTCATTATTACCGCAAATACCAACAACTATAAAATACAAGTAGAAGTTACGGCAGCTGTGGTTTTTGAAGTGTTTATAACCTTTTTTCTTCTTCTTTTATTTTTTCATACACATAAAAAACTTGCAAAAAATAAAAGAATTGCAAATAAATGATGTTAAAGGTTTTCTGGTTATAGTTTTTTTTCCACGATTTTTATTTTTTCAAACTTACTCATCTTGTAGATTCACTTATTCGCTCAACATGCAAATGTCGTAGTTCAATGGCATTTCCTGTGTTTTTTAAAAAGTAATCCAAACCAACTGCCGATTTGCTTTATGTCAATTATATGACGGGCTTTGGATTATTACATTTTGAAGCAAACAAAATTATTTTAGCTTATGGAAATAACTTTGCACTTTTGTGCTTAACCTAATTTTTAATAAATAGTTTAAAAATACCAATCAATATAAAGTTTAAAGTGATGTTTAATTTGAATATTTCATAGCTTTTGTTTTTAAGGCCCAGGCTATATTTTACATTAAAATTTCGACGGATTTGACCCTGAAAACTGACCCCGAGGCACATGTGAGTGCTTTTTTCAACTGACAACTAAGTTTAAATACTTGTTTTCTTATAAGCTTTGCCCCATTTCGTTTGATGAGAGAGGTAAAAGGAATTATTTTCTCTCTCCCCTTTCACCCATAAAGTACACATAAAGCACAATGAAAACGGGCACTTAGCAAGAGAACCGAAACGAAAGTAAAATTCGTGGACTTCTGTAGCCACTGCAAATTATAGTTTTTTTTAATTCCCTGAGCTAATCCCGCGAAGCTTGTCTGCAGGAAAGAAACCAGAGACTTTAGCGGGAATCAAACCCGCAACCCCGGAGCTCCCTACCAACTAGCCTACCGGGGCACTCAAAAGAAAACTCCAAAATATCCTCGAAATTCATTGAAAATTAGTATTTTTTATTAAATTTGGTTTAAAAAATTACTGATTTAATATCCTTTAACAAAGTATTCATTGTGTCAAGCTCCTCTGTCGTTACATAAATGTCAATTAAAACAGGCGACGCGACGTACAAAGTACAGTGGATTCTATGGGCCACTGCCTTAAAACTTCAAAATCAAATAAAGTTCTACTTTCATACCCTGGTATTTCTCAGCTGTATTTTATTTTTCATCAGACAAGTGCAGCAGAAAGTTACGGTAATCTTATCGAAGTTAAAAGTGGCATGCAACCACATAAAACTCCGTATAAACGATGAACGAAGAACAAAACAACTTTACAAGTACAGCAAAGTCTGTACTTTTCCATCTCTTTAACAAACTTAAAATTTTGAAAAGTAAACATGGCATATGCAAAAGGGGCCTTACTAGAACCGACTTATTTCTATCGTTTAAAATCTTTGTCAATCATTTGAAAAGTTTGGCAAGCTAGAAAATTGAGTAACTCATAAACATAAGCCGAGAGGAATCAAAAATAGCGATTTTGTATGTAGAAATGCCTGCATCTGCATTACAAAGGTGTTCTTGATTAACAAAACTGCCTGCCTTGAAGGCCTTATCTTAAGGTGACCTTAACACTGGGTAAACTCAATGTGTCTACTAACACTCACATGTATAAGGGCACTCCTCACCAGACACACAGGTAACAATTTGGGCGTATGATGCGGCAGAGTCATGCACCCGACCTTGCTTAGGAACTAATGCTAACCATCCACCACTGCTGAAATAAAGCAGCTTCTGTTAATTACCTTCTGCATTAAGAGAGATTCGCCAGCATAATGAACTTCCTCTCAGAGGGTAGGAAGGTTATCCGAGACCTTTACCCTTTTTTTTTTATTTTTTTTTATAGGACCAGCACTCAGGGGATGCCCCCTACTAATGCATTGCATTGTGTTGGAACTAGGAAAATAGGTTATGGGAAGGAGGATAGAGGGAGTAGTGTTTGTGAACATTCGATTTGAACTTGGTCATGTTGCAAGTGAGAGGGAAGACTTCGGCAGGAAGGTTATTCCACATACGACCAGTCCGGGAAAAAAACGAATTCTCTCTTTAATGCGTTGTACGATTCACCTGCCAATCGACCACATAAGGATGGGCTCCTGAGGAAAAACGTGTATTCCGAACAAACGTACGGGTTTCGGGAACCAGGGAGTCAATAGAATTGGATACCCTACTGTCACCAATGAGAACCTTCGCCCTCTCCTGCACGCGGTCGAGAAGCTCCAAAATAGACTTTGAAGCACCGGCCCACACATGAGAGTTGTATTCCATACGCGGTCGGATATAGGTGGTATAAATAGTAAGATCAGATGGAGTGAAGTATATCCTACACCGTCTTAGAAAACCGAGGCACTTGAATGCTTCTTTCGACACCTTGAATATATGTTCTGTCCATCGGACATCACATTGTATCCTCATGCCCAGAACATCAAGAGATTCTGATTCCTCAATAATTATACCACCCATATATACAGATGAGGCACCTTGATTTGTCGCGCGTTAATGCGTCAGCACGCAACATTGGGGTTTTCGGGCATTAAAATCGACCCTATTTGCACGATCCCATTCCGAGACTATATCAAGGTCTCGGCCAAGCGTATCATTCATATGCTGCCTCATAGCAACGACTTCGGATACGCTTGGTCTGTGTTGAAATGAGTACGAATGGCAAAGGAGTGCACTCACAGGGAGGTTTATACCTATCTTCAGTTATTACCTGATTTCCGAAAACGTCTCAGCAGCAACCTAACCAGTACCGAAATCCCAGGGTCTACTGGTTTCCCTGGTACTAAATAGCATCTCTGGTCAGCCGTTATCTATTCTAGTAATGTATATTGGCTCCACCTACATTCCCCGAGAAAGTTAAACTAATTACCCAGGGGCGGAATCTGCACGACAAAAGGTAACAGAATTTTTTGCAACAAGTAATGAGCTAAACCAACGTTCTAGCAAAATAAACGTTACGTCAAGATGATGTTTTTTATTTGGTGGTAGTAAAAGGGTGCTTTGTTTTATCAGCTGATGGTCTGATTTTAAAAGAAGAGCTGTAAAAAAATAATAGATCTCTTTAAAACAACAATCATGGAAAACTCCCAGACTATTATATGTACTAGACTAGAGGAAACTGTGCTTTACTTTCTCTGTCAATGTTCTGGAATCGGGGATATTAAGGAAAAATACCAGGGAGAACCGATAACTGCTCTATGAAAGAAGGGCATTGGCGCTGGGTATCACAAAGGCATCATTAATAGACCCAAGTGTGCTGTCTATCGATGGCTGCCCATGGAACCTAACGCAAGAATTTGAAGACTTGTTTTTTAATAAGATTTCTTAAATAAAAGGATTTTATGACAAATATTTCTCTATTAAACAGAATTTTAAAACAAGAATTATAAAAAATAGATTAAAAGTGTATTAAAAACGACTTCCGAATTCTTGGGTTTTACGTTTTTGATTTCCAGGGTGGTTTAAGGGCCGATGTTGAATGTGAACCACACCTTAACGTCAAGTTTTTTTCTGCATTTCATTTGACATTTTTCAATTTCGGACTAACTCAATTTGAACCATGGAAATAAACAGAATCGAGCAACGCGTTAAAGTTATTCTGGCTTATTATGAAAATGGGCATATCGTGCACTTCGTACACTTCTGTAGGAGATGTGAAAACACCGTTGCATGCTCGTACTGCAGAAAATATTGCTGCTGTTCGCGATAGTGTGGCTGAAGAGCCTTCAACCTCAACTCGTCGTCGTGCCCAACAATTGCAACTCTCACGCTCGTCGTTGATGGACAAGGTGGAATTGACTCAAGAACTAAAGCATCTTAACCATTCCAAACGTCGTCAATGGTCAGAATGGTGACAATAAATGGTGGATAATCAATTTTCGAATAAAATCATCTTAAGTGATGAGGCACATGGAATGATACTCCAATAGTGATTGTCGAAAAACCAATGCACCCACAAAGAGTGACTGTTTGGTGCGGTTTATGGGCTGGCGGCATCATCGCGCAGTATGCTTTCAAAAATGAGGCCGATCAGGCAGTAATTGTGAATGATGTTCGCTATCGTAAGATGATAACGAACTTTTTATGGCACGACTTGGAAGAGATGGATGTGGACGATGTGTGGTTTCAACAGGACGGTTCAACTTGCCACACAGCTAACGAAAGAATTGCTCTTTTGCGCGACAAATACAATGACCTTGTTATCTCACGTGGTGGCGATGTCAATTGACCGCCAAGATCATGTGATTTGACACCGTTGGACTTCTTTCTTTGGGGTTATTTGAAAGAAAAGGTGTGCGTCGATAAGCTAACAAACAATTCAAGAGCTAAAGGATGAGATAATTCGGCACATTAACGGCATAGAACCTCAATTATGCCTCAGCGTCATCGAAAATTTGGACCATCGGATGGAGGTGTACTGCCGAGGTCGCGGTGGTTATTTGGCCGATATTTTATTCCATACATAATTGAACTATACCAATATTATTATAATAAAAAGAAATGACGATAATTTCCTAAATAATTCAAATTTAACCACCCTTTACTAGACACACTATGACATTGCAAGTCCTTATGACTACCACTGGTTGAATTCCGCCTGCTGTTCGGTCCAAATTAAATACAGTTCCCATTATAAGCTCTGCCTAAAAGCCCTTAAAGATGAAAAAAAACTCATGTAGATAACATTCGGCACAAAAAAACTATTATTTGGAAATTCATCTTTTAACATAATTATGTTTTTGATAGGGTACACCCCAGAAAGTTTGTCTGCAGAGGCTGGGGTGTAGGATATCCTATTGTCGGGCTTGACCAACTACAATTTCTTACTTGTCTCAAAACGTTCTCTCGTCTTAGTGCGGGTGTCTCTTTCCTACAAACCACCAATCCAAACCCCATTTTATGATTTCGAATACATATTTTATGTAATGTGTCTTTCATAAATGGCCTCTTTTATCTCTTTCTTCGATTTCCATGTAAAATTTCCTTTTTTTTATTTGTTTAATTTACTGGGCATTAATCATTTCTTGGCTGTTGTTGGAACCGGCATTCCATTAAGAATGAATCATACTTAAGCGACATACACAGTAAACATAAAAGAATTTCCAATTCAGCTACAACATGGCTTAAACCACCATGAACAAATTAAAAACAAAAAAAAAATTTTAAACGGCGACAGAGCAGACAGACTACGTAAGTTAACAATAAAAAAATAAAAATTAAAAAAGTATAAAAGTTGTTAAAAACAAAAAAAAATATGTATGTAGATTAAAAAAAAAAAAATTAAAACCTTAAAAACTTATTGTGTTTCCACAGTTGAAGTGACCAAAACAACTGGGCCAACTTTATAGTTTGACTGATTTTACAACACAAGTGTCTTCATACAAAAAGTCAGTCAACAGTCAACATCAGAAATTACAAATTGTAGCGGTAGAAACATTTTTCTATATTAAAGTCATACCAACACCCAGCTCACGTACAACGGCGGTTTTTTTTAATTCAATTTAGAGTAAAATTAAAGCAGATCGGTGTTGATAATAAATCGCCCAGGGGGTTTCTAGGGATCATCTTAAGAATATTTAAATTTTTTGGTGTTACATCCTGCACGGAAATCAGGTGCAGTGAATACCTTGGATTCAGCCAAAATTCAAAATTGATAGATCTCAAAGCATCTCTTGAGAAAGTGGCTGACCAGAGATTATAACACGGGAGTCAGTAGTCCTTGGTGCTTCGTTACCAAGCTGACTATTGGTTGATACCTTCGTTTGTATGCTTTTTGCGGGAAATGATTTCTGTATTTCAGGAAGATTATCTTTGCGAAAGTTTTTCAAATGTACTTTAGGCGATCACGTGGAGGTTGTGGGTTACTAACCAAAGTCGGTTAAAGAAATAGCCAGAAAATCTCACTAAAGGGCTGATTTTTCACCACTTGTGGGAGAGTTCGGCCTGAGGGAAGCTGCTTGTATTTAAATAAAAGCAGCGGATGCTGGATAGCACCACATAGATTCTAAAACAAGGGGCGAGTATACACTCTTGACGGATTATGCACTCAAAATGCTACCTGGGTGTGTTGGTTGCGCTCCCACTCGGGGACAAATGGTGAACCATTATTTAATATCCCTGAAGCAGATATTTATGTCAATAATCTCCACAGCTGTTTGATTAAAATCGAAAAAAAATGGCGAGAACGGATTATGCACTCAAATTGCTACCTGGGTGGTTGGTTGCGCTCCCTCTCGGGAACAAATGGTGAACCATTATTTAATATCCCTGAAGCAGATATTTATGTCAATCATCTCCACAGCTGTTTGATTAAAATCGAAAAAAAAAAATTGGCGAGAAGTTTTCTTTGTAGGTTATATTCATATATCGTCGGCTTAATATGCAAACCTGCTAAATCCACCTTTTAAGTCAGTTGAGATTTTGATGCCGTGTGGTAGGGAAAAATAAGCTTTGGAGACCAGCATGTTTCTTCAGAAGTGTGTAAAACCAATTATATGTTTGGTCTTCCTCTCAAGCTGCAAATATGATATATAAAAAGTTAATTGTCTCTCCTGTAAAATGTGCTGAAAGGGAGTTCGCAGTTTTGCATATTAAGCCGACGATATGAAGGGTGGTTAATTTTCGATGTCCGATGTCGATTTTGAATAAAACACAAATTATTTAGGAAATTATTGTAATTTATTTTTATTATGATAATATTGGTATGAACCTCGGCGGCACACCTCCATCCGATGGTCCAAATTTTTGATGAAGCTGAGGCATAATTGAGGTTCTATACTACACGAAGGGGCCGCCAGCCCATAAACCGCACCAAACAGTCACTCCTTGTGGGTGCATTGGCTTTTCGACAATCACTCTTGGATTGTTAGTCACCCAAATGCGGCAATTCTGCTTATTGACGAATCCACTGAAGTGAAAATGTACCTCATCATTAAATTGACCGAAAAAATCACGAAGTGCACGATATGGATTTTGCCCATTTTCATAATAAACTTAACGCGTTGCTCGATTGTGTAGCTTTCCATGGTTCAAATTGAGTTAGTCTGAAATGGAGAAATGTCAAATGAAATGCGGATAAAAACTTGACGTTAAGGTGTGGTTCACATTCAACGTCGACCCTTAAAATTTAAAATTTAACATTTACATTTCCTTTACCTCCATGTGGAGCGTAGGGCTATTGGGTAGTTGTTTTAGATGGTTTCACGATTTATTCATCTGGTTCATTTCTGAATTTGTGCTGCCCTGCCGTGTTGATTTTGGTCTTCCCTGCATTCTGGACCCCTGATGGTTCCACCATAATGTCGCTCTTCATGTTTCCTTTACGTCTTTTCCGAGTGTATGGTCTATTCAGCGCTTTTTCTTCCTTTTTGTTCCGAGATCGATAGGTATCTCATATGTTGCAGAAAGACGTTGATGGTTTGAGATGATTTGTGACTGCCACTAATATTTTTCCGACAGTGATAGTTTGTAGTTTTCTAGTCCAGGTTTCGCATCCATACAGAAGGACCGACTTCTCATTAGAATTCTTTTTTTTTAATTTGGTTTTGATAGATAAGCAGTTTGTTGTCGATACCTTTTTTAGTTGGAGGAAAATTAGGTTATATATTGGCTTAACTCTTTTTAGTTAAAAAATAGATTTTGAATACTTCACGAAATACTTTTCGTAAGTTTTAACCAAATTCTCAAAAAGTTTAAGGACATTTTAATGCATTTGAGATAACAAATCGATCTTTAACATACATTTTTGGCTTTTGGCAATGTTTTTCTTAAGTTTTCACTAGATTTTTAATATTAATTTTAGACTTTCTAGAATGTTTCTCATAAGTTTTTTTTCTTAACAATGGGCCTATATTTGTTAGTGATCTAATAAGTCAATCTTAAAATAATATTCCATATCGCTTAGCATTTTGTTCCTTATCAGACTGAGGCCTGTTTTCACAACTTCCCGATAGCTAAAGGTAGAATTTTATCGGCCGTATAAAAAGTGTTCCATAATTTCAACTCCACTTTAACCTACCAGGTAGGATGAACCTTAATTTACTATATCACTAATTTTAAGTTAAAGTAAAGTTTTAATAATGAAACATTTTTTATAAAGCCGGTTTTTCGTATTCATTCTACCCCATAAAGAATATAAAATATATCCGGGTCCTTGAGTAATTCCAGGTTGATTTAGCCATGTCCGTTTGTTGAAAACACACTCACTTTCGAAAGACTCAACAGAAAAAATAATATTCGCGTCAAATTCTTTCTATTTCTGCTAATCAGTGGCCGTATTCTGTAATTCGCTAAAGCTAAATCTCTATCCCTAAAAATCTATAAAGTTGATTTACCGATTTTTTGCTACGAATGCAATACTGTAACGTGCATTACTAAATTTGGCAATGCAATTAAAATTTAATTCGCCGCAATTTTATCTTTTAATGTAATCGCTAAAATGTTTAAATTTTGTATTCTCTAAGGCATTTTAGCGATCGAGATTTAGCTTTAGCTAAGCGAATTACAGAATACGGCTGCAGTATGGGATTAGACTCCAGTAAAAGCGATTCAGTTGGCTAAGAGAAATAAATCTAAATCTGGAACCACCACCCTAAAAAATTGATAATAATGTTACGAAAACTGACAAAGATCGGTTCATAACTTAACATAAGTTCCATATAAAGCCCACTCCTGAAATATTCTTACTGTCGGTGAAGGGTATCAATGATTCGGCACAGCCGAATATAGACCTCAAACTTATTTAATATTCACCCTTATCATGGTTTGCGAATTAAAAATGCGCCTGCGACTGTTTGGTAATAGATTAAAGGGAACGTAAACTTATGTCCTTAAATCTATTACCAAAGAGTCGCAGGCGTATTTTAAATTCGCCGGCCATGATAAGTGATTATTAACGTCTAAAGTAGAGTTTCAACACAGGAACATTTTTTTATTTTTTTTTGATTTCCGAGAATGTATATAAATAAATGTGCAGTATTTATCGCTTATAAGAATTTCATAATTTGCACGTGTTTTTGTGCTTTTCAACGAGAAATGCATTAATAAAAACCCGCTTTATTGCATCAAAAGTGTATGAATGTATTCAATGTTTAGTAAAAATTAAGCAAATTAAGTTTTGGTGAAAGAATTTTTGTGCCTTTTTTTTTTTGGCTTAATTTTGAAACGATGCTTATATAAGAATTTTTTTATGGCCATTTTTTAAAATTGCATTATACTGTGATTCATAAATACGGGATATGCTTATAACCAAATCTTAATACACAAAACAATTTCGTCTTGTTATGGTTTCATTGACTTCCCGGATAGAAAAACCTGATCACATATCTCAACTCGAAGCGCTTATTCATAATATGCGTTATAAAACAGTATGCAACTGTTTTTTTTCTCAATTGTTATTATAATTTAGCTGTAAATTATATAAAAAATTTAAAGAAGCTTATAACCGATATAAGCGATAAAAACTGTAGATAATTGTTTATACATATTTAATTTAATTCACTGTGTCGTTCAAATTGTAGTTGATTGGCGTAATTGTATAAATTGCAGAGGTTTGCATGCGATATAATTCTGGTCTGGTTTTCTTTTGCCAATCTAATGGTGTTCTTTTTTCTACAAAAAATATACCAAAATACCACATTTTAAAAGGTGCATGTATAAAATGTCTTGCAGAACATGTAATACTGCAATTTTTTATTTGACGAGAACAAAACACAAAAATGGATCGCCCTGTTTTTAAAAGCTGACAAAAAGTTTGTTCTTCAATATATAAAAAAATATGTACATAAATCAAAAATTGTGTTCTTCAAAATATATATAAAGTATACATAAACCCAAATTTGTTAATAGACTGATGTTAAATAAAAAAATAAATGAACAAAATTAATGACGAAATTCCAATTCCTTCAGTTTGTTTCACATAAAATATGTAAACAAGAAAATACCTTTGCCAGATTGCCGATTTAATAACACCAAATTTTTACGATTTCTTGATTTGACGTTTTTTTTTCAAAAATAATTTTACAACACAGAATTCATTTAAATTTTTTACCACTAACAACCTACAATTAACAATGTAATGCTTTCTTTTGTTTTAAATATAAAATAGTAGAAAAATAACTATGAAAACTTAAAATTTTTAGTGTCCTGATTAGAGGCCATTGTTTCCCAACTTCGTCTGGTAACCCCATTAATAAAGAAGCCATCTTTTTACAGGGCATTATATACACCCTCGATTTATACGGGGCGTAAAGTGCAATGCCTTATGACATTTTAGGGTGATTTTTTTTGGAATACAACACGCTGCCCTTTTAGAGAGCAAAGCATTTTTAAGAAACGAATAAAATGTGACATTTTTTGTAGAAAAGAAAACACCATAATATTTGATCATGGAATACAAACGATGCTGTTCAACTGCTCTTCATTTCAATTAGGTAGTTTTAACTGAATCTATTGCTTATGTTAAAAATGTTTATTGAAAAGAATCTTTTCTTTGAAATAAATTTATTCCTACCAAAATCTTTACACATAATTATAAAAAAAAGTACCCGGAATATCCCGGCAATAAAAAATGTTTCCGTGCATTTCTGGGAATAAAAAAAGTTCAGGAATTTTAAAACCAGAGTCTTAAGTCAAAAATCTACTATATAAAAGTTTTCGCTTTACAATTATGTATTGATAACTAACTAATCAAATGATCTTCATTAAAAGTTAAAGATTGGGGTGGAATTTAAATGTCTCTTAAACATAAACCTATCGATAAGATGATTATTGAAAAACTTAGCTTAGAAAATGTTTTAAAATTGTGTTATAATTAAATTATTTTCCAAATAGAATGTGGGAATTATTTTTTCTTTGTTTTTGTATATGAACAATGTTTACCAAAGATTGGCTTTAGCAAAAGGTATGTGAAATATTGGGGGCGAAGGACTAAAACAAAATTGAAATTTGTGTCAAAGAAGGATATTTGAAATGAAAAAATTATTTAATAATAAATTATTTTAATTTAAATTTAATAATAAAAAAAATGTACGCCCCCGGGTGGGCTCGAACCACCAACCTTTCGGTTAACAGCCGAACGCGCTAGCCAATTGCGCCACGGAGGCCATGTGACTTCGATAAACAAAAGGTCTTAAATTAATGTTAAACATGGCACATTTTAAAAAAAATTCGAATTAATTGATAAAAATTAAATATGTACTATAATAATAAATAAATAACAATAAATAAAAATAAGCTCAATTAATCATTTGTAGAGATTTGCTTAATGTGTTAAAACGATTGTTTAATTAAATATTAAATATTGATCGGGAAAAAGTATGAAAAAGTTCTATTTTTCAAATTCCTAGATTGGTTCTAAGCTGATCGCATTAGGCAAATATATAAATAAGTTGCTTCATAATAAATATTTTCAATAAATATTTACTAATTTCGGGTCTGATGTTGCCTCCTGGAACATAATACATATAAGTCAATTTCCAAATTTTTATACGAGCACGTATATTTTTTTAAGAATCGTTTATTTGTTAAATGTTTTCCGATTCTAATCTTAATCCGATTTCAACCCATTCTCTCTCAGTCATACAAAACCTTTATTATTTATTACTTTATCTTTGGTTACACTTAATAAACATTTGACGGCTTATACGTTTGCTTAATCAAACAACATTAAACAGATTTTTAACTACATTCTTCCACACTTTCTTTTCAGAAATAAAGTTCGGGAAATTAACCAAAATTGTAAAAAGTAGATAAATATTGTGGTCACGAGTTTTTAATCCCTTCAACGAAGGTAAAAGGATATACATATATGAGCTTGTCATTCCGTTTGTAATTTCTTCACTATTGATTTTAGGCCCCATAAAGTACCTATACAGATTCTGTGTCCTTATTAGTAGCGAAGTCCCTCTGTTCATTTGTCTGTTGAATGAATTTTCAAAGACCCCTAATATAATGGGGACTTAGTTGTTATATATTTCTGTCACATGTGCTCCATCTAATTTTCGCCAGATCGGTCCATAAATGACTTACTTGTGTTTTATCTGTATATCTGAAGACGGCACAGATTTTTTTCATAAATCCGATGTTGTTGTTGTTTTTTTATACCCATCACTGACAAAACAATTTACATACATCGTATAAGTTCCCTGCAAGCAATTTTGTAGTCGATTACAAAAAGAACGCATTTATAATTAACTTTTTAGTAACTAACTATTATGGTGATCGATCGAATAGTATTCGACCGGTTTTAACCGGTTATTTTAGTTTTGCCCAAGTCGAATATTTTAAAATGCCAATTTTTCGAATATCGAATAAACCGGGTATTTTAGCAAAATAAACTGGTTACTTAAGTAATGTGTAATTTATATACGTTTTCCTTACTTTTGTTATAAATTTACCCATAATTTAAGTATTAATCTAATTGAATATTTGGCAAACTTAAACTTTTTATAAAAAATTTCAAAACAAAATGTAACAAAAGTCGAAAAAACATTATGAGCAATGTAAATACAAATCGCTTAAATTAGCGTGTGTTCCTGTAACAAAACCAAAAACAATTTAAAGTACTACAAAAAAAGTTCAGCTTAAAAAGTAATAAGCAATTTGACAGTGTTATAAATACTATATATATATATATATATATATCTTTATAAAGATGTCATCTCTGGTGATATTTGGAACTGACTTAAAAGAAAATTGTGCTTAAACGGCCATAAAATTATAAGTTTCAAAGGATCTTTAACGTCACGACTTATTAATCACTTTTAATTAGTCTACAAGATTGACATAAATATGCGCCAAGTAAAACTATGCTGCCAATAATGAATGAAAAACTCTTAAGTGGTTCTAGCATATCTTCATGCTTAAAACAAGAACATACCGGCGTAATCAACGATATGGGAAAATTCATCAGTTTTATTTATTAAAATACCAAGAACTTAAAATAAAATTGAAGGAATCAAAAATGTCCTGGAAGGGTTTAAATTGTGTGATCGACGAATTGGCAGATATTTCATATAAAAAGTATGTTCATATTACTATTATTTCTATAATGCTGAAACAAAAAAAAAATTAAAATATATATTCCTGGATAAAAGGAATATATGGCTGAAGTTTACTGCTTCATATAGACATGCTTAACCAGCAACGGTTGGCTAGAGCAAACATTATTTAACGGTTTCTTAACTACATGATACATAAATGCAATTATCATCTTAGACATAAAGTTTAGCAAATAACTAGAAATTGTTTAAAATAATGCTTAAGTTTAATCATTTACTGGTGAGGCCCTATGCTCCATATGCATTGGATCCCATGGGATCGACGGGAACATATATGTATTTTGTTGGTTCCGCACCTTCGTGAATTGATTTGTTTTTATTCTTATTAACTTTTAATAACAAAAACTAATTTGATTTTTGTATATTTATGTATTCGAATTAAAACCGGTTAACCGGTTATTTTTAAAATACTTAACCGAAAACCGGTTTTTTTAAAATAGCAACTATTCGGAATATTCGAAAACCGGTTATTGAAAAATGTCGAATAATCGATCACCCTACTAACTATAAAGGACATGTCAGATAAAACTTTTACTTCGCGTTGCGTTAAATGTTCGTTTTGACGTCCAAGATGAAGTATTCATACTTATACGAAACATGTCACATAAAGTACTTTTAACGCAGAGCGAAGCGAAAAGTTAGGCAACTCTCATCTTTTTGTGCGCTTTGACGGTCTGCTAGTATAATTTTTTTTATTTATTTATTTTTAACAAACAATTCGTGTGTGTTGTCAAAATGTTTATTGTGACACACACCTTTTGCGTTATGCTTTTCTATCAAAGTAAGAAACGTCACGCAAAGCGATGAAGTTTTATCTGACATTTTAATCTAACTATAATTAAATGCAGAAATTCCCCGAAATTGTTTCTTGTCTTTGTTTTCCATTGCTATTTCGAATTTTGATTTTTATAACTGTTAATTACGCAGAATTTTAATGTGTCGCAGTGACGCCAATAGTCTCAAATGAGGGAGATACGAACATTAGAAATGCCTTTAAGTTTATAAAAAAACGAAAAGTCCATGCAAAATGCATAAAAAATTTTAATAAAAAGAAAAATATTAAATTTAAGAAGTTTTTAATAATTGAAAATAAAATATTTTCCTCATTTAGCTTATGGTGTAGGTTAGGGTGGGGTGGTTTTATTGAATATGGCAAAAAATTTTTTTCGAAATTTGAAAGGGCTCACGTCTAGAAATGTTCGATTTTGAAAAACCACTGTAGGTATTAACATAAAGTTAGCTAAAAGTTAACTACTACCTTACTAACTTTTGACTAACTACTACCTAACTCATTTTAAGCTAACTATTAAGTAGCTAACTTGAAGTTAGTTGAAAAGTCATGCAGAGTCGGACGATTGACTACTTCCTATGACACGCTAATGTTAAAATAGTCAGTTGGCTCCATTGAAAATAATCCAGGAATCAACCACAACTCGCTTAAAAAAAGTTAACTTAAAGTTAGCTTAAAGTTTACTGAGTTGCTTGCAGGGTTGGTTTTTTTAATGTCTAAACTTTTTAATCCAAAGAACGATATTTTTGCTAATTTCTGTTATTATTGCACCATGGTGAAGGATATGCAGCGGAATAGAGCAACTCTTGCCTATTTTTAATTTCTTCGTCAAATATTTGTTAAGTGTGAAAATACCTTTACTATTTTGCTTTCAGGTTTTATGCTTGTCTAAAGTCGATTTGTGTTTAGGTTGCTTTTTCTGTTAAAAGTTTTCAGTGTCTTTCTTCGTTGTTGGATTTTTTGTTGACTTTAGAAAAATTTTCCTTAATTTTAAGTTTAAATTTGTCTTCTTGTCATTCAAAACTTTTTGGTTTTTTTAGAAGGCGACAATAATCCGCAGATATAATCAAAAATTTTGTGAAATAATCTGAGTATGTATATAAAATAATTTTTTTTATGCACAGTGAATCATAATTTGTTTTTTAGGACAAATTTTTTTATTTTTTTTTTTAAATTTTTAATATACTGGAATAAAATTTAAAAAAAAAAAAATTACTACTTAAATAAATTGGAGTAAATATCGTATTGTTTAGTAAAAAGTTCAACGTTTTTAGTAGAAAGTGTAAAATTCTTTAAGTAAAATGATTTTTTTTTTTAGTAAACGTTAAACAGTTTTTAGGTAAAACGGTTATCAGATTTTTTAGTAAAAAGTTTAATTTTTTTATAGTAAAAAGTTTAACCTTTTGTAGTAACTTTTTTTAATAAAAAGTTTAAAGTTTAATTTTTTTTAATAAAAAGTTTAACTTTTTTTAAGTAAAAAGTTAAACTTTTTTTGAGTAAAAAGTTCAACTTTTTTTTGAGTAAACTTTTTTATTAAAAAGTGTAACTTTATTTAGTAAAAAGCGTAACTTTGTTTTAGAAAAAACTTAACTTTTTTTTAGTAAAAAGTTAAAATTAGGTAAAACGGTTATCAGATTATTTATTAAAAAGTTTGAATTTTTTTATAGTAAAAAGTTTAACTTTTTTTAGTAACTTTTTTTTAATAAAAGTTTAAAGTTTAACTTTTTTTAAGTAAAAAGTTTAACTTTTTTTAAGTAAAAAGTTCAACTTTATTTTAGCAAAAAGTTCAAATTTTTTTAAGTAAAAAGTTCAACTTTTTCTAAGTAAAAAGTTCAACTTTTTTTAAGTAAAAAGTTCAACTTTTTTAAGGTAAAAAGTTAAATTTTTATTGAGTAAAAAGTTCAACTTATTTTGAGTAAACTTTTTTAGTAAAAAGTGTAACTTTATTTAGTAAAAAACGTAATTTGTTTTAGAAAAAACAAACTTTTATTTTAGTAAAAAGTTTAACTTCTTTAGTTTAACCTTATTTTTAGTACAAAGTTCAACCTTTTTTTTAGTAAAAATATTAACTTTTTTTTGTTAAAAAGTTGTTTTTTTTTAAAAGTTTTTACTTTTTTTTTTTGTTAAAATGTATCCTTTTTTTAAGTTAAATTTTTAACATTTTTTAGTATAAAGTTTTACCTTTTTTAGTAAAAAGTTTTACGCATTTGTAGTCAATGAATTAGTAACTTTTTTTTAGGAAAAAGTCTAACTTTTTTTAGTAAAAAGTTAACCTTTTTTAGTAAAACCATTTAAGTGAAAAGATTAATTTTTTTTAAATAAGAAATGTTAGCTTTATTAGTAAAAATTGTATCCTTTTTTTAGTAAAAAATTTTACCTTTTTTTAGTTAAAAGTTTTACCTTTTTTTAATTAAAAGTTTTACATTTTTTTTAGTAAAAAGTCTTACATTTTTTAGTAAAAAGTTTTATCTTTTTTTAGTCAATGGAGGAGTAACTTTTTTAGTAAAAAGTTTAATTTTTTAAGTAAAAAGTATAATTTGTTTTTAAGTAAAAAGTGTAATTTTTTTAAGTAAAAAGTTTAACTGTTTTTAAGGTAAAAACTGTAACCTTTATTAAAAAAAGGTGTAACATTTTTTTAGGTAAAAAGTGTAACTTTATTTTTAGTAAAAAGTTTAACTTTATATTTAATAAAAAGTGTTACTTTTTTCAGAAAAAGGGTAAATTTTCTTTTTAGCTAAAATGGTAAAATTGTTTTGGTAAAAAGTGTAAAATGTTTTTAGTAAAAAGTGTAACATTTTTTAATAAAAAGTGTAGCATTTTTTTTAATAAAAAGTGTGACACATGTTTTTAGTGAACAAGTGTGAATCTTTTCAGTAAAAACGTCAAATTTTGAATAAAATTTTTATTATTATTCAAATATATTCTAATACATGCAACCTTTAAGATTTTTTTTATAAGATAATTTTTGATTTAAAAGCGAAAATTACTATTAAATTTCTTAAAAGTGCAACATTTTAATTGAAAGTGCTATCTATTTGATTCAAACGTGTATATTTGGATAAAAAGTGCATTTTGGTATTAAAAGTGCAACTTTTTAATAAAAAAACAATTTAAATTGAATTAAAAAATGTTTACCTACTTCCGTTTACTCTTCCCATCACTATCATTCTACCATGACAAATGATTAACTTAAATATCATTTCTCCATCCGGAAATAATATAAGCATATTTTTTCATTTCAATTTCATTCGAAAATCTTTTATCCCATTGCCACATCAAGTGAAAATTTTTTCCAACTCAGAGAAATTAATCATATGTAAATTCAGCATAATTTTTTTCGGAAGTTGTAACCATTAATATGAGTGCTATTTAGTAGCAATCTGTACATGTGTTAAGAGGCAAAAAAAATATTATTTTTTTTTTATACCGGTGAATGTTAATAAATTTTTTCGTTTTATTTTATTTGGGTTTTTAATGTTTTTCTTTTTCAGGTTTTCTTTAATCGCTGAACTTTTTCTTAACCGCCTTAACTGTGTATTCGCTGTAATCTTTGTGGTTATCTGAGGCACAGCTGGATTTCAAATTATATTTGACTTTGAGTGTGTCTATAGTATAGACTCTATAATATAAACTCTATAGTTTTAATATTTTAGTTGTTGCAGTTGTATTCTGAACTTAATGAGCTTTCCATGCTCTACTCACCTTGATCTTTAATAAAAACCACAAAAACAACAAATAACATTTACATGCGATACACATGTGTTCAAACATCTCAAAACTGTTGCTGCATTTTTTTTTCTTAATTTTTTGCTATTGAACAATTTTTAAAAATCTTCTTCTTCATTGATGATTATTTGCGCCCTACAGGCCAATCGGACGAATCGTTCTCAAGTTGTATTAAAATGTATCAGCATAATCGCCTTTTATTATGGGCCCATAAAAAACCTTGGCGAAAACGGAACACGGATTTAAATTTAGCTCCTTTAACACTTTATATTCCATATAATTTTTTGAAACAATCTTGCTTGACGACCTATGTAATTTCTAATTGTTCGAGTCCATTTCATATCCTTATGAACTCACTAAGATATTAATGGTATTCACACCGAGCTTGCTAGTTCGTTAGTCGTTAATCGTTACTTTTTTACACGCATTTTTTTTTTTTTTATATTTAACGCGCTACCGGATTAACATTAAACAAATTAACGACACGGCACCCCTAATAAAATAGTTGTTAGTTAGTAACTCACAATCAGCTGTTGCAGTTTCTAAATAAATATAATCACCCTTATTCCATTTAACGTCGTCGTCATCGTCATCAATTAAATATCAACATCAATTTTCATCAACTTCGTCATCAATTCGATACAAAACTTGTATTCTATAACAGCAGTGTAACGATGTCGATTGTTTATCGTTTTTTAAAGCACATCTCTAATAACTTCGACAGTTGGTTTGTTTTGTTTTAAGTTTTTATCAAAAAAAAATTCAATTTGATGTTCATTTCTTAAAAATGTTGTGCTCTAAAAAAGGGAAGCTTGATTTATTCTAAAAAATTCACAATTACTAAAAAGACAGTGTTCATTGTGCCCTGTAAAATACAGACTTCGGTTTATATATGGGGCTATCTTTATAACGGCGGCGATTGCCAAAAATTGTAATATTTCAAACAAGCAATAAAATTGATTTAAAGTCAGTCCCTCCCTAAAAACATAAGGAATGGCAAAAGTTCCATAAAATGGCTAAATATTCGGAAATTCGCAAAAATTTTAAAAATTAAATTAAAGCTCTAAAGAATCAGAAAACTTAGAGGAAAAGTTTCGTCTATCAGACACATGGCTTAAATTCGCGAATTTCCGCTAATTTAGAAATTTTAATGGAATTTTTGCTATTCCTTATAGTTTTAGGTACTTTTAATTAATTTTATGGCTTGTGTCAAATATTAAAAATTTTCGCTATTTTGCAAATTTTTGCAATTTTCGCGTAGTTTGTTGCTCATTTTCCATTTTTTTAATTTAACATTATTTTTATTGTAAAGTTAAAAAGGAATGAAACTGTTTCGACACCAATAAGATTGACGACAAAATCAGAGTCAATTTATATCGATGCCATCGTTAACGTTGCGTACGGCATACCAAAAATACATCGACGCTTATCGATAAATCTTGATATTGACAATGGGCAGCCTAAAAGAGACCCTAATGTCCTATTCCTCGATGAAGAAACCTCCACCTACTCTATTGCCCATCTTGGAACCATCAGTATAGACCCGTATGGCCGGTTCCAGAGATCGCGTGTTATCGAGCAGCTCATCATCATTACCATGATGAACTGTGAACAAAGCTCCGAAGAAGGGCATGACCATAGTTCTGCGTAGACCATAGGCCCACCGCCCCCAGGCTAATTGCGGAAGTAAGAGCCGGTTGGTCGGCCATGATGTCAACCGGCAGCCATTTAAATGTAGCTCCTAACTGTACAAGTACATTCTTTTAAAAAATCTAATATATTCTTAAATGTTGAGATTTTCTCGATGTCACTCTTTTTTTAAGGTGTTCTTTTAATCGTTATGTATCGATCAACCCAACAAAAAAAACTGCAATTTAATCCTACTTAATGCTTATTGAAAGCTGTTTTAAACTTGAGCTAACAGCTGCTAAATTATAATTTTTTTTTTTTTTTTGTTTCAACAAATTAAACTTTTGTAGTTGTGCTGAGTATTTGCAACTCTTATGGACTCTTTATGTACCAACATACAAATATGTACACACATATGAATACATAAGATTAAATTTATCTGAGTTATGCATTGCTGAAGTTATAGTTCGATTTTTTTTAGCGATAAATCAAACAAAAAAAATATTTAAAGCTTTTTAGTTGGTAGCACAACATAATATGACATCATCAATGTCATCATCATGATCACAATTCGATTAATTTTCAATCAATCAATTAATTTTTAAACAGAAAGCGTGACTCTGAATTTACTTTTTTTTTGCTTTGATGCATAAAATTTTTAGTAAAAAAATTTAGAATTCATCGGAGAAAAATTTACGTGTGAAAGAAAAATTATAAATTCATTAAGTTTTTTGGATTTATAAACCAGTTTTTAGTCGTTTGAAAAGTTGAGTTGGCAAATGTTAAACAAATTTTTAATCGGGAGAAAAGTTGATATGCGACGAATTGCGATTTTCGGAACACATAAACCTTTCGGGGGTGGAAAATTAAGAACTAGAGGTATTTATTAAAGGAAAAGAACCGCTTCAAACAAATGAAGGTCTAGTTCAACTTTTGAGGAATGTATAAAAATTATTATTTGTCTGGGATCACACTACGAAAGTTTTCTTTCAGAAAGGCCGAGTTTATTGGTGAGAGGGGAAGAGAACATGCTTTTCTTCTCTCCTCTCTCACCCATAAACTCAGACTTTCTGAAAGAAAACTTTCATAGTGTGAACCCAGACTTAGAAGAAGGAGAGTTGCTTGATTGATGCAAAATTCTTCCAGCTGAGATTTTAGGTATACAACAGGCTTTAAACAAGTTGAAATTACATTAAATATTTGGTGTGGGTATTTTAACATAGAGCTTATTTGAATACCGATATTAATTCAAATATTTTCAGAAATAATACTGCGAATAATCTTTTTATATCTTAAGACATTTCTTAGGGTACACACTGAAAAGAAAAATCAATCCATCCGTGCTCAAATCAAGCCGAAGCGGTGTCAATAGTTCACGGTTAGTATGGATTTCTTTAAAGAATTTCTTAGTAGGTTTAATCTCGTATTCGATCTTTAAATAATCCGAAAGTGAGCTTAATTCTAAGTAAGAGAACCAGAGATAGAGGGAATATTATTTTTTGTAATCATTCCCTAGAAATTGGAACGTGACAGTTCTAAAGTGGTACGGACCGGTTCTGGTTCTGACACTTTGTATGAAGGGGACTTGTCACTTTAACATGGCGATGTACTAGGAGCGGGTTAATTTGCACCTTTTTGATACTGTGTAACACATCTTTGAAATAACCTTAATGGACACATTTAATTTCGATTTAAATATTGTCTGTCGGTGACATTGTCCCGAGCGACTCATGTTAATACGATGGGTCCCCTTGATATAAAGTATCCTGTCACATTACTAGTTTTGTGTCCATTGCCTTTTCTCTACTATCAATTACCTCTACTCTGGAGTAACTTCACTTTAAACACATTATCACCAGTTAAGTGACAATTCCTTCCTTTTTGTTATAAAATTGCGTTCACTGGCCACGGGATAAGTGCATAAAAACCAAATGACACAAATATACCTTTCTTCTGGAGTAACTACAATTAAAACACATTATCACCAGTTAAATTATATGTCTTGTTTTCATCTCTTACAATTTGTTACTATTTATTATAAAAATATTTTGTTTACTGGTCACGGGAAAAGGGCTTTAAGAACAATTGACACAAATTTCCCGCAGGGATTCTACTTTGAAAATTTGATTAATTAAGCTAAAAAATTAAAAAAAAAAGTAATCGGGAATTTTTTATTCTTATTTGTTTATTTTACGTTTTAAACAAATAACGCATGCTTTTCTTCTTTAAGTGTTTCTACACAAATCTTTTTTACTTTCTTTTGCAGTGTTGTTGTTGTCGTTTTTACAACAAGCGCATATTGGTTTCTGAAAGTTATCCAATTCCATTTGGGATTGTTTTAAGTACTTTTAGTACAGTAAGTAGAAAAATCTTAAATTTAGTACAAAAGAAAATTATGTTATGAGGTTAAGATTTAGATATATGTATATAAATATATATATTTGACCCATAACTTCCACTGGAGCATGGGTCGCCGAGCGGGTCATTTTGGAAATGTGGGCTGCTGGCTTATTTTTTGGTTTACAAGATAGAATGTTTTTGATTGAACACAAATTCCGATCATAAAAAAACAAAGATTAGCTATATTTGTTAGGGCTTTTTTTTTGGCAATATCGGCTTTTTTTTACTTATTTTATCATTTTAAGATAATTTTTAATTTTTTTCATACGAAAACAACTTATTAAATACATTTTTTCAAAAATCGTTATTTTTTTAATGTGCTACTTTTTTTTATAAATACTAAAAAAAAAATCAACCCTTTTTGTGCTATAACAAATCTGGTAAAGTAAATCGTTCAACGTTATAGTAATATTTAATGTTTCCCTTGCAACGGGTCCGCCATCTAACGATTTTTTTCAACTAGTGCTGAGTTCGTGAATGGTAACACTTAGCTCATGTCTGATTTGACAGAAAATTAGTTTTATCCCTTCGCTGAACGAATATGGTTGTGTATACGCTTGAACAACGCTGGGAAATATGCGTTTTCGCTTCGCTAAGTGGGCCTGCGATCGACTTACAGAAGATGCCGATTTTGCCAAAAAAAATCATCTTTTCAGATGATGCTCATTTTGATCTTGGATATGTAAACAAGCAAAATTGTCGCACTTGGGGCACAGAAAATCCGCACGCATACATTGAAAAGCCGATGCACCCAAAACGAGTCACTGTTTGGTGCAGATTTTGGTCCAGAGGCATAATTGGATCATTTTTCTTCGAAAATGAGCAAGGAGAGGCCGTTACAGTCAATAGCGATCGTTATCGGGCCATGTTGAACGAATTTTTGTTCAAAAAATGTAAGAGGAGGATATTGGCAACATTTTGTTTCAACAGGACGGCGCTACATGCCACACAGTTGAATCTACAGTCGATGTTTTGCGGCCTGGTTTTGAAGATCGCATTATCAGCCGCAGAGCTGATGTCGTTTGGCCGCCTCGGAGGTGCGATTTGACTCCGTTGGACTATTATTTGTGGGGTGCCGTCGAAGATAAGTGTTACGCCGACAAGCCAGAGACAATTGACGCTTTAAAGGACAATATTCGTGAAGCCATTGGGGAAATACAGCTGCACACAATCGATAATGTGCTTAAAAATTGGATCGATAGTGCAGGCTACTGCATGGCCAGCCTAGGCAGCCATTTCCATGAAATTATTTTCCATTATTAACCGGAAGGATTGTACAAAAAAAAAAGTTATTTGGCGGACCCTGGCTGTCCATGTAAACATTGTGCGCAAAGTACAGGTCGCAATTTTGAAGATAATTTAATGAAATTTGGTCTATAGGTTATAATTGGCACAAGGGCGAATCGGTCCATAATTTCATATGGCCCCCATACAAGCTGCTTTCCGGAATAAGGTATATCTGCCCACTATCAAACCAATTTTAATGAAATTTAAAACATATGTAGATAGATCCATATTTATATCGGCACATAAGTACCTACCTACCAGAAAACTATTCATACACACAAAAAAAATACCAACGTAAAATTAACATGGCGAAATTTTGATTGAGAATCATAGTAAATTTCTGCAAAAGTATGCCTTTATTTAAATTTATCATTATTTCATATTAATTTAAAATGAAAAATATTAAAATAACCTTAAATCACGTTTATTTAATATTATTCACTGTTAAAATAACATTGTTCAATATTGAATCCATAAAAACCTTTTTTATATTAAAATCAAAAGTTTATCTTGTTAAATTAACATGCATACCTATTTTTTTTATTTTCATGTTTAAAATATGTTATAAAAAGAAGACAATTCCCGTATTCTTTTAATTAAAATTATTTAGTTAAATAGTACATCAAGTTTTCAAAGTAGAATGATGACGAAAACCATATCGGGCGATTCTGCTGATGCTTCTGTTGACAAAGGAGAATATAAAATAAGTGAAGCATTGTGGTACAGGGGTAAGTGTATTGAATTATTCCTAAATAAATGCATATGGGCAACTTCAAAAATTTACGGCACATACAAATTTTTTTTTATTTTTATTTTTTGTCTGACATCAATGTTGATTTGCGTGTGTATAAACCGATATTTAAGCACGTGAAATCCGTTCGCGTTAATCATTTTTATTTAACGGCGCAAATTTTACTGCGGTTTAAAGTTAAATATTTAAAAAAAATATTAAAATTACAGTTTTTGTTAAAATTTAAAAAGGATAACGAGTGTGGATAGTACCCCTTAAGGGCTTTCTAAGTACACTAAAATATTTGTAAAAGGTTCAATACTTTTTAAAATACACTGAAAAAAAATTGTTAAACATTTTACAAAATTACGGCTTGTTTAAGATATAATATGCAATATTTTGGCTATCGCTAATGGTTTAAGAGATATAACCATTTAAACTTTACCACTCGTGATTTTTTTTACCAAATTATATATTAAGATCAGTAATACCTTTAAAATGGTTAGTTTTTCTGGGTTTAGTATAGTATTAATATATTTGTCAATACTTACTGAGATATTTATTCTTATTTCCCATAACATTTATTTTTTACGAACTTCAGGATTTTTAATATGTATAATCTGAATCCAATTTAAACAATACAAGGATGTTTTTGGAGGTTAGAAACATTTTGTTTCCTCCATAAAATTTTAAATCCTAAAATTTTTTGGTGCGTTTTCAATTTAATTATCAAGCTAGAGCGGAATTGATACAGCGCTTTAGTTGTCACAAAGCGAAATGTGTTTGGAAAACTGCAGCTGTAGGCGTCAGGGTTGAAAAAATTACTTGCACTTTATCAGTTTAGTCCGTCTCGAAGAATTTATTAAGATACCTAAACATGTTCCCATGCCATGTTTTGATATAAAAAAAAGCTTAAACAAAATTTGTTTTTTTGCAAAAATTTTCAAAAGTTCATAACATTTTTGCGTTCAAGAATTTTAAAGTGCGTTCTCGCCTTTGATTTGCCCTTTACGAAGTTACTCACATTACGCAATACACTAGCCAACTTAAAATTCAGATTGTCAGACGCAAAAAAGATAAATTTTTAAAAAATTTACGCTAATTTCTTATAAGTTTGTGATGTCCGTGATACGTTATTGGTGCGCTGACACCAACTTGATAAACCTCAAACTTTATAAAATTACGCAGTTTTTTTAATTCTGCGCTTTAAACTTATTTTTATTAAACGGCGCAAAAACCCTATGTAAAATCTTCAAAATTCTGAACATTTTGTTTCACCTGTAAACTTTTCACCCAGCAGCGATATCAAAAAAAATTTTTTTTAGTGGATTGGTTTGGATCTGAAAGCTAAAAACTATTAGTGCTGGTTCACACACTTCAAGTTTGACTCGTCAAGTCTTGAGCATTTAGGAGAGAAGGGAAAAGAGAAGGCCATTTATTTTCCCCTCTCTTCTAAAAACTCAAGACTTGACGAGACAAACTTGACGTGTGTGAACCGGCACTTACAAAGGAAACGGAATGGATGAAAAAACTCTTGCAAGTTTCAAGTCGCTTTTTTAATTTTTCGAATTTTAGATGACCACCAATTTTCAACGTAAAACTTTGCACGTCGTATCCTTCAAGTGTAGTCATCAAAACCCTGTACAACGTTTTTTTCAATTCATAAAACTTAACGAAATAAGAGCCATAGTATGTCGGTTTCAGCAGGTGCTCAAAAAATTTAAAATAGGCCATATGTTGTCTCTAAAGCTTTTTCACACTGCTGTATCAAATTCAAACCTATTTGATTTTACATTCACGTTGTTTTAACATGAAATAACTTTCATTTAACGTGATTCGAATTGTTTTTTCATCAATATAAACGACACTTTGCTTCAACTTTACTGCAATGTTAAATTAACATGAATTATAGTTATTTTAAAAGAAAAAAAAGTAATTCGCGAGTTATTGTAAAATCAGGTTGAATTAACATGAAAAACGTATTAAGCAAAATCAACACCGAACAATTTTAAATCAACCTTGTTTTCTACGTTTTTAACTTGATTTTTTCTGTGTGTATAGCCATACAATCTCGAACATTGTTTTTAAATACTGTCGTGTTGGGTATCATATGGTCGGGCTTGACCGGCTATACTTTCTTATTGATTTTTATGCTCCTCTGTCTTAGCGGTACTGTAACCAGCGTTGCCGTTTTGTTAACTTTTAACCAAAATTGGTTACTTTTTTCCAATGTGTACTTGTGTACCTTTTTTTCGATTATGGTTACTTTTTTTTACAGAAAAGTAACCCATTTTTGTTTTGGATCAAGAACTTTACGCTCCGCTTTTTTGACCCTAACAAATTGCGTGTGGTATCTACTCTATCTACTTGAACTTTAACAGAATATCAACTTAACCATATAAGGTATGAACTTTGAAGTAGTTGGTCATTATCTGCTACTCTTAATGCTTCGTAGGTCTAACTGAAACACTTTTCTAGATTAACGATGAGGTCAAAGAGCCTTCCGATCGCACCACGTTTACTATTATTATATTTCCACTGGGCATGTATGTATCAGAGATCAAGTCCTTTAAAATGTTTACTTGTAAGAGCTCTTTATATAAAAAGGTTGAAAGCTCTAGCTAATAAAGCTATTAAAATTGACGAAACTAAGTGTTTACTTTGTATAGGAGGTGCCACCTCCACTAAAAATTTACTGTCAAAACTTTATAAAAATCGGCCCAGAGGTTTATGAGCCCACAAGATTAAAAAAAAACAATTTCTTCTTTAGACACATTTTTAAACTGAAGTACGAATCAAAAAATAGCACTTTTGATACAAATTAATTTTGGTTACTTTATTTTTACATTTTGGTTACAACATTTTTTTGGTTGTGGCCACGCTGACTTTAACGTACATTTTTTTATTGTTGCATACATATTTTTTATGTGTCAAAGTTCTAAGTACTAATGTGCTGTTTTCATAACACAAGTGAGTAAACGTCTGGTAAAATTTATTTGAAAAGCACTCAGTTTTTTGAGTGTTTTGCATATAATTTTTACTACACGTTTATTTAATTGTGTTGTAAAAACAGCACATAAGCCTTTTTATCAACGTATTTTATTATTTGCTTGTTTAAGTTATTTTCTCTCGAAAATTCCATTCTAACGATCAAATTCCTCAGTCACACAGTCACTTCATACAATAATACTCTTTCTGTATGCTAAAAGGTCGGTTTAGTAGGACCAATATTTTTTAGTTTTTATACAACTCGGCACAAACACATAATACCATCTTCAACATGCTGGTGTAGATATAAATATGATGTCAAAAACTGACCCTTAAATAAATTTAATTAAATTTTTCAAAACAACTTCTTTTAAAAAGGGTTAATAAATCTCGTTTTTTTTTTCTTTTGAAAGCTTAAAGTCAAGTACACAAATATTTTGACTTTTTATTACAAAAAAATTTAATTCGTTTTATTTCAAGAAATGCTATTTCAAGTACTCCTTTCTTGTTTTCTCTCCAAAGCCAAAACAAAGACTACAACTTTTTTCACATTTGAAGTAATTGAAATTAAAATGAAAGTGAAGTCGCAGACGTTAAAGCAAAAAAAAAAAAATAAATAAAATAACAATTAATAAATAGCCGCCTTAAATACTTAACAAGGGCATAAGTAATCACTTATGAAATCAAGCGAAAATAAAAGAAACCCAAATCACAATTTCATATACAAGTAATAAATAATTGAAAATGCAATTAAAACAAAAAAAATCAAACAATAACTTCTACATTTGCAGTTGTAATTTCAAAATTTACTACAACTCAAGTACTTCTTTTATCCCCTTTTAATTTTGAACAATTGAAATTTGCATTTTTTTTTTTAGTTTTGAAATAAAAAACCAGTTTTATAACCACACTTTTTTCTGCTGTACTCAATATTCCATTCCTTTTAACACCCTCCTCCCTTCTGTTCTCTTGGAAAAAATTTAAAGGAATACAAAATAAATAATATAAATTTGCCTTGAAAACTAACGCCTCTTAATAATTAATCTTTTTACAAACTACGTGCATATACATACATACATATGAACCATAAAAGGCTGGTACTATTTTAAATGAAAAAAGGGCTGAAAGAGAGTGAAAAAGTGTGTTTGTTCTGTTGTGTAGTTCTAGAACATAATTCTTTTTTGTGTAATCCTTTTTAATAATTCGTTTGTGTTCTCTACATCACATGTAGGGTGTTAGGAAGGTACGTTTGTACAAAAGCTGTTTTTTGCAAAATTCTAAAAAATTTAAATCGTCCATAATTGAATTCTCAGAATTCCTTGTTTCGACTCAACACAATTTTCGAAACAATTTTAAAACTATCATCGAAATTATCAATGATTTTTATTATTTAATTTATATTTAAAAATAAGCTTTTAGAACTGAATGGTTTTTGATTCTATATAAAATCAGGATTTTCAAAAACTTCAGGTAAAATTTTTTTTTTAAATTGTTCTTAATAGACAATTTAGGCACCGCGATAACAGGCCCAGGCGCAATAAGTCCAAGTGCAATAAATCCCAAAATATGTAAATGAAAAACGTCCCAAGCTGCAAAAATGAAATAAATCCCAAAACAACGAAATAATAACCAAATCAAATATCAAACTAATGCCAAGATTTGGGCGTTATTAAATAATGAAATAACTCCAAAAGAAATCAATGAAATTTACCCAAAAACAGTCGATCGAAAAGGAATGAAATAAGGGCCGAAAAATAATAACAAATTTTATTTTAACTGTCGTCTCTTTTACGAAACCCAACTCGGCGCTGTAGTGAGAGTTCACTCGCCGCAATTATTCAACATCGTCCTCGCCACACGCAGAGAAAAAATATGGTTGGGCATGGTTACGGCAACCACACTGTGTTTATTGTAACAATATATTGTTGCTGTACACAAATAATTGTTATTTTTATTAAATATCAGCAATATTATAGTTACTGTAAACATATTAATGTTTATCGCAATTATAAATTTGAGTATTGTTGACCGAAAAATAATTATTTTTCTAACAACTAAATTATGATAACTTTCAAAACATATTATATTACTCACAACCATATCATGATATTTAATAGCCATAACATGATAACTTTATATACATTTATCATAATAAGTTTAAGATGCAATCAAAATATCGTTACTCTAATAATATTTTGGTATCGCCATTTGTAAAATAATTTTGTATCAGTTGTGTCGTGTTTTACATAAACATATCGAATTATTTGTTAGTGAGTGGCTAAATAATAAAAAAATAACCATTAAAGTAAACAGAAATTAAAAAAAATAAAGAAAAATATTAAAAAAGAAATAACAAAATAACCATTAAAATAAACCAGAAATTAAAAAAAAATAAAGAAAAAACATTAAAAAAGGGTTGTAGTGTCACAAAATAAAATATCTTTGCTAAAAAATTTAATAATCTTAAAGTGGTGGAAAAATTTGTGAAATATTGGTGCAAAATATTAACCATTACTGGTAAGTTTTGTGTTATTTTAAGAGAAAAATAATGAAAACTCCATAAAATAAATTATTAATAATTGCGACCTACGACAAAAAGATTACAGTAACTATATTATGTTTTTTATTTTATCATAAGTATTTTTTTCCAATAAAAATATTATGTTTTATGTTGAAGCATATTATGATGTAAAAAATTTATGTATAACAGTTCATATCACTTTGCATCATAATATGATTACTTCTAAACTTATTATGATTGCCATGACAATAATATGATTACTTCTAAACTTATTATGATTGTCATGACAATAATATGATTACTTCTAAACTTATTATGATTGCCATGACAGTAATATGATTACTTCTTAACTTATTATGGTTACCATGGCAACAATATGATTACTTCTTATCTTATTATGATTACCATGACAGTAATATTATAACTTCTTAACGTTTTATGATTAACAGGATAACAATATGATTAAGCGAAAAATATTATGATGTTATATTACGAACATATTTGGTCATAATATGATTTAATAACAATCGTAATATGGTGACTACAATCATGAATCTTATCATAATATGTTGCTCTTAGAATATGTTTACCACAACCATGTTTTTTCTTTGCGTGCAGTATTATGACAAACGGCCACCAGAGCCGTTTAGGACATCTGCATTACGCGGGTGACATTTTCCTACATGCATGAAGAAATAAGTATGGGTCAGACAATGGCCGCTAGGGTAGGACTAAAAACTAACTCCCCGAAGACAAAGGCAATGCGGACAAACCCAAATAACTGCCTACCTTTTGTTCTCTTGTACCGTCCTGTTGAGAACGTTAGGTTCTTTACATATTTGGGCAGTGACATTTTGACAACAGGCGGTTCCTCTCAAGATATCAAGAACAGATTCGAAAGGGCAAAGCACTCGTATGTCTCGCTCAGCTCGGTATGAACTTCCACGCAATTCACCACTGGAACGAAGATACGAATTTTTAACAGCACTGTAAAATTCGTACTTTTATATGAAGGCGAATTTTGAAGCGCCGCTTTAAGGAATGTCAATAGTATACAGACATTCCTCAACCGTTGCCTACGTAGAATATAAAGAATATTTTGGCCTGAACGCATTCGAAACGAAGCGCTGTGGTCGGCTTATTACCAAACGCCTATCAAAACTAAAATTCACAAACGTAAATAGCGCTGGTAAGGCCATTCCCTAACAAAGCCACCAGAACTGCCTTAGACTGGAAACCTCAAGAAAAGAAAAGTGCCAGCAGACCTACAAATACATAGAGAAGGCAGCTCGAGAAAGAATTTTGACCGACCGGACGTAGCTGGGATAAAATAAAACGATTGGTTACCGATAGAATTGTGTTTTCTTGAAGGATTTTAGGAATAAATTAAAATCGGGTTGAGAGTTTTTAGAGGCAAATATTGCCCCATCTCCCCTCTTGGTCCTTTTTTTTTTAAAATACATAGCCTTTGTGTCTGTACACATGTGAATCGATCTATGTTTAAAATGTTCATTAAAATCGGTTTGATATTTTCTAAGAGGCAAATATTGCCCCCCATCTGCCCTCGTCATCCTACGATTCGGCCCATTTTCAATAGGCTTGGTCCTTGTGCCAATAAGCATCTGTGTGCCAAATTTTATTAAATTATCTCCAAAATTGCGACCTGTACTTTGCGCACAAGGTTACATGGACAGCCAGCCAGCCTGCCGGACGGACATCGTTAGATCAACTCAGAAGGTGGGTCTAGGACCAATATTTTAAGGTGTTACACACATCGGCACAAATGCATAATACCCTCTCCACTATTGTAGTGCGGGTATAAATATTGATCAAGTAATATAATAAATTATTGCAACAATTTAAAATGTGTAATTCTAATTGAATCTTGCTACTAATAAATATAAAAACGTAATTCTAATCGAAATATGATTCTTTCAATTCTTTAATTACTTATGATAATAAATTTCATTTAAATACTAAAAATATATGAAATTGTAATTTAGTTATTGCTCAATTAACACGAAATTGTTATAAATATTGAGTAAAATTAAAATTCGACCCTGTCACAAGTGTGTTTAGTGAGGATTACACAACTTACTAAACAAAGTGTTTTGACATTTGGCAACAGAAACTGCAACAAAACAAAGGCCCATCAATTAGTTCTGCGCAAAAGCCAGATGTTTATTCCTTAAGGATGTCAAAAGTTATTTACATTTTGCTTATGCATGTACATTTTTGTTTACGTTGAATGTTGTATGTAGTAGTAATATAAATTGAGTTAGCTAAATTGTGTGAGCAGAAATTATGTCAGATAATGATGTCAATAAACCCAAAATTGACTTAATAAAAAAGGTATGTCTGAACACGGTATAGGGCTGTTTCACACTATTACACAAGTTTTTTTATTGAGTTTTTTTTTGACGAAAATGGTTTCCTGATCTAAATATTGTTTTAAATTTTTCAAAAAACAATAACAAGTTATCATGACAGAATTGTATTTTCCTCTCAATACGTAGGACTTGTGTGATAGTGTAAAGTACCCTTAAGCATAAGGTAATAAAACAGCTGTAATTTGTTAAAAGTTTTCTGCACTGATGTTTTTCAAAATGTTCAAAACAATATTTTAAACAAATTCTGACAGATATGAGCTCAATTGTTCCTTATAACAAATTCTATCTCTATCTATCTTAACTTTTTTTTTTTTTGCTTAAAACTAGTGTGATGGCAGGTCGCGAATACCTCAACTTGTATCTTAAACTTGATGTAGCGAATCTAAAAGTCGTTTTAAAAATAAAATAAATTTATGCTTATTTATATGCCATGATTATTGTCGTTGGGAATTTTAAGCGTACTTGGGTGACACCAAGTACTGTCAATTAATCACTCAATTCCTTCACTTATATTTAAAAGGAAAACGATGAAACGAAACCAATTGGAATAGATGGGTTGGATATTGTTCGTTCAACGATTTTAAGACCATAACAGATGAAAAAAAGACAAGATGACAATATGCAACACACTCACTCACATGCACAAATACGCCAACAAAACCGAAAGAAAAACAAAAAACAAATAAACAAAAATAAATAACAGCAACAGCTTGAAGATGATGGCATGCACGATGCATGCAAACATGTTGCACAAACACAACACGTACAATGTAATTAATGGAGGCATGCATCATGCATCTTATTTATAATATTTGTGCATACAATACAATATTTAACACCAATACATTTCATTTTCCAACTCAAGACATTTTTCTTCATCTTTTTCAACATCATCATGATGATCATTACCCGCAAGAATTGTCATTATGATCATGATGATCGTGTGTTGTAAAGTTTTATTGCATCTGCGCTACAGGGCTTAAGAGACAATGAATAAAACAATATTTATATGAGGATGGATGAATGGATGGATGGAGTAAGAGATAGTAGAGGCAACCTCATCTCGTTTTAGCTGTGAATAATTTGAATGCAAGATCATCTTTGCTACCACTGGAATTTTGTTGCTTGAGATAATTTAACCCTTTTCAAAACTGAAGAAAAATATCTAAAAGTCTTTCGAGCCGACTCCACATGATTAATTATTTCTAGACTTTCTGACCGTATTTTTAAAAAGTTTTGAAAGACCGAATTGGTATTTTTTCAGTATCATAGGTAAAGGTTTGGAGGGATTTAAGCAATCTCTTTTGACCACTATTACGCCAAAACCGTATGTTTTGGAGTACGTATTTGCGAAGGCTGGGTGAAATTAAAGGCCAACGAATCAAAATCAAGTTGTTTGCTTAAATAATAATGTTTCAAGGACTTTTAGGTTTCTATTACGGTTCACAACTCAACTCAGTTGAGTTATAAATAAAACAATTGGTTGTGTTGAGTTGAAATTTTTTGACGTTTTTGTTCGCCGCAATATAGCAAAGTTGTTAACCATAATACAAAAATTTAAAAATTACAACTCAACTTAGTCAGATGAAATCATGGGCCGATTTGATCAATTTTCACTGAGAAACTAGCTCTTTATATTCAGAAAGGGACTTTGGTATGAAAGTCAGTTAAAATAATGGATCGGGTTTGAAAAGTTTTAATACTAAATAAATTAGTTGGCCAAAAATAGTAGAGATATTATTATTAGGTCTTCTTAGAGGAATATGTTTTCTTGGACGGATTTGCTCCACTCTTAATGGGAAACTTATTTAACATTTTTTAAGTACTTTTGTATAAAAAAACCAAAATCAGTTAAAATAATGTTTCGCTCTTGCCGCTATTGGTCCAAAGAAGAAATCATAGACCGATTTTTTTTAATATTCAGTAAGAATCAAATTTATCGTAGAACTAGTTAAAATCTTGGTGGGATTTTAACTATTTTTAATGTCCGCAATTTCTACAAAAAGAAATCTCGCTGTGTAATCTATTATGTAAAAGCTGCCACCTTTACAAGAAAAAAAAACTGAAGGCAAGATCGCGTATGCCAAATAAACGTTAAAATAATGTAAAGATAAGTAACAGTAAGGTACACCCCCAGCTTTCTTTTTGTAGAAATTATGAGCACAATTGTTATTTCTTCTAGATTGTTACCAAAATGATCGATATATGGTCTTACAACAACCCAATTTTTTTTTTTTATAGAAATGAAAAAATCAATATACATATTTCTCATCTGGAGTGGTATAAAGGCAGTCGTAGTCGTAGTATCCACAAAAACTCGCGACTCCGACTCTAAAGTTGTTGGCATAAAAAATTTCCAAAATAAAAATTATCTTCTTAAAACACATTTAAAATTTAAATAAATGGTTTATGAATACTGCTCTTATGTGCTGTTTCAAAATGTCAGGCGATGGACTGAGTGCTTTTCATATAAATTTGACTACATAATCAATGGTCTGTCATTTGGAAACAGCACATTAATGTTTGCGTACGGTAATTTCTTATCAAAAACTCTAATTTTTAGAAGGCCGTACGGTAATGAAAAAATAAAAGTTAACATCACTGAGTCTCATATACAGTTAGCATCAAGATTATAGCAGGAGTCGGAGTCGCACTTAAAAAATTTCAGCGTTTGGAGTCAGAGTCGGAGTTAGTACTTTTTTCGGTCGACTCCACAGCCCTGGTTCTAGGGTTAAACTACTGTACCAACTTTCTTAGCCGCTTCCTGAGAGACCACAGCTATTGGCCTCTATGCTCAAAATGAACTGCGTCTTTACTTTAAATTCACTTCAATTTCTCTCTCATTTTATGGTTTTCTTTTGTTCTTCTTTTTAATTTAATGAATGAAAGAATTAGTGTCAATATGTGACAGCATAAGAAAAAACGTTCTCAAAATAAAATAGATCTATTTCACCGCGCAAATTTTTATGTTAAATTGTATGTAAAGTGTGATATGAATTGGTGGAAGTCAGTGATGCATTTCAAGTTTTTTTTTATTTTGGGCCAAATTTTTGAAAAAAATTTGATTAAAAACATGGGAAGCAAGACAGATTTGCAAACAAAAGAAAGGAGTTTATTCTTTAAAAGTGTCAAAAATGTTTGTGTAATATAAAAAATAAAAGATTTTCGCACAAACATGCATCATAAGTTTTTTATATCTTGAATCAAACCGATTGTATGGTTTATTTGGCCCTCAACAAGCCAAACAAAAATGTTTTTAATATACATACATGTATATAAGAACATATGT
Source organism: Pollenia labialis (assembly GCA_949318255.1). Classification (NCBI taxonomy): domain Eukaryota; kingdom Metazoa; phylum Arthropoda; class Insecta; order Diptera; family Polleniidae; genus Pollenia; species Pollenia labialis. Next base: position 34,987,637 of record OX439143.1, on the reverse strand, counting down.
AATGCTCGAAACAGTGAGAATATTAGATTAAACAATGTACTGAACGGTTGAAAATAGTAAGCTTAGTTTTGACCTGAAAGGGGCAAAATAAATTAGAAAGTACCACAGCGCCATCAAGCATTCAAAAGTGACACAAATGGCCCAATTGTGCCACATTTATCATCGCCGATGGAAGTATTCCACTAAGGCTGGGTTTTTAAGATCTCAGTTAAATTAGGTTTAGTTAATCTGAAAACAGATTTGTGCCGCCATTAACAAGTTTGCATACAAAATTTTTACGGAACAGCTTACAGGGGTGTGCTGGAAATCGCAAACGCAAAACGCAAGAATTTGGAAGTTGTTTTTAATAAACTTTAAACCTAATTCTTATAATTTTTGGTTTAAAATCCTGTTTAATAGGAAAATATTTGTCATAAAATTCTTTTATTACAAAAATCTTATATAAAAACGACTTTTAAAATTCTTGCGTTTTACGTTTGCGATTTCCAGTTTTGCTCTTAATGTTGGTCTTTAATGAAATAATAAAAAAATCACATTTCGCCGGAAAAGTCCGAGTTTCAGACTATGTTAAACTCGGTTTAAACTTAATCCACATCTCAAAAAATTGGCCAAAGAGTGAATTGAATGTATGATTGAAATTTGTTCTAAAACGTTATTACCTGTCGTTAGTCTTATAAACCTGTCCCTAATGGGTTAAATCGTTTAAAACAATGTTCCGTTTCATACCAGCTTCTAGAATAATTAAAATGCATTGCAAAAACAAAAAATATCAAAGAAAAAAAACGTACAAGTTAACGACAAAAAACAAAAAGTATGATAAAAAAAAACGTTCCACAAGAACAACAAATAAAATATTTTTAATGAATGACCCCTTTTCCGAACATCGAACAAAATACATTGTTGTATCATTTCTTTAAAAATCTTCTCATTTCCATTACAATAATTCATGGCCTCAACTACAGCGATCTCACTTACAAACAATTCATTTCTTATTTTTAACTATACCCTTCACAACTAGTTGTGAAGAGAGTATAATAAGTTTGTTATTCCGTCTGAACTCTTTTAATTTTCATCTCAGGCCCCATAAATTATATAAATGTCAAGGCGAATTCAACTATAGGTGGTGTCGCAACTACAACAGTCCAAAAACAACAGAAACAACATAGGGGGGTTTGCATTGCATTGTTAGTGTTTACGGCTCGAAATGTCAACCATTCTTAGCAAAACACTAACAAATCAAAACAAATATGCTCGAACTGTCAAAATCAGAAGGCGTTTCGACACCACCTGTAGTTAATTCGCCTTGATAAATATATTCAGGGTCCTTGAGTAATTCTACGTACATTTAGCCATGTCCATCTGTCGGTTTGTTTAAAACACGCTCACTTTCGACTCAATAGAAAATAAATATTCAGGCGTCGAAATGTTTTTATTTCTTCTAAGCAGTTTGGGATTGAAATGCAATACAATCGGTTCGGTTTGAAAAGAGTTATGAGTCCAAATCTGGAACGACCTAGACATTACAGTGCCACATTTTATAAAGATCGGACTATAATTGAACATAGGCTCTATAAAATACCCACTCCTGAAATATTCTAACTCTTCGTGGAGCGTATCAAAGATTCGGCACAGCTCCAATATAAGCGTATTCTTACTTGTTTTCTTTTAACTTGTGTTCTGATGTCGTCGTCTCGTCTTGAACTTGATGAGTATTCAATCAAGACTCTTGATGCAAATACATTGCGGCAAGATATGATGATGAAGACAGTGCGGCACATTTATCATAATGAAATTTTTGAATTGAATGAATGATGTTTCTTATTCCGTATAAACTCTTCACTATTTTTGATTCAATTGAAATAATAAAATTAAACACGTTCGTTATTATATTTTCAATATATATTTATTTTATTTGTTGTATTAATCTGTAGTATTTTTCGAAATAATGCTCATCTGAAACATTTTAAAGTAATAGACATCATAAATTAGTAGTTCTGTCTTTTAAAAACGGAGTCCTCCCGACTTGACTTGACTGTTTGCTCGCTGTGCAGCCACCCACCAAAGCAGTAGTTTCTTATCAAATCTAAATTTTCTGAACCCGGGTTCCCTAAAAAGTTTTGAATAATAAGGATGTTTTTTCAGACGAAAGAACTGTAAAACTAGCTGTCATACTGAAGGACAGTTTACTCGATCACACAAGTCGTACGTATTTTAAGTAAAAAAAATAGAACCCTGTCATGATAAGTTGTTGTTTGAAAATTTTCAAACAATGATTAGATCATACGACTTGTATGATCGTGTAAACAACCCTAAATGAAGCGAGTTTGACTTTTTTCGGTATACTTTACCAAATCACCATGCAAAGGCTTGAACCATAACAACATTTACAAATCGTGGAAATTTATTTTCAAAATTCGCTTTCTGCTCGCCAAACTTACAAAGCTCTTCACCAAGTTTACGGTGCGCATAGTCGTCCATCTGTGCAGCTAATTCGCAATACTATGTATTGATTCATGACTCCTCTTTGGGAAAATATTCATTCAAATCGAGCAAGTACCGTGCATGCAAAAAAAGCCATCGCCGCTGTAACGGGAGTCTGACAGAGGACTTGAATTTAACGATCCGACGCCGTTCTCAGCAACTCGATCTTTAGCCGTCCAATACTTGGACAATTTTGAAGAATGAAATTGGCCTACATCCCTACAACTCTATAAGACTGGTGCAGGAGTTAAAGCCAGCGGACCATCAATTGCTTCGGGTGTTCCGTGAATGGGCTGGGAATCAACTGAAGGTTAAACCAGATTTTTAATCCAAATTTTAGTAGTTTTAATCAGGCTAAAGTTTATCAAATTTAATTTTCATTTAACTATTTAAAGAAATTTTACAACATTAATGTTTAACTATTGACTGCCAGCCGTCCGCAATGGCGATAATTGTTAAACGGCAAACCCCTCTGAGGAGATAGTGTGGTTACTATCGAGACATGCCAGGACAATCTATCCGTTAAAGCCTGGCTTCGATTCCCAGGTCAGTCTAGAATGAAAAATTATCAGTAAATTTTAATTAATTTCATGTTGTAAAATTCCTTTCTTCATAAAAATATTTTAATGAAAGTTAAATTTGATAAACTCTAGCCTGATTAAAAATATCAAAATTTGAATTAAAACCCAGTTTAATTAATTAACCTCGTACTTATTATTGTTTAACCAGATTTTTTATCCTCAAATCATTTTTAGCGATGAGGCTTATTTCTGGCTTAACGGGCATGTAACTAAGCAGAATTGTGGTTTTTGGAGAGAGCACAATTCTCATGAGACTTTCCGAAAAATCACTGCTTGGTGCGGTTTACATGCCGAATGCGTTATCGCCCCATTCTTCATATCCAAAACCGGTGCTGACATTACCGTCTTTTTAAACTCTAAACGCAAACGATTCGTGATATTTTTATTCCTCATGTCACTTCAAATCATTTGGCGGAGAAACAGTTCCAACAAGATGGCGTATGCCACACAGCGCGTGAAATTATCACATTGTTGAGCCAAACGTTTGGTGACCGAATTATCTCAAGAGAAGGACCTGTGAATTTTATATCATTATAATGCTTTGTTGACCTTGCCATTAAGAACGAAATACAATTTCATTTAAATGGCCGCCTCTAAATTGGTTGCAGCAATCGGTTCACAATTTTCAAATGCAGGCCAAAAAAGGTCGGTTATCATACGACTATATCACTCTGAATTGACGGTAACGTTTCATCCAGCGTAATCTTTGAATAAATACTTGGAAATTACACCTCCAGACAACAATGCGCACCAAACAGTCTCTTTTTCCAGATGAAATGGCTTTTCCCCAATCACTTGTGGGTTCTCCGAGCTTCAAATGCAATCATTTTACATTTTGACGTAAACACCGGGTGAAAAATAATCTTTAACGTTGAAGAACATTTTATTCGAAAAATCAGCATTGAAAGCCTAACAGAAGCTATATTTCTGGCAGTGCGCACTTTGAGATTATGCACAGGCCTGAAGACATCCATAACGCTTCCAGTCTTTTCGCAATTCTTTATAATCTTACACTGCAGGTTGATTATAGCGACCATAATCACCCCGTCATGCTCGAAAAGTGGCTACGTTAGTAAGTTTAAACTATTTGTATGCGTGCATCGGTTGTTTAACGATCCATATTCGTAAATGACAAACCAAAGGCGAATTCAGATAACGTTGGTAACGATACTACAACAAGTAAAACATCAAAACACAACATTGTATTTTGCTTGTTGCTTTTGTTGGTCAATATGTCAAAAACACAAGTAACTTTTGACATTCCTCTCTCTAAGTGCTGTGCTTTCAAACCCAACTGAAAAATTGAATTCGCCTTGGGCAAACCCTTCACTTAGTGCTGGTTCACACTATTCAAGGTTTAGCCGTCAAGTCTTAAGCTTTAAGGAGAGAAGGGAAAAGAGAATGTCATTTCTTTTACTCTCTCTCTCTTCTAAAAACTCAAAACTTGACGGCTAAAACTGGAAGAGTGTGAACCAGCACTTATTAAATGACACTTCAGATGACAAATAATTTACAGCTGACAGCCTTGCCACACCGGCGGTTTTGAAACCACTAAATGGATAAGTATTTTTTATGTGTTACACGCAAAATAGCATAATGAAAATACTATTTTTCTTTTTAGAACTGGGTATTTTATTTCTTCAAGGAAATTTTGCTAAAGATCATCTAAAATTTTATGCTTTTTTTTTTTAATTATTTTAAAATTTATGACACTCTTTGTTGATGTCATCTTTCCTCAAAACAATTAAAATTTTCTTTTGAACTTTTTTCTTTCTTCAAAATTTAATAGACCAAGAACGCTGAACTGTATTATTCATTTAGTGAAATAGTATTTTAAATCCCTCTCATCCTTAACAGAATTCATATTATTGGGACTATTATTTAAACAAATGGAACTAAAGGCGATTAGTTACACATTAAGAATTAAAACGTATTTCTAAACAAAGAAGTATTTGAGGTCACAGCTGTCGGCAAATAAATTTAAGATTTTATATGCAATTTCCATGGATTTTATCGCCTGAGTTTTTAAAATATTAATTTGGAAATTTTATTCTTTGGGCAGTGTCTTATGATTTCATGTGACGCCTGAGATTATTAATTTGGGATGATAGATTTTTATAAAAGAATAATTCAAAATATTTAAAAGAACTTTCTTGTGGCGAAATTCTTAGACAAATAGACTCTTGAAGTAACTAAGATTTTGAGTAAAATATTTTTCTATTAATTCGTTAGCGTAATAGTTTTTTTGCCTTTAAACTAAAATGCCTGCTGTGTTATTTTCAGCCTGTTAATTGTGAGACTTATGAGCAAATATTTGTTGGCTTGTCATGCTACATTTGCAACAAATTAGTGACATCCTTAGTAAGTAAAACCGAGACACCTTGTTATTTTTATTTTTAATATCAACCAGGCATTTAGACACACCACTTCCACTAATCATTTATTTTACAATTACAACTTGTTGAAATTGTCTGTAAAAAAATATGTGAAATGTTTTTTGTTTTTATTTTTTTTGCTAAATAGATTGCTCATGTATACAGAAGACAGGCAGCTTCTTGCCATCATTCATATGACTTGGCATATTTCTAACATTTTTCCATTCCTTTTCTTCTTTATGCTGCATATTCGCCTTTTTTGCGAATGCATCATCATGCATCCTCTTGCCAGTGCTGCCGAAATTAATAAATAAATTAATTTAATTCCCAATTTCTAGACCCACCTTTTGGTATACCAATCGACTTAGACTCACTTTCTAAATCGATCATATGCTCGGTCTTGACCGACTATACTTTCTTAGTGGGTTTTTTTATATAGAAAAATTAAAAACTGACCATAGAAAATACGGTTTAAAATATTGGAGATCATGTTAATTAAACCACAATTTTAAAAAATTTTTGACATTATTCTTTACATAAAACTCCTGGTAATTTTTGGAGTAAAAAACATTAAAAAATTTTTGTGTTTAAAAATAATTAACATAAATAAATATTGTATTCCAACAGTTTGCAAAAATGTCTTCCCAAGAAAACACCTGTTCCACAATTAATTGTTTAAATCTCCAATTTGGGGGAAAAAATCCTTTGATTTAGCAACACTGTCTTTTCGCTACCCAAAACGATCGTACCAACATATTTGTGCTACTTTACGGTAGCTCTCAACTTAAGTGAATGTGTACCTACTTCAATTGGTGAAGCGAAAGCAAGTGAGTAAGCGATTCTGCAAAAATTTATTAGGAAACATGTATGTTTACAATTAAAGCAGATATCAAGTGAAAGCAAATGATCTTGAAATATTATTTTATGTTTTTTACGAATTTAAAAATATGTTCCTTATACACGTACTTAAATGTTTAAAACCATTGGGCAAAAGCTCTAAAGAATAGAATTTTAATGGAAGTTGCATACATTAAAGATTTTAAACTAGATTTTCTACTAGGCAGCATATGGGCCTTATACGATTTCTTGTTTTTAAGGGTTTCATAGCGTATTCCGTTACTTTTTATGTAGCCACATTTGTTGAATGGTTTCAGTGTCTATAACAGACTTACATACATACGTGATATGCATGCCTACATTTATGTCGCATGTGGTAATTTTGGACAGATCTGGTTGAATTTTTAAAGCAAACAATTCCGGACTTTATGTGAAACCCAATTTCAACGGACACACGGACGGACAGACGGTCAACCTGTTTGCACTTCTCTTAAGGATAGGGATCCAGAGTATATACTTTACAGGATCTAGCATCAATATTGTTGCCGTTTTCCTTTAATAAACGCGTTTGAGTTCTTTTTAATTGCAAATCCAAACAAATACACACACTTATTCAACTTAACAAACTTTATTAGAATTAATTATTTTGTTCACAATTGTTAGTTTCGAACAGAACCGTTTTAATGTCTCCAGTAAACTAAACTTATTTTTCATGAGTCACCCCTTTTTATATTTCATAATTCATTTCTAGATTTTTCCCGAACCTCCCTGTAATAACAACTTATTATGTTCTAAAACCATTTCTAGAAATGGCTGGGAAATTCATGTAGAAATTACTTTAAAATAACAGTTGTGTTGAATATTATACATGACAATTTTAAGTAACTACACTGAAAGAAAAATGCTTCATATATTTAATGAATCATTTTCATAAAACAAATTTCATTGGTTAAATGAAAATTTTCACTGTCTAAATGAAATTTCATAGTTACAATGAAGTATTTTCGTTAAAATCGCTTCATGGGATTTCGTGATTACGTTAAAAATTTTCATTGGATATATGAAAACTTAAGTTTGTCCAAGTAAACAAAAAATTTTCATTGGGAACATAAAAAAACAACATACAAACATAACTTTATTCATAAATTAACACAAAATAATAGTTTCCTTAAAAAAATAATAAATTGTTAATTAAAAAATGTAAGATTTAATAATTTCATACATCTAACGTAATATGCCATTAAATTTATGAAATCAATGAAACAAAAACTTTCAATCAATAAATATGTATGCTTTTAATTTTCTTTAATATGTACATAGTAATGGCAAAAAACATAGTTTTTTTATTCAAAAATTATACTGCCCCGGTAGGCTAGCTGGTAGTGAGCTAGTCTAGCAGCGCCGAGGTTGAGATAGAAAAAAAGTTAAAAAAAAAAAAATAATTTAAAAGAAAAAAAAACAAAATAAAAAAAAAAATAATTAAAAAGAAAAAAAAATTTTACTTTTTTGAAGTATTCATCCAATTAATAATAATATTCATTATTCTAATGTAATGTTTCATAACATATATTTTAATGAAACAGGTTTCATTGATCCAACGAAGCGCTGCATAGGTTCCTTTTTAATGAAATTTTTCATGGGCTTTATGTCAAAATTCATTGGTATTGCGAAGAAAATTCTTTCAGTGTAATATGACATAAAACTATAACTTACAAGTTATATTATAACTATAACTTAAAAAATAATTCTTAGATAAATCTGAGTTCTACAATACAGTGTAGCAAATAAAAATTCAAGCTTTTACGACATAAATTATAATTAACAGGACAACTTATAACTAAAACTATAAATAACTCTTAGATAATTCAACTTTCGTAACAATATTGTAAAAGTTACAAGCGGATTGACAAACTTAAAAATGTATATTTGTACCTTTGGTAAATAGCATAACAAGTAAGAGTGCTATATTCGGCTATGCCGAATCTTATGTACCCTTCACCATGGAACAAAAATGTATGCAGCTGTTTTCGGTTAATAGAGCCCCGCTTGATTGAGTTTCCCCTTTTATTGCACTATAAATCATGGAACGAAATCATTCAGTATAACTGTCTATGTAAAAATACCCGTTTAGTTGAGTTCCGTTTAATTGCGTCACCCGCTTAATTATTTCGCAAAATAAGACCGCATTGCGAAAAACAAGAGCAAATGTTTCGGTTAATTGTTTCCGTCTACTTGATGTGTTTTTGCTTTACAAACGTAAAAAATAATTTTGCGGAAAGAAAGATTGTACGATGAACGTACCTAATTTTTATTTTGTTTCAAAAAACCAAAACCATTTTTTAAATTATTTACTAAAGAAATCAGTTATATTTTCTATCTACATATGGGTGTTTCGCACATCTTGCTCAATTAGCGATTTTCGTTGTAATTGCGTCGGCGATTCAATTAAGCGAGAACTGCTTAATTGAATTTGCGTTTAATTGTGTCAAAAGTCGTGCATTTTTAAAAACTCAATTAAGCGGAAATAACTATTTGTAAAATAAATAACGCACACTTTTTCGAATGTCTTGTATTGGTATCGAAGCTATTTGTAAATTTTGTAACTTCTATTGTTACCAGGTATGGGCACCACTACATTGAAAGCTTTGCATGTGTGGCATTGTATTAGTTTGTTTACGTTTGCATTTGTTGGGTTTTATGCTCGTTTTTTGTGTTTTTATACACATCGTTCGCTCTTTTTGCATTTTCATTTTGCATTTGCCCATACATGATTGTTACTGATCTATTTTTAATTTGTATAGGAGGTGCCACGCCCACATATCCAAAAACCAATACTTCTTGACAGATCTTTTCATGGGGCCCAGTTTGAGGTAGTTGACCGCAATTAACGGCTGCTAGCAACATCGCCCAATTTAATATATGAAAAATCGCCCAAGCGAAAAATTGTCCAACGTATACTAAAAATGGCCTAGAAAAATAAAAATGGCAATGATTTTGTAAGTATTGTTTTGCTCTACACGCCAATATTTGGCGATTGAACCAAATTTCACTCTTGCTTTGCTTCATTGCCGAAATAAAAAAAATAGTTGTTTGAGCAAAAGCATCGTCGAATCAGTAGATCCACGCAAAACGACTGCTGATTTTTTGAAGAGTTGTGTTTTTTTCATGCAATTGTTTTGTAGCAATTGCTTTTGAAATCTTCTTCATGTTATACACAAATAAAGTGCTTGTTGTTATTTTAATTGTTGTATTTCTGCATACTCTGATAGAAAAGGCGTCATAACGCTGATGTATTTTGACATCAGTACTATGACAAGTGTCTTCATTTTTGACCCCATGACACTTTTCATCATTGTGATGTCAACCTTACATCACTTGGCGAAAGTATCATCAGGGTCAAAATGAAATTATGTCATCAGTGGGATGACACATCGGCATTACAGAAATGACGAACGTAACATCGGAGAAAGGACACATTAGCATCTTTTTAATGTCAGTCTGTCATTTAGTCAAAGTCATTGGAATTGACTTAAGTCAAAGTGAGAGAATATTATTATTTTTTTCTTACCCGTTACATATGTTTGTTTCACGTTTGTTAATTTCCGACCTTTGTTTACAGCAGAACTCTCAATAATAAGACACCGTTCCATGCCCCATATGGGTTTCGTAATCATTCTAATTTAAAAATTTGAAAAAATAGAATATAGGAATTTTCGCTTCTTATAGTACACTGTAATCATGAAAATAATGTTAATAATATACAAAATGTGACATCGAATTGTACGAAGACGTTAATCATTGGATTGATGTTACTTTTTGCACCATCGATGCCATTCGTAGTAACATTGATGTCACAATTTTGATGTAAGGGCATCATCAATATGAAGATGCATTTTTCTATCAGTGTAGACCTATTAATTGGAGCAAATAAAATGACAAGAAGAACAATAAATAGTTTTATAAAATGATGACTTTTTATTAGATTGTCAGAAAGTTACTAAATGCATAGCAATAAGTATACATATGCTGCACGAAAAGCTACTTTTTTAAAAGGTGGCGTATGCGGAACAAAATAATACTTTTTAATTTTAATAAAATACTCTTAACTTATAACTTCATTCATAAAAGTTGACAAAAATTTACTTTTTTCTTCAAAACATATGCCGGAGAAAATATAAAAAATTCTTAAAAAGATTTCTGTATGACGTACCAAATTCCCAATTTTTCATACATGATAAATACACTGAAATTTATTGTCGAGGGAAAGCTAGATTCTATGCGCTTCTATCATATACATTTTGACAATTCTTTTTTTAAACCTTCTTTGTCGGTTTACTTCACTCCGACTTTTTGGCATATGCGCCAAACCAATAATGAGCTAACGTATTATAATTTAAAGCTACATACTTATTTTGGTAGGGGTAATATGCCCGAAACTTAAGGTCCCTAACCCAAAATCCCGACTAACCTTTGGCCGGCCGCAAGGATTTTATACTCTATAAAATACACCGGCTTCGGTAACTGCAGCTGGCGATTGATTTCTGACAGCCCAATTAACGCCTTCCATATTAAAATCATCTTTTTATTTTCCACTGTTTAATTGTGAAATATAATTTGGTCTTATACCTATTCAAAATATAAGATGTAAAAAGAGATTTGAACAAAAATTAATGCATTATGATTCTTTTAATTATTTGCTTTTTCTTAATACCGGTCGTTGTGAATGTGTTAGGATTTCCTTGATCTGACTGCTTAATTCTATTTCACCTTATAAAAAGATCAAGCGGCATTTTTGAATTACAAATTTGGCAAGTCTATGCTAAAATATTTTTTTGCGCTTACTTTTTTTGTTGTTTAAATTTTAATATTTAATTTCTCTAAAAAAAATACCAACTGACCATAAATTATGGATAAAATATACGGTTTATGTCAATCGCATTTTAACGGCTTTTAAATGATTTGCCATTTCTTTTATTTTTAAGAAAGAAATAAAAAACTAATAATAATTTTTTAAGTACATAAATACAAAAATGAATTTTATTTAGACATAAATTAAAAGTATTTATTGATAAATAATCGTTAAAGCACATTCAAATAATCTTTAATGCCTCCGAATAATAAAATAAAATATACAAAAAAGAATTAAATATTTATACCAAAAACAATAATGAAAATAGAAACAAAAAGAAATAAATTCTTTCATTATTTTCATTCAAGTTTTTATGGATCGAACGAGACTGTTGAATCGCCCGTTACTTCATTCCTTAAGTTTTGTCGATCGTGCTGGTGTCGCAGAGGCGTTGGTGTTGTTTATGTCTCCAAATGTTCTCTTCATTGTGACTAATAACTATACATACATACATATGTATACACACTCTTGAGGAACATTACAAAAAAAAAATAACTAAAATTAAAAATGACAATTGTAATTCACTTTTTTATGTTGTTTTGAATGCTTGAGCATTGTTCTTTGTTGTTGGAAGATTTTTTTCAATGTTCATTTGTGGAATCTGTGCGTTGAATCCATTATTCGTTTGTTATTGATTTTAATGATCTTGACTTTTAAAGTTAATGTAAATTTATGTGTAAAATTTAACAGGGTTGCCATCATATTATTTTGATTAAAAAAGAAACATTTGTATTGATTTAAAGACCCCAGCTTTAAGGGCAAAATACACTTGTGAAATGCTTGTCCAGCTGGAAAATTCACTCGTGTACGTGTGCTGGATTCGCCGTCATATTTAAATTTTCTGATTTTCCATCCAGCATCCTCGGTGTGACACATGCTTAATGAGTATTTTGATCAGAGTATTTGGGCCTTCAGAAAACCGAATTTGTAAATAATTTCTTTAAATATTCGGTAGGCAAAAAACGACGGTGTTCTGAATATACGGTAACGGCGATATTTTCGGCAGTGCGCACAGGCCTGACCACATCTGTAACGCTTCCAGTCTCGTCAAATTTCTTTATTATATTGCCAGTTCTTTGCACATCAGGTCGATTGTGATGATCATAATTACCATGTAAATGCTTGATATCAAGGCGAATTAACTCGCGCACGTGAATTCGCTTGAAATCGAAATTGGTTTGATTTTTCATCAAGCGTTGGCAGTGTTAAACATACATACAATCACGTTTGATGAGTAATTTGGAAAAGTGTATGGTGCCCTTAATCCTCGAAAAGTGACCACATTTGAACCATCATTTTTGTAGTAAGTTTTAAATATTTTTACGCATTCTTCGGTTATTAAACGATCCACATTCGTAAATGCGAAACCCTTCACTAAATAAATTGCACTTCAGATGACAGATATCTAAAGCGGTCTGTACACGGTCAAAATGCTGGACGTCGCGACAAATTCACTCGTGTACATGTGCTGGACGTAATATTCGCCGTCATATCTAAATTGTTTGATTTTCCATCCTCGGTGTTAAACATACAAACACATTTTCACTATTACTATAGCGCTTGATGAAAAAATACTTGACCGTGTACAGACCCCTTAACAGCTGGCAGTCTTGCCAGGCCGGCGGTTTTGAAATCACTTAATGCATAGTCGTGTAAACTGCAATGCAATCTGAATAGAAGAGCATATTTGTTGTCGTATCTTACCCAGCAAACACAGAAATACTCCATATGTATTGCCAAACGTATTGCTAGGATGAAAAATATTATTGCGGCAATAATCGATTTCGTATTGCGGAAGATACTTCCTTCGGGAAGAAACGTATCTCGATAGCAATACTCCTAAGCAATACGAAAGCGATTCCTCTAGATGATAAACTAGCAATATTGCCAGATAACCACTAATGAGAAAATATACAGTTATCGCCAAAATATCATTGGGATGATAAAAAGAAGAGTTTTCATTTAAAAAAATATTCATTTATTTAAAAATAAGAACAGCTTTTTATTTAAACTTAAATTTTTAATTAAACTTAAAATTTTTTCATTTATGACGTACAAATATGTTATTTTTTTTTCTGTCTAGAAAATAAAAAATTACTTTGATTATTTTCATTTATATGACAATTTGGGGATATTGCTAAGCTATTGCCTTAGGGGATATCTTCCATTTGTTTGCAGGGTACCTGGCAAGTACAAGTTCGAAAAACTCAATACACTAACACTTTTTTACTAAAAATATCACATTTTTCGTACTTGCAGCTTGCAAGTTTCTTGCAACTTGCAAGAAATTTCTGAAGACACTGATATTTTGACACTTGCAGCAAGTTAATGTCAAAAACATAAACAGTGTTACCAAATTTACTTGATTGCGGAAATAATAATTATAGATTTAACTTTTTTAAAGTATATTTAAACATATTTCTTGATTTTTTTTTGCATATATACATAAAGAAGACAATTAATTTAATTTTTAAACATCAATCTAATTTGAAAAAGTAATAATAATTATTAATGCCAAATGTTTATTTAGAAATGAAGCTCTGTTTTTCACTTGGTAACTCTGATTTATGAGGAACTTCCACTTGACTGTGTAAACATTCATGCAACTTGTATGACATTCGACTATTTCGTCGCCATTTTCGATGTTAATACGTATAGCCTACTTGCAAGTAATTTCTTGCATGTGTAAAGGCAGGGTTAGTTAAGCCATATTGTCGAAAAGATCTCAAACTAATGTTGATCAAGGATCTCTCTATTTGTTAAAGCATGATCAGCCTCTATTTGTCATTTAGTTAATTAAATTTGATTAAATTAGTTTTTTCATGATTGCTTATATATTTTTTCTTATTTTTAACGTTTGTTACAATCTATTTTCTTAAAGTTTGCCATCATTAGATATTCTCTTTGGATATTCTCATACAGTTTAGCGAATGAAAATGGCAAAAATAAGTACTATTCAAATCCGAATATTCGTCGCACCATAAATCATGTTTTTTTTATCATTTGGCAACTTTAATGCCACTTTCTTTCGTGGATCTCTTGGCAACTCTTTTTATGTAAAATACAAACTTTTAATGCATTTTACACTTAAGTCTTTCAAAGTTTATTTTCCTGTCCCAAGCTTAGAATGCATATGTAAAAAAGACTCAAAAACAAAAACCATAAATATTTAAATTTGTGATCTTCTGTCTGGGGCAAAATAAAAATTTTAAACATTAAAAAAACAATTTTAAAGTTTGCAACGACATGGGGAGAAAGTTCAGATTTTTTCTATGTATAACAAAAATGTTCGCGCAATTATGATCTCAAGTATGGGTCATTAAACAGAAGCATTTTTTTTCTCCGGCCACAATGCGCCTTTTTCTTAAGATTTAGAGTTTACAGAAGTTTTTAACATGACACAACAAGTCTTTCATTAAACATATTTTTTTTTTTTTATTTAAGAATCTTTTTTATGTTTTCATTCTAGTTCTGATTTAAATTAAATGATTTTTGTTTGTGTACTTGAAGTCAAATTTCTATTTATGCGGGCTCTTTAGGCATTTACTCAAATTGAAAATAAAAGAAAAGAAAAAAAAATCAATTCAATATGTTTTTATTTTAAATTTAGAGCTTTGATTCTTTAGAGTGGCATAATTCAATTTAATTAATTTTTATTTGGAATTTCGATTTCTTTGGTTCAAGTTCTATTATTCTTGTTTTAATAATTCAATTAAAAAACAAACACCAACATAAAGAAATTATGTTGGTTTTTTATATTAAAAAAGAAATTATTAATGCTTTTTCGTTAATTGTTAAAGTCTTAAAGAATTGTAATTTAATGTTAAAAATAGAACTGTGAGTTTGTGCTGATTCACACAATTCAGGCTTTAGTCGTCAACACTTTAGTTTTTAGGAGAGAAGGGGAAAAATGCCATCTCTTTTTCTCGCTATCCAAGAATCAAGACTTATGGCCATTTTCTCAATGTACCGTCAAACTGCCTGTTACTTAATGTCAACATAAATTTATTAGACCGATAAACTGTCTGTTAACAATTTTGGGTGTCTCAATATACCGACAAAAAACATGGTTTTAAGCTGGCAACACCTCTCAAAATACATGTAAAAGTTGGGAGTCAGCTGATTGAATTTATCTGTACGGCAAATAAAAGGAAAATAAATAATCGGCAGATAAGTGCTGGATAGCTTTGCGACAGAATAGAAGTAAATGAGACATTGAGAAAACCAAATTTCTTTAATGTGCAGTTTTTCGTTGGGAAAAAAGTTAATCGTGTAATGCGAAAACGGCCATTAGTGACTGAAACGTGTAAATCAGTGCTATGTAAAATTGATACATCAGAACGCCGACACACGTGAACTTTATATTATGTCGTAGCATCTCAGTAGTATATGCAACCGAATTTTGACATTTTAAGTAACTAATTTCATAAATCTGTTACAAGTTAAAGTGTTATATTCAGCTGTAAGGAATCTAATACACCCTTCATCTCAAGTAATTAGTTCCCGAAAATGGGAATTTTTTCAAGAGACAACCGGATTTTAACTTCGCTTTTCATAAGGACCCAGAATATATATACTTTATAGGGTGTAGGATCAATATTGTAGAAATTACAATCGGAATGACAAACTTATATATACCCTTTTATCTTCGGTGAAGGGTATAATAACCTTAAAAAGTTAATACATAATTTTTTATTGATTTGTTTCTGACCAAATTTAAAATTTTGTTTTAAAAATAGTAAGAAACCTTTTAATAAGAAATCCCCAAAAATCCCCCCATAAAAATTTTAAGTAAAAAAATAAATTTATTTTGTTTGTACCGACTGGTTACGGCATTTTTTTTAAATCTTTTTATGCGATTCCAGTGAATAATTGCAAGCAGAACAAAACGCTGTTTTTGTAGACGATTGAGTTAATTTATAATAATTTGGAGCTTGTTCAATCGGTTTAAGCCATCCTTAAAATCAACAATAAAAATACATATTTCCCAAACTTTATTATATTGTCTTTCATATTTACTTTTTTGGGGGAAGACCTGCATATTTGCTTGAAAATTGTGTTTAAAAATTAAAAATTGTATGTGTTGTCAACGGTCTTAGATTCTTCTTTTTTAAAACATTCACTCAAGAATAATAACATAAGTGTATAAAGTACCTTTTACACACTTAGTGCCGGTTCACACACGTCAAGTTTGACTCGTCAAGTCTTGAGTTTTTACGAGAGAGGGGCTTTCTCTTGACATGTGTGAACCGGCACTAAACAAAAATATTAATACATATATAATTAGGACACTACACCGTATAAGATGTTGATAAGAGTAAGATAAAAGCTTTGGTACTTTTTTTCATATTTTATATACGAAACAAGGAAAAATAAGTGTAAATAATAACAGAAAAGAAAATATGTATATTAAAAATGTGTAAAATCCCCAAAAAATCCTCCTCTTCCAGTAGCGATTTCCGTTGACCGATGATACCTCAAATTTGGACACCCTTTATTTGTACTTATTAAAAACATTTTTTAACTTTACAAACAAAGCCCTAAATAAATCAAACAAAAGTTTTCTTTAGAATGACCTTAATCGTTTAAAAATTTTCGGGCACCTATTAATATTTTTTTTTTTTTTTGTTGTATAAAACATTTATTACTGTCATGGATTTTATTATGCTAATAATCCTCTTACATTAACAATTTCATTGTTATTACGAAACGTACGTAATATGAGTGTAAAAGGCAGCACTACATTAAATTCTACAAACGAAAAACAGTTGAATTCAATCTTTTGTTATTACGAATAGGTACAATTTCTTAATTGTCGCTTATGTTAAACAAACCCTTCAAGTTGAAATTTGAATAAAAATATAGAAGAAACAAATCTATGCAACTGGTTTCAAATTCAACACATTGCCATTGGATTTGATCTGGTGTCTAATGTTAATGGATTATGCTTATCGGTATGACTGTCTGACAGAGTGCCTGCCAGTTTGTTCAAACTGCTGGTAATTGAGGTCATGTTCAACAAATCGTTAGATACATTTACGAGAGAAGATTTTTTTTCTAACAAAAAATAAAACGCAAGGGTTAAACTTTAAAATCTTTTCATGTTGCATTAAATCAACTTAATGTGTGAACGACAAATTTGTCTCAATTAAGAAAAGGTTTTACAGTTTTATTTTATTTAGTTAGCAAAGATTAGGTAGCGATATAATCGTCAAATGCTTGTGATGGTTCACACTCTTCCAGTTTCAGCCCTCAAGTCTTGAGCTTCAAGGAGGAAAGGGAAAAGAGAATGCCATTTCCTTTCCTCACTCTCCTTAAAACTCAAGACTTGACGGCTAAAACTTGAAGAGTGTGAACCAGCACTTAGGGAAACGAAGACTTCGTTCGCTTAACTTACAAAAACAAAAATACATTATTATTTGTTTTTATTTGAAATGTAAGTAAAGCGATCGAGTTCTGCCTTCGCAAATCGATAAACAGGCAGTAAGTCTAGATTGGTGCAAATTTAAATTTCGCAATTAAATCAGTTCTACACTGAAAACAAAGTGTGTTGCTAATAGAACGATAAGTACTTATTTCCTTAAAACAGTTTGTTTGATTCAAGTACTAATAATTTTAGTGCCCCGTAAAGTAATCTGAAAACGGAATTGACTTAAGTAAAAGTTATATAAAAATTTATCTCAAACTGTGCTTGATTCATGAATTTTTAAAGTAGTTTTGATCCTAAATTCGGATTTTAAATAATCTGAAAGTGAGAAACACTTATCCCAGAGAACTCGAGAGAAAGGTAATATATTATTTTATTAACTGAAGAATTCTCAATAATAAGACACCAGCAGCATGCCCGTTATGGTTTTCGCAACCATAACTAAATAATTTTAAGAAATAGAATTCGGGAATTTTTGCTTCTCAATATTTTACTTCTTAAACATGGAAATAATGTATGCTTTTCTTCTTGTAGTGTCGTAATTGTTTCTTCACAAAACAAGCAAATCGTTTTTTGCATATTTTTAGTGTTGTTGTTTATCCACTCATGTGGAATGCAACGGTTTTTGAAAGAACCTTTTTGGTGTTATTCGTACTTAAATTTTTAAGTACGACTCGTTTTAAAAGTAAGTGGAAAAAACTTTAATTTAGTACGAGTTTTTTCTTTCTGTGTATACTAATGGAATAATGGCTTTAATGCAAAACATTTTAAAAGTTTATCGATCAGAACGTCACATGTTTTGAATCTTTTCCGGAAATCCTTCCATTAAGGCTTTTAAAGTGCTTTCTGTCACTTTGTTGGAGCTGGTAGTCCACATCCGTTAAAAATCTGCACACTTTTTGACACCTTTTTTGTACTCTTCAAATTCTCTTTTCACAAGAGCCCAATATCTCTCCACTGGTCTTAGCTCCGGGCAGTTTGGAAGATTTGCCTTTCTTAGTACAAATACCACATTATTACTCTTGTACCACTCAAGAGATTTCTTACCAAAGTGACAAGATGCCAAATTAGGCCAAATATAAGTGGACACATTATGTTGTCCGTTGTAACAAATTTTTGGCTCCTTTTGCCGCACCTGCATATTGCTTGCCATACCAAGAGCATTTTGGGACATTTTGTCTGCGTTGCTAATGCTCGAGTTAGCAACATAAAAATTTTGACCTGGAAGTTGCGAAAAATTTGCCAGAGCATATCGACCCCTAACCGCGAAAATAGTGTAAGCGCCAAAAAATCAAATTTTACAGGAGAGGGCTTTTTTATTTTATTTCATATAAATTTTGTATGAAATTTGTCGCTTACAATAAAATTGTTCTTGCTATAAAATCGTAACGGTACCTTATGTGACCATGACATTTTAGTTTAAGTGTTGCCAATAAAGTCATTTATTAAAAAAAAACGAAAACTGAAATTCATGTCACTTACGTTATTTTCGCGGTTAGGGCTCGATATGTACGTCTCGACATCCATTATGCAGCAGGAATCTTTTTTTATAAAACTTGCCTTCAATTCCCGAGCTCTGTTTTGGCTCCTAAATTTTTAGCAGCGTTCTTGTCAGGAACTTTTTGAACCTTGTATGTTTTTAAACCTGCATTGGCTTTAACTTTTCGTACCAAAAAGTCTGAGCACTGAGCCAACTGGGCTGCCTTCCTTCCGGATGATTTGGCCTTAGAAACATCATGTGGACCTTTTATCTACCCGAACCAGGTTTTCAATCAACGGACAAGTTCTCTTGATACCGTTTAATAACATTGGAAACAGTTTGACGGCAGACCATTGATTGTTTGGCTAACTTTTAGTAGGACCAAGTTGGGGTTTGTTCAAAATATTTAATAAATTTAGTACGCACTTCTTTCTCGTCACCCATTTTATTCAATTTAACAACAAATGAAGAAAATTGACATTTGACATAACAGCTGACATACTTTTCAAAGGTAGCATGACAAAAAAAAAAAATTCAAATAATACTTGGGTTAAAAGTTTTAATGAAAACGGATTTTACTAACGATAGAGAAAAATCGAAAAATTGTTTAAGACAGGGACAACTGCAGTGTTATACAACCAAAACATCATCATCGTTCTATTTGTTTATGATCACTAGTGTTGGATATAAGAAAGAAATCCCTCTAAGCTTTTATTTCAGTGATATGATCTTATTCTTTTTATTGTTTCAAATTAACATTTCTTTTTTTTTTTTTTAATAATAATAAAACACAATAATTATCCACATATTGTTATTAAAAATTTTAATGACAAGTTTTTATAAAATTCCAAAAAAATAAAAATAAAATGAATAACAAAAAGATATCTTGTTAATTATTTTTCAACAAAGTGACACGATTCTTAAGTTTTTTATGGTTGTTTTCATTTCATTTAAAACCTCATTAGCAAAAGTGTGTGTTTTCGGTACTTTGCGTTTTCAGTCAACCAAAATGTCAACAACATTAACGGTTGAAATATTTTGAAATCCTCGAAAATACTACAAAAGTCTGTCATTAAAGAACCGTGTTTTACACATAAAACTCTGAACGAAGAAGACAGTCACTCAAGTTCGGAAAAGATTTACTAGTGCGACGACAACTTCTTCCACTACTTGGCCAGATTGTATTGTTTGTAATGGCGAATTAATTTTGTGTATATTTGTCATTGTTAAAATCGTTTGTAGTTTGGGATTTTTGGCTTGTATATTTTTTTTATTCATAAACAATTTATTTTAGGCCATTGAACCGAAGTTGTGTATGAACGTTCTACTTTGTTAAAAATTTATAATTTTTTATTTTTTATTACTAGAATTAGAAAAGAAAAGAGTACAAAAGTTAGTAATTTGTTGTAATTCTTATATGATTTCACATAAATCTTGGTATATTTTTATAGGAGCAAAAAATACGCTGCAAAAACATTAAAAAGCTGAAAAGAAATTAAAAGTGCGTGTTAATTTGTCATTTGCTATTAAAGATAAAAGTTTGTGATAACTACTAAAGTATGTATAATAAATGAGTTGGTAAGAACTAATAAAGCAATCGATCACCAAAATAAAATAAATGCTTTTATTTTACCCTACACCGGGGTATGATAAAACTCATTTAGAGTGTAAAGTTTTTAAAACTGAAAAAGGAGGCACCAGTTTTTTTTTTTTTTTTTGTTTAAACATCCACGTCCGGCTTTTTGCTTAAAAAAGTATGTTCGGTTTTGAGTAGTTTAAATTTACAAAATAATTTATAGGACCGCTTTTTTGAGTCATTAAACTATTTTTTCTACCCACACCACAACACCGGAGAGGGTATTATGAGTTTGTTCTGATGTGTGTTACACTTGCAAATGTTAATCCTTAACCCACATTTTAGTATACCGATCGAATCAGAATCACTTTCCAAGTAGATTTAGTACATTCGTTTAAATTATCATAAGGACGATGTTAAGAAATCAAAATGCTACAAATGCGCCGAATTTGATCGGCCACTTGTACCCCGATTTAAGTGGACAACCAGTGCCGACATAAGCGAGCATCTGTTTGCTAAACAAATAAAAACATCAACGTGAAAACTACCGGCCATGTCACACAGTACAATTCCGTTCGAAATATCTCCGTTCGAAATTAAAGAAAACATATTTGTTTATTGATTGAAAGTGTATTTTGATAGTTTTTTTTGGCCTTTTTAGATACAGAAAACTCCCATTCCGTCCATAAAAACAAAATTGGTTTCATTCCGAAAATTTTCATTTTCTGAAACACCAAAATACAGAATGAATTCCGTTTCCGAACGGAATTGTACTCTGTGACAAAATTTACTATTCATTAAAATAAGCCATTTATAGATAGATATACAGTGCAACACGAAAAAAATAACCATATCCGGACAATAAATAACCATAAAGTCCCCAAAAGCCCGTGTCTTCCAGTTTTGCCGAAAGTCATGCACTTTTTTTATGGGCCCTTAAAGATTTAGAGCCTCGGTGTCATTTTTGCAAAAAAGTGATCATTTTCTCAGGCTCATATCTTGCAAACCGTTCGGAATTTTGATTAACCCTCTGAGACAAAGTTGTAGCCCTTTCCATAAAGAACAAAAATTGTGAACACAAAATTTTTCTCTTTTGCGGCTACCTAAACGGTGTTAGGAATCATTCTGAGAAAGTTTATATGCTATAGAAAGTTGTTTATTTAGATCTTTCTTTTTATAAAAAAAGGTAAAACCAAAAAATTAAGTTAACATTTTCGGGATTTCGGGATTGGCTTCCCTAATATTTAGATAATATGCTGTTAAAAAAATAATTAAAATTGTTTTATTGTGTGATTATTATTTTTGTGGAGTATTTGACAATATTTTGGTCAACATCTACTTCACATTTAAGCATTTGAAATCACTGACGCAGTGCAGTGATGCTTTTCCGAACAGGCCCGAACTATCTTTTAAATGCCTATATTGAAATATTTAGGAGAATCTCTGAGAATCGATCGACTAATGCCAAATCTTGCTTAATTATTTACTTTGAAAAATAAAATTATTTTATTCAACTTGTCTGTCAAATTTTAGGTGTCATCGCTGTGCAGTGATCAACTCATTTGAACGATCAGTTGCAACGTGAAGGGGTCGCTTTATTTTATATCGTTTATAGAATATTTGTTTGCAACCAAAACATTTCGTACACATACTTTAGAAATTAAAATTGTTAATGATTTTTTTTTTTAAATTGATAACGGTAAGAAATTGTTCTTATGTTTTCTTATAACAATAAATATAAGAAAAAAAAATCAAAAGCGTAACGCAAACATAAAAGTAAAGGAAAATAAAAAAAGACATTTTTCAAAAAGTGTTGTAGGTATTTAAAAAAAACATCTAACAATATTCTTTGATTTATTATTAGTACAAAATTTTAAACTCAATTTAAACTAGAAAACTTTCCTTTATATTTTCTCTAAACAAAAGAAATTTGAGATTTAAATTTTTGCTCGCTCTATTGTTGTTTAGTTTTTTTCACTTACAAAAAATACGAGTACAAATTAAAACTAACGACAAAAAATTCGTCATAAAATTAAAAATTCAATTGATTGAAGTTCAAAATGCCACAATTTAACCGCAATTGGAACAATAGATTCATTCTTTCATTCATTAATGCTGTTTTTACTCATACCTCAAGCGGAAATTCTATGACGGTTTAAACGAACGGTACTTCTTCTCCTCCTCCTCCTCCCCCTTCTCGTAAATAATAAAAACAACACGCCTTTATTTATTACTCGCACATTTTGGCTTGTATTTATTTCGTTCGTTTCACTGTATTCAATATTTTCGATTACTTGAGAAAACTTTCATTTGAACGACATATTTTATTGAAAAAAGACATGTGAATTCAATTCTTTTTATTGAACAAGAGAAAACATAATAATTTAAAGTGGAGAAATTGAAAAACAAAAAAACGCATTTGATCACAATTTCAATAGAAATCGGTGAGTGAATTTTGATAAGGCTGAGGGAAGATTTCGCTAGCAAGTTTGGCTGCCGAATATAAACACAGTTTAAAATTGAATACCGACACAGAAATAAGTTTATTTTCTAAAGTAACTAATAAATTTCGTTTTTTAAAACAAGAAAACCCAAAGAATTTGTTGAATTTAATTTTTTTTGTTCGTATTTAGTAAAATTTTCTTAAAAAAAGAATCATTTTGCTTAAACCAACCCAAAATATATTAAGAATAAGAAGTTTTTCGCTTAGACGAGAATCATGACAATCAGATAAAACTTTTGCTTCGCGTTGCGTTAGCGATTCCCTTTGACATCCAAGATGAAATATTCATACTTATACGAAACATGTCACATAAAGTACTTTTAACGCAGAGCGAAGCGAAAAGTTTGGCAACTCTTATCTTTTTGCGCGCTTTGACAGTCTGCTAGTATAATTTTTTTTATTTAATTATTTTGAACAATCAATTCGTGTGTGTTGTCAAAGTGTTTATTGGGACATACAGCTTTTGGGTTACGCTTTTCTGTCAGAGTTAGAAACGTCACGCAAAGCGATAAAGTTTTATCTGACATGGCCTTAAAGGTGAATAGTTTGACGTCGAAGGTAAAAAAAAACTGACAACCCTGCTGCCAGTTAACCGCCTCTTTATCTACATAAAGTTTATATTTATTATAAACTATAGATGTCACTGAAATTTTAATTGAATATGCTGATCTTTTATACCTGCAAAACGTTTTCTGTAAATGAAGTGTTAAAACTTGTTCATTGTTTACCATCTTCATTGACTACCGTATCTACAGAAGTGGCACTTAAAAACTTTTTGATGGTATCTGTAGGCTTTAAGCTGACTATCCAAACTATCGATGGTTTTGCAGCTCAAGTCATACCCCAAATCTCGCAACCATAGAGGATGATACTGTTACACGCCTACATTACCAATTTCCTCCTTTATGCTATGGACCGTTTTATCGCATGCCTTCTCTGAGACATGTATGTGTGAATGTATGTACGTGGAAGGCTATAAGCATCACGACCCAGAGGGTCTTTTGTGCAGCCCATGTGTCTCACCATGTCAGGTTCAGGCTGCGTTTAAAGCCCACTACCCTGCCCGGTTAAAGATTATAAACATCAGTTGGGCCCACTATTTGCCCACCAAAAAATTTCCGCCTTGAAGTCCCCAAGGCGGGACAGCAGCACAGCAGATATTCCGACGTTGCGTCATCCACCTCACAAAATCTGCATATGTTGGTAGATGTATTACCCATATTAAACTGGTGGTATCTAAAACCCCAGTGCCCCGTGAATAGGTCAACAAGCAGTCTAAGTTCCGCCTTCTCAAGCAGCAGAAACTTGCCTGTCGGGCGCCGGGGCAGTGTGACAATTTTTTTGGACTGTCTTAATCCAGAAGTGGACGTCCATGCGTGAAGGAATTCACGCTCGGACTATTTTTGTAATGTCCCCCTGACGTGACCCATAGGGACGCCGAAGAAAGGCTCAGGGCCTATAAATGAACGACAAGCGCCCCTGTTCGCCAAGCAATCAGCCCATTCGTTGCCCGCTTGGCCGGGAACCCAACACAAATTCAAATCATTGTGTTTCCCTACCTTATTCAGCGAAGTAAACGGTCCATGACCAGCCTGGACTTCATCGCCCTAAGAGCTGCCTGGCTTTCTGTGCGGCCTTCTCTGTGACATATTTTATCTAGTCTCTAGTTCATGTGATTGCAACCAACTCCTACTTAACATTTGGTTTTCGAAAATTGCTTAAAGCCCACACCGAGATCTATAATTTAAAAGGTGAGACTATGATCTCCAGGGTATACCAAAATATTAGTCGATCAATTTTTGTCGCCTTAATTGTGTTCAACATCGTTTAAAACTTCTCCAATAACAATTTCATTATTTTCGTGATGATTTATGACATAATTATTAATTTTATGAAAAGAAACTGTTCAAAATTGTTTTAAAAAAAAAGTGCAACATCATGTGCGTAACCAAGTCCCAAAAAAAATGATCATGTGTTAAAATAAATTTAATATTTATTTAAGTTCAAAACGGAAGTTCCTCATTATAATTGTAGTTGTTGTAGCTGTTAACACGTAATAAAAGTTACATGTAATTTAAAATAAAAATTTTTGGGCTTTTTTTCTTTAATTCAATAAAAAAAAGTGGAGTGTTATTGTATTTTTTTTTTTGCTGTTTGAAGTTGACAGTTGACACTTTCGTGTGTGAGGGAAATATTTATGCAAACATAACGAACGCATTTTTAAAATATAAAACACATAAGGCGGCATTTTTTTCAAGTGGGTTGTTTTTAATTTGAAAATCTGTGTTAATAATATTTCATTTTAAATGGAAATGGCAAAATAATTTGAAAATTAAAAAAAAAATATGCAATTGCCCGAATAATATGCGACTGCATGCACATGTGGCGGAAAACGTGTTGAATTCGCTTTAATTTACAGATACATTTCAAATTGGTTTTTTTTTTTTTTTGTTTTGTTTTCAATATTTATTTTATATCCTTTTTAAAGTGTTATCATGTGTAAATATCATACATTATCAACATCTGTTAAATTACTCACGCCCTTTTTGCTAAAGTCAAATTTAGGTATTAATTCACCCCCTCTCTTTTTCCTTTTCATCCTTCCCCTTTTGCCCAGTCAAAAAATACTTTTTTTATTTAAACCAATTGATATTTACATTGTGATATGATTCGATATCAAAATTTTCCAATCGCACTTAAGCAATTTGTAATGCACGCCTTGCAAAACATTTCAAAATAATAATTTGAAATTTCGAAGAAAAAAAATTTATTTTATGGAATTTTTGTGGCAGGAAATAAATCGGCCAGGGAGACAAAGCGGTGTCGTAATATTTGCTAAAGGGTGAGTTAATAAGAGGAACATAGGAAAATACAAAAAAAAGGAAAACGCACATACATAATAATAATGAGAAGCACATGGGTTAAAAAAAAAGAAGTAGATAGATAAAATGGCTTACAAGGAGAATTGACTTCGAGTGAACCTTAAACTGTATTAGCAATATCCCGAAATGAACGCAGTTAAGTGCATCAACATTCAGCGATTGTGCTGGCTGGGGTCAATTGAACTACAGCGAAAGACTTTGGCCGACAATTACCACGAATGCCGCAAACAGGGAAGATAGAGACTCCGGTGGAAGGACCAAGTTTGAACCAAATATAGTTTGTTTTTACCAAATTATGGAAAATTTTGACCAAATTATGGCTGATTTTGGGCAAATTTACCTTTGTGTTTACCTGAAAACTAGAGGCTTGCAAATCAACTTGAAAATCGAATTCCACTTGGTTTTTCAAGTGGTTGCACATAACATACGCGCACAAAAAGCCTAATGCGTTGTGATGTGCATCGCACAATTCACTGCATAAAACAACATTAGTAACAAACACGACGCCAATTTTTTAAAGAAAATTACTGGCATAAAACAAAAACAAATCATCTAATGAATTGAAAAAAAATTTCAACTCATTCAGGTCATTATGTGCAAACACACAGAAACACAATTGTCTGCGCTGTCTCTAACATGAATGCACATGTGTTGGAAAGGAGATATTCACCACGGTTGGAGCAATTTTCAACGTAAAATTTTCTTTGAATTCCAATAAGCGTTAACAACACTGATTTTTAATAATTAAAGTCAGCTGCAAGGCGAATTAATACAAGGCTTAAGGCCTAACCATAATATGCATAGCCTTGCTTAATCTACTGTCAAAAATTAACAAAAATTCTCTCAAATTTATTTAAAAAAACCAAAACAAAATTAAAAACATTTGATTCCGTACGGAATGTGCGATAAGATTCGCACTTTGCTTAAGCAAATGACAGTTTCATTAAACTTAGCAAAAAGTTTCCTTAAGTTCAATATGGTTTGCCTCATATAATTAACATGTATTCGCACATTTGCTTAATCCAACTTAAGCACATTGTGGTTGGGCCTTTAGAATATTCTCTACATTTCTAAAGCTCACGAGTACTTTTAAGTTTTTAAGTTTTAAATTTGGATCTAAATCTTGTAGATTTAAAATGTTTAATCCTTTTGAAACACCCTATTCATGGGACATGTCAAAATGTAATTTATTCTCAGTAATGGGTTGTTGTAAATGGTTAGTTGAATATTTTATATGGTCACGCTATTTTGGTGGAAAGAGGCAGGAAGAGGGCAGGGTAGAAAATTTGCAGTTATTGCAAGGGTAGTTTTTTTTTTGTTGTTCTACATCTTGAATGATGGTTAAACGTTTTAATTTTTTTGTTAATCTTTATAATTATTTATTTATTTACAATTTATTTTGACAAGTAGACATTAAGAGAAATTTTACATGATGTTTTAGATGAAGATTACGAACAGAATGAAATAAAATTTTTGAATAAAAGTATTTTTTATTTTTAGAGATTTGTTTGTTTCCTTGTAAAAGAATTGCATTTATACAGGGTGGCCCAAAATAAGCGAATAAAATTATTTTTTCTCTTCTCTTCAGTATTTTGTAAAGAAGACTTGGGGAGTTTAAAATGGAGCAGAACTCAATTGAACAACGTACCCAAATTGTTGAGCTTTATTTTTCAAATCAATCATAATTTTATTCATAATTTAATTGTGAGCTATGAAGCCCATTTCCAATTAAGTGGCTTCGTTAATAAGCAAAACTGCAGGATATGGGCTACGGAAAATCCGAGAGTAGTTCAACAGCGAGAACTACATCCACCCAAGTGTACGGTTTGGTGCAGTGTTTCATCGGAAAGGATAATTGGCCCTTATTGTTTTGAAAATGAACACGTGGTCGCCGTTTCCGTCAATGGTGTCAGCTATCGGACAATGTTGGAAATCTTTTTAAAGCCAGCCGTGGAAAACCATCCGCAAGTATGGTTCCAACAAGATGGAGCCACAGCGCACACTGCATGCGACACAATGGCTCTTTTACGGGGCATCTTTGGCGAACGAATTATTTCGCGTACAAGTTATTTTAATTGGCCTCCGCGTTCAACGGACTTAACCGCCCCAGACTGTTTCCTTTGGGGTTATTTGAAAGGAAAAGTCTACATAAATAAGACTGGAATCATCCAGCAATTAAAAAGCAATATACGAGACGAAGTAAGCAACATAACACCAGAAGTTTTGCGAAAGGTTATGGAAAATGTGTTGGAAAGAGCACGAATTTGCGAAGCAGAAAATGGCCACCACTTGCGAGATATTATTTTTCATAACTAAACCAAAAATATTCCCCATTTATATACTGTATTAAAAAAAAAAATTAATAATTATTTCTTAAATAAAAAGTTTTAACGAATTCAAACCCTTTTGGATCACCCTGTAGTATGTTTGGCAAAAAAATGCTTTAAGGGCCAAATAAACGACACAAGCAGCTTGGCAACAACAGCAAGATTTTTGTATGAATATAAAATTTTTTTTAAATTCACACAAACATACTCCATACCTTTTTTTATACGTTTGTGGAACCGTTTGTATTGCTTATTTGGCCCTTTAGAAGGTAATTCTCCACTTTTGTTAATCAATGAAACTATAAAAATTGCGTTTTTAACGGCTTAAATGTTTTTGGGAAAAATACGCGATTCATAATTTAAGATTAATTATGAATCGATTTTTCACAAATTCGACAGATTAAATTTATTGTTTCAATCAAAGCAACTTTCTTCAGACTAAAGAAAGCTTTTAAGGAGCAATCAGTTACGGACTCCTTAGCTGTATTTTTTTATGACTAAAGATGCGATTTCCATGCAAATTCATGTTTTTTGTTGATAGTCCGAGAACGATGTCGACCAGTTATCTTTACGAATCATTAAATTTGCGTTATAATGGCATCGATTTGTTTTGGCATATTGTTGAATATTTTGGTGAAAATGCGTATTTAGGTTTTAAATGCATTTTTCTACATTTTTGACTGATTTTCCATATTAAAAAAAAAAATTTATTACATAAAAAACCTTAAAAAAAAATTTTAAATCAATAAATAAATTGTTTTGGAGATGTGCTTTAAACACAAGATTTTTAAGATTTCGACAAAAGATCCTTCCATTTTAAACCGATGTTGCACCTCACATGGCCAAGGTTTCCAATGGTGTTATACCGCGTTGCAGAGGAAATTAGAAGCCCATTCGATAATATTGCAATTTCCAATGAAAAATATTCCTTGATTCCCCCCCCTTCCACCGCAGCCAGCAGTAACAAGATGGGGCCTGGCTAGATGCTTCAGAATTCGTTTTGCAAAAAAAAAAATTAAGGATTTTAAAAAATAAAATAAATTTTAAATATTTGTGATCTGTGATTTGGAATCAAAATGGGATCTGAAAATAAATTTTTTCAAAATGCATTGGCATTCTTCAAGTACAAGACATAGTTTTACTTTTCATAAAACAGTACACTCACAATATTATTACAGAAACGGACTGTAGTTTATTTAAGAAATATTCCGTTCAGTAATTTTTAAATAAATAAACATTTAAAATTCCAAGCAAATATATTTTTAACTGATTCTAACAGTTATTCAAAAAACTAAGTGCATATTAATACGGATTTTCAGTTGCAGTTAATATTGTCCGTTGATTGAGTTAAATTCTTATTTATGTTAAAGTAAATAAAAATGTAATTTAAAGCAAAGAAAATTTAATTTAATTTTTACTGTCAAAAATTCAACCGCGAATTCCGTAAAAACAAATCAATATTCAGTTATCTTATATAAATTAATTGTCAAAAAATAACCTACATATTCCGTAAAAACAAATAAATAAGCAATTATTTTATATCGGTCATGCTGCTGGTGTCTTATAATTGAGAGTTCTTCTGTAAACAACGTGGTCAGTACAACAAAAGTAAAACAAACGTGTGTAACTGGGTAAGTAAATAAAAATATTCTCCCTCTCTCGCTTATAAGAAAAACAAGCGGACAAGTGTGTCTGGTATTTTTTAGTAATTCGGCTCTTTTGTGGAGTAGACGAAAATTTAATGAAATAACTGAATATTTAATTGTTTTTACTGAATATGGGGTCAATTTGACAGTTAAAAATTTACAGTAAAATTTTAATAAATAACTGAATATTTAATCGTTTTTACTGAATATGGTGTTGAATTTTTGACAGTAAAATTTTACAAAATAACTGAATATTTATTTGATTTTACGGAATATGGTGTTGAATTTTTGACAGTAAAAATTAAATGAACTTTTTGTTAAAAATAAATGAAAAATAGGTAGATTTTATATTACAATTTCAGTTAATTTTACCTACAGAATATTGTGAGTGTACTTATTTATTTCAACAATTAAAAATTAAAATTAGTTATTTTAGTTTTTTAAAGATATTTGAATAACTAAAGACTGAATTTTTTTAAAGTTTTTAGTGCATATTTTAGATTTCTTAATGCATATTTTAAGCGCATATTTTCGATTTTTGAAGTGCATGAAAATCTCATCCCTATTTATGACATACAACTTGTTTTAGAAGTAGAGCTTTAATGAGGACTGAAGAACTATGTTTAGTTTTGGTTACAAGTTATCTAGAATGTTCCAGGAAGAATGTTATGACAAAATATTCGTCGATGTGCCCTAAAATAATCGTTAAATTTGAATGTCATAAGGTTGGTGATGTTATGTTTTAAGAGAAATATAAACGACAGAAATTAGACAGTCAAACTTTTTGTGGCGTCTAGTTCTGAATGTAATCATTTCAACGAAAACTTTCCAGAGCAAAGACGTTAACGAAGAAGCATTAAAATAAGTTTCAGTTGTAAATACAACTTTTTGAATCAGATCGTTGCTTAAACAACTATTTTTTCAAGTGATTTTCCTTAATCTTACATTTCTCCTCAATTTTAAGCAAATTGGGATCAAATCTGCATTCGCTGAAAACGAAACAAAAATACAAACTTAGTGTTTGTACAAAAAATGTGTTTATGTTGTTTAGTGCCGATACATACACGTCAAGTTTGACTCGTCAAGTCTTGAGTTTTTAGGAGAGAGGGGAAAAGAAATTATATTCTCTTGTGTGTGAACCGGCATTTATTGACAAACACAAAACGGAAGCAAAGTGTGTGTTTGCCAAACGCCAAGTCATTTGTGTGGTTTATTTTGCTCATTATTTGAGATCGTAACCGTGGGATGAAACTGTACTGTGTTATCAAACAATTTTCTTAAAAGTCATTAGCATGTCAGAGTAATAATTTCTTTTTCGGCTAAAAATAAGTAAATGTGTTTTTCGGTTGTAGCCCTAATGTGGGATCTTTAGAAATTTTAAAGTCCATTTTCTTAAAATTTTATTAATTCCATATACATAACTAATTTCTCTCAATTAATAGTTATACCCACACGACAAAAGTGGAGAGGGTATTATGCATTTGTGCTGATGTGTGTAACACCTTAAAATATTGGTACTAGACCACCTTAAAGTATGCCGATCGACTCAGAAGCTGGCTGTCCATGTAACCTTGTGCGCAAAGTACAGGTCGCCATATTGGAGATAATTTGACAAAATTAAGGACAAAGGTTATTATTGGCAGAAGGACCAAGCCTATGGAAAATGGGACCACAAGAAAAGATAGTGGGAAATTTTTGCCTCAAAGAAACTATCAAACCGATTTTAATGAAATTTAAATCATAAATAGAAACATATTTATATGGACACATAAGCTTTGCAGTTTTTCAAAAATAGGACCACAAGGGGAGGTAGGATAAATCCATATTTATAAACACGCATAAGCATAATGTGTTTTTAAATACTGTGGTGTAGGGTATCATATGGTCGGGCTTAATTCTGAGAGTCGTTAACATGGTATAATAAAATATAAAAATAAAGGACTTGTTTTCGACTACGAATACGAAATTAAAAAATTATCTTTGATTTGGAATTCACATACATATAAAACTTAAACCCCAGTTTACGCACGTGGAGTGGTACTTTGATTTCAAAGTCTTTAAGAAAAATTTGGTGGGGTTACTCTACGTACAATTGTCAAAAATTTGCGAAACACCATCCACAATCTGTTTTATTCTTTTTAAAAATTGGCAAATTTTTTATTTTATTTCATATTTTATACATATTAAGAAAATGTGTTTTTTTTTATTTTTTGTTTGCCTAAAATAATATCTGTGGAAACACCCAGGAGTATAATGGACAACCGTTGAGTTTTTTTTTCAGCATATTCAAAAATTTACTTTCATTTGTTCATTCTCTTTTATATTAAAGTACACATTACAGTATAGTTAAAAGTAAACAATCTACAAATAAAGTCTCAAATTTCCAAAATAAAAACAAAACTAAAGCTTCGTTCACAATAGGCAGCAACATTTTCACTGCTGTTCACAATAGAGAAACAATTTTTTTTTTCGCAACAACACACATTTGCAATAAAGAAACCGTTTGCAAATTTTTCCCACAACAAAATGATGTATTTATTATTATTTATAAAACAATTTGTTGAAATTTTCATTAAAAACTCAATAAAATAATTATTAATGTCAGTTTCAATTTCATACAAATTGTTGCTGAAGTAGAAGTAGACTCAACTCTGTAACATTTTTAAAAAAATTACATTTTTACATTTTTGTTCTACAACTTAAAGGAAAATATATGAAATACTTTGGGAAGAAAAAAGATTGAAGAAAAAACAAAATTGTTTCTCTTATTGTGAACAATGCTTAATTTGTAAAACAAAAAAAAATTTTTTTTTAACAAAAAATAAAAAGTGAACTTTTGTGCAGTTTGCTAATCAAATAAATTAACCCAAACAAAATTTTGAGAAACAAAAAAAAAAAAAAAAAAAAAAAAAACTGTAACACGTTCTTGCCTGACAGCTGTGTGACATCGAAGAAAACAAATATCATCAGTTGGTAATGCATGTAATAATGAATCCATATGTTGCATTTTCGATGGTTACCAACAATCAATGAAATTTTTTTTTTTATTATTTAATGTTTAGTTTGCCAAAAACCTTAAAAAGAGAAACACTTCCGTTTAATCTAATTTTTTACGTGTTTGCTCTCCCTATTTTTAGAGTTTTTATTGTATTTTTTTTCTCTTAACAGGAATAGAAAAGCAAAGTTTTGTTTAAATATTTCCTTTGATTTCATGTTTTTGGTCGTAAATTTGATTTTGAAACATGCAGAGTTTGATTAAAAAAAAGAAAACAATATTAACATTTTAGGTCTGTTAATGTATTGCAAATATACAGATTTTAAAGGAATTAATTGATAATTTTAGAATTTTACAAATTTCAGAATTGTTTTTAGTTCTAGTCATATTTTTTTTTAAATATTTTTTTTGGGGTGACAAAATAATTTCCAAAAAATTCATATAAATACAATGTATGAAGGGCGAAATTGGTCCGCCTTTATATGAACTATCCTAAAAATTTCCTAAAGAAAAAAGAGTGTTGACACTAACGCAAATATAATGCTGGGTACATACAATGCAATGCATTTACGCAATCTAGCAAATTAAATTAATTTTCATTCATTCCGGATTGCATCAACATTAAAACGCTTTGATATTTTGAGGTTGCATTGAGGTTCAGCTTTGAAGATCAAATTCGGCTTTAATTTTTTTTATACACAAAATATGCCTGGCATTATAAATGACCCAAATATGTGTATTAACCCAAATAAAGGCTAAGCATCAGCGATGACAACTTAGTGCTTTTGGCACTATTCATGGTGCTTTTTGATATCCCAAAACGCCAAAATTATATCCATAGTGCCAAACTAAGAAAAAGCACTAACTTGGTGCTTTTTAAATTTTTCATTAGTGCCTTTAGTGCTTTTTACAATTTTTATTTTTGTTCTATCATTTTTTAAAACTTTGATAATATAGAGGATGATTTAGATTTCCTATTTCGGGTAAAATTTTGAGAAGGCCTGTAAAGATGTTTTTGATAAAAGAAACTAGCATTCGTTTTACCAAAAACGTTATTAACGAAGTTAGTGCTAGGTTTCCTAGCAATTTGGAAATTTTACAAAACGTTGCACTTTTTAGCGTTGACAACATATTTAGTAATCGTAATAAAAACGATGTATTTACTGTTTCAAAAATAGAAAATTGCTTGGAAAATATTTGCGATTGTGAAGAGAAATAAACAACGATATTGAGTCATGTAGAAAAAACGTATTGAAAAGTTAAAAAACATGCAAACTTTAAAAACAAAAAAAGCCATTACTTGGTATAAGCAAAGTGTTAAATAAATTAGAAACAGTTGACAGAAAATGCTTTTTTAACGAGCTTTGTGTAACCTGTCATTTTTTATGCGCTTTAGTGTTCAAACGGCTGTGATTAAGTTTTATAAACAATGGTCGGTCATTGCAAATTTTCGGAAATTGTAACAGGCTAGATTTTTTTCGAGTTACGAAAATCGAGCTCGCACTGTATTACTTTCAGACTGTTTTGTGGAAAATTAAAACTCAGCTGATGATGATCCAAATGCTCGGATGTTATTATTTTTATTGAAGATAATTATAAAAAATGGTCACTCATCAACGCTGTCGCCTTTTTTTAAATTTTGGAGGTATATAATATTCGACACAGCCAAATGGAACTTGTTTTGTGTGTTATTAAATTGTAAAAATGTCTTAGTGCTTTTTTACGCTTATTTTTTGTTCGAAATAGTGCTTTTTAGTGCTTTTTTTAAATTTTAAAGTGCTATTTGCTCTCAAAAAGTTGGCGTCACTGCTAAGCATGTCCTCAAATTGAACCTCTACCTGTTAAAATTTTTACGCCTGGCCACTACACAGGATGCACTAGAGATTGAAGAAATATGACCTAAAAAATTTACATTCGAAATTTTGATGGGTATTGAAATTCGAAGCAAATTGAATTATTCAAATTAAACCTAAAAATTCTTTCTACAAAAAAATATTAACCCTTTCATGATCTTATTATTTGTGTAGAATAAGGCTTTTTAACAGGGCCGAAAAAAGTACTAACTCCGACTCCGACTCCAAACGCTGAAATTTTTAAGTGCGACTCCGACTCACGACTCTGACTCCTACTATAATCTTGATGCTAAATGTATATGAGACTCAGTGATGTTAACTTTTATTTTTTCATTACCGTACGGCCTTCTAAAAATTAGAGTTTTTGAGAAGAAATTACCGTGCGCAAGCATTAATGTGCTGTTTCCAAATGACAGGCGATTGATTATTATTCATAACCATTTATTTAAATTTTAAATGTGTTTTAAGAAGATAATTTTTATTTTGGAAAATTTTTTTTTAAATTTTTTATGCCGAAAAACTTTGGAGTTGGAGTCGCGAGTTTTTGTGGGTACTACGACTCCGACTCCGGCACAAAAACCTCAACTCTGACTCTTCAACTCCGACTCCACAGCCCTGCTTTTTTATGAAAATTTCTCATTTCTTATGGTAAATGTTTGCCAAACAAAATATTACAAAAAAAAATATAGTCCTTTACTCAGCTGCACATAAACAAATTATATATGTGTTTCATATTTAACCTTTGGAAAAAAACAGCTGTCCCTAAAGGCGCTTGTTGCATGAAAGGGTTAAAAATGTCCCAAATCGGTCTTTTATTTCCAAAGTAATTAAAAAAATCCATGAATGAATGCAAATATTTTTAAGAACTATGATTAGATTCCTTCAAAACTCTTTAAAGCATATGCGTTTTAAGCCAGAGCGTGTTTGTATTCATGCAACCATGTCTAAAACGACCCCTTTTTTAACAACAACAACAACATACCCCGCTCAACACTCTTTAATGCCCAACGGGATAACGATGATGGCTGGTTCAAAAGCTGACTGGCATTCAGAGGATGTAAAATGGAATGAATGTTACGGCATCAATGGATTTATTCCTTGTCGTACTTGTTGTAATCGCAGTCATGACAACAAAAGCATTTGGTTTTTGTGACCGGCAAGTGGCAGTTAATGTAATTTAGTTGGTATTACGAGCGAACATTTATTTACGGACCAGATGAAATCTTTTTGTTGCTGTTTTTGTCGTTGTGTTGTTCTTGTTTAAATAATGTAGATTTGATTTTGATACCCCTCCTCTGTTATTGACAAAAAAAAAAAAGAAGGAAATTCAAACTTTTGATTGCGTTTGTTGATTTGTTTATATTTTCCAAACAAAAGCTCTCTAACATTCATCCCATTTCAGAATTGCTTTAAAGCAGATATGCAACGTTTCATTGTAATGAGTTCTTTTTTTTTTTGTTACAGGGAGTGTGTGTTGATTACATTTAATGATTCCTGCTGTTAAAAACACAATATATAAATTTTGCCTCTAGTCCTTCACTGTGTTCGAGGTCTTGTAAAGTTCACATTTATCTGCAATTTAAGCTCTTAAATAAACTTTAAATTGCTGCCGGTCGTCAGTTTGCCGGGGGTTTTTTTCTGCCCTCCAAACGTTGAAATATGGAAACAACCCTCTTTGGTAGTTTTGAGTCTGTAATTTTTTGCTTCAGTCTCTTCAGTTTTGATCAGTTTACTTTTGTATTTAACTTGAAAAGTCATCATAATATTTATTGCCTTGATTTTCTTGGATTATTTGTTTATTTGTACTTTGTCTGTTAAGAGTTCATCTAAATAAATACAGGCTGCTTGTACTTTAAATTCAACAAAATGTTTTTGGTTAGACAGTGTGGTAGAATAGTGTTCACACAAAACTCAATTTCATGATAAATTTTAGTATTTTATTTTTATTGAATGTTTCTTAAATTAATTTAGAAACTATGGTTTTTATATTTTTCTTTACTTAATTTAAAATATAAAAATTTAATTTTGATTCACTTAAATACGGTGCACTTAAACGAAAACAATGCTCGTAAGGCCCAATGTTGTATTTTGACCCACAGACGTCTTGTGCAGTCAGCGTCATCTGTATCCATGGGTGGTACAGCTATTGAGTAATCCGACACTCTTGATGTTCTAGGCATGATATATCCAATGTGATGTTCGTTGGAACCAGCTTTTAAAAGACTGCAGTCAAAAGAGAAAAACTGCCATTTCTTTCACTTCTTCATGTGTCATTGGCCAAATAAAAACTGTTGCTTTTACTTCTGATTCATTAAATTTTAAAATTCACTGTCAAACCAACACAAAAAGCTTAAAATTGTACACAAATTTTCGTTTTTTGTGTCGACAGTTTTTAGTTTCGACTGCAGTTTTTTAAAACCTGGTTGGAACCAACATGTTTTTCAAGTGTCTAAAGAAGCATTCAAGGGTCTTGGTATCTTAAAACGGTGCAAGAATTACTTCACTCCGTCTGATCTCCTCACTCAAAAATGGAATACAATCCCATATATGGGCAGGTGCTTCAAGGTATATCGTGGAGCTTCTGAATCAGGTGCAAATTCGTGCGTTGGATGTCATCAATGACAGTATTGTATCCAGCTCCATTGACTCATAGGACCATCGTCGGAATGTGGGTTGTGCGTCATTGTTCTATCGATATAACCACGGAAAGTGCTAAGCTGAGATGGGTTTACTCACCCCTGAGATACGGGTGCATGCAAGAAGTACTCACCTTTCCACCAGATCGCATCCGTTCGTTGTCTACTTTCCAATGTTTCGCACAACGCATTACAGAAAAAATTTGTTTCTCGATCGAACTAGCCGTATGTGGAACAGAATCAAGGCAGAAATCTTCCCAGTCGACTCCGATTTGGAAAAATTCACAATGCATTGCATTTGGCGGGGGCATCCCCTGGCTCAAAGTTAAAAAAAAATCATTAAAATGAAATTCTCTAGGAAAAAAATTGTAGAGAAATAGATGAGTGGTGGGCAACTCACATACTACAAGTAACTCAGAACAGAGAGAATTTAAAAGTAGACGTGTGTCGACATTGCAAAAAGAGGTCTGACAAAGAGGTCTACAAAGTCAAAGTTTTCATGTCAAATATCTTTCAAAAAGAAACCATTAAATTAAATCTTAGAGATATTGATCAGTGGTGGGCAGTGGCAAAGCAAAATTTTTGTTTCTGGACTTTTAGTGGGGAAAAAGTGGGCCTTTGTACTTTATACGTTGCTTTTTTCAACTGACAACAACGTAACGGAGGAATGGCACACAATGAAAACTTTAATGACGGTTATTTTATCAAGAACGAGACAATTTTATTTATATAACTTTTTTTTTTTATTTTGTATCTTATTTTATTTTAACATTTAATTAAAACAAATTAAGAAACAAACTGATAAGTTATAATTACTCAACGTTCTTTAACAGCTGCGCAACTTTTGTATTTTGCATTAGCGGAAACGTACGATATTGGGCAAAGGTCATAGGAAAACCTGATATTAACTTAGATATCAGTTAAAAAAGCGACGTATAATGTATTTTATGGGACAAGGCCTTAACTTTTGCTTTCTAACCTCCTCTGCAAAAACAAACTTAAAACATGCACACAGTAAAACCCGCAAGCATGCCGTAAGTTTGGGTAACATTCAGAACATATTCCGGGGATTTTTTGGGGATGTTACAAATTTTTAATATATCCAACATTTTTTATTTTTCGAATTTATTCTATGACCTAAATTTTAGTTATGTATTTTATTAAGCTTTCTTGTAATTGTCCTCCTATTCCTTTAATTTTTAGGAATGACTTTATGCACTACCAGACTATTATCTCTTATCTTCTTGTTGAATACAATAAAGTGACTTATGAAAAGAAATAATTCCCAGATTCCATTTTTAATATATTTTAAATTATTTTATTGTTTGCTCCAATTTTCTTTGTTTCGTATGTAAAAAGTAGCAAAACGGTGTAAGGGGTCCTAATGTAAAGGATTCATTTTTGTTAAGCGTGGAAAAGGTCCTTAATAAACTTATGTTATTTTTCTTGAGTGAGGGTTTTAAAAAGAATAATTTAAAAAAGAATCTAAAACTGTTGAAAACACATATAATTTTTGATCTTTTTAAGACAATAGAATGATATCAAATTAAAAATTGACTTAATCCCATTTTATACCTAAAACATTGATGCGGAGCCCATACCCTTTCACTAAATGCTATTCCATTTAGTCATCAATGATCTAGCGAAGAGTGCACTTACAGCGGATACATTTATATTATTTATTAATGAATTCATATCCAGCAAATATACAGGCTTAAAGTGAGGAACAGAGAAGTCGCTGTAGTACAACGTTACGAATAGCGCTGCATGCTGTCAAAAGTTAAAAACGGCTGTTTTAAAGTAGAGTCAACTGAGTACGTAGTTGTAGTAGTCGTTGGAGTTGAAGTTCATATTTTGGCAAAATGCAACACCTCTAATGTTATAAAAAAAATAAAAGGGAAAAAGTTTTAAAAAGTCGTTTCGATAACTCGAACTGTTTTTGTCAACTGACATGTCAAATTTTAAAGTCACATGTAATTTTGCATGTCTGTCAAAATTGCTGTTTTACAGAAGGTTTATAATATTCGGTCACAAACGTACATGTAATTTGCTTCTGACATCGTCTCTTTTTTTTTTAATAGTAATTGCAGAAACCAAAGTAGTTCTCGGTTTGAAAATAACGTGCTGCCGCCACAAACATTTTTATATGCGCCGTAAAAGAGTTCAGCCATCTTAAAATTTTTTTCTTAAAATTCGAAGATGCCAGTTTTGGGTATAATAATGAAACGTTTTTATATATGTATGTACGTTATTTCTATCAAAAGGCTAAAAGAACATATATTTATCGGTATTGTAAAATAACAACCTCAGCCGGCTAATGAAATCGTCAATAATGGACGCCGCTGACGGTTTCTTCCCGGCATAGATTTCTGAAGTTAAATGGTTTGTCAAAAGAAAACAGAGCACGCTCTAATTGAAATTTTGTCAGATGACTTTGCATCTGACTTTTACAGAAGCAAAGTTAAAAAGGTAACACACGACATGTATGTATTTTGCAGTGGAAAATTTGACATGTCAGATGACAAAAACATGCCGTGTACGGGCGCCTGAAATAAAGTGCATAGCAAAAAATTCAAGTTGGAAAAAACAAATTAGAAATTATAATATTACGGCCCCTGTTTGAAGCTATTAAAAAAAATTTTGTGTTTTTAGTTTGAAGGCTAAAAGCATTATCTATGAAAATAAATGCGGCATCATATTTCAAACGCTTGACTTTATGCTTGCTGGGTAGACTCGTTCTCTTCAATAATACCCTGCAAA
Organism: Pollenia labialis; assembly: GCA_949318255.1. Taxonomy (NCBI): domain Eukaryota; kingdom Metazoa; phylum Arthropoda; class Insecta; order Diptera; family Polleniidae; genus Pollenia; species Pollenia labialis. The sequence goes on along the minus strand of OX439143.1, from coordinate 34,947,369 downwards.
TAATAGGACTAGTCCGAACACGCGTGTAAAATGTAGCCCACAGGGGACTAGGACTACTCCAAAAGTTGCCCAAACGGAATGGAAAAACATGGTATATTTAACATTAAACTAAATATCTTAGTACTTCTCTTCTCCCTTCTCATAGAAGGTAATGTCGAATATAGTCTGTGGTCCGATTGTCAAAAATATTGCTAGTAAATAAAGGTTTGTTTACATAAAAACTGTAGTTTGTATACAAACTTTGACAACTCCACCACAGAAAAAATAACCATATGTTGACTTGACCCACCTTCTAGTGAATTCCCCTTGATCAGAATGGTAATTGAATAAAAAAATGTCAAATTAGGCCTTTAATAAGGCCTGCATAAGAAGCTGTTCTGACTTTTACCGCTAAGAAAGTCTTAAAATGTGTATGTGCGTAATTGCCCTGCAAATAATAGGACCAGTCCAAACACGCGTGTAAAGAGTAGCCCACAAGGGACTAGGACTAGTCCAAAAGTAACCCAAACGTATGGGAAAAACATGGTCTATTTAACATTACGATGTCCTAGGGCAGGACCATATAACCCATCTTTGGACTACAAGGGAGTAGTTTTAAAACTACTCCATTGTGTACACAAGAGGATTAGTTTTAACTTCCTTTAATAACGAAAACATATCGTTAAAAAACGAGCGCATGTCGTCTCACTACAAACACTTTTTAACAATTACATGGTCCATGCTTGCATTACATCGGACCAGTCCATGGAGTAGTCCATTTAATCAAATTGGATCAGGTGGTCCAATATTATTTACAGGCTACTTATATGTAGCAATACAACCACAGTTCAAATTTTGTGCATCATTGCCCTAAATATTCTTTCTATTACGAGAAAAATTTAAATTATTGTTTTTATATCTAACAATTCGTTTGAATAGTTTTCTTCCACTCTGTAATACATTTTCCATACACACATACATACATATGTATGTGCCACTACTTGTGCAGTTAATGCCTTGAAAAAATCTCCATTCAAATTAAAGTCCTCTCTTATTTTGTGTTTATACAATAAAATTTTATTATTTGTTTATTTTGTCTGGCATTAGAAATGTCAAAATCTAAGAAAATATTACTTTTAATAACCGTTATTAACCGTTATCAAAGTCAGCATTTTCCACAGTATTTGGAATTAAGAAAAAAAAAAAAGAAAGTTTATTAAAAGTTGAATATTTAAATTGTCATTAAAAATGTTAATAAATGCCAAGGATTTTTAATTTATAGCAGAAATGCCGAATTAAATTTTGTACCTTTTTAATCTTTGGGGTAAACATTTCTTGGCATTTGTAATTTTTAAGAATTTTTATGATTTTCCCAGCAGTATAATTAAGGAGAATAAATAAAGGATTTTAATGTGTTTATAGTTACCACAGTACAATAGTGGAGAGGGTATGTTGCGTTTGTGCTTATGTGTGTAAAGCCTGAAAATATTGGTGTTAGGACCTTTAAGTATACCGACCGACTCAGAATCAGTTTTTGAATTGATCTAACGATGTCCGTTCGCCCGGCGTTGCATGTAACTTGAAACATAGAACGCGTGGAAGGAATAAAAATCATACAATGCGTAAAGGCGAAAACGCGTGATGTGGACCTCAAGCTTTAAGCTAGAAGTCCACAAAAAGAATTCTAAGCTTTTTCGCATCCAACGCAGCTGTCAAAAAAGCAGAATGTGTGTTGTTTTACGTTACATGCACAAAAGCGTAGAATGCCTTGAGCCATTGAATGCAAAAAGTAGGTTTACTTTATACTTTTGCAAGCGGTACAAGAAGCGTTCGAACAAATCAGCTGATTTTGACAAATAAAATTTTATTTTTACTTGTGAAAATGCCGCATTAAAAGCATTGCATGTAACTTGAAACGTAGAACGCAAGTTCGGTATGCAAAACATGCTCAACTTAATTTGGCATTTCTTTGTTTCAGTGTTTGACAAACTCAACCATTGAGAGGTGCACAATTGATCAGCGCGTTAAGATTGTTGAAGCCTTTTTCGAAAATGGGCGTTCAAATCAAAATGCATTTCGTGAATTTTTGGTCAGCATAATGTACCAAACGCATCCGTCAACAAAATCGGGTCTGTATGAAATGTGAAAATACCTGTTTGTTGCGGTTTATGGGCTGGCGGCGTCAACGGCCTGTACATCTTCCAAAGTGAGGTCGGTCAAGCAGTTACCGTCAATGGTGTTCGCTATCGCAAGATGTAACGGACTTCTTGTGGCCAGGAATTGAGGATATGGACCAGAACGATATGTGGTTCCAGCAGGATGGTGAAATTCAATGGCCGTGTTTTCTCACGCCGTGTCGATGTTAATTGGCCGTCTCGATCATGTGATTTGCCACCGCCGTTGGGATCTTTTCTTTGGGGATATTTTAATGAAAAAATGTACGTTAATAAGCCAAGAACAATTCAAGAACTAATGGATGAGATAATTTGGCACATTAACAACATTGAACCTCAATTATGTCTTTGAGTCATTGAAAATATGGACCATCGGATAGAGCTATGCCACCGAAGCCGTGACAAGCATTTGGCCGATATTCCCACACATAATTGTAATAGATTCTTTAATAATAATACAAAAAATTATTAGGAAAATTCTCTGAAAACTTTTTGTTTTATTTACAATTAACATCGTGCGTTTTGGTTGGACCACCCTTTATTTACAAATATTTTGATTTTAGCCCACTAAGATGTTACATAGTTTTTATTCCTCATAATTATCTGACTTAATACTATTGATTTTTTTCCAAAAATATTACCTACTTTAATAATATTTAGGAGACATTTTTGTAACAACCCACTTATCTTTTATCTTCTTTACATATTTGCGTTGCCAACTTCAACAGTGTTGCATACAAATTTCAAAAAAAGAAGAAAAAAACACTTACGAGTATATCCAAGAGAAAATGTCATTATTTTCTGTTAAAAGTTTTAAGACAACAAAAAACTTCTTCTTTTTTTTTTTTGTTCATCAGCATTAAAAACGACTTCATGTTTGTTTAAATTTATTAACCATATTAAAAGTTTCATTGTTTATTCTCATAATATATGAGAAATTTATCACCAGCAGTTTGAAAGATCCCACGCAAAATATAAAAATGCGGCAGAAAAACAGTCATGACATTGCGGGGGCTGGAAGAAATTTGCATAATTTTTACATTCTTACGTTCATTTTTTTCCTACACGGTTTTTTTTCTATAAAAATTTATGTTGACTTGGGAAACAAGTATTTAAATTTTTTGTTGAAAACAACTATTTTAAATATTGTACGCCGAACTCCTTAAAAAAAACTAAGAACTTGTTTGCGATTATTTTAAAATTCTTAAAAACTCATAAACAATAAGAAGAGTGCCAGTTGGTGTTTATGCTTAAGTCCCTTTCATGGACTCTTTGAAATTTCATTTCCCCCTTTTGAAAAGCTTCTTAAACTTCTCAACTTTTTTTTTTTTTTTTTTTTCCTTTTTTTTTGAATATCATACACACGCTCTAAATTAAAAAAAAATATTTGAAAGCCAAAATTAAGGAATGCAACTTTTTGGGGGGAAAAAAGGAATTCGGGAGGTCGCGTGTCTATTGACAATTTGAAGCATATGTTTTTGTCTAAATAAAAATCGTTTTATTGTTGGATTAAGACCCTCTTTGTTTTGACTCCTTTGTTTTCCCATCCATGTTCTCCTTGAATAATCAACATTAACTGCCATTAATCCTTCTTTCGGATTCAAAAACAATCATCTCTCTCCCTCTCTTTCTAATCGACACGTGTCCTTTTGTGTTTGAAGTTTTTTCTAAATGTGAATATTAAATGACTTTATTTATACTTTTGTATCCGCTGGGGATGTGGTAAAAGGAATTGCATGACACCAAAAATGTTGTTTTAATAGGTTTGCAATTTCCAGTTTCCCTTTTGTTAAAAGTTTTTGGGAAATTCTGCCACATTTTTTAGTGTTTATGAACTGTAAATTAGTTATTGTTTTTATAATAAAAAAAAACCAACTTGACAAGCAAACGTAGCAAACGTCAAGATTTGATGTTTGCAATTTATCAAGTCAAAGGTCAGTCGAGTGACTTAAATGGGTGACTCATTACGTGTGAATGTTTTTTCAGTTGTATCAAGTAAAGTTTTTCATTATGTTTTGTCAAAAAGGGAATGGCCATAAATAATAAAAGCGTGGAACAACTTTATTGGATTAAGAGGAAAGGGAAATATTATCAAGAAATAGATTGAATAATCTTTAAACAACCATTGAAATTCACCCTTCCAAACGAACGCAGAAATGATTCACTCATTGAAATTTTGCTAAAACCCATTTTATATCTGAGCTAAAGATTTAGGTTCAAATATCTACGCAAAGCCACTATCAGTACCAACCAGACCATTGTTGTTAGATAAAATTGGAACTTTTACATACATATTTATTAATTAAATATTTCAAATACACTTAACCGACTATTTGATACGCCAAACCCCCCCAGTACAAAAAGAAACAATTTTTTTAAGTGTATCCTGTTTGGGAACCATGGGCAATCATGGACTTGCCAGAACAAAATTATTTTATGAGGTTGCAATTCATTTTAAAGCTCTTTTGGCCAATTCTTATTTTAAGATATATTCGTCTATATGAGATTAGTTTGCCTTTAAGTGATTTTAGGAAGGGGGTTTACCCCTACCAGCACAATATTTTGTCATGACAAAGTGAATATCGTAAAAGTTATTACCGCCAATTTTAATGTTAATACCAACGTTTATAAGGAAGTAATGACACTATAAGCTGTTTCGGGATAAGTATTTGTATGGAAGCTTTGGTCAAATATGGAATCCAATGAAATTTAGAAGGATGATTAAGATTGCAATTAAAGAATTTTCAATCAAATTTAATCAAAGAACCAAAATAATAAGATGGTTTCTGGACACAAAGACTTTAATAGTCCGGAAAGAAGTAGGTATTGGGGCCAATTAAAATTAAGGAACGATTTTCACCATTTTCAATAGACCTCGGCCTTATGGCAATTACTTAATTATCAAATTATTTTCAAATTTGCGGCCTGTACTTAAGTTACAAGGTTAAATGGATAGGCAATCAGCCAGCTGGACGGACGGACAGGATTGCGGGTTCGATTCCCGCCAGAGACTCTGGTTTCTTTCCTGCAGACAAGCATAAAGCTTCGCGGGATTAGCTTAGGAAAATTAAAAAAAAAATTAAATCAAAAATAGCTTTTTCGATTTCACTTTTCTCAAGTCTTAGGTGAAAAGCTGCTCTAACATTAACAGGCGGTAACTCGGCCGCAATATCGTGAGAAGAAGGATGGTCCAACCAAAATGAACGATGTTAATTGTTAATAAAACAAAACGTTTTCAGAGAATTATCTTAATATTTTTTAATATTACAAAAGGATCTATGACAATTATGTGTTCAACAAAATGTCAGTGAAATGTTCGCCACGGCTTCGGTGGCATGCCTTTATCCGATGGTCCATATTTTTAATGCCTCTGAGACATAATTGAGGTTTAATGTCGTTAATGTTCCGAATTATCTTATCCTTTAGCTCTTGAATTGTTCTTGGCTTCCTTTTAAATATCCCCAAAGGAGCCCAACGGTGTCAAATCACATGATCGTGGCGGACAATTAACATCGCCACGACGTGAGATATCACGGACATTGAATTTCTCGCGCAAAAGAGCAAGTGGCACCATCATGTTGGAACCATATATCGTCCAGGTCCATATCCTCAATTTCTAGCCACAACAAGTCCGTTATCATCTCGCATTAGCGAACATTATTCACAGTAACTGTTTGACCGGCCTCATTTTTGAATAAGTATGGCCCGATGACGCCGCCAGCCCACGAACCACAACAACAATCTCTCGTAGATTCTCATTTACCCAAATGCGGCAATTCAGCTTATTAACGAATCCACGAATCTAATAACGAATTGCACGAAATGCCTTTTTAGTTAAAACGTCCATTTTCGTAAAAGGCTTCAACAATCTTAACAAGCTGTGTGAATGAACTGTGTTCGAAAATAAATACTAAATATCGCTCCTTATGTTCGGTTCGGTAGATTTGTGGGAAACACAAACGCTGTGTTTAAAAAACATAACATTTCCCTGTTTGTCATCCTTCGAACACAAAAATTATACTCAACTAATCCAACTCAACAAAAGATGAGAACATTTAATTCCGTTCCGTTTTTTTTAAGCCACAAACTTCATTGTGTACTGTTTATTTTCGAACACTGATTGTGAACCTCTCCATAGTTGAATTTGTCAAACACTGAAACAAAGAAAAGTCAAATTAAGTTGGACAAACAACTTGACGTTAAAGTGTGACTCACAATTAACATCGTGCATTATGGTTAAACCACCCTTTATATTTGGAGTACATACGTTTTTCAAATGATTAACAATAAGATTTCCTTTTTCAATATCATTTCTTGCCCAACTTCTATTCAAATTTCTTAATGGCTGTTTAGAGATAACTGGTCTATTGAGATTTCTAGCTGCACGCCATAATGAGTTGTCTGATTGTGGAGTTCCATCAAGTTCCTTAATTTTTTTTTCCATGGAAGCCGTTTCCTGAGACTGCAGTAACTTTTAAGCCTTTTTGAGCACTCTTTTAATTAATTCTTAAGTTAATGGAATCTGTGCAATTGCCGCTCTCTTCGAATTCTCCTTTGTTCAATCAAGAGACGCTTGGCATCTCAAGAATATATTTTATTATTTTTAACTTTTTGTTTGGGTTTAGCTGGAATGTTGAACTGCTAGTTTCAGATAACTGTCAAAATTAACAATAGAGAGATCAACATTCTTCAGTGTTTTTACGAAATATTTTTTGTGCAATGGGTACTGAGATACTTTATATGTGTGGCTGCGACGCCAGTAAAGGCCAGTTTACACGGTAATACAATGTTTTACGACATGTCGAAAAATTATGTAGAATGAGAAAAATCTTATCATGTAAAAGCAAAATGTATGGAGTAAGAGAGAATACGGATACAAAATCTGACAGGCGGTCGGTAAATGTTCTTTTCTAAACCATTTTAGAAACTTATGTATTTTCACCAGGGCTGTATTTAAACGGAGTATATTAAAGGTGATAGCATTTTAATACAATTACAAAAACAACTCAAGAAATTTCCATGTTGTTTTTGTAAAAATTGTATTTATTTTGTTATTATTTTTAATTTTACTGATACCATCCGTGTAAACATGAAATATACTTACAACAGACTTTTATTTTTTTCTTTTAAACACGGAGAGAATTTCATATTATTTTGATTCTACAATGTCATAATTACCGTGTAAACAGGCCTTAAGTAACCAGACGGAGATACAATTCTATTGCGGTTAATTGTAGTAACAATTGTAGGTGTGTGATCGGAAGATAATTCTAATGAAGCTTCAACATTAATAATAAAAAGATAAACTCACTGTTTATTGTTGGTGTTTTGTTTTGGCTTTGATATTGTTACAAGTAAGACTTTTGTGTTTATAATTCTTATTCGCTTTAGGGTTTTATTTGTATAATATTTTTGGCCTTTCTAAAATCTTTGGAAAAGGTTTCCTGATGAGCTGGCCTAAGCAACACGACCTGTAACAGGTGCTACAAGTCGTGGCATGTTTATGTTTAGCGTTGTAATCGGCAGCCACCATGAAACAGAGTTGTTTTTTATTATTAAGACCAGCACTCAGGGTATGACCCCTACAAATGCATTGTGTTGAAACAAGAAAAATAGGTTATGGGAAGGAGGTTAGAGGGGTTAGTGTTTGTGAACATGCGACTTGCACTTTTTCATGTTTCACATACGAACAATCCGGCCAAAAAACGAGTTTTGCCTATAATGCGTTGTACGATTCACCGGCAAATCGACCACAAAAGGACGTTCTCTTAAGGAAAAACGTATACAAACGTACGGGTTTCAGGAACCAAATCCCTAATTTAATCAAAACACATCTCATTGCAGTAAAGATAAAACAGGCAAATTTCCTAAAAAGTCATCCTCCCCCCCCCCCCCCTCCTCCCAAACGGTAAGGCTGTATGCAAACATTTTTTTTATTTTCAGTTAGTTATGTTTTAGGGTTGCATTGAACAATTTGCAGCTTTTGGGCTTAATCCGGGGACGGAAGCACGTCCTTGGTGACCTTTTTTAACTAAGTTTTGTTGTGTGACTTTATTTGGAAATTGTTGAATAAAAATAATTAATTAAAAACGTGGCATTCTTCAAACAAGCTACCACCCATGGCATCCCGGCTATAAGCAAAATTTCGAACGAACACACATATTTATTTTACCAGCTATTAATTCAATTAATTTCGAAATAAATGTGTTACAATAAATCCTGTTTTATGGATTTAACAATTTTAGCGATAATTTATTTAAAACAATTTATTTGAAGTTTTCCTTATAAATTTTAAAGTAATTTGCAAAATTAACTGCACGCCACCCGACCGACCAACCTTCAAACAAAATAAAGAAACAAAAAACTAAACTCGTTTCGAAAGCACGCGCCAATTGTTAAGAATTAAAATAAAAAAAAAAATCAAACAAAAAATTAACAAACTTGACGTTTAAATTATTGTTAAAACCACCAAACAAAAATAAAAATACTCTAGAAATGAGTCTGTCGATTTTAAATGTAAAATATATAAATTACTTCTTCTAGATATCTGATAGTTCAGTTTGGTTTTATTTACAAAACTTTATTGTTTTTCACTATTGACTTGTGTTTTATTTTTATTTTATTGAGGTTTTTAGCAAATTTTAACCACCATCGATCGTTACGTCTGCTTAAAAGTCACTTCAAATTGTTGCCATTTTGTTGCAACAGACCCACACAGCAGCAGCAGCACGATTTCTGTGAAACTGCAATTCGAACAACAGCTAAATTAGCAGCTTTTTTGTTGCATTGCAATGCATTGGAAAAATAAAGTTAGGAAGAAATCTAATCTTTAAATGGTATAGAAACTAGAGCAACTTTTCAATTGAAATGAAAAAAATACAACAAATTAAAAGTAATTTGTATGTTAAATACACTTAAGAAAAAGATTTGGTTTAGTGTGGCCAAAGACGGGGTTACAAAAGGCACTGCCAATAAAACAGCCATAACACAGAATCTTTTGAATCAGAATCAAAATAATTTAAAATTTATTCTGAATTTCTTCAGAGCCTGTACAAATGACATTAATTTGAAGGCCTTTTAAAATGTTTTCAAAGATTTGGACTGATCTATTCTAAATATTACACACATTTTTGGTGTCCCGTTTTTCTGTGTTTTGGTGTGATCTTCAATTACCGAAAGCACACCCAGAAACGCAAAAACGGTATGATTTTTAGAACACCACAAAATCACACTTGTGATTTCAAAAACACGTGATTTGAAATCACTTGATTTTCAGAACAGGTCCGTATATTTTTTTTAAATTTGAACAGTTCGGAAAACGAATTAAATAACCCACAATCAGTAACTGTAATAATTTTATGAGTTAACACTTTGTGATCATGATTTTTTTTTTAAAGAACTTTCAAAATCACTTGGAACTTATCAAGCAGGTTTCATCCAAAAGCAAGGAATTTAGGTACGAACCGAGATGATGTCGAAAGACTTTGTAAAACGATTTTGTATCTCCAAATGCCGCATAGCGCCATTAAAAGAAATAATTTTTTAACTCAAATCATACTAGCGAGAAATCGTATGTGAAGCCCAGCCAACCAGCCAAATATATATTGCTCCAAGGAAATTTTCTATACTTTGGGGGACAAAAAGGGTCTCATATATTATAGTTGCAAAAATCGAGCCACACAATTACCACTTACCTTTACCAGACACAGTTGATTCGTGTGCGACCGGAGATAAAGCCGTAATTCCACATTATAGCAGCGCTCGATCACGTTATGCAGGACAAATTTAAAATAATTTGGGAAATAATGATCGGAAAATTTTGCTTTACTAAATGGCAAGTAAGGCAAAACTTTCCGACCTTGTCCCGTTCGACTACCTTTTGTTTCGATCAATACAGGGGGAACATCAAGGTATTCAATATCGATAGAAATGACCATCAAATTTTTATGAAAATTTCGATCGATATCAAGTGCCGTAATTTACCCTAGAACTCTTTCTCGGAAATAAACTTAACCTTAGAACAGGTTATACAAAATTGGCTTCATTCGTTATTGGCCTCAAAATATAAGCAGTAGTTTCGGAGTGTCTTATTATGCGCCTCATCAGTGCTGCCAACACTTGGTGACCAAAAATGGTTAAATTTACGGAACAAAATGGCTAAAAAATTTGTTGGAAATAAAAACACATTAAAATTCAATAACAAGATATAAATAATTCATTTAAAGTTGTTTACGATGAAATTGTAAGTTAAGATACATATTTTAAAAATTATACCATCGATAATTTCGATGTCGTTAGTGTTCATCTTAAAGGAATTACTCGTGCCTATTACTTTTAAATAATTTGAAGGTAAATCATAATCACGACAACATTTACCCAACCTGTTGAGTCCAGATCTACAAACAAAAAAACAAGTAAGAAAGTATAGTCGGTCAACCACGACTATATGATCCCCTACACCACATAAGAACCTTTGTGCCAAATTTTATCAAAAAATCTCCAAAATTTCGACCTGTACTTTGGGCACAATGTTTACATGGACAGCCATCCAGTCTGACAAACATCGTTAATATAACTCAGAACGTGAACCCTCTCTACTTCCGCATTAGACCATGGAAACGAGAGTAACTTTATAGTCAACTCTGAAATTTCTAAAAAAAAATTTGTCGTCTGCATCTCTTTATTGAAGTACTTGCAACCAGAAAGAAACATCGATGTTTGTGTTGATCCATTTTATATATTTAATATTGAAATACTGTTTTTTTAATTTGAAAGATGTTTCATCATCATAGTTTATAGCGATTTTCAACATTTGTAAAAGTTCTGATTTAAATTAAAAGCGTTTTAATGTTTATTTTACTTGATAAATTTTTATAATAAAATGAAAATTCTTTTAAAAGAAAAACGGCAAAAAAAATCAAAATCGTTTGATTTTTCATCAACCAACTCGACAACCGTCAAACTTATTAATTGACAAAGCCATACACCCTTTGATTTGAACAACAACAGACTCAGTTGACAATGTAATTGAATCGTGTATGGGCTGCTTTATACAGTATTGTATATTTGCCCAGCAAATAAAATTGGACCACCTGACCCATTTTGATAAAATGGACTACTCCATGGACTGGTCCGATGTAATGCAAGCATGGACCATGTCATTGTTAAAAAGTGTTTGTAGTGAGACGACATGTCTTCGTTTTTTAACGACGTGCTTTCGTTTTTAAACGACTTTAAAACTAATCCTCTTGAGTATACCATGGAGTAGTTTTAAAACTACTCCTTAGTGGTCCAAAGGTGGGTTATATACCATGGAGTAGTTTTAAAACTACTCCTTAGTGGTCCAAAGGTGGGTTATATGATCCTCTCCTAGGACATCGTAATGTTAAATAGACCAGGTTTTTTCCATACGTTTGGGTTACTTTTGGACTAGTCCTGGTCCTTTGTGGACTACTCTTTACACGCGTGTTTGGACTAGTCCTATTATTTGCAGGGTGTTTTTGGTAATTTTCTTTTGTATGTGTTGCCTTATTATACGATTGATTTTTATGTGTTTTGAAAAATGGTGTTTATATGCCAGGCCGGAAAATGTATGATATGTTTTTAAAAATGTGTGGTAGTTACCACGATAAATTTAATTCTTCTGAGTGATTAAATATGTTTGTTTAATTTCAATTTATTTTTGAAACTATTTTAAATAAAATTGCTTATCAATTAATATTCATTACCAATTCATCTCATATTTAAACTCCCATACCTGATTTAATTTCATGGTATCAACCAATCAGAATGGCAAATATTTTTAAAGAAGAAGAAAAAAAAAATCCAGAGTGAAGTAAAAAATTATAATTTAAATTAAATAATTGGCTTTTTTAGTTTTATTTTTCATAAATTTAATGTAACAATGTATGTATGTACATATGTATGTATGTATGTAGATTGAATTGATGTTTCCATTTTTGAAATTTAGCCATACGACAAAGTAACGATATAAAAAAATTGTCTACAAGTGCATAAACAAATATCGTATTTTTTAAACGATAAGCCATACGACAGAGCTTGTGAATTGGCCACATATCGCACTTGTTCAACAATAGTGTATTAACTCAAAATTAAAAAATTTAGTAGAAGCAAACCAATTTTTAATTTTACATAAAACGCATATGTGTGAAAGAATTCTTAAACAAACAGTTTCATTACCAAAAAGTAAACCAAATAGCATGCTATTTTTACAGCGGTTAGATATGAATACATATAAAACGTTTCGTTTTTTTTCCAAAAAAAGAAAAGAGAAAAATTTTGAGTTAATACACTATTGTTGAACTAGTGCGATATGTATGTTGCTAGCAAGATGGAAAAATGTTTTACGATAGCCAATACTTTAAACAAATATATTTTTTTAAGTGTTTCAAAATAAAAACTTAAAATTCGCCAAAAAAAAAAAAAAAAGGCCGCTGTTTTTAGATTTTACACCCAATATGAGGACTATGGATATCAAATTTTGAATTGTTGCAAAGGTTTATAAGAGTAAATACAACATTTACATAAAATATGTGCCAGATCTGTCCTCTTAAAGTTTTACAACCTTGTTAAGCTTGCTGGAGCCTTAAAATCCGAAAATCAAGACAAAAAAAAGTTGTATCCTTTTATTTCCCTCTTCTATTGTGTTGGCCAAAAGGGATAAGCTTTTAGTACTTGAGTTTGAACTTAAATCTAGACTTTTTACTTAAGGAACTCACGACCTTATGCATACGTATTATTTAAATGCTGCAATCCAGGATCTTATCTGATACTTTAATGAAAAGTCTCTTTTAAATAGACTATGTAGAATATACGAAATTTCTCTTTATTACCAGATTTATTCGGGGAAAAGTGGTCAACTATGTGAGAAAGACCTAAGGCCTCACTGTAACAAAAATGTTTTGAAAATCTGTTTTCCCGGGAAAGCGTGCAAAAATATTGCTTCTCCAGCCAGACGGACGGACGGGCATTTTCAGATCGATTAAAAAAATTGACTATGAGTCCGATCGACGTGTAGTCACTTTTGAATCAATCTTTGGATGCTAAGATGTCTTTCATACCAAACATAAAAATTATTTAAGAATTTATAAAAAAAAATTAATTTTTGAAATTAACTGGATTTATTGGGTAAAAGCGGGATAAACACTTTGGGGTTAAATATGCTTGTCTGCATAAGTCCAATTGAATAACTTTCATTTCCTGACTAACCCACTTAATTAATTCTGACAAGCTAATGCAAACTAATGCATGCAAATGTCTTGTTGTTAAACCAGATTTCAAAATAAAAAAAAAATATTTTTGCTACCGTTTCAAGACATTCATTTTGTAAATAAAAAACAAACCGACAAAAAGTCAGTCAGTCAATCAGTTTTACTTACAAACACTTTATTTAAATACATATTTTGAAATCTATACGAGTTAAACTTTAAAACAGACTTTATTACAAACTTTTTTTCAGCCTTTTGATTTGAAAAACACGTTAATTTTGTGGTCTAGTTTTTATCTGACAAATAAAAAATTAAAACACAAAACTTTATAATAAAAATGTAATCGTATGTTTATGTTAATTTTTTTTGCTGTCTTTTTTTATATTGTTGTTTTGTTATAAACAATTGAAAAACTTAACATAAAATGTGAAATACCATGAGATCGCGTCATTTGGGCGTTTTATTTCACGCGGCTTGTAAAATTTAATTTGAACGGTTCATGCAAATATTTGGAATTAGTTTAAAATGTTTTGAGAAAAGCTTAATTTCCCAATGATTTTGGCGATTTTTTTTTTAAATTATTGTAAAATTTTTGAATAACATGTAAAATCAATTAAAAATGGATAATCATTCAAAAAAGCAAATTTCGATCTAACAAAGGTTAAAATACAATTTAGTTTAAGGATTTTGACGTCAGCAATCGTCGATGGCTGCAAGTGTAAAGGCCTCGTTACTCTTACGTAAATGTTGCGGATACGTAAACGTTGCGGTCGACTTGAAATGTTGGTAAATACTACAAAAACGTAAACGTGTCATATGGTGTTGAGGTGTATGTGTGTACTCGTACATATGTATGTATGTAAATTATTATTTGTTTTGATTTTGCTCACAGCCTTGTTGCAAGACATGTTGCTAATATTCTTGTTTAAAATCGCCAATACATACCGATACCGGCGCTTTTGTACAAAAAAATGAAATACCTTATACATATCTGTGGCATTTTGACAAAGCATCTTAAGTCGTGATAAGATAGCAAAAAGCTTTAAAAAAAACTCGCTGAAAAAATAATTTTTATCAAATAATAAAAAAAACCAAACTTAAAGAAAAATTTCGTTTATAATACAAAATTTTAAAAATGTAAACAAAAATGTTTTTTGAATCAAAATTCGTATGATTAGCAAAATTTTTTTCGACTTTTTGAATTTGACTTAAGATGTTTTGTCAAAGTGCCATAGATATATATTTACATATCCAGCACAAAATTTGCTTTAAAAAATTTGATTTTTTTATCTAGTTTTTATTGCGCCCGAGAATCTAGTTTTGGTGTTATGGACCTTAACATATTTTTAGCCCTTATTAATATCTCTTCAAATGAAACTTGATACAACCAATGTGTCTAAGCAAAAATTGAAAAAAAAAATTTTTTATAATATTTTATTGTAAACTTAATTTAATTTTCTAAAGATGCTACCCAAAGGTTAGCGCAATAATGAGAAAAATAAATAAATATAATATAGTATGTATGTTTTTAAAAAAGTCCTCAAGCTTAAATAGTTCAAAATAATTATAATAAAAGAAAGGTCAAATAACAATTAATAATATATATATTTAATATAATAAGGTTAAGGCGAATATTCGGAA
This sequence comes from Pollenia labialis, assembly GCA_949318255.1. Lineage (NCBI taxonomy): Eukaryota > Metazoa > Arthropoda > Insecta > Diptera > Polleniidae > Pollenia > Pollenia labialis. The sequence continues at coordinate 34,932,347 of OX439143.1, read as the reverse complement.
CTATGCGCTAATTTTTTTCTATTTGCATTGTCAAAAATGTATGCAAATAATTATTTTACAATAAAATCAATATTCGAATCAGCTGTTTTATGTTTTGGCTCATGTGTTTACAGCTTTTAATCAAATTTTTATTTAAAAATTTTTGAAATTATGATATTGTTAAAACTTGTGTTGTAAATGTAAATGAAATTTATAGATAAGAAAATAAGAAGTAGAAAAACAGTAAACATACAAATGTACATATGAAATAAATGCCATCGTTGTATAACTTGCATTTGTTGTTTATATTTGTGTAATTTTATTGTTTTGTAAATATATAGCGAATTTAGTTAAAATACAAAAACATTTGTTGTTTCAAACTTATAAATAAATAAAATGACCATAGAAAAAGTGAGAAAAAGGCTTTTGCAAATTTGCAGCAGCCCGCTGCCGGAAACATGCAAAAATACCATTTTAACATTTATCAATTTTATTTACTTCTATCTACGGAAATAATCTAACTGTTGGATAAAATAAAATAAAAAATTAAACTTTTAACAACAATATTTATTTCCAACAAATAAACAAGAGCTGTAAGCTGCTTCTTTTATTTATAATAAAAACCCGATAACTTTGGTTTCTGTGACATATAAAGCCAACATTTATTTCAGTTCGAACAACAAACCCATAACATTGAATTTCATTACATCAAATTTAAATTAATGTTTTGATGAGAATCTCATTAATAAAATTTAAAAGTAAACCGTTGGTTAATAAGTTTTGTTGACAACACTGCTTCATAACAAAAATACAATTGTTAACAGCTGATACGTAAAAACGGAGAGAAATTTTAATTTTATCAGGTTCATCCGCAACGCAACGCTACGTTTACGTAAGAGTACCTATTTGCACAGTAGCTTGGTAAGGAAAACGGAACAGCTGATTAGCAACGTATACGTTTACGTAAGAGTAACGAGGCCTTAAGACGGCAAATCCCTCTGAGGAGATCGAGTGGTAGCGATCGAAACATGTCAGGGTAACCGGCCGCCTGGGTTCGAATCTCAGGTCAGTCAAGAATACATGATTATCAATAACAATTTAAATTAATTTTTATGTTGTAAAATTGCTTTCTTTATAAAAATAAAAATAATTTAATGAAAATTAAATTTGATAAACTTAAGCCTGATTAAAAAATGTTGAAAATTTGGATTAAAGCTTCGTTCACAATCACAGTTACATTTTCGCTTGGTGTTCATAATAGAGCAACAATTTTTTTCACCACCTCACACATTTTGCATTAAGAAACCGTTTGCAAATTTTACCCACAAAAATATTATGCATTTATTATTATTTTTTTCAACATTAATGTGCTGTTTTCACAACACAAGTGACTGAACGTGTAGTAAAATTTATATGGAAAACACTCAAAGAACGGAGTGCTTTTCATATAAATTTTACTACATGTTCAGTCACTTGTGTTGTGAAAACAGCACATAAATTAAAATTTTTATTCAAAACTAAAGTGCAGTTTTCACAACACAAGTGACTAAACGTGTAGTAACATTTATATGAAAACCACTCAAAAAACTGAGTGCTTTTCATATAAATTTTACTACACGTTCAGTCACTTGTGTTGTGAAAACAGCACATAAATAAAATTATTTTAAACGTCAGAAACAATTTCATACAAAATGTTGCTGAAGTTCTAGTTGACTCAACTTTAGTTACATTTTTAAAAAAATTTTAGTTACATTTTTGTTCTAAAAATGAAAGGAAAATAAATTAAATACTTTGGGAAGAAAAAAGATAGAAGAAAAAACGAAATTGTTTCTCTGATTGTGAACAAAGCTTTAAAATTTTAATTTTTAATAATTTATATCGAAAATTATAACTGAAGGAGAGGATTTAGTACAGACACTTAGGGAAAAAGAGGAACAGGAAATAGCCAGAACAAAACTGACCACAAATATAGATAATCACATTAATAAAATGAGACTAACTAATAGGGATAAGTTTATATTGGATAAAGTAAAGGAAACAGATAGATTTTTGAGATCTAATAGGGACATTATTATTTTAAATGCGGACAAAGGGAATACAACGGTGGCAATGAATAGAGTCGATTATGAGGCAAGAATTAATGATATAGTAAAGGATAATTCAAATTATAGGAGATTAGATAAGGACCCTACTAGTAAACTAGAAAAGGCAAATAATAATTTAGTTCAAGAACTTTTTAATAATGAAATAATTACAAGCACAGAAAGGAATAAACTTAAAACAAATACAGCAATGGCACCTAGGTTATACGGTGTTCCAAAAATTCATAAAATCGATTTTCCATTGAGACCAATATGTTCAATGATAAATTCTCCATCATATGAACTATGTAAATATATAACAGGGATTCTTAGGAAAATTACAGAAAATTCAAAATACAATGTTAGGGATTCACTTCAATTTAAGGATAGAATTATGAATATTGTATTGGATAATAATGAGAAGTTAATTTCTCTTGATGTAGTTTCATTGTTTCCAAGTGTACCAGTAGACTTAGCTATGAATATAGTAAAGGAAAAATGGAATATAATAAGGGAACATACGAATATGGAAAAGGATTTATTCTTACGTATTCTAAAATTTTGTATAATAGATAGTAGATATTTTCAAATGAATAATCATGTATATAGTCAAATGAAAGGCCTTCCTATGGGCTCACCAGCTTCTCCAATTGTAGCAGATATAGTTATGGAAAAATTATTAGATATATGTGTTGAAAAATTAATTATAAAACCGAGGATATTGATAAAGTATGTTGATGATTTATTTTGCATAATTCAGGAATCAGGAATAGGGCAAATGTTGGATATTTTTAACTCATTTCATTCGGACATTAAATTTACAATTGAAAGGGAATCTAATTCAAGACTTTCATATTTGGACACATTGATAATAAGAAGAGGGAATAGGATATTAACAGATTGGTATCAAAAGCCAACATCTTCTGGTAGAATTATTAATTTTTTCTCGAAACATCTGAGGAGAATAATAATTAATACAGCTAAAAATTTTATAGAAAGAGTTCTAAGGATAAGTGATTCAGAATTTCATAGAGATAATAAGAGAAAGATTTCAAACATTTTAACAGATAATAGCTTTCCTAAACAATTAATATCAGATTTATTAATACAGTATAATAATTGTAGAATATATAACCGAAATAGTATAACAGAACAGAGAATTTATAAATCTGTAACATATATACCAAAATTGTCAGAAAGATTAGAAAAATCAAATATTTATGATAGTAAAATATATAAAATAGCTCATAAATCTTTTAACACAGTAGGTAAACTCTTTACTAAAATGAAAGACAAAATAAAGAAGATGGAAATGTCAAATATTGTTTATAAAATACCTTGTAAGGGTAATGATAGTGGACAGTGTAATATGGTATATATAGGTACAACAAAAAACATAAGTCAGATTAAAAATATAGACATATTTCATCACAAAAAACGGCTTTATCATCCCATTGTGCTAATCTAAACCATTATCCAGATTTTGAAAATTCAACTGTTTTAAACACAGAAAATAATTATAAACGTAGATTTATGTTAGAAATGTTACAAATCATAAATGTACCGATAATGTCGAGAATTAATTTTAAGTCTGACACTGAGAATGTAGCACAAAATTATAGACATTTAATTTATAAAAACAGAAACGGAAGGTAAAAAATTTTTGTATATTGTAATAGATCAAGGCCCATTGAAAAGGTCTGTGCAAGAAGCCTGATGATCATTGTTTATGTTCTTTTTAGTTGTCAAAAGTTGTTTACATTTTGCTTACATGTGCATGTATACGTTTATGGTATGCCACACATACTCGTTTTTTCCTTTTGCTTTGTATATGCGGTAGTAAATTTTTGACAACTAAAAAGAATTGTATTTTGTTTTTGTACAAGTAAGCAGACCTGATAGATGGGCCTTGTAATAGATCAAGTTTGTATTGAAAAATATTTTTTATTCAATTCCAAAAAAATTTTCATAAGTTTGTCAATTTTTGTTAAATTTGTTTTATTTTAAAAAAATTGTTAATTTTTTGTTAAAAAAGAACCCTGAAGAAGGCACTCAAAGAAGTGCCGAAATATTGGTTAAAAATAAACGTTAAAGTTTTTTATATAAAATAAAAAAAGACCTTAAGCTTGAAAATTTAGTTGTATTACATATAATAATAAAGGTCGAATAAAATACATATAATATAAATTAAATAAATTCTTTAGAAAATTCTATTTAAGCGATTTTTTATTAAAAGTTTTTATATTTTTCGATTTTCACGTTTAGCGATTTTTGTTTTCTTTTCTAATTCATTGGAAATACCTGTCGGTCGTCATGATTTAATTTTTCTCACTTTAATTCGGAATTTATCGGTGTTTGAGCAGAGATTTTTTTGGTTGTTGTTTTAAGTCAGCCATTTTGTTTTAGTTTTAGACAATTTGGAATGAATGTACTATCCCTGCGGACATTTTGTGTAAAATGGTTTTAAGGCACTTATCCTGTGACCAGTAAAGATTTTATTATAATAAAACAAGGAACGAATTGTGATAGGTGAACACAGACCATACCACTTAACTGGTGATAAAGAATACCCTAGAGGGAAGCGAACTGATACCAAAATAGTCCCATGATAGGTCTTTGGTGGTCGAGTTGTAACACTTTATATGAATAAGACCTATCAATTTTACATGGGCTTTGCATTGGAGGGGGTCAATTGACACTATTTGACCAGTTACAGATCTATTCTCGATGAACGTGCTTACTGTCAGTTACTAAAATGTAGTATTTTTTCAATACAATGAAGTATAATTTCAATAAAACAAGTCCTAGAATTAAATTCAAGAACCAAATTTTAGAAAGTATCAAAATATGTGCCACAGCACCGTTGAAGACTGTGCTGTTATTAATTAATGTTTCTACTTTTGGTTCTTCATAAACCAGTTAAGGGATTGGTTCTTCTTTCTTTGGTCATTAGTCCTTTCTTTTTGTACTTGTTCTATTTTCACAAATCCCAGGACCAGTCTGTTGGACCAATTGACACAAATTTACCGCAGGGTAGTTACTCCAGAAGAAAGGTAATTGACAAACAACTAGTCATGTAACTGAATTTTGTGTGGGTAGTGGCTGATTATATCTGGTTCTACATATTACTTTATATGAAGTCGATCTATCATATTAACATGGTTTGCTCGGGACAATATCTGCAACAGGTATTTGACAAACAACTAGTCATGTAACTGAATTTTGTGTGGGTAGTGGCTGATTCTAGCTGGTTCTATTTCTTTGTATGACGGAGATCTATCATATTAACATGGTTCACTCGGGACAATCTCTGCGACAGGTATTATTTTAACCCAACATTTACTGTGCCCATTTCGGGAATTTCAGTAACCTGTCAAAAAGGTGCCGAGTTGAGTGTTTTCTTTTATTTATCAAATACAAAAAAAAAATAAGCAAGTTTTAAATTTGTAAAGGCGTTTTTTAAAAACAAATTTTTTGTTTAGATTTTTTTTTCTTTTTTTAAATTTTCTAGTCTTTGCAATTAAGCGAAGGTTTTTGCTTTTTTTTTTTGAGATTATTTGACTGTTTTTCTTGCAAGGTTTTTTAAACACAATTTCAGAGATTTTTCTTCTACATATTTTAAGCGGTTTTGATTAAATCTAACAACTTTTCAGTATAAGCGTTTCTTTTAAGTTTTAACGTTTTTTGTTTAATATGTTTGGACGATTTTTTTAAAAACACAATTTATTATAAATAATTTTTGTGAGAAATATTTTTTTTGTTTTGCGATTTTTCTGTGAAGGCAAATTTTTTTTTATTTAACACGGTTTTTAAAAACTCTTTTATTTTAATTTTTCTTTGTTCAGTTTTTTAGATTTTTCAGGGTTTTTAGTTTTTTCTCTAAGAAAACTTTTGTCAAGTTTAACAACGTGTGTTTGCGGATTTTTTTTATTTAAGCTGATTTTTTTATATCAAGCATTTCAACTTTTCCGAGTCAGTGTAAAGGTTTTTCAAACACAATTCAATTTTGAGAGACATCCAATTTCTATATTCTTAAAATTTTTTGGATTTTAAGTGAACCGTTCGTTTGGAAACAGCTGCACTGCACAATGGAAAATAATTTTATTCATTCCCGTCAGTAAATGGTATTTGCAAATCAGTTTTTTTATTTTCCACAAAAGCTGGTAACAAAGCTTGTTAAAAAAAAAGATAAAAATACGAAAGAAAAAAAAGTAACAATTAATTAACACATGGTTAATTAGGAAGAGAGAAGAAAAAATACTGAAATAAACTAAAATATTTATGTAAGTGAAATTGCAAACAATAGAGCGCACTTACTTATTCGCTTTTCCATTTCAAGTTTTGTAAAAAGATAACTTTTCATAATGAAGTTTTTTTCTTTAAGCTCAAGTTGAATGTTTAAATCTTCATTCATTCATTCATTCATTTCACTTCCATTCAATTACTAACAGTCTTGTAATGACTGTTTTCGTCATTCGTTTTTAACATGAATTAACTTCTTTGTGCGAATTCACATAAATTTAAAAAAAAAAAGTATTGGACATTTTGAAAATTTAATGCCAACTTTTCGTTTCTTAAAAATGTTTTTTTAAATATTTATTTAAAAATTAATCACGTTTTTTATGCAAAACAAGAAGAGTATTGGAGCCCTTAAAAGGTTTTTGACCTGGACTTTATGTTGTTTTATTTGTTCTCTAATTATGACACCAGATTTGTTTATTTGAATTTTTTAATGACAAAAGTTTTTTTAAGCATTTTTGTATTTCTTCTTTTTCATATGAGTTAATGTTCTTTGTAGGAATTGCATTTTTATCTTTAAGTACAATTCAACGGCAAACGCGAATTTATCTTATCTGAATAACAGTTTGTTTATTGAAGATACAACGAAAGCTAATCTAAGTTCAAACAAAAGCAGTTTTATGCTAGAACGATTGAAATAAAATGAATGTAAACGAGTGTGTCTGAAAAAAATAAAACGCGACTATTTTTGTAAATAATGCACAACTGATATGAAATACATTAACATGGATAGCTGCAGCATAGGCTCACTCTATGGTTGATCATATCTACTGGGTGACAAACAATGCGTTTATACACCACCAAGCTAAAATATTGTGGTACCTACAAAAAAAAGTATGTAATCTTGAAATAAGCGTTTATTTTAGAAAAACTCGTAAAACCTTGCAATTTTCCTAATTTTCTTTCAGTGTATTAATAAATACACACACACACACAAATTACTTAACAGACATATATTTTTTAATTCTAATTATTATTGACAGTTTATGGTCTCGCCACCAAAGTCTATAGAATTCAAGTTATTCGCTCTTAATTGTGACCCATAAAAATCTAACGAATTCGCACATTCCCTGGCACAAAGTCTGCTTTCACACGTTTCATCTTTTGATGCTCAACTCTTATGTTTTTAGGTGAGAGAAGAAAGAAGAAAGGGGGTTAGTACGGAGATGCCTGTACTCGGTCAGTACGCTTTGCGTTTTTATTCGTTAGTATATGTACAACGGTGGCTGCATGTAATTTTTTTTCTTTTCTTTTTATCTTTGAATCGCTATTAATAAAATTGTTGTTGTTTTGTACCGAAAAAGTTGAAACCGATTGCTGCGTGTGAATATATTGGCATCTTTAAAAGGGAATTGAAAAGAAGTTGAGCATCAAAAGATGAAACGTGTAAATTCAGACAAACATTCCACATTTCAACTCCAAATCAAACAATAGAACACAGTAATTAAAAATTACACAAAACAAACAAAAGCATCAGCAACTACAACAACAACAAAAATACATACAAAAGAAATATCGTATACTAATGAACAATTCAAATTAAATACACCTTTTGACAAAATGAAAAATAAGAATTTTTATAACAAAAGACCGACAAGTTGCAGCTGCGCAAATACTCAAATGAATAACACATCCGAACACACGCACACTTTCCCATGCGGCAACCACACACACACACACACACACACACACACACACACACACACACACACACAATGCAACAACACACACCCATTTGAAAAGCAAACAGGAACTAAATTCAAAATAATATTAGCACTCTTTCATCTTCCGCTGCAGACGTTCAATTTAATTTGAAATTGTTTTGAAACGTCACAATCAAATAAAATTTTTAAAACAGCAAAATCATGTAGCAAAACAAAGTCTGGAATTAAAAGAATGAAGTTCGAACGATGAGGGGTTAAATAATAAAGTTTTTCAATTCAATTCTAAATCATTCTCGCAGTGAATGACCGTTTGTCAAATGTCTAAAAGAATGCACAGCATGAAATCTAAAAAGTTTTTGCTAGAGGTCGGCCAAACGCACTTCCTGTTATTAAATTCTTGAATAAAATTTTCGACGAAATGTTAAAACCACTTTCGACGAACAATTTTTTATCGGAAACCACTTTCGACGAAAAGTTTTCTATAGAAAACCAAATTTTCGACGACAAATTTTCTATAGAAACCCAAATTTTCGACGAAAAATTTTCTATATAAAACCAATTATCTATAAAAAAAAAACAATTTTCTATAGAAAATTTTTATTTTATTGAAAACCAATTTTCGACAAAAAAATTTATTTTATAGAAAAACAATTTTCGATAAAAACTTTTATTTTATAGAAAACCAATCTTTGACGAAAATTTTTTTTTTTATAGAAAACCAATTTTCGACAAAAGTTTTTTTTTATAGAAAACCAATTTTCGACGAAAACTTTTCTACATAAATCCAATTTCGATTCATTTTGGCATAAAGGGTTTTATAGTAAATCAAAGTTTTTTAAGGAAACCACTTCCGACTTTCAACGAAAAGTTTTCTATTGAAACCCACTCTCTATGAAATATTATCTAAAGAACCACTTTTGACGAAATTTTTTTAAAGAAAGCCACTTTTAATGAAAATTTTTCTGTATAAACCACTTTCGACGAAAAGATTTTTATATAAAACCACATAATTTCGACGAAATTTTTTCTAAATTAAACCAATTTCGACGAAAAGATTTCTTAATAAATCCAATTTCGACGAAAAGTTTTCTATATAAAACCAATTTTGACGAATACTTTTCTATAGAAACGCAACTTTCGGCGAAAAGTTTTCTTTAAAAAACTCTTAAAAAAATTCCATTCGACGAAAGGTTTAAGTCTAATTAATAAAAAATAAAACGGTTTCTATCGAAAAACATTATTGCCGCAGATTTTTCATTTGTCTAGTTTTAACTGGTTTCGAGAAAAAACATTCTATCTTAATAAGCTTCTAGAAATATTCGGCCTAATTATAAGCGTCGTTGTCGTAAAATTTTATTGATTTAAACAAAAAAAAATTTCAATATACAACGATTTTGACCACGTTAACGCCTCTCGTAATAAGGCTGATTTAATATACTCCTAAGAAATAAAATTTCATTTTAAACTTATAACCCCCAACTTATTTCATTGAAAATCATAAAAACTAAAAAGATTTAAAGCAGTCATTTAATGGTCACAGAATTTTGGGTGCAGTCCGAATAAAAATAAATTTCAACTCTGAATTTGAACTTAAAAATATTTTTGTAAAATAAAAAAAAAAAAATTGCAGCTGAACTTTAAACACTCAGGCAAACACAAATTAACTTGAACAAAAAGCAAAACCAAATTTGTATGAATTTTTAGAAGGGGTCAGCTCTTTTTTTTTTATCAAATCACTCAGTCAAACAGACTTACCTTTTGCACAATGGTACAAAAACAGAAAACAAAAGAGATACGGTTAGAGAGCAAATATTACTGTTATTTTTTCTGATTAATTTCAAAATATAAAGGTATGACTAGTAGGGTGGTGTCTATTGTATGAAATAAAAAATGAAGTGATGTTTATTAAAGCAGACCTTTTTCAGATTTTGTATCGAAATTTTCCGTTACACAGTGGGGGATTTCAGAAAAAATATTGAAAATAAATTTGCATTTTCCAAACGATTAGACTGACTTTGATAAAAACTTTATCTTTCAAAACATATAAACATAAATTCGAGTATTCGTTTTCAACTTTTGTATTGAAATTTTCCGCTTCACAGTGGGGATTTTAGACAAAAACAAGGAAAATAAATTTGTATTTTACAAACGATTGGACTGATTTTGATAAAAACTTTATCTTTTAAAGCAGAGATTTCAAATTAAGTATTCTTTTTCAAATTTTGTAACGAAATTTTCTGTTACACAATGGAGGATTTTAGAAAAAACAAGGAAAATAAATAAGCATTTTCGGAGCGATTGGACTGACTTTGATAGAAAACTTAAACTTTTAAAGCAAAAATTTAATCGAGTATTTTTTCAAAGTTTGTATCGAAATTTTCCGCTACACAGTGGGAGATTTAAGAAAAAAAGAAGGAAAATAAATTTGATACAAACTTTATCTTTTAAATCAGAGATTTAATTGAGCATTCTTTTTCAAACTTTGTATCGAAATTTTTCACTGCACAGTGGGGGATTTATAAAAAAACCAAAAAAATAAATAAATTTGCATTTTGCAAACAATTCGTCTAACTTGGATAAAAACTTTATCTTAAGAAGCATAGATTTAATCGAGCTTAACTTTAGAACTTGGATCTGATAGAGGGAAGGGGTCCCGTCCAAGGCCTTAAAGTATGTTATGAACAAATTGGGATACCAATTATTGTTTAAAAAAAAAATTTAAAATCCACGTTACAATAAAATCATTTAAATCTTTTGAGGACCACCCTAATAAGTACCATTTCCTTTATTGCTGATCATTGTTTAAGGTAGACATGCAAACACTAAAATATATGAACCCGTCCGTGATGATGATTCACCTAAAAAGGCAACAAGGCCAAATATTTTTTATTATTTTTTTTTTTAATGTTAATGTCTGCATGTATTGATGCAGAAATTGGTTTGTTTCAAACAATACATTTGTTCAAACAAAAAAAGGCTGTTTGTTGCATCAGCAAAAAAAAAGCCCTTTAGCCATGCAAATTGCATGCAGAAAATAATTTCCAGCTGTTTTCAAGCGGCAAGCGGGTTTGGTCACATTTTAGCTCCAATCAGACGTAGGCTTATGACTTTTATTTAGCAACAAATGAAAGTAATTTTAATCACAATTATAATATTTTTTTTTTCATTTGCATAATTTTTCAACGAAAAGTTGTACATGCCAAACATATTAAAATATCTTTGAAGAACTAAACCCTTAATGAAATAAAAGATTGAAAATGCTTTAACAAAATCCCAATAAAAATAAATTTTCCAATAGAAATAAAAACTGTCTAAAATTAATTATAAAACATAAAAATTTATAATTTCTTTAAAAATATTTTATTATTTAAAAGAAATACATACCCAGCCAAAAATCATCTGCTTTCTCCCCCTCACAAAACTTTAAGAAGTTCAGGGATTGTCAAACATAAATTCCGAATTCCTACGAATTCTTAAATCTGAAAACAGAAAATATCATGACAACGTACTACGATGCAGACAGAGCCAATCAAACTAGTGTTGCTTTTTCGCGCATTATGTGAGATGACAAAGAATTTTTATATTTTCCATCGAAATCAGAAAATGTTCAATACCGAAAATTTTATTCACTTCAAGAGACTCGTAAGAGCCATCAAAAGTTATTACTCTCTAGTTCGTTTGTTTGTGCCACTAAAGTTTTGTATTGTAAATTGTTGTTGCAGCAACTAAAAAGTTGCCACAAAACGTGTCTCGGTCCTATTGGAATATGTATTTATTATGGTTGGTTTTTGTTTAGTCTTATTTTTTCAAAGCTTTTTTTCCAAAAATAAAGAAAACAAATCTAAAAATGTATAAGAAATATCTAAAAAACAAAAACAAAAAATACCTTCATAATTCACAAATATTAATGATCTTTTGATACCTAAGAAACGAGTAGTATTTTCAGTATGAAGTCTTTGTTTACACCGTATCCAAAGGGAAGTGTTAAATATGTTCCGATAGGCAATTTTTTTTAAAATTGCTATGAAGTAAACATTTTAAGGAATTTTCGGAAATTTATTAGTTTAGCAGAAAGATTTCAACATGCTAAATCAAGCCCGACCATCTGATTTTCATGAGCGTGAGTTACACATTAATGGCTTTTAGTGTGCCCTGTTTGGGACACATGGCCAATCATGGAGGGGCCAAAATAAAATTATGTTTGGTGGCTAATTTTAATATAAGAGTTCTTTGTGCTGAATATTATTTACGTATCTACATTTTTTTTCCTATGGGGACCTATGGTTATGTGTACTTTGTTTTTTTTTCCTCAATCCCCTAACAGATCTTTTGCGAACTCTACCGAACTCTTTCCGAATCTTTCGCGCAATTGCTTCCGGACATTTTATTGACTTTCTACATATTAATAGATTATATATCGTTTTCAAGACTTTTCAGGAAATGGTGTCAAAATTAATTTTCGTTAAAGTCTGAAATGTTCAATAAAAAAAAGTTTTTTTTTTAATTATTGTCATCACTTTTTTATGATGAAAATGTTGGTATGGTTCAATTATGTTTGCAACAAAATATCGGCCAAATGACCGCCGCGAAAAGTTCTTTATCATCTCACGATAGCGAACACCATTCACAGTAACTGCCTGACCGGCCTCATTTTGGAAACAATACGACCCGATGATGCCACCAGCCCATAAACCCCACTCCATAAACCCACAGTCACTCTTTGTGGGTGCATTGGTTTTTCGACAATCAGCGGCAATTCTGCTTGTTGACGAAACCACTGAGGTGAAAATGTGCCTCATCACTGAAGATGATTTTCTTCGAAAATTGATCATCCACTGCTGCCAATTCTTGCCACCATTCTGACCATTGACGACGTTTGGAATGGTCAAGAGGCTTTAGTTCTTGAGTCAATTGCACCTTATAGTGTGTAAATGCAAGTCTTTATGCATCAACGACGAGCGTGAGAGGTGCAATTGTTGGGCACGACGATGAACTGAGGTGAACGGCTCTTCAGCCACACTATCGCGAACAGCAGCAATATTTTCTACAGTACGACCTGTGAGAGCATGCACTGGTGTTTTCACATCTCCTACAGATCCGGTTTGCTCAAATTTATGCTCGATTTTTCCGATTGTACGCACATTTGGACGATTAAATTGACCGAAAAAATCACGAAGTGCACGATTTGCATTTTGATTGCATTTTTGCATTTTCCTAACAAGCCCGAATAACTTTAACGCCTTGCTCGATTGTGTGGCTTTCCATGGTTCAAATTGAGTTAGTCTAAAATTGAGAAATGTCAAATGAAATGCAGAAAAAAGGATATATAAGAATTCTTTTCTTTTGCGTTTACTGCTTTTTTATTGTTTATGGCTCCCGAAAGTTTCATTCTATTTATACGCTAATTTTTTTTTAATAATCAAATTCCTTTTTCAAAGTTTTCCTCAGAAACAGTGTCAATTTTTAATAGTTTTTCTTATTCTTGTTGACATTGAATCTGAAATTTTCATTTAGTTTGTTGGAATCAATAGACACAGGCAAGCGTGTGCGTGATGAAAATTGCCGAAAAAAGCATTACATGCAACCACTTTGTAAAATGTCTTTTGGGCATCATTTGACACGTACTTCTTTTCTAATGTTTGCCGCTGGTGTGTTAGTATCTGTTGGAAAGTCATTCAATGTTTGAAAGGCATTAACAATTTAAGAGGATTTTTTGAAGTTCTAAATTGGCGTTTTTTTTTCAATGTTTAAGAAGTTAAATAAAATTTATGGGCCATACGTTATTCGCTACTAAAAAAAAAAATATTGTTTTATTTTTAGAAACGTCTGGTAAACTGCAGATGTAGAAGGTGGCAAATCGGTTCATAAGTTAAGATGTTTCGCGGTGAACCTTCCGCCTACATGTAGTTGTTACTCGTCCGCGTCGTCTGATACCTTGTGGCTACTACTCTATTGTTGAAACGCAGCTTTTGTCGTAGGGGTTTCCGAAGGTCTAACCCAGCCATGTTAGTTTACGACGTCGTGTTTGGGTATTAATATCTTCTTGATGTGCAAGTTGGAGCAATTAATCGATAGTGATTGTTCGAGGCCACAATGTTTCTAAGATGGTTCGCAATTAAAGATTTGAAGTTTATGTCTAATTTTTGTGGTGACAAGTAATGCCTTACAGCAAGACAGAGTTAAGACCTTCATTAAATGCATTCGTGTACTTTGGTATCATCGCTGAGAATTCTTTCGACTTCCAGACGTTGTATAGCTGGTAAAAGACACTTTTGGCCTTAGTTTTTCGGCTTTCCTCATCTCCAAAGGCCTTAGTTTTGCTTATAATTTCCGCGGAGGCCCTATTTTGCAGCTGTTGAGACGAGGTCGTTGGTTTTGTCTTGCATGTGCTTATTCTTAGATGCGAACAGAACGGCGTAGTCAAGATCTTCGAGATGTTGGTTGATTCTGAAGCTTAAAACTTTCTTAACGCTCGTTATTTTAAGAAGCGAACAATATATGCGATAATATGCAACGCTGTTAACTCTGGGTAGCGTATTAAAGGGTTCACTCTTACTGCCGCTATAAACAACCCTTGCGCTCGTCTTGCTCTATAATTAAATTTATTATTTTCAGTGGAACTACTTTACTTTTCAATGCCGACCATATGGATTTACGGTCTTGATCCTTCTCAAAATCAATGAATGTGAGGTATAACGTTAGAGTTGTATTGATTGCATTGCCTTATTATCAATCTGAGGCTTTTGATATGGTTTATGCAAGATCTTTATATTAAACGTTCTCAAATATTTTCATTTATAGCTTATTTCTAAAATTTACTTTAATGCCTTGAATTTATCTATACATGAACAGCTTTTAAACACAGAAAAAGTCATATTTATTTTGAAAATACATAATTGAAATCAAAATCTCGATCGAATTCAATTCTTCTTCATTTCGATGTCTACAACATGCCCGTTAAACTCTATCTAACTCTTTTTTTAGGTACATATTTATTCCTGTTTTAATTTAAATGCAATAAACAGTGGTCTTATTACATTTTAATTAAAATTTACAATGCATTTTTTTATAACTGCCATAAATTTAACGAGTTTTTATTTTATTTGTCATAATTTCCTTTCATTAACTCGATTTAATGAATGACATGATAATGCGATTATTCAAAACAAAATGAGTTTTTATTACATAAAAACTTTCAAATACTTTTATAACAAAATGAGTGAAATTATTCATTCAAATTTCCGTTAAATAAAATTTAATAGAAAAAAAAACTCTAAAAGCGAGAAACTTTTTTCTACTTTTTGGTTTTAATGTTCTGATATCAATAACGTTAGAATATATAAACAAAAGTTTGTAATTATTTGTTTAAAATCATACAGTAGCTTATAATAAAATTCGCACGTTTAAAGATGTTTGATAGAAAGCAAGGCGAATTTACACCAGGTGATCTTATCTTGCTACGTAAGCAACAGCTGATTACTAACGTTGTGTCAAAATAATATACCGTTCATGTGGTTCTGGGGAATATTTACTAAATTTTATAATTTTTGCTCAAAATTATAAAATTTAAAATTTTTTTAAATTACACTAGTTTACAAAATGAAATTTTTTTCATGTACATTTGATGAGATGTGATTTTTCTTATGTATTTTCTTCCGCTGAATTCAAAAATCAAGGTTAAATTTTGGGATCCGTTTCTCTACATGTTTGTTCGTCATCTCAATACCTTCCATTTGGTACCAAGAACGACCCAATAGGCCATATCTAGCTCGAGATATAATTTGTCAAGTGAAAAAAGGTCGAAAAAATGAGAAAATTACCATATCTCAAAAACTGTTCCATAAAAAAAAATTTAACCTTGATTTTTGAATTCAGCGGAAGAAAATACATAAGAAAAATCACATCTCATCAAATGTACATTTTCAATGTAAACCAGTGTTATTACATTTCCAAACAAACAATTTAAAATTATTGTATTATTTTTGACACAACCTTAAAATATTTTACAGTGTTGTAAACGTTTTCAAAATAAGACCACCTTGTATGAATTCGCCTTGATAGAAAGGAAAATAAATTTTCACTTTTCAATGGGATACTTCGATTTTAATAAAATTTTAAAAGCTTAAAGCAAAACTGGCTCCGTTTTAAAAATTAAATTTAAAAAAAAAATTATAAAATTGAATTTTTACAATAATTACTATTGTGGTAATTTTGTTGAACTATTTATGGTTTTTAATCAAAATTTTCAATATTTTTAATCAGGCTTAAGTTCATCAAATTTATTTTTCATTTAATTATTTTTACGAAGAAAGAATTTTTACAACATAAAAATTAATTAAAATTGTTATTGATAATCATTAATTCTTGACTGACCTGAGATTCGAACCCAAGTGGCTGGTATGGTTTTTACTTAAGAATCTAAAGGAATGAAAATATTTGACACCAACTGTACAATAGTAACACACTAATTTAGCAACATGTACATATGTGCATATGTATGCATGTAAGTACTTGTCGTGACCAAACCTTTTTTAGTTTAAAAAAAATAAACAAAAAAAAAATTGTAAGCGACAAAAATGTTTAAATGGAGAAAAAAAGAAAATATTTAAATGGCCCATACAGAAGGACGGAGTTAATTTCCCACAAGCGCATTCAGGCATAAAGTGTTGGTTGAAAACTAATTCACCTTCCCCTCCTCCCACTTCTCGCATGTAAGCTTTAACATGTTATTTCGTTTTTGTTTTTTAATATTCCCTAGTCTATTAGTATGAACAAATTATGGAAAAAATAGAAACAAACGAAAGAAGAACAAGTAAGAGTGCTATATTCGGCTAAGCCGAATCTTATATACCCTTCACCATGGTTAAGGAATATTAAGTTATAAAAATACCGTTCTTTAGATTTTGTGCCAAGCCCACTTCAACAATCCCACAAACTAGTCCCCATTATATATCTGGGGTCATCGGAAAACCCATTCCATAAATATTTACTTTATAGGGTTAACATCAATATTGTAGAAATTACAAACGGAATGACAAAGTCACATACATACAAAGGTGTATATCCTTTCCTCCTGTAGCAAAGGGTATTTTAAAGAAGAGGGCGTAAAGTAGGGTTGCCATACGTACTGTTTTTAGCAGTACATGTACTGATTTTTTGCAATTGTACTGTTTTATGCACAACTTATAAAACAGTACGCAAATGTACTGTTTTCTTACACTTTGTACAGTTGTTTTTGTTCAGTCTACAAAAAACCAAGATATTAAGAAAACCCCAGCTAAAGTTATATTTTTTATAATATTCTAACAAAAAAGTTCTAAAATAAAAAGATTTTTTACGCTGTTGTCATTGTTTTCTTATAAATGCACAGTATAAATCAGTGATGGAAAATTTAAAAATTTAGATGGTACTGACCACCAAGCAAAAGAGTACTTTTCTTAAAATTTTGGTATTTTTGTTTGAATAATTTTTTGGAAAATAAATTAAAAAAAATTATATACATATTTTGTTTTGTTTTGTTTTTAATTAAAATATGTATGTATATGTACCAACAAGGATACATACTTTTGTCTAGGCAATGTGGTCAAGAAGGCTGTGGAGTCGGTGTTGTAGAATCGAATTCAGGTTGTTGTACCGGAGTCGAAGTACCCACAAAAAATTCGTGACACCGAATCCAAAAAATACTTCAAAATATTTAAAATATTGATTCGAAATTTTTACTGAATTTTTTCCTTGCTATATTTAACCATTTAAAAGGTACTGCATTAAAAAAAAAGAGTTAAAAGTCAAATAAGGACCAGCCTCATATACATTTAGCGTTAAGGCTAGATTAGAAGTCGGAGTCGGAATTTCAGCGGTTGGAGTCGGAGTTAAACAAAGAAGCATAACAAGATAAGAGTACTAAAACGGACGTGGGGGTACCGTGGTAATTTTGAAAGGAAAAAGTACTGAAAATAGTACAATAGTACTGAATTTTCCATCACTGGTAGAAATCTAAATTATAATGGGTGGCTAGCAGCAGTAGTAACTATATTTTCATGCTGTTATTTTTCAGACAGATGATTTTATGGCTACCTCTTCCAATATTATTTAACTTTCCACATCTGAGAAAGACAAAAACAAAATGAAATTTTTTTTTCTTAAATAGTAAATAAATACTTACATACTTATTCCAACACAATTATCTTTAATTTTAAGAAAATATTTATTTTCGGGCTTTTTCTGGAAATCGAAACACGTAAAATTGAAAACGAGCATATTTGGCAAATTCTCCATGTTCAATATTTATTTGAGGACCACTTTTCTTTACCTAAACAACTTTTGAAATAAGGAAAAAATAAGTTAATTTTTACAAAAATTTCATTGAAAATATTCATCGTTTTCAATTGCACTTGATTTGTTTTTTAAATTTTATTGAAACTTGTTTTTTACTATTTTAATATTTTCAGATTTTAAAACAATTTTCTGAGATACACTTTTTTTTATTTACAAGATTTGTTTGTCGTGCTCAATTCGCAATTTTTATTTTGTAAAATAAAAACAAACCAAATTATGTTTTTTGGATTTTACAGATTAATGGCAAATTTCTCCAAGTTCCGGTATAATTAATCATTCTAAATGTCACAAAAATCTATTGTTATAGTAATGATTATTTATAGCTGAACTTGGTAAAATTGGCCGTAAATAATTTAAAAATTTTTTGAAATTAGAAAATTTATTCAGGAAGCAAACATTTTCTGAAATTCTATATGATTTGTGCAACTATGTGTGTGGTGAAAATTGCTTTAAATACGAATATGTTTAAAGAAAATCGTACTAACACAATCAATGAGTTAATTGTTTTAAGCTAAGTTAGGCTTTTCTCATATCTTATATGGCTTACAGCTTTGTTTGTGGTATTTGCTTTTTAAACGCAAATGGTGTAATTTCGCATATTTATGAAATGCCATAAAATGGAAATCATTCCTTTGACGTTACACAATTTCAGTGTATTTTTATATAATTGTTGTTGCATATTCAATCAAAAGTTTAAAATATTAACCCCTTAATTTCACCCACCAAGTTCAGTTAAAACTAACTATTACTTAAACTTCCAGTTTACAATGTTTTGACAGCTATAACTGATAGTTAATTATAATTGAACTTGGTGGAATTGGGGGTTAATAATTTAAATAAACAGTTATGTTTTCGTCAAAAAAAATGTACTGTTTTTTTTTTATTCAATGTAATGTTTTTCCGAATTTAAAATCTGGCTACCCTAGCGTAAAGTAAAACTTGAAACAAATAACCAGAGTAGATTAAGTGATAGAGTTTTATTTTTATATTTTTTCAAACGAATTCCAAAACACCAACAACTTTAATTCTGACATATCTTTCACCTCAAATCGGCAACAAGCTGGGTTTTAGCACCCCGATTCTGTGGAAAGAAAATGTGTTTGTAAAAGGCATGACATTTCCCTTTTGTTCGGTCGCTTGTTGTTGCTGCTTCCTTTTTTGATAAATTTTTTATTATTATGTACCTAAAGGCTTTATTTATATGTATTGGTGGGTAGAAAAAATCATTTCTTGTGTAAATTGCTTAAGAGATTAAGCTAGAATTGTATTTTTATAAAACAGCCCATACCTACACGATTCATTTCAATTGTCAACTGAGTCGGTTGTTGTCCAAATCAAAGCGTGTATGGCTTTGTCAATTGATTAGTTTGACGGTTGTCGAGTTGGTTGAAGAAAACTCAAAAGATTTTGATTTTTTAAAGTTGATTACTTAAGGCCTAACCATAATATGCATAGCCTTGCTTAACCTACTGTCAAAAATTAACAAAAAGTCTCTCAAATGTATTTAAAAAAACAAAAACAAAATAAAAAACATTTGATTCCGTACGGAATGTGAGATTAGATTAGCACCTTGCGTAAGCAAATGACAGTTTCATTGAACTTTACAAAAATTTTCCTTTAGTTCAATATGGGTTGCCTCATATAATTAACATGTATTCGCACATTTGCTTAAGCCAACTTAAGCACATTATGGTTAGGCCTTTAGTCTTTCAATTCGATTGTACTGTGTAGGCTCGGGTCTACTGATCAGCTGTCAAAATTAATATTTGTAGTTTTCTTTTGTAAAAAAAAGTTAAGTATTTTAAAAATTATCTTTTATTTCATAAAATTTTAAAATAAATTTAAAATCAAAAAGTAATTTCAATTTTTGGGAATACAAAATTTAAGTTTCAAAAGATTTTGTTATTCGTGCTAAATTCCCAGTTTTTATTATTGATAAAAACACTTGAAATTTATTGTTGATGGGATAAGCTATTCCTATGCGCATTTCACTGGTTGCTTAGGCCAGATCATCAGGAAACTTCATCCATAAAGATTTTAGAAAAACTAAAGATATTAAACCAAGTAAAAATGTTAAACATATAAGACTTATAGCAACAGTTCTACTTGTAATAATATCAAAGCTTAAACAAAACAACATCAACAATAAACAGTGCGTTCATCTCGTCTTACATTCCCCGCTACAATTAGTTGAAATTCTCTCAACATTAATTGTAGTTGTAAGTAGGTTAAGAAAAACAAAATAAAAAACAACAACAACTTACAAAAGATGTTGTCAATTAAGTGTTTTTTAGGCCGTGCACCCGCCTGTTTATTATCAAAAAGTAATTTCAATTTTTGGGAATACAAAATTTAAGTTTCAAAAGATTTTGTTATTCGTGCTAAATTCCCAGTTTTTATTATTGATAAAAACACTTGAAATTTATTGTTGATGGGATAAGCTATTCCTATGCGCATTTCACTGGTTGCTTAGGCCAGATCATCAGGAAACTTCATCCATAAAGATTTTAGAAAAACTAAAGATATTAAACCAAGTAAAAATGTTAAACATATAAGACTTATAGCAACAGTTCTACTTGTAATAATATCAAAGCTTAAACAAAACAACATCAACAATAAACAGTGCGTTCATCTCGTCTTACATTCCCCGCTACAATTAGTTGAAATTCTCTCAACATTAATTGTAGTTGTAAGTAGGTTAAGAAAAACAAAATAAAAAACAACAACAACTTACAAAAGATGTTGTCAATTAAGTGTTTTTTAGGCCGTGCACCCGCCTGTTTATTATCAAAAAGTAATTTCAATTTTTGGGAATACAAAATTTAAGTTTCAAAAGATTTTGTTATTCGTGCTAAATTCCCAGTTTTTATTATTGATAAAAACACTTGAAATTTATTGTTGATGGGATAAGCTATTCCTATGCGCATTTCACTGGTTGCTTAGGCCAGATCATCAGGAAACTTCATCCATAAAGATTTTAGAAAAACTAAAGATATTAAACCAAGTAAAAATGTTAAACTGTTGCTATAAGTCTTATATGTTTAACATTTTTACTTGGTTTAATATCTTTAGTTTTTCTAAAATCTTTATGGATGAAGTTTCCTGATGATCTGGCCTAAGCAACCAGTGAAATGCGCATAGGAATAGCTTATCCCATCAACAATAAATTTCAAGTGTTTTTATCAATAATAAAAACTGGGAATTTAGCACGAATAACAAAATCTTTTGAAACTTAAATTTTGTATTCCCAAAAATTGAAATTACTTTTTGATAATAAACAGGCGGGTGCACGGCCTAAAAAACACTTAATTGACAACATCTTTTGTAAGTTGTTGTTGTTTTTTATTTTGTTTTTCTTAACCTACTTACAACTACAATTAATGTTGAGAGAATTTCAACTAATTGTAGCGGGGAATGTAAGACGAGATGAACGCACTGTTTATTGTTGATGTTGTTTTGTTTAAGCTTTGATATTATTACAAGTAGAACTGTTGCTATAAGTCTTATATGTTTAACATTTTTACTTGGTTTAATATCTTTAGTTTTTCTAAAATCTTTATGGATGAAGTTTCCTGATGATCTGGCCTAAGCAACCAGTGAAATGCGCATAGGAATAGCTTATCCCATCAACAATAAATTTCAAGTGTTTTTATCAATAATAAAAACTGGGAATTTAGCACGAATAACAAAATCTTTTGAAACTTAAATTTTGTATTCCCAAAAATTGAAATTACTTTTTGATAATAAACAGGCGGGTGCACGGCCTAAAAAACACTTAATTGACAACATCTTTTGTAAGTTGTTGATGTTTTTTATTTTGTTTTTCTTAACCTACTTACAACTACAATTAATGTTGAGAGAATTTCAACTAATTGTAGCGGGGAATGTAAGACGAGATGAACGCACTGTTTATTGTTGATGTTGTTTTGTTTAAGCTTTGATATTATTACAAGTAGAACTGTTGCTATAAGTCTTATATGTTTAACATTTTTACTTGGTTTAATATCTTTAGTTTTTCTAAAATCTTTATGGATGAAGTTTCCTGATGATCTGGCCTAAGCAACCAGTGAAATGCGCATAGGAATAGCTTATCCCATCAACAATAAATTTCAAGTGTTTTTATCAATAATAAAAACTGGGAATTTAGCACGAATAACAAAATCTTTTGAAACTTAAATTTAAAATCTTTCAATTCAGTTGATGATGTGTGTGGCCAAGCATTAATTCAGTTGACAATTGAATTGAAACGTGTGTGGGGCGCATAATAGGTAAGCACGATTAAATTTTTTAATAAATAAATATGTATTATCAGACAATGAGAAGAAATTCACAAGAGAAGAATTCTTTACTTATTCATCTCTTTATCATTTTACCATCATAAGTATCGGAAATTTCTTGATGTCTAGACAAGGCGAATTCATCACAGGTGGTGTTAAAAGCACTACACCAGTAGTGGGATTCTGTAACTTTTAACAAAAACAACAGCTGTTAGTGCAAACAGCACTAACGATTATGTGATTCTGTAAATTGTAGTTAACAACATAGATAAAAATTAAAGTCAAGTGGCATCACTGTCAAAAAAGTGGCAAAATAACGAAAACACAAAGAGAAATAGGTACAAAAAAAAACAAATAAAGTTGTTAAAACTAAAGAGAATTTTTTTAGGTTTTTTATTTTTTTTTTAAGAAGATAAGCCAAACATTTTACTTTAAATTAGATGCAAATTATTTACTGTCCATTTTCAAATTATATGTACATACATATGTATTATTTCTTTAAACTAAATTTTTACAATAAATAAACAACACTAAAAAATTGTCTTTTACTTAACAAAAACAGCTGACTTTACAATAACAAGTGTTGTTTAAAATGTTACAGAATAGCAAAATCGTTAGTTTGCTTGTTAAATTTTTTAACAATGACAACTATTGTTAAAATTAATTACAGAATCGCTCTACAGCTTTATACCGTGTTAATTATTGAGCTCAATTATCCATACGAAATTGCAATTTAGTTATTGCTCAATTAATACGAAATTGTTATAAATATTGAGTAAAATTAAAATACAACACTGTCAAAACTGTGTTTAGTGAGTAAAACCCAACTCACTAAACAACATTTTTTTATCATTTTGGACAAAAACAAAACAGAGGTCCATCCATAAGGTCTGCGCAAAAACCAGATGTTTATATTGTTTTTTCTTTAAAGATGTCAAGTTGTTTACATTTTTCTTAATTTAATTACCAATTGCTAATTTGTGTATGTGTTAACAGAAAGATAATTATGTCAACAAACCGAATATTGACTGAATAATTGTTGGATGTTTCTGTTTTTGACAATGTACAATGATTTTACAAAAACAAATTGCTTGTGGCTTTTGTAAAAATTGTATTTGTTGTAGTACCGCGATTACCTGCAATGAATTCGCCTTGTGTCTGGATTATTTTTAAAAACCAAAATCCAGGGCTGCCAGATTTGTCGATTTTTCGCCGTTTTAACGATTTTTTGTTCCGAAATTAGCAAACTGCCGATTTGTTGATATTTTTCTTAAAAGTGACGATTTTATTCAGTCTCCCAAAGAAGAAAACTAAATGTTTTTATGTCTTTAGATAATAAGCAGCACTGATATTCCTAAAAAATTTATGGGGGAAAGAAAAATTTTAAAGGAATAAACTGTTCACTTTTTATTCACAATGGGCTTGATTTTGATATGCATTTCCTTCATTTTCTTTTCTGCCAATGTAGAAGGAATTTTGAGTCGTCAATTTTAATAAAATACAATATACGGCTGTGCCGTACCATTCACAATTGTTTTTAAAATTGTACCAAACCTTAAATTCAAGTATATTTTTTAACATAAAATACTCCTTATATAAAAGAAATTTAGGCGCTTTTGTGCAAACTTCCGGATGAAAAGTAGTTATTTGCCTATAACTCGGTTATTTATGAACCGATTTTGTTTTGTGAATAAAAAAAATAAAGTTCATAGGTTATAAGAAGACATCAAAAAGTTAAGTATAGTAAAACTAGAAATTTAATACGGACTATATATGATAAAGAATATATAAGAACCTACCCTACAAGAAATTGCTGGTGTAAACTAACACATCCAAAACTTAAAAACTAACACACTTGCAATTTTGTATTAAATTGATATTCACCCCTATCGCGAAAAAAAATTCCTTGGGAGTTTTTTCATTTTTTCCATTTTTACAATTGAATTAACATAGGAAAAATAGGAAAAGGGAAAAAACTCCCAAGGAATTTTTATTCACGATAGGGGTGATTATTTCATATAATATTAAAGTTCACAAGTATGAGTGGGGAAAAATGGTACCTTAATTAAATGGTAGAAACTTCTGATGTATAAACCCATCAGCAATGCCCATCAGATGATGCATCAAATGACTGTCATTGTTAATCTAGGGTAGTTACCGTCATATATTTTATCTTCGGAAAACCAATTTTAAACTTAAATATTAAATAAGTCCGTATCCAGCTAACATAAGATGTTTGTTAGACGATTGTTTTATAATACAACTCCTAAAATAATGTTGTGATGATTATCTGACAACTAACAATAACAAAACCATTTCCCTTTTTTTAATTATTACATTTTTACACAATTTATATACATACGAATGGTTTAGAACGTTTTTTAAATCTTGGCATGTTTAACATGCAAGTCTTAAGAAAATCTTTATATGATTATTTCTAGAGTACAAAAACAACAATGTAACACTTTGTTTTTCTTTCGTTAAACCATCATCGAATTAACCTTATGCGACTCTCTGTATAAATCATATTTTAAACAATTATACGGCAAGCATATCACGAGCTGTAAGATAATAACTACATGAGTCTCATACGATTATTGACAAACGTTTTAAAACACTCGTTAAATTATCTTTACCCACATCGCAAACGATACCCACAACGACTAAGGTAAGCGTCTTTCGCTGTGTTTTTACCAAAAAAAAAACGCTCTTCATGAGTAGCTTTTACACAATTGAAGTATAAAGTTATTATGGTTTTATTTGATTGTTTGGTTTTGTCTAAAAATCGACAAAGTAAAACAGAAATTGTTAAAAAGCCAAATTTTAAGTTGTCCGATTTTTCAAAACGAGAAAGTCGATTTTTTTTATTTGTTCTCAGGAAATTGACGATTTTTTCAACAAATTTATCTGGCAGCCCGGCCAACATCCCTTAGTTATGTTTATACCAGTGTTGGAAAATTAAAAATTGAGATGGTGCTGACCATCAAACAAAAGAGTACTTTATTCAATATTTCGGTACATTTTATAAAACATATTTTTTATTGAAAAATAAATTAAAAAAAAAAAAAAATTATATAAAACTAAAATACTAAAATGTAGCCTATTTTTGTTGTGCAAAAGAATGCTTTCTTTCGAACAATTACATTTAAAACAAATTCTAAAAACTGTGCGTATGTAGTTGTACGAAGCAAAGAATTCTTTCGCACATCGAAAATAAATAAATATAAATTAAAAATTTTTATTAACAAATTTTCATTTTGATATAAAAATATACATAAGTCGATGCACATGTGAATATACTTTCGAGAAATGTATTAAGTTTTGGGGTGTTCCCTGCCTTTTGCAACTTCTAAATGTGATATTCTCGTCTATCATGCCGTTGTATATATGAAGCTCAATCCAAGAATGATAGAAATAAAGATTGCGACACCAGGCAGATATAATTTTTTTTTACTGCGCATGTAGGAACTGTGACGTCACACAACCTTCGTTCTCATTGAATAACCATTTTAGCTTTCAAACTGTTATGTTTGTGTGTAAACATGACATTGCTGGGTTGTCCAGTTTCGTGTAATACATACAGTTTTTTAAGAAATTACAATTTTCACATATAAACGAGACTGGGTAATCATTACAAGGGAACTACTACGTCATCAAACGGTAAAACATGCACAAAGCGTAATCTTTATTTCTATCATTCTTGGCTCAATCCACCAACTGCAACAATTAATATGGCGCTGAAAACCAACAACATACACTTTTTCCTTTTACAAAATTTCAAATTATATCAAATACAATTTTGCAAAGTTTAAAGGCTATTTTTGTTTTCGTTTGTATATCCCGAACAAAAAATTGTTAATATTTTTTTTAGAGGTGGTTAAAATATGTTTGTAAACTAGTGATGTACTATATTTTACTGTTAACAAAGCCTTGTAGTTAAAACGCGTTAAAAATTACATTGGTGCTTAAAGCAAATCAACATTTTTACAACATAAAACTTTAAGGAAAAAAGAACAACAAATTGTACGTATATGCTGCATGTTTTTTGCACGTAGGAAATGTTGTTAATGTTTAAAAAAAGATAGCAACGCTGTATTTTTAAACAAGGTAGCCTAACAATAAAGGAGTACTAAAAACTGATGGTATTTTTTTTTAAAGAAAAAGTACTGATAGTACAATATTTAGTACTGAATCATTCATCACTGGTGTATACCACTTTTGTTTTTAGTTTTATCTTTTATTCTTTATAATTCTCATTGCGTTTACATAAAATTTCAGGTATATAGATTAGAAAAATTACGTTTTATTCACTCTGGCTTCTCTTCAGTTGTCGAATAAATCTTTCGCCTTTTACTAAAGATTTCCGTGGAGAGGAGCACTCTAATGAGTCTAAAAAAAATTTTTGCCAAGACCTTCCGAAAGGAGGGTCATAAATAATAAATTTCAGTATTTTATAAAAAAAGTTTTCCCAAAAATAATCTGCAAATTTTCTATCAAAAACAAACATGATAGAAACCACAAACAGTGTTACCGTTATGCGACTAAAGTCGCATTTTTGCCCCTTTTTGACTGCCGTGCCACTTTTTTGACCCCTTTGTTTTAAATCCCCTTTTGTATCATTTTGTAGTTTTTTTTGCCCCTTTTTGAACCAAATTTTTTTTATACTGTCAATCAATGAATCCGAGCTCAATATGAAGAGAAAATAGCATCTAATTTGGAAAAAATTAAAATAATTCAGGAAGGGCTATATATTAACAATAAAATTTACCTCAAATTTCTAGTATATGTATTAAACAGCGATGCCAACTTAGTGCTTTTGGCACTATTTATGGTGCTTTTTGATGACTTAAAACGCCAAAATTTTATCTGTAGTGCCAAACCTAGAAAAAGCACTAACTTGGTGCTTTTTCAATTTTTCGTTAGTGCATTTAGTGCTTTTTTAATTTTAATTTTTTTTCTACCGTTTTTTAAAAATACGATTATAGGAATAGAGGATTAATGCCCAATTTTCAGGATAGTATTTAAATCTATATTAAGTTAATTTTCATAACAAACTTAAATCGTATTTAAAACAGATTGAGTTTTTGAGTTTTATTTGAAAAGTCTTATTTAATTAAGATAAAAGTATGGTAGCACTACTAAATACAAAAAAAAAATATAAAAAAGTGTAATTATCTACAAGGTGGTCTGAAAAAACAGCTGACTGTTAATGCTTTGCCTGTTGTTGTTGTATTGTTATGATATTGAGGCCACCTTGCTAAAATATTACAATGGAAACTTAAGTTGAAATTAAGTGTACCACATCGGTGACTTAAGTTTGATTTAAGTTTTTAGTGAAGAAAAGAATTTTGTATTTAAATCGATTTTAAAAATAAATGTGTTTTAATATCAATCCTGAAAACTGGGCATAAGATGAGCTTTGCTATTTGGATTACAATTTTGAGAAAGCCTGTATAGATTTTAAGATTTCAAATGATAAAAAAAGAGATAAAGAAAAGTGGCATTCGTTTTGCCAAAAACTTTATTTACGATGTTAGAGCTAGGCTTCCTAGCAATTTGGAAATTTTACAAAAGGTTTCACTTTTTAGCGATGGCAACATATTTAGTAATCGTAATAACAACGATGTATTTGTTGGCGATAAACATTTTTTTAAAGATGTAGACACTGTGTCAAAAATAGAAAATGACTTGGAAAATATTAGGAATTGTGAATGGAAAAATAAACAACGATTTTGAGTAGAAAAGTTAAAAAACATGCAGTTGGAAACCGTACAAAAGAACGAAAAGACTTTAAAAACATATAAAAAGTTGAAACTTAGTATAACCAAAGTGTTAAATAAATTAAAAAAAAGTTGACAGAAAATGCTTTTATGACAAGCGTTATGTAACTCGCCATTTTTCATGAGTTTTAGTTTTCAAACGCACAACACTCGTCACCAAATAACCGCGTGTTGTGCACTTCTGCCTCTAGTCCTACTGCAAAAAGGTTTGACTAAGTATCAGAATGCAAACATATGTACATGATTTTCTATATAACACCTTATGTGTGTTTTTTATTTTGAAGCGTACATAGGTTAAAATAATTGGATAATATCATACGCCAATTCCTTTATTAAACTTTGCACGATTTTAATTCAGATTTATTTAAACGATATAAATATAAAGTCATTGGTCGGTCATTGCAAATTTTCGGTAATTGCAACAGGCAAGATTTTTATCGAGTTACTAAAATCGAGCTCGCACTGTATTACTTTAAAACGATCTTATGGCCAATTCAAACATAGCTGATGGATCATCATGATTTGGATGATATTATTTTTATTGAAGATAATAATAATACAAATAAAAATGTTTTAATACAAATGTAAATATATGTATTTATTATTTAATCTTAAAAAATAGTCCCCATAAACGCCATCGCCTTTTTTTTAAATTTTGAAGGTATATAATATTCGTCATAGCCGAAAGCAACTTGTTTTGTGTTTAATTAAATTGAAAAAATGGCTAAGTGCTTTTTTACGCTTTTTTTTGCTCGAAATAGTGCTTTTTAGTGCTTTTTTTAAATTTTAAAGTGCTTTTTGCTCTCAAAAAGTTGGCATCACTGGTATTAAATATTATGAATAAATTAAACCTTAATTTTCAAAACGAATCATCACAAATTATATATTTAGTTTCATCCACGAAAGACATTGTATTAGAAATTTTTAAAAAAAGAGTATGTTATTCAAACAATTATAGAACAAATTGATTTTGTTGATGTTTTGCATATAAAAGAAACTCTTAATATATTTATATATCGGCCACGAAGCCGAGCTAGAAATATGTACTAACAACATCTTAAGTAGTGATATTGTAGAAATTAAAAACAACATTTTACTTTTTTTTACCAAAAACTGTGCAAAGAAATTTAATCAAGAATTAATATTAGCGATAAGAGGCTGAGTTCATTAAAGGTTTTAGATCCAGTATTTATTAAGTCAGCTGAAGACATAAATTACTTTGAAATTGTTACCGTTTTTATTGATATAATTACTAACCCAGATGATTTTGTAAAAGAGTTCAAACTTTTAGAAACCAGATCAAACGATAAAAGATATGAAGGAATTTTTAAAATATCTAAGCCTGAAACATTTTTGTACGAAATTGGCAATTTAAAAAACTGTTTGGGTGACAATTTACATCCAAACTTGTAAAAATTTGCTTCGTATGTTTTTACTTTACCACATAGTAGTGCATCCGCTGAGCGGATTTTTTCTAAGTTAGCATATTTAAAAAATAAAGTGACAAATAGACTGAAAGTAGATACGTGTCAGTCTATGTTATCCGCTTTAAATTTGTATCAAAATGACTTGGAAGATTGGATTCCAAGTGATGAATTGATTAATAAATATAGATTTACGTTTTCAAAAAAATTGATATTTAATAGTTGAAGAAACAACATAACACTGCAATTTATAAAAAAATGGATCTGTACCTGATATTAACTATCTTCCCATCAATTCTTTTATATGCTTTTTCTTCGAGGTTTTTTCGTAACTTAATTTTTTTGGTAAAAAAGTAAAATAATCCAAGTGCCAAATATTTATGTACATATACTTACATATATACATATCTCTATCTATTTAAATGTAAAGTTTTTTTGTATCAAATCATATTATGAACTATTTTTTGTTTTTGTAAGTATTGTTATTACACTATTTTAAGCTCGTTTTATTTACAAGTAATTAGTAACTGTTTTTGTATAAATAATTGAAATAAAAATTTTATGCAACAGTTCATTATCGTTTACTTGCAAACAAGACATGTATTTTCACGATATATGTATATATATACATATATATATGTATATATATATATGTGTGTTTTTCCCAAACAATTTGTATTATATACCTATAATGTATTTTTTTAATAAATATGAAGTTTATTTTTTGTTATGTTTAGTTTTCGATGAAAATAAATTAATAAATACATACTTTTTTTTTTAAATTTTCCTGTTTTTAAAGTTGCCCCTTTTTTTCTCAGAATTCCCCTTTTTGTGACACTTTTTTTTTGAAAATCCCCTTTTTGTGCCCCTTTTTGAAAATTTTGAACGGTAACACTGACCACAAAATATTAACAGAACCAGTGATCAGCAGTGATGCCAACTTTTTGAGAGCAAAAAGCACTTTAAAATTTAAAAGAAGCACTAAAAAGCACTATTTCGAACAAAAAACAAGCGTAAAAAAGCACTAAGCCATTTTTACAATTTAATAAAACACAAAACAAGTTGCATTTGGCTGTGCCGAATATTACATACCTCCAAAATTTAAAAAAAGGCGACAGCGTTGATGAGTGACCATTTTTTATTATTATCTTCAATAAAAATAATATCATCCAAATCATTTCGATCATCATCAGCTGAGTTTTAATTTTCCACAAAACAGTTTGAAAGTAATACAGTGCGAGCTCGATTTTCGTAACTCAAAAAAATCTGGCCTGTTGCAATTTCTGAAAATTTGCAATGACCGACCATTGTTTATAAAACTTAATCACAGCCCATATTTTAATAAAAAACCTTCTATTTTACCGTTTAAATAAATCTAAATTAAAATCGTGCAAACTTTAAGACAATTGGCGTATCATGTAACTTTCTTAAAAAATATTGATGTTATCCAATTATTTTAACATATGAACGCTTCTGAATAAAGCATACACATAAGCTGTAAATAGAAAAAAATGTATGTTTGTATTCCGATACTTAGTCAAACCTTTTTGCAATAGCACTAGAGGTTGAAGTGCACAACACGCGGTTATATGGAGACGAGTGTCGTGCGTTTGAAAACTAAAGATCATGAAAAATGGCAGATTACACAACGCTAATTGTAAAAGCATTGTCTGTCAGCTGTTTTTAATTTTTTTACACTTAGCTTTTATCAAGTAACGACTTTTTTGTTTTTACAGTTTGCGTTCCTTTGTACAGTTTTCGACTGCATGTTTTTTAACTTTTCGATACCGTTTTCTACATGACTCAAACTCTTTGTTTATTTCCATTCACAATCGCTAATATTTTCTAAGCAATTTTTTACCAAATCCGTTTGGACAAAACAGCTTCTTTCGAAAGAAGTCGTTTTTTCAAAAGCAAAGTTTGAAAAACTTACCACTTGTCTGGAACAAATTGATTTTTTAAACAGTTTATTGCTAGCCTTCGTTGCTTGAGCTGCAAAACTATCGATAGTCGGCCCAATCGATAGTTTCGATAGTTAGCTTTAAAACTATCGATAGTATCGAAAAGTTTATATGTGCCACTTCTGTGGACTCGGTAGTCAATGAAGGTGGTAAAAAATGAAAAAGGTTTAAAACTTCATTTACTGAAAACGTTTTTCAGGTATAAACCCCAGCATATTCATTTTAAATTTCAGTGTCATCTATAGTTTATAATTAATATAAACTTTATTTAGATGTAGATACGGTTAATTGTCATCAGGGTTGTCCGTTTTTTTCATCTTCGACGTCAAAATATTCAACTTAAGTCTAGAAAATAAAAAGGTTATTTCGTAACCCTTGCGTTGATAATTTATTTATGTAAAATTTTTTGAATTTTCAAAAATTTTTATAAAAATTTTCAAGGAAGTAGATTAATTTCTTTTACAAAATAACCCCATAAATTTTTTTAAGACCCTTCGTAAAGAAAAAAAGACAAACAGGCAAAATAATTGCCACATTTATCGATAAAACAAAACTTCTAAGATCCCTGGTTGCATGTTTAACATTATTTTAATATGCAAATTAGTGCACAATTCTGTGGCAGTTAGGAAAATGTGCTTTAGTCTATTTTTTAAGTTTTAAAGGCGATTTTTGAAAATTTACACCTATTCCAAAATAATCTTCACTTATCTGCGGTTAAATGTTTTTTTATAGTTTTTGTTTCTAAACATTCCTTATGTCACAGATCGGAAGTAAACCTAAGTTTTTAATCCAAATATTATTACACATTGAAAAAAGATATGTACACCTGTGTGCAATTTTGATTGTGAAGAACTCAAGGGTGCAATTATTTCTAGTTGTTGTTGCATGTACTTTTGAACATGAAGATAAAAAAAAAACTCAAATTTAGGTTACATTTTCCTTTTTTCCAAAGAACAAGAAAAGTTTATGCACTGCTTAATACTTGCATCGAATGAGTTGTTAAAAATGTATCGTTGATAGCATTTAATCAGCTTTGCAGTTACTTTTAAAATTTTCCGATAGTATCGATAGTGATAAAAACTATCGATAGACCGCCAAAAATAAAACTATCGATACTATCGATGGTACTATCGATTGTTTTGCAGCTCTATTCGTTGCAACAAACCCTCTTGTATCAATAGAGGTGCTTTTAATAAACGAAAGTTTAAAAAAAGTTAAGTCTTATATTAAGACAAGTGTTTTTCTAAAAACGAAAAAGGAAAAAAGAAGCTGTTTTTAAACAATAAATTTAAATATGTGAAAATGGACCAAAGTAAAAAAGTTGTGACTATGGGCAAAAATGTAAGAAAAAGTCCCGTAAATATTCCTTTGTTTGCGGCCAAAAAACATAAAATAGAACAATCGGCCGAAGGACATGTTGCTAACGATGGACAGAATCCCTGTGAGACAATAACATCTTTTAATATCGGTATTAGTGGTGATATGTTAACACAACTGGATCACCTACAAACCGGAGCAAGTAACGAGGCTAAGAACTTGGAAAATGAGGAAAATGATGAAGAAACCGATTTCGATGATTCTGAATAGATTCCGTCAGAGGATTCGCTTGTGGATACAACGTCGTAGAGCATTAGAGATATGGCTGCTATATTATAATCTAATCTTACCGAGTCAGACTTGCCACAATCTAGCAAAGAACAACTTGTTGATATGCCTACAATTTCAAAAAGCTTGAATAAATTAAACAAAAATTTGAGAAAAGAAAACTATACATATCGGAATAAAAAAGCACCTGCCAAGATATTTGATGCAATAGGACAGTGCAAAAAAATCTGCCACAACAAAATTAATTCTCAGCAGCAAGAAGACATATTTAAAAAATACTGGAATCTTTGTGATTATAATAAGCGTCGTCTTTACATTTCTAACATGATTGACATTCAAACTAAAAAATCCGAGACTTTTGTGAAAGCATTGAATTCCCGGAATCGGCAGTATGTTTATTTGTACCACTTCGAGATATATGAACAGACAAATCGATTGTGCAAAAAGTGTTTTTTGAAAATATGTGGAGAAACGGATTCGAGCATCAAAACCGTAAATAGGCTTAAAATAAATCAACTATTTTTCATATTTTTCAGGTGAAAAATTCGAGTGGAAACAGGTGCGTTGTATGCGGTACGAAAAAAGCAAACCCGGAATTCTGCAGTACAAATCATCACTACACCCAGAAAAAGGTTTTAAGCAGCTAGACATTAACTCTCGCCGTCAAAAGGTCCCGATTCCAAAATTGCAACCAAGTTACAAATCTCCATTGGCCATATCACAGAACAAAAAACGCGATTTATTGGATATGCTGCCACTGATAAGTACGCATCAACACAGTTTTTATAAAAACATTAAGGCTGAAGTAGAACGTTCATTTGAAATTGATCCGGATCTTGAAGAAGAAGAAACTCAATAACGATACGTTTAGTGTACAAATACTGCAAAATATGATTTTTTATTGTTTCCTTATTATTATAAGTTTATTTCTTTTATTTAAAAGTGAATTTTTATGTTTTAATTGAATTTTATTGAAAATGAATGTTATTGAAAATTGTTATAAAAGCATATTGTACCGAAAAAGTGGTGTAATTTTTTTTAATTAAACCGAAATATGTTTTGCCAAATCAACTTCTTTCAACTTTTTTTTTATATTTCATCTTCACAAAGCAACTTGTCTTGACTTAAGCGACTAAGATCATTTAATAATTTAAACAAAACAATTTTGACAAAACGACTTGCATGGTAGAAGTTTTTGTTTAAAATCCATTTGACAAAAAATCTTATTTTTTGTTGTTGTAGTTTTTAAGAAAACTATTGCTTCTAGAAGGGGGGAAAAAATCGCAAAATGTTCATTAAGTATTAGTGTGTAATATTCAATTATACGATTATATTCATTTTCTAAACAATAACTTTTGTAAGTCACTTTAACAGTTTTTTTGCTCTACTGAAAAGTTGTTGATTTAGAAAGAAGTTGTTTTGTCAAATGTCCACAGATATGTGTTTATTAATTTTATTTTCATCGAAAACTTAAATATACATACATATATCGTGAACAGTGCTTCCACAACCACAGCGTTGCCGTTGTGACACTAAAGTATCACTTTTGACCAGTGCTGCCACAACCAATACAATTTTTACAACCAAAATTTTTGAAAAAGTTACCAAATGTAAAAAAATGTAACCAAATTTAAAATGACTTTTATTTATTGAGAATTCTTTTACATATTAAAAAAATAACGAGATGCTTAATTAAAAGTATTTATTTATTTGAGACTTTTTCCGTAAAAAAATTTTTAATTTTACAAGAGTTAACCCCGTAAAATATCCATACAAAATTCAACATATTGAAAGTTCATATATTGAATATTTTTTAAAATGCCAAAAATGGAAAATTGTTTTTTGCTTTGTAGCTGTTATTGGCAGGACTGTCAAATGTGGCGATTTCTTAATCATTCTGTCGGTTGAAATTCACGTTTGGCGATATGCGAAATGCATTTTATGTAAATATTTTCTAATTCACATACAAATATCTAAAATATTACAAAACCTTTTTTCTCTTGTTTGTACATTTTATTTCAAATTTATAATTCTATAATAAGAATAACTGATTCATAATGGTTATATTTGATACATTTTGTGAATCATTGTAAAATATTATGGCTAATATAAACAAATTCGACTTTCTTAACGTACATTCAATGGGGAAAAAGTAAATGACTGACAGCCAAATTTTTTTTTTTTACCAAATAATAATCATAACCCTCAAATCAAGCTCAAAAAACTTACGTAAGTTACCCTTGTATGTGGTTTTTACACATATGCAATGTCCGTATACTTTGCTGCGGCTCCATAGCTCGTTTGTTACTAAAGTCCTGATTTACGTACATAACATTAATGACGTACTTATCCGGTTTGTGATCAACATCAAACCCTATAAAGCTGGTGTGTATTTTATATTAGCGCTCAATTTATAAAACATAGATTGCATGCAGTTCGCAACAATATCAAAAATAATCACACTTTTCCGACGGAAAATTTAGCCTCTAGTGCAAAATACGTAGTAACTACATGTGTGTGGAAAACCCAAACGAGGATAGCTTACGTAAGTTCTAAAATATTTTGTTACTAAAAAATATTTTTAGTCAAAAAATGTGTTTTTTTGTACTTATTAGATATTCTTTAGTGTACCTCAACAATTTTTTTGTTTATCGTGTAAAAATGATTCCTTTGGTGTGGTTTTTCATACAAGGGTGATTTAAAAGTAAAAAAACATTAAATAAATATGCATACCAACAAGTTATAAACAGTAAAATTTCAAATTTCTTAAAACTTACAGCCATTTCTCGAAGAACATTCCATAAATTTTAAAATTATATTGATAAATCAATGTAATTTTGGAAAATCTTTAAAATTCCTATGTGTTTTTTCAAATATGTATGTAAATATACTTCTGGAAATAACCTAAATTCGGAACATTCAACTTATTTTCAAGTTTTTAGAAACACTAAAACGACTTTTGTGTAATTTTTCAGAAATTTTCTGAAATAGATTCCGCATGATTTTATGCACTTCCTACTTTAATGCCCGTAATTTCTGCAAAAAGAAAGCTGGCCGTGTTCGTATTATTTATTTAGACTACATGTTTTTACCTTCAGTTTTATTTTAAAATATGGCAGCTTTTACACCATAGATTTCTATACACAGCTAGATTTCTTTTGAAGAAATTACGGGCATAAGTACTACTTATCTTTACTACTCTTAAAATCAAGAAAATTTACGCTCCTTTATTTAAAAAAAATAATTGAAATTTTCCATTGATTAAAATTTCATTTGTTTTCGATTTCAGAACATGGCGTTTTAATATAAAAATCACAAATAGCAATATTTTTTCACCAAAAATCTTAAAAAAATTATTTGGTTGCTGTTTTGAAAAGGGATTTTTTGTTTTCGATAAAATATAAAGAACTTCAGTTCCTTGGTAACAAATAATGAAAAAATCGTAGTTCACAGTACAAATTATTCCGGCTCGTAAATAATTGTATCAAGAAAAAATAATCGTACGTATTATTATTTTAGAAAAAAGTAACCAAAATGAAAAAAAATATTCACATCTCCACATTGAAAAATAATAACCAATTTTGGTAATGCATTTTTTTTTTAAGGAATAAGACTTTGTTGTTGGCCGAATGCCATTATCATAAACCAATTGTGGTGTGCCTATATGAAATAACTATTAAGAATTTTATTTAAAGACATCAAATTTTCGAATCGGTGGATTTAAAAGCTTTTTCAAGTTTCTAGTATGATACATTGCTTCTAAATCCATTGTAGACCGAATATTTTTTCCCCTCTAGAAATAACTTTTACCCCCAACTAATATCATCAAACAAATCTATGGTATAAATTTTAATTTATTATTTTTTCTTCTTATTATAAATATATTCAAACTTAAAATTGTGTTTGGTATAATTATACTTTATGTTGGGTTGTAACCATTTTTTTTTTAAACAGGTTCCTCTGTTAGTGCATATTTTAACGATCAGTGTAAAAAAAAAGAAAAACTGAAGCAGGTGTTTTATTCAAAACACTGACAGCGGAATTCGTAAATGAAGGAATCGTTAGTTGGGTTCACAACTTTTTTTGTGTGTACACTTTGTTTTTATGGGGTGTTGATGCAACCTAAATGTTCCTATTTGTTTTTTAATTTTGGTTTTTTGATGTTTTCTATGCGATTTAAACATTATTTTCTCACTTCCGGTTGGTTTGGTTAGTGTGCTTGTGTGTGTGTGTAGTGGCTGGGTTATATAGTTGGTAATGTTTGTTTGCAATTGAGTTTGGCTCTTTTTGTAAGTCCGTCTGTTGGCTTTATTTTGACCTAAACAAAGTCTAAATGTTGGGTGCCTGCTAATTAGGGTTGCCAGATATCAAAACTCAAATAACTGGGCAATAGAGAAAATTCACATGGATTTCGAAAAAATATCTGGACAATTTGAAAATGCACTAAACTATATGAAAAAGTAAAATTTTACTTACGTAACACTTTAAATTCAGTCTTTTGTCATATTACAAAATTATTATCACCGCGAATTCACTACAAGTGGCAGCGAAAAGCCTGCTGACTTTGACACTTCGAAACAATTTGTCTTGGTTTCATAATGTTTTATTTAAAATTAGTTGACATTTCGAGATGTAACCACTAACAATGAATGCAATGCAAAAAACATCTGTTGTTTCTGTGGTTTCCATGTTATGGAAATCGAGCGAAACTGAAATCAATGGAGATGTTTAGCAAAATTTTAGATAATAGGTATTACCGTCGTTTTTTTATTTTAAGATAATTTAAAATTAATTTAATTATTAGTATTGTGGTTATTTTGTTGAACTGTTCTATGGGTTTTAATCCAAATTTTGATATTTTAATTAGGCTTAAGTTCATCAAATTTAATTTTCATTAAATTATTTTTATGAAAAAAAAGAATTTTACAACATGAAATTAATTAAAATTTATTGATAATTTTTTATTCTTGACTGACCTGAGATTCGAACCCAGGCGTTTTACGGACATTTAATTTAAGATAAGCTGTACTCATAGTTTGAAGTATGTATATAAAACAAAATTGTTTAATGAACTTTAAACACTGCATCGTTTTCAAAGTTAGTTCGATTTTGATTTCACTCGAATTCAAACATGGCTGATAACTATTTGTTTAGCCTCATTTATATTTTTTTTTTTTTTATGAATAACTTTACTACTTTAGATGTAAGCAAACATGTATGAAACATTTTGCAACTTTTATCAAAATTTTGTGTTATTAAAATTGTAGACTTTATTCAGTTATATAGGAATGAATTCTTGTGAGTACAATTTACACTGGTCTACAAATTTGGAAAAAAAACAATTAACTGCAGAAACAAACCATGTTTTTTAACTAATCTGGGTGCGCTGAATTCGAGTCTGGCATTAAAATTTGGCTATCGAACCGAACCAACAAAATACAAACGACGTTAAAATAACGCCATTCACTTTTGAAAATTCATTGATATGCAAGAAATGAATTAAAACACTGACATGAAATAGAGAAAACCCGATTACAGATTCGAATTCAGCCCACAAAATTATCCTAGGAAAGATATTGGATTGCTCCAGTCCAAAACCTTGTTGGCTAGTGTTATGAAAAATACTTGAAACCTTGCACAAAAAGAATTGCTAGTTGGCATGACTAACAAACGAGATCAGTTTATATTAATTTTATACGTTATTTCTATCGCATTTTTGAAAAACTGGACCGTATCTTATTAATTGGAAGGTCTGTCGGCAAATTAAAAATAGTTGCCTTACGATTTTGTTCTATACAAGATAATGATTTAATTATAAAAAAAAAATATATAATTAATAAAAAAGTAATTTTTCAAAATGAAATAAAGTTTTTTAACTGGATTAATTCCATTTTAGATGGAACAGTGATGTTAACCGTGCGGTAATTACCCTTTTTTAGGGTAATTTTGGGCCGCAAAATTGCTACCTTTTGCGTACCAAAAACTGGACAAGCTAGGTCATTCCCGTCCATCTGGCAACCCTACTGCTAATGGTTATTACTTATATTTTCTTTGTAACTTTGGCTTTTCTTTCACATTAATGGATTTCCTTTGAGAGTTTTCGCTTTTATTATTTGTATTCCTGAAATTACATTTCATTCTTCTTTATGCAATTTTAATTGATTCCCATTATTTATTAAAGAAATTCCCACGCTAGTCAAGTAACGATCTGTTTCAATTTAAATACAGAATGATTAATGTTTTCCTAAGGTCATACGAGTCTATAAGAAAATTAACATACGGATTTACATAATTTCATCTGATAAGTTCGATCGTGTTGGGCCAAACAATGAAAGAGAGAACGAATAACTTGTTGGTCAAATTTCATCGAGATAAGGAATATTTCTGTGTTTTAAATAGATCTAATTCAAATGTGGATGAAGTTATTGGAATGAAATGAAAAATTTAATAACAAAAAAAAAAAATAAATAAAAAGATAAGAGATTTTTTTTCATTATTTAGTTGTACGAGAAACACACAGAAATTATTAATATCCCTCTCACTGTTGTTTAACATTATTATTTTTACAAATAGAAACTGGGAATTATTTCCTTCCGAAGGTTACTTTATATTATATTCAAAATTTTTTATTTTTCGAATTTATTCTATGAGCTAAATTTCAGTTATGTATTTTATAAAGTCATTTCTGAAAAATTTAAGGAATATGACTATTACAAAAAAGCTTTATAAAATACATAACTGAAATTTAGCTCATCAAAATAAATTTGAAAAATAAAAAATGTTGAATACATTATTATTTTCATAAGATTCAAAGTGTTGGCCTTTACTAACTCTGGCCATTTCCGATCTTTCTTGTTAAAGATGGATTTCGCACCAAAAGAACTGCTTTGCTTTTGATGTTGGAATCGTATCAAGCCATTTTGTAATCTCTTTATTCCGTTAGGGCGTGCAATACCGAAATCATAGAAATTCAAGCGTGTTTCGAAATTCAGAATCTTTCCAAGTTACGATTTCGTTAAACAATCCAATCCGTAAAGTGCTTATTATATGCCAAAGAAAATAACGGGTGCGCCATCTAATGTTTTTTTTTTTTGGGTCCGCCATCTAACTTTTTTTTCCAACTAGTGCTTATTTCGTGAATGGTAACACTTAGCTCATGTCTGATTTGACAGATTTGACAGTTTAATCCTTCCGCTGAACGAATATGGTTGTGTATACGCTTGAACAACGCTGGGAAATATTGCGACATTACTTTGAAAATCATGGTAATGTTGCAGAATGTGTGCGAAAATTTTCGTACGGATGTAGGAAGAAGAGAGGCACCGTCAGCTCCCTATGTTCGTTATCTTGTGAAAAAAGTGAAAGAAACTGGCATCCTCATCGATAAACCAAAGCGTGAAAAGCCAAAAACAGTGCGTACACCCGAGAATATTGCTGCTGTGGCAGAAAGTCATTGAGACGAATTTTGCATAAAGACCTTGCCGAGGCAGCCATTTGAATTAAATTATTTTCCATTATTAACCGGAAGGATTGTACTTTCGAATAAAAAAAGAAATTTGAGAAAATATTCAGTAGTTTTTTTTATAGAATTTTCAAAAAAAAAAAAGTTATTTGGCGGACCCTTTATATACATGAATAGATTCTTTTAAAGTTCAAATATGTAGATCTATCTGTAGGTAAACAGCAAGAACTCATTTTTACCAATAATATTTTTATGGAAAATCGGGTGTGCTGGCCTTTTTTAAGTTTTCTTCAGAACTTTGTCAAAAACCACGATTTTCTTCCCTTTTAAGGAAATAATTTAAAAGCGAAATGGTCAAGCTTTTTTTTTTTGGTGTACAATGACTTCAAGTTTTTGCAATGCATTTGCTCATTTATGCACCCTACTTTCACATTTTTCGTAATTTTTCTATAAATTTTGTAAATAAAACTTTTATGAAAATGAAACAAACCAACGACGCAATTTGAAATATCAATTTATTCTAAATAACTTAGAAACAAATATTTTTGAATTCGCTCTTACCGTTCCTGAATTAGACCAGTTTTGAGCTTTGCACACAGTTTATGATATTATTTCTCATACCCAACAAACAAATAAAAATCAAACGTTTTACTTTTACCGTTCTTACGATGTAGTTCTATGCCCAGCAATAAAATTTAAAAATCAGTGTTAGAAGTAGTGACAGTGATGTAAGTGTTTTTGCATTTTGGCGAAATCACTGCAATCTTGCAAGGACAAAACAAAATTCGATGCCTTGCTAGAATTTAGTGCAGTTAGCCGGGAGTAACAGTAACAGTAACCTTACTGTAAAAAAGTAAGACCAATCTATTTCTTACAGATGCTTTACAAACAACAAAATGAAGCAGCTGATTTGCAACGTTACTGTTACTCCCGGCTAACTGAGCTTTTAGTCTAATAAAGCAGTTGGATAACTACAAAATGATTAATGAAGCAGTAAAACGCCTCACGTTAAAAACTTTTCTACGTCATCAGTGGTACTTTACCCCAAAATTGGTTACCTTTGAGCTGAATGGCAAAAAATATACATACGCCAAGTAGCGAGAACGAAGTAGTAAATTTTATCAGAAGTGAACCTTAAACACAAAGAAATTCAAGGGTTCGTTTCCAAAACCGGTCACATCTTCTAAAACTGATTTTCAGAATTTATTGCAGAGCATATACCACGTCTTAAGAACCCCAATAAATGATTTTCAAACAAAGCAAAACAAAACGTTTGATTTTAATTTGTTTGTTGGGTATGAGTAATAATATTATACGCTGGGTACAAAGATGAAAACCGGTATAACTCAGGAACGGTAAGAGCAAATTCAAAAATATTTGCTTTTTAATTATTTAGAACAAATTTATATTTCAAACTGCATTGTTGGTTTGTTTCATTTTCATAGAAATTTTAAAAGTTATACAGCGTTATTTACAAAATTTATGGACATAAATAAGCAATGCATTGCAAAAACTTATTTTTTTGGCAAAAAATAGACTTGAGCGACCTCTAAAACTCTTCCGAAAAAAATCTCAAAAATACTCTACCCTATCAGCTCTTCAATTATGCTTGAGCACCCATGAAAATCCAAAAAAAAAATTCATTATGCGGCTCATACACTTGCAATAAAATTGTTCAATTTTACATATTGTACGATTTTATCGCTAATGTGTGTGTGATATTTGATGATGGCACAATATATTAGCAACAATCAAAAGACTTTTGATTTTTATTGCACAGCGAAAATAATGTGAAATGTAGCCAACACATTTTACAATGCTGTTTATGTTATTCGTATAGGTTATGTTCACCTTTTTATTGAATGAATGAAAACATTGTGCGACTTATTGCATAATATAGGACAGCATTGACATAATATGGCGAACATTCAATAATATTGCAAGTGTATGGTCCGCTTAATGT
Organism: Pollenia labialis; assembly: GCA_949318255.1. Lineage (NCBI taxonomy): Eukaryota > Metazoa > Arthropoda > Insecta > Diptera > Polleniidae > Pollenia > Pollenia labialis. The sequence goes on along the minus strand of OX439143.1, from coordinate 34,889,517 downwards.
ACATATTTTCAAAAATAATATTTGGTTTTTTTTTTAATACAAAAAATAGAAAATCCGTACTCCAAACTTGTATTTATTTGTCTAACACGAGCACGTTTCGATATTTGTAACGCACTCGAGAATCTTTGTTTCCATTAAATCCACATGATGACAGCTACAAATGATGTAGAAAAGAACAAAACAAAATGTTACAAAATGTTAAAAATTAGCCAGTGAAATTTTGATTTTTTTTCCATTTTAAATTTAAAGAGGGAGTCGGCAACTGCAGTTTTACACGACTATTGAAGTACTTGTCATGTTTTTCTAAATATAATTTGTTTGTTTTTATTTTTTGAAATGATTGAATTTGAAAATTGTTTAGACAATATTGTAAAATGATGTCATGAATATAAAGAAAAAGAAATTAAGTTCACCTAAAGTCAATGAGTACTTTTTGAAATTGTAAAAAAAGTATGTTTACATTTCTAAAACATACGGCCAATATGAAAACTTATTTTTTTTATGTTTTTGATACATAAAACCACTAATTACAAAAGGGGAGAAGGGGACACCTTTCTTTGTAACAAACAATAGGCATTAAAACAAAATTTTAGATAGAAAAAAACGAAATAAGTAATCTTAAAAGTATGTGTACATGAGGGGATTTACAGCAAATCAACTTTAGTCACAAAAAAAACTGAGACGTTTTATATGAAATGTTTTTTAAAGGAGACGGTCTCCCAAGAAATAAAGTAAAATTAAATGAAATTCAGAGAATATATATTTTAAAATTTTTTAGATATTATATCTTATAACAAAAATTTCTTAAATGGCAAAGTTGTTTAAAAAAAAATCTTTTCATTATGTACAATTAAATTTTACTTTCAAAGGTCAAGAATCATAAAGTCAGGTTTATTACAAACCTAGTGGAGATTAAAAACCAAGCACCCAAGGTTCGATCCTTGGCAGAGGGCGAACAATTTTTATCATGGTTTTCGAGTTTCAAAAAACAAAACAATCCATCCAAGAACCCCCTGACCTCATGGCAACCGCCTCCACTGAGAGAAAAGGTATGAATCAAAGATTAGCCAGGTTCTCCACCCCTACACCAAATACACGAAGGGAGTTATGGCTTTTCAAAAAGCCCCCTGGCCCCCCTCCCTCCTGGAAAAGATGATAACATAATGGCAAAGGTTAAGCAGCCACCACCCCGGGGAGAAAGGTAGGCATTTATGATAAGCAAGGTTCTCCATCACTACACCAAATACACTTAGGGCGTTGTTTCTAGGCAACGACAGATGGCAGCCCCTATGATCTACTTGGCTGGAACAACAACCGATGTACGAATCCGCTACAAGGCAAAAAAAACCCTACTGAATGGATCGATACTCCAAGAACTAGGGCAGTGAAACTGCATGTTAGATGGAGATGCTTTAAGGAAGCCATATCCTCCTAAAGGGGTAATGGAAAAAAAATAAATAGAGATTAAATCCAATATGCTAGAAAAAAAAATAAAGGTTAAATCCAATATGCTAGTATCTCGCAATAATGGAAAGTGAACTAGTTTTTCGTAAAATGATCGCAATATAATGTGAAGCATGTATTTCTGTGTCCTAGATTTTTTCACAATTCAATAAAAAACGTCGCACTAAAGACAATATTTTGAGAAGGCAGCTCAAAATATTTTAAAATTATGCCACTTATTTAAAAGTAAATGCCAGGGAACGTCGGGAGCCAAAAAATTACAACTCTGTTCTAACTGTGTTTTAATTGAAGTTTTTGATATTTAAATTAAGCCTAAGCTCATCAAATTGAATTTTCATTTAATTATTTTTAGTAAAGGAAGGAGTTTACAACATGAAATAAATTAAAAAAAAAATTTATTCTTGACTGGTCACGGGATTGAAGTCAGGTCGAATATACCTGTTTCGAAAATAACCACATTCCCATCATCAGAATTCTTTGCTGTTTTACCGTTTGTGCCACTGCGGCGCCTGCCAGTCTATAGTCAAACATCAATCTTTAACCAATAATATTAGTGAATCGAAATTTGCTGTAATTGATTACATATCGATTCTCAATTTAATTAACATGTTTCCTCCTTACAACTGTTTTTCGTACTTTTTGCTAAAACTTTTTTAAAAATTTCCAAAAATTTCCTTTTAAATGACAATAAAGTTTTTGTTTGAAGAAATGTTTAAGCAAAATAAATTTTTATTATTCTCTTAATTAAAGCTATTAGTGCTTAACGAATAACCCCCGTATTCATAAACGATTATTTAATTAAATAATCATTTATTGAGGGAAATTTTCATATAAAGGTTTTGTGTCTTCAAGAATTTTAAAGAATGTCCCGTAAAAAGATCCAAATTGCCCGAAAATCTCCTACTTAATAAACATAACTCCTTTCTGTCAAAACACGTCAAATAAATCTGGCACCATTTTGAAGCCGGAATCTTCCTCTACACCACGTATATCCGCCTGTGTGAACCTGAAAAAAATTTCTGAGCAAAAGCTTTCCAAAAAAGATTTTTTTTGTTAAGATTTTCAACGTTCTTTTTTTTAAATATTTTGGCCTTCTAAACACAAAACTAAAGGTAAAAATGTTTTATGAAATTGCAGTTTGGTCCCATAATTTGCCCTACCTCTCCCCAGGAATATGTATTATCACCCAACTCCTCCATTAAACGACCGATTTAAATTGTTCTTTTTTGAAAAGTTTTGCTGGCAGTTTAGTTTTACATTTTTTTTAAATTTGGACGGGCAATTTGGTAAAAATTCACCTTCGTACTTCTTGGATTAATTGGGTGAAAAATATTTAATTTATGATCGGGGGGATATCAACAAATCTCAACTAAATTTTAAAAACAGTTAGTTGGTTTGCTCATTATTGGTTTGACCTACCGACCATTTTTAAAAAAACATTTGAGTTAGGTATGGGGTATATATATTTTGGATACCCCCTTGCTTAATCCAAAATCGGTTTCACGTAATTTTTTATGGTTTCTGAGATATTAAGCATTCATTTTGCTCCATATCAACTATTTTAAAGTTTATTAAGTATTGGGTTGCTCTACACGACACTATTTGCCGAATGCAGAAATTCCTTATACAAAAACTTAAAAAATAAATGTTACTCTTGCTTTGCTACATTATCGTAAGAAAAAGTAAAGTAAAGTTCACTCTTGATTTGCTGCTTTGCCGTATGAAAAAAAGTAGTTAAAGCAAAATAAACCGTCAACAACTTAATACACAGCATTAAGTATACTTATGCAGTACAAAAATCTACATATTTAAATAAATTTAGAAAAGTGGCGTATGCATCACAAAACAATAATTTTAACTTTTAACAAAGTGATATTTACTTTTAAGTTAGTTCATGAACGTTCACAAAAATTAATATTTTTTTTAAAACATTATTTTTAGAAAACTTATGGTGTTTTCTTTTCTGACAATAATGTTCCATGTATGCTTCCATTCGCGCGGGGTTTTGTTCTATTCTTACAAATATATGCAAAAATGTGAGAAGTTGTCGTTTTCCTTTCTAATGCTAGGAACACAACTGGGACGAACGACGAATTTTTGGCCGCGCACATTCGTCGCCAATAACAAAACATATTTGTTTACATGAAAACACACACAATCACGGCGTCGGTCGAAATTCGTAATACGCGGCGACTTTGCAATAGATTTATATCTATTTTATACGCCGGCGAACGACGAACAAATCAGTACCAGGTGACCATTTTTGATTTTAGTTTTTTAAGTATTTTAGTATATAAAGTTACTTTTTTACTTTAATAATTGTGTTTTATTATTTTATCGCATTTCAAATAAATATACAATCTAGATAACTATAAGAATAGTTTTTAATTCTGGTTTTGTTAATGTTTGTGTTTTTTAAGTAAATTTTTTTATTTGGTCACACTATTTCTCTCTCTTTGCACAAACAACTTTTTCAATTAGTAAAGGTGTCAGTTATTCGAATTTTTACCAAAAAAATTCGTCGTGCAGGGCGATATTCGTCGTTCGTCCCAGTTGTGTTCCTAGCATAAATATGTTGCAAAATAAATGGCAAATGCGTTAAGTACTTTTATATGCAAGCAAGTATTTTTTTATTAACTTTTTTCTTGTATTTGCGTATCATAGGGCTATACCTGGATTCAAACAGCGTCTTATGGTGTGGTTTTATTAATGTTAAGTGTGTTTTAGTTTTAAGTTCATTCTTTTTTTTTAGCAGAATCTCTCTGCCTGACATTGTTAACGTCGCGAGCAAACGTTATTTTATACATCTTAACGAAGTGTTCAATTATCAGGGTTGTGAACTATTTCTAATCAAAAAGGGCCGTGACCCCAATCAAAAAGCGCTAAATAGCGCTAAATAAAATTTAAATAAAATACTTAATGAAATGTTCAAGAACAATATTTTATTAATTACACTGGTCGTCAAAAAGAGATCGTTTTAAATAAAAATATATGAAATACAAAGATTTTACAGCGCTAAATTCAAATCCGTTTTCAGTTTTTTCTATCATGTCTAGTTTTTTTTATGAACTAGACTATTTTTCGACCGAAATAAGGCGGTTATGGTACATACATTTAATCATAATTTGAGAACTATTTGTGCGTTTTTGATCTTTTACGAATGATTATTTTCAAAATTATTTCTTAATTAGTGGCGACGATTTTTTCATGCAAATTAGTATTTACACATTTTTATCATTTATCAGAAATCCAGGTATATTATGAATAAAATAAGACATGAAATCATGAAGATGTTAACTAGACGTGACTGAATAAACTATTTGTATTCAACATGCTAAAGTCAATTAAAATCACATAATCAAGTTCTCTCTCTACACTGACTTTTTTTGGCTTTGCCCAACTGTGTTAATAAAACATTAAAAGTTTTAAAAAGGCTTTACTGATATTTCAGGAAAAGTAAAGTAATATAATTTCAAATATTCACGGAAAGAATTGTTTACTAAATCACCAGAAAATATGTCTTAAACCAAGAAAATGTTGCACTATTCTCGTCAAAGCCAAAAATTTCTTACTGTAAACATATGTGTGGCTTGGTTTAAGAAAAAGTAGAAACTTTTGATAGACTTGCCTAACATGTCTTTCCAAATAAAAATTAATTAAATGAAACCAAGTTTTTAATAAAAATAAGCTACTTTTGTATTCTTGTTTTAAGAAATTTTTGATCATACATATACCTACCAAAAAAATGAATTTGTTGATCATGAGTAAATATTTTTTATTTAAGAAAGTTCCACATAATACAAACAAAACAAGTTAAAATCAGGAAATATTTTTTTGGATTTTCTTGTTTTAAGAGAAGAAATGGATTTCTTTAGAAAATATCCTTCTTTCCGTGCAATAGTATGCATATCAGAGTACTTTATATCAAAAGTATTTGAAAAACGGAAACAAATTTTGGATTAATGTGTCTTGATTTAAATGTATTCAAATAAAAGTACAAAAATGTTGGGTATCTATGAAAGCGCTAATTCAGCGCTCTTTTAAAAAAAAGCGCTAAGGGAAAAATATGCGCCTTTTCGACAGTTAAAAAGCGCTAAATCTAGCGCCAAAGGCGCTAAATTGACAACCCTGTCAATTATACATACATCTTCCTTCTCAGTTTAACATGTAGCTTTTCCACTTACATTGTATATTAGAGCAAAACAATCATAGTTCTAAGATCATTTTATATAATTTTATTTTGATACTGTCGTTTTCGTATCTTAACATACATATGTTCTGAAAAGACTCAATAAAGATTTACTTTACTTTGTATTTGCGTACAATTGTGCTATTTTGTGATTTATGATCATTTGTAATGGGTAAAAATATTTTTTGGTCTTTCGTTTGTTTTACTTTTTTTTAATTATTATTTATTATTTTTGCTAAAAATTTTTAACAACAGTTGACTTTAATTATGAAAAATCAGAGTTGTTAACGGAATTCAAAGAAAATTTAATGCTAAAAATCGCTACAACAGTGGTAAATATCGCTTTAGTAAAAACTTTGAATTCAATATTTAACACGCTAAATACACATTAGTGTTGAGTGTTAAACGTAGCTATTATTTTGTTCCATTGTAAATTAGAAAAATGTATTGCTTTGTAAGGGTGCGTGTAACCTGTTAAATATATTGCACAAATATAATGCATTATTATTTTTTAGAAAAGAAAACTCCGTCAATGTAAACCTTCATTGTCGTTTGTCTCCAATACGGCTTTTTGGCATATGCGCCAAACCAATAATGTGCTGACGTCATACATACCAATATTATTTTTACTCTAAAGCGGCCCATACACCTGCAGTATTATTGTATATGATATCCGCCATATTATTTCCATTTTGTCCTATATTATGCAATAAGTCGCACAAAAATTTTATTTATTCAATAAAAAGGTAAACATAACCTATAGAAATAACATAAACAGCATTGTACAATGTTGCCAACACATTTCACTTTATTTTCGTTGTGCAATAAAAATCAAAAGTATTTTGATTGTTGCCAATATATTGTGCCATCATCGTATATCACATACACATTGGCGATATAATTGTACAATACGTAAAACTGAACAATTTTATTGTAAGTGTATGAGCCGCTTAAGCAATAGTTTCGAAATTCCCAAAAAGTAATTAATTCAATTTATAAAACTTCCATTTTAAGAGGTTTCAACCGTTTCTCTTTATGGAATTTTCTATCGTATAGAATAAAAACCAAAGTTTTCTAAATATGTATATTAAAAACCGTAGGCTATCGTAGAGCAATGACCGATATATTTATTTATATATATATTTTGTCCAATATAGCAAACTCAATTTGACCAAATCTAGCTTTCCTAAATTTTGTATAAAATTTTAAAGGGATACTTTCCCAAATGTTGATCATGGAAGGTATTTATGTGTGTCACGTTGTAAATACATTCACATATATTGTTTCCTTAATGGTTAATTTGATTTAAGTCCAACACAACAAAAACATTAAAGAATTTTTTCTTTTATTGCTGTTATGTTTTTTTTTATTCAACGTTACCTGGTCCTCCCTCCCCTCAAGGCAAAATCTTGAATATTTTATAGGTTGAAATTATGAAAAATCTAAAAAAATGCGTTCTTTAAAAAAAGAATATTTATTTTCCTTTACTTTGTACTCCTCCAGAACAACATCATGTTTTTATATACAGCCCGGACTATTTTTTCGCTACATATTTTTGCTATACAGATTTATTAGTGCTTTAGCTATTTTTGCATATTTTCGTGTAGGGTTTGCCTGTAAATATTAATCGTAATCGTGTCTTCTAATTGCAAAAGTTGGCATTTAAACTTTATTAAGCTTCTTACTGTCAGTTTTTAGAACGCGAGTACAAAAGTGACTCGTTTAATTAACATTTGAAACAACTACAAATTTTTAAATTTTGTTTTTGTTTTAAAAACAGGCCGTTACTTTTTTTAATAGGCTTACTGCCTGCTGGTAGAACACGAGTTCACGACTCGTTCGTTTAACTTGCATTTAAAACAACAACAAATTTTGAAAATTTGTTAGTTTAGCGAACGAGTCATGCGCTCGTGTTCTACAAACTGGCTGTTAGTCTTTTGACAAAAGCTTTTGTGATAAGTTTTATTAAATTATTTTTATATGAATTTTACATGGTTTGGCTGTAAACAGCCCGTTATATGAGCGGAAATCTTTAGATTACGTTTAACGGACCCCACGCATTTAAAGCGAAATTCTTAAACATTCTAGTTTCAAACTGAATCTACTCCTCATTAAGTCTCTCTCGTTAGGTCAAGCTTTTAATACGCGATAAATGCAGAATATTTAATTCTTAGTGTAGGCGGCGGTGCGCAGGCACTGGCAGGAATTTTCTTAGATTAAGGTGAACTTTAGGTACAACTCTGATCAAACGCTGCCTGAAGTACCTGTCTAAATTAAGGGAAAATTTAAGGATAATGCCACTTTTTGATGTTGCATAATCTGGGAAAATCATGTGCAGTCAATACCTGGAATCCGGCAGAGTTGAAAATGTACAGATCTCTTGAGATCGCGGCTAACGAGAGATCATATCTGGCACCACGGAAATTAGTAGCCTTTTGAGACTTCGATCCAAGCTGACTATTGGTTTAGGGCCCTTTTGGGATCACGTGGAGGTTCTGGTTTGGCCCTAAAGTGTCGAAAAGTCAGCTTCAAGGGCTGATTTTCGACCACTTGTGGAGAAGTTTGGCAAGCTGGCAGATTTCCCTTGGTGTCTGTTTCTTAAAAATTTTGTTTCCGAAAAGGATGAGTTTTTTAGAATAAAACAATCCAACCTTTTCGGGAGAAAAATTTTTAAGAAAAAGACACCAAATTGCATTTTTTTAAAATAAAATGTCACATTTTTTGTAGAAAAGAAAACACCATAAATAATAGGCAGTTGGTGGATACGGTCATAAGAGTTGCACAGGTCTCTCGCAAAACTTGGACTTCAGCGAAGAACTATTCTTCAATAGAAACCATTTACGACAAACCCTACTCTCATATATTTATTTTTTTTTTGCAAATATGCTAAAAACTGATTCTGTTAATGCAAAATGTAAATAAAAAGAAAAATTGCATTTATGTATTTGAATGTGGTGCAAAGTAGAGTCTGTGTCAGTCCGTCCATTTAACAAGTCGACCCATTCACTTTATACTTGTAGCTGTTTCTTGTTTTTTTTTTAAGCTGCAGGCCTGATAAAAAAGTAAGTACCACAATAAATGCGAGTACGTACGATCATCATTGTAAAATTTTGTTTAATTTTTTTTTTAATACTTTTGTGATAATCCTTCCATAAGTAGATTCCATTCCAAAAATAGATCTCAAGTACTCAGACTGGCGTCTTCAATACTTTTTCATAATTTTTTTTTTTTGTTAATTTTGTTTTTGCCGTTTCATTTGGCTGGTATTTTTTTTAATGATTTTTTAATATGCTCTATTTCTAGGCTGAATGACGACTTAGAGACCGAAAGTATTTTTGTTTTTCTTTAATAATAATCTATTTTTTGCCTTTTAGTCAAGAAGTGTTTATTTATAATAATTTTTTTATAATTATTAGTGGGATTTTCCTCAATTCATAAACAAATAAGAAGGAGAAGACCAAGATGAATCTAAAAAAAATATTTATTTATCAAATTCGATATGTTCATGGAGAACGCTTTCAGTATGGTTGCTGAAAATTCAAAAACATTATGATATAAAGTCACAACCATTTTATGATTCATTCCCTTTTATGTCTTTAATCATATTTGGGAGATTCACAAGGTGTGCTATCCAGTCATATCGTCGTAATGTCCTAAATAATATTTTACAATTGTTTAAAATAAATGTTGTTGTATTTTAAACAAAATAAAAATGTTAATGCTTTGTTTATTGATTCGTTATAACTGTACAGTAGAAATCTTAATTATAAGCGGAAACCCACAGCAGTCCTATATATGTCATGTAATTATTTTTGGACATATGACTTTACAACTTTATGACTACCTTGTGGAACCCCCAATTATATTTTCCCGCAATCATATTATGGTTTTTTACAGCCCTAAGGGCCATTATTAAAACTTGTAAATATGTAGTTATTTTTAGGACGCTCTCTGACAGATAAATAGTTTTTGTTATTACAAGTTAATATTTACCTAAAAACTGTCTAAAAAGCTAACATCAGGTTTATTCTCATGGTAACTTTCCAAGTTGATTTTAAGAATTTCTGCTGAAAGTATGGTAACTTCAATGACAGTTCTATGTTAAATTAAATTATTTAAACACAATTTAACACAAAAAATCAAACAATTTACCATAAAAAAACAAAATTAAAGCACAAAAAAATGAATTTCAGCTTTCAATTAAAGAAATAAACAAAAGTAAATCGTTGCCACTACGTATTTTAAATAATCAAAAGTAGTCTACTGCAATGTTGCCACAGTGTATAAATTACATTTTTCATATCATCGTATCAGGAACTGTATCATTGGATTGTAATAATGGCATTTTGCTCTTTTTTACATGCAATTACACAGTGCAACACGGACAAAACTACGTGATAAATTTTTCAATTTTGCGGCTACCTCAACGCTACCTGAACGGTGTTAGGAATCATTCCTAGTTCATATGCTCTAGAAAATTGTTAATTGAGATCTTAGGTACATTTTTTTGGTGGGTTGTTTCCTTGAATTTTTAACGGTTGCTACCTATGGACCTGAACCGGGGAAAAAAGGAAAAAAAAAAATCGAATTTTTTTAAGTCTTTTGCGATTTTGATCTTGAAGATGAAGTTGTTTTGATTTTATATATTCACAATTTTTGTTCTTTACAACAAGAGCTACAACTTTGTCTCAGATGGTAAAATTCCGAACGGTTTGCAAGATATGAGCCTGAGAAAATTATCACTTTTATGCAAAAATTACACCGAGGCCCAAAATCTTTGGTGGCCCATGAAAAAAAGTGCATGACTTTGGGCAAAACTGGGAGACACGGGCCTTTCTTTAAGTCTTTTATCACGTAGTTTGGTCCGTATATGGTTATTGTTTCATGACTAAAAAAAAACGTTGAAAAGATGCTATTGTTAATCATAACATGACTATAAGCAACAAAATATGGTAGAAGTATTTTTTTTATTGTGAATCGATTTAAACATAAAATGGTTTAAGGTACCATAATGTGTGTAAAAGTTTTTCGTAAAGAAATAGCTTAAATAGCCGGAAATATTTTTAGAAAATTGTTTAGAAAATTCTCGACCATTTTTAGAAAGAAATTTTCGGAATTTTTTGTCTTAAATGCAAGTTCTTGTGACATTAAAAGGTACTTAATATTTAGAAAAAAAATAAAAGAGGTACCTTATTTGACCAGATCAAATGATAACACTGCATGACACAATTTGATGAACTGAACTTTGTGCTCGTTTCCTTAAAGTTTAAAACATTGATCAACGACTATTGGACGAGGAAATGATGTTTGATTTAATGACCGACAGTACTAAGCAAAAGCAGGAAGATATCAACTCGATGTTCCCTAAATATATTCACCGTTATTTCTATCATGCTTTTTTTTCTGTAAATTTGTTTGTAATATAATTACGACGTTTGACGACAATGCCAAGAAATTTAGAACAAAAGGAAATTTGAGTGAATTCTGTTGGACTCTAATGTCTAAAACATACAAAAACAAATGATACAGTTTGTCTGCAGGTCCATAGTAGCGTTATATTCGCGTCTCACTTTCAAATTAAAACCTATAGGCAGGGCTGGGCAGTATTTGAAATACATGACGTGCAAGTATTTTGTATTTTAAATACATGTCCAGAAAGTATTTTGTATTTTAAATACATACAATAAATAGAAGAAGTTTGTATTTTGTATAAAAAAATGGGAGTATTTTGCATTTTCAAAACATAGTTTACAAAATATATTTTGTCGGTTTATTGATGGTTGTTTTAATTTTGATCTACCAAAAACTAGAATCGCTATAAAACGTAACTATCAGAATATGGAAATATCAGAAGTAGAGAAACCAGTAAAGAAGACAATAATTTTGTTGTTTTAGCAGTTAGGAATGATGGTGAATCTAGGACAGCAAATTTGGAGTTGGAATTTGTCAGTTTCCACAGTGACAAGAGCAAAGACATTATCACCTTTGGCAGTTTACCAAATATAAAAAGAGTATTCAAAGAATTTAATTCTCATCAGGACCTGTAGAAAGATTATTTTCTTCAGCAGGTTTCATTTATTCTCCAACAAGAAACTGTTTGTCTGATGCTTCATTAAAAAATCTGGTATTTATGAAAGGAAACAATTGTTTTGTTAATTCGTTTTATCTAATGTATTTTGTATTTTAAGTACATGACCAGAAAGTATTTTGTATTTTAAATGCCGCCAACCATGTATTTTATCCAGCACTGCCTATAGGTATAATGTTTCGGAAACCCCATGCTCTAAAATAGGACACCTCGTGTAAACGGAAAATTCAAAAAAAAAACTTCCTATTATTACGGGGTCATTACACGTAAACTTTACAGCAGTAGTTCTTGCAGTGCACCATGATGCTTTTGGACCAATTCTTTTGAGTCCAATCCATTCAAACTTTCTTCTAAAGCCTATAGTACACGGATTGTAAGAAGCCACATGCACATGTGGTTCTGACGTAATTTTGACGTCACTACAAAGCCACAATAGCAAGTTCGTGTTGTGTGATGATGACAAAATTACGTCAGAACCACATGCGCATGTGACTTTTTACATTCCGTGTACTATAGGCTTAAGAATATCGTATTGGATGTTGGGTGGTTGTGCGTGCTTATGGGATTGGCAAGAAGCATATTTTTATACGTTTTAAACATCGGTTGGCAAAAATTTATGAACGTCGAACGTTGTTTTTGGATAAGCCCCAGGCTTCACAGCCATATAAACTTGTGATTTTAGTTGACTCGATAAGTCAGAACACTTTATATTGAATACGCTAAACAAAAACTCTCCTTATAAAAACTCTGGCTTAAATAAATGGTACGAGATCTCTTAATTCCAGAACGCTACAAAATTTAAAACATAATTAAAAGCTGAAATTACGTTAACGGTTAAGTTTAACCTTGTCAGCATTATCGGATATCCCACTGAAATCTAAGCAAAATTTGTAGAATGATCATAAACTTTCTTTCTTAAAATAAGGATATACTCGTACTTGGCTGACATTTTAGATACGAATCTGTGGCATCGAAGAATAAGTCAAAGCAGGAGACCCCAAAGCACTTAAAATAGGAATATATCTATAAAATTCATTGCAGCAGATTGGACTATGGTCCAGTAGGACGTAATTTTATTGCGCAGATTTGGAGTTTGCTGTAAACCATTTAACAATCCTGTAGTGGCAATGATTCAAGTCCCTAAAAGCTGGAAATGGAAAAATGAATAAAAAACCCAACATCACTATAACGAAGTTCAACCTGTTAATGGGTATCTCAACAATAATTGCATTTGCAGTAGAGATTTTAAACTTATTAAATTTTTGTTTTTTTTACTTTCTTATCATGACTTTTAACATAAATCTTACTAAATCGTTGATCAAGTTTAACGCTCTTTAAGCATCTCTAAAGTTTTAACGTTCATCTGACATTTTCCACCCTTTTATTTAGAGATTTAATTGCAAACTTCTCCACCGCTCAAAACTCAATACCAGCAGTATTGAAACATTGAAAATCCTGTTAAAATAACATTAATCCCAATTGTCATCAATTTATGTTCATTTTTCTTAACTGATTTGTTTTAATAAAAAGAACAGACACTTCAAACTCGAATAAAAAAAAACATATTCGACATTTTGACAGTTGGAAAAACGTACCCAACAGACATGGAACTGTCAACACCAGTCAATAATAAAATTCGTGCGTTTAGCACTTTTAAAGAAAACAGAAAAAAAACTTAAAACTAATAAAATTAAGTAACAAAGAATTACAAGGGTCGTCTATATAATACCTCTAAGCATCTGGAATAATAATTCCAAAAAAAAAAAAAAATTTTTCAAAAATTACTTTGTTGTTGCTGTTTTGGTTGATGTTTATTTAAAAACACGCCTTTATTTTATGTACATGAATTTTTCTAAACAAGACCAGAGATTTCATTAAAAATGATTGACAGGCATTTCATGTTTCATTAATTGATATTGAAAGAGTGAGTGAGTGAGCAAGTGAGGGAACTGGAGTGAAGTGAACTAAAAATGAAGTGGTGGAAAATATGAATTAATGAATGGGCAAATGTTGGGTAGTGTCGATCTGACATGGCATTCAAATGGCCTTTTAGTGAAACATTAATCAGTTGATCCTCTATAAATGTTTCTGTTTCTCTCACTCACTCCCTTTTTTCTTCTAGGAAATTGTGATTTGGTTTTAATTAAATTGAAATCTTTTTTAAACAAATTTAAAAATACTTTTAGCTATAAAATTCTGAATAATGCCTCGTTACTCATGCGTAAATGTGAAGGAAACGTAAACGTTGCGGTCGAATTTAATACGTACACGTGTTGAAATTTGTTAAAAAGAAAACAGAAAAGTTGTCCAAAACTGTTCAAAATTTATTAATTTACGCTTTTGTTATTTGTACGTTTGCTTTATAAATTTGCTTTATGAAACACAAAACTCTCTAATAGCTGATACGTGAAAACGGAGAAAAGTTTTAATTTTATCAGCTTCATTCGCCACGCAACGTACGTTTACGTAAGAGTTTAAACATAAACTTGGTAAGGAAAACGAGACAGCTGATCCGCAATGTAAACGCTTACGCAAGAGTAAAGAGGCCTTAAGTTTACAGTGGAAAGCAAATAAATTTTGATTGAAAAAATTATTCTTAAAATTTCCCTAAAACATTTGTAAAAAAAAAATTGTCCTGCACAGAAACAAAAATTGTCTTAAAAATAAAATTTTCGAAAGGAAATTATTCTATTAAAAAAATTTTCTTAAAAAAAAATGTTTATTAAAAGAAAATCTTCATATACAAAACAAAATTCAAGACAATTTTTAATTGAATATTTATTGCTCTGTCACAAAACTTACACAAAAAAAATTTCGAATTTCAATTTCTATAAACAATTATCTTTTACGCAAAATTATCTATAGAAAATTGTCAAATTTTTGTATAGAAAATTGTCCCATACTCAAAATAAATGCCTTTTAAGCAAAATTTTCAATTGAAAATTGTGTTAAATGCAAAGTTAGCTTTAGAAAATTATCTAATACGAAAAGAGTTTTTATTAAAATTGTCTAACACACCAAATTCTCTATAGAAAGATGTCTTATACACAAAATTTCCTCAAGAAAATTGTCTTATATGCAAAATTTTAACTATAAAATTGTCTAGTATGAACAATTTTCTATAAAAAAATATTCAGTACACAAAATTATCTATAGAAAATAGTTTTATAGCCAAATTTTTAAAGAAGAAAATGTCTCATACGTTTTTTAGAAATTTATTAGAAAAGTGACCTTTATTCAAAAAATGTCTATAGAAAACTTGGCGTTCAAGACATTTTCCTTAAGAATATTATTTTACACGTGAAATCATCTATAGAAAATTGTTTCATATGGAAATTTTTCTAGAGGAAATTATCTTGCACGTAAAATTTTATAGTATCAACAATTTTCTGTTAAAACTGCCTAACGTGCAAAATTCTCTATAGAAAGTTGTCTTATACACAAAATTTCCTATAGAAAATTGTCTTATACGCAAAATGTTTATTAGAAAAATTACAATTTTCTATAGAATATTATTTTATACGCCAAACCATCTATGGAAAATTGTTTTAACCGCTTATTTATCTTAAAGAAATTATCTTATTTGCAAAATTTTCTGGACAAAATTGTCTTATGTGCAAAATGTTTAATAGAAAATTGTTTTATAAGCTAAATCTTCTATATTGATTGTTTTATACGCCAGAGTTTTTAAAGAAAATTGTTCTATGCACAACATTTTCTTTATAACATTTTTCTGTATAGAAAATGTTGTCTAAAAATTTGATTTGCACCAAATTTTCATTTAAAATAGATTTTACACAAAATTTTCTGTAAAAATGTACAAAAAATTATTAATAGAAAATCGTCTTAAGTCTTAGTTGACACTATGTATGAAAATTTTCTTTCAGAAAATCTGAGTTTATTGGTGAGAGGGGAAGAGATCTTGCTATTATTCTCTCCCTTCTCATTAATCAAGACAGACTTTTTGAAAGAAAACTTTTTTAGTGTGAACCCAAACTAACGCATATTTTTCACTAGAAAATTGTCTTAAGAAACTTATTTTGTTACCCACTGTTCTCGAATATTTATTAAGGGAGTGTGAACTTTACGACTAGAATTTTTATTCATTTTATTATTTTGTTCTTTTTATTGTTTCATTTAAATTATTTATTAGAAAATGTTATTGATACTTTTGGTGTTCTTTTAAGTTTAAAATGGGGTGGTTCATCTTCAATAACAATCTCATAATTTTAATAAGACCATTTTAAAATGAATTCAGAAGCCCATTTTCTTGAGATGATTTCGTAATAAACATTTATTGTCGAAAATCTGTTGTTGTTGCTGTGTTTCTTTTGCAGAAACCCAACAAGGAAAACATTTACATGAATTTACCAACAAAGAAACACTCATATATCTTTCACATGTCATAAGAAGTAATAAATTTTTTTCAAAAATTTGATTTGGAAAAAAGGCGTTTCCGAAAAAATTTATTGGTACTTTAATTAACAACGAAATTACAAGCAACCAGAAAAATTATTAAATCGTTTATGTTTTTATGCTTTATTTAGGAAGCAATCGTCTTATAGGATTTTGAAGAAAACATAATCAATTTGTATTGAATTTACAGAGGAAATACATTAATACTCTATAGGGGAGAAAATTTTTTTTTAATAAAATTTAACTTTTCTTATGCCAAATACGATTTTTTTAAGATCAGCTGGACAGAATGATATGAAGAATATTTTTATTGAGTCACAAAACTTTTACTTAGCGATTCTATCATGATTACACGGACTTCAGAAAAACAAAAACGATTGCAAACAGGCCCTGAAAAAAGTGCAGTTCGTCAGCTCATTAATGGTTTCTAATAATTTACCGGATAATATTTTTATGTATTTTCACCACTGCTTCTGTGAACGTTCATAAACGAACTTAACAGTTTAAAGTATAAAGGCTCAGTTAGCCGGGAGTAACAGTAACCTTACCGTAAAAGAGTAAGACCAATCTAGTGCTTACAGATTGAGACGTAACATCTTACTGCTAACTATAATCATTCTAATTGCAGCTGATTTGCAAAGGGTTTAAAAAACTGCTGTCGAAACCAAACATTTCGCTTTTTGAGATGTTTTGACAACGACTGTTTACATTTAATGAATCAGAATCAAAAGCAACCATTTTCTTTTGGCCAATGACAAATGAAAAAGTGGAAGAAATGGCAGTTTTTCTACTTTGACTGCAGTTTTTTAAACGCTGGGTAAAAACTCCCTCTCCTTATAACTTATTACTAATCAACCGGTTTTCTTAAAATTTGGCACGCAGACACTGTAACATCTGAATGGAAATCGGAGGTAGGGCGTGAAATAGGCCAAGAAGGGTAAAAGCTCCCCCTCACTATATCTTCTAAACTAAACAACTGATTTTCTTGAAATTTGGCAGGAAAATAGTGTTACATGCTAAAGGAACTATAGCCTATAGTTTTTATTATTTAGGGCGTGAAATAGGGCAAGAGAGGTGAAAGCGCCCCCTTCCAATGTATTCTTAACTAATCAATCGGTTCTCTAAAAATTTGGCATAAAGACACTGTTACATTTGAAAGGAAATAGGGAATAGGGTGTGAAGTAGGACAAGAAGGGTTAATGCTCCCCTTCCTTATGTTATCTTAACTAATCAAGCTATTTTCTTGAAATATGGCAGGCAAATAATGTAACATCTTGAATGAAATAGGGCAAGAGGAGTAAAAGCTCCCCTTCCCAATATCTTCTTAACTAATCAAACAGTTTTTTTAATTTGCCATGCTGATACTGCAACATCTGAAAGAAATAAGTTATACGGCAAAACAACATTTGCCAGGTCAGCTAGTTATCGTATAAATATAATTAAACTAATTAAACACGGTCTTAAAAATTACGAAATTTAGTTATTAATATAATGAATTTATGTCATTAAACTAATGAAAGTAAGTCATAAAAATAACGAAATGTAGTTCTTTATTTAAAAAATTTATATCATTGAACAAATTAAAAATTTCATTGAAACATAAAACCTTTTCATTAAAATAATAAAAAAAAAAATTATTTAAGTGTTGAACTCTTTATCACAATGTTAATGAAATGTTTCATTAATGTGATGAAAAATTTCACTAACTGGGGACTTTATTAATCTAATGAAGTGTTTCATAGTTTGAATTTTAATGTAATTTTTCATTGTATTAATGTCAAAATCCATTGGATATGTGAAGAAAATTCAAAATTCAATATTCAAAATCATAAATATTCTTAAGACAAAATAAGCAACATTACAATAATTTACATATTAATTGTAGAAAACAACAACAAAATTCGTTTCCCAAGCTTTGTTTGTGCAAGTGTTCAGAAATTTTGTATTGACTTAAACAAATTTCAAATAAAATAAAATAAACAAGCAAAAATATTTAGTTGTTTACAAAGAATTTATTTACCATTACGAGCTCTAATTTTTGAACAATTGACATAAAATGTTCAAAAACATTCCCATAATTTTAACAATCGCATGCTTAAGCACAATTTTCTTTTTTCATTTGTTTATAAAGTTTCATTGAAGTTTCAGGTTTCTTTTCTTTCCATTTTTCAATGAAAAACTTCAAAAAAATATTTAATATGGGTTTAAAATTTCAAATTTGTAGATTTTATATGTTGAAATTATATTCTTCTTAAGAATTTTATTTCTAAGACTTCGGAATAAGAAGAAGAAAAAAAAGGCAAAAATATAAATGATTTTGTAAACAAAATACAAAATTTAAATTTGTTAAGTAAAAGTTTAAAATTCGTTTTCAGAACTCATAAACTTAAAAAAAATATTACATTTCCGGTGTTTTTTATTTTTTTTTTCTATTTCGGGAATTTTTCTTTGTTGTTGTGAATGCATCCATTTGAACCAAATACTTTCAAGTATGTTTTGTAGCTATTTTTTCCTTTAAATTTTCTGTTCATTTCCAACACGTGACCCTAATTAATGATGATCTATTCGACATGGACATAGAACTCATAGTCATACATA
Source organism: Pollenia labialis (assembly GCA_949318255.1). NCBI lineage: Eukaryota > Metazoa > Arthropoda > Insecta > Diptera > Polleniidae > Pollenia > Pollenia labialis. The sequence goes on along the minus strand of OX439143.1, from coordinate 34,870,762 downwards.
ATGCAACAAAACTCGTACATTGTTTAAAAAATGCGTTTTTCTATTTATTTATTTTAGTACTACTTTAAGTGGTCATTGACTTTATGGCAACATTTAAGTGTTGCATAGTAAAGGGAAGGAATCCTGAAAAATACTTTTTTTTAAATAAATGCCGTTTCCTACAGCTGATTAAGGAGTTTGTAGTCGAGCCTATCGACCAGTCGAGTCTATTGTTTAGTACATAGCCGGGGCAATAGCCAAGGGTAATGTCGCGTATATGCTTGAGTCCATAGCGGAGTATGTGTTGGATTTTTTAGTTAAATCGTAAGTCAAGTCTTTTGTCGAGTCCATCGTTAGGTCTATCATGTAATCTAGAATAAGATTTACAGTCGAATCTATAGTGTGTAGTAGCAGAGTCTTTGGTAGAGTCAAGTCTTCGGTAGAGTCCATCGTTAAGTCTTATTTAATTTTTAGTAGAGTATTAAGTCGAATCTACAGTTGGGTATATAGTCGAGTGTATAGTTGAGTCTGTAGCGGAGTCTAAATTCGAGGTTTTAGTTAAGCCTTTAGTCAAGTCTATTGTCGAGTCCATCGTTAAGGTTTAATCTAAGTATTTCAAAGTCTACAATTGAGTCTTTAGCGTGTCGGTAGTCGAGTCTAAAGCAAAGCCTAGTCTACGCAGAGTCTGTCGTTAAGTCTACTATTTAAACTTCAGAAGAGTATATAGTCTAGTTTAATCTATAGTAAAGTCTACAATCAAGTTTAAAATGTGAAAGAGTCATGTCAATGGTAGAGTCCATTGTCAAATCTATCATTTAGTCTTTAATAGAGTTTAAAGACGAGTCTACAGTTGAGTAAATAGTCGAGTCTATGGCGGAGTCTATGTTCGAGTTTTAGTTAAATCTACAGTCAAGTCTATTTTCGAGTCCATCGTCAAGTTCATAAATCTTTAATTCCATAGTAAAGTCGGGTCTATGGCGGTGTCTGTGTCGAGTCAAGTATATGGTAAAGTATATAGTCGAGTCTATATATCCTACTCCATAGCGGAGTCTTAAACCCATTCTAAAGTGCTATGTATCGTAGCATCTTAAATGGAACTTATGGATCTTAATGAAACGAATTTCTGGTCGAGTCCAAAGTCGAGTAAGTGGTCGAGGCAATAAGCGAATCGTTTTCCGATACCCTTATCATTTATCGCTTCTAAAAATCTTTCTCATTTATGGCCAATTTTCAGGATTAATATTAAAACACATTTACTTACGTTTAAAATCGTTTTAAATACAAAATTCTCTTCTTCACTAAACACTTAAATAAAACTTAATTCACCGATGTGGTACATTTAAATTTAACTTAAGGCGCCTGTACACGACATGTTTTTATCATCTGACATGTCAAATTTCACACTGCAAAATACATACATGTCGTATGTTGCCTTTTTAACTTTGCTTTTGCAATATGGGGTCATCACCTGCCAATTTTTTGTCTTAATAAACCTCAAACTTCATAAAAAAAACGTTGACAAAAACTTCAGAGTTTTTATATTGACTTTGACGTTTGGTATGGTAAAAAATTGTCAGGTGAAGACCCCATGTAAAAGTCAGTCGCAATGTCATCTTACAAAATTTCAATTAGAGTGTGCTCTTTTTTCTTCTGACAAACCATTTGACATCACTGTTGTTATTTTGAAAAAAAAAATGTTGCTAGAAATCTATGCCGCAAGAAAGCCGGCAGCGGCGGTGCAATATTGACGGAATCATTAGCCGGCTGACAAATTTATGTTCTTTAAACCTTTTAATAAAAATAATGTACATACATACACATAAAAAAAAGCTTTCATTATTATATCCAAAATTGACATCTTCGAATTTAAAGAAAAAAAATTTTAAGATGGCTGAACTCTTTTACGGCGCAAATAAAAAATTTTGTGGCTGCCGCACGCTATTTTGAAACCGAGAACTACTTTGTTTTCTGCAATAACTATGCGAAAAAAACAGAGACAATGTCAGAAGCAAATTACATGTACGTTTGTGACCGAATATTATAAACCGTAGGAATAACTTAGCAAGGTGGCCTCAAAATTACAACAATACAACAACAACAGGAAGCAATAACATTCAGCTGTTTTTTGAGACCACCTTGCAAATAAATAAACTTTTTTATGATATTTTTTGTATTTAGTAATGATACCATACTTTTATCTCAACTAAATAAGACTTTTCACACAAAACCCAAAAAAATCAATCTGTATTTAAATACGATTTAAGTTTATATCAAAATTAACTTTATGTACCTACATACATCGATTTAAATACTATCCTGAAAATTGGGCATTTAGATTTTATCTTTAAATAGCAAATACAAACAATAGTTTACTTCTCTCTCTTTTTTTTGTAAGTGCTTAAGGTATGCGTTAAGTATCTTTTATTTGTTGTTACTTTTTTTTATTCAATAGTTTCAACCAACAACAACAACACCAGCGAAAAAGGTCACAAAAATCAGAACTACTGGTATTACAATCGTACGAGCGCAAATCATTGTGGAGAAAACAACATGTCCGATGCAATGATTTAAAATTGTAATTTAATGCGTATGTTTTTTACACTTTGAAAGATCTGAAAGACTCTGTAGTCAACTCGTGACTGAGAATAGAGTTGCCAATACTAGGAAAATTTTAATTGCAAAATGGATTTTTGCAACGGAATGAATTTGCTTTGGTCTATAAAGTATGTATAAATGTTAAGGCGCCCTATGCTCCAGTGGAAGTTAAAGGAATATATAAATATACCTACAGCATCGTTTATAGTCTCGGCAGTAGTCGTGACAATACATTAAGTTATAAATTTGATGAAACTTAAATTGCATTATAATAATTACGTACGAAATACAAAGATATTTAAATGACTCTAAATTAGATGCAGCAGTCGATCCTTTGTTTTCGTCCAACTTTTCACACATTTCAGACGGTATCTTTAGCGAAAACTTGACGAATGTTGGTTTTCAAATGCTTCAACGATAGGGGGTATCCGCGTTTGACGTAGCCTCACAAAAAATGTCTAACGGCGTCAAATCACATGATCTTGGTGGCCAATTGACTTCGCCATTACGTGATATTACGCGTTCTGAAAACTTTTTATGCAAAAAATCGGAAATCGGTCGTGTTTTTTGGCTCTTGGCACCGTCTTGTTGAAATGACATATCGTCGAGTTTATAATCTTCAATTGCATGGCAAACAAAAGTCGTTTGTTTCGATCGCCGTGGAATCGACAAAATCGACAGAAGCGATATTTTCGGCGTATTTAACGCTTCCAGACTCTTGCACAGTTCGAAAAATGGCCACGTTCGAACCACTTTTTTTTTTGTGGTAAGTTTCAGCTATTTCTACGCGTTATTTTGTTGTTAGACGACCCATATTCGTAAATGGCAAACCTTTCACTAAATAAATGATACTTCAGATGACAGATACTTAACAGCTGGCACTCTTGCCAGGCCAGCGGTTTCGAAACCACTAAATGGATAACCCTTTATTAAGGCAAATACATATAAAGACGAGTCGAATCTATATGTCGTTTCCTAAAACGCAGAAGGCCATAACTAACCAAAAAGTAAAAAATGTACTTTTTAATTGATTCTGCTGTATTGGCATTAACACAAATGGCCACAAAAAACATTAACAAAAAACAAACGGCCGTATCTACAAAAGATTATATGATAAACGCTTACAGACCCAACTTACAGTTTGTATAATATTGAACTTATTTATTGCCAAAACAACTGGTAGGTTTTACAAGAAAAACAGAAGAAAAATAAATTATATGCAGTTAAAGCTTATAATAATTTTAAATAGTTTTTTGCTTCTCCTGTAAAATTTTCAAAATTCAGTTTATCAATAGTAAGAATTGGGAATTCAGCACATTAACAATAAATTTTTTGCGTTTTGGGTAACGATATGTATGTTTGTATAAAATAATTGCGAAAATTATCGTAGTTAATAAACATTAAACTTGAACTTATCTTTATCATAAACGCAGTGGGATAATATGTCCCGTTATAGATGTCCCATTCTAAATAATATTAAAGGTTGCTAATGGCGTTTTATTTTCTAAAAAAAAAGTGTTGCATAAGTGTTAAATGTGACTTGGCAACATTTTTAAATGCTCCCCTATTTTTTAAGAAGTGTTTCATATTTTACGTTTACAAAAGAACACAAATTTCGGCATTAAACAATAAAGCATGATACAAATACACAAGGTAGTTCCACTTCTCTCTCAGAAATTATTTTTTGAATTTTATTGGAATTATTTGAAGTTTTTATTTGTATCTAGCTTCAAATAATTCCGATAAACTTCAAAAAATAATTTCTGAGAGAGAAGTGGAACTACCTTGTGTATTTGTATCATGCAATAAAGTACAATTAGCGCAAGGTAAATTCAAGACTACAACAATCCAAAGCCAACAGAAGCAACAGATGTTTTTTGTATTGGATTGTTAGTGTTTACGAGCCACCACCTTGTACTGAATTCGCCTTGATCTAGTGCTGCACTCATGCCCCTTTAATTAAAATGAGTGTTGAACATGTCAGAAAAGAACGCTTTACACTTTTAATTTAACACATGTTTTTCAGAAAAGAACATAAAAAAATGTAAAAGGCAGAATAAATGCAGAATTTTACTCAGAAAAGAAAACGCTATAAAAAAAATAATGAAAACAAATTTTTCAATATCAGTATAAAGCCACGTTATTCCATTTAAATTAAAAAAAAAACTTTTTCAAAAATGAGGTGGCATGAAATAATTCCCAATTTTTGGGATCTTATTTTATATAAGCCCCCAATTTTAAAATTAAAGGAAACCCCAACGAAATTAAATAACTCCCCAAATCAAAATGAAGTAAATCCCCAAAAATTGAGGAGCTATTTCATTTGAAATAAATCCCCAATTCCTGAAATGAAATGAATCCCCAAATCAAAATGAAATAAATCCGTAATTCCTGAAATGAAATACATCCCCAATTCAAAATATAGTTTTTTTGACAATTTTGGAATAAATTTGAAAATGAAATAAGTCCCCAAAATGTTTTAGGGACTTATTTCATATGAGATAACTCCTCAATATAAAAAAATTAAATAAGTCCCCAAAAATAAATTCCCAAAAAACGTTGTTGTTGCCTCTCATATATATTTTTTGGGAGTTATTTCATTTCCGTTTTAGGGACTTATTTCGTGGGGAGTTATTTCATGCCGCCCAATAATTATGTTGTAATTCGCAGATTCTTCAATTTTGCTATTTGTAGTCAAAAACGAGTTCTAAATTTTGTCCCGTTCCTGATACCAAGTTGTTGTTGTTGCTTATGAATCAGAAATTAAAAGTCGATTGAAGCTATCTTTTGTACTATTCATAGTCTTATTAATGTGCTATCGAATAATAGAATTTTATCGCATTTCAAACGCGAGCGAGTTTCGCGTTTTAGATCCTGGAAATGCCCATGTACCTTTAATTGGTTCATTCTACAGGAAAATCTATTTAAATTCTAAAGACAAATTCTTGAACCCACTAGTCTAGTCCATAAATTGACCTGAAGCTGAGCCGAGCCGAGCCGGCTCTATGGGCGTATCCTAAGTCTAGTGAATAGTCTACTGCTAAGTCGAGAAGACTCCAATATCGCTGCCAAGGCGAATTTATTAAAAGGTGACTGTAACAGCCCAGCTGACTATTTCTTTAATTGTGTTAACGTTTCTTATTTTAAAGTGATATTTATTTATTTACATTTTTGTACTTGTTTTTGACAGTGCCCGGCCGATCAAATTCGCTTTTTTCTTACCGAGGCCATCTTATACATATAAATTTGCATTGTGCAGTACATACGGAAGTTTTTGGGCCGTTTTCGATTTTTTTTTTATTGGCAACTCTTTGTCATTTGAATAGATAAACTGTCAACAAAATTCAGTAACAGAACTGTAGTTTGCAGTCACTTTTAGTCACTGAATGACTTGAATGAACAAAATAATGAATGTAGTGCAATTAAATGTTGTTTAATTTGCGTAAAATCCAATTAATTAACAGCAACTGCTGTCAGCACGAAAAAGAACAGCAATATCAGCCGTTGCAGCAAATAGGCAACAGTTAGAGCAGAGCGCAAAACAATCTTACTAACTCATATTAAATTAAATGTAATTGAGAGATGGTTGCATTTTTATTTGGTATGTGTTGGAAAAAAAGAACTCGCTCGGGCCAACCAACCACTCATTTTAATTAGAATCATTTAAGAACAATAAAAACAAACCAGTCATTTCAAAATACTTAAAATTAAATAAATTAGTATGTTGTAATTAGTTCATTAAATGTTTATGCTTTTGTTGTTGCTGCTGCAGCAACATAATAAAATACAGTTTAATTTACGATTCTTGTGGTAAAATGTTTGTCACTAAGAGCTGCCGCAGACAGAGAACAACCAAATCACAGTTTGCGTCTTTTGCCGGTTAAAATACGAGATTTTATTCGTTTGTCTTTTCAAATGAATGTTAAATACAAGTATTTATTTTAAGTTTTATTTTTTTCTTTATTTTTTTTTTTGTTGCTAGTTTTATTTTTTCTTACCTTAATAAGTTTCTAATATCTTTTTAACCTTTGCTACGAGCATAAAATATTTCTCGGTGCATTGTCGATACTTGTATTTCAGAGGTACTTTTACATTTCCAATTGAGGCTTTTGTGTCAATGCCTTTTTGCTTTTATTGCAATTGTCCATGAGTGAAAAAACAACTGAACACCAAAAAGCAATAAAAAATAAAATCGCTACAAGACGCAAGGCAACTAAATCGCACAGCAGAATGGGAGGGATGCCCTTAGTAAAAAAAATTTTGGAAATTAAAAGCTTTTTTACTAAAATTTTATAGATGGTTCATTTATCGAGAAATTTCTATAGAAATTGTTTTTTTATCGATTACATTTCTATAGATTGTTTTCATTTTAATTAAAAAAAAATTTTGTAATTTATCGATAAGTTTCGATAGACATTTTTTTGTATCGATAGTTTTATTTTAGAAAGTTTTAGTTTTTTTTATACATTAACACGCTTTAGTTTTAAGTCCTAAAGTCGTGAGTTTTATGGAGAAATAGGAAAAAAATTCTCTGTTTCCTTCTCCACCAAGTTAAAAAAAAAAACTTTTTAGCGGAAATTCAGAATTAGATAATTTTAAAAATGATTATTCAAAAATATTTAATATATATTTTACAATAAGAGTTCCTTCCCTTTAAAACTTATTCAAGCATTTGAATACTCTGTAGTAAAATGAACTTATTAGAAATTATTATTTGTTTTAAAGATTTTTTAGAATAAATTATACTTAAAACTTAAACACCAAGTTAGGTAATTTCAAATTTAATTGTTAACTACTACTTGTCAAAATCATAAATATTTTCAATTAAACGTTTAACAATTAAAAAACAAATTATGAATTCTAATAGTTTTGTATCTTTTAAAAAGAATTCATTTTACTATTTAAATATTTTTTATACACAAAAATCTCAATTGTTTAAGTGTAGTTTATTCACAATAAAAAGTTTTAAAACTAGTATTTTACTATTCAAAACCACACCTTTTAACCGATACTTTGGATACAAAATAAAAGCCAAAACAATCAAAATGATAATAGAAATCTGAAAAATGCAAAGAATACTTTCATTATGTCTCCCATGACTGACAGCCAAAGATTATCATGTTCGACCAACTATTTATACACCAGATATTTATTTTCCAATAATGGTGACGAAACATTCTGAAACGTACATTTTATATAATGTTGCCACAATAATTATCTGTGACTAGCATTTATAAAATATGTCCAGAAACAACAAAAAAAAGCAACATTTTCATTTCATAAAAACATACATACATAAATTTTGAATTGTTGATAAGAACAACCACAACAACTACAACAGCATAAAACAAAGAATCGAAGAAAAACATTAATTATGGCTATTAAATAGAGATGCCACCCTTTTAAGAGTTTAATTGAAAAAGGCAATAATTTATATTGGCACGTCCAAATACGAATAAAAAAGCAACAAAAATCATTATCATGCAGGCATTTTAAAAAGAAAGAAGCCTTTGATTACACTGGGCAGCAAAAGGGGCCCCTTTTTAACAGAAACTGTTTGGTTATTAATTTTGATTTATCAATAAGTTTTTGAAGAAAACTGTTGATGTTATCAACCGGTTTCTACTGAAAATTTTACTTTTTTTCCATAAATAGAAAATTTTCGATTTAATCGATAATTATTAATATTGGGTTTCACTTTTAACTGGTTATTTTTCCGATTACTTGAGAAAATCCTCCCTTATACTAGTGTATAAATCTAAATGAAAACAATTTTTTCAATCTCAAAAACCATGACTAATATTATATCACATAAAGCATTTTCCACCATTTAAACAGGGATATCAACATATGTGACCTTCTCCAAGAAAAGAGACCTAGTGTGTCAAAAAACGGGTTTGGACTTAAGAGTGGATTCTGGTACCTAAAAGGGTGTAGGTAGAATAAGATAAGATGCGTTTTGCTCAAACTTAATTTTCACACACTAGGTCCCTTTTCTCGGAGAAGGTCACATATACTATATACATAAATATTTCCTTTAACTCCTGAAGGAGCCTTGGGCTATAACGAAAGAGCGTTAGTTTATTTTTGACATGTTTCTTCCGTTCGCTTCAGGACTTATCCATTTGATTTATTTAGGCATTGGTATTGTTTCGCCATGATGTTCTTGGTCGTCCGTTGTTCCTAGACCCTTTTGAGTCTTCCCTACATGTTTCTTTTACACCCCTTATAAGGGTGTGGCCTATCCATTTTCGCCATTTTCGCCGTCTGATTTCGAGATCGATTAGTATTTCATCTCTTGTGGCAAGAAGTTGCTTAAGGCTAGTTTACACTATTATACTTTGTATTAATACATGTCAAAAACTCAAGTATTATGTAAAAGTCTGATAGTATGAATGAATGTGTGATGAACAAGTATAAAAGAAAAAATTTTGACATCCCATACGACTTCATCGTTTTTTGAAAAATTTCAAAACAATAATACCTTTCATTGGATCAGGGTTGCATTTTATTTCATGTGTGAGTGTTTATACTTTGTGTGATGGTGTGATTACAAACTGTCATGTTAAATTAGATTTTTTGACAGTCGCAACAAAACTCTTTAGATTTCTATCTCACAAAGTATTATGGAATACGTAAGGCTTGTGAGATAGTGTAATCTAGCCTTTATTAGACATTGTTTGGGGCCAACAAAGTTAAAAGATTTTTCAAATCTTGCAGTTTGCTGGTTAACAGAAACGACTTTGCATTGGAGTTATAAACTCTTAGTTTAGTTACAAAAGACGAAATTCACTGCTGATTCATAATTGGTTGACTAAGTGTCAGCTGTCGGTTTCCAATAAGTGTTGCATACGTCGATTAAATATAAGCGTTTGATTTTTAGTTTTGCATATTAACAAAAGAGTAAAAAGTGCATTGCTCTATATTTTATTGGTGTAGAGCAAAAATATACTATACCGCTTCGGAAATGCTACGATGCAAGACCATTTGCACAAGATTGTGAATAGGGCTAGTATATTTGATTTGCAGTCTTGTAAAGTGGAATTGCCTGATTTAGAAACTAATTAGACATCGTATACAGACGTTTTAAAAGGCATCCAATTTTATTCGTATATCGATTTCTGTGATCCTATTAGTCTGGCTTCACACTATGAAATTTTCCTTTCAGAAAGTGTGAGCTTATAATTGCATGTTCTCTAACCAATAAACTCACTGTTTCTGAAAACTTACATAGCGTGATCCCAAACTTAGCCGTTTTTTTTGAAACTCATAAGTAAATATATATCGATTTTATCGATAGTATTCTATAAAAAAAAATTTTTTTTTTTTCTTTAAAAAAAATTTACTTTTTAATTTAAAAAAAAACTTATAATAGAAAAATGAATGTCCCGGTAGGCTCGTTTTTAGAACATAATTTTGTTTATTAGTTTAATGGTTGCTGGTTCAATTCCCGTAAGAGACTAGTCTTTTTACTAAAACGGGCTGAAGATCTAAGTTACTATTGTTCGATTTATTGAGTTGGAATGTAATTCGTTATTTTATTTGTAACTCTTAACAAATAAAAATAAATAAATTTAACAAAATTTACTTTTGACTAAAATGTGTTCTGGAAATTCCATGCTACCCAGTGTCATTAATTATCGTTTAGAAATATTAAATATTTCCTTTTACAAAGTCCAACTGCATAATTTTACCTGATTTGATGTTGTTCGGACACGTTTTTCTCTTTTTCATATATTTTCCAATTTTTGGTTCGTTTTTTCTTGTTTGTATCGTTAAGCAACACTGCCGATAATTTCAATGCAAATCACGTACAATTCAAATGGATCGTGATCAGTGCATTGTACTTTTTTACTGCCTCCTTTTTTACAAAACTGTTTTTTTTTGCAATGTCAATTTAAAAAAAAATGTTCATCATACTTCTGATTTTTTTAACAAATCTGAAAAACTATTAATTTTCATTTGAATGACAGACAGTTGGTCTTCATTCTAATTGATGGTGGTTATTGAATAGTTGTGTAAGAATTTGGGCCACACTAACGAAAATATTATGTAGGTAGACAAACTTTTGTTAATCTTTAATCCCTTTTTAATAAGAGCCTCAAGAACAAATTTCCAAAAATAAGTCATGATCGTCTATGGAAAGTCGATTTGCTTCTTAACAACTAATTCTCGGTTCACACTATGAACGTTCTCTTGCTGCAAATTTCCTTAATTCTCCTATAAACTTTAATATGTGGCTACACATTTTTTATATGTATGATTAGTCCGGGGCCAAATTATGTCATTCGATATCGATCGTAATTTCCATTTAAATTGTATTGTAAATTTGATCGATATCGAACGGGTGTGAGAGAAAAACAGCATGTTCTCTTCCCCTCTCACATATGACCACAGACCTTCTGATAGAAAACTTTTATCGTCCGATGCTCATTTTGTTGATATTTCTAAACAAATTTACCACAAAATAATGGTCAATTGACGATGGATGAGACCAATTAGTATTTTGTCGGCTGTATCTAATGGTGTTTTCTTTTCTGAGTAAAATTCTGCATTTATTGTGCCTTTTACATTTTTGTATGTTCTATTCTGAAAAGCATGTGTTATTTTAAAAGTGTTCCCTTTAAAAGTAAAAAAAAAATGCTACATGTTCAACACTCATTTTAATTAAAGGGACATGAGTGCAGCACTAGATCAAGGCGAATTTGGTACAAGGTGGTGGCAAGTTTCGAGCCGTAAACACTAACAGTCCAATACAAAAAACATCTGTTGTTTCTGTTGGCTTTGGATTGCTGTAGTCTTGCCGCCACCTGTAATTGAATTTAACTTGCGCTAATTGTGCTTTATTGTTTAATACCGAAATTGTTTTCTTTTGTAAACGTAAAATATGAAACACATCTTAAAAATTAGGGGAGCATTTAAAAATTTTGCCATGTCACATGTTACACTTATGCAACACTTTTTTTTTAGCAAATCACGAAATTGATTGATGATAGGGAGTTACTAAATGAGTGTCAATATGGTTTTCGACATGGTCGTAGTACTTGCTTTCTCCCGACGGAATTAACTGAGGAGATTAGGAAATTTTGGAATGAAGGGAAGGTCAGTGTTTTAATGTCTGTTGATCTGTCTAAAGCATTTGATCATGTGAAGTATTCTTTGCTTGTTAACAAACTTGGAAGTAGATATGGGTTTTCAAGATCGGCATGTCGGCTAATCGGGTCATATGCATGTGATCGTATACAATTTGTGTCTGTCAATGGCTTATTTTCTGACTTAATATCTGTAAGTTCTGGCGTACCGCAGGGTTCTGTGATTGGCCCTATATTATTTACATTGTTTTTGAATGATTTATTTGCATCGCTTGGTTATAGTTACTGTAAACCTTTTGCTTTTGCAGACGACAAACAAATTTTATGGTCAGGAGAAAGCCAATTTGCTGACGCTTTGCAGGCTTCTATTAATTATGATTTGACTAACCTGGAGGACTGGATGGTTGCAAACTGTCTTCAAATTAGTCTGAATAAAACCAAGGCTCTTGCGTTAAGACCGAATAGAACTGATTTGTTTGACTTTTATTTAAAGTTATGTAATTCTACTGTTGACATTGTTAGTAGGTTGCGGTGCCTGGAGGTTATAATTGGTGATAGGTTGTCATTTGAACCTCATATAGATAATGTGTGTGATAGAGTCTGTCTGACACTACGTAGGCTATATCACGTGAATCTGTCCCTGCCTTTACAAGTTAAGCAAACTGTTGCGCATTCCTTGCTTATATCACAAGTTAATTATTGTGTTGAGGTTTACTCGGGCTGTAATATGGCGAATAAAAGGAAGATAAAATTGATTGTGCATAAAAGGGAGAAGAGATTTGTTTATGGGCTTATGTCTCTATACATGTGGAAAATTATTTGAATCTCAATTTTGATGATTACCTTAAATTTCGGTTGCTAATTTATCTTTATAGAATTATAAAATTTCAGAAACCAGTTCATATTGTACAAAATCTATCATTTATTTATCTATCTTAGAAACCCTCAGGTTATTATATCTTGCATACAAAGTTCGATATATGAACAATCATTTGGTGTACAAGCTGCGCGTTTGTGGAATTTATTGCCTAGAAATTTCCGTTCTTTTACAATGTCTGTGGTGACTTTTAAGCGCACACTTTTTGATTTTCTTTCGTAATTTGGTAATATTTGACTTTATGCTGATAATAAGGGATATTATAAGCGGTTTTCACCCTTGATATTAAAGTCCCTTGTAGTCCTTGTGAATTTGATTAATTTAGCTAAAGAACTAAGATTCACAAGACTGCAACAACAACAACAACTTACATTTCCTTCGCTGTGTTTGAAACATCCAACAAAAAGCTGTAGCAAACACGTTTGTTAAATAACCCAGAATAAAACAGTTGAAGAAACTATATCTGTCTCTTTCCCTCACTCAGCAACTTCATTAATTTACAATACTAACGAAAAAGACACTCATGCTTTGTAGTATCAAATCGTATTAAGAAAAGCAGAGTTGTACACTTAATACAAAGGATGAAAGCCGCTATTATTATTATTGTTACTTATTGAACTTATGTTTGTGGGAGCGTAAGGATGATCTCATAGATAATAAATTCTAGTAATAAAATTGTTATTGGCCAAATGGCTACATGTATTACAAATGGATAATTAAATAAATAATTGTTTTTTTTTCCTATTGATTGAATATTCATGTAACTACTTGTAGGGGAAATTTGCGGTCTTCTTTCCCCGTTACTTTGGGTCAGTCTTTGTTTTTTTTTTTTTTATTCGAAAATAGTTTTTGCCATTTTTCGCTTCATTCCACAGGTGAGCGAGTGTCGTGTTTTCTCATTTGAAACAAGTGTGTCGCGGTGAAACCATAATTTTTTCACTGAGCGTCATTTTCAACATCAAATGCATTAGAAAAAAAAGAAATTTAAATTTATACTTTCTTCTTTTACTTAAAGGTTTTTAATAATAATGAACATGGGTTTATGTCTTGTACAAGAATATTTTTTACTAAAGATTTTTTGTTATTGTTGCTTTAATTTCTTTTTAAGTGTGAAGTTTTTCACCTTTTTTTTTTTTGCATGCATTTATAACGTTGTGGCGATAAAAAGGTAGTGCTAGATTGCAAGTTTTACAGAATGTGCAACGTCTAAAATATAACAGATGAGTAGTATATGATAAGGTAAATAGAGTGGGGGCAAACAATTTCACACGGGTTATAAATTTTTTAATAAAAAATTAATTGCATGAAACATTTTTTTAATTGGCCTAAATTTCTATAGAATTTTTTTACTTAGTGCCCATTCACATTATACGATTTTTATCGCTGCGATTCTTACCTTATGGACGAGAGGAATTAAAAGGGGTACACAAGCGAGTGTACCCTTCGACAGGGCTGCCAGTTTAGGGGTTTTGACCCCAAATTAGGGGTTTTCTTGTTACTAAAAGGGACAGAAAATTTAATTTGGGGTTTGGGGTTTATTGGGGATATTAAAAAAATAACTTGGGATTTTTTGGGGAAATAAAAAATATGAGCTTAATTTTTCTATTAAAGACAACTAAGTTTAATGCACACATAGTATGTGTCACATACACATTACAGTGGATTTTTTGCAACATCACTTAATATCAATGAGCACCGGGCAAAAAAAGTTTCGTTTTTATTAAAAAAAATATCTGATAAGTTTGAAGTCAATCTGTCAATAAGTCCAAAATTTGCATTTTCCTGGACAACTTTATGTGTATAAGAGGTGTTCAAAAAAATTAAAATGAACTCGAAAGCCAATGAATGGGCTTAATGGTTCCTTTGTATATAAAAACATTTAATATGAAGTTTGGTGACGATTTGGTAAAGAAAAGTCGATTGAAATGTCAAATAGTGTGTACAAGGCAAAACAATTTTGGAAAAATTTTTAAATGTCGTAAAAGTTTTTAGTCTAGTTATTAACAATTAGAAATGTTTTTAAAAAAGAAATAAAAAAATCGGTTTAAAACTAGTAATAAATGATGCCCCAGACCACTAATGTGCCAATTATTACTTGACCTAGAAATGCGAGCACACACCTTAAATAGTTTTAAAATTGATTTGTGCAAAAGACTAAAAATTGTCAAATAATAATAACGCATTACAGAAAATACAGTACGTTACGGTACGTTACATTGCATTGCACAACATTTACGGTCGACTAAAGCAACCTTAATTCTTAAAATGTAGAATGCAAACAATTAAGCATGAAATGTAAGAGCCTTCAAACCTGTGTTTGTAGAGAAACAAATAAAGCAATTCTCAACTGGATAACTGGTGCGCGTGGGAATGTAATCCAAACTAGAACAGCCTCATTATTTGTTAATAAAAGTGGAAATAAAATTAATTTTGTATAATAAACTTCTTAAAAATTTAGTGATTTTGTGGTCCCATGCAAATTCATTATAGGAAAGTTCGACTGTATATATATGGGGGATTTCGCGTCAAGTGACCCAACTTTGAAATCGATGTCTTCCGATTTGGAAGAAAGTTAGTCCTATTGGATAGTACTTTAGACACAAATTTTCAACCAGATCGGTCAAAAAGTTCCTGAGGTAGAGGAGGTCAAAGTTTGACATTTTGGCCATACAGTTGTTCTTTCTCATCCATGTAACTTATTACCTATTGGTGTTAGCAAAATTTGTCCCAAGTAGCTTCGATAGCTAAAAGTTCGATTTAAAAGTTGGGTCACTTGACACGAAATCCCCCATATGTATATATGTATATATTTAAAAAACAACTACATATTTCCTTTCGATAAAAATGATCTCTTGTAGAACATGGTACAAGTAAAACTCAAATAAATATTTAAATTATCCGTTAAAAATTGTGTATTTTTTACAGGGGCTTTTTTTGGGGATTCTTGCTTTTATCGGGGGATATTTGGGTAAATTTATTTTTAAATTTGGGGAGAACGACAAAAAGTACCTGGCAGCCCTGCCCTTCGATTCATTTTGTTCGCTCATTCGTTCTCTCATTGTTCTCTCATTTGACGAAAAATGTATTGAAGTTCGGTTACAAAAGAAAAAGTCGTAACGACAAAAATCGTACAATGTAAACATCAGACCGACTTCAAAGAGGAAACGACAATAATCGCAACGACAAAAATAGTATAATGTCAATTGGGACTAAGTCATCGTCCAGACTTGCAATTTTTGTTGCAGCAATTCTTGAGATTATTGCTGAGAATTTTCAAAAATTGCAAGTCTGGACGATGAATTAGCAATAAATTTCAAAAACAATTTTTCATTCAGCGATAATTTCTATACAAACTTAGAGATAATTTTCTTCAGAAATTTTTTACTTGCTAAAATTTTTTATTGTACGATGAAATTCTATAAACATTTTTCACTTTGCGATACTTTTATTTTTTTGTGATAAAATTGCTCAAGAACTTCGTTAGAAATTTTTCACTTAGCGACAAATATCTTCGGAAATGTTTTAATTAAGCGATTAGCTTAGACTTGCAAATCGATACATTTTTATAGAAAATGTTAACATTGCGATAATGTTTTACAGGTATTATTTACTTTGCGATAAATATCCATACAAATATTTTAGTAAGCGATAAAATTATTAAGAAATTTGTAATTAATTTCTATAGAATTTTCTCACTAAGAGATAAATTTCTAATTTCTATAAAAATTACACTAAGCGATAAATTACTATAGAAATTTCTTACTTTGCAATAAATTTCTACAGCAATTTTTCATATGGCGATTAATTTCCATAGAAACTTATTACTTAGGGATATTCCAAAAACTTTCCGATAAACTTTGCGATAAATTTCTGTAGACAATTTTAGCTTTGCGATTATTTTCTTTTCATGCGAATTTTTTTTTTAAATGTTTTCTTTGCGATAAGTTTCTACAGAAAATTTTTAATAAGCGATACATTAATGGGAAATTGTTCACTTGCGAAAACTTTGAAAATAATTTTTTCGAAAGACTAAAAATATAATTCGATAGACTTTTCACTAATCGATAAATTTCTGTAGGAATTTTTTTACTTTGCGACAATGTTTTGTAGAAATTTTTTTTTCCCCCACGATGGAACGGGGAGGTTTCCCCACAGTGACAGGCACCGCGACCAGGTTAGGTCTATTGTACCCACTCCCCTTAGTTGGCCAAAAGATCCTCTGCATCCCATAGGAACCCATTCTTACTTTGCGATAAATTTCACAAGTGTTTGTTAATGGTTAAAATCTATAGAAATTTCTCGCAAATAGATAAATTACTTAAGAATTTTTTTCAACAAGCGATAAATTTCTATATTTATTACACTACGCGTTTATTATGATAAAAAATTTTTACCCCACGATAAATTTCAATAGAAAACGATAATCTACTATTTTTATTTAATTACTAGGCGAAATTTTTCTTTTATCACTTTTCACGTATCTCTTCATTTTCACAGATTTTTTTTATCCTTCTCAATAATAATTAACGTCCTGCCTCTGATTTTATTTTTTTCTTAAAGGAAAGCTTCATACACATATTACTTTGATGATATTTAGACAATTTAAAGAAACTATTTTAAAAGTACTTGTACCTTTTTGACCTGGTACTACATTTTTTATTTTATCGCATATATTTACTATTAACTTTTGCATTTTGTAAAATGTATTTAAGTCAAAACATACGAAAAAGAATTTTCCCTTTTAAATATACATACATATGTATGTATATTACAGAAGAAAGATTTATTTTTAATTTTTAAATAAAGAAAAAAAAAACAAATTAAACCAGCTTGAATTCATAATTGATTTTTAAATAACTCAACATTTACAATTTTTAAATCAAATGGAAACTCATATGTCTTTAAGTATTTCTCTTTGGAAACTCTTGTAAATATGTCACCATTCAATAATTCCCCTTTTAAATTCACACTACTACTACATTCAATAAATATGCCATCACCCCAGTATATGAGTGCAACATCGATCCTATCGCTCGAATATATTTATTTCTTTGTACAGTGGAGTGATAAGAAAAAGTGTCGTGTTAAATTTGGTTTCTATAGAAATTGAAAATTAAACAAATTATCCACAAACCACCATCGTAGTGTGTATATGTATAGTTTTAGATGTACATTAATTAATATTTATTACTTTGTCTTTATTTACCTTATTTTTGTTTATCTTTTACATATTTTGTTGTTGTTAGTTAGTGTTTCATTCTTGTTTAAATATTTCAAATCTACGGTGACACATATAAATGTCTCTGTTGTTTCTTAATTTTTTTCTATTCAGGTTAACTAAATTGAAATATGAGTATACGAGGACAAGCATGTAAAGGTTGTCAGTTTTAAAGAAATTTATCGATAAGCAAAAAAATTTCTGTAGAAGCCATGGTTTCTAGCTTCATTATATACCTTATTCCCAATTTGCGATTTTTTCCCCCAAAATCTCCAAATTAGCCAAAATAAAAAAGTAACATAAAAAGGCACAAGAAAAAAAATAATCGCAGCTTAGCATTTCAAAAAATTTCTGAATCAATAGTGGTGTTCAATACTTTAAAGTAGGGATTGCTGTTCGGTCTAAAAACCGAAAGCGAAAACCGCAAAAAAGATATGCTTAAATAAATTGCACTTCAAATACAAACACTTTATACATAACAGCCTGCAACAAGGCAAGGTATTTCAAAATTCTTAAATTCTTTTAAACTCTTAAGCAGACAACTATTTTGTGTGGCACAAGCTACCACCTGGGCCTGGCTGGGACCACTAGTACTTTGTACTGAGTTTTTGTGACTATAGAAAAAACTCACACTAGCGAACCCCTGGGCAAGGCTGGGAATACTTTTATATGTATGGAGTTTTATTGCAATAGCAGGAACATTTTGTTGGGAAATAAAATAATTCTTCGAAAAAACAGTAAAGAAAGAATTCTTGTGTGTTGAGTATGCTTTTTGATACGTTTCATTTTGATTTTATTTACTGCAGTAGATATATATTATGGAAGGGCCTGGTCAGGCCCAGGTGGATTCAATATGCACCAAATTTTCATTTGGCCAATTGCGACGCCCGTGGTGTTTAAATTTACACTTTTTTCTTATTTTCTTGTAAAAAATACTTTGATTGTTTCGTTCTAACATACTTACAGCCGTATTCATAACAAAAAGTTAGCCACAGTTTGTACACTACGTACAACGAGCTGCTAACTAGAATGCCGATTAAGCTTAGCAGCTTGTTGGTACATAGTTCATTCATAACGAACTTTTCTCCATCTGCCAACTTTTCATAAATCAACTCTGAATTTGTATGATGCCACATTGTATTACTCAAAAATGCAACACGTTATGCATTAATCATCGCTGAATTTGTAATTTTTTCCTTTTTGTTTTGATTTTTCCTTTACATATAAAAATCTTAAAAAGTTTTTAAAATTAAAATAAATGAAGTAAAAGACAGTAGTTTAAAAAAAAACAGTTAATTAAAAAAACCAACAAAATTGTTTGTCATTAAACGGCTGTTTTCCACAAGTTGGCAAACGTTTGGCAGCTCGTTAGCAAATCGTTAGCCAGAGTTTGGTTAGTGTATTATGAATAAACTTTTTGCTAACTTTATGCCAAATTTTCATTATGAATACGGCTGTTAGTAATTATATAAAAAAAACTGGAAGAAAAGTTCAAAAATACCTGGCCAAGCCCAGGTATAGGCTTAAGGGTTAATAAAAGTACCTAAATTGAAACAAATAAAAAATTGCATTACATACAAAACCATATAAATATATGTATGTTTATGTATGAAGTTTAACTTTCAAACCCGAACCAAACCGACCGGTTTTAATCGTTTTTATACCGAAACCGCGGTTTAACATTTTTACGGGTTTTAACAAACTCTAACACAAAGTTGAGAAATTACAAAAAAAAAACACTATTTATACAATTTTTCCGATAAATATTATAGATAAGTGAAAATTTTTCTAAAGATATGTATCAATATATAGCTGAAAATTTTCGATCAAACATTTTTAGGGAATTTTATTTTATCGATAAGTGATAAATTTCCATAAACTTTTTTCGATAAGTAAAAAATTTTCAGAGAAATTTATCAAAAAGTTGAACATGTCTATAGGAATTTAAAAATAATTAAAAAATCTCAATAGAAATTTATTGATAGGTAAAAAATCTCTATAGAAATTTATCGATAGGTAAAAAATTTCTATAGAAATTTTCGATAAATGGAATTTCTTTTTTGAAATTTAGCACTGAGAGGAAAATTTCTATTAAATTGTAGAGATAAGTGAAAAAAATTCTGGTAGAAATTGTTCGATAAGTAAAAAATATCTTTATCAATTTATATGCAAATTATTGACGAAAGATATAATTATAACTTATAAGTGAAAAATTTCTATAGAAATGTATCGACTAATCAAAAATTTCTGTCAAATTTTACGAAGTAGTGAACTATTTTTGTAAAAATTTATAAATTTTTGTAGAATTTTATCGATAAGCGAAAATTTTTTGAAGAAATTTATCGATTAGCGAAAATTTTGTAAGGAAATTTATCAGTAAGTGAAAAAATTTAATATAAATTTTTACACATCTGCCAAATAGAAATGAGCTTAAAATGTTCACACAGCAACACATTTTAAGGCAATTTGAATGACAATATTGTAAGGTCTTACCATCGTCTGTACGAAGCTTAAGTAAAGTTTTTCTATAGAAATTTATGGATTAGTAAAATTTTTCTATAAAAATGTAAATATTAGTGGAGAGTTTATATAGAAATTTATCGATTAGTGAAAAATGTACATAAAAATTATTCGATTAATGAAAAATTTTAATAGAAATTTATCAATAAGGTATACAATTTCTAAAAAAAAACTAACTTCTATCGATAAATAAAACATGTTTTAAGTAAAAAATCTCGAAAGAAATTTTTTACCAAGTGTATTTTTTAATTTATCGATGCACATTAAAATGTATCAGTAAGTTAAAAAATGTAATCAAAGTAATTTTGGGGGAAAACAACAATTTTTTTGGAAGAATTGCAACCAATTGTAGTGGGGAATGTAAGATAAGATAAACTCACTGTTTATTGTTGTTTTTTTTTAAGCTTTGATATTGTTGCAAGTAAAGCTGTTGCAGATAAGTTTTATTCGCTTAACAGTTTATTTGTTTAATATCTTTAGTTTTTCTAAAATCTTTGGATGAAGTTTCCTGACGATCTTGCCAAAGCAACCAGTGAAATGAGCATAGGAATAGCTTTTCCTTTCAACAATAAATTTCAGTGTTTTTATCAAGAATACAAATTGGGAATTAAGCACGATAAACAAAATCTTTTAAATTAAAAATATTTATTAAAAAGTTAAAAATGTCCATAGAATTTCAGCAATAAGGTAAATATTTCCTTAGAAATTTTTCGATAAGTAAAAAATTCCTATAGGAATTCATAAACAAGTAAATAATGCTTATAAAAATGTAACGAATAATGAAAAATATTTATAGAAATCTATCGATTAGTGAAAAATATCTTCAGATATTTATCGATAAGCAAAAAATTTCTACAGATGTTTATTGATTAGTGAAAAGCTTGTATATAAATTTATCGATTAGTGAAAAGTTTCAATAAAAGGTATTCACAATGGACCACATGGGTCTGCGATTGGTAGTGTTCCCTTTGGTCGCATACATCCTCTCTAACCTTATCGATTAGTAAAAATTTCGATTTGCAAAACATTTTAATAAAAATTAATTTATTATAAATCTTATTTTGTGTTTTATTTATTATAGTAAAATAATCATGGTAAGGGTAAAATTCCTATAAAACTTTACCGATAAGTGTAAAATTTTTTAGAAATTTATCGTTAATTAAAAAATGATTATTGGAATGAATCGCTAGGTCAAAATTTCTATAGTAATATATCGTTACCCATAAAAATTTATCGATAACTGAACAATGTTCATAGTTATTTATCGTCAAGTAAAAGTTTTCTGGTTTTAATGATCTATTAAAAACCTTTTCTGTTTGCCTCCCATTGCTTAAACTGCATTTGTTTGTTTATCTAAAATACTTAAAATAAATACTGGTACATTTACACAAACAAACGGCAAGTACTCGTACTGACGCGTACTTGTGTAATGACAAATGTTCCCTAAGGGAGACGACAGTCCAAACCCCAAAACACTGTCAATCCCAATATATTCCATTCCATTTTAAAACTTTTTTCAAACCAAATAACAAAAGAACGCATAAAATGTTTGTGTTTGGAATTAACAATTTAGAGTCAGTTGTATACAATTTGTTATCTGGTCACGGAACCATTCAGCCGTAGCGGCAACTTGAGTTAAAATGTAACGACAAATAACCACAAAAAAAAGAATAAAAAAGAAAATCTCCCATTCAAAAATTAAAGAAATTGTCATGAAAACTTATTTTTCTACATTTTCCACCAGTTATTACTTCTTTTTGGTTTTCAGTTTAGCACAAAATTGATTTTGAATTGATAATAGTTACAGTTGGTGCTGTTATTCTCTTGTTTTTATTTCGGAATAAAAATGTCTATTAAATTTATTGCATTAATTTTTCTATGTTTTGGTGACATTAATTAGAAATTTTCGGTTGAGTAAATTAGTTTTTGAATAAAAATATGTTTGCGTTTATGATTAAATGGTGTTCAAGTACAGTAACTAACATAAATAGCGCATTCCTTGTATACGTTTTTGTTATTTAATTGATTACATTAGGGGTTGTTGCCAGTGGAATTTTACATAGTTTTTTAAAAAGGGGTCTTTTAAGATATTTCTTGGATTTTTTTTAACCCGTTGCGTAATTGGAGGTGCTAAATGCGATTCTGCTATTTCTTTTTCAAGTTTGCGCACAAGTTTTTCTACATTAGTTATAAAATTAGCATTTGACAAAAAAAATTGGTTGAGAACGTTATGACCGAAAAAAATTAAATTATATTTTAAACTTTCTGCAAAACCGCAAATTTATTAACATTAACTTAATACATCCTTGACAGATGATAAAAATATCATTAAAAACATTTTGAGAATATTTTTTAATTTCGCACAAATACAAAAAAAAGTTTGCTTCAAATTTTCAAATAAAGAATTAGAATACAAAATGCAAACTCCTTCCCGTGTGGAATTTCTCAAAGTATTTATCGAAACTAATCAGACATAAAGATAACATTAAATAGCAACCTTCCCATGAGTACCGAAATGAAAAAAGTTGTATCTAATCTTTGCAAGTCAAGAGCCACACCAGTACAAAAGCTTGAAAACAGGTCAAACCTCCAGAAATAAGGCCCAGAACACGATATAAAAGATGTTTCGAAATCAGGTCAAGATTATAAAATTTACAATAAAAAAGACAAACAACATATTTTCATAAAAAAACCCAAGTTCATTAAAAATATTTTTTTTAATGCAAAAAAGGCCTAAAGTTGAATAAATTAAATTTAATTAAATTATTAGGTTTCAATTTTTTTTTTTTAATCAGATTTTAGTTTCGATTTTCAAATCGAATCTACTTAAGGGTTAATGAGAAAACTTCAACTCTGTCATTATAAGTTGTTATTGTTTTTTAAAAATTTTAAAATGATAATTAAATCAGGGAAGCTTTTTTGTCACGTAAGACTAGTGTAAAGTTCCTTTTAATAATTTTTTTTAGCGACCATAAACTTCAAATATCTTATAATCCAGAAATACAATTATGTGGCTTGAGCTTTTCTGCAGCATACCAAAGATATAAGTTAGAGTGCTATATTCGGCTGTGCCGAATCTTTGATACCCTCCACCGACAGTTCGAATATTTCATATCTATTTATTAGTTTTTCTTTATAAAACAGACGTCAGCATTAAAATTTGTTGCGGCTTAGACCTACATAGGAAATGGTAAATCGATTTCGATTCCAATCGATTTTATTATTTTTATCAAAATTTTGGCAATTTTTAATTTACCGGAGTGGGCTTTATATGGGGCGTTTAGTAAATTATGGACCGATCATCACGAAATTTATTAGTGTGATTTCTAGTACTATTAAACTGTGAAATGTTAAATTTTATTCTGAAAGCATTATTTATTACGGTTTTTGGCGTACTAAACTGTTTTCCGGGAGTAGGTTTTATATGGGGCCTAGGATAAATTATGGACAGATCTTTCACGAATTTTTGCAAAATCTTAAATCATTCCGTGCATTGTTCCACCATTTATGTTAGTTTTTGTAACAAAATTATCAATTTTTTAAGGTGGTGGTGGTTCCATATTTTGACTCATAGCTCTGATCCTACTGAACCGATTTTGCTGGATTTCAATTCCAAGCTTTTTAGGGTAACTATAAGCAATTTGACACCGACGGACAGACAGACGGACATGGCTAAATCGACTTAGAATTACTCCAGGGTTCAGAATTTATATACTTTATGGGGTCTGAGATGAATAATAAAAAAAGTTTCACACGGAATGACGAACTTAGTGTACCTTATTCACAACTAATTGTGGTGGAGGGTATAAAAACAAAGCAACGGACTAACCACATATTGCTCTTGATTTAACAACAAGATGTTTCAAATTGAGATTATAGTGTTGTTGATCTGAAAATGCTTTTTATCCTTTCGTACTTAATCTAACAACGATTTGTCCTTGTTACAACGTGTGTTATTGAATACTTTTGTTTTTTCAATTTGACAAAGCACCATTGTCGTTTGGATACCATGCGCTGACAGTTTTAGAATTATTTTATATTTCTTTTGCTCTAAGCAAATTTTCAATTCTATTAAAATTTATTTGTTCTACGAATTTGTCGATTTTTCGAATATGTAGTATGTAGACATAACACTTTTATTTGCTTTCAACTCCGCTAAAACCGTTTCCCCACAACAAAAAACCCTCTTTAGTCTCTTTATTATTCTTTCTGGTTCGTTAAACTGTTTTTTCCTTTGTTTGGCATTTTTCATATTCGTAATAACAAGGGCTACCAAATTTCATTCATATTAATTTTATTTTTTATATTCATTTAGTAACTTCTTGTTATTTATGTTGAAAAAAAAATTATGTAGTAACGGCAAAAAAAATTGCAATATGTTTCTTAATCAGATAATGTTTCATAAAAGTATCTTTTTTTTGGATTCATTAAATTTCTTATAATTTATGGCACAAATTGCAATGTGTGTGTGTGTCTGTACCTTTTGTTAAAATTTTATTTTTGGGTGCAAAGTTGCAGGCAGTTTTGTGCAATTTTTTTCTTTTTCAATTTTTAATATGACAAAATAAATTTCAAATTATAGGGGTTAAAATTGTATTATAGTTATTGGAAACTTAATATTTTTTTCTCTCATATTGGGGTGTTTTAATATTTATTTGTATGTATGTAATTTCAAATTAAAATACTTGTGCATAGAATATTGACAAGAACAGAAAGAGAGTGTAACAAAAACCTAACTCAGCTGTCAAAAAAAAAACAACTCTATGATTGGGTTAGTAACCCTGCAGATAACGAGACTAGTCCATACAAGCATGTAAAGAGTAGTCCATAAAGGAGTAGGAGAACTCCAAAACTACTCCAAATATATGGGTAAAAGGTGGTCCATTTAACATTACGATGTTCTAGGAAGGGACCATATAACCCACCGAAGTAGTCTCTTAACTACTCCATGGAGTACTAAAGTGGGTTAGTTTTAAAAGTACTCCATGTTACTGCAGTATGGAGCATGATACAAATACAGAAGGTAGTTCCATTCTCTCTTTTTGTCGCCATATTAACGTTCTGACGTTTACTGGAATTATGAAAATGTGTGCTACCACATTTCATAAAATAATCCCATTTTTCTGTTTTTGTTTTGTTTGTTTTTAGATGTTTGAAAATATTTTATAAAAGTTTACAAATTTTTTGTTAATTTTACAAATAATGTTATAACTAAAATATGTGAAAAAGTGGAAAGAAAGAATAAGGGTATCCTTTCTTTTACTTTCGCAAATATTACGACGATAAAAAAGAAAAGAAAAACTTTGGATGAACTCGTTTAATTCCCAACATTTAAGGACAGTTATTGTAATGGTTAACAATTAATGTTAAGCTTTAATATTAGCTTAGACAACTCCGAACAGCATTAGTGTACGTAAGACTTCAATTTTATTATAGCTAATTGGACTAAATATTAATTAATTTTAAATAAAGATAAATAGACCATACAAATAATATGTGTTTAATATTTGAGGAAAAAACCCTATGTATGGAATTAGTCAATTGCATTTTAATTATTTTTAGCTCTAAAGCAACTTAAAATGCTTAAATATTCACATTTAAGCTGTTAATATAAATTACACATTTTAACTTATAATTTCCAAGAGGAATTTATTGTCTTTTTTATTTGTGGCAACGTTTTTTTTAATGTTTTCAAAAAACAAACTTCAAATAATTCCGATAAACTTCAAAAAATAAATTTTAAGAGAGAAGTGGAACTACCTTGTGTATTTGTATCATGGTATGGAGTACACTAAAGGGGTAGTTTCAAAAGTACTCCATGTCAATACTCCAAGTAAAAGGGTAACTTTCAAAAGTACTCCATGTCATGCACTAAAGAGGTAGTTTGAAAACTACTTCATGCCACTACTGAATGCAAGGCTAAAAATAACTTTACGATTAAGCTTTTTTATTTTTGTTTATTAAAAATAAAATAATAAAAACAATCCTTTTCTCACCCATATAAATAATGTTTTTATAAATGTATGTATACGGTGAAGGACTTAAATTTGCATGTAGTGTTATTTTGAAGAAATCGTTTATTTAATAAAAAAATTAGTGTTCCATTTGTTTTTAATTATCCTTATAAAAAAACCTAAGTTAAATTAGTTAATTTGTCTTTTTAGGACAAAAAAAAACTTAAAAACTAAAATATAGTATCATATGCCACGCCTTTTTCACAAATTTCACAAACTTTCCTCTTCTACTTTTAAATAAACAATTAATAATAGACACCATCAGGGCTACCAATGTGTAATACTGTAAACTATAAAAAAGTATACATCATGCAGTTGTTGGCAGCAGTGCATATTAATTTCTTATAACATGGCCCATACTACAGTACGTTGGACCATGTTGTAAGTAGTCTATTTAAGCCACAATGGACCACGCAGTCCAATATTATCTGTAGGGAAGAAAAGCGATTACTTTGTTGGTGCACTTCACACGCACGGAATTTTGAGAGAGATTATTTTTGTTTTAAGAGAGTTTCGATTCTCGTCAATCTTTTTTTATTCACTTTCTTTCAATTTAATTTAAACGCATTTGAAAATTATGTAAATTAGTTAAAGTGAAAAATAATACATGCATTGGTTTTTACTAATAAGATTATAACAAATCTAAAGTATTTATATGACACAAATTCAAAAATATTTTCAATATTCATTTACATATAGTGTATTTTAATATGTATTCCAAACTAAAAAATGCTTCCTATTTTATTACACTGATAAGATACATTTGTAAATTAAAATATTAAAGAAAAGTAGTACTCAAATAATTGGGTCATTGTACTTTTATCAATAATAAATTTGTTTTTATACTCTATTGATCTTTGTAATGACACCATTCAATATGTCTATTTATACCTCGTTATCAAAATATACTTTAGAACTTTCAATATATGTAATTTAATTGATTTTGGGACACATACCATTTTATACAAAGTCTATAGAAATTGTTAAAAAAAAATTGGTTTATGATCTTGACCTAACACCATACAAACGATCCACTAAAATGCAACTATAAAGCTAACTAGCCAGTCTACAACATTTTAAGATATTCGTAAAACATCGCGCTTAATAAGTTTAACACAAGCATAAATCAATCGTGTAACACAATTTTGTTGTGGTGGTCCCAAAAGGGGGATAAGAACAGATTTTTCAAAGTTTAAAAGAGTTGGGGTAATTTTGACCCCAAGTGCATTTAAGGGTTAATCTTAATTGTTGCTCTGTTTTGTCTTCGCATAACTTTAAGGTATATTTTTTCTACAGTTTCATAAAAAATCACAAATTCAAAAAAATATACATTATCTCGCTTTCCTTTAGAAATTCGAAATAAATGTCTAAATTTGACATTTGACCTTCATGGTTCAAGGGTTAATGTTTTCCGATTTTAGTAAAACCTTCAGAATATTTTTTATAATTATCTGGGATTGTTCACCAAAATATGGCCAAAAAATTAGTTTTTTCCGAAAATCGAAAAATTCAAATCGCATGTGCGGGAAAACCTTCGGAGGTGTTGACTTTATTTTTTTATTTTTATCAAAAAAATTCGGAAATTTGTTTAACAAAATTTTTAAAAATGTAAAAATAGAGTTTTGAAACTGCGAAAGGTTAACGATATTCTACGAAGACAAAAACTCATAATTAAGTAAATACGGGTACATTTTAAGCAAAAATTTGCTCTTTTTCAAAAACTTCTTAAAATATGTTAATTGTGTTCCGGTTCAAGTGGCCTGTGGCGTCAATGGGCTGGGGAAATTTTAACAACCTTGAAATTTTTTGACTAAATGTTGCCTTTTATATCTCATTAGAACGATAATTACGTACGCATTTAACAGCAAACGTAATTAATTAATTGCCAAAATTTTTGCAAAAACTTAGGAAAATGATATTTTCTTTTTTGGGAACTTTCAAACGTTTATTAGAAAATTTTTTCATTAAATCTGATTATTCTTTTAAAAACAAATTTAATTTACTTTTTCCTGTAAGTCCTTCAATACTTTCACATAATCTTTAAATTTCACTTATATTCGTATGTATTTTAACAAAATGATAATCACCCCTAACGTGACTAAAATGTCCCTCAAAAATTTAATCTTTTTACCAAAAAAAATTTTTAAGTGAAAAGCAAAATTTGTAGGCAAAAAACTGTTCACTTCTTTAACGATATGAGTGATTAATTTGCTCAAACCCTTTCTAACTCTTTCAACAAATTTAAACTTTAAGCCATTTTTTAACGTTTATAAATATGTCTTTAGTTTCAAATGCATCCTCCTTAGAAAAATCCACAAAGAACTATAAATAAATACCATAAAATGCATAAGAAAACCCTTGAGAAACAGCTTAGAGAAAGGCGTAGAAAAATAAACATCTAAAGTAAACTAAATTGCAAACACACCCACTAAATTAGTCAGAGTTTTTGGACAAAAACATTAAACATTCTCTTTTAACAAGTAAAAAGAAAGTCAGTCAATCCTTATCATTTGATACCGTACACCACGGTACGGACAGAAAAACGTTCGAGACTCTACGCTATTTGGGCCCCATGGGCAATAATTGACACGGTAAAGCAAAATGATGATACTGGGTTAAGATTCCTACTACTATGTCATGACACAATATTGTTCCTGCAGGTTCAGAATTGAACATTGGACTCACATAAGCCCCCTCTCTAAAATCGCTTTTAGACGTTAAATTAGCATAGAAAATTGTTCTAGAGTACATCTCATTTTGTGCCAATGGGCAACCATGTACTCGGTAAAACAAAATTTTGTTATGAGATAAAAATTCAAACTACTATGTCATGACAAAATTTTGTTTTGGCAGGCTTAAAATTGAGCATTGGTCCTACATAAACCCCCTCCCTAAGAAGAAAAAACACGTAGATGTAGATATCTAGAAAATAATCGGCAAAAAGAACGAAAATAAAATGGCGACCTGTAGCTTGCGCATAAGGTTTACATGGACAGCCAGCCAGCCGCACGAACGGACATCATTAAATCGATTCAAAAAGTGATTCTGAGTCGATCGGCATACTAAAATATGGTTCTAGAACTAATATTTGTATGTGTCTTACAAACGTCAGCACAAACGCATAATACCATCTCCACTATTGTGATGTGGTTAGCTATAAAGATACAAAATGAAACTATAGCGGAACGATGCGATACTAAATAGTAATTCATAAATAATCCCAGAAAAATTAATGGATTTATCGTAACCATAATGAAGTTTAAACAAATGGCTTTGGAATTAGTTTAAATGAAAAGCAAGAATGAATAAAAATAATCTTTCTTTCTTTGTAGCAACTTATGGAAGGAACATTTTAGCACGTACTTGTATCCAGGAAAACTAGAATGTTAAAAGAGAAGTGGATTGATAATTTGCAACTCAGCGAGAAAAGAAAGTTAAATGTTTTTATAGGAAATGCATAATAAGTTAACAAATATTTCAATCCAAATTTAAATTGAGTTTTTATTACTTCTTTTATCTTGATGTCGTGGATAAAATACGTTTATGCTAATATTTTAACATATAGGAATATTGTTTTACTTGATTGTAGAATCTACATCCATCGCTTTGAATCCCGTTTGACTTGTGCGAAAAATACGGTCGGAGCAAAACTTATTAAAATGGTTAGAATAAAGAAAATGTTGTCGACGTATGTATATGAACAATTTCGAGGATCGGTACATATTAAGTTTGTGTTGCCATTTTGATGCAAAATACCCTTTTTAAAAAAGGGTGTTCCTGGCAATTTTTCAATTTATATGGCGCTTTTTGTTGACCATGTGATTTTAGTTTTTTTTTAGTTTTGATGCTTTTTTGCAACAACTAGAGTTTTTTTCCCCCGGACTTTTTCGATTCTCGGGAAAGCGGGAAATTTTTGTAATTTCCCGGGATCCCGCTCCATATAAATAATACAAAGTAAATTTTGTTTTAAATTAATGAAAAAAAAAATTTATAAAAATACGTGAGGAAACTTGTTTACAAAGAAAGTAAAAGAAATGGTTCAATACAAAAAAATTAATTGAAGATTGAAATAGGAACTTGAATTATTACTACCTCACGCTTTTATTACCTATTATTATGCTTCTATTCCGTATTATTATGCTCTAGATACAAGATAAAAAGATAACATAAACATAACAATTTAATTCATAAATCAATAATAAAAACAAAATAAAAATTGAGCTACTGAAGATATGAGATCAAAAAGTTAATTAATAAAATATTTTAAATAAATATATAACATTTTAACGGCTTTGGAAATAATTTTCTGACATACTCAAAGCGTTAAGTAAGTCGTCAAAAAGTATATTTCTGATTTTATTAACGAATTATCATTTTACCGAAAAATTTCGTTCTTTTTTTACCGAGGTTGGACAAATAGTAAAAAGTGCACCGTTGTAGCGTGCTTCGGATTCAGAATCAGAAGCAATTTTTTCTTTTTTATAAACAACGTCTATATCAGGCAAATGCATGTCAAGGTTTTTCAAGTTGTTTGTTGTAGTATCCTACACGAGTCTCCAAAATGTTTTTTTATTTTGGTTTCCCCGCACTTCACTGTTATATAAACCAACACAAATTTAAAAATATATCTTTAAATTGGTACACGCAAGAAAAACCCCGGGAAAACGGGAAATAAAATAATTGAAACAACACATCTCGTACACAAACTAAATTTTTTTTTTTTTTTTTTGAAAATATATTTGGGATTCCCGGAAATTTTGACTTGGGAATTTTATTAAAAGATTTTGTATAAAATTTAAGGTTTTGGGCCATATAATTTTAAAAACGATTTTATGCAGTTCGCAAATTTAATTGCTTTGGTGGAGCTCTTTGAAAAATAAGTGACTGTCCTACACGTATAGAAAATGCGTCATAATGCTGATGTACTTTGACATCAGTAATATGACAAGTCTCTTCGTTTTTGACCCCATGACACTTTTCATTATTAAAATGTCAGCCTTAACATCACTTGGCTAAATTGTCATCAGTTGAAATTATGGGATGACCCATCGACATCATAAAGAATCAGAGTCAGTTTAATAAAAAATGACATCAGTGCTAAAGGCCTAACCATAATATGCATAGCCTTGCTTAACCTACTGTCAAAAATTAACAAAAAGTCTCTAAAATGCATTTAAAAAACAAAAACAAAATATAAAAAAAATTGATTCCGTACGGAATGTGCGAGTTTTTTTTTCTTCGCCCTATGCTCCTTGTAGGAGTTTAAAGGAACTAATGTATATATACGCTGTTTTATTCAATAATTTTACGGTATTTTTATTAAAATATTTGATCTCAAAAATATCAATTTGTAACATTATAAAACAGTGATTAATCCATAGTTTTGTTAATTCAGTGGCATATCGTCCCCTCAATATAACAATAGCGTATGTGCTCATACGCTATTATTTTTTTATAGCATATTTAGAATCTCCATCATTGATTTTATGTATGGTCAAAATTTCGTCAAATTCTACTTCCAAAAAGTGGGACAAAATGTCGTTGGCAAAAAATAGTGTATAATTTCTTGTTCAAAATTTTCCTTCAATAAGTGTGTAAGCTCATATGCGCTATTTTACTTGAAATTGCCACTCCAAAATTGTTAAAAGAATAATAGTGTATACGCATTATACTCAATTTTAGTCTGTAGAAAAAAATACAATTTATGAAAACTTTAACTCATAAAATAGCTTATAATAATATACACTATTGTTTGAGAAATAGTTTCATTCCGACCATCGAAAGCTGCATGATCTCCAAAATTTGTGCAAGAAGAATGTAATCGGCGTGGCTCACAGTCATTTTTTTATAACTTAAAAGGTGGAAAGAAGCGAAATTGTTTAGATAAGCCAGATGAAGCAGAGGAAGAGAAAGAAGACGAATGAACTTCTAGTTATTTTTAATTTACGCAATGTATACCTTAATTTATCATAATTTTTTGTTTTTAATAACCAAAATTGGATTTAATAACCGCGAATATTGCTCGATATATCCGAAATAAATCGAAATTTGTTTTCCATTTTTTACTGCAATTCTGCTTTAATTTTGAATTTGAATTCAAAAATTAATTATTCTCCATAATCTACAAGCATGACGTCAAAATTAAAACCTTGAAAACAACAATTTTTTATTTAAACTTCATTAATTTAATTAACAAAGTAATCGTTTAAATCACTTTAACATGTTGCACCTTTGAGACTTACTTAAATAACTAGAAAAAATCTTTAGGAAATGATTCATGATTTAATATAAAAAAAATCTAGCATTTCCCAGCAAAAACTTTCATTTTTACCGTCAACCAGTGTTGACAAAACTTAATGACCAAAAATGGTTAAATTTACGGGAAAAAATTGTTAAAAACAAATTGGCTAAAAATGGGCTAAAAAATTACTAAAAAATTTTATAAATTAAAACACGTAAAAATTCAATAACAAAACAGTAATAATTCATTTGAAGCTGTTTACAATGAAATTGTAAGTTAATATCAATTTCTTAAACAAGAATAAACGTAAATTTATATTTTCAAAGATATTTAAAAAATTAAAGCATCGAGAAATTCGATGTCGTTATTGTTCATCTCATAGGAATCACTAGATCCTATTAGTTTTTACTAATTTGAAGGTAAATCATAATCACTACATTATTAACCCAACCTTTTAAGTCCAGATCTACAATAAAAAACAAGTAAGAAAGTATAGTCGATCAACCCAACTATATGATACCGCAAACCACATTAGAACCTATTTACCAAATTTTATTATATTATCTGCGACCTGTACTTTGCGCACAAGGTTTACATGGACAGACAGCCAGCTAGCCAGCCGGACAAACATCGTTAATTCGACTCAGAAAATAATTCTGAGTCTATCGGTATACGTAAAAGTGGGCTGAGGACCAATATTTTAAGGTGTTACAAACATCAGCACAAACGCATAGTACCATCTCCACTACTGTGGTGTTGGGATAAATATTTTATTGTTTTGGTAAAAATATTTACCTAATTGATAAAATCGAATTTACGGTTGCTAAATGATACCAATTTCTCAAATTACTTTTAACGATATTTGCTTGGCTAAATACCCTCTCTACTTTAGCATTAGACCATGGAAGTGAGAGCAACTTTATAGTCAGTTCTGAAATTTCTAAAAAAAAACTTTGTTGCCGCCTTTTTTCTTTAACACACTTTTATTAAACATTTCAAAATAAGTATTTTTCTAGCTGTGTTGCCATTTTCTATAATTCTTTACATATTTTCCGAAATGGGTTAATCGTTCTGCAGAACACTCTCAGTAAAATAAAATATGTTCCAGACAAAAAAATGTACGGAACGGTACTTATATAAAGAAGTTACAGCGTTAAAAGCTATTTTCGGCAGAAGTATTTTTGCGGGAGGTAGCTATGGTCTAATATGGACCGATTCCAAAAAAAATTTGATAAGATCAATTAAATATAAATAACAACATAACAAGATGGCTGGTCACAAATACTCTATTCCGTAAAGAAGGGTATATGAGGGGTATATTAAATCATGGAACGATTTTCACCGCTTTCAATAGGTATCTTCAATTCAAATCAATTAATACCTACATTTATACCAAATTTCATAAAATTATCTTTAAAATTGCGATCAGTAATTTGCGCACAAGGTTTACATGGACAGCCAGCCAGGTGGGCGGAGTCGTTAGATCGATTCAAATGAAACGATTCTGAGTCGATCGGTGTACTAGAAGTTGGGTCTAACATCCATATTTTAAGGATTCGTTAGTTGGTAAGAAAATTTTTTGCTGGGTTATGCACATTACAATTTTTTATATTTTTAAAAAGATAAATAAAAACTGGAAAAATATAAAAACATACGTTAGATACATAAAAAAATACAATATTCAACTATTGATCATTTACTCCTAAAGCCGTCCCTTCCTTTTTAAACAGAAAGAATTAAATAGAAAAATGTTTGAATAAAATTAAATTTAAAAAAAATCGACATAATAAATTATTATTTTTTTTTTGTTTGAAAGATTGATCTTGGCAACAACCAAAAAACACTCGTTAAATAAATTCCATAACTCTTAAAGAGATCATTATAGGATTGATATTTCTTTAAAACGAAAAGAGATACGTTCATAATAAATCCATAAATTCTTAAAAAAAGGGGTTCTTCTTTATCTGTTGTTTTTTATTGTTCGGGAGACAGCAAAAGTGTGGCCACATTTTTTATGGTTTTCAAAAATTTTCAAAAAACAGTTTCTTTTTGTTTAGGAAACAAGACACATGGTTTCGAAAAATCAACAAAAAAAATCTTTTAAATTTTATAAAACAAAATAAAGGTTCTTTTATTTTTTTACTACCTGTAGAAATGCAGCTGCTTTTATTTTTGATTTTTTTTTTTCAATTCCGCTCAGGTGTATTTTTATTTTTTTTTTGGAAAAAAATTAAGATTAACATATTAAATTATTTCGCTTTAAGAAATACTTCTTTTCTTCTTCTTCTTCCTTTTTCGATCCTGACAGTTTTTAATAGTGTTTGAAATTTATTAACCCTTTAGGGGAAAACTCTTTTTGTAATTTTTAAAATTTTAGTTAAAACTAAAACTGGATTTGAGTTCTAAAAGTAAAATACAAACGGCTTTTAATTTATAAGCGAACTCTAGTAAATTGCGAATGGAAAACCTTTAATTAACATATGTTGCCTTTCGGAAACAAATGGGTGGTCCAACCAAAACCCACGATGTTCATTGTAAATAAAGAAATAAGTTTTAAGAGAATTATCTTAATTTTTATGATAAAAGGATTTATGACAATTATGTGTGAAGCAAAATATGTCTGGGATCACACTATGAAAGTTTTCTTTCAGAAAGTCTGAGTTTATTGGTGAGAGGGGAAAAGAGCGCAAAAGAGCCATTTTTTCATTGGCTGTATGACAAGAGGGACCATCCTGTTGGAACCACATATCGTGCAGGCCTATATCCTCAATTTCTGGACACAAGAAGTCCGTTGTTATCTCGCGATAGCGAACACAATTCACGGTAACTTCTTGGTCTACCTCATTTTCCATAGTTTTAAGAAGTTTACATCCGTGTTTAAAATGCTACCGACCAATTTTATTTTACTACAACTGCTTTTAGAAATATTCTGTAGCAGTAGCAATAATACTGACATGATTTGCAGTTATTTAAATATTTTTACTATTGTAGAATATTGAAAAATTAGCGTCGCTAATAATAAAGCATTAACTAGAAGAATATTTTACTTTGAAATAGCAGTAAAAAGTAGCAGTTAAGGTAGCAATAAAAGTAGTTTTTAGTAGAAACAAAGTGGTCAAAAAACCAAAACATCACCATTGCTAATTCAGTATAAAAAAAATTGTGGTTTTTGTTGTTCAATTTTGCTTTAAAGGCCGGATTTTTGAGATGTGGATTAAGTTTAAACTTAGTTTACTGTATTTGAAACTCGGATTTTTGCGGCGAAATGTAATTTTTTTTTATTAATTTCAACATTTTATGCAAAACTAAGCTGTTCCGTAAAAATTGTTTATACAAACTTGGTAATGATGGCCCAAATCGGTTTTCAGATTTACTTAACCTAATTTAACTAAGATTTCAAAAACCCAGCCTAATGGTAACAAATTATCTTCCGTATCAGACGTTCTTTTAATATTCGTGTTTTCTAATACGAAAGCGCTGAGAATATTTTGTATTGCCTATTTCCGATATGCGAAAGAATTCTCTCTTTCGGACACTACATTTAAAACAAAAACAAAGTTTTAAGAACTTGTTTTTTAACATTTAAAACAAAAACAAAGTCTTAAGAACTTGTTTTTGTTTTAAATGTAATTGTTCGAAAGAAAGAATTCTTTCGAACATCGGAAATAGGCTATTAATTTTTTTGAAATTTTTCCATCTGCTACTTTATTGTTACCGTTTATACTACTTAAATGCTATTTATAATGATACATTATTGCTGCATATTTTGCTATCACTTATGCTGTTTATTTTAGTTCTATGAATTTTTTTTTGACAGTAGCAAATTAAATATAAAACTCTACTATTTTTAAAGTTTGTTTTTTTGGTACGACTACAACTATTGCCAAGAAACTGTGAAGGTAGTAGCAGAAGTGGCTCCAAATTCTTTGTTTTTATACCAACACCACAATAGTGGAAAAGGTATTATGAGCTTGTGCTGATGTTTGTAAAACGCAGTCGTGGACCAAACCATTTAGAATACCGATCGACTTAGAATCGATCTAACCGTGTCCCTCCGTCCGGTTGGCTGTCCATTAAGGTGGGTCGAATAAAAAAGTTGTGTCAGTCACCCCTTAGAATGAAAGATTTTTTGCCACGACCCAAAATACAGCGCTTTTTTGTTTTTTTATGTTAAGCGCGTCATTTAGAGTCCGATCTTATCATATCGCATATCGTTGTTCATGGCTTGGCAGTGGCTTCATGTTTGCCCTTGGTAACTTTTAAATCCGACATCACATTCTGGCAGTAACATGCAGTTTGACGGTACATTGAGAAAATGGCCATTATTCTTTTAGTCAATCGAATTTATTTTTTTCAGTGTTGTGAAAACTCAAATAAATGCTTTACAACACTGACAAATAATTTCAATTCGTTCAGTATCGATTGAAAGAATTAGAAATAAAATTGCTTTTGAAATGAAAAAGTATTCGATCACAACTGCCAGAATTAACCGCCTGGGCTCCACTTATGCCATCTCGTATCCTTCCCCCAAATGTCTAATTTTTCACATGCCAAGAAAGTCCTTCTAAAACTTACATAAGTATGTATAGCTTTTATTATTAATAATCCATTAGAGCCAACTAGACTATTTAGTAAATTTTCCCTGCTACCACTGCTTTTAATTCGGTTTTCAGTACCTTAAAGTCCATTTTCTCAAATAAGGATTAATAGGTAGGTATATATTTTTGTTATATAAAAGTTGTTGTTTTTTTTTTTAAATTTTTGTTTGTTCTCCAAAAAAAAATATAAGAAATTTTTCTGCAACTCAACAAAAACTTGACCATCTGTTGTTTAAAAATTCAGAATTTTGAAATATTTCTTATATTCGCTTAAGTACCTACTTTTATATGAAAAAAATAAATAAAAAACTAAAAATTATAAAAAATAATGCATATGTACATATATATGTATGTATGTATTTATGTATGTGTGTAAATAAAAAAATTCTTAAGAAAGGAAATTCTAGTAGTGCAACAACAAAATCTACTAACGAGTTGTTGTTACTTAAACAACTACAGATACACAATTTAAGAGAACGAGATACAGAAAATAAAACACAGATACTTTAAGCTGCATTCAACGGATACAAAGAGATTTCTTTGTGTGTTTTTTGTTTGTTTTTGTGTCCGTCTTAATGTCTGTCGTTTGGTCGTTCGGCTTAAAACTCCGGTGTTTCTCCACTAAAATACAGGTACACACAGTGTCTTTTAGTTTGTTTGTGTTGTTTTTTTTTTTTGTTTGCATTGAAACAAATACCAGTATCTGTGCTGTTAATATTTGTATTCGAAGTGTCTTGTGTTTTGGTTATTCCGAAACTTTGATAGATACGAAAACCGGTATTTTTGTGTTCATTTTCTTTGTTTATTGTTGCTGTTGCTTGCTTTCATCTGCTTCTTTCTACTACTACTCGATTTTTTTCGATTTCTTAAAAATTTGTATCTTGTGGATTTTTTCCAATTCCTTTTAAAATTTTTTTATTCGTTTTCTTTAAGATTAATTTGGTTTCATGTTGCCTTTGCAGTGTCGCCATAGTTGGTATCCGTTTGTTTATTTTTTACTTTCGTTATTTTTCCACGTATTTTTAATCTTATGCTTTGCTTTCTTTAGTACTTCTTTTTTGTCTTTAATGTTAGTCTGTCTGCTTTTTGTATTCTTTTGTTAAATATAGAGTTTTAGTTCTTTTATTCCATAAAAAAAAATAAGAAAAAACTCACGATTGTCACGCACTCGTACGGTGTAAATTGTTGCATTAAGCACGTTTTGTTGTTTTACTACCTGTTGATGATCTTTATTAAATGCAAATGATCATTAAAAATGTTTTTTGTTTCACATCATTATGATCTCAAAAGAAAAAACAAATAAACATATAATTTTATTTAAAAAATAAAAACAACAATTTTTTTTTTGAAAAACGAAACATTTATTCAAAAAAAATTGTAACGGTTCCTTTAAAATAAAATGAATGAATTTCGAAATGAAACTCGAACGAGTTTGCTACATAAAATTGAGATTTTGTAATTCCCAGAAGCAAGCAAAAGGCAGAACGAAAAACAGAGTACTTCATAAATATTTTGGAATACCTACAGAGGTGTGTGTTTATCCAGCACAGACTGATCTAGTTTCTTAAACCTCTTCATAAAAGTAGTGGCGTGCACATGACGTGAATCATACGTGACAAGCATGATGTATACATGAATCCTGATTGCGTTAACTTTAAATATTAGCGGTTTCCATTATGGTAGTTAATATAGTTGAAGTACTGATATTTACAACACCGCAACAACAAAATGTATTAAACTATAATTTACTACGCTGCACACTCGGGCCACAAGCCCTTTTTCGAGGATTAATTCATACATAGCTCCTCAAGTATAATATTGAGGCACACTAAATTTGATGTGGGTATCTCTTAGATCAAACTAACAAAATCTTGCTGGTATAAGAGGGGGGATACGTGTACCCTCATGCAAAAAATTAGTTTTTTTTTATATCTGAACAATTACAATTGTGAAGCATACTAAATTTGATGTGCGTACCTCTTAGAACAAACTTCATGTTCCAACAAAACTTTAGAGGTATAAAAAGCTGTGGAGTCGGAGTCAGAGTTAAGGTTTTTATGCCGGAGTCGGTGCCGTAGTACCCACAAAAACTCTTGACTCCGACTCCAAAGTTTTTCGGCATAAAACATTTTTTTAAAAATTTTCCAATACAAAAATTATCTTCTTAAAACACATTTAAAATTTAAATAAATGGTTTATGAATACTGCTCTTATGTGCTGTTTCCAAATGACAGGCGATGGACTGAGTGCTTTTCATATAAATTTTACTACATAATCAATCGCCTGTCATTTGGAAACAGCACATTAATGTTTGCGTACGGTAATTTCTTCTCAAAACTCTAATTTATAGAAGGCCGTACGGTATAGAAAAAATAAAAGTTAACATCACTGAGTCTCATATACCTACATTAAGCATCAAAATTATAGTAGGAGTCGGAGTCAGAGTCGGAGTCGCATTAAGAAAATTTCAGCGTTTGGAGCCGGAGTCGGAGTTAGTACTTTTTTCGGACGACTCCACAGCCCTGATAAGAAGGAGGAGATGGGTACCCCTATACAAAATTTTGTAACAAAATAATAAACTTGAGAGTTGCCCTCCGAATAACCAGTGTGTTTCTTTAGTTCTTTTTTTAAATTGATATTTATTGTTTTACAATTTCAATTTTTCAAAATATCATTCAAACTTAGGCGACTGAAAAAGACAACGCAGCGGGCTTGTCCCTCACGTGTAAGAAATCACGACATTTGCACATCTTTAATAAAACCACATAAAACAATGACAACAACAACAGCAATAAAAATTATAGCAGAAGTCGTGAAGTGCTTTTTGTTGGTAAACTCAATGCGTGTTTCTACTTATTCGTACATAACTTCTAAGGCGCACCGATGCGCACCCTAATTTTTTTCTAAAACAACGCTGATTTGTTCAACCTTTAAAATAAAGTTAAAATCTCTACTTAATTAAGCCTAATTAATAAAATTAAGTCCACTTAAATTAAGAACATTAATTTTTTTTGCATTTCCCATAAAAACTTAAAAAACAAAACCACTTTCACAAATAATTTTTTTACAAATTTAAGCTACACATTTGAATAAATACCTGAGCTTGATACTTGCATGGTTATATTAATTACTTTTCGAATTCACTTTCGGTAAATTGGATTTATTTACGAAAAAAAATTTAGTTTTTTTAACTATTTTTTTTTTTAATTTTTGTTGCAATGTTTAATTTCAACGCGTCACTACCAAAGGCGGTACTTGAACTTTTTTTTAAAATTTATCCGTAAAATCACTGCATTTATCCCCTGTGTGCGCTGTGGTTAAAAAAGCACCCAAAAATCTATGATAAACACGTGTGCAAAATTTACCAAAAAAAAAATAACCGTTTAAAAAAAAATAGTTGACCGTTTTACATTCAAAATTCCAAACACCAAAAAAAAACTAGATGATTCACGTTTGTAGTACATACAGGGCGGCCCAGAATGTGCTATATGGTTTGAATTCTTGCTGCGCCTTCTTGTTGGCACCATTTCTCCTCCAAATTATTTACAATGACATGGGGAATAAAAATGTCACGAATAACTTGCCCCGGTTTTGGATTTAAGAATAAATGGATCGATGACGTCTTCGGCCTGGAAACCGCACCAAACAGTTTCTTTTTTTCAGGGTGTAATGGAGACTGAAGAGTCTCATGAGGCTTGTGCTCTTTCCACTAACAATCTGCTTGTCTGCATACCCATTAAGCCAGAAATGAGCCTCATCGCTAAAGATGATTTGACGATAAAAATCTGTACCCATGTTCTGTGACTTTGATTAGAACTTATCGCGTCAAAAAGATGTGAAACAAAATATTCTATCGTTTCTCGAAAAGTGTGAAAAAACTGTGTCTGTTACACATGTCGAAAACTATCAAAAGATATAACGTCGTTACTTTAAAAATGTCATAATATTCCATCTGAAGCCGATGTGAAATTGCAGACGTTGAAAACGCCAGTCACACATATCGTTGACGGCGATCAAATTTTACTAAAATTGGAAAATGTTCAACGACGGCGGAGGTATACAAAATAATGTTAAGTGCGACTTTAATGTTTGTTGCTTACAAAATGGCTTTGAAGACATTCGTATATTTTTCAAAAATGTTAAATGCGAAATAATTAAACAATGAAAAAATTAACCAAGAACAAAATACTTGTATTTTCGAGTTATTATTCATTGCATTTTTTTATTCGCGGCAACTTTCTCACAAAGATTTTACAGACAGACTTTTTCTGTAAAATTGCGAGTAATTTCCTTACGTGACAGCTATTACTCGCCAAATAGCTGTTACAGACACAGTTAAATGAGAAAAATAGTTGTTTCAATTTATAGCGTTTTCGTTTCATTTATCACTTTTTAATCGAAAAGCTGGAGTGACATGAGCACTGGTTAAACTTCTAGTGGATTCTCATCCCAATCATTGAACACACGACGCATTCATGGTCATCTGGCTTTAATTCTTACACCAGTTGGATCTTATATGCCAATATCTTTACTTAAGAATTTTCAAGAGAAGGACGAGTAGTAACCGGGTTGCCGGGAGCGGCGTCGGATCGATCAATTCTAGTATCCTGTCACAATCACGTCTTCAACGGATGAATATTGCACAAAAGAGTAAATGTGGTCATGAATTGATCCACATATGTATAGTATTGTGTATTAGTTGCTCAGATGGACGATTTTGCTCACCGTAAACTGGATGTAATTCTCTTTAAGTTTGGCGAGCCGAGGTTGAATTTGGGAAATAAATTTCCACGATATGTAAGAGATTTGTTCTGTTGTAAGTCTTTGCATGGTGATTTGCCAAATTATACTGAAAAAACTCAAACACACTTAATTAGTATGACAAATAGTTTTACAGTTATCCCTTTCGGAAGTTCTATGCGTCTAAAAAAAAAACACATCTGTGGCAATAAGAAAAACTGCTTTGGTCTATTGTAGGAGAGCAATTTTTAACTTTAAAGGTGAATTTTGAAAATTTGCTCCTTTTCTAATATATTCATCACTTCTCTGCGTTAATAGTTTTTTAAAATTTTATTTCCAACTATTTCTTATGTCAAAGATCGGAAGTATACTTAATACATTTTGCTATAACTTTCTACAAAATCGTTCAAGATAATTGAATTTGCTGATGTGTTCTTTTTTTTATTTTTTTTTTTTTAATTCCCTAAGCTAATGCTTATCCCCGCGAAGCTGTACGCTTGTCTGCAGGAAAGAAACTAGAGTCTCTGGCGGGAATCGAACCCGCAACCCCAGGACTGATAGACTAGCTCACTACTAGCTAGTCTACCGAGACACTTAAACGTGAAGATCCCGTACAAAAAAACGGATTTGACACAGGAATTAAACAGGTTAAGCCGCCCGAAGAATTGCCTGGCTTTTTAAATTCGGCTAGTAGCATCGTCACTAGAACCTCCATTTGCTGTAATTATGCTACCCAGGTAGCAAAGTGTATTAACTTCTTCTAATTCATGGCTGCAACTATATGTTGCAAACAGTGTTGATCATCATAAGCTTTGTTTTGAGGAGATTTATTTTGAACCCGCATTTGATAGCCTCCGCTTCAACAGCTTTAACTTGGAGCGAATATCGGAAAATGTAAATTCCTGAAAGCAAATGTCGTTTGCGTAGTCAATATCTTCCAAACGGCTGTGTCGGAACCACGTGATGTCCCTAGGTTCAGATATACATATAAGAGTTTAAATAAATATAAATACCTAAGAATCTAAATTTTTGGGTGTCCTAATTTTTTTTTGTTTTTTGTAATACATAATTTTTAAACAATTATTTTACCTTTTATGGCAACTGTGACACCCCTTAATTTAAATCTAGAAAGAAAGAAAGACGAACTTAATTTAAAAATGCAAGTATTTGATGCCATTCATTAGAAGATTTAAAAAAAAACAAATTCCACGCAGCATTTTCATTAAAAAAAAAAAAAACTTTCGAGTTGAGTACTACTGTTTAATTAATTTGTTGATATCTTGCCACTGTAATTTATGTCACTTTTTGTAGGAAAAAACCCGACAACAGCGGCTGCAACAGTCTTCTCTAAACAATTGAATTTTATTCATGAGGCATACTTTTCTAACTCCTCGTTATTTATTTCAATTCGTAGTGTGGATACAACAACGACGACTTTAATCGTTGTATCTTTTTTAAACGCGGCAGCAATGAAAATTAAAAAAAGAAAATAAAAAAGATTGTCTTTGCTACCGGCTGACTCGCTGAGTGGCTGGTTGGCTAAATGACTGGGACGTGCGTATCAGTATCGGCGATCGCAATTGCAGCAGTCTCTGCGGCAGCTGTAATTTTTTCTCATTTTTTAGTATTTTTGTTTGTTTTTCAACATTTTAAACGCAATAAAATGTAATTTTCAAATGCTTACATCAGTACGGCTAGAAAGGCATTTAATAATTAAGATTATCGCTGTAGTTTATAAAATTTTATTGGAGAAACCCAATCAATCAATTTTAGCTTAAGATTTCCGCACGCTTTAACCTTCCTTTCCTTTTTTTAACCGTAGGACTTCCTACACATACATAAGTATAAGGAAAAAGCAACGCTTAAATATCAATCTCCAAGTTTTTCATTTTCTATACAGCGATTTAAGAAACCTTGAAGTTTCCCCTCGTATAATTCGTTACTGTGGAATAGTGTAAATACGAGTGTGTTTGTGTGCAAGTGCATTTGTGATTGAAATAATTAACAAGGCTGGTCATATATGTTTTGCCCGATCTTTTCTTAACCCTTATACGAGTGACAAAAAAACAAATTTAAAAGAGTGCCAGGGTACCCGGTACCACATATGTACATAATATTCGAAAGTTTTATATTATACATACAAAATATATAAAAATGTAGTTAACGAAATGTAACATGCAGTCTACAACTGACATAAAATGCTTAACTTTAACACTAATATGATGGCAGTGTTAAGTATAGACTCATCATGTTAGAAGTTTTCTCATGTTATAACACGGTTGTTAATGCAAATGTTTTAACAACGCTTTTATAACTTCAAGTTATAACAGCAAGTCATGTCAGTTGTAGACGGGCAGTAAAATATAAGTTTCTGCAATGTCTAACATAAACACTAATCTGGGGATTTCCCTTTGGCTTTGTGGTTGATCGACAAATTCATCTGCTATCTTCTGCTATCATACATACGTGAATAAGTTCGGTGAGCGCGAAAAGAAGGTAGTGTTATACAATGGCTTCTTGTTCTAAAAAAGCACGCTTAAATTCAACCGATATAAATGAGATTTTAAACGAATGTGAACATATGCTAAACATTTGCGATAAAAGAAGCATCCGATTCAGAACATATTGGATATATAGAGGCTAAAGAGGATTCACATGATTCTGACGAGAGTGAAGAATTTGAAGAAACAACTGAACTCTATGGAAAGGATGGTATGCGTTGTCATCTTGATTCCTATCCGGAATACCAATTCATTAACAGAAATGAAGTTCGGCAACGTAGAGGTTCTGCTCCTGGCTAAACTTTAAGAACAACTAAGGATATATTTAAAACTTTCTTATCCAAGAAGATGTGCGAAAACTCGGAAAGTTGTTGTTTACCGATTTGTAACGAATATTCAACTAACCGTAATTTGTCTGAATTCTGTTTCCAAGGAACTCAGTAAACTTTTTTTTCCGGGCTTGAAATATTGTAAAGGGTCTTTAAAAGTATTAATATCTTCTTTTTTATTTTTTTTTCTTCTCTTTTTATATTT
Source organism: Pollenia labialis (assembly GCA_949318255.1). Taxonomy (NCBI): domain Eukaryota; kingdom Metazoa; phylum Arthropoda; class Insecta; order Diptera; family Polleniidae; genus Pollenia; species Pollenia labialis. Next base: position 34,825,853 of record OX439143.1, on the reverse strand, counting down.
ATATCTATAAAGAATTTGTCACATTGTTATCTGTTGTATATGTAACTTGTCTAATTCTAATACTGTAAATTATAAAATATGTTTTGTCTTGTTGTATTAGAAAATCAATGAAATAAATACATAAATAAATAAAAATAAAGGGTATGTTATTTCTATTTCTTGTGCTTTCTTCAAGTCTTTGGTTTGAATAAAAAAAATATTCAAAATTACTAACACTGTCTTTTATTTTAAAATTGTTCATTTTTATTCAAGTCAAAGATTAGAAAATATTCAACCAACGTGCTTTTGAGTTCAATTCAATTTAAATTTCAATAAACTGATGGCAATAAATCAAACAATACTAAGAAATAAAGGTTATTTTAAATATTTTCATTAAGGTACCCAGGTGTCCTGTCACCCCGTTAAGGGTGCACGCCCTTAAGAAAATTGAAACAAACAAAAAATTCCATTGAAGTTTAAAAAGTTACCCGGGTACCATGTCAATCACATAAGGGTTAATACAGCTGTGTGATCTTGTTTTCATTTAAAAATTTAAATTCAGTCTCCTTTATGTATTTCTCAGTTGTTGTTGTTTGAATGCACTTGTTGTTTGCTTGTTCGCTAAATTCGCTCGTTACTTTTACTTGGACGTTTCAGTTCAGTTTGTCTGGTCATCAATTTGTAATAAGAGCACGCGTTTAAATATTATTTTTTCCCACTTGTATCGTACGTACACACACCACCCGGGTCTTTTGGGGTTCGATCACCATCAGTATTCTTAACGTACAAGTGCTCGTCTTAAGGTTGTATGCCATTGCCATGTTTGAGTGCATTTGTTGGATGTATGTATCTCTTATTGGAATTAATATATAAATATGTATGTATGTAGGTACAGTTATGAACATAAGAATAGGATCAAAATTGAGAATTTTAATTTATTTTTTCTAGTTTTAGTGCTTTAACTACATTTTTTATCTAAGATTTACTGTAGAGAAAAAGACTGCTTAAGGTACAAGATCAATCGCACAAGACATCAGACAATTTCATCAGCAGCTCAAGATTTTCTATAAAGAAAGCATTCGCTAAAGAGTTCAGGATTTCTTATAAGAGAAATCGATCGCTTAAGAGCTCAACATTTCTTATAAAGTAATGCCAATCGAATGATCAAGAGCTCAAAGTTTCCTACAGAAATTTCAATCGATCAAGAGTTCAATATTTTCTATAGAAAAGTCAATCGCTAAAAAGCTAAAAAATTTCTAAAAAACAAAAAGTATATATCAAGTGTTCAAATTTTCTATAGAGAAATCGATAGCTCAAGATTTCTTCTAGAGAAATCAAGTGATCAAACAATTGCACAGAAAAAATTCTCGCCAATTTTTTGTTCAATTGAACCATTCGCTTTACGATTTTATTTGTATAATATCTTTAGCTTTTCCAAAGTCTTAGGGAAAAGGTTGCCTCATGATCTGGTCAAAGCAACCAGTGAAAAGCGCATAGAAATTAGCTTATCCCCCAACAATAAATTCCAAACTCGGAATATTGGGTATTTAGCACACATAACACTGCGGAACAGTCATTTTGCTGTCTAGATTTTGATTGCAAATTTTTATCTCAAATTTGAGGTTGCTCATTTCAAATCTAATCTCCATTTTTCTCTATCCGCTCTACTTTTCGAAATATACCGTTCATGATTTTATTCACAATTTACAGAGAAAACTGAATATCGATTTCCATGCAAAAAGGAAAAACGTTCAAGTATTTTTGTATGGAAATCGATATTCAGTTTTCGCAGTAAATGGTGAATAAAATCAAAAAAAAATTATGTTAAGCTAAATGTTTTTAGACCAAAACTGTGATTTTTGTCGCATTTTTATTTTTTGTGAATTTTTAAAGAACAAAAAATTTGTTTTTTTCCAAATTTTCCTATAATTTTTTTTTCAAAAATTCAACTATTTCTCCGAAACTACCGAGTTTTGAATTTTTTTTTTTAACTGAATATGTTCAACCGTTTTCACGTTATTACAATGTATTTCGTGAATGTGCCTTAATTTTGGACAAAACGGTAAATCTCGAAAAGTAAAGCTGATAGAGAAAAATAGAGATTAGATTTGTAATCAGCGACCACAAATTAGTAAAAATTTGCAATTAAATTTCAGACCGCACAAAAAAAGTTTTTAATTTGTTGTGCAGTGTATTTTATGAATAGAAAATAAAGTCAGTTTTAATTAAAAATGTAATCAATTGAATTAAACTTTTAATTATATCAACAACAACACACAGAAAAAAACTATGCGCGTTCAGGGTGCAAAAAACCAAACGCGCATTCAGTTTTTTACTACGTTTTGTAGAAAACAAAAACAAAATCAGTGAAAAACTGAATGTGCGTTTGGTTTTTTACACTCTGAACGCGCGTAGTAGCGCGTAGTTTTTTTCTGTGCATAACTGCAGAAAATGTTGTTACCATCAAAAAATATTTAGTTGATACTATTAATTAATTACTGGTGCAAAATTAATTAATTTTTGAATTCAGATCAAACATTTTTTATTTGATATCAATTTTGATTATTTCTGTGTGCATTTATTCATTAAACCCCAAGTGTAAATTCGAATCGCGCATTGCATTGAATTGTATTGAATGATTAAAACAGTCCATCGCCACATGCATTTTGTCTGGACATATGACTGCAAGCCCACTTTAATATATGACTACGAGCATCTTTTTATTTCTTAAGTACATACTTTAAGTGAAATTTAAGTCAAGTGTTTTTTTTAATTCGGTTATTGTATTGAAACTTTTCATTATTAGTTTCGTATTCGTATGTCTTTTTCCATTGCGCTCACTTTAATTCTATCGAACACTGACATGTGTTGCGAAGATGAATAAAACGCATAAATTCCGGAAATTGATTTTCAATTGAAAATTATTCAAACATATTTATTTCATTAAAAACTAAAGTGATTGGTAAAAGTGCAACAGAAAAGGTTCATTATCGTTACATTTGACAGGTTGAATTAACATTTAAAGTGAATAAAAATGTATAACATGTGTTGAAATAGTTTGTAAAAAAATATTGTAAAAGTATTCTTGAGTTTGTTGATTCAATCCTTAAAAATATAGAGAGAAACCCAAAAAATAATATGTAACTTATATAGCCCAGATTTATTTAAGCTAAATTAAATTTTTTTTCTGCATTTTATTTGACATTTCTCAATTTCAGACTAACTCAATTTGAACAATGGAAATATACACAATCGAGCAACGCGTTAGAAAATGGGCGTCCAAATCAAAATGCAAATCGTGCACTTCGTGATTTCTTCGGTCAATTTAATCGTCCAAATGTGTGTACAATCGGAAAATATTGCTGCTGTTCGCAATAGTGTGGCTGAACAGCAGTCCACCTCAACTCGTCGCCGTGCCCAACAATTGCACCTCTCACGCTCATTGTTGATGAACATTATGCATAAAGACTTGCATTTACACGCTTACAAGGTGCAATTGACTCAAGAACTAAAGCCCCTTGACCATTCCAAACGTCGTCAATGGTCAGAATGGTGGCAAGAAATGGCAACAGTGAATAGTCAATATTTGAAAAAAAATCATCTTCAGTGATGAGACACATTTTCACCTGAGCGGTTTCGTCAATAAGCAGAATTGCCGCATTTGGGCGAATGATAAACCAAGAGTGATTGTCGAAAAACCAATGCACCACCTAATCATCCGCATTTTTTCCAAAATGAGGGCGATCAGGTAACGGGTCCGCCATCTAACGTTTTTTTTCAACTAGTGCTTATTTCGTGAATGGTAACACTTAGCACATGTCTGATTTGAAAGATAATTAGTGTTGTATCCTTCCGATTTGGTTCTAACAGGACGGCGCTACGTGCCACACAGCCGAAGCTACACTCGATGTTTCGCGCCCTGTTTTTGAAGATCGCATTATCAGCCGCAGAGCTGATGTCGTTTGGCCACCTCGGAGCTGCGATTTAACACCGTTGGGCTATTATTTGTGGGGTGCCGTCAAAGATAAGTCTTACGCCGACAAGCCAGAGACAATTGACGCTTTAAAGGACAATATTCGTGAAGCCATTGGTGAAATACAGCTACACACAATCGATAATGTGCTTTAAAATTGGACCGATAGTGTAGGCTACTGCATGGCCAGCCGAGGCAGCCATGTGAATGAAACTATTTTCCATCATTAGCCGGAAAGATTGTACTTTCAAATAAAAAAAGAAATATGAGAAAACATTCAGTAGTTTTTTTTATAGCATTTTCAAAAAAAAAAAAGGTATTTGGCGGACCCTGTAGTTACTGTTGTACGATATCGTGAGATGATACTTTTTATAGCCCGAATTGGAAGATATGGATGTGAACGATATGTGGGTTCAACAGGACGATGCCACTTGCCACAGCTAACGAAACAATGGCTGTTTTGCGCGACAAATTCAATGACTGTGTTATCTCACGGGGTGGCAATGTCAATTGGCCGCCAAGATCATGTGATTTAACACCGTTGGACTTCTTTCTTTGGGGTTATTTGAAAGAAAAGGTGTACGTCGATAAGCCAGCAACAATTCAAGAGCTAAAGCATGAGATAATTCGTAACATTAATGGCATAGAATATCAATTATGCCTCAGCGTCATCGAAAATTTGGACCATCGGATGGTGGTGTGCCGCCAAGGGCACGGTGGCCATTTGGCCGATATTTTGTTCCATACATAATTGAATCATAGCAATATTAACATTATAAAAAGAAATGACCGCAATTTCCTAAATAATTTGTGTTTTATTCAAAATTAACATTGGCCCTTAAAATGTAAACACCTTTTATTTCCTAATTCACCACTAGTGGTGAAGGACATACAAACCAGGACAAGAGCCAAGAATAGACTTAAAGTTGCATGAACTCTATTTTTTGCAAAATGCTGAACCTTATCATCTTGAAATAGTTATGAACAAGGCGAATTCACTAGGTGGTGGGATCAAGTCAACATATGGTGTTTTTTTCGGTGGTCGACTTGTTAAAGTTTGTATACAAAAATTAGTATTGTGGTTATTTTGTTGACCTGTTTTATGGTTTTTAATCCAAATTTTGATATTTAATTACACAGTAAAACACATGATTTCGGGACTCAATTCTGATAATTGCTTATTATTCTTTAAAAAGAAAAACGGCAAAAAAAAATTGTATGGCTAAACAAGTTGAAAAATGGCTAAAAATGGCTAATGGCTAAACTCATTTTTCAATGGCTAAACCGAGTGAAAAATGGCTAAATCTAGCCACTAAATGGCTAAATTGGCAACACTGCATATAGTCGGGGTTGACCGAATATACTTTCTTATTGGTTATTTATTGTAGATCTCTGGACTCAAAAGGTTGGGTAAATGTTGTCGTGATTATGATTTACCTTCAAATTATTTAAAACTGATAGGCACGAGTGATTCCTTTGAGATGAACAAAAACGACTTCGAATTTATTGATGATTTTATTTTTTAACTTACTATCAAAATATAAATTTACGTTAATTCTTATTTAAAAAATTGAACTTAACCTCCAATTTCATCGTTAGCAACTTTAAATGAATTATTTCTGTTTTGTTATTGACATTTTAATGTGTTTTTATTTCCAATTTTTTATTTTTCCCCGTAAATTTAGCCATTTTTGGTCACCAAGTTTTGGCAACACTGGATATAATCCACATTCACTGAGCGAGTAGTCACATTTTTCATTTTGGTATTAAGAAAATGATAGGAAAAAATGACCAAATGTGACCGATAACTTGATATCATTTTTTCCTATCATTTTCTTAACAGCACAATGAAAAATGTGACTACTCGCTCATTCATTTCTTGTAGGGTACCTTCAAAAGGGTCAAAGACTCAAAGGCACTACCTCTCTAAAAATATAGGCGGTATTGAAGAAGTGGGCGTGACACCTCTCATATAAAGGTTGCATAGATTTCTATATATCCAGAGAACAGCAAGATCCAAGGTTTGGTAATCTTGACTATCAAATCACAACATGGATAAGTAGGCGTGGCATTAAATAGATTTTTTTCAAACCGCTCAAATAGCTTCAGGGTAAAGGGTAGTTAGATTCGGTATAGCTGAATATAGCCCTCCTTATTTTTTTTTTTTTTTTTGCAATTTTATTGCTCTACTGCTGATGTTTTGTTTTTGTTGTTGTAGCAATTTTTTTTCAAATGTTCAAGGAAACAATGCAACAAACACTATTGATTGGCTAACTGTTTTCATCTTTCGGCTTTCATCGTTGTTAAAGTTTTTAAAAAAGATAACATTTATTTGTGTTTGTGTGCGTGTGCGTGTGTCAGTGTTATCAATTGTTTCAACTTGAATTATTTGTAGGTTCATCATTTAGTCGTAGCAAATAAATATAGAATTCTGAAATAATTTATTGATGAGCTAATAAAAGTTGTGTATTTAAACGTTATTTTCTAATAAAAAAATAAACGTCATAATGTATTAAATAAAACGTTTTTAGTTATTTTAATTAGAAATAAAGTGGGAGAACATCGCGAAAGTAGGGACTTTTTGTTGTTGTTGTCGTTGTTATTGTAGCGTTTCAAAATGCATGAACCAAATTCTATAAAGTGTAATAGAATTTAAAAATATACAAACTGAGAATTTTCGTTAACATTTTTACGATAAAACGTTGTTTAATCTTGGTAAAATTTTAAATTTCTACCTATTGAAAAAATTCATTGTCTGTGTTCTGAACACCCTGGTGTTTGACAAACTAAAACTATAGAAATTTGGGGACTTCAAACCATTCCTGCATACTGAAATGAAGCAAATCACGCGGTTTTCTGAAAATGCTGAAATGCGTTTTTGCTTTTTTGAACCATAAACAATTTGAAAAGTCAGCGTTTTCCAGAACATAATCGTATTATTAGAGATAAAACTTTAACGATTCCACAAGGAAAGACACTTTTTGTTGCTCAAGGACCAAAAGATGTTTTTAAGATTATTTAAGATAATTAAGTAAATAAGTAAATTGGATTAAATCATATTTAACAAACCGAAAACAAAATGTTGTTTTTAATAATACTACATCAAAAAACATTATCGTAAGTTCTGGAGCGCCGCAAGGTAGCCACATTGGTCCAATTTTATTTTCCTTATTCATCAATGACTTGCCGCGCTTAATTAAATATTGTAACGTCTTAATGTATGCCGATGGTGTAAAGATATTTCATAGCTATGGCAATAATATTGAAAAAAATTTGCTGCAACATGATTTGGATGAACTATTTGTTATCGAAATCATAGATTATAGATTCGAGCTTGATTATTTATTTCTTTTGAGAAATCATAGACATTTTACGATTGCTAATATATTTTCCGAAAAATTGTCGATACATTTTAAATAAATTTCTCTTAAAATTTAAGAATTATCCATAAAGTTCTGTAGAAATTATCAAAGTAATTCTTGGAAATACAAAATTTTTAATTAACAAAATTTTGTTTGTCATTATCAAGACTAAAAATTGGGAATTAAGCACGACAAACAAAATCTTGTTCTATAGAAACGTTAAAATTATTTAAAAATTTTATTATAAATTAAAATGGTCGATAAATTTCTATAGAAATTTTAAGATTTTGGTAAATTTCTACATTAAATGCATTGACCGATATATGCAAATGTTAAGGTATCTTATGGTTATTGATTATATAAGGGGGGGGGGGGGCAAATTGCCATTTATTGCTAATTCGGGATAAACAAAAGCTTTAGGGATCCCATATTATCAAAAATGAAACATTGGATGCACCCGCAGCAATACAGGTATCTGTCGACTATAAGTTTGAAGTTCCGAACATTTAAGCAGTCAAATGTAAGCATTTAATTTTAAGTTTTCGTTCTTAATTTCTGATGCCTGATAAACTGTATGTACTTTTTCCAGTTATCGGCTAGAGTTGTCTAAAAATATGTTTATTTCTAACTAGTTTTTTTTAATGTATGTACAAACATGTCGAACGATATGTATTTTTAAATTTACCCACCTGTTATTTTCTTCTTTAAACTTTATTTGAAAATAAAAACGCATTTTTTTAATATTTTTTTTTTAAATTTTAAAAATTTTCATTTATTGATTTTTTTGCAAGGTTTTTGAATTTTTAGTTTTTTCTGTAATTATTTATATTAAAATAATTTTTTGTTTTCAAATTTTTAATTGGCATGTAAAAATAAATCTATATTAATCTATTTTTATTTTATTCTTAAACTTACAGGTTAATTTCTCAAAACTTGGTTTAATTTAAATTTAATTAAATTTAAATTGTTCTTATACAAAACTGTGTAAGTAAATTAAAATAAAACTAGTTTTTTTTTTGTGGATAAATTTACATATTTTTCTTTTCATACATTTTCTAAATGCCTTAAAGTTAATTTAATATTCGCTTTTCTTTTTAATAAAAAAATATTAATGAAATTCAAATTTGTTTTATTGGAATTTTTTAAATAAGAAAAATAATTACTTGTATTTTTATAGGGCGGGTTTGAAGAGATACAAAATAAAAAAAAGTAAGATTTTTTTGAACTTTGTAAAAAGCAATAATATTTCGATTTATATAAATATTTGCGTTAATCTAATAGTTTCTATAGACATTTTTCGTTTTCCGCTTAATTTCTATAAGAACTTTTTTTTATTAATTTATTTTTATAGAAATTTATTTGTAATCGATTATTTTCTAAAGAAATATTTTGCTTTTCGATTAATTTTTAACGAAAATTTTTTTTGTATATCGATTAATTTGTATAAAAAAAAATTTAGTTTATTGATAAATTTCTTATTTTTTATAATATAACGACAAATTTCTATAGAAGTTAGTTATTCCGTTGGGTTTCTATAGAAATTTCTAAAAATGTTTTTTGCCTTTAAATTTCTATAAAAATTTTTTGTTTGTCGTTAAATTTTTTTTTTTTTTTTATTAATTTTTCGTTTTTGTTTGTAGAAATTATCTAAAAAGACTTTTCGTTTAACAATAATTTCCTACAGAATTTTTATCGTTTATCGATTCATTAAAAGGGAAATGTTTTCGCTATAAAAAAAATTGTTAATCGACATACTCAGCATTATGCCGATTCTTTAATCTAATCCAAAAAAACGACGTAGTGCTTACGATTACGAATACCGTAATAAGGCTGATTGCATTCAATATTTCTGTAATTAAGTACGTTCGTTTGGCGAATAATTGATTAGTTCTTTCACCTAATATACGATAAATCAAATAACTTACAACAAACAAGGAAATAATAAGAAAAAAAATTTTATTTAAAGTACATAATTGTTTCAAATATTTCATGTGTTAAAACCTTTTTACCTTTTTTTATATTTTATATCCCTTTTCCACCCGCTAGCACTGCAAAACGCTTGAAAATGAAACGTTCTTAATTGATAGTTTATGAATTTTTTATGATTTATTTTATTTCATTTTTTGTTTAAACTAAAATAATTATAAATTAAAGAGACCTTAAATAAAAATTAGAGTTTTGTTTTACATTAAATACATTTACAGGTATAATTAAGTGTTTTGTTTTTTAATTAAATTTAAATGGACAAGTTTTGTGTGGGTATGTTTTTTTGTTTTTAAACAATTTAAATTTAAAATGGAAAAATGTTTAATGGGTTTTTAGTTAAATAATAAATGCTTCTTTGTATTTGTCAAATACAAAAAATTAACAAACAAAAATAATTCAATTGAAAAAAAACAGTTACTTCGTTTCGTTTTGTATTTTTCAAGTGTTTATTTTATTATGACTATATTTTTTCAAAAAATATAGTTAACAATTTTAAGTTAATTCATTGATATTTAATTTCTTTCATTAATTTCTCTACTCTTTCTTTACTTTACATACTTTCATTCTTAGTAATTAAATTAAGAAATCGTTTTAATGAAAATGTAATTTTGAATTTCTTTTAATTAAAATTAATATTTAGTTTTATAATAAATTCTTAAAAAAATAAGATCGCATTTTTTCTCTTTTTTTAAGTTTCCTCAAATTTTTATTGATTTTTTTTTTATTTTATTTGATACATACATACATCGATACGTACATTTACATTAGAGAATTTTTATAAGAGAACAAGGCCCTTTATTTTGTTTCAAATATAAGTCTTTTCGTATTAACAGAGAAATTAAGTTGTTAGTTTTTTACTACCATTTACTTACTAAATATTCACAACATGGTCTTACTGTTTTTAGAATGCTGCTTTTTCTTTCGAAGAAGGAGCTCTCTTGGTTTTGGAAGATCAATTAAAATTTGTCAGTTTGCTTTTTTGTCTTTTGTATACTTTTTCTTTTTAAGTTAAGTCTATCTTAAATACGCCAACCTTGATCATCGTCCACATTTGAGTCGGTGTCTGAGGGTTCTTCACCATACATATCGGCCAATTTGCGGAAACGTGGGCCAAAATTTGAGAGATAATCAAAATTGAGATCACCGTCGTCGGTGCAGGAGGCTAAAGAGGAGAGAGAGCCGTCTGAATTGCCATCACCCTCATAGGCATAATGGCGTACATCGTCTATGGGGAAAGCTCCTATTTCCCGATCACAATTTTCCTTTTTATCACCTAAAAATCCACCAATATCTGGAATTTCTTGTGGAGGAATCGGTGCGTGTAATGTGTGGGGATCTTTGTAAAGAGTCTCACCATAAAATGGTTGTGAAGTTCTTAAAACATTTAAATCATAGTCGGTATCACGTTCGCCGCCACCCTCATCTTCATAATTGATAATGGTTTCTCTGATATCATCAATATCTTTTTCATGCCAGCCATTTTTTTGTTTCTTTTGCACTACCACTGCCAAGAGTATTATTAACAGCAAAACTATGCAGGATATAATAGCTATAATAAAGTTACGATCTATGCCAAAACTCACAGCCACAGCTACAGCTCTTTGGCAGCCTGAGTCAATGTTGCGGGATACTGAAGGTGCTCCTAAATTGTAGGTATGATCGTTAATTGTTAGATTTCGTATGCAGCCGAAGAACCCTTGTTGGCTTGGAACATATGTCCAGTTAAGTTGATGACCCAAGTTAACCAAGTCTACGGGAGTACCTCCTAACTGCAGTGGAGCATTAACGTTCAAAAATTCATTTGGACCTTGGGGAGCTCCCAAACTCATGCAGGTTGAGAGTCTGCAATTGTCGACAGTCATTTCTATGCTTGACTTTTGCAATACAATATCCAGTTGATACGATTTGCCAGCTTGCAATTGTATGTGTCTGTGATCTATTCTAATGGTACCAGAACCATAGTCAACTGTTAATACAGGATAACCTTTAACCAATTCCAAGGCCAAAAAATCTGTAAGAGGCAACAAGTGATTGTAGTTTAATGGACCCAAATACATAATTAAACCATGGTCGGTTTGTGGAGCAATTTCCAAACTAATTTTTGTATTATCACAGGCTGCAATAGGCTCATAGAAAGCATAACCATTGCCATAGAAACCCACCGAAACCAACTCACAATGGGGTCCGGTAAAACCATCTATGCAATCGCAAACATCATCTTCTCCCAGCTTAGGCGTACCACCATTTAGGCAATAATTTCTTGTTTTGGCCTCACAAACACATTGGGCCTCTATAAAAGCTGTAACGCCCACAAATGAGGTAGTATTGGAGTATATCATATAAGGCACTGAGGATTTATGAAGAGTATTTGTGCAGGAAGATTCACATTTTAGTTTTTCTACCAAACACTCATCAATATTGACCATAAGTATTTGTAAATCCAGCTCATTTTCTAATTCCTCTTGTTGTTGGGCCACTATACCATTAAGTTTTTCAGGAGCATAATACGGTGAACCATGAGCCGAATAGCGCACATCTAGGTTGTTAGTGTTATCAGAAGTTTGTAGAACAGTAAATACATCCACGTTTGTTACTGAGGTATTAAACAATTTAGCCAAATAGAATTGCAAACGATCCTTAAGCGACAAACTATCATCGGCTTGAGCATCTCTAGGAACACTAATAAAGTCTTCTTTGGTTATATTGTAGAAACGTATACTGCCGCTTTTGTCTACTGCCTCTTCGGGTAACTCGCGCACGATTACCGTAACGTCAGCGTCTACAGAGTGTCTCGGTATGAATGTTGATTCCTCGGTGACAACAAATTGCAAATTATATTGGCCTTCGGGGGTACCCTCGAGTACGGTAATCATGCCAGAAGAAGGGTTTAAACGGAAATAATCATGACCTATACCCTGGGACCATTCGAACAATTTGTCATCTAAGTCCCAATCGTCCAAGTCATCTACAAACACTCGACCAATCTCGGTATCAGGAGCTTCTCCTTTGTAATTGTATACAGTAATGCGCGATGACCCTTCAGACATGGCATTATCATTTACGTCGCCTATTATCAAGTGTAAAATGCTGACTGAACTCATTTTTGGCTGACCGGAATCAGTAATGCGTATTGGTATAAAATAGTCCTTTTGTTCCTCCCGATCAAACTGCACATTTGCAAAAAGATAGTCGTTGTCTGTGCTAAATTTCGTTTTTATATCTAGCGAGGCTTCACTGTCAATGGCAAACGTGTAAGGGGGGCCATTTTGTGGTTCATCATAATCATTGGCCTGTAATTGTACTACTTGGCCGGGATTGCGATTTTCCTGCCAAATAACAGGCATTTTGTTAATCAAATAGGGAGCATTGTCATTAATATCTTGCAAATTTATATCTACTGGAACCACACTTTTTAAGCCGGTGCCATCTTCATCTACGGCTGCTATTAAGACTCCCCATGTCTTGTGGCCATTGGGTAAATCTCGATCTAAAGGTTGTATTAATTTCAAACAACCAGTGTCGTCAATAGACAACATTTTTTTATGATCTTCTTTCACCACGAAATACCTGATATGTTGATCCGCAGTACGATCTTTAATATCCGGATCATAGGCTTCAATATTCAAAATGCAGTAATCAAATACTTGTTCTTCTCGTATGGTTATTGAATATTTTTCCTTAAACACTGGCGGATTATCGTTGACATCTTCAATTTTTATAATCACAGTGGCATGGTCATCAAATATGCCATCGAAGGCTCTTATTTTTAGCATATATTCGGTAATATTTTCATAATCCAGTCTGGAATGGACAGTAATTTTGCCAGTTTGTTCTTCGATTTTAAAAGCGTCACCCACATTACCGCTTTCAATGGTATATTTGATTTGCGAGGCATTGTCTTCATCTTCAGCTGTGACTTCAATAACTATGAAATTTATATTGGCATCTTCGGGCAATTTATCAGCCACATACTTGGACATCTGAAAATGAGGCTTGTGGTCGTTTTTATCAGCAATTTCAATGCGGAATACTTGTTGACCTCTATTCGGTTCGCCGTTTTTGATGAGGGAGGACGGTGAATTGTCACTGGCTATAACTTTAACATTGTAAAAATCTCTTTCTTCACGATCGAAGGTGGTGAGAGCGGTAATATTTCCCGTATGAGGATCGATGGCAAAAAATTCTCGATTATCGGCCAATTCAAATGAAACAATATTATTTGCCTCTGTACCATCCATATCAAAAGCTCGAACCTGCATCACTGGAGTTCCTGATGATTCATTTTCTAAAATAGTTCCCGTTTTCACCTCCGTGAAATACGGTATATTATCATTAACATCTTCGATTTTAATCTTTAAAATGTGTTCGGCAGACAAATCATACGTATTACGAGCACTCATTGTCAAAGTATAATCTGTAACAGCTTCATAATCCAACGATTTACCCAAACTAATGACTACACTATCATCGATTTGATCGAAAACAAAAGTTTTTTTACTATTCGTTTGTTCGGTTCGACCGGTTATCAATTCGAATATCACTTCCGGTTTATTGGGGACATTCGAAACGGCCTTTAGCGTTACTATGGGTGTAGAATAATCACTTAAATTTTCTTTAAGGTATATAGGGCCATCTATGGGATCTAAAAAGGATGGTGGACGTTTATTAGATTCGACTACGCGTATGCGTACTTCAATTTGAGCATCTTGCGGTGGTTCGGGTACAATGTTATATGCACGTACTGTTATTGTATAGTACTGTCCAGGTCTTTTGTCTATTGGTCTATTTAAATGTATAATACCGGCATCCTTATCGATTGTAAAGTAGGAATGATCACGTTCAGCTAATATTTCATAGGCTATAATACTATTGTTACCATCATCCAAATCACTAGCAGTGATACGCATAACCACAGCATTCGGCTAAAAAGGAAAAAAGGGAAAAATTCGAATTGTAGATAGGAAAATAAAGTTGATATTAATCTTAATTAGTTGTTATCTTTTTAACCCATATGTATATGTGTCTTAAAAAATAAATTAAGGAATTCTAAAAAACTGTAGTTGTAGTTTTACCTCAAAATTTTCGGTAAAATATTTACCCTGCGGCCACACGGTCAAGTTGTTCTTGATAGTCTTTCACATATACTGTTTGTCAAAATTTACATACTCAATTTGTAGGCAATTTAATTTAAAGATGTCATCAAGAAAAGAATTTATAAAGACAAACATGTAATCAGCAGGTAAATTGAAAGTAAAATTGCCAAACAAATGGAAAGGTGAAATTGAAAGCAATCTCGTGGTCAATTTAAAAAGTGTGAGTGTGTTAGTAAAAAAGTGAGAGTGTATTGCAAATTGAATGGAACTGAAAGGCAAAACTTGATCATACATACATATATTAAAAACAAATGTATACTTTAACACTAGCAATCAGTAAACTGAAAAAATAAAGCGACAACCTTTTTTTACTTTTAAGAACAACATTTTATTTTGTCTTTTTAGAAAGTTAACAAAAACACTCTTCCAATACTTTTTTTTAGTTGGTTCCAAAGTGTAAAACCAAATTAGAAATTTTAAGTGCTATTCTCGAAGTAGGAAGAATTATCTTTACCAATACCAATTAACGAAGCTGTAAGTTTTACTTCTTAAGTGCTTATAAGATGGTAAAGAAGAACAAGTAAGAGAGCTATAGATATTTGGCTATGCCGAATCTTATATACCCTTCAGCAAGGTGCG
Source organism: Pollenia labialis (assembly GCA_949318255.1). Taxonomy (NCBI): domain Eukaryota; kingdom Metazoa; phylum Arthropoda; class Insecta; order Diptera; family Polleniidae; genus Pollenia; species Pollenia labialis. The sequence continues at coordinate 34,810,821 of OX439143.1, read as the reverse complement.
AAAGGAATAGAAAGTTACATAAATACCGTTCTTTGAATATAAATAAATCTCTTTCGTGCCACGCCCACTTATTAAATCACGCCCACATGTTGTCGGATGTTGTGTATTGATAACCAAGATGATTATACCTAATTTGGAAACTTTGGTTCTTGCCGTTCTCTAGCAGCCGTATTCATAATGAAAATTTGGCTTAAAGTTAGCAAAAAGTTTATTCATAATACACTAACCAAACTCTGGCTAACGATTTGCTAACGAGCTGCCAAACGTTTGCCAACTTGTGGAAAACAGCCGTTTAATGACAAACAATTTTGTTGGTTTTTTTAATTAACTGTTTTTTTTAAACTACTGTCTTTTACTTCATTTATTTTAATTTTAAAAACTTTTTAAGATTTTTATATGTAAAGGAAAAAACAAGACAAAAAGGAAAAAATTACGAATTCAGCGATGATTAATGCATAACGTGTTGCATTTTTGAGTAATACAATGTGGCATCATACAAATTCAGAGTTGATTTATGAAAAGTTGGCAGATGGAGAAAAGTTCGTTATGAATGGACTATGTACCAACAAGCTGCTAAGCTTAATCGGCATTCTAGTTAGCAGCTCGTTGTACGTAGTGTACAAACTTTGGCTAACTTTTTGTTATGAATACGGCTGTAAATATACAGAAAAGGCCTCAGAACGTTTAGACTGAATACAATAGATACAAAAAAAAATAAATCATAGTTGAGAGCTTCAATGGATACATATAACTTATACACACTTGTATCCTTATTAGATAATGTTTATAAATAATTAAGTTTTTTAAAAGCTAATAAAATGTTACCTGATATTTTCATACCAATATTACCAAATCTCTTATCCTTCCGATGGACAACACATTTATGAGGATTAAAATATTCTTCATTTAAGAAATCAGAATTTAGCTAGGGCGCTTAGTCTGGCTGTCGTAATCGAATACTTTTTCGATTCAAAAGCAATTTTATTTCTTATTCTTTCAGTCGATACTGAACGAATCGAAATTGTTTTTTCTGTTTTGTGAAAACTTAAATAAATGTTCTACCACATGCGAAATAATTTCGATTTCAGTATTGACTGAAAGAATTAGAAATAAAATTGCGAAAAATTATTCGATTCCCGACTGCCAGAATTAGCACCCAGGTTTTAGTGTTAAAATCATTTTTAAAAAAAGAAGGAATTTACGGACTTTATTAAAAAATATTTTGACTTTATCTAAAAACTTCACTTCGCTACTTACTGACAACATTAGCCATAAACACATTTTTTCCTTCAATTAGATTCTTTTTTTATAATTCTAGTTAAACAATATTGATTTCTTTAATTCAGTTTTTTATTTTTGTTTATTACAGCAAGCAAGACCTCTTCTTGTCTAGGCTTGAAAAATAACAACTAAATACAAAAACTTTGTAAAAAATTGTTTATGGGCCAGCACATTGGTAAAAAGGTAACAACCTACACATGCATGCTTTCTTCTTCCATTCTTAACTACGTTTTAGATATAGACCAATGCAATTTTAAAATTTTTACTTTTTTGTGTTTTGCTGCCGCTGCCGTTTAAAGGTTTCAAGGTTTTTTTGTAGTACAGAAATTTTTTTTAAGAGCAGTGAACTCAATTGTAATTTACGCCATACATTTTCAAATACCCAAGACAGAAAGTACAATGAAAATAAATAAGTGTTGCATTTATTATGGATTCTTAAGTGTTTGTACTCTTGTATTTGTTAAGGGTTCTCTACACTTTCACACAAGTCTTACGTACTTTAAAGAAAATAAAACCCTATCATTAAAAGTTGTTATTTTTTTTTTTAATTTTCAAACAGTAATTAGATCAGTGCAGCATTTTCGTCTAAAATCTTCAAACTTGTGTGTGTCTAAACCACTTTAATTTTATTAGAAATTGCTACAAAAAGGGGAACATGTTTGTACTAATTGTTTCCAGAAATTAATGATATGGTCACCTCCTAATGGACGGACAACAAAAGCAGTCAGCCAGCCAACATGAGAATAATAACCAGGATTTGAGGTTGACATACATATTAGTTAAAGTTGTTTTTTTATTAATTTATTTCAATAGGAATTAAGCAGTTTTCATTGAAATATTAACTATCAATATTAGAATGTAAACATATTAAAGGCATTCATCTCCAAAGTTGCACTCTTGCAAAAAAGCAAAACCAACCACATAGACAATTATTTGTACAAAATAGTTATTAAAGTGGTTGTTTTATGATTTTTTAATTTTGCTTGAGTGAAACTTTTGACGTGAATACCGTTATTTATGAAATACGTTTAAAATAAAAAATGAAAATTTATAATAAGTTATGGAACAAATAATTTAAGACTTGTCAAATACGTACTATGATATAGCACTTGAATGGGTGCCTCAAATTGCATCAAAACTACGCATTTATTGCAAAAATTCAGAAAAGTTTGCTATAGCGAAAATTCCCGAATATTTAAAATTGGAAACAAACCTTAAAAAATTTATTTGAAACCTCTAAAGCAAATTAAAAATTGGAAACTCTATTTGAAACCGATAAATAATTAGAGATGGGTTTTTTGTCAGATTTTATTTTCGATAAATAGTCGACGTCGACGCAATATTCTTATAAAATAGCAAATTAGCGTCGAAGTAATGTAGTCGTATAAAGGTTATAAAGATTATTATATATTTATCAAAATTACAATAATTATTATGCCAATTAAAGTTAAAAGAAACAGTTTCACAAAATTCTTTACGTAAATATATATATAGTATAAGTTCCCGTAGTTCCTATAAGGAGCATAGGGCCATCAAAAAGGTGTAAATTATTTATAACTTTTTTTAATAATCTACGCAAGAATAAAGGAATTCAATGCCTAACCAATCGAACAACGTACCAAAATAATTTATATTTTAGTTTACCAAAAAATACGTACATACCTAATTCACAATAGCCATTAAAGACCGTAATTTTCTTTTAAATGGAAATTCAACAAGCAAAACTGCAAGATTTGTACACGGAGAATCCATGAGCAGTTCAACGGCGACAATTACACATACTTTAGGACCCATATCGGACGATGTTAGAAAATTCCTTAGGGCAGCTGTGGAATGTTTTAACGACCAACTTTCGAAATAAAAATATGGCCATTTACGAAATTTTGATAAAATTTTGAAAAATACACATAAAAATGGACGTTGTGCAATGCAGAAAATGGCCATCGCTTACAGGATAACAATTTTAAAAGATAACGAAAACAAATCTAAATAATATGGTATATGATAGAAATCGATTTTCGAAACAAAACGATTTAACGGAAAATATCGTGTTCAGTATCTTTTTTTTTATAATATGCTTTAAAATTTAATAAAGAATATGTTATTTTAACAGTACTCTTGAAATTTATCACACAATTTAAAAAAGATCTTTTTAAAATCGTTATGTTTTAATCACATAAATATATATATATCTACAAACATATCGAGCCCTAACCGCGAAAATAACGTAAGCGACATGAATTTCAGTTTTCGTTTTTTTAATAAATGACTTTATTGGCAACACTTGCATCATCTTCTAAAATGTCATGGTCACATAAGGTACCGTTACGATTTTATAGCAAGAACAATTTTATTATAAGCGACAAATTTCATACAAAATGTAGGTATATGAAATAAAATAAAAAAGCTCTCTCCTGTAAAATTTGATTTTTGGCGCTTACACTATTTTCGCGGTTAGGGGTCGATATGTACATTTCGTCGCGTATCTTCTTTGACGACGTAAGCGCCAATTTATAATTTTTCAGAAAGCAAAAAAAAATCCTTGTTTAAATATGGTTTTTAGAACAAACGATTCTTTTACAAAACATGGCTTTGCGATATTCTGAACGGTGTAGAAAATTTTTTAAAAAAAATTTTACTTATAAGTAACTAGAGCAAATTTTTTCGCTTACATTTTTTTGGCGCAAACTGCAATTTACAAATTAAACAAAAGTTTGAAATTATTTTTAATTCTGTGGCATTTTGACAAAACATTTTAAATCAAATTTAAAAAGTTGAAAAAAATGTTGTAAAACATACGAATTTTCGTTCAAAAAACATTTTCGTTAACGTTTTTAAAATTTTGTGTTATAAACAAAATTTTTCTTTAATTTTTGTTTATTTTATTATTTTTCATTGAGTTTTTTTTTAACTTTTTTGCTTTCTTATCTAGACTTCTCAAAGATTATGACTCTTAACTTAAAAAAAAAATTGTTTTGTACATCGCACCGTGAAAATTTTCGTTTTCGAAAATTAAAAAAAAAAAATCATATAAATCGCATATTAGACAAAGCAAGAACTTTTAGCATAATCATGGGAAAATTTGCCTTAAACCTTAAGGCAAAGCATTTGCCCTTTTACCTATCAATTGTACCGATCAATGCAGAGCACACTAAACTTTGTTTTAATCTTCATATTTTCATTCATTATTTTTTTAAAACTTAAATAATTGCACTTTTATTAGATGTGACAAATATTTTTAAATATGTACATAAGTTGAATTTTGACTGCTAGAAAATATAAAAATCAATGATAACTTTTAAATTTGTGGAATAAAATAAAAAAGCAAAAAAACCTTTAATTTTTGTTTCGTTCAAAAAATAAAAACCAGAAAAACCCTGATTAACTAGCAAAAGAAAAAAATGTTAACCTAATAATATTGAAATATTAAAAAGAATTAAATTAAAGCCCTTTATTTATTAAGAATAACTGAAATTATACAACTAGATCGAATAGGTAGTAGGGAATGGTAAATCGATTTCGACTCCAATCGATTTTTTGCAATCGAATTTGCGCATGCTATTTTATACTGAAATCAATTATTGGGCTTTTAAAATCGACTTTTTTATTATTATCAAAATTTTGGCAATTTTTAATTTTAATCTTAATTAAATCGTTTAATTAGTTTTACGTATTTACCTATTAGTACCCTTGGTAAACTTTGAATTTTAATATAGGGGCTCTTGTTCTTCAGAAATTAAATGAATATAACAGTCCAAACATATCGTACCGAACCAAACACTGAAAGTCAGCTTTGAGAAACACAAAAGGTGAATTAAACCAATGCATTCCTGTGGAAATACGGTAATATTCAAACAGACCAGTGTGTGAGCAATATTTAAATCTAGTTATAATCAGAGTGAAAAACAAAAAAAAAATACGAAATTACAAGGAAATAAATCTGCAACTTTCCGACATCAATGACATTCAAACGTTTGTTTTCTAAATCCAAATATTAATAATAACTTAGCAAAGAAATAGTCGCCTCTGATCAGCAACTATTGTCATAATCCTTTGCCAAAAAAATGCTTGTGTACCTCCCTTTGTGATATAAGAAATAAGATTGCTAATTAATCTTAAACGATTTTGAAATCGAACCGAAATAAAAAAAGTATCGAAAAATCGTAAATCGATTTTGGAATTCATTTACCAGTAACTAATAGGTACCTATTGCAATAATACTAAGCAACTAGTATGTATCTATTGTTTAAACAAAAATCTACATCTTTATTAAAAAAAGTAGTCCTACTGTTGTTGTTGTTAATTTCTTTATTCTTTGTATTACCAAATAGCAGTAATCCGGGGTCCGCTGACTTGGCAATAAAAGAATAAAGTATTCATCAAAAGAAGAGATATGTAGGTGAATAGGTTTTTAAAAATAAAATTTAATTAAAAAAAACTTACCTGTTTATCTTCCGACATGGATTCTTCGTATCGAGCCTTATTGAAAACCGGTGGATTATCGTTTATATCCTCAATTGTCACTTTAAACGTACAAACATCATCCAAAGGTGGTCGACCATTATCAGTTGCCTGGACAGTGACATAGACAGCTTTTTCATGAATAGGTTCATCGCGATCGAATGTATGTTCGGTGACAATAACACCTGTTGAAGGATTTATGCGAAATTTAGGACGTTCCGCAGCTGATTGTACTAAGCTGTATTTGATTTCTTGATCTGGATCTGGATCTTCTGCCTCCACCATAATAACATATGTATTTTCTGGCTGTTCCTCTTTTACGGAGGGTTTGTAACCAGCACAATTTTTAAACGCTGGCTTGCGATTATCCACCGAGTAGAGAATTTCATTGGAATTAACGTTATTTGAAGAATGGCTTAAAAAAACCGCAGAATTACCGATACGCGTTGAAGGTAGACCAGAATATAAAGCCGATAAAGAGTCTCGTTTTAAACGTAACGTTTGCGGTTGATTATTGTCGAGGGAGGTTGGTAATGCTAATAAATCTTGAAAATATTTTGAGGCATCATAAGAGGAATGATTTGGATTTATAGATAATATAGTTGATAACGATGTGGCGGGTAGTAAAGAGCTGACGATTATCACTAAACTTAACACAAACGGCAGGTATTTCCTTCTGCTATAGTGTTTGTAAAACTGTTGGGGATGTGCATCACACTTTTTTGATATAGATGTAATTGTTGTGTTGTTTGACGTTTCTGTGGTGGTAGAGACAGTGGTGGGCTGTAGGCGTGGCTGTAGTACCGAGTTTGTTGAGGAAACCATTTTTATTGACTTACACTTCTTTTACTTAGAGTTAAAGAAAGTGTAATTATTTCCGATTTAATAGGCACAATTATTTTTTTTATTTTAAAAATTTTACAAAAGTTTTACATTTTGCATTTTGTGTTTAATTTTTTTACAAGTTTCGTGCTAAATTTTAATGAATCACCCAGTATTTGAGATGGGAATAGATAAGAGTTAAAGTTACCGGATTTTATGAGATTTTTTTTAATGCAAGACTTGCAACGATTAATAATTTCATTTTGTATATTTTTTACTTTTAATTGTTGTTTTTTGACTTTTTAGTAATTGCTTTATTTGTATGCGAATTTATTTTAATTTGTTTACGTTTGACGAAATAATGACGCTAACGTAAACTCAGTTTCATGGCAACCGTTATAAACAAAAAACAAAATGCCACTCAAATTTTTACAACTAGTATTCACTATTCTCCTTTATTTTTTAAATATGTAGGTATTTACAATTTTGAACTAAAAAATTCTATGATATTCCACGTCTAATAAATATTTTTTCTTGTTAACCTTTTTTAACACATTTTTCAAGCTCTCTTTGTACATATTATTTTTTTCTGTAGAGTTGTTGTTTTTCAACGTGTTTGTTTTATACATTTATTCGTTTTATTATCGTTGTTGTTTTTGTTAAAACAGGTAAATCCAGGTAAAAAATAATGGTTTTCTGTGTTAAAAACATACCAACACGAAGTTGTTAGTAAAACTGTAATGGTAGTAGTGTTGTACCTCTTTTGTTAACAAATTTTATGTATTTAGAAAATGCATTTTGGCATTGGTTACCAAAAAAATCACTTTATCTTTAAATTCAACTTAAGAATACACATTTATAGAAGGAACATCAAATTCAATACATATTTGATTTCATTTAAAAAACTTTTTATATGAACTTGTTTTTTAGTTTTGGTTTACCTTTTTCACTCCCGGCAACAAGTTTTCTTTTTTATTTATTTTTTGTAACTATGTATATGATCACGATCTTGTTTTTCCGTCTCACTGTTTTTTTTTTTAAATTAACTTCGTCCGCCAAAACATCCAACAACAGCAAGCACTCAACTCAAACTAAAAGAAATATATGAAAATAAATTATATCTCTTCTACTCTTCTACTTTTTAGATGGATTATAAACCAGTATTTTGTTTTTGTGCTAAAGAAATGTTGTAAGAGAAGTGAAGTTGTTAAAAGAGAACTGAGATAAAGTATAAAAATTTTAACTGTTGTATCGACAAATGGATGAAAAATTATAGAGTTGCCAGTATTTATAAAAAAAATATATCAGATTATTTTATACAAGAACCGCTTAAGCAATATTTTTATACTTATAGCTATTTATTTTAAAAATGTATCGGTAAATAAGTATTTTGAGCAGCCATTATGAAATTTTAGTAAATTAAATTTAAGTTTACGAAGGAATTTTTTAATCATTGCTATTTATTTATAAAAAAAGCAGAAAAAACTAGCGTATTCAAGAACCATTGAAAACAGGGCTGTCAGATTTTTTGAGCTTCTTCGCCAAGCCGGATGTCAGAAATCGCCAACCGTCAATTTTGTTCAGATGTTGTAATTTTTTTTCCATTACATTTTGCATACAGTCAAAAATCGCAAAAAACTGGGATATATACAAAAAAAATCTCGGAATATAAATTTTGTTTCTTTTATTAAGTTTTTAAATAACATGAAATGGAGATTATATATTCAGTTAAAAAAAATAAAATTAAGTACACAAGTCTATAAGATCATACACTTCAGCCTCATCGATTTCATAACTGGTGTTCTGACCTACGTACATTCTATTAGAATTAAATAGTGACTGAATATAAAATTCAGTTAAAATAAAAGCAAGACAAAAATCATGTGAAAAAATTGACAAATTCTTGAAAAAAAATCGCTGAATAAGCGTAGCTAGACTTTTTCGGGAGTTGGCTAGTGCACTCCCTTCCCAAAGAGAAAAAAATAAATATTTTGTATTGCAAGAAAATACTTTCTTTATAATTAAAACAAAATTAAAAAATATATTACAATAAGTCAGTTTGCAATGAATGTACCAAAAACAAAGTATTAAAAAAATAAAAGGTGTTTTCAAATTAAAAATTTATTTGTGGCAATAAGGAGTAAATAAATTTAAGTAAATTTTTTAAGTTTCGACCACAACTGTGGGAAATACTCTACCCGGAAAAGTGTATTCCATAAAAGGTCATATATCAAGTCAACTTATAAAGAAAAACTATCAGCATATGGGCATTTCCACAGAAATGTCAACCGCAGCCAAAAAAATTTAAAGTCTATAAAAGAATGTTGTTTTAACATATTTTTATAGGGAATCTATCAACTTTCACTAATGTAAACAAATTGTACATGTACATATTCATAACACACTTTGAAATATTCAAATGCAAAGTCGAACAAGTGCAAAAGTTCTGATTTGAACATTTCTATTGCCCGTTTTGTTTTGCTAAATGACCTTAATGAGAAACATTATGCATTGGCAATTGCTTTTAAAATCGCGGTTTATATTCAAACAATATAAGAAACATGTAAAGGGAACGATGCGATTTATAGTTACGGCAATTTTTTTCTTTGCTTTATCGTACATATATTTCGATGTAGCGTGCGACATTGAAAAATAACATTTGTTATCAGTGCGTCGAGGGTATTTGTACAATGCGCATCAAATATTAGTAACAAACAGATATTTTTGTTGCAAATTTAATAAAAAAAAATTTGCTGGAAAATAATCAGTGCTTTTCTCTTGGTACTTGTTTTAAATTTCTAGCGTCCGACAACGGAAATGTAAAATTCATAAATTCCAAAAAAAAATTGTTTCTAAAATATCTTTATTTGCGATGGCCAACAACTACAAGCAGCCAGGACAGCTTATTCCATTAAAAAAAACTTAATTTGAGACTAGCAATACTTTTTTTCAGTTAAGTTGGCTTTTGTTCTATATTTGTATTATTCTTTATTGAAGATATTTTTTTAAGTTTATTATTTTTGTTCGGAAAATAAATATATTGAATGAATGTATTTAAAATAATGTAAAATCATCTTACGCATGTCTTATTACATAAAAAGTAAAAACATAAACATAAAATTATGATGAAACAAAATGTCGCATGCAACATGTAGCGTGCGACAGTGATTAAAATTATATTAAAAATAAACTACACAATATTTTTGAATCAAATAAAAAGCATTATTAAGATACATCAATGTATAACATTTTAAAATCATTCGCATTTAAATATTTCATCAGGTTTCGCTGAAATCAGTGTTTGAACTGTTTGCCTTAAAGGCGACTTTTGTTTTTGTCGCATGCAAATGCCTTGTTTTTTTTAATTATCTTTAAAACGAACAATTTCTCAAAGTCAAGCTTAGCACAAATTATAGTGCTAATCAAGAGGTTTCGCCTTTTGTCAAAAAAATAAAGTTTTGGTGTATGTTTTTTTCACTTTTAAGGCGTACGAATGTCGCTTTCGATATTGGAGAAATGTCCATATGTACGCAAAAATAACGATTTTGTTAAAGCTGGAAAACAATTGTTCTGGTTAGATGTGACCAACTTTAGCTTATTTTGTCGAAGAAACATGGTTGGTCTCGTGTTTGAGTTTGCACGTGGTGCAGTCAATTCCTACATACCCTAGGAACATAGATGGGGGTAGTGCACTCATTTTGAAGTTTCAACTCACACTTAGTGATAGTGCAAAAATATTGCAATCATTTTCTTGGTGTTGAGTGTTGAATTGAACATTTTAAGCAGAGTACCGAAACGTTCGCTCATTTTTCAGTCATGAGCGAGCGTGAAAAATTTTAAATTGTACTGCTTTTTCTCATTCATGAGGGTGAGGAAAAAAAATATTTTGAATTTCCTCATTCATGAAAAATGAGCAAACAAAAAAATTCATATGTGAATTTGTCAGATATGAAAAATTTAAAAAAATTCACATTCAAATTCCTCATAAAGAAAAAAAAACGCGATTCGCCCGTCCATTAACAGCGGGAAAATGAAGAAGTAAAGAGGCCTTATAGAATGCCTTATTGGCGATAAAAAGTTTTTCAGTCGCATTCCAACTGTATTTCTAATTTACACAGTATGTCATTGGATCTACTTTAACGATTTCGACAGGCCTTATCTTAGAATAGAAAATCCCAATTTCTAAAATATTTAATAAAAACTATTCTAAAAGAACTTTTAAAATAATGCAGAGTGGAATAAGTAAAAGTTTATTAAAAATACAGTTGTAAACCTTCTTTAAGGCCTGCAAAGTGAAAGCGCTGGCAATTTTTCCCGCTGGGCAACGTGAAAGCATGTGTGTGTGTTTTGTTTTGTAAAATTATTTGTTGGCTGCAGCACCATGGTGAACCAAAATGTATGTGCTGCTTTTTAGCAGGCATAAATTATTGGAAAAAAATTAAAAGAACTGCACATATCGTCATCTTAAATGCAGAATAACATAACATTTCATAAGTTTACATGCAGAGCAAAAAACTTTGTAAAATGTTAATTATTTGAGATTTAAAATCAATTTTAAATATTTCAGATAAAAATGCGATAACCCATATATTTTTGAAGAAAAATATCATTTTTATTATTTTTTAAAATGTGTTAATATTAATTTGTATTTTTTGGAAACAAAAAGACATATCGTAAAAGAAAGTATATTAGTATTAAGTGAAACAAACATATAATATATTAAATTATTAAATATTTGTGTTTAATTACCGGAAAATGGAATATATACATATATATAAATATATGATAATCGCACGATTAATATGTAGCATCATAAGGATTGCGTTGACATGTTAAATAAGTTTGCTTTTCTGATGCAGCGCAGGCAGTAATGCATTTAACAATGTGAAGAACTTATATTGTTATAGATATTATGACATACCTATTATTTATAATTTTTTTTATTGATTTTAATTACTTATAAGTAGTGGTTTAAACTAAAATATGTACTTCATTAAATTTAGCTATGAATTGATTTTAAAAATACATCTTTTTCATTCTTATCTAAACGTATTTTGATCTCCATAAAATGAATTATCTTAATGAATTTTTTTTTACAATGAACAAATTTTGCAAATAAATATTTGACTCATATTCATTCATACCTATTTGTCTCCAGTTCACGAATTATTTCAAAATAACTCTGCATCATATACTTTCAAAGCTAATGCAACAAGTTAATTTTAATTAGGTAATTTATGAAAAATATAAAAAAGATGGAAAGAGTAGTCCAACTAAGAGTAGTTGTTGATAGCAGCTCCGGTATTTAGTAAACGTAAATATTGGACAAAGTAGTACTTCTCCAAAGAAAGATATTATTAGAATTTAATAAAGCTGAAGAATTAACAAAATATAGCTAAACAGTCTATATTCCACTACTTATTTAAAAAAAAATTGCGTTTATTCTAAAAATTTATAAAAATTGTCTTTTTTTAAGGATATTGATGAAGGGCCACTTGGAAGAATGCAATTCTAACACAAAAAACCCCGAAAATTTTAAATAAACTAATAAAAAATATTTCTTTTGTATTATAAACTTCATATTTTATGGTCCCATACAGATTTATTATAGGGAAGTTCGACTATATTTAAATTTATTAAAAAGGAAATACATATGTACATTAGGGGAATAACCAAAAAAAATACCTATCACGACGGGGTGGCCACTGATGTATATACCAAGAAAACAGTTTTTTGAGATCAATTTGGATAAAAAACCTCCCCCCCAAACCGTTTTTTCTAAAAGCTTTTAAAAAATAATAATACATATTTGAATTTTTGTTATTTTAACATAATTTTAATTGTTTGGATGTAGTATAATTGGTGGTATAAGGCTTATTTGTGAAATAGTAAAATAGAACTGAATGTTTTTTGTTTTTACAATAGAGATATTGTATTTTTAATTAACAAAAAAAAAATACAAATACTAAACTTCAAAGTGATTTGGGGGGGAACTTTTTTAACGCCCGCGAAAAAGTGACCCCAATTTTTATCATAGATTTTCATGGTCTATATGGCATGGATAGGTATTTTTTGATAATTTAAAAAATTGTTCAAAAGTTATACCCCTAATGTACATACATATAAAAACTCAAAAATCTAAGGACCTGCAGATGTTGTCATTTATTCTTGGAAATTCTTACCGTTTGGGAGTGCAATGGGGTAGGCTACACAATTTCAAGATTCCTAACGGTTCGGTTCTTTTAATTTTACAGCACTTTTTTATTTTTTCTTATGCTATACTGAAAATTATTATTATTAATTATTATTTGATCACAAATTTCACTAGCACCGTAGTAACAGTAATCAAACAGATCACCCAATTTTGATGTTGTAAAAAAATGTGTTCTTATAAAAATAATTAAAAACTCTGCTAATTTTTTTCTTGAGTGTGATTATACATTATGTTGTTAAGAACAATGATATACATATGTATTTGATAACACTTAATTTTTCATTTTGTAAATAACTTGGTTATTTTTTTAGATAGAAGTTTAAAATTTTATAAAAATATGTTGTAACGTGAATTGTAATCAACAAAACAAGTCAATTTCAAATATTCCAATAATATCTTCATTGTTTTGCATTTAAGCTAACGATATGTGTCTTGTTTGTGAAAAATAAAAATTCTTTGAAGCCTTTAAAAAGGTCACTTTTTCGTTTCGTTAAAAAGACGTACCTAAAGGCAGAAATATAAAGAGAAAAAATAGCCACAAGAACTTGTTGGTATTTTGTGCTTGTAAAAATATTTTGGTTTCTGTACCAATCGCGTCGGTGGGTTTTTTTTTCTTTGAAAACACTTTTCTTAAGTCAGTAAAAATATTAAAAAAAAAAAAAATTAAAAAGGTCTTGTTTTGCTACAATTTATGTGTAAATAACCTCTACACATAAAAGCAAATGTGACAGTAGGTAAAGTATTTGGTCAAGAAGATGTTTTATTGACGGATTAATGAAAAATGTACAATAAGAAAAGGCAACAGGACAAATTATTCAAACATCTGTGCCTACATTTTAATTCTACCTAATGGTATCATAACTTTTTACAAAAAATGCTCACCTGTGTTTGCCTGCAAAAATGTATAAAGTCATTATAACAGTTCAAATTTACGTCAAGTAAATTACCACAAAATGGTAAGGTTAACTCTTTGGGCTCTGTTATATAATTCTAGCATAAAAAAGTAAGCAATAAATTTCGTGCGAAACAATAAAGATTCATTAATCCGTCAATAAAACATCTTCTTGACCAAATACTTTACCTACTGTCACATTTGCTTTTATGTGTAGAGGTTATTTACACATAAATTGTAGCAAAACAAGACCTTTTTAATTTTTTTTTTTTTTAATATTTTTACTGACTTAAGAAAAGTGTTTTCAAAGAAAAAAAAACCCACCGACGCGATTGGTACAGAAACCAAAATATTTTTACAAGCACAAAATACCAACAAGTTCTTGTGGCTATTTTTTCTCTTTATATTTCTGCCTTTAGGTACGTCTTTTTAACGAAACGAAAAAGTGACCTTTTTAAAGGCTTCAAAGAATTTTTATTTTTCACAAACAAGACACATATCGTTAGCTTAAATGCAAAACAATGAAGATATTATTGGAATATTTGAAATTGACTTGTTTTGTTGATTACAATTCACGTTACAACATATTTTTATAAAATTTTAAACTTCTATCTAAAAAAATAACCAAGTTATTTACAAAATGAAAAATTAAGTGTTATCAAATACATATGTATATCATTGTTCTTAACAACATAATGTATAATCACACTCAAGAAAAAAATTAGCAGAGTTTTTAATTATTTTTATAAGAACACATTTTTTTACAACATCAAAATTGGGTGATCTGTTTGATTACTGTTACTACGGTGCTAGTGAAATTTGTGATCAAATAATAATTAATAATAATAATTTTCAGTATAGCATAAGAAAAAATAAAAAAGTGCTGTAAAATTAAAAGAACCGAACCGTTAGGAATCTTGAAATTGTGTAGCCTACCCCATTGCACTCCCAAACGGTAAGAATTTCCAAGAATAAATGACAACATCTGCAGGTCCTTAGATTTTTGAGTTTTTATATGTATGTACATATGTATTTCCTTTTTAATAAATTTAAATATAGTCGAACTTCCCTATAATAAATCTGTATGGGACCATAAAATATGAAGTTTATAATACAAAAGAAATATTTTTTATTAGTTTATTTAAAATTTTCGGGGTTTTTTGTGTTAGAATTGCATTCTTCCAAGTGGCCCTTCATCAATATCCTTAAAAAAAGACAATTTTTATAAATTTTTAGAATAAACGCAATTTTTTTTTAAATAAGTAGTGGAATATAGACTGTTTAGCTATATTTTGTTAATTCTTCAGCTTTATTAAATTCTAATAATATCTTTCTTTGGAGAAGTACTACTTTGTCCAATATTTACGTTTACTAAATACCGGAGCTGCTATCAACAACTACTCTTAGTTGGACTACTCTTTCTATCTTTTTTATATTTTTCATAAATTACCTAATTAAAATTAACTTGTTGCATTAGCTTTGAAAGTATATGATGCAGAGTTATTTTGAAATAATTCGTGAACTGGAGACAAATAGGTATGAATGAATATGAGTCAAATATTTATTTGCAAAATTTGTTCATTGTAAAAAAAAATTCATTAAGATAATTCATTTTATGGAGATCAAAATACGTTTAGATAAGAATGAAAAAGATGTATTTTTAAAATCAATTCATAGCTAAATTTAATGAAGTACATATTTTAGTTTAAACCACTACTTATAAGTTATTAAAATCAATAAAAAAAATTATAAATAATAGGTATGTCATAATATCTATAACAATATAAGTTCTTCACATTGTTAAATGCATTACTGCCTGCGCTGCATCAGAAAAGCAAACTTATTTAACATGTCAACGCAATCCTTATGATGCTACATATTAATCGTGCGATTATCATATATTTATATATATGTATATATTCCATTTTCCGGTAATTAAACACAAATATTTAATAATTTAATATATTATATGTTTGTTTCACTTAATACTAATATACTTTCGTTTACGATATGTCTTTTTGTTTCCAAAAAATACAAATTAATATTAACACATTTTAAAAAATAATAAAAATGATATTTTTCTTCAAAAATATATGGGTTATCGCATTTTTATCTGAAATATTTAAAATTGATTTTAAATCTCAAATAATTAACATTTTACAAAGTTTTTTGCTCTGCATGTAAACTTATGAAATGTTATCTTATTCTGCATTTAAGATGACGATATGTGCAGTCCTTTTAATTTTTTTCCAATAATTTTTTCCTACAAAAAATGCAACAGACACTTTGGCTGGTTGCCTTTGCCAAAAATATTTAACACAAACAAATACACACACAGGCATTTCGAGCTGTAGTCATGCAAACTGTCGAGCAACAACAACATTACTAGTGAGGATCGTTTTTAAAACTTTTTTTTTCCTCATTTTACATGACTGAAGAAAGGCAAAATTGGATTTTTCCTCAAAAACAAGAATGAATTTGCCGAAATATTAACAATTCATTTATGACTGTGAAAAAAGTTACATATTTTACATTTTTCATTTATGTAAAAAATTCAAGAATGGTTGAATATGAGCGATCACATATGACTTTCTCTGAACTCTGATTTTAAGCCTCACTAAACATGAGTGATAGTGATGCTAAAAAATTTTGCACTCAAAAAAAAAATAGTTTGATTTAAAAAAAAGCAATCATCAGTTTATTGCAACTTTTTTCCTTCACTCATTTGAGTGCAACTAAAATTGTTGCACTAAATTTTAAATCAAAAACTTGTTTTTTCATGATTAAAGCCAATTTTTGTACATTATTAGTGATAGTACACCGCTGATTTAAATCAATATTTAGTGCACTACTAAATGAACCCCTCCGGGTGTATTCCTAGGCATAGTTGGGGGTAGTGCACTAAATATTAATTTAAATCAGCAGTGCACTATCACTAAATAAAACTGCAAAGAAATTAGTTTGCACTCTTTTTTATCAGCTTTAGTGATGATTGCAACTTTTTAACTACCACTAAAATTTTTTTAGTGATATTGCAAATATTTTCACTATCACTAATCGCAGATTGAATGCAAAAATATGCACTCAATTCAAAAAGTGCAAAATTTGGACTTGCAATCAAAAAAGCTGCATACAAATATTGTATCACTAAAATTTAACTTTGTATGTGTATGGTCTCTGATTTTGTTGGAGGATATGCATAAGTAAAGAACATTAAACAAAATTAAATTTTGTCAATTATTGGCTTTAATCATGAAAAAACAAGTTTTTGATTTTAAATTTATTGCAACAATTTTAGTTGCACTCAAATGAGAGAAGAAAAAAAAGTTGCAATAAACTGATGATTGCTCTATTTTGAATCAAAATATTTTTTTTTTAGTGCAAATTTTTTTTACATCACTATCACTCATGTTTTGTGAGGCTGCAAATTTTCAATTCATCACTCAACTAAGTGTGAGTTGAAATTGCAAAATGAGTGCACTACCCCCAACTTTGCCTGGAAGTATGCTTAAAAATATCATGAAATGTTCAATATTTATTGTTGACCTGTGTCGTTTATCTATGTTGTTGTTTTTTGTTTGGCTTAAGGTCATAGAGAAATTATAAATACAAAATCCAAAAATTTTTGTATTTTTAATTTTGTTTTTTATTTGTCATCCGATATTTCGACCATACATCGATGGTTATCTTCAGGGGCTACAAAATACACATATGTACACATATTTAATATTTAAATATTAAGTCATAACACTTTTCAATACATACATTTAAGACACTGTAAAATTATAATTTTTTTAAGACCTTAACATGCAGTCTTCAACTAGGGTTGCCATTCTTAAAATTAGAAAAATCAGTACATTTTAAGAAAAATATCAGTACATTCGGAAAAAAAAAGTACACAAATTTTGACCCAAAATTTTATTGAATTCATAAGTTTTAAACGATTATTAAAACAAAAAGAAAATTATATTAAAAATATTAAATATTATTAAAATAGAAACTAGGAATTATTTCCTTACGAAGGTTACTCTATATTATATTATATAATAGTCTGGTAGTGTATAAAGTCATTTCTGAAAAATTGATGGAATAGGATTATTATTAAAATATTAAAAATTGATCGGCACATTTGTTGTAAATGCACAAATAATTCTAAATTAATACAAATTATTGTCAATATAATGAGGGTATTCACGAGGTCTCCAATCTAGCCATATTGTCATAGGC
This sequence comes from Pollenia labialis, assembly GCA_949318255.1. NCBI lineage: Eukaryota > Metazoa > Arthropoda > Insecta > Diptera > Polleniidae > Pollenia > Pollenia labialis. Next base: position 34,792,924 of record OX439143.1, on the reverse strand, counting down.
TATACAATTAAACCCCTTGAAATTTTCTGATTTTGAATTACAAACGAAAAAAATGCCTAAAAATAAAATAGTTAGGAGAAAATGGTTCTTGTAAAAATAATTAGTACTCAAAGTATGAAGTATATAAAAAGGAATATTTTCATGAACCTTCTTTACAGACTCGTTTTCAAAATTTTTACGATTTTAAATCCACTTTATGTATTTCGATTTACAGAACATCTTGCAGTCACGATTTTTTTTTAAACGCAGTTTTTTGTTCAATTCTCTAAGCAATTTAATAAAAAACTGCGTTAAAAAAAATCGCGACTACAAGACTATAATTTTTATTAAGTTTTTTCCTTCTTCTGTAAAGTAAGGAAAACATTAGTTAGGGCTTTTCTATATTAAAGTAACGATATATACATAAATACACGCATATCCAAATACACGTATACCTATGCAAAATATTAGAATTTGTTGGAAAAACTAGATAACATTAGAAAAAAAATCAATGTAACAACCAAATTATTATATTTAGAGAATAATTTTTATATTTTACTAGCTGTTTGGTCCCGGCGCTGCTTGGGATTTCCTAAATAAAAAATTAAATACTGGAGAATTTTGTTAATAACTTGAACCCAGTGCTATCTGCCATTAATAAAAAAATTAAATATCACGACAACAGCGCTGCCTATCGGGAGTTTTTTTATAAACCATTAGTGAAAGTAGCCCTACAAGAAATGAATGAGCGAGTAGTCACATTTTTTATTTTGGTGTTAAGAAAATGATAGAATGAAATGACCGAAATCAAGTTTTCGGTCACATTCGGTCATTTCTTTCTATAATTTTCTTAACACCAAAATGAAAAATGTGACTACTCGCTCATTCATTTCTTGTAGGGAGACCTTACCAACCCATGTACTCGTTTGAAAATCGGTTGAGTGGTTCTCGAGTTATAAAATGACGAACATAGGACAACTTATTTTTAAATATATAGAATATTCGAAAAAATAATAATGAAAAAATAACTGTTATTGTTGTTCAAAAAAATAAAAATCGTAAATAGTTTTGACTTTTGATTTTATTATATTCCTATTCCTACTATCGACTTGTAACTTAGGGCAAAGAAGACAACTAGAACAGAAATTTAAAAACTTCGGTTTTCAAAAAAACCTAATTCTATGATTATGTTGGTAAGAAATTTGTTTATTTTCTTGTACGAAGTAAGTTAAATTTACAAACATACTTATACAATACTAGCGTTTGGTCCCGGCGCTGCTCGGGAGTTTCTAAATAACAATAAAAAATGAAATACTGGAGAATTTTGTTAATAACTTGACCCCAGCGCTATCTGCCATTAATAATAAAATTCATATATCACGACAACAGCGCCACCTATCGGGTTTTTTTTTAAGCCATCAGTGAAAGTAGACCTTTCCAACGTACATATGTACGAACATAGGACAACTTATTTTCATATACAATAGATTCAGATTTATATTTCCTCATTAACAAATTATATACACATAATTTTAAACTCTATTCAATTTTTATTTATTTTCCTTTTTTGTATGTAAGTATATAAAATAAGAAATGTTAGATCAGTACGTCTTCTGTCCATCTGTCTTTTTATACATTTTATTTAGTTGGATTGCTAAATACTATAAGACTTAAATTAAATATGGATAGTCCATAATATATCCTTAAAGCTAAAAAAATATTTACATTATAACACATGTAAGTGAGATTTTGCTGCAGAAAAATATAATTTAAAAGGAAAACAAAATGATAGAAGCACAAAAAAAAAACTTTATTCCTTCATGGCAGTTAATAAGACTCTCTCTCCTTATTTGCTTAGCAAAATGACACTACAACTAGGTAGAAAAAAACAGCAACTGCATAACCAACTTGACCTAGTCATCTTTTAAAGAATGTTGACTAGTTGAACCATTGCCAATCCCTTCCGAAACTTCTTCATATTCCTCTTCTTCATCCTCATTATAATCGTCTTCTTCCTCCAACTCATCTTCTTCATCTACTCCTGCTGTGTTTATTATAATGTCCTGTTGTAGTTGCTGATCCTCCTGCGGATTCTGCTGTGGTTGTTGGTCAAATTGTATTATGCATGATGTTTTATCAGTTGTTATCACCGTATCTCAGTATTTGTTGTGTTGTGCCAGCAACTGCATATCTGTGAGATATTTTATTATATGAACTTTAGCTTCGGCTTTCTGTCGTACGCCCAGCGTATTTAACATATCCGTAACGACCATGCCAAAGGATTGATCTTCAGCACTGACACCTTGGTTAATGCTATTTTGAAATATCTTAATAGAACTTAACATATCATGATGTTGCTGCTGTTGTTGTTGAAGTTGGGCTTGCTGCTGTTGCTGTTGTTGTTGCTGCTGCTGTTGCTCATCATCAGCAATACGTTCACGTTTCATCGCCGGTTCATAATAATAGGTCTTTTGTTCTTTCACAGCATTATTGGCTGCCGCCAATTGTGCCGCATCACCAGTGACAACAATGGCTAAAAAAAAAAACAAGAAACACTATTAATTATCTTTTGCTTTTTTTATGGATGTCAATGTCAATTAATCATCACCCCAAAACTCACCATGCTGATGTCCTGCTAAAGCTTGTGTTGTTATAGTAGCACTGCCATTAAATGGCGTAGTAAATAAATCAACCACCTGTTGCTGAGTTGTCTGTTGGTGTTGATGGGTCTGTTGTGGAGCTTCTACTTGGGCTGTCACCGTATTTGTGGTTGTGGCTGCCGGTAAACCAGCTGCTGTTACTTTCCCCAACAATGATTCGCGATATTGTCGTATGGACTCCATTAGAAATGACATCTGTTTGAAGTAACGCCATCTTGAGTCTTGGCTTATTTTCAACTCACGGGCAAATTTATCACGCAAACTTTTCCAACGTTTTGTACATTTTTGTTCTGAAATGAAAGGTTGCACAATTAATAATAATTTCAAACCTGCAAAAAACAGTGAATGTGTTTTTGCTAAAAATAAATAAGTGCCTACCTAGGAATATATCAAAATCGACTTTTCGCGACAAAAAAACTTTTTATTAGTTCCTTCGGGCCTCGAAAACAATAGTTGTTCTACGACTTTTTCAAACTTGGCCTATCCGAAAATTTACAGTTATTTTTCTGTTGTTGAAGAAAATCGCCAATTAGACCCCCCAAACCTCAAAATATGACTTAACAATGTTCTACAATTTTGTTTAATTACATACATATTTTAATTTAAAATTATCAAAAACCATCATAAATAACAATAGGTGTGATCCCGTACTCAACTTTGGGAGCCCGCGGGATCCCAATCTTACCGAAAACTGTTCCCGTACTCAAAGTTTGGTAAAGTAAGAGAGGTTAAGAGAAGAAGCCCGTACTTTTTCTTTGGGCTGATCAAGGTCTATCCAATTGGATAGACCTTGGGGCCAGCGTTCCCAGAAAATTTGGAAGGAAAATCTTAATTTGGCGACAAAAAAATCTTATTTTCAAGAGAAAAATCTTGAAATTTGTTATAACAAGGACAAAAAAGTAAAAATTTTTAATTTTATAAAACAACATAGGTACTTCTTATTATGGAAAATATTGAATTCGAAATGCATAATTGCGGTATTTATACAAAATTAGATTGTAGGTTTAAATTGTGTTTAAGCTATATTTTTTCATAAAATTCTTTCTAAAATAAATTTTTAATCCATTTAATTTTTAATAAATAAGAAATTAAAAAAGTCCTTTTAAATAAAGAAGTTTCATTCAATGTAATTAAACGCTAAAATTAGAGATGTATGTATATAAATTTTGAGCAAGAAAATTTTAGTTTGGGAGCTCATACTTAATTTAATTTAATATTATGTTTGTTGACACCGGTCTTATATCGAATGCATTTCGAGGAAATTGTATAAACAAAATACATGGGGCTTTTTGTAGTTGTAGAGATGAGTTTACCTGTTTGAATTCGCCTTGGTGAAACTCTACAACTTCAAAAAGCCCCATGTACTTTGTTTTAGGAAAGCCAAGATAGCGTCGACGAAATAGCGTCGAATTTGGGAATTTAAAAACCGGGAAACAAAATACCCAAATTATGGTGATATACAGAATAAGAACAAAAAGTTAGCGTCGAATTTAGGAATTAAAAAAGGGAAAGTAAAAATAACTAAAATTTTTAATAAAAATACAAAAAATAGTTAACACAAATTTAAAACTATACATTTAGGAACACAATGAGCCATGGTGAAATTACTAGAAGGTGGCAGCACTAGGAGTTGTTGTACAACAATACAACAAAAACAGGCTAATTTGTGTGTAAAATAGTCCATTATGTCAAAAATATGGATTTTCACCACACCAAAATATTATTGTTTTATTGCATACCTATACTGAATATAAATATAAACAATAAAGATTATAGATGAACGTTATAAAAAGAATTACATGGACGAAGATTAAAATTTTTTTACAGAATTTGATAATCCCTTTTCGATTTATGTGCCGAGTATAGCACGACATGAAATTATGCTACTTGAAAACTTATAAATAAAGGTTAATGAGAAAAAATTAATAGAAATTAGTCTTAAATTTTCTGGTAGCTCATCACACAAAACAACATACATATGTACATATGTATACAGAATTACACATAATTTGTTCATCTTTACATAAAATAAAACCCTTCAGCTGTGTTGTATTCGATCACGACTGCCAGAATTAGCCCCTGATTATGTATTTTACAAATCTTTTAAAAATTTTATAGATCACTTGAAATTGGAAAAATTATTCTTGATTAACTACTTCGTTTTCATAAAAAAACCATTTTTATTCTTTCTGATGTATTTATAACAAATAAATTACAATTTCTACTTAGTAGAAACACGGGTACGCTTGTTCCAATCAAAGTTTACTCCATAATTCATAACACGTTCCTTTTTGGGGTTTTCGTCAGCATCGACAAACCAACGCCAACAATTTTTTTCATCTACTAAAAATGTATTTAAGTGGCATTACCTCAAAAAAAAACAAATAATTTTGACATAATGGAAGTTCACCATGCATTGAGCAAAAAATAATTGATTCCGTAGTGCTGCCACCTTCTAATTATTTCACCATGCAATGAGCGATGCGTGCAAAAAATCGTTCGGTCTGTTCCCGAGATATTTGGGTTAATCCAAAATGGTCAGTAAAAAGCTTTGCTGATTTATCCCATGGAACACAGGCTTTTGCACGGTATGAACTGTATATACATATTCTGAAAGGTAATAGTTTTCCGGACAAAAAGAGCGATTCGTGCAAAAAATTGCCCATCCCGTTCCTGAAAAATCTGGGTTCATCCAAAATGGTCAGTAAAATGCTTTGCTGATTTATCCCATGGAACACAGGCTTTTGCACGGTATAAACTGTTTATATTCTGAAAGTTAATAGTTTACCACAATAAATCAATAAAAAAAAAGTTACAAAATATCCACATTTTAAATTAAAAAAGAAGAAATAATAATTACAAAAAAAAGTATCATAGTAGAACTTAGCATTGTCACATTATTCTTATTGTACTTCTCATAAATTTGCATGAATTTGTAGGGTAAAATTCCAAAAAAATAAATGAATATAATTTATAATGCCTAAAATATAATTTTGATTAAAAAAAGTTTTTAAATCGAATGTAATACAACATTATAAACATAAATACTACTATTAATATATTAATTGTCGATGATGAATGATACAGCATTAATGGCGCACTCTGTTCTGAAGCGGCATGTCCCAAAAAAAAATTTTGAAAGAGCATATCCTTGGCTATAATTTCACTGCACATTTCTAATAGATCAGATCAGTAATTAAAGATATAATTAAAGCGCAACCAGATTGGCCATTTCTCCAACTGTGCGCTTGTCAGACTTTGTGTTCGTATTCTCTCTTACTGAATACATTTTGCTTTTACATGGTATAATTTTTCTCATTCTACATAATGTCGTAACACAATGTATTACCGTGTAAACTAGCCTTTAGTGTTAACGGCCATAATGACAACCATTCTTAGTAAAACACTAACAAATCAAAACAAATAGGCTCGAACTGTCAAAATCAAAAGGCGTTTTGACACCACCTGTAGTTAATTCGCCTTGTGCAGTTCTTATTTAATTATACTTTTCATTCATTTTATCAGGTTCATCAGCAACGCAACGTTACGTTTACGTAAGAGTACCTATTTGCACAGTAGCTTGGTAAGGAAAACGGAACAGCTGATCTGGAACGTAAACGTTTACGTAAGAGTAACGAGGCCTTAAAAAGCTGCAGTTGAGATAGTAAAAGTCAACAATGCACGAATTTCGCAACCGTTGTGCAGTGAATGTAGTTACCATGCAATACTGCAATACTGCGTTTATGAAGTCAGCCAAACTCATAATATTTGGAAATATTCGTCAACAAGATAGTTGTCACGCTATTATTATCTTACCCTGAATGTTTTTGAAGGAGATTTCTGCGGCGCTAAATTAAATTTTTTTATATCGGGACTTTCTACTCCAGCTTTAAATATCTTTCGTCTTTCTGCAGTACATGTTAAAAATTGTAAACACAATAAATTTGGAAATGCCATTCCAAGATGCTCGTATGCATATATTTTTAGAACACTTGAAGTTTTTGTTTCGTCAAATGGGGCTCAACTTTTTGAAAAAGGAGTTATTAGACAAATTCGAATTATCAAAGCTAAGATTTGAAGATAATCATCTGCCACTCAACGATATTTATATATCGTAGATCTTTTTATATTCGGAAATAACATTGAAAGTATAATACTTTATAACTTTATAAAATTGACGACGAAATTATAAACTGGGTAGCAAAGTTTACTCCAGAAAATGTGATTTCAATAAAAACCAGTATGGTACAACTTTTATTTAAAATATTTTTAATGAAAGTGATAGTATTAATAAGGAGTTTCGAGCTTCGCTTTACAAAACTTCAAATCGAAAATATTTGTTTTTTTTGGTTCAAAGTGACTACAATGAAAACTGAATTAGATCAGTTAACGTTTCCAGAGCTTACTAGAATAGCCAAAGTAATATTTTCCTTTCAAGACTCTTCGGCGAATGGGAAAAGAAAATTTGCATTCCAAAATATTATATAGAACTTGCCCGAATATTAAAAAAAAATTGTAGGAATTAAAGATAATTGTGTTGCAATAAGTATTTATTTAGTATGTATTTAATAAATATGTATAATATTTTTAACAAAATTTCGATTTTGTTTTTGTCTTTCTCAGGTGTTTAAAGGAAAATACTATTGGAAGAGGTAGTCATAAAATCATACCTATGTATGTCTTTAAAATAATAACATGAAAATATACAACTGCTGCGAGTCACCCATTACAATTAAGATTTCTACTGCGTATTTATGAGAAAACAATGACCACAGCGTAAAAGATCTTATTATTTTAGAGCTTTTTTGTTTGGAACCTTTTTTTAAGCTATGTACCTACTGTTAAATATTAGGATATTTTCAAAATATGCCTTTAACAGGATTTTTCTTAATATCTTTGTTTTTGTACACTGAACAAAAAACACTACAAAGTGTAAAAACAGTACATTTGCGTACTGTTTTGGACATTATGCATAAAACAGTACAAAGGCAAAATATCAGTACATGTACTGTTAAAAACAGTACGTTTGGCAACCCTATATGCACATGCAGATTTTTTCGAATTTCATTCATATTATGTACCTATGTATTTGTTCTAAGGTCCATTTCGCTAATATTTAATTTTCGTTTTAAAGTCACATTTTCTTAACATGCTTTTATAATTCTTTATGCAAAAGTCCACTATAGTCCACTCTGTTTTTTATATATTTTTAATCAACAGGCTACATGTTAATATTTACCTTTAGCTGCACTTTTATACAGGTAACCACAATACATTTAAGATACATATGTATGTATGTATGTATGTACATACCTAGCTGCATTTTTTATTTATCTGCACAACAAATCGTGCAAAGGAGATTGTGCAGCTAAGTCAAAATAACTGTAATATATACAAACATACATAATACAAAACATAAAACATAAAAAAATTTTGTTTTACTTCTGTGATTACATTTCCAAACACTAAAATTCATTTAAAAATGCGTATTCGAATTAATAAAATTAAATCCGATTGGACACAAGCGGTAACACTGATACGAACACACATGCGCCAATAAGCGACTTTTACAAAAACAGTATGCGTGCGTATGTGTTTGCTTAATTCAAACAGAAAAGAGAAACAGCACGTGTAACACAAAACAGCAAAGAAACAGAGGAATATGAAAAAAATGCAAACAACAAATAAGAAACGAATACGACAACGTCGTTTACACAAAAAAGTACAGCTGCGTAAAATGGACGTCAATGGACGAATAGAAAAATAAAAACATCACACATACTGCACGACGAAGCTACAAAAAAGAAAAACTAAATAGGTTGCGAACGACGACAGCACAGTAACGTAGTCTTTTTTTGTTGTGTATTTTTATGAGATAGCTGACGACGACAATTTTTTCAGTTCTTAGATTTTTCTTTTTCAGTTAACAAAAGTCTCTGCCAACACTAAACATCTCCGTAGCTGATGTAAGCACAAAGAGCAATTTATTTTTAAATGGGATTCTTTTGTCACTATAAGTATATCACAGTGGTGAGTAGGAACTGCATTGATTTTACCTTTAAGCGGCTCATACACTTGCAATACGTATAATCAGCCTTATTTCGGTTCTCGATGTCGAAAACGACTCAGTATTAGATTAAAGTAAATTAAATTAAAGTTATTTAACCCTTTCGTGGACACTGACGTCTATAGACGTCAAAACAAAGACTTCTGGTGGGGATGACGTGTATAGACATAGGCAACAAAATCTTTGCAAATGAATTTTTCTATGAGAAACTTAGCCGTTATGATGCGTGCAACTATTATGCTTATAACAACATGTTAGGCAACAATGTTGCATGTTTAAAACAAAACAAAAATAAAGCAACACTAAAAGCCGTTACAAAATCGCAATATTTTTGTTTTGGGGTTTCCCATAGACACATGACGTGTATAGACGTCTTGTTTCTATGAGATTTTCTTCAATAGTAAAAAGTGTGTGTTTACGAGTAGCCGCATGAAAAAAGGCTCGTAATTGTTCAGCTTGTAAGTATGTCTATATAGATTGCTGGTGAAATCTACTGATAAATTTTATTTTTCATGTGTAAGGCATTAAAAATGGCTTATGAAAATCAAAAGAAAAAATTAGAGAAGTTGTTTGCTGAAGCAGACTCTAGTGAAAGCTTCTCTGAAATAGACTCAGATTCATCTGATCCATTTGCAGATGACGGAGAATATTCTGGGAAAGATCCAAATTATATACCAGAAAGACAAAGCTCAGACACTTTTTCTATTAGTTCAAAAGAAGAGGAATTTGTTAAACCATCTGAAGAAACTGCAGTTGATGGTGGGGAAGTAAATTTAGATAAATCCGTTCTGACGTCTATTTACGTCATGACGCAGCACATCAATTCCAGAATACAAGCAGAGTCATGACGTTTATAAACGTCAAAAATTACACACTGTTTTTATTCTATAGGTCGATTTATTATTCAATTTCCAGTAATTTGGTGTTTTCAGAATTTTTCTATCCTACCAAATAAGGAAGATACTGCAAGTGTCCCACGGGAAGTCCTCTTAAAAATAAGGTGTCCGCGAAAGGGTTAATCTACTACAAAATTCGACTTACGGTGTTACCGACATCAAGAACCGAAATAAGGCTGAATTTTTCGTACATATTGTACAATTATACCTACATATAGCGAATGTGTACGTGATACCTATTTAAAGGTGAGACAATATATTGGCAAGAACCAAATCCTTCTAATTTATTGCATAACGAAAGAAGTATACATACTGTGTAGTGTGTTGGCAACAATGTACGATGTTGTTTTCTTTAAATGTTGTTTTGTTTTTAATTAGAGTTGGGCCATATTTTATTTGAAACCATTGTGCCACTTATTAAATAATATAGGGCGATAAAAAAATAATATGGCAAAAATCATACCTATACAATAATATCAAGGCGAATTTAAAAAGGTAAGTGCAACTCTACAACTGCAAAAATTCCCATGTATTTTGTTTTTGCAATATAATTGATAGCTGTCAAAAATTTTTTATTGCAAATTAAAATTATCAATTTTTTATAAAAGAAATTATTAAATTCACTTTAATCATACGCAGTTTTGAAATTTTTAAATTTTTAATAATATTTTTAACACTTTTCGATCAACTTCTTCTCAAAACAATCAATACTGAGTCGTTTTCGACATCGAGAACTGAAATAAGGCTGAATTTTATATTTTGACATTAACGAATTTTTTAAATTCGCCGTGGAGACAGCTGATGAACGGCTGACGAGATGAGTTTACCTGTTTGAATTCGCCTTGCAATAATCAGCCTTATTTCGGTTCTCGATGTCGAAAACGTCTCAGTATTAGATTAAAGTAAATTAAATTAAAGTTCCTTAATCTACTACAAAATTCGACTTACGGTGTTACCGACATCGAGAACCGAAATAAGGCTGAATATATGGATGGGGCGCTTAAAACTAATGCGGTGATGACATTTAAGTATTTGCATTGCCATTTACTCCTTTATGATTCACAATGTTTGATATGAGTTGTTACAAATACCGGATTTAAATTAAAATTGCTGAACTAAATCTTTTTATAGTACTTTTTATAATTTGTTACGGCTGGGGAGCCAATAAGTTGTATTAATGGGTGCAGTTGCATTAATAAATGTAAGTTATTTGTATTGATTAGATTAAGTACTGAACTCGGGATTGTATTGCTGTGTAATACGTTTTTGGCCCAAATGGCTTTGTATTACAATATGGATTAATAAAAAAATAAACTACAGGTGGTGTCGGAACTACAACAATCTAAAAACAACAGAAACAACATAGGGGGTTTGGCATTGCATTGTTAGTGTTTACGGCTAGATATGTCAACCATTCTTAGCAAAACACTAACAAATCAAAACAAATATGCTCGAACTGTCAAAATCAAATTGTAGTTCTTGTTTTGGTTTTTTTTTAATTTAAATAAAATTTTCTTTTTTTAACTATCGTACAAGTATAAGCGTAAAAAATTGTCCAGTTATGTATTCAAAATTCAGGTGAATTTTTTACATTGTTCAGTTATTTTAAGTTTGGTTTCTGGCAACCCTAACTAAAGGGTACTTTACACTATCACACAAGTGAAAGTATTTTGACGAAAATGCTTCTCTGCACCTATGTTCTGTAACTGTGGTGAGAATTTCTGATATCAAAAAGATGTGAAACAAAATATTTCATCGTTGAAAACTTTCAAGATATTACTTCAGTACGTCATAATATTCCACTCGAAGCCGATGTAAAATCGCATAGGTTGAGAACGCCAGTCTTACATGTCGTTAATGGCGACCAATATTTATTAAAATTGAAAAATGTTGAACGAAGGCGGCGCAAATAATGTAAGTGCGGCTTTAATGTTTGTTGTTTACAAAATAGCTTAGAAAACATTCCTATGTTTCAAAAAAATAAATAGCCAACGAAAAAAAACTGACAAGAACAAAACACATCTTCCGTGTTATATTAATTGCATTTTTAATATATTTTTTAGTGTTCAAGCGGGAACTTTCTCACAAAAATTTTAGACACTTTTTCTGTAAATTGGCGTGTAATTTCCTTACGTGGCAGCTTTACTCGCCTAAAATCTTTCAGTCGCGGTTAAGTGAGAAAAACAGTTGTTTGTTTCAATTTATGGCATTTTTGTTTAATTTCTCACATTACAGAACATGGGCACTGATTTAATAATTGGCGGCACGAACGAAGGCCCCAATGAACTAAGACCCCAAAACGAAAATGAACTAACTTGTGTGAAAGTGTAAAGTAGCCTTAGTAATTGTATTTACATACATATGTATATAATTTACATATCATGAAGTACCTGTTTATTTCTTATCGTTAAGCGGCTCTTACACTTGCAATAAAATTATTAAATTTTACGTATTGTATAAATTTATCACCAATGTGTATGTTATATATTGTAAGGTGGCACAATATATTGGCAGCAATCAAAAGTGCTCGTATCTTAAATGCATTTTGTGCCTTAATGTGCAGGTACACAATTGTGGTTACCTGTATAAAAGTGCAGCTAAAGTAAAGTTTTTAAAATAAGAATAAAAAATCGTTTTTTTTTTTTTAATAAATTGATATTTTATTAAAATTGTATATACCTACCTATATATGAAAAAGTGGCCACCATATTTTGTTATGTGAGCAGCTTACTTTGATGTTTTATATGAAAATATTTTAAAGCTGTCCAAAAAATAATTCAAAAATGTTGTGCATTTATCTTAAATGTGCCGGTATAGAAAGTGCATTTAAAAAAAAGAATTTGTATGGGATTTTAAACAATAATGAAAATAATTTTGTGCAGTTAAGTAAAAAATTCACTTAAACAAAAGGCAGTTAAGTCAAAACTATTGTATTTAAATTGAAACCATTGTTCGACTTATTGCATAATATAGGCCAAATGGAAATAATATGGCGAATATCATGTACAATAATATTGCAAGTGTATGGGCCGCTTTAGATACAATCATACATTTAAATTAATTTTAACACTCAGTATATTTAACCCCTCTTTGTAAAAACAAAACATTAAGCATCTGTTTTATCATACAAACTCACATGCGCCAATAAGTTGACTTGACAATGCCAGAGTTTGTGCATATGTATGTACATTAAAACGAAGAAAAGACAAATGTAACAGTAGAGATACAGCAAAATAAAAAACAATAAATGAAAACGACGTCGTTTTATGAAAAAAAGTACAGCTGCGATAATAAAGTACAATAAATAAATAACAACAACACAAATTCAAAGGCAGCACGACGAGGCTGATGTGATTAGTTGACTACAATACAGCAAAAACAAACAAGTAGGTTCGTTCGGCAACGACAGCAGAATAAATTACTATGTGCAGTGATGCCAATTTAGCCCTTTTCGGGTTAGATTTGCTTTTGTTACGGTATGGTTAAATTTTTGTTTTTTTGGTTATAAGGAATTGTGAAAACTGTCTTGGAAATTAAAAAAACGTCCGTTAAGAAAACATCGAGAAAATGGACAAGTTTTGTATTTATTTTTAGTTATTTTAAAATAATGTTGTAAAGATGTCGACTATTAATCGAAAATCTCAAAAAAAAAAAATTTCGTCTCTTATTCATATTCAGGTATGTATGTGATAAAAAAACGAGTTTTTAGCAGGTGTGAAGAATTTCGACGGATTTTAAAATCTATTTCTGATTTTGAACAAAAAATAAGACCTTACTATTTTTTGTTCAAAATACAGTTAAATTAACGTAAGTATGTATGTATATAATCTGGTGTTTTCTGAAAATCTAAAATGCAAGAATTTGTTTGTAATAAACTTTTAATCTAATTTATATAATCTTGTTATAAAATTCTGTTTGACAGAGAAATATTTGTATATGTCATAAAATTCTTTTATTACATAAATATTATTAAAAAATCATGTTTAAAATTCTTGCTTTTTACGTTTACGATTTCCAGATCACCCTTGAATACTAGCTGTTTGTTGAATTAGTTTGTTTTGGCTGCTCGAGATTTTCTAAATAAAAATAAAAAATAAATACCAGAGATTTAAATAACTTGATCCCAGCGCTATCCACAATATTTTATCAGGAAAATTATTTTTATTTAGCAAATATATTTTGTAAATTTCAGCCAAATCGTACCATAAATAAAAAAATTAAATATCACGACAACTTAAGAGACACCTGGCTTCCGACAAAAATAATTTATTGTCCAAGCCAAGGTGGCAATCGGTCCAGCGGTTCTTGAGTTTTGGGATCACATACACGGCACAAACGTTTTATATATACATACATAGATAAAATTCAAAAGAATATAACCAGGAAAAAGAGGAAAATTTATTATAAATAAATTTTTAAAGATACTGAGACCGACATTCGAGTTCAAATCGTTTTGTTTTCAATGCCGTTTTCCATCACATACCTGATTAATAAAAATTAACTTAGTGTTTTTGGAAAACTCAGTAACTAAAACTAAGTTAGGATTGCTCCAGCCGAAAAAGTTTCATATATCCATGTATCACACTTGTTCAACTAAAAATTGAAAAATAATAATTTGGAGCTGCGTCAGAAACTAGATTTAAGCCTATCGTTTTGTTTAAAATTGTATGTGTTTAATTAAAAAATAAATAAAATGGCACGAAAATGTACTCGTTTTTCAAATGCCTTCATGCGTTTAGCGCCCCAAGAGTTGGCATCACTGACTATATACATACATACATACAACTTTTTCTAAATGTTTTGTTCTGACGGGACAGATGACGATGGTTTTCAGTAAGTTTTTTTTACGTCTCTGCTTCCACCACTAAAAAAAACATCATTAGCATGATGTCAAACATGGCAGCATTTTTTAATGGGACTGAATTTTGTTGAAGTTGGATTTTAAAAAACATATGTATGTATGTACATGCAACAACATACATAAATATACTATATTTTTTAATATAAACCGAAAACTGTGCTAAATCTTAACGAGCGGAGGACTAGATTCTTTCTTTTTACCAAAAAGATTTGTAAAAATTAATATAAAAAAGATTTCATACCTACGATATTGATAATACCTAGAGCATGTGTGTGCGTATGGTTTTAAAGGCGATTATTGTATATTTTTGTTGCTTTTTAATATACCTTCCTACATAAATTAAATGTGTTGTTTAATTCCCTATTTTTCAATTCAATTATTGTCGTAATAAAACGATTAAATAGGTATGTATGTATACAGTAAAATATACAAAACCACACACACTTTTACATTTAGGGTTGTCAAAATATTCAGCTTCAAACTACAAATGTACCTACATAGGTATGTATTTTAAATAATAATCTGAGATACATATGTATGTACATACTTACATATGTATGTATATACATATGTATGTATGTACTATGCATAATTAAAATAGAAAATTATAAAAATTACTAAATAATCATGTGTAAAACATTAGTGTTTAAATTTACAACACTTTAATACCTACTTACATACAATTTTCTATGGTTATGAAGAAAAATCGCCTTAACTTTCATTGAACTTACCTGGTACGCCTAAAGAATCAGCAATTTGTTTCCAAGTTTGAGCTTTTCTTACAAAATGTTTATAATTGAAATGTGAACGGTCATAAATCACGGGATTCATTTTAACTGCCTCTATTAGATTTAAGTCAAATTGCTGTTCTATAGCTGGATCCATTTTATCCATTTTGTAGGTGTTATTTTTGTTTTGATTTTTATCAGTTAAAAATGTCTAAAAACTTTTTTCTGATAAGAAATGTATGCTTTTTATGTTCGACGCAAGTTGAGCGCCTAAAAAATTTCCAGCAATGCAATTTTTATGCTAACGTCAATGAAAAATGTTTTTTTTTTGTCTTGTTTTTATTTTTTTATTCAAAACAAAAAAATTAGATGTTGGCACCGCTACTGCACTGTAAACTCTTCTTGATGTTTCTTTTTTTGTATTTTGTTTTTCAAAGAAATCCAATTGCAAAAAATCTCTTTTTTTTAATATTTTTGTTTCAAGTAGTAAACTTCATCTACACAGAAAAACCGTTTTGGTTGGTAAAGACGTAAACGCCGACGTGGATGCGAAGTAACTGAATAATGTTGTACAGTGTAGAAAACGAACAGGCTATTAAATTTGTGTAGCTTTGCCGTTCGGCTACAGTTGACGTCTCGCACACATATACAAAACACAATATAAAATGCACTCACCAATTGAATAAACAACAGCACACACATAACCGCTTTTAAACTCTTTTTCTCTCTCACACACAAAAATATATATATTTTTAATTTATCTTTTGGTCAGGGGTGGTCCTTTGGGAGGGCTCAATATTATGACTAACCCTCTAAGTGACCCATGTGTTTAAAGCGGCTCATACACTTGAAATAATTGTGCCACTTATTAAATAATAACGTGCAATATAGAAATAATATGGCGAATAACATATACCATCACTACGCGATTTGTCGTACAAAAACTATTTTATGAAACAAGAATGAGACGAAGGATGTAGAGTTGCTTGTGGAGTAAGCAATGTGGCACGATTTGTTAAAGCATGAAACAATTTTATGTTAGTATGCTTTAAATTAAATATTTAAATTTGAAATTAATAGTTAAGCCGCAAACTGTAGCTTGTGCCTTGCAGCAAAAAACGTATCGTCTGAATGCGTACGAGTTTTCGAAGAAGCATCCAATGAAAATACGATTGCATAATCTAAAACAGGTTACAGTTAGACCCCTTTCACACTTGGCAAATAACTTGCGCAAGTTACTTGCCGACAACTACAAAGTCTGTACAAATTTTTTTTTCCTTAACCCGACCCTACCGCTGGCATCTACTAACCAAGAGTATCGCAAAAGATTTGCGCAAGTAACTTGCCGACAACAACAAAGTCTGTACAAATTTTTTTTTGCTTACCCCGACCTTAACGCTGACATCTACAAACCAAGAGTTGCGCAAGCAACTTGCCGAGTGTGAAAGGGGTCTTATGAATTGTTGGAACAAAAATTGCATGTGATTTGCCAATAGGGCTTATTCATGTAAACAGCTATTGTACATATTACACTACTTGTTTAAAAATGTGTTCTTTGAACCTTGTATTTCGTCAATTACTCTATTGTCATTTAAAAAAAAGATATGTTCGTGTTTACCAGGGCGAATTAACTACAGTGTAAAACAAAATAATAATTTTGTTTGCGTTATAAAAGAAATTATTAATTTCACTTTAATTATTTGCAGTTTTGAAATAGTTTTATAAAAATAATATTTTTTCACTTTCACAATCAAATTTTTCTCAGAAATTTGTTCGGTTATTTTGGCGCAAAACATAATCAAAATTATATTTTGACGTTTCCCTATTTTTTTTTAATTCGCCGTGGAGACAGCTGATAAAAGGCTGTCGAGTTAACCTTTTTAAATTCGCCTTAGTCGAAACGGTATCTGGTTTTGACAGTTCGAGCTTATTTGATTTCTTTTTTTAGTCTTTTGCTAAAAATCGTAGACATTTCGATCTATAAGCACTAACAATGTAATGCTAAAGCCCTTACGTTGTTTTTGGATTGTTGTAGTTTTGAAACCACCTGTAGTGTAATTCTCCTTAGTGTTTTCCACCTTCTGCTCAATGTATATTTATACCAGGTTGCCGCGAGATTACAACAATTGTACAATAAAACAAACAACAGTACTTTTTATTATTGTTATGTGATACGAACTGTCAAACAGCAAAGGGGTTAATAAGAGATAAAGACAAAAAACTTGCTTACTAAACAACATTTAACAGTTCGAATCACAAAACAAGCAAATTAAAAATAAACAGCAGGCTTTCCGAGACTACCTGCTATAAATATAACTTGCTTCTGCTTAAGGCAGAATTAGTTTGTACGCTCTGTTCTGTTATAAGTCGGCAGTTTTGTTCATTTGTATCTGATCTGTTCTGTTGAGGACAAATCTGTTGATAAAAGAATTCCACGTTGTGTTTTTGTTAAAATCTAGAATTTTTTTTGTAATTAATGTTTAATTACAGATTTATATAATTTGAAATAAAATATTAATTTTTACAAAAAGTTTTTTTTCACAATTTCAATAATTTTCTTTTTTCCTTTCACAGAAAACGTAATTGCAAAATATTTGCTACTGAAAAGAACGACAACTATCGAAAGTAAAAACTAATGAGGCTTTTAAACATTGGCAATTCGACGTAGTTATTCTGCAGGCATTATTGATTGTGTTAAGACATCACAAATTGTCCGTATGGTCGTTGGGTTAAAAACGTACGAAATTGTCTTTGTTTTCACTGTTGTAATCAGGGCTGCCAGATAAATTTGTGAGGAAATCGTCAATTTCCTTGATTGAAACGACTTGTTTCCCCAAACAAAATTTTGAGAGCGAAACAGGTCGTTTCATTTTGAAACAGGCTGCGAAACAGGAAAAATGTACTATCATATCCAATTTTGATAACAGTTATCGTTAGTTAATCTGAACTAGCTTTCTAAAAAAAATCATAACAAAGAAAAAAACAAAATAAAAATTGATGTTTAATAAAATAAATTGATAATAATAACATAATAATATTAATAAACGAATTAAATAATATATTTCTAAGTTTGTTTTCTTTTTTATCTATTTTAAAAAGAATCACAATAACAACGCAAAAAAATGTCAAAATGAACAGCATGTTTGGCAATCTAGCATGCTAGGCAATCTATAAACCAGTGGTTTATATCGTCGTATGAACATAGCATTAGTTTTTTTTAAAAATTTCTGTTCGAATTTCATAGAAAACACATTCAAACAAAAACACAATTACTTCATACCTAGCTAGCGTTTTCAATCGTGTAAAAGCTACTTTGAGTCTCATGCAGAGCGTCTGATCGTCGATGGCCGCATTCCTTTTGTCGTAGAAGATTCCTCACTCGGAAAAAACTGTAATACGAGAGAGATTCTTCCATAGCACAGCGAAAGACGCTTCTTCAATCGTTGTGAGAATCGTTTACGTAGCATTTACACATGCCACTGCCAGTTCGAAAAACTTAATACACTCACACTTTTTTACTAATACACTCACATTTTTCGCAATGGCAGCTCCACCCAACAAACACGAAGTCAAACCTTTGATATGAAATGACTTTATCATTTGACATCAAACGTATTTCAGTTATTTGATTTAACATTTAAATTCCAATTGATAATGATTTGAAAATAAACATTTGATATCAAATGTTCTATCAATTTTATGTCAAATGTTAATATCAAAGCAAAAATAAACTTGGCAATACTAAAGCGAAAAATAAATGTAAGCATTACACAGGGTCTCCACGTGAGATAAGATATAAGATTTTTATATCAGCAAACGTCAAATTCAATCGCAGAGAGTATTATCTTACGTGTAGACTCTCAAATAATGTTAATATTAATATTATAATAAATATTATGAGACAGTTGTTATAAGAAATCTTATAACAACTATCTTATAAGATGAGCTTTCAAAAATACACACACATACATACATATAAAATAATAAGAAGACGCATTCATTAAAATGTTTAGTTTTTTAGTGCAAATAGTGAAAATCTTGTGATAAGTGTTTAAAA
Source organism: Pollenia labialis (assembly GCA_949318255.1). NCBI lineage: Eukaryota > Metazoa > Arthropoda > Insecta > Diptera > Polleniidae > Pollenia > Pollenia labialis. Next base: position 34,773,676 of record OX439143.1, on the reverse strand, counting down.
AAACAAAATTTTTAACTAAAAAAATAGAAAAAACTAAAAAAAATTGTTGAGAACGCTATGATTTTCAAATCATTATCAAACGTTTGTCGTTTGAGAAAACGTTTGATTTCAAACCATTTTCAATTTGAAATCAAACCTCCGTGTTTGTTGGGCAGTGGCAGCAAAAATTGCATGCGAGTGGAAATTTGGCACTTGCATGCCACTAAATGTCAAAACGATAAGCAATATTACCCTGTTAAAAATTTAATGCAAATTTACTGGATTATTGTCAAATTGAAATTAAAGTTTTAACTTGATAAATGTATTATTATGATTAATTTTTGAAACGCGTATTAATAAAAGCAAGTTTGTTAATTATAGAGCATTAATATTGTTTAAATAATGCTTATATAAATAAATGAAAAAATTTCCACAAAAATGAGCCAATATGATTAACTCGGTAACTCTATTTTGTTTTCTGGTAATTTTTTTTTAATTTGAGAAGTAAACAAATTTGCTTAAGTTGACGCTTCAACGACATTTTGAAAATGAACTCGCAGTGGCACGTGTAATCACAAAATCCAATGGCATGAGATTCGACTATTTCGAACAAATTTTCTTTGATAATATGTATACAGTAGTGGCATGCCACTACAACTTGAATGTGTAAAGGTGGGGTTAAGAAGTGGGTTAAGATTATCTAACGATTCTTTCATGTCAAGAATCGTATTAGACTTATAGATATTATCTTACAACACGTGATTGTTATTGATATGTAAATGTTTAAAATGTGATTTATACAGACAGTCGTAAAATGTTCATTCGATGATGGTTTGACGAAAGATAAGCAAAGTGTAACATTGTTGTTTTTGAACTCTGAAAATAATCATTTAAAGATTGTGTTTAGACTTGCATATTACAGCCGCACCTAAATAAAAGCGGCACACTTTTTCTAGTTTTCAAAATGTGTCATGCATCAACGCTTTTCAATAGGAAACAACGATTTTATTTATTTATTTATTATGTAATATATTTTTCTATGTAAGCTAGTTGCATGGTCTGTAAGGAATTTTGTTTTCCATAGACTGAAAGGTATGGCATATCAGCATAAGAGCTAATCGAAAGAAAACGTTCCGCCGTCCGCTCTTGTTTAGTTACGGTGGTTAAACACTCCAAGATTAAAAAACGAAATTGTCAGAAAATGTAATGTTTTCTTCAGACTCTGACGACTGAAAAAATCGTCACTTTTTAGAAAAAAATCCGTAAATCGGCACTTTACTAATTTCGGAGCAAAAATCGTCCAAATGACGATAAATCGTCAAATTTGGCAGCCCTGGTTGTAATGTGTTATCGTTTCTCATGAATGCCTACACAGCAAGAAGCAAATTCATATTTGTTTATACTATAACCAAAATTGGCGTGAAAATTTATTTAACAGTTATTTTACAAATAAATTATTAAATGTCCGATGAAAAATCTGTAACTTTAACAGACGCACAAAAGGCTCGCATTGAACGTAATCGTGCGAAGGCCTTGTGTCTTAAACAAGCCAAATTAGTAAGTCATCCATATGCTTCAGCCAAAACGTAAGTACATTTTCACAATATCTGTAAATTCTTTTTTTTTTATTTAATGTTAAACTTCGCAAGGGATCTAAATTCAGGAGAAGGTACTGCCTCTATAATAAAAGTACAAGGAACTAAATACATTGATAGTGGCGGTGGTTTTTTAATTGAGCAACCCGTACAAGCTTCTCAAAATACCGAATCTTCCGTCGCGTCAAATGTGGCGAATATCGTCAATGAAGCAATTGCTATACCGATTCAATATGAAGAATGCTTAGAGTGTGGTGATGCCTTTGTAGATTCATTCCTTTTCGATAATTTCAATTATGCTATCTGTGACAAATGTAGAGATCCAGATGGTGAACATTCATTGATAACGCGTACTGAAGCTAAGGCTGAATACTTGTTAAAGGATTGTGACTTTGATAAACGAAATCCACCTTTGCGCTATATTAGTCGCAAAAATCCTCATAATATACGCTGGGGAGAAATGAAACTTTATTTGCATTCTCAAGTCCAAAAACGGGCCATGGAAGTATGGGGTAATGAAGAAGAGTTAATGCGCCAACATGAAAACCGCGTAGATAAAAGAGAAGTTGGTAAAATACGTAAATATAATAAACAAATGAAGCAATTGCGCATGGAAGTACGAAGTAGCTTATTCACAAAAGAAACAAAATCTCTGCATGTGCATTTGTATGGGGAAGATACCTATAATGAAGAAGATGACACCTACACACACTCTTGCAAAACTTGTTCTTTTACAGAGACATATGAGAAAATGTAAATTTAAATTACATATTTAATTTCAATATACATACATATTAACATACATAACAAGCCGAATTAGGTAGTTTAATTTATATTACAAGTACCAAGCCCTGGGGTCTAATCACCGCATTCGATACTATCGTATCGAATAAACTATCGAATGTTTTTGCATACAAGAGACTGACGTATCGAATGAAAACTCGAGAAATGTAATGTCGAGTTATTCGATATCGAATGCTATTATTTCAAATTCAATAAATTTCATTCTATATCGAGATTCATGATACCAAATAAATAATTTCGATCAATTTTGCTCGATATCGTATGCGGTTATTAGACCCCTGAATCATATGTATGTCTATTAATACAGTTTGCGGTAGTTAAAGATTGGATTTTATCGAACGTATAAAAAGGTTTTTATTAATACAAATTAACTTTAACCTACCAGATAGGAAGAATTTGTCTTTAATTTATCGCGCAATTAAGGTTAAAACAAAATAATTATAATAAACAACTTGTTATACATCGATAAAATACTGCGTTAAACTAACGCCAAGTTGTAATATTGGCCCTTAACCCTAGAAAACTAAACCTATTTTTTTACACGTTAATACTAAACCTAAACTAAAACTCATGGCAAAGAATACAATTAATTATTAACAAACCAAAAAGGAATTCATTTATTGTAATGTAGCTATTTGTACGCATTTAAAGAAAAACAAAAATTTTTTTGGTATATCACATGGTACAAGTACACAAGGTAGACTCCAAGGCGAATTCATACAAGGTGGTCTTATTTTGAAAACGTTTACAACACTGTAAACTCAAGGCGAATTCAAACAGGTAAACTCATCTCGTCAGCTGTTTCCACGGCGAATTAAAAAATATGGTCAAACGTCAAAATATGATTTTGTTTTGAGAAGTTGAATAAAAAGTGTTAAAAATATTATTTTTATAATAAAAAAATTTCAAAACTGCGAATGATTGAAGTGAATTTATTAATTTCTTTTATAAAAAAGTGATAATTTTAATTTGCAATAAAAAATTTTTGACAACCAACAAGAAAATTGTATAAACATAACACATGGGGCTTTTTGTAGTTGTAGAGATGAGTTTATCTGTTTGAATTCGCCTTGTGTAAACTATTTTAACGTTGTGTCAAAAATAATGCAACACAGTAGTAAACAATTTAAACAAATATTTCATTTTCTTTGTAATTTTAAATTGTTTATTTTGAAATTAATTGATTTAAAAAAATTTGAAATTTCATTATTTTAAGCGAAACTAATAAAATTTAGTAAACATTCTCCAGAATCACATGAACGGTATAACATTTTGACACAAGGTTAGTAATCAGCTGTTGCTTACGTAGCAAGATAAGGTCACCTGGTGTAAATTCGCCTTGGTAGACTCGTTGGCGCATATGTTTGTCAGCTGTTTACCCCAGTTAAGCCCCAAATGTCAAATATTTTTCATTTTTGTTTACATATTTTCATGTTTGTTTAAATTTTAAAATAAAAACAAAGATTGTGAAAAAAAATTTTGATTTATGTTTCAATTTTAATTTTTTTTTTAATTTGTTTTTCAAAATTATAGGTAATTTTTGACTCTTTTATGTTATTTTCCGTCAATTTGTTTTTTTTAACCGATGTCAAATTAGTTTTAGGGTTGTTTAAAATCTTGTATTTTTTTGCGAATTTTAGCCATGTTCGCGATAAAAGCGATTTGTTCCTGTAAGTTTTTGGATTCTTTTCAGCTTTAACGATTTATATTAAAAAGTAGACTCTGCTATCATGCCCCTGTTAGAAAATGTTTGCCAATTTCCGCTAATTTAGCAATTTAGCTCCATGATTACCTCCTATAAATATAGTTAATATGGGTGCTTTCAATTCCCCACTGTAGTACCTGCAAAATATTGCTTTTGTTAGATCAATTTGCGTTAAGTTCAATATTTATATTCTTACTTATGAAAGGTACACATACATATCTTCATATTTTTGTGAAACAGCCATTGTTTGTTCATCTTCCATATTACGATAATCTATAATAAAGATCTTATTATATTAATTTTCAGATTTTTTTACGGTATATACTTACAACAATTTCACCAATTAAAATAAAATTTTTATAATTTTCCTTCACTTCTTGTTTTGTTTTTTTTAATTTCTGTTTTTATTTTGTGTTTCTGAAGGCACAGTGTTGCTCTTTTTTTGAACTCTCGGGTAAAAATACAAAAACAAATTGTATGTTGTTCTTGTCATGTTGTAGCAACGAGTCTACCTTGTGTAAATATACCTTGGTATATCATATATATTTTGCTTCCCACATAAAAATGAAGTCAGACATTTTTTCGGGTATCACATTCGAAGCAATTTGGAGATCTATGTTTTGTTGCATTTAGCGCAGTAATAAATACTCATTCGTCTCTTGCTGGGTGGGCAGAATTTACAGGTTGCTCTCTTACCTTTTCTTATTTATGGTTCTGTATCATTCTGCTGATCTTCAGAAGTGGGAAAACAGTTATTTATTGCTTCACGAACTCGTTTTTGCATGGAAGGTCTTTCATTCAGCCTTATTGTGCATCATTCGTGGCATAAATCTTTGCTAAGCTCTTTCATAAATTCTCTTCTAGTCATAGCCTTTATTTTAAGTTCTTCACAGTTGGAAACATGTAGAATATAACTGTTCAATGCGGCCATATTAATCAAACCGTAAAACATGCAAAGTGGCCAACGACGAGTTTTGCGGCTGCAACTAACGTGACCACACATCTGATCGTATGTATCCACAGCACCTTTTGTTTTATTATATGAATTTATGATTGCTGGTTTTTTTGAGACAGCATCAACTGTAGGTCCATCATGCATGGTTGAAATTAAGAGAACAGTTTTATGAGACTTTAGTTTGTAGCTTACAAGAGTCAGCTTATCATGAAAGGCAAACATTGATGTGCCGGCAGGACGTGAAGAAATATGCTTAAATTCTTCTGGAATTTCTTTTTTGTTACTTCTTATCGTACCAATCAAAGTTAATTTATACGGCTCTGCCAGCAGTTCTTTGGCTAATGGTATAGATGTGAACCAATTATCTGCTGTTAAATTCCGATTTGTTCCATGTATTGTTTTTGTAAGTAGCTTACAATAATATGAACCTTACGCAACTCCAGCAGGTATACTGTCGTTTTTCCCCAAATATGGAGAAGCGTCGAACATATATTTGGTTCTGACATCGCACACTAAAACAATCTTGATACCATACTACTTGGCTGGTTTATTCGGTATATACATTCTGAAAGGACATCTTCCTCTAAATGCCAATAGCTGCTCATCTATCGTCACATATGAAATAGGTTTATAAAGATCTCTACATTGCTTAATGAATATTTCCCAAATATTGCGTATCGGAGCAAATTTATCGGTTTTTTCGGATTTCTCGAGTGCTTCGATCGTCAAAATGAAGACAGTTTATGAGAAATCCAAAGCGTTTGATACTCATTGTTGCTATGTTTTGAGATCCACAAAGCGAAGAGTCAAAAACTTCTTTTATAGACAAATGATTATTCTTCAATGCACCACTCAAAATTAAAAGTCCAAGAAGAGCATGGAGTTCCTCCTTTCTGGTCGCCGAGGCAGTAGTAGTTTGTTTTTTGTACATCTCCGACTTGATCACAATGTCTTCATTAGTGCGAAGAAGTATTTCATCAATCATATCTGAGGTGAAAAATTCTTCGAAACACTTTAGAGGTGTTATAATATTTTTACCCCCTTCTTTTGATCCTGGCATAATATGAATAATGTTCCTAGCTGGAGTTCTGTTCGAGCTTCTTTGTGTTGTAGACGGTAAAGACGACCAAATAAAATTGTTCTTAATAGGTGCAGAAGGATTGATTACAAGGATTTTATCAGGCTGATTCTCGTTTTGTTACTTCTGGCTGGACAGGCATAAAAGTTGAATGCTGCTTGCCTACCATAATGTTTTCCATGTCAGCACCAAGTTCTGCAAAGTTACCCAGATCAATTTGGCTGTCATCCAAATCAATATCGAATTCCAAATTGTCCTCATTTTCGCTGCCATTTTCCGACAACTCTATTTGTGAATCAGGAACACACATCTCAAAAAAGAAAACGGTCAAATATTCAATTATAGATTTAAAATGGTACAAAAGAAATAAAAAATAAATTGCAAAAAAATTACCTTTAATACTAAACCTTGCCTCACAGGCGACTAGTGTTTGAATATCTCCGAAACAAGAAAACACAGCCCGATGAACGTCTACACACAAGCTCATACAGCAGCCGACTGAGTTGGCACGAAACCACGTGTTGATATTTGCAACCGTTCGTAAGAAATAGCAAAAAAAAAATCGAGTCGCCTTACAGGGCGGGTTTAGTATTCTAGGGTTAATCTAATAATTTTACTATTATGGGACATGTTCTAGAAATCCAAACAAGATTTTTGTTCAATTTTTTACAAAATGACCGTTGTTTTTTCTGGTTTTAAGAGTTTATCATGAAGAAATAACTTGTATTTAAAGAGTGCAATACATATATTCAATTTTCATTACATGGTATTTTTTTAATTTTATTTTAAAACTTCAACGTGGGAGCTTACCATATAAAATTCAGGCCTTGCGTTAGTGAGATGGTAAGCGAAACTTTTACATTTCTCCCTTACAAACCTGGTTCTTGGAAGCTCCATTTTTTATTGGGTATGTTTTTGTACGGTTTAAAATTGTTTGCTTACTTTTATTAATTTTCGAGAGAATAAAAATCATTTTTCTACAAATTTTGTGTAACTTCGAAGATACCACAAAACTCATAAGCAAAGCCCCTGATTCAATCACCCTTATCGAGGTTGGCGAATTTTTAACCCGCCTGCGACTGTTAGATAATTTTAATATATTAAAGAGAACGTAAACTTATTACCTTTAATCTATTACCAACCAGATATTCCGCGACTCATTTAGTCGCCAATTTCAATAATTGAACAATTTGAGACACAAAGCTTGAAAATTTCAAAGTCAATAGATTGAAAAAACGTCTTATTGAGCTACTTAATATGACTCTGCATTCTGAAAGTGTTGAAGACACGGTCACCCTTACACCTAGTAAAAGTTCTGATAAGTCTACAAGAACTGACCTTTGGAGCGTTTGTGAAAATGTTATAAGAACATTTCGAGAAGGATTATGCTCCATCCATGCTACGCTAAGGTTCAGCTACAGATACCTTAGATTTTCTTATTTTTCTAGAGAGGGATTTCCGCTTATTTACTGACGGAATGAAATATTTTATACCCAAAATTTAAGAACATGGCGCATAAATGAGTTCTGTCGCATCTGAGAGACTATTTTGCACTGCAGGTTTGCTTCAAACAACTTTGCAAAATACAAAAATCTTGTTAATATTAATTTTTCGTTTTTTTTTTTGTTTAAAAAGTAATTAAATTTTTGGCAATTTTAAAATGAATTCAAATTCAATTCGTTGTTTTTAAATCTTATTAATATCAATTTTAGGTAGGGTGAAAGGCTGGTGTGAAGTCTCCTTCACACCTTCACCCAGAGACCAATATGGTCCATTGCGACGTCTTGTTCAGAGATAGATATGTTAAGATGGAAAGTAGGTGAAATAATGAGCGAAAGTATAAGATAGAGTTAAAAGATAGACAGGAAAATAGAGTTTCGGACCAAACCCAAGAGAAATCCTACTCAGCCCTACCTCCTCTCGCGCAGCCAGGACATCCCCATTACGAATCCTATCAGACCCACGAATCGGACCTGGAATCTACTGCACAGCCACCTCAGCCTGCTACCCTGGGGGGCTACTCTCTATTGCGATGCGAAAGAAAATGGTAGCAAATCTACCGATTATTACTCTTTAATGCGTTTGCGCATTCGTCTTTCGCATCTATTATTTTTTTCTTTTTGAAAATCATCACTATTTATATTATTTAAACTTTCCAATTTCAAATATTTTTACATATTTTAGCATTTCATTACTGTCAATTTGCGCCATATTGATCCATTTTCAAAACATTTTGCGAAAGTGATAGAGAGTACCAAGTTGCATTAAGCTTTCGCGTCGAAATTATTTTCGCATCGCAATAGAGAGTAGCCCCCTGTATCTTCGGACAGTTTCACAGAATGTGCTCAACAGTCTCCAACTCCTCCGGGTCCTCACAAAACCCGCACATATCCAAAAAGTCGGATCCCATTCTTACCGCCATCCAGCCTATCATACAGTGGCCCGTGATAATCCCTTTCATCGTCCTAACGCAGACCCTACTCCTGCCCAGCAGCGACTCCGAATCGGACTTCCTAAGCACCAGCCACAGCGTTCGCGATACCCGGCAGTCCGTTTGGTTAATCTAGGCTCGATTGGTCGCGCCCAGAATCCATTCCCTGATCCTTCCAAAATAGAAGCCTATACATACAGTTAGGAACCTCTATCTCGTAGCCGTGCCTCGCTAACTCATCAGCAACCTCAGTGACCCGGCACCCAGCACAACCTCAACACATATTCCCCTAAGACTCCCTCCAGAGCCCTCCTACAATCATCAACCAGCTTGGAGTTCACATAACAGCCCCTAACGGTCATAAGAGCCGCCTGGCTGTATACATATATAGTGACCTCCGAACCTCTATCAATGTTGTCCCTCATCAGTTCCACGGCTATCAAGACACCCAGAACCTCCGCCTGAAAGACACTGCAGTCGTCAGGAAGCCTATATGACATTCTGATGTCCAGAGCCTCAATGTATACCCCGCACCCATGCTCTCATCTTTGAGCCATCAGTGAAAATAGCAAATCCACCAAATAATCTGCTCCTACCTGACCAGCTCTCACTAGAAGGCAATATTACCTCCGGAAACCGCCCAAAATTCACCCTAGTGCCCATATAATCAGTGGAGCCGGGCAATCCCAGGCAATAGCCACCAGCCTCAATCTCACCCAGGATTCGTGAGTAATCCTGCGTGACATTCCCCAACAATCCTAACTCCCTCAGTCTAAGATGGCTCCTGGCCGCCATTCCCATTACTTACTGCTCAATAGGCAGAAGGTGTAGAATGACATCCAGGGCCGCCTGAGGAGTACCTGTCATGTGCTGATTGAAGCACACCTCTGAGCCTTAGACAGAAGGTTCCTTCGACTCCATGACTCCCACCAAACACAGCATTCGTACGTAAGAATGGCTCTAACCACCGAAGTGTACAGCCATCTCACTACTGACGGCCCCAACTCCTACCTGTCGATGATCTGCAAGAATAGTAGGCTTTGAGATCTCTCTTAAGTCTCTCCTTAGTATTTCTTCCCCATGACAGCTTGCTGTCCAGAAAAACTCCCAAATACTTAGCAATATCAGATAGTCTAAGCTCCACTCCTCCTAGTACCGGTAGCCTCTGTTAGAGACCACAATAGAACCACTAAACTAGCCCCTCAAGTATGAGTTTGTTCTTTTCATAACTTTTTACATTTACGCCTTTTACTCCAGTTCTACAAGATTATGAAATTTCGACTGCCTATCCAGGGAGTGGATAAATTAACTTTTATGTACTCAACTCGAAATATGCAACTTGAAATATCACAAATCAGAATATGCCAAATCTGGAATAATTTGCCTATAGCTTTTAGACGGTTTACGTACTCATATAACACTTTTAAAAAGGAGCTTTTAAGATTTTAAAGTGGAAATACCTATGAATGATATACATATTTCTGGCATAAGGGGGAACAAATAAAAATAAAACTTTATTATTTAAATTTCTATTTCCATTAAATTAAATTAGAAATTACATATTGTACCTTAGTATATTGATAAATATTTATATACATACAATTGTATAGTAAATCATGGAAAGGTGTTAACAACAATACATGTATAATTGGCATTATAGGCTTTCTTTGTATTGAAAGAAGGGTTGCCAAACAGACACGAAATGAGTTTTCATGTTTGTTAATATGAATTTTCATGTTTTAAATTTGTATGTATATTTGTATTAGACTATTATACATGAAAACAGACATGTTTGTAAAGACATCGTGAAAAGACAAAAGGTTTTTGTTAGCATGTTCAAAAGAGAATGTCAAAAACAGATATGTCTGGAAAGACACCGTGTAAACTCCCTCTATATATTTTGATTAAATAAGAAATAAAAATTTTAAACTAAAATCAAAATTTTTTATTCATGTTAAAAGTATTAGAAAAAAAGTCGATTCGTTTTACTTTCACTAACTGTAATCGAAAACGAATAAAAAACGTGGGGGTGAAATTCAGAACACCAAAAATGCTGAAGTAATCCACTTTTGAATGGATTCGTATTCTGTCATATAACTTCATATTTATAATTATTTAAGCCATAATAAAAAGGTATTTAATTTTTTTTTAAATACAGTAAGTCTGGATTCACACTATGAAAGTTTTCTTTCAGAAAGTGTTAGTTTATTGGTGAGAGAGGAGAGAATAACAGCATGTTATTTTCCTCTCTCACCAATCAACCCAGACCAAGGCGAATTCAAACAGGTAAACTCATCTCGTCAGCCGTTCATCAGCTGTTTCCCAGCGAATTAAAAAATATGGTCAAACGTCAAAATATGATTTTGTTTTGAGAAGAAGTTGAATGAAAAGTGTTAAAAATATTATTTTTATAATAAAAAAATTTCAAAACTGCGAATGATTGAAGTGAATTTATTAATTTCTTTTATAAAAAAGTGATAATTTTAATTTGCAATAAAAAAATGTTGACAACCAACCAGAAAATTGTATAAACAAAATACAAGGGGCTTTTTGTAGTTGTAGAGATGAGTTTACCTATTTGAATTCGCCTTGACTCAGACTTTCTGAAAGAAACCTTACTTTCTTCATTATTAAATCTGATATTGTATTAGTATTGAGTTGGCAACGATGATCTGTCTTAAAAAGGTTTAGTTTTAGATTCAAAAGATACGAAACATGTCAGGATATTACTTGGTACCTGAAGTCATCAAAAGATACGAAAAATGTATATTTCGTATCCTAATGGCAACACTGATTAGAACTCTTCTATTTTAACTGAAGGGCAAAATAAACTACACAAATGGTTTGGAAAACAAACACATTGCTTCCGTTTTGTGTTCGTTAAAGGCTGTTATGATAAGTTGTTATTGTTTTTTGAAAATGTTCAAAGAATAATTAGATCAGGGAAGCATTTTTGAAAAATACGTAAGACTTTGTGGGATAGTGTGTAACGGCCTTTAATAAACATAAAATACACATTTCGAACAAACATTAAAATGTTATTTTTGGTTTTAATGAATGCAGACGACGACATGCCGCGGCAAGTTTGCTCGCTACTTGTTAAAACCGGGGAGAAATATTAAATAAACGAAAAGAATTTGTAGAAAAGAGTGGTTAAAACAACGAGCTGCTTTGTGGCAAACAATGCTGCTGAAACAAATCGAATTTACGAGTGAAAATTATTCAAATGTTTCTTCTTCAACGTGTTCACACTATAGGGTTTTGCAATAGGTACTTGACAACTTTTAATTTAATTTGTAAACGTACTATTCCACTCAACATCTAACTGTTACCTTTTTTCAACATTTGCATCATGGTAAAGTACACGAACGAACAACGTTTGTCTTTGGGCTCTGAATAAGATAGTGAAAATCCACATGGGCTTCATGAATCATCCACAAAAAATAACTGTTTGGTTACAGTGTCATGGCGATCGTTATCGCGTCATGATTACCGATTATTTTTGGCCCGAATTGGAAAACATAGACTTTGACGACATGTGGTTTAAACAGGACTGTGCCACACAGCACACGTTAATAAAATTGTCAAGTCCTTATTGTAAACCTCTTACCCCTGTTTTAAGGGTAATTTTTGATTAAAAAAATTTCAAAAATACCATTTCTAGAAACATTAAAGGTTTTATGTATACCAACAAAATTTTGCTTGTAATGTTCTGAATAAATCCTATGAAGACACTATATAGCAAAAACCTAGGTATCACACGATTGTCTACGTTTTTTTTTACTACACAAGGTTGCAACTTTCAAAAGGCCGTTAAATAAGTTTCAGATGTAAACTTTTAAAACGGCGCACGTATATATTTTTTTAGTCCCCTCTAAAAGAATCAGTTGGAAGAACATTGTTATTTTTTGTATGTATGTTGTACAGTGTTATTTGTGAGTAAAAAATTAATTACAAAGTGAAAGAATGTGAATTACAGTAAAACGGAAAAGTGAAGAAAATATAAGTTTGTTGTACGATCGCGGTCCTACGTCATGACAACCCTCAAAACAAAAAGGAGCCAAGTATTTTTTCATTCCAAGAATTAGAGGACGGAAAGAACGTTCCCTGCAAGCAACTCAGTTAACTTTAAGCTAACATTAAGTTATCTTTGTTTAAGCTAGTCGTGGTTGATGCCTGGAATATTTTTAATGGAGCCAACTGACTATTTTAACATTGGCATGTCATAGAAAGTAGTCAATTGTCCGACTCTGCATTAGTTCTCAGCTAACTTAAAGTTAGCTACTAAGTAGTTAGCTTAAAGTGAGTTAGGTAGAAGTTAGTTTAAATTTAGTAAGGTAGCAGTTAGCTTTTAGCTAACTTTATGCAAATACACCATAAGCTTAATAAGGAAAAGATTTTATTTCAAATTATTAAAATCTATTTTATTTTAATATTTTTCTTTTAATTTTGAATTCAGTTATGTTAATATTTTAAATATTTTTACTTCTATTTTTTATGTATTCTGCATGGACTTTTCGTTTTTTTTTATAAACTTAAAGGCATTTTTAAAGTCCGTATCTCCCTCATTTGAGGCAATTGATCGGCAGGCGCCACTGCGACACACTAAAATTTTGCATATTCAAAACAATTAACAGCTATAAAAATCAAAATTCGAAATAGCAAAAGAAAACAAAGACAAGAAACAAACGAGAATAATAAAAAAAAGGAATTAAAAAAAAAATTGCCGCACAGAATTCACTCGCATTGATCTGGGAATTTCTGCATTTATTTATAGTCAGCTTTTAGTGACCAAATTAACAAAAAACTATTATTTAGTGCCACATTGTATTAAAATCCACATTTGAGAATAACATTTGAAAGCAAGTTGAAAAGAAATGCTCTTTCAAGTTCAGGGGGGTTACATCGTATTTCGATTCAAAAGAAATAATTTACGAGTTCGAATAATTTGTACTGTGTATTACGATTTTCGCAATCGTTCGAAACGATGACAGCTTGTATTTGAAAAAAATGGAATTTTGATGAAAACTTTTTGTTCGTAATAGTGAGTGGCTGTTACATGGGGTCTTCACCTGACAATTTTTTGCCATACCAAACGTCAAAGTCAATATAAAAAAACTCTAAAATTTTGGACAGCGTTTTTTTATATGAAGTTTGACGTCAATTAAGACAAAAAATTGGCAGGTGAAGACCCCATGTTAAGAAAGGGATATCATGTTTTCAATAAAGTTTAAAAAACGTCCGTTTATTCGAAACAAATATTACGAAAATCGTAATACACAGTACAAATTGTTCAAATCCGTAAATGATTTCTTTCGAATCGAAATACGCGGTAACCCCCCAGTGCTTAAATTTTCGTTTAAAGCGGCCCATACACTTGCAATATTATTGTATATGATATTCGCCATATTATTTCCATTTTGTCCTATATTATGCAATAAGTCGCACTATGTTTTCATTCATTCAATAAAAAGATGAACATAACCTCTAGAAATAACATAAACAGCATTGTACAATGTTGCCAACACATTTCACTTTCTTTTCGTTGTGCAATAAAAATCAAAAGTATTTTGATTGTTGCCAATATATTGTGCCACCTTCGTATATCACATACACATTGGCGATATAATTGTACAATACGTAAAACTGAGCAATTTTATTGCAAGTGTATGAGCCGCTTAAGAAAACGGCTGATTACAAGTTTAGTGAGCAAATTTTTCGTTTGACTTTATAATTTGTTTTCTTGATCACATCTGGAAAGTAAATTGCTTAAAAATTACGTGCAGCCTACGGCGCAGCTTTCAATTTTTATAAATTTTGACAAACAGTATATGTAAAAGACAAAAAAAAATTTCAAAACTGCGAATAATTAAAGTGAATTTAATAATTTCTTTTATAAAAAAGTGATAATTTTAATTTGCAATTAAAAAATTTTGACAACTATCTATTAAATTGCAAAAACAAAATACAGGGGGCTTTTTATAGTTGTAGAGTTGCACTAACCTTTTGAAATTCGCCTTGGAGGTGGCGATACTGCAACAAGTAACAACACCAAAAACAATACATTGTATTTTGTTTGTTGTTTTCGTTGGTCGATATGTCAAAAACATAAGTAATTTTTAACATTCCTATTCCTAATTTTGAAAAAAAAGTAGCACAGCTGTGCTTTCACCGCCACCTGAAAAATGAATTCGCCTTGTCAAGTACATATAATCATGTACTACACACTCTACCTCTACAACCCCTCACGAACAAACTTAGTCTGTCTGCCTTCCACTTACCACATTGTAAAAGGGGGGAATTTACAACGTTGAAATTGAAAGGCAGACATTTTTCTTATTCTCTTTTGAGCTTGCCTAAACCCAAGGCGAATTCAAACAGGTAAACTCATCTCGTCAGCCGTTCATCAGCTGTTTCCACGGCGAATTAAAAAATATGGTTAAACGTCAAAATATGATTTTGTTTTGAGAAGAAGTTGAATGAAAAGTGTTAAAAATATTATTTTTATAATAAAAAAATTTTAAAACTGCGAATGATTGAAGTGAATTTATTAATTTCTTTTATAAAAAAGTGTTAATTTTAATTTGCAATAAAAAAATTTTGACAACCAACCAGAAAATTGTATAAACAAAATACATGGGGCTTTTTGTAGTTGTAGAGATGAGTTTACCTGTTTGAATTCGCCTTGCCTAAACCTTTCACAATCGCGAAATTAATAGACAGACAGAGTATTCATTTTCTTACTTCGTTCTCTTTCGCTGTCGACGAAGATAAACATTTAACAGGCAATGATCCTAAACCGACATTGATGTGAGAAAAATGATATGAAGCAACAAGAAGAAAACTGCAAAAAGTGGAAAAGAGAAACAAAAAATGTCCAGTACAGATAGTCATGTACTACAAGTTTTTTATATGGCTCATATCCAATGTTGCCAAGTCTTAAAAATTTTCAACAAAAATTAAATAATACTGCTGTAATTAATAACTTGTACTTATTTTTTTAGTAATTCTTTGCTTCAATAAAAATAAATGTAGTGATGGAAATTGTCGGTTTTTGTAAAACAAAGATATGGTAGCACGGCCTACATTGCATTTAACTGCATTATCTCCCATTTGTTACTTTCAGATACAACTTTGTCAATTGGTTTTTATGTAGCAACGACCGCGAAAAGGTGCTGCCAAATTAATGGAACTTTAAATGCACTTGCTATAATTGTTGTTGTATTTTTTTCTTGCTATAGATTTGTCATCCATTAAGCAAATGCAAGTTTTTTTAGTATAAAAAGTAAGGAATTTTGTTTATAAATTCATTTAAAAAGTTTCAAAACATCCTAAATATTAACTTTTTCAATATTTATATACAAATTAAACTATATATTGGGCCACATTAAATTAAAGAAGCACTTGAATAGGTCTTAAAAAGTTGCACTTCACTGCCAAGATTCTCTGGGTACACCACAAACAAGATATAAAGAAGAAAGCTTTTACAAAACAAAAACCGTGAAGTAGTATGGATCAAATACAAATCAGTGATACGGAAAAAGTCCGCATTGTATCCGATTTCATATTACACGCTCCACCGGGTGAATTCAATGAAGTTTTTAATGATGTTCGTGAATTGCTGAAAAATGATGCTCTCTTAAAAGAAGGTGCCAGCCACGCCTTTGCCCAATATAACAAAGATCAGTTGACACCGGTACGCATAGAGGGCAGTGAACATAATGCTGTGATCTCAGAATTTAACGATTTGGGTAAGTGTGCCTACAAAGGCCTATAATGTCTATACACTCGATAAGTTCTAAAAATATCCTACGTACATGTATAACATACACTAGTATTATTTTGTATGTGTAGTGCAATGTTATTGTTAATAAAAGCGGGTGTTTATAAAAAAGGGCTGACGGAGGGAAGGCAAGTGTTTTTTTGTTTTTATGAGTCAAATGTACACAAATCCCCGCTAAGTATATCTTAATAGTAAATTGGAAAAATATGTACATACCTATATTTTTATTTATTTTATTTTATTTATTTATTATTTATTATTTTATAACGAAATATCTAATTATCAATTGGTTTTTCAGGTGGTGGCCGTTTCTATGATCCTCGCACTAAACAATCATTTAAATACGATCACCTTCGTAAGGAGGCTAGTGATTACCAGGATGCCGACACTGATGCATTAGCTGAGCCATGGAGGGCTGCCTTAGATATCGAAACGTTAGCCTATACTGCCAGTCATTATAGGCATGGTGTAAGTACAAAACTTTTTAAACCAATTTATCAAGAAATTTATTAAAAACTTCTTAAAAAGCTTAATCAATTAGACACTTATAATTTTATATTATTGGTAAATAAAATATTTACCTTATCGTTAAAAATCATTTTCATCATTGACATTGAATATTGGTACATATTGTTATCTAAAACGCAAACTTCCGTATTTAACATTTTGAAAATTTTACTGCAGAAGGAAAAAACTATTTAAAATAAAAAGTATAGTTTCAATGATAACTTGTGTTGGGCCTGTTTTCACAACTTACCGATTACAAAAATTAGACTTTAACCGGCCTTTTAAAAATTGTTCAATTATTAAAACTTTACTTTAACCAAAAATGAGCGATAAAGTAAATTAAGGTTGATCCTACCTTGTAGGTTAAAGTAAAATTGTAATAAATAGAATCTGGGAATTTATTTCTTATGTTGAGTAACATTTATTATACAAATTTTCATATTATTCGAATGTGTATTCTTACACTCAATTCACATGAGGGCTTTTACGACGTCGTTTTATCTTGATTCCCTTTTAAAGCAACTTCCAAAATCTCTTTGCGTTCATACGATGATTTTTGGTTGCATGTCTTTTTTTATTTACAGTATGGCCTTGATTATCCGTCATCAGATTAACCGGCAGCATCAATTAACTGGAAAATATATTATTTTTTTGCATTGATTTAAATCATCTCTGTTAACCGAAATTATAAACAAATTATATTTTTCCTTTAATATAGAACAATCAAAACAAATTTAAATAAACGAAGAAAGAGAATTTCTCAACGTACTGGAAGCATATTCTGCCAATTACTTTTTTCCCCCATGTTTACATAATAATACATTAAATATTTATATAAAATATGAAACACACCCAAAAAAAAAATTAATAATCAAAAATGCTGCCGGTCCGTCTGTTATCGATAATCGAGGACTCACTGTATTTTCAACCACACACTTCAAAGTAAGAAAAAGAATAAAACGTAAAAAGAAAAAGTCAAAAGAGAAATGAAAAAAACGACATGAAAAACACAAAATGAGTCGTTTTGTTTACCCATCTTTCTTCTCTACACCGCTTGCCAACAAACCAAAAGAGACGTCGACAAAGCGACGTCGTAAAAGCCTCCATGTGAATTGCCTGTTAGTCAAATTACAATCCTCAAAAGCTTTTTTACTTTAATAGTCTTATTCCTTCAATATTTTCCAGGAATATTTTGTAAGCGCTATCAGACGTTTTGCTTGTATATTTCTGTTACAAAAAAGTATAAAAGCTTTTTAGGATTGTAATTTGACTTAGAATACACTTTCGAATAATATGAAAATTTGTATAGTAAAATTGTAATAATAGAACACTTTTTATACGGCCGATAAAATCCGACCTTTAGCTATCGGTAAGTTGAGATGACGGGCCTTAAACTGTTTTTAATTTATTTTTCTTCAATAAAACAAAGAAAATTGTTCGCCGGTAAAACCCATCACATAGTTGTTTTTACATTTGACAATCTTGGATATAATGCAAACGGTTAGTTAGTTAGTTAGGACCGTTTCAAGGCCTATCCAATAGGTTTACTTACTTCTACAACAATAAAAAAAATCAACAGGCATTTCGTTTGTGTAAAATTCATCGTCGTTGTCAAAATCTTACTTCTACATAGGGAAGACAAAAAGAAAAATGTGTTTTGTGTGCATGTATGTGTGGCAAAAAAACAAAAATATGCATGTATGTATAAGTCCCAATTTACACTAGGGACATTTCTTGAATTCTCTAAATCTTAAATGAAGCGTTTACATTTGAAACATTAGAAGTCAGACAGAAATTAATACTTGTATGTAAACTACGAAAAGTAAGAAAGAGAAATGAAAAAAGTCCAGTACAGATAGTCATGACTTCGTCTGTCCGGCAAGAAATGTCGCTAGTATAAATTGGGACTAAGCAAAAGGTAAACAACTTTTGACATCGTTGAGGAATAAACCAGATAAACATCTGGCTTCTTGCGCAGACCTATTGGATAGACATTGGACCGTTTGTTTTTTGTTATTAAAATCGCTAATTTTGGTAGGTTGTGGACATTTGTGTTGATGTTATACATCAGAATTATTTATTTTTTATTAAAAAAAAAATGGATGCCGCAAGCCCGTAGGGCCTAATTGGCTAGTCTACAATGAGATCGGGAGTAAAATTAAGAACTTAACTTATAATTACTAATTGTAATTTATATAATAATTTCACTTAACAATAATACTTAATCTAAAAAATATTGGGATCTACACACACCTATTGCAATAAAAAATTTCGGGAAGAAAGCTGCGGCAAAACTGATGTAGCCCATAAGATGGCAACAATATGAAAAATTTATGCTCAAAAAATTTAATGTTCAAATAAGTTAAAATTAAATTGTGTTTATTATACAGCGATAAATACTGGGTATGCTCAAGAACTTTAATAAAATTGTCATTACAACTTTCATTCGCAATGAAAGTAAATGAGTAACATCATTAGTGAATGAATAAGTTATAAAAAATAACAGATATGAAAAATATATATATATATATAATTTTTAAAGAAAAGTTAAGTCTCTTTATAAATTCGATAAGAAAATATGTTTAAATTCTGGTAAAGAGTGAGAAAATCCTCGTTCACGATACGGTATCACCCTATTCCATATCCGTGAAACGATTACACGAAACGACATCTCCATAACTGAATAAGAGTATGCAGGATATATTAAAGAATGTGTTCTATTAGAAATGGCAAAATGAAATTTACTCATAAGATAATCGGGTTTACAATATTTCATTGTTTTGTAAAAAAATAATATTTGCCTTAATTCAATATATTTTTCAAAAGAACAACCAAATAAATCTAGGTAATATTCAGAGACATGATTATCGATACGAACACCATAAATATACCGAATTACCTTATTAAAACAGACTCTCAATCTAGACCTATTCATTACGGAGGTGCAGGAATAAACTTCAATGCCATAAATTAATAAGGGTAAACATAAAGATAAAGCAATTCGTCGCTTTATCGATAAAGGTAAATAAAATGCAACATTATACAACCTACGTAACGTCCAAGAGATTCGAGAAATAACAGAATTAATGTGATGATTGAATGTTAAATTATCATCCAAAATAATGCCAAGTGTCTTATAATGTGTAACAACTTCTAACGACTCATTATCAAGTAAAATGTTAATATCTATAGGGTGTTTGGAAAATATCATAGCTTTGCATTTTGTAGGGTTTAATTGTAAAAAATTGCATTTTGACCATTCAACTAATCGGGTGAGTTCAATGTTAATCTGCTCTTTAGAAATACTTAAAGATGATGTGTCAAATGTTGCCAGCAATTGCATATCATCAGCATAAGTATAACATTTTAAGAAAGATAATTCATGGAATAAATCATTTACGTATAAAAGAAATAGTAATGGACCTAAAATAGAACCCTGAGGCACACCACGATAAGTTGAAACCATCCGAGAAATCTCATGTTCTACTTGGACATATTGACTACGTCCAGATAGAAACGAGTAAATGAGTTTGCACGCACTAGAGCTGAAGCCGAATATTCTGGAGAGTTTAGTTATTAATTTAGGATGACTAATTGAGTCAAATGCTTTACAATAATCAAGAAATATCAGAATACTAACACGATCTTTATCAAGATTTTCTCTAATAGACTCAGTTATATCTAAAAGAATGCCAGTAGTGCTAAATCCCTTTCTAAATCCTGATTGCTGGGGATGAATCATATTACCATTGTTAAGGTGTGTTAACATCTGATCCCTAATAATAATTTCCAAAACTTTACAACAGACTGATAAGATACTAATTGGACGAAAATCGGAACAGTTACTAGGCGTCTTAACTTTTGGAATCGGTACTATCCTACCAATTTTCCAGATATTAGGAACAACTGAAGTGGTCAATACTCTATTAATAATAAATGTTAGATGTGGCAAAACAGGCAAGGCAATAAATTTTAGAAATCTAATATGTATACGATCTACTCCAACTGCTTGAGATTTAATACTAAGAACTGCACTTAAAACATCATTTTCTGTAACGTTAGCAAAACTAAATCCTTCGGTAAGAGGTATATGTAGATTGTTATCATTTAAAATTTGAGGCAAGCGGGAAAATTCATTAAATTCATCTAAACAAACTGGGAATTTGTTACTTCCGGATGGTTTTAGAATCCCAACAGATCTGATTTTACGCCATAATTGTTGCTGATTGCATGTTGAAAAAAATCTCAGACAGTATTTTTTACGAATTGACCTTATAACATTTTTTAATTTGTTTCTTGCCCTACAACATATTGCAAAGTTATCATTAGTTCTATTTTCTTTATAAGCACGATATGCCAAGTTTCTAACTCGTTTAGCATTATGAATTAAAGTATCATTCATCCAATCATTATTTCCTCTATTGACTATTATTCGGACCGGAACATTATCCTCAATTAGATGAAGTAAATTTGCATTGAAACATTCTACACAATCATCAACATTTAAGCTCTCATATACACCAGAAAAATCCATTGATTCTAACTGAGAGACACACTGATCTTAATTAAGTTGGCTATAATCTTGATAATAAAAAGCATTAACACTGTGGTTACGTGGTAGACTATACGAAATAAAAACTGCTGAGTGATATGAATTAAGTGACGGAATTTGAAATTGATCTTGACGACTAATTAACTCAAAGTCAGAAACAAGGAAAAAATCTATGAGAGAGGTTGACCCATGCTGCGGTGAGTAATGGGTTGGTAACGAATTATGTACTATATGTAAGTTTAAGCGTTCACAAATTTCTCGTACAATAAGGCTATTAGAAAAGATATCGGTATTAAAGTCCCCCATAAGGATTATATTATTATATCTTGAAGAAAAATGTTCAATCACATGTTCACAACGTGAAAATTGACCATCGGGAAGGTAAATTACACCAACTAACACAAGCCTATTGTCGTCTAAAATTACTTCTACAAAAAGAGATTCAACACTTACATCAAATACATTGTCAAATATAGATCCAATTTTAAAATTATTTCGTATGTAAAGGCAAACGCCACCGCCTCTACGACCATTCCTATCTTTTCTATAAAGATTAAATCCAGATATTGAAACTGCAGAATCATAAAGAAAATCATTATACCATGTTTCTGTTACTCCTAAAACGTCTAAAGAACAACCATCCATAAGATATCTAATTTCGTCAAGTTTAGTGTTACTTTCCCGTGGCACTAAACTTTGTGCATTGAAATGCAAAATATTCAAGTTTTCTGGGTTAATAACGGCGTTAATTGTACTGCCATCAGAAGCTATTTTGCCGAAGTTTTCAACCGAATTCATCTAAAATCCAAATTAATAGGTGTGTGTAAAAACCAGTTAAATTTATAGAAGTAAACATTAACCCGAATTCTCCTAGTGTCGTCATATGACGACAAAAACATTGGCAGTTTCAAGTGGCTGGTGCACCGTTATTATTGTATAGAAACAAATAAACCAAAGACAATTGTCTTGTGCGTTAATTGTTTATTCATAAAAAATTTAGTTCAACGTTGTGATTTAAACAGTTCGCGTATGGTAAATTTGGTATTGTGAGAGTTTTTTCAAAAAAATCAAAATTATGAGTTCGGTTGGAAAGTAAGTGTTAAAAACTTAATAAATTTTATAAATGTGCCGTAAAAGTACCATAAAATGAAAACTAATACTAGTTTACAAGATTCCTGCTAAAAAAATTTATTCGAGTTGTAGAAGAAATATAATTTTTTTGGGAATATATTTGGTTGTCGTCAAATGACGACACTATGATACAACGAGTACTATGTGATATAATTTTTTTTTTTTTGTTTTCGTTTTTTATCAGAAAATTTCTAAGCGCCGCTGACATTTTAGATATTTTAGAGGAAGAAAATGGAACAAACGAGTTTTACATCGAACCTCCAGATGTTGACGTTTTGACTGATGAAGACTCAGATGAGGACATTGAAGGAAACATAAATTCTTTGTCTCGTAACCAACTTCTGGCACCTGCTGAAATACGAAGAACCAATGATGAGCTTCCCTTAATCACCGAAGAACAATACATCAAAAGAAAAAAAGTGCATGAAAAAAAACAAAAGGAAACCATTTGGAAACTAGGAGGGAAAACATCTCAAATCCCAGAATTTCAAGCACCTGTTAATAGTTTTGAGGCGCGACCAATCGGGCCTGGGGCAACCGGACGGACTGCCGGGTATCACGGACACTGTGGCCGGTGCTACGGAAGTCCGATTCCGGGTTGCTGCTGGGCAGGAGTAGGGTCTGCGTTAGGACCATGATAGGAATGATCACGGGCCACTGTTTGATAGGCAGAATGGCGGGGAGAATGGGATCCGAATCATCGGATATGTGCAGGTTGTGTGAGGAGTTAGAGACAGTTGAGCACTTTCTGTGCCACTGTCCCAGGTTGCAGGGCAGCAGGCTGAGGTGGCTGGGCAGTAGATTCCTGAACGAATTAGGGGATGTCTCGGGTTGTGGACTTGAGAATCTGATAGGATTCGTAATGGGGATGGCCTGGCTGCGCGAGAGGAGGCTGGGTGCTGGCCACACGTAGGTCGAATTTGGTTGGTCAGGATTTCTTTCGGGTCTGGTCCGAAACCTCTTTTCTATCCATCTTTCTTTTCTGACTTGTGCTTTCGCTGTTTATTTCACCTACTTTCCTTCTCTACATATCTTTCTCTAATTAAGGCGTCACAATGGACCATACTGGTCTCTGGGTGAAGGTGTGAGGGAGACTTCACACCAGCTTTTCTACCTACCTACCTAATAGTTTTGAGGAAGGCCTGACTGCAGTTCAGTATTTTGAGCTTTTTTTTATGACAAATTGATTGAATTGAAACTGAAGTACAAATAAAAGTTTGAAAACTAAAATCCATATGAACAATTTTGTACCTTTATTTTAATAGCGTCGTCATATGACGACACCCATTTTCTCGAAAACTGGACCCGATATTCCATTTTTCTTTTCAAATACATACTAAAGGTATCCTAGACATGCCGTGAATCAAATATTATAATAATCGGATGATTATTTCATAAACCGGGAGAATACGGGTTAATAATGTATAAAAAAGTAATGAGAAATTGGTAACGTCGCAAGAAAAATCATTTTTACATTCGAAAACTTTTATACAAACAATTTATTTAATAAGTTTTGAATTATTTGTATGTATTTCTAATAAAAAGGTAATTATTTATAATTTTACTTTAGAATAATTTTATAATTATATTACCCACATTACGATTTTAATTTTTATATTAATAATTTCATCAAAATTATCAAATTATCAAGATTTATCTATTGTTATATGTAAATTGCAAATTGCAAATTAGATTTAGTCCTCAACAACATGTTTCATTTTAAACTTATTCATATCCGGTTACTTCTAAATTTTGATATAATTGTAGAATTCAATGTAAATTTGTTTCAAAAGTTTAACAATATTTCAATTAAAATGGGTTTGTTTATAGTAAAAAGGAAACATATCAGGAGTAATTAATATTTCTATAGACTTCTATTAATATTATTCTTGTAATTTTGAATTAGTTTTAATTTAAATAATTATGGGGAGCATACACAAGATTTAAAATAAAAGGGGGTAAATATTAGAAAGCGTAAAGAAGAATATATGTAAACTATGGATTATAAACTGAAGCATCATCTAAACAGCCGTCTAGTAGATTAGCACACTGCTGACTATCTAGCAATACGCTCTTTCCATTTAGCATTATAATCTTGGCTTTCGGTCGATCCATATTTATCAAATAAAATTTTTTAATTTTCTTTGCTGTTAGAAGCTTGCGACAAAGAAAATTCAGTTTACTGGATGCAGGGGACAAGTTGTCATTCAAGTATATCCTAGATTCGACGGTACCGCCTATGACCTTATTTAACAGCAATGGTTGAGTTTTGTAATATTTTTGCATCATGGTGTCACGTAGTTGAACGGAATTAAATTTAATTACAAAATTTTTACGCTGATTTAAATAGCAGCAGTGATTAATATCTGCATTATTTATGTCAACACCAACAAATTTTGCAATTTTTATTACATTCTCGCGAATACTTTCAATAGAACAGCTCAATCCGCTAATTACTATGTCCGATCTATTTAAGCGCCTTTCCAATATATTATTTTTGTATTGAAGATGGTTGAATTTTGCATCATTTGCTCTATCAGCCTCTTTGACAATAGAATAGCAATGTGCTACATCAGATTTAACATTGGATATTTCGGTATTGACTTCACTACGCAAATTGTCAATGAGCTGCACTACTTTAGTTTCTAGATTATTAAATCCACAATCCATACGGCGTTCAAGGTCTCCTTTATTGCTTTCCATTTTATTTTCTATGAATGTTTTTATTTCATCAATTCTTTTTATAATGTCAGCATTAGTATTAGGTTCAGAAACTTGTTTACAATTTCCGCAAGTAAACTTAGTTATCTTTTTACGAATAGATTCTAGCTTTTCTCCAGAAACGCCCGAACAATCACAATGGTAAAAAGCACCACAATCTTTACATCCAACACTATGCTGAGTCTTGGTGACATTAGAGTTACATTTGGGACACTGTGTTGGTTTATTTTTTTGGGACATGGTGGTGGAAATCTTTATTAATGTTTTTCACTTCAAAAACGTTAAAATGATTATAAACTATATACAAAGCAAGAATCACTTCATAAACATCAATCGCCCAAAAACTAAATTCTTGTTTTCTTGTTATTTGAGACCTTTTACAATAAACGATTGACAGAAGTGGAGACTTCAAGTAACGGTCTTTTTGTATTACTCTTTATGTATGTTTCTTCTTTAATACAATTGTTATACCATATAAGTATGTATGTTTGTATGTTATTTTAATTTGCGTAAATTATCTTTATTTTATTTATTTATTTATTATATAAAACATGTAAAAACCATTAGTCCAACTTTGTTGTATGGTTAAGTTTTAGGCTATTTATTTGTTTATTATTACAAAGCGTTTTTTACTGCACTTCATAAAACATTAATCGCCCAAAAACTAAATTCTTGTTTTCTTGTTATTTGAGCCCTTTTACAATAAACGATTGACAGAAGTGGAGACTTCAAGTAACGGTCTTTTTGTATTACTCTTTATGTATGTTTCTTCTTTAATACAATTTGTATACCATATATGTATATTTGTATGTTATTTTAATTTGCGTTAATTATCTTTATTTTATTTATTTATTTATTTATTATGAAACATGTAAAAACCATTAGTCCAACTTTGTTGTATGGTTTAGTTTTAGGCTATTTATTTATTTGTTTATTATTACAAAGCGTTTTTCACTGCACAACACAAGATTCACGTGGAAAAATTTCTCAACTATATTTTTGTTTGCGTTTATTAATTATGAGTTAAAATCAAAAACTTTTATATTCCACGGAACACGTATTAATTATGCATCACTTTTTGATGAATAAGAAGTTTATTAAATAAATTTATATTAGATATTTAAAATATTTTAGATTTTTCTTCACGACGACAAATTTTTTCTCAACCGCTCATTTCGATGTTGCCGATTTATTTTTTGGTTAGTTAAAGCGGTGGTTTGCGTTTTAGGTAACGATATACACAGCGTTGCCAGAATTAAGATTTTATCTTATATTTAAAGATTTTTTGACCAAAATAAGATTTGAAGATTTTTTTCTCTAATTAAGATTTTTTTATTTTTAGAAATAAAGATTATTAACTTTAAGTTTGTACAAAATACATAATTTTTTTACAGTTTTGTAAACAGCAAATTTATAAAACAATGAGGTTTTGTATCATATTTGTTGTCTAATTATTGGTCTTGCACACTTTTGTCTGGCATACACAAAAATACATCATTATTAAAAAAATATTAAAAAAGCATCTTAAATTAGCAGTTGGGAATACTGATGAAAAAAAATTATTTGTGAAATGAAAAAAACGCATATTTATAAATTATCATAAATAAAAGAACAAAAAAGTTCAGGTGGCAAATTACGGCACTCGATATCGATCGAAATTGCATTGCAACTTAAATGGAAATTTCGATCGATATCGAATGCCGTAATTCGACCCTATGTATTTAGTACCAAAAGGTAAAACTAATGGAACTTAAGAAGCTTTTAGTTTAAAAATTCCACATTCCATGTTTATGATAATTTTTAAACAAAGTATATAAACATAAGTGCTTAAGAATATCTTTTTAAAAGGTGTACCAACATTATTTTAATAACAATTCCATAAGGAATATATTTAAGAAAATCCATACAATTTCAATTAGCTCTTTTTAAATGCAATTTCCTCGAAATGCATTCGATATAAGACTGGTGTCAACAAACATAAATTTTTTTGCTCAAAATTTATATCCATATCTCTAATTTTAGAGTTTAATTACATTGAATGAAAATTAAATGGATTAAAAATTTATTTTAGATAGCATTTTATGAAAAAATATAGCTTAAACACAATTTAAACCTACCACCTAATTTTGAATAAATACCGCAATTTTGTGTTTCGAATTAAATAGTTTCCATAATAAGAAATATGTTGTTTTAAAAAATTTAAATTTTTTACTTTTTTGCCCTTGTTATAAAAAATTTCAAGATTTTTCTCTTAAAAATAAGATTTTTTTTCGCCAAATTAGGATTTTCCTTCCAAATCTTCTGGCAACGCTGGATATACATATTATAGTGTGTCGGACAGATTAACTCTTAGTGGTGATGATATTGAGTTTGTTGATCGTCTTAATTGCCTAGCTGTAATACTTGACACTAAATTATCATTTGATGTTCATGTTAATTTTTTATTAT
The DNA here is from genome assembly GCA_949318255.1 of Pollenia labialis. NCBI lineage: Eukaryota > Metazoa > Arthropoda > Insecta > Diptera > Polleniidae > Pollenia > Pollenia labialis. The sequence continues at coordinate 34,745,987 of OX439143.1, read as the reverse complement.
CTAGGGTGAATTTTACTTTACGTAATTTGGCCAAATAACACATTAGTATAAAATTTTTAGGTTTACCATTTGTAGAGTTCATAAATTTTAGAAATCTTGTTCACTTTTATAAGTCTTATAGGTTGCAAACTCCTGGGTATTTGCCGTGTTGGAGCGTTCTTTTTATGTTAGAGTTTCACAGTCTTATAATAAGTTGCCTAACTTTTTGTGTTTCTGTTTCTGGTGTGTTGGTGTTTCTGCTAAAACATATAAAAAAAGACTTTCTGGAACTTTCAGGAAATCAATCTTCTATATAGTGTTTTATAATTATGTGTTGAATATGCATTAGAGGATTATATTCATGATATTTAAAAATTTATTTCCGTGAAGTTTGTTGTGTAGTATTTTCTTTATGAACACAAAATAAATCATTATTTATACTCTGAAATTAACAAATGTCCACTTTATATTATTCTTCTGAAAATTTAACTAATACATTAATTCTTGATATTTTGGAGAAATTTTCATTATTTTATGAATCGTTCGTTTTGGGATTTTTCTTAGCCAAAACTCTTACATTTTAATTATTAATTTTATTTACAGTAATATGCATATAAAAGCTATATAACCTTTTTGTAATTGTACCCTTCACCTCAGGTGGAAAAGGGTATACATATATAAGTTTGTCATTCCGCTTGTAATTTCAACAATATTTAATGATATCCGCCCGTCTGTCCGTCTTACGTTTGATATGTTTTCCGGAGACTCCAGACATGATAGCGGCTAGGTTGTTTTACATTTATGTCACATATAGTCTACCATCGGTTGCTATTGAAATTCAGCAAGATCGATCCACAAATGGCTGAGATATGAGCAAAAAACCACGACTACCTCTAATATTTTCCAAAAATCCCTTGTGGTTGTTGTAATTTTATTACTTTTTGCTGTATATCCGGGGAACGGCAAAAGCCAAAGTTTCCAAATTAGGTACACACATTTAGGTAGCCAATACGTGGGCGTGGTACCTCCCATAGATCTCCCCGAGTCCAAGCTTCATAACTCAGCTAAATGGTAAATTTCTTTTTAAACACGTCGGTATATAATTCTGTCAAATCGGTTAAAAAATGGCTGAGTTATAACCAAAATACTGAATTCCCAAAAATGACTCATTTTTATTTTTTAAAATACATATATACAAGTGTATATGGTTAGAATGAATTCTAGAATCGTTACATTGTTTGTGATGAGTTCTTTTTAAAAAGTATATATAATGGTAAATTGAGCACTGGGTACCCAAATGCCATGCAATCAAAGTTGACTTACTCACGTGACAAAAATAGAAGTGCCTTTTAGGACCGTAAGAAAAAGTGCGAAAGTAAGTGAATTGTAGGAGGTTTTTATTTCGGAAAAATGTTTTTATAAAGGTTAGTAATGGGCCTTTATAATCATGTTTTGTTCAAAAGCAACTATGCATGGGTTGGCGAAGAAAAAAATAAACTGTAAATTACGCACGTGACACTTTTTACCTTCATACATATTAGTAATTTTACATATATTTTCAGAAGTTTTTAACAAAAAAATTAAACTTTTATTCAAAAATGAAAAATAAAAAATAAAAATATACTACAAAATTAATCCAACTTAATTTTTTCCTTGAAAAAAATTATGCGAGCGCTTTGATTTTTTAAGTCACGGTGGACCATTTCAGAGAAATACCCATATAAATGTATATAAATTATTCCTTAACACGCCGGTATATAAAACAATCAAATCGGTTAGATAATGGGCAATTTATTAGCAAAATACTCCAAAAATGGGCTAAAAAACTTCAACATTTTTATACAATCCTACATTTTAGGGCTGCCATATGACCTATGGAAACGACTTATGTATCAAAACATCGGCAATTTTAAGTAGAACATATTTCCCAAAAAATTGGTTGTTAAAACACAACATCCGACATAATGTGGACGGTTTGGATAAGTGGGCGTTGCACAAAATGTAATTGTTTATGTATATCTTAAGAATGGTGTTCACATAATTTTTTGTTCCTATTGCACCATGGTGAAGGGTATATAAGATTCGACACAGCCGAATATAGCACTCTTCCTTTAATTTTAATATTTTTTAATTTTTATATTGGCGGACCCAAATAACTTTTTTTTAGAAAATGCTATAAAAAAAAATTTAATATTTGAAAGTACAATCCTTCCGGTTAATAATGGAAAATAATTTCATTCAAATGACTGACTCGGCTGGCCATGCAGTAGCCTACACGATCGGTCCAATTTTTAAGCACATTATCCATTGTGTGCAGCTGTATTTCACCAATGGCTTCACGAATATTGTCCTTTAAAACGTCTCTGGCTTGTCGGCGTAACACTTATCTTTGACGGCACCCCACAAATAATAGTCCAACAAATAATGGTCCACAAATAATGGTCCAATGGCCAAACGACATCAGCTCTGCGGCTGATAATGCAGCGCCGTCCTGTTGAAACCAAATGTTGCCTATATCCTCCTTCAATTTTTGTGAACACAAATTCGTTCAACATGGCCCGATAACGGTCGCCTTTGACTGTAACGGCTACTCCTTGCTCATTTTCGAAAAAAAATGGACCAATTATGCCTCTTAGCCAAAATCCGCACCAAACAGTGACTCGTTTTGGGTGCATCGGCTTTTCAATGTATTCGTGCGGGCTTTCTGTGCCCCAAATGCGACAATTTTGCTTGTTTACATACCCGCCACTGACGGTGCTTCTCTTCTTCCAAAATCCGTACGCCATTTTCGCACACATTCTGCAACATTACCATGATTTTCAAAGTAATTTCGCAATATTTCCAAGCGTTGTTCAAGCGTATGCACAACCATATTCGTTCAGCGGAAGGATTAAACTAATTATCTGTCAAATCAGACATGATCTAAGTGTTACCATTCACGAAATAAGCACTAGTTGAAAAAAACGTTAGATGGCGGACCCGTTACATACACATACATACATTCATATATGAATTTTTGTGTACAATTGTTAGTAGAAATTTGTTACCGATTATGGCCTTTAAAGGCTAGGTTATTGGTAGTGTTAAAATAAATAAATAAATAAAATATTGGTGTGGGTAAAATTTGCAAACGGTTCCTTAATGCAAAATGTGTGTGGTTGCGAAAAAAATCGTTGCTCTATTATGAATTTATTGACTTTTTAACTAATCGTTTTTTCATTTGTATTGCTTTGCGAAATTTAAAAGTTGACTAGAACTATTTTTGACAAACGAATAAGCGCTGTTTATAAACAATGAATTTTTTGAGATTCCGACAATTGACGTTCAGCCCAATTATGAATAAAAACTCCCCGGGAGTTTTCTCCGTTTTTTCATTTGAAAAATGAATTTGTAAAAATGGGAAAAGGAAAAAAAAACTCCCGGGGAATTTTTATTCATAATTGGGCTGCTTATCTTTTGTACATAAATTTCAAAAGCTTAAATGTTAACCAAAGTGTGACTTTAGCAAACAGTATGTGAAATAATAAGGAAAAAGGACTAATGCAGGAAAGCTTTATAAATTAAAAATTACTAAAAGAAACACATTCGAAAAAATGTTTAAAATAATAAAATAATTTATAAAAATGCATTAATTCCCACATTCTATTTAAAAATATATTTTAGGTTTGTTCCGTTTTTGGTAAAACTCAAAATGGTCAAATAACATTAACGATTTGCATTGAAGACCACCAATTTCAACCTAAAAACTATTGGAATGGTAGATGGCGTTCGCAGTGGCATGTAACGTTTCAAGCGGGCTCGGGAAGTGCCGAATTGAAAGGAAATTTAAAAGTTCAAGTATGTAACTGGTCTGTAAAAAAGAACAATATTTTCAAGCCTTTAAACAAAAATATTTGCACTGTAGAGTTTAAATCGCTTAAAAGAAATCAGTTTTTATTATTTTTCTATCAGGCATATATTTTTTATGGGCGTGACTAATCTGGTGCACGAAAGCAAATATTTACTATATTTCATCATTACTTCAGAACGATTTGTCTCATTTGGATAAAATTACCAGCAAATGATTTGAAATAATTCCCATTAAGTCAACTTAATCTAAAATACGCCAGCGACTGTTTGGTTATATGTATGTTAAAGAGAACGTGAAATTATTTCTTTAAACTATAACCAAACAGTCGCAGGCGTATTTTTCGGTAATATTCAGAAATTAGTGGCGGTAATTTTTTTTAATGCCAAATTATTGCTTTTTTTGTTTTCAAAAATATATAAAAAAGGATAATTTTCCATTTTGTTAATTTATCGGAAAGCTAGGTATATTAAGAATAAAACAAACATGAAAATCGGTTGACAAATGTTGATTTTATTCACAATTAAAAGGGGGTATATAAAATATTGCACTTAATCCACAAGAGTGTGTTAACTCAAAATTTTCAGTAAAAGCACAACATTTTTAAATTTTACATTGCGAAAAATAATTATATATAAAATAAAAAAAGTAGACAAAATATCGTGATATTTTTACTGCGGATAGATATGAATATTACGTGTCAGAGTCTTTCAAAATGTGAAAAAATAAAAACTTTGAGTTAATACCCTCTTGTTGATCAAGTGCGATATGTGTGTAGAATTTCTTACCAAACATTGTGCCTCATCTTAAGCGTGTGTTAATAATAAACATAGGTGTCTTCACGTAATTGTGAAAAAAATCAACATTTGTCCTCCGATTGTATTTATAATATACATACCTTGCTTTCTTTTAAATGGAAAAATGTTAAATTTTTGTCCTTATAATTTGTTTTAATGAATTTTTGAAAACAAAAACTAGCACTAATTATGCATGAAAAAATAATAACGCCACTAATTTCTGAATAACTCCGAAACAGTAAAAGTCCATTTTATGAATCCATATTATGAAAAATTTGCTGCAAAAACTTTCTTTTGAAACTGCATTCGTATCCATTGAAAAAATAGAAAAAAATTTGTTTTACAGCAATGAGTAATTTTCTATGCCTTCTCTCTTTCTTTTAATAACAAACTGGCAAAAACTGCTTGTACATAAAACAAATTACACTTTTCTATTCGTCTTTCCCCTTTCATTAACAAACTCAAATGTTTCTCAGCAAATGTTTCATAATATGGATTGGGACAAAAGAAATTATTCCTAGCCATTAGTTGGTATTTTGGTCAAAATCTGACGAATTGTTCTAAAGTTATGAAATGTATCGCCATAACCGTCTCATTTCGGGCGAAATATTAGTGCTGTCCATAAAAATATGAGCCTGATAGAAAAAAACTGAAACCGGATTTAAATACACCGCGTTAAAATCTTTATAATCCTCATACTGTTTTATTTAAAGGCGATTTTTGCTGCAGACCAGTATAATCTGTGTATAAAAACTTTTTTTCTTTAGGTTCATTACTACGAAGATGGCAATGTACAATTAGTATCTTCAAAGGAGTGCCGCGAATCGGTGATTGTTACCAACGAACAGCAAATGGCAAAAGAAATTATACGCCTTATAGAAGATGCCGAGAATGAATATCAATTGGCCATTTCCGAAAATTATCAAACTATGTCTGATACAACCTTCAAAGCCATGAGACGCCAATTGCCTATAACAAGAACTAAAATTGATTGGACAAAAATTGTTTCATACAGTATCGGTAAAGAGCTAAAAACACAATAAGAAATACAAATAGCGGAAGCTGAATTGCAGCCGCAGTCTTTATTTTTAACAGCAGAAGCAACAGTAACGTCAAATAATTTACTAACAAAAACCACGTTTATTAAGAGGCCGACTAGTCTTCCTCTTGGAAAGTAATGTAACAACAAAAACCGAAACAAACAGCCATCATTAGGAAAACGCAACTAAAAACAAATTCACTAAATTAACAACGATATTATTATTGGTTTATTGTTCCTCTCTTGTGCGAATTAAACTTTCGAACACCCGCAAACCACGTTAAAAAATATAATAACGAAAAAAGGAACTTTTTCATCTACATACATACATACATATGATGGTATATCGTTCTAAATTTTAAAACACACAACACAGCAAGTACTGAGCAAAGTCTGTCGCCTTGATTGTAAATTTTTATTTTATATTTTTTATTTAAAATTTCTGTCTGTTCAACATACAATTACCCAACAACAAGGAAAATCTTTATTAAAGAAAAAACAAATAAAAACTTTCGGTTTTCTTTTTTTTTAATTATATAAATAATAACGTTAAGTAATGTATAATGATAAATGTTTTTTAAGAAAAAAATCTGTATGAATGCATTTTTAAATAAAAGTTTTTTATTTTTATTTCAACTTAAACAGTATACAATTTATCAACATAATGATTAAAAATATTAAGGTATAAGTAACTGATACAAATTAAAATGGTTTTCGTTCTTAATTTCTTTATATTATTTTTTTTTTTAATTTTTTGTAATTGTGTGCGTACGAAATCATCTTAGTTTTGTTTAAATAAAAACAATGTTAAACACTAAAGTAAATACTAAAAAACAATAAGTTTTTAAAACTATAAAACCTCCCTGCTCTTAAATTAAAATACATAAAAAACAAAACAAGAACTCCCTCCTCTTCCCCTTGTCGTAAAACCTTCTCTTATCAAAACGAAAAACTTAACTTAATGAAATTTAAAATTAAATTAATTAAAAGCAAACAATGCAAAAAAATGTACTAAAAATTTAACAATTTGAAAATAAATAATTATAAATAAATAAAAATAAAACGTTTACAATAAAAAACGAAAAATAATGTTATAAAAAAAGTTCTTTGTTTTCTTGGTATTTTCGTAAACGTATTAAAATTTTAATTCTAATCAAATTTGGTTGACTGCAGACGAATAAGTATTTATTTTTACAAAAAAAAAAATAATTAACAAGAAGGCTAACGGTGTTAATTTTTAAAATTTATATAAAAATTTTTGAACTTTGTTTTTTTACATAAAAACATTTAACTTAAGCTTTGTTCACATTTAGAGAAACAATTTCGTTTTTTTCTTCTATCTTTTTTCTTCCCAAAGTATTTCATATATTTTTCTTTAATTTTCAGAACAAAAATTAAACTAAAATTTTTTAAAAATGTAACTAAAGTTGAGTCAACTAGAACTTCAGCAACATTTTGTATGAAATTGTTTCTGACGTTTAAAATAATTTTATTTAGTTTCGAATGAAAATTTTAACTTAATGTTGAAAAAATAATAATAAATGCATAATATTGTCGTGGGTAAAATTTGCAAACGGTTTCTTAATGCAAAATGTGTGAGGTGGTGAAAAAAATTGTTGCTCTATTATGAACACCGAGTGAAAATGTAACTGTGATTGTGAATGAAGCTGAAAAGTTTCGAATATATAAAAAAATTCGCTGAAAGGGTTAAATTTTGTAAATACATACATACTTTAAATATTATCAAAATAATTTTCGTGGGAATACAAAATTTAATTTAAATTATTTTGTTATTCGTGCTTAGTTCCCAATTGTTTTTATTTTGTTTTTTCTTAACCTACTTACAACTACAATTAATGTTGGAAGAATTCCAATCAATTGTAGTGGGGTATGTAAGGTAAGATAAACTCACTGTTTATTGTTGATGATTTTGTTTAAACTTTGATATTGTTACAAATAGAACTGTTTCTGTAATTCTTATACGCTTAACAGTTTTATTTGGTTTAATATCTTTAGTTTTTCTAAAATCTTTATGGATGAAGTTTCCTGATGATCTGGCCTAAGCAACCAGGAATAGCTTATCCCATCAACAATCAATTTCAGTGTTTTTATCAAATAATAAAAATTGGGAATTAAGCACGAATAACAAAATCATTTAAATATTTTAATTAAATAACTGTTTTATTTTAATTAAAAATAATTTTGAATACCCTTACATTTCTGAATCCAAAACCTGTTTCACTAATTTTTTTATGGTTTCTGAGATATTCAGGTATGTTCTAGGTTTAGACTCGAATTGAAAACGAAAAATTTTTTGAATCCGCATAAGTCATAAATTGGTGTTCTTAAATCGTTTTTGTGTATCGAAGTTTTTGTTCGAAAAAACTTTTGTTGAACAAAAGATCGCTAATTTGCTAACCGCAGCATGAAAGCAAAGTCTTATATTTATTAAAAATCGTGAAAGCTGTAAAGAATCACCGAAAAAATTGCTTACATGGCTAAAATTCTCGAAAAATTGCAAACTTTTAAAAAACACTTAAATTTATTTGTCGGAAAATAACAAAAAAAAAAAAATGCAAAAATAGCGAGAATTCGCGAAAATTTTTAATATTTCAAACCAGCCAAAAAATTGATTGAAAGTCCCTAAAACTATAAGGAATGGCAAAAATTCGGTAAAAATTGCCAAACATTTGCTAAAAAATTGCGAAAAATTGCAAAATTTTAAACAAACCCAAAAACTAAGAGATCGCTAAATCGATTAAAAAAACAAATTGTCTGAAAATAACACAAAAATCAATGAAAAAGTCGACTTTAAATTAAGGGTTAGTAAGGGCCTTTTGCGTTTTAGATAAAGATATATTTTTTATTAAATTGGATTAAGAAGATTTTAAGCTAAAAGCAAAATTAATATTTTGTTAAAAATGTTATCACATATTACAATAAAAGTCGATTCGGTTTACTTTCGCCAACCAATATCTACTCTAATTGAAAACGAATAAAAACATGTGGATGTGAAATGCAGAACACAAATAATGCTAAAGTAATCCACTTTCGAGTGGATTCGGATTCTAGAACACATCCGATTAAGCATTAATTTTGATCTATATTATCTATTTTAAAGTGTTTTAAGTATTGTTTTGCTCTACATGTGACGTTTGGCGAATGATGCAAATTTCTCATACAAAAACGTACAAAATAAATATCACTCTTGATTTGATTCATTGCCGTAAGGAAAAAAAGAAGTTGAAGCAAAATTAAATGACAAGAAACCAATTATTACTTTTTCTTCGCTTCATTGCTGTAAGAAAAAAAAGTAGTAAAAGCAAAATAAAATGTCAAAAACTCAATACACAGCAGTTAGTATATCTACGTATGCAGCAAAACAATAAATTTTACTTTCAAATAAATACTATATTAACTTATAAGTTCGTTCATAAACGTTTACAAAAATTAACATTTTACTTCAAAACATATGCCATAAGCAGTGGTGAAAATAAAAAACAAAATTTATCGGGTATATTTTTTTAGAAAACTTCAAACATTCATTGTCGTTTTTCTCCACTGCGTCTTTTTGGCATATGCACCAAACCAATAATGAGCTGACGTAATCATTCTATAAGGAAAAACCTGTTTAGAGGACTATTTATTATATTGGTATATAAAATCTTAGGTTTATGGAATTATCGTCAATTATACCTCATTAAGGGAAATTACTGGTAATAAAATTGCTGCACAAAATGGGCAATAAAATGATATTTTGCTTTAAATTAAGAAAACGATCTTCGATGACCTAAAAAATTAATCTAATTTTTGATAAGAAAGGCAGACTTCGTTGAAGCCTTTAATGTACATATATGTATTATATATCTTAACTAAAATGTAAAAAAGGCGTAACTAACAAAAAAATCAAAATCGAGGTTTTGATTGATTATTATGAATGCGATTAAACTACATGTCTTGACAAAATTTAAAATTCCGCGAGCAAAAATTATGCTTTTATAAAAAAAAACAAAGGGACGTAACTACAACTGTGTTTACTTGATAAATACAAAACGGAGTAGTCACATTTTTTTTTCTAAAAAATTTTAGCAAATGGGTGTATTTGAGTTTAAAGAATTTCATGGACGACTTAGCAATGCATGTTTTTCCTACCTACATGTTTATAATTTTAATTTTAGGAGGTTTTTTGTTTCTACTGTAAAATTTTTTTTTTTGTTATGCCTTTTTGCATCTTAGCTAACGATATACATATGTATGTGTGCATTAGGGGCTTTATACATTTTTTTGGCTATTATCTCTAGTAGTGGATAGTATGTATAAAAAATGACTTTTAAATTTTTCATGGTAATTAATGTTTTTTTTTCGTATTTTGACGATGGCTCTAAGTAAGAGCTTAACTCGGCAACACCTGGACCCTGTTTCTCAAACCTACAAGTAAAAAATGCAACAATTTTTGCTTCAAACATATTTTACTTGCATATTTGTAACTTGTGGTTTTGAGAAACAGGGCACTGTGGGTTTACCGCGTATTTCGATTCAAAAGAAATCGTTTACGGATTCGAACAATTTGAACTGTGTATTACGATTTTCGTAATATTAGTTTCGAATAAACGGACGTTTTTTATACTTTATTGAAAAAAATCCCTGCTAGAACAACAATAATTTAACATACATACGTTTTTATGAATGATAACATTGATAACAATAATATTTTTAATAACTTTCTAAATGTAACAAATGTTAAGCTTTAGGCAAAAACTGTTTTCTTATTGGACTAGACAAAAAACCTTCAATTTGTTTGCTTACCCACAGGTTACAAACTTAGTCCAAATATTAAAAAACTTGAAAAAACATAGTAGAGAATAAAATTAGTCGCCCTTATTTATCGTTTGTGTTTGGTTATTGTTTTTTTTAAGTAAATATCTTCTATCAGGTTGGGATTTTAACTCTAACTCTAAGGAGTCTAGAAGCCAACCAAATTCTTCATTTCGAGTGGCAGAAAATAAAATTGTTCCACGGTCTTTGGAGCCCTTAATTGAAACTTCAAAATGGGCGATTTGTCCATCACAGCTATTCTGGGGATCACTAATGTCAAAACCCATATCCTTAATGGGTTCACCTAATAAGCTAATAGCACCTGAAATAACATATTATGTACTTGAGAATTTAATATTTATTTATAAACATTTTTTCTTGCCTTTGTGTTGCCTTAAAGTTTGAAAGGCTGCTCGAAAATAGTCAGCGTTACGTATTCGTTCCTCAATTTTCCAGCGCATATACATGACACTTGATATGCCCGCTACACCAACGTATATAGCAGCCTTTACCAAAGTGTTATTAGAAGGAAAGCCCATTTTTGTTATAAATTTAATTTAAAAGTTATGTTTTTAAAATCCCAAGAATTATTTCACCGGTTTATTTTTTTTCTTCTAACCTCAACGAAAAATAAAAGCATTAAGCAGCTGTTTGATGTTTGTTTTGTTTTTGTATCGAACAGAAAAAAAATCAAATATTTCAGCCAAGTTATATTTATAACAGGTAGTCTCGGAAAGCCAGATGTTTATTTTTTATTTGCTTGTTTTGCGATACGAACTGTCAAATGTTGTATAGTAAACAAGTAAACAACCCTACAAGAAGACTACCGGTCATTTTACTAGTTATATGTCCGGTAGTGTTGACCAATATAGTGTTATAGTAATAGTAATTTTTTTAGTGTTGGTTATGCATTTCTTGTAGGGAAGTTTTATGTCTTTATCTCTTTATCTCTTTTCAAGGCGAATTCAAACAGGTAAACTCATCTCTACAACTACAAAAAGCCCCATGTATTTTGTTTATATGTTGGCTGTCAAAATTTTTTTATTGCAAATTAAAATTATCACTTTTTTATAAAAGAAATTTATAAATTCACTTCAATCATTCGCAGTTTTGAAATTTTTTTATTATAAAAATAATATTTTTAACACTTTTCATTCAACTTCTTCTCAAAACAAAATCATATTTTGACGTTTGACCATATTTTTTAATTCGCCGTGGAAACAGCTGATGAACGGCTGACGAGATGAGTTTACCTGTTTGAATTCGCCTTGTCTCTTTTGTCTCTTATCAGCCCCTTTGCTTTTTGACAGTTTGTATCGCATAACAACAATAAAAAGCCCTGTTATTTGTTTTATTGTACAATTGTTGTAATCTCGCGGCTACCTGTTATAAATATTCCTTGATTTCAGCTGTTCCAAGGCGAATTCAAACAGGTAAACTCATCTCGTCAGCCGTTCATCAGCTGTTTCCACGGCGAATTAAAAAATATGGTCAAACGTCAAAATATGATTTTGTTTTGAGAAGAAGTTGAATGAAAAGTGTTAAAAATATTATTTTTATAAAAAAAAAATTTCAAAACTGCGAATGATTGAAGTGAATTTATTAATTTCTTTTATAAAAAAGTGATAATTTTAATTTGCAATAAAAAAATTTTGACAACCAACCAGAAAATTGTATAAACAAAATACATGGGGCTTTTTGTAGTTGTAGAGATGAGTTTACCTGTTTGAATTCGCCTTGAGCTGTTCGAGTCTCGAAATATGACATTTTATTGAATTTAAGGTTAATTTGTATATATAATTGTAAAAGTGGATTTGCTGTTTAAAAATTAGTTAATAATTTAGAGTATTTTTTTTAAACAAATTATTTAAATATGAACTTAATGCAAACCTTAAATTTTGCTTTGCATTTAGTAAAACAAAAATGTTTACAACCCTCTTTGATTACTCGCTGCTATGCGGCTGGTAGGTTTTGCAATTTGTTGCGATCTCGAAGTGAATTAAATAAGACTATTCTTTCAGCTCCCGTTGCGAAAAAACTTAAGAAATTAGGTAAATTGGGTCCTATTATGGAAAAGAAAGAAATCCCTGTTGAAACAGATACCAACAAATTGGTGAATTATGTCTGCGGGAGTAATATAATGAAAACTGGTGAAGATATAAAGGTAAATAAATATGAAAGACATTCTGTATTTAGGACCATGTTAATTTTAAGAGTAATGACAGCAGTACTCTCACAGCACTGCGTCAAAATAAATCATAACTAAACAATTGATCTGACAAATTCAAAAATTAAGTTTTCCATAGAAAATTTGGAACAAGTCCAGTTTACCTACGCAGCTCCAAATAAAAAAAAAGTAGGTACATAGGGTAATAGAAAATCGAAAAATAAGAAGAAAAAATAAATGGCAAAATTCTCGGATACGCATAGTTTCCGAGCTATGGACCTCTGAAGTTTTCATATAAATTTGCGATTTCCCTCTACATTTCTGAACGTATATGGCCAATATTGGTATTATTTGAAAGCATTTGAACAGATCTTTCTGGAAATGCAAAATTTATTTAAAACTTTTTAACTCTTTAGCTCATGATACAGTTTTTACAAAATTGATATCAAAATGTTACAGAAGTGCACTAGGTAATAAAAATGTAATCAAATAAACCCCAGCTTCTCTAAATAAAACTTCTATGCATAGACGGCCTTCGGCCGGGCTCAAGGATTTTATCCTCTATGGTATAAAAAACACCGGCTTCGCTAAATAAAGCCTCTCCGGATAGCCGCCCTTCGGCCGGGCGCATGGATCTTCTCCTCTATGGTATAATAAACACCGGCTTCGCTAAATAAAGCTTATCCGCATAGCCGGCTCCTTAATCCTTAATGGATTAATAATTTATAAATAAAATTTTTATATCTAGAAAAATTTATTCAAAAGCTTTTACATGATACCAATATTGGCTATATATGTACTTTCAAAAATGTAGTGTGAAATCGCAAATTTATATGAAAACTTCATAGGTCCATAACTCGGAAACTATGCGTTTCCGAGAATTTTGTCATTTTATTTTTTCTTTTTATTTTTCAATTTTCTATAACCCTATGTACTTTTTTTATTTAGAGCTGCGTTGATAAACTGGACTTAAGCCGCAAATTTATATCAAAACCCGTTGCATGATACATATGTAGAACTGTTTTAATAGAAGCCGGAAATACAGAAATTTTAAAAAGGCAAATAGAAAAATTAATACACACGAAATTTGTAGGCGCAAAGCAAAAATTTGTAAATTTAATGCGGCACTTTTTAAACAAATCATTGTGAAAAATTTACAAAAAGGAGTCTCACATCGCAAGATCAGAAAAAATACAACACTTCAGTGAGATTTGAGTGTAACATAAAAAAAAAGAGTGTAGTTTGGATATCAAAAGCAACAAATCTGGTTTGGTCGCACAAAAAAAATTCCTCGAATCAAATCACTCAATTGTAATGGGTGTAGTCAATATAGCTATTGAGGTCCGGCAAATACTAAGCAAAGAGTAGAATTAAGACGTAAGCACCAAAATCATACGAAGTAGCTTAAGTTCTAGTAGATTAGTAGTTAGAATAAAGAGCGGCAACCCACATTTGAGCAAATATAAACGCTGAAAACGGCTAAAGTTTGCAAAAAAGTAAGAAAAATTCAGCTTTAAAAGCTCAGTGCGTGTAACATGCTTAGATCGGACAAAAATTATGAGATTAGGGCCAGACGGACGGCAGTAAACATGGCTGGATACAAGTGTTAGCGTAAAAGAGCGGAATAATTCCTAATACTAAAATGTCTCATAAATGACTTGAGAACCAGCTTCGATAACTGCGCTATTTCAGAAGAAAAATGTGTGTCAGATACTAAACAACCATCCTTGAACACCCGTGCATTCCAATATTAGCCATATTCGGCCAAGAACAACGACAGGGCGATATCTTTATGCAGGACAACGATCCCAAGCATTCTTCAAAAATAGCTAAACGTTTGTTTGAAGAAAATTAGAAATGCGTAAATAAATGGACCTCCTCAGTCGCCAGAGTTGTGCCCACTTGAGTACATTTGGTTCATTCCAAAACGCCAAATTTGTGCTCAGAGGAACCCACCTTACACCGTATATAAGCTTTGGGAGCGTGCCGTTAAAGCTTGGTAAAAAATTAAGCCGAAAATGCTGAAAACTTTGGTAAAAGTATGGAAAAAAGAATTAAGGCAGCTTAAAAGAGCCTATATAAAACTTTACAGTTGGGAATAACATTCATATTCTTAGCGAAAACTTGCTTTGGCTTAAAATTGTGTAGTGAAAATTAAATGTAGATGTCGAAATTAAAGCAACAGACAATTTTCTGTTAACCAGAATTTTAGCAATATTTTATTTGCTGAACATGTATTAAAATATGCTTAAAAAACGTGAAATATGTGTGCAAAAAAGGAGCAATAGCTAAAATATGCAAAATATCCACAAACAAACCGATACCAATATTCATAAAAAGCTCTAAAACGGACAAACATGTTGAATCTATTTTTAACAGAAAGATACAGAAACACGTTTGTGAGAAAAGCCATTTTTTGTTTCATTTTGCACTGTTTCTGTCCCGATTCACTGGTTTCATGCGGAAAATTTTACGATGCGAGAATTTGACAGTCTTTACAACACCAAAAAAAAAATTGCGGCACTTCTAAAAAATTTTATATTGGCTCTAGTCTTGTGCCAAATCGTTCATTTCAGTGACCGGTCATTTTCGTTCAATCATTCAAAGTGAACCCGTTCGTTCAGTTCGTTCTTTCCGTTCAATCGTTCGTTTTATGTACAAGAAGACAAAAACAACAGGCCAAATTGTTTTTGTACGGCAAAACATTCATTCACAACTGATTGAATACGGTAATGTGATAAAAGAAAGAAGTATAACATACTTGTGTGATGTTACACTCAAAATACTATGTAGGTAAATTCAAAGGAATATTAAGTTGAATATTTGAAAATTTGATTAGAAAACGGGTCATTTCATTTAAAATAAAGAAATTTTACAGCTATTTTTTTAATGTTAATTTTAAAACGGAGAAACGCTTTAAAAATAAATAAATTTTTCCGTTATTTTAAACTTAAATATAGTAACTACAAAAAATACATTCAAAGGTATTTTCACTTAATTTTAACTCGATTTGAATTATGTACATACTAAGACAAATTGGCGAAACATTTTTGTTGTTTTATTCACTATGTGCACATATATGTAGGTATGTAAATAATAAAATAATTTAAAATAAAGGCAGAATTAGTCTTTACTTTCTGTTTTTGTTCTGTTCCGTGCCGTTCTGTTTCGATATTGTAAAAGTTACTTTTTCTGTAGCAACTTATCAGCCATTTATGAGAAATTTATTAATTTTGCATTGTCCATTGTTTTATTTAAATAACATTAATGCACATAGATTTGAAAAAAATTAATTTTATGAATTCTTTTAATCAAAAAATAGTTTATTTTAATATAAAATTGTATTTTTTGTTATTTATTTTGCTGTCACTTACAATTACTTAACTAGTTTTTGATTTCAGCAAACTGAATCGCAACAAAACAGAAATACTTATCAATTTCATAGGGTTTTAAATAACAAAAACAAATCAGCTGATTCGTAACAGAACAGAACGTAAAGACTAACTGAGATTTAACTTTGCAGTTAAGTACCCATTTCAGTTTTATTTTAAGCATAACAAATAACTGAACATATTTATTTTTGGAACAACATGTAAGTTTATGAATTAGTTTATGTGCTGTTTTCACAACACAAGTGATTGAATGTGTAGTAAAATTTATATGAAAAGCACTAAGTTTTTTGAGAGTTTTTCATATAAATTACTCTACACGTTCAATCACTTGTGTTGTGAAAACAGCACATTAATTATAAAATAACAAAATTTTCACTAAGTTTTAACTTTACGGAAAATGATTTTAGTAAATTACGTTCAGTTACTGCAAAAATTTTTGAGTGTACCCAAGAATGGATAACAAACGCAAATCAAATTCGCATTTGTTTTTTCGTTTACCAAACAACGGATGGAAAAGAAACAAACTATTATAGTGCTTATGTTTTACCAGTATACTATACTTGTTTATTTTAACACATTGCCAGTGGCAATTTGCCACACTGCATAAAAAATTTAATAGTACAATCTGGGCTGCCATATGTACTGATTTCTCGCGAAACGTGGCGGTTTTAATACTTGTTTGGTGTTCTCATATTCTAAATGCTAATGTAACTTTATTTAAAGAGAAAGAATTACTTAAAAACTTTTACTGCCTGTTTTTAGAACTTATAATGTCATTAATCAATTTATATGATTTAAAAGCATGTTGCCTGTTTAGACACAATTTTTTTAAATATGAAAGCTTGTCGCGAGATTTAAGAACTTGTATTTACTTTGTTTGAGAAATTTAGTAGTTAAAATCAATCACATCAACGGTCAATTTCACCAAGTTCAGTTATAATTAACTATCACCTATAACTGTCAAAAACATATTGTTAACTGGAAGTTAAAGTAAAAGTTAGTTATAACTGAACTTGGTGAAATTGGCTGCAAGTTATTGAAATCTCGCAACAAGCTTTAAATCATATAAATTGTGTAACGACGTTATAAGGTGATAGTAAAAGTTTTGAAGTAAAATTTTCTTTTTTTTTTAGAGCATTTTAATAAAAGTTTTTTTTTTTTATATATTATTTAACTTTTAATTTAATTTGATACCCATATTGAAGGAGAGCATAAAAACTTAGTCCGTCATATTTGATTTAGATATTTAGGCACTTAATTTTTTGACTTATTCTCAGCAAGTCCTCCCATTTGATACCTACTCATATTGTAGGAATGCATTAAAAATAATAAGTCTGCCATCTTGGGTGTTTTACCAGGTTGGATTTAGTTTTTAAAATTCACAAGTAGTTTCTTAAAAACTATTTTTTTTATTTTAATAGTCTTAAGCGGCCCATACACTTGCAATATTATTGTTTAAGATATTCGCCATATTATTTCCATTTTGTCCTATTTTATGCAATAAGTTGCACAATGGTTTCATTCATTTAATACAAAGTTAGCATAGCCTATAGGAATAACATAGTGCAATAAAAATTAAGTCTTTTGATTGTTGCCAATATTGTGCATCTTCGAATATTACATACACATTGGCAATATAAGTGTACGGCACGTAAAATTTACCAATTTTATTGCAAGTGTATGAGTCGCTTTATTCAAAAACGAATGCTTAGGTAATGTATACATTAAAAGTGGGTTTTCCATACTAATTTCGTGCTCTAAAACTTGACTTAGCATTAATAAATAAAGCTGTCGAATATTGAAGTTGGTTATTTATTTAAAAATCTTATTTTAAAACTAAATGGAATATATATGTATAAAATTTTCTGCTCAAATAAAAAAATTTGCATTTGGCGGGTTTTATATTAAGAACAACTGGCAACGCTCATAAACATTGTAGAATAATTGTCAATAGCAGCCAGGGTTGTCGGATTTATTTTGATCTTTCTTCCCAAATTGATTGTTCAAGATCGCCAAAGCCATTTTTTGCGTTTTTAACAATATAAAATATGTATTTCAAACATTCATAAAAATATTTTGTATAAATCCTAAAAAATAAATGTCTTCCTAATTGCTAAAATTTGCTAAAAATGGGAAAAAGTCGCCATGATATATATTTTGTTTAATTAAAATAAAATGATTGGTTAACACAAAAAAGGTACAATAGTTTACAATAGTCTAATTAAAGCAGCAAAACATTTTTTAGGTTAGTGTTAAAGAATTATTGGATATATATCTAAAAAGATATACACGTCACCGACAAGGTAATTCTTACTGTTTGTTTTTTGGAAAATAATGTATACGATTCAGTTTATTCAACATATCGACCTCTTTGCGCGAAATTATCGTATATGCCAATTATTTTGAAATTTAGTTTTTGATGCAATCTTGTTCTACATTCAAAGAGACGTCACCTGGCAAAATATTGTAGGCGAGTTCCACTTCGTCTTATTTTATATTATCTTATCTAAGCACATGTATATATTCATTTTGATATTACAAGTGAAAGCAGAGAAAAGTAGAAAAATTGCTGTCCTGTAAAATTTGGTATTTGTAACATACGATAATTTCGGGCAAAGGGGTCGATATCGTGTGAAGCTACAAAAGTGCTATTTACATTTATATAATTTATAACTCGTATTAACGTGTCAAGAAGTTTATATTGCTCTCTATTTTGAAGGCGAGTTTTATTGGAGTTAATTATTAAAAAGAACTCTTTCAATAAAGTTACATAAAAAGTTATTTAAAATGGTATGTACCGGACGTATCCTTATAGCTATATGCTTTTTTCAAAAACTGATTTTAATTGGATGGAATACCATCATTGAAATAGCCTTTCCAAATAACAAATGGTAAATTTGTCTACGAGTCTCAAAACATATTCATGGCTTATACTATGTTCACACTTGGGTTCTTAAGCTCGTTTAAGCAACATATAGAATTCTCTGAACATGAACGTGTACAACCGGCCACGATTTCTGCTTAATGTTATATTTTTTTCCTTATGTAATTCATAAATTTTTACAATTTCATCATAATTTTGTTTAAAATAATCTTCTGATAACTTTAAAAAGTATTTTTATCCATTATTAATACTTAAAAGAAATATAAAATTGTTTGTTGGGTTTTTTCTCAACCATCTGTCATCTTAATCATCTCAAATGTAACAACATTTTGCTTAAATGCGTTAACAAACCCAAGTGTGAACATAGCATTATCAAATAGGCAACAAAATCGCCATATATTTTAAAAGCCGCCAAAAAAATCGCTATGTCGCCAAATTGAAAATTAGCTCCCAAGAAACGACAACCCTGATCGTGCTATGAAAATGTGTAACACCGAGTCTACAACTGACATGAAATGCTGTTAAAACATGATGTTAAGACTCCATGTTGAATTTTTAATATGTTAATGGTGGAGTATAGTACTCATGTTAATGTTAAGAAATTTCATTATTTTTTGATTGCCGTCGAAGCATATTCCAAACAATAGTGTGTGTGAAATGAAAAAAAGCAACAAAATGACTTCTGTCAAGCTTAAACGTCATTTTATGTTATAAAAGAGTTTTTAAAACACATGGCTTAACAGCCGTGTTAAAACATGAGAAAAACTCTAACATGATTAGTCTATACTTAACACTAACATCATGTTAGTGTTAATGTTAAGCATTTCATGTCTGTTGTAGACTACATGTAAAGCAATGTAGCAATGAGTAAATGAAAAAAGTATATTATACTGGCATCACATATTAGTATTGTTGTTTCTTTTCAACCAGTTGTCCGGTAACCAAGTGACCGACTGACTAAAAAGACCCAAGTTAACCATGCAAGTGAACGATTGAACGGAATTGAACGATGACACTGAACGGCCGTTCATCGTTCAACTGACTGATCCGTTCAATTGAACGAGTTCGTTCATGAACGACACAACTCTAATTGGCTCTAGATTCTAGACTATGTAGTATGTTGAATGCGAACATTGGTTTCGTCGGTGGCATATGTTTGCAATAAAATAAGATATCGATTATAAGATTTGAATTAAAGTGATTTTCGGAACAGGCCTGTATACCTTAACATTTTTAAAACAATAAAATATGCGTAAGTAAAAATTTTGAATAACGAAAAACGTTAATGGGTCAATTTCAAAAAAAAACGTACACCGAGTTTTTTTTTTGCTTATTTTTAAAGTTTTTTTCAATTCGCCTGTAAGAGTGGCAAATTTATGTAGAAATTGATGAAGAATCCGGTGGTACTTTTAGGCTCTCAAAAAAATCAATATTTTTTGATTTTTTTTAGGTTTTCTATGATTTCGATCTTGAGCGTCACACACCAAATATGATTAAGAATTCGCTAAAAATGCAAAAATATTTGAAATTCAAGTTTACTACGATGTTCTTTTGTTTCTCAAGATTGACTTTTGTGAAAATCACCTTTTTGATTATAAACACAAAATAACGATTCACTTTGATTTTTAATTTTTTTTAAAAGTGACTAGTTATTTTAAAATTTTAAGATGAAAATATGTAAATTTTTGTTGAAAAAAGACTTGAACTTAGAGGTTACTTGCAAAGTAATAGGCTTGTAACAATGTATTTAAAAAAAACTGCAATTATAAGCGTTTTAAGGGAAAAAATCTAAGTGTGACGCTCAAGATATTTTGTGACGATCAAGAGATTTTGTTGCACGTAAACAAGAAATAATGCCTAATTTAAAGTTTAACGAAAAAAAGTTTATTCTTTTACAAAAATTAAATAGAAACAAAACAAAAATTCTTCAAAATCGAATGCGCAAAATGTCTTTCGTCTGTAGTTCCATAA
The DNA here is from genome assembly GCA_949318255.1 of Pollenia labialis. Lineage (NCBI taxonomy): Eukaryota > Metazoa > Arthropoda > Insecta > Diptera > Polleniidae > Pollenia > Pollenia labialis. The sequence continues at coordinate 34,725,096 of OX439143.1, read as the reverse complement.
CGATCGTTTCATAATAGAGCCTTCGCAGCCTTACTGTTAGACAGACAAATTGTAATTAATATGATAATAATGGTATCAACGAATAAATCCCAATATTTTAGAATAAATAACAAATTTAATTTCCTCATTATGCATTAAAATATGGGAACAATTATACCATTTCCATTAAATATCTTTAGTTCAGCTTTACATATAACTATACATATAACTATACATATAATATACATATAACTTTGTCATACCGTTTATAATTTCTACAATATTGACCCTAAACCCTATAAAGTATATGTATTCTGGGTCCTTATAAAAACCGAAGTTAAAAACCGGTTGTCCGTCCGTCTGTCTGTTGAAATGAATTTTTCCGAAGCCCCCAGAAATGATGGGGGCTTGGTTGGTCTATATTTCTGTCAGGTATTCTAATTTTAATTTTGCTATTGAAATTCAGCCAGATCGGTCCAAAAATGGCTGAGATATGAGCAAAAAACATCTAACCTCTCTTGTTGTTGTATTTTTATTACTTTTTTTCTGTATATCTGGAGAACAGCAAGAGCCAAAGTTTACAAATTAGGTATACACATTTAGGTTATCTATACACAGCATCCCACAAAATGTACCCATTTTCGGGAACCATAAATCTTCCCGATTCCAAGTGTTATCATCAAAGTAAATGGAAAATTTGTTCCTTAACACGTCGCACACTGGGGATTTCGCGGAAAAAAGTCAAATTGTCAACATAGTCTTCAAGCAATATGCAGTGATATGTTGCAATTTTAGACTAAATGGTACAATCAAATCAAACAGATTTACTCCGATCTGACTGCCAGTTTTTTTTTATATCCGTCTCAAACTCAGAACTTGTGTGTTTTACCGAACCAACTTAATTTTAACCTAAGAATTTAAATACGAATATTATTTTACTATGTGAGCTAACGTTTTTCTTTTTTTTCTATTTAAAGTAGTATATTTCAGTATACTAAAATTGAAAAAAAAAATCTGCAGAGACTTAAGTTTTTTTTTTTTTTTGTATTTTTATGGACATATAACAAAAATCCCATTTTTCTCCAAACATTTGGACCTGGAATTTTTTCTTTACTTTTCCTCAGTTTGAAATCACACCGAATACATTGTCTTATATCTGTTTTAACATTATTAATCAATTTCAAGTGCCACCAGGTGCCACCTCTCAAGTTTTTGCATTACACAGTACAACATTTTTCAGCTGATTGATTCGGGACTCAATTCTGATAAGGCTCTTTTGTTTAACATAACTCGAGAACCACTAGTCGGATTTTGCTGAAAAAAATTTAGAAAAATCAAGAATTACAATTACTTTCATCTGTTTATATAACATTTTGCTACATAAGCAACAGTTTCGCAGTTATAAATAAATGTATGAAGAAAAAAAATATTTTTTGCCCAAAAAATTTAAATTTTTTATTTTTAATTCATAAAAAATCCAAAACAGTAAAAAAAAGTTTCAAGTAAAGTCGCATAACCTATGAAAAAAATGAGACATAAATCATGAAAATCGATGAACGCGTTTCGCTTTTATTCACAATTAAGTGAAGGTATGCATTTCAAAAATTTGCTCGAGATATGCACAAAATTCTTTGCAAAAACATTTATGACTTTTTTTATGATTCTCAGAATTAAAAAAAAAGCAATAAACAAAAGGTTATTTGATTTTTATGATTGCGGTAGCAAAGTAATAAGCGGTAATAAATGTGCGTGGAAAATTGAAAGGAAAAAAGGTAAGTGCACTTTTTTAATTATTTGGGTTTTTTTCGTTGGCTACCACATTTATGAGTGGTCATGTTTTAGAACGTTTCGAAAAATTTTAAACGCACACGAAACAGGTATATAGACTCCCTTAAAAGATGCGCGAATTCATAAGTACCTTTCAGTAAAATGTTGAAACTTACGTAGTATTTATGGGTGTTCACTGATCGATTTTTGTCATTCAACAAGTGCTGGCGAACGCGAAATTATTTAATTATAACTGAAACTAAGGACCAAGAGTTTTACGGCAATGGAAAGTTTTTCTATTTCTCATGGGGTTTTATGCTCGAAGCTTCTGGAATTTGACAAAGACAGAACAAAATTAAAACAGTTTTTGCAACAATTGCACGTTGGCTTAAACGATACTAGAGCATGTGAAATTTTGGATACAATATATAAAAACTTTTACTATAACTTCAAACAAAGATGGCAGGATTCTAACCGTACGAAGTCGCGATTTGAAAAAAAAAATGCAAATTGGCTTGAAGGCACATTTACAATTAAGTTTACTGAGGCTGAATGTTCTACCAGTTCTGCACTTGGTCGGCCACGCAAATCGTTTGAGGAGTGCTGTGATCGCGCCAAACGATACAAAAGGGATGAAGTACGTTCTATGTTTCCTTAAGAAGTAATTGATTTTTCATCTAGTATTTCAAAAACCAACCACAAAATTTGTACATTAAAAACTTTGGGGATGTTTACAAAGCTTGAACTTACAAAAGAAAAATACGAGTATCTAATGCATTGGTTACAAAATGAAGGATATAACATACTCGTACCATACAAACAACTCACGAAAGAAAAAACTAACAGTTATCCTCTAGAAATTTCTATCACTGAAAGTTCAGGCAGTGTACCTCTGCAAAATCTGTTGGATCATACTGCTAAAAGAGTCCTAGAGACCAAATCATGGTAACATCAGATCCCATGATCTCACACTTGACTCCTTCATTTAGCCAGAAAAAGCATAGTGATATAAGCGACGAAGTTAAGGCTCTTTTAGAATAATAAATTAAAAAGTAGATTTAAAATAAATAATAAATTAAAAATTAAAAAAATCATTTAAATTTTTTGTTAGTTAGGGCTTTTTACATTGTAGGTAACGATATACATTTGTCTAGCTTTCTTTATTTTGATTACTTTTGTATATAACTATATAAATAAAACTAAGTTTGTGATGAAATTAAAAATAGATTTAAAATAAATAATGAATTAAAAAAATCATTTACATTTTTTTTGTTAGTTAGGGCTTTTTACATTGTAGGTAACGATATATATTTCTCTAACTTTCTTTATTTTGATTACTTTTGTGTATTACTATATAAATAAAACTAAATTTGTAATGAAATCATTATATTTTTTGAAAAATATACTTTTTTCCTCACCTCCATACAAAAATCCCCAGTGTGCGTCGGTATATAAATCTTTCAAATCTGTTAAAGAAATGAGCAAGTGAAGAGTAAAATACTCATAAAATATGCCAAAAAACATCAAAATTTTTATAAAAACCTAAATTTTAGGGCTGTCATGTGACCTACGGATACGGCTTGTATATCAGAATCAGATCAGAAATCTTTAATAGAAAATATTTTCTGAAAAATCGGTTCAGATACTAAATGTGATGACCAAAATATATATATTTTTTTAAATACCCATTTTCGGGAACCATATATCTTCCCGAGTCGAAATTTATTCTTAAAGATGTCGGTATAAAAATCTGTCAAATCGGTTACAAAATGGCCGAGTTATGACCAAATGCTATATTATATAAATATGCATGTATATATACACATATTCAGATATATGTATATAAACTTCTGTTCTTTTTAAACCATGGTGAAGGGTATATAAGATTCGGCATAGCCGAATATAGCACTCTTACTTATTTCAATGTCAATCTGTGTTTGACTGATTTAAAACCAACAGCGAATTTGTGTGGCTGAACAGGTTTGATTGTATTAACGTAAATGAATGCACTAAATGTTGGTAAGTAAGAATTTGTGTTCTTTGTTGTGTAATAAATTTAATACAAAGAACTCGTTTATAAACCTCAAGCTCAAAGCATAATTTTGTTCTGGCGGGTCCATGATCACTCATGGGTCTTAAACAGGGTACACTCTTGAAAATTTTTCTATAAGTACATACTGTATATTCTTACTTCTTTTGTATTTAACCCAATTAATAAAGTAAGTATTAATTCTGAATTAATGTCTTTCAGATAAAATCCGACTCTGAATATCCAGATTGGTTATGGACTTTAAACGTTGATCGTATTATACCTCTAGAAGAAATGGATCCAAATACAAAACAGTACTGGAGACGTTTAAGAAAAACGGCTTTAAAACGTAATAATCAGTTAGCTAAAATTAAGAAATTTTAAATTGTATTGCAATTCAAATATCGTTAAATAAAAATAATTTGTTAAAGAACGACTATAGTTAATGCTAAAAATTCTTTAACTACATAATTTTTATTACAATTAAAGCTTTTTGTGGTTAGTAGATAACTTTTTTCAATCTAAAAATAAATAAATTTAATATTGGGGTTTTGAGCTAAAAGTTGATTAAATGTTTACTAAATTATTGAAATTTGTTATTTTTAAAATGTGGTTTTATTCAGTTTGTTATTTCTTGTTTAGTCAATACTGAAACTCATTTGATAAAGTCGCAATTTTTTTCGCATTATAAATAAAATGTTTTTAAAAATTGTAATAGCTATTGTAATGTGTAATATAGGCTTACAAAATATTGTAATGGCTAATAAAGGAAGTATGATTACATTTTTTATGTTAACTTTAAAATTATTAAAAACAAAAACTGTATGAAATGTTTGGGCTTAAATCGTGTTTCATTATATTACTAAACAATTTTGTCAGATAAAAACTAAAGGGTAAGCGGTTATGTTAGACAGTTTTTATAAATGTTGATGCACAGCTATAAAGTGAATGCATTATTTAAAAATTAAAATAAAAAAAATTACATTCAACATTTTATTTTTTTATTTTTTTGAATTTATTCTATGAGCTAAATTTCAGTTATGTATTTTATAAAGCTTTTTTGCAATAGTCCTATTCCTCTAATTTTTAGGAATGACTTTATACACTACCAGACTATTATATTGTAAATTCGAAAAAATAAAAAAATAAAAAATTTTGAACATAATAAATTAACCTATGAAAGGAAATAATTTCCAGTTTCTATTTGTTAAAAAAAATTACCTTAATATTTCGGCCAAATTACGGCATTAGATATCGTTCGAGATTACAATACAATTTAAATGGGAAATTCGATCGTTGACGACTACCGTAATAAGGTCAATTACTTCCTTTAATCACATATGTGTATGTAATATCATCACCTTAAATGCAAACGGTCGTATCTAAATTTCTTAAACAAAGTTGCCATTTTTTTCGCAGGAATATAAATTTGCGTGAACATGTAGTTTAATAAAACGAACAAAAAACAATCAAAACCTCGAAATTCGAATTTTTGTGTAGATACGTCCGTTTGCATTTAAGGTGACGACATACATACATATATACGGACTGAATTTCGTTAAAAATTAAATTGATTAAAGGAAGTAATTGACCTTACCCTACGTTTCCACATCAAAGTAATAACTTGCAGGTAGTGTATACGTATTATCAACGAAAAATCAAAGAAACAACCGATTGGCTGAATGTAAAAAAATTGTGTGAATGTTAGTGAAAAAGTGTGAGTGTATTGAGTTTTTCGAACTTGCACTTGCATGTGGAAACGGGGGTTTATTACGACAGTCCTCAATGATCGAAACTCCCATTTAAGTTGTATTGTAATTGCGATCGATATCGAATGCCGTAATTTGGCAATCAGATCAGTGATGTGAAAAGTAATAGAGAAACGAAATAATATGGACACCAAACGTTAAAATTCAAAAGGGCATTTTATATCAGTGTCATTATCGAAAAATAGCTTTTTATGTCGAATATTGTTGTATCCTTAGTTTTGTTGAAGTTTTGTTCGAGGAGTTTCTTGCAATAAGTATGTACATTATCGTATTAGTAACAACTTCAATAGAGAATAACAGTAAATATTTTTATAATTTATTATTTTGTATAAAAGTACAAAATTACAACTTTTCTACTTTTGCGCGTTTGGAAAACTGAAAATTTTGTTTTCTGGCAACTAAAGTAACCTAATCGTGCCATCAAAAATCTTATACATATGTACATATTAAGTTAAGATTACCTTTCGCAAGAACGATATTTCATAAAAAAATAACTAACACATAAGACAATTGAAAAAACAAGTTAGAAATTATAGTCGGTAAAGCCCATATCATACCCATACCACAGTATTTAAAAACACATTTTCGAGAGTGCACCCTATTCGGGACCCATGGAGAATCATGCTTATGTGTCTATATAAATATGGATCTATTTATTTATTTTATGCTTAATAGTAGCAGAAATTGGCCCCTATCTCCCCTCGTAGTCCTATTTTTTAAAAAATGCATAGCTTAAGTGTCCATATAAATATGGATCTGTCTATGTTTTAAATTTTATTAAAATCTGTTGAATAATTAGTATTGTGGTTACTTTGTTGAACTGCTTACGGGTTTTAATCCAAATTTTAATATTTTAATTAGGCTTAAGTTCATCAAATTTAATTTTCATTAAATTATTTTTATGAAGAAAGAAATTTTACAACATGAAATTAATTAAAATTAATTGATAATTTTTCATTCTTGACTGACCTGAGGCTCGAACCCAGGCGTTTTTTACGGACAGGTTACCCTTACATGTTTCAATCGCAACCACTCGATATCCTCAGAGGGATTTGCCGTTAAACACTCGCAGCCATCGACGACTGCTGGCAGTCAATAGTCAAACACCAATCCTTAAACCAAATTGTATTTAACCTTTGGTAGATCGAAAGGCAGAAATTTCCCCCTGTCTCCCCTCGTGATCCTTCGATTCGGCTTGATCCTTGTGCCAAAATTGCCAACTGTTCTTTGCGCACAAGGTTACATGGACAGCCAGCCAGCCATCCCGACGGACATCGTTAGATCGACTCAGAAAGTGATTCTGAGTTGATCGGTATACTTTAAGGTGTTACACACATCAGGGGGGCTACTCTCTATTGCGATGCGAAAGAAAATAGTAGCAAATCTATCGATTGGTACTCTTTAATGCGTTTGCGTACTTGTATTTCGCATCTATTAACTTTTTTTTCGCAAATCATCACTATTTATTTTATTTAAATTTTCCAATTTCAAATATTTTCACATATTTTAGCATTTCATTACTGGCAATCTGCGCCATCTTTCATTTTTGTTGGCAGTATTGCTCGATTTTTAAAACATTTTGCGAAAGTGATAGAGAGTACTAAGTTGGCATTTAGCTTTCGCATCAAAATTGCTTTCGCATCGCAATAGAGAGTAGCCCCCCAGGACTAATGCATAATACTGTATATTTAGCTCATGTTACACAAGTTATCTTCAGTCATGTTCTGGAAATTGATTTCAAATGAAATTCAAATCGAACAAATTTTGAAAACTATTCTGTATTTAAAGTACAAAAAATAGTTCCTTTTATATATGAACCTCATATTTTGAGGACCACTTAAATTTACCAGAACTAATTTTAAAATCAGGAAAAAACTATAACCAAAAATCTTCATATATTTTAATTTTACGTGATTTTGATTTCCAGCACATGTCCGACTATTCTATGATGGTTTAGATTAATGTATTTTTTATGAACGCATATAAGATGTTTTGTTCAATGCATTATTTTTTCAAAGACTCAAGCTAAAAAGTATAGTAATACCCCTGACAGACTACAATTCATACTGAACACAGCTCAAAAGCCACATTTTACAAGATTTTTAAGCGATTCACTTGGAAAAAAGATTTCTCCAAACGGATAAATATCATTTTAGTGTACATTCTGTAAAGCAACTCCCAATGAAATAACTTAATTTTGTCTTTTATCGACTTAAGCTACGGTTCAATATGTCCACAGATAAAATATATCTGTAATAATACATATGTACATTGGTACATATATGTATATTGCAGTGTAGATACATACTCATTGGTGTAGAAAGGTCATTCTGTTCGCCGGGTGTCAAATAAGAACATACCAAGACGAAAATGGACCGAAATTATTAGACAACAGGACACCTCTCCTACACTATATTTTAAAACATTGTGGGTTGTGGAAAAATCAGTACAAAATTTAACATAGTGAATAACGATTCATACAGATTTCGTTCCTACAAACATATATATGTTTATTTATTCAAAATGTATGTAATAAAAGCCTTTAAAGGTCTTAAAAATTCAATTACAGTACACTATTTACATACACTATGTAAATAGTGTCCGACTTGAATAATAGTTTTGGTATCAAAGCGATTACCTTGGATACAAATTTTAAGTTTTATCTTTAATTTGAACCTCACCATTTTTTATTTCTTCTTTTAAATTATTATTTAGAAAAAGTTGTTTGTTATCATGGCAGTTGGTCAACGAATCGAAAATCCTTAGGTAAATTTGATATAGCCTCTAAAATGGATCCTTCTCTTTGTACTCATCTCATTTATGCCTTCTATGGTATCAAAATTACTGGAGAATTGAAAATAAGAGACCCTAAACTCGATTTAGAAGAAAATAATGGGCGAGGAAATCTAAAAAAATTTAATGATATAAAGTTAAAAAACCCAGCTTTGAAAACCTTACTTTCTGTTGGTGGCTGGAACGAAGGATCAACAAATTTTTCCATAGTTGCAGCAGATCCTCTTAAGAGAGAGAAATTTATGTACTCAGTAATAGATTTTTTGCAAAGACATAATTTTGATGGTCTCGATATAGATTGGGAATATCCGAATCAACGTCATGCGTTACAGAATAATGATCGTGACAATTTTGTAGAATGGTTAAGGGAGCTTAAGGAGGGGTGGGTTTACTGAAATTAATAATAAATATTGTGTTATATAAATAATGTTTGTTTTTTAGATTTAAACCGCATGGTTTGCTTCTAACGGCCGCTGTTACTGCTGTTGGATATGGGGCAGAAAAATCGTATAATATTACTGAAATTATTAAATATTTAGACTTCATTAATGTCATGTCTTACGCTCTGAATGGTGTTTGGAGTTCGGGAGTTGCCATGAACGCACCTTTATATGCAGGACCTTCAGATCTAACGGATCGAGCAAAACAGCGCAATTTTGATGCTATAGTCAAGTATTGGATACAGCAAGGTAAAAAGAAAAAACACTGTGTCCAAAATTGTTTTTTAATTTGGCACCAGTTATCAGAAAATGTATTCAGTGAAAGTAAAAACCTTTTTAACTTACTACCGCATTAAATTACAGACAACTAAATTATATGTTTTAATATCTTCCTGTAGGAGCCCCTCGTGATAAAATCGTTATGGGGGTACCTTTCTATGGCCGATCGTATATTTTAAAAAATCCCAATAATCATACCATCGGGTCACAACACATTGGAAAGGGCATAAGTGGTCCATATACTATGCAACCCGGCATACTTGGCTACAATGAGTTGTGTGAAAAATTTCTAATGGAAAAATCTTTCTGGCATCTGGAATGGGAATCAACTCAAATGGTACCTTATGCCTATTATGGCCAGCAGTGGATTAGTTACGACGATAAAAGAAGTATTGCGTTAAAAGTTGATTATGTGAACAGGGAAAATTTGGGAGGCATAATGATATGGACTATAGAGTTGGATGATTTCCGTGGTGAATGTGGTGAACAGCGTTTTCCATTGTTAACAATAATAAATGAAGGTCTTTTTGGCGCCAAAACTAAAAATTTTACAATTTCGGAGTTAACATTTTAAATATGTTACTAAAAAAGTCTAAAAAATAAAATGAAAAATAATTTAAAAGAATATATGTAAATACATATTAAGGTTTAGCAATTATTTACTATGAAAGAGCGAACAATATTGACTACTACTGAAAAAAACACTTCACAGGTAAGAAACCCGTTTTTTATAGCAGTTGGTTCTATTTGTACAATAAAAAATGTTAAATCTAAGCAGCATATGTATTATTTCCGAAAGAATAATAATGCATTAATTGGAATCGAGAAGGTAATTTTATCAGACAAAATATATTGGAATTGATTACCACGTATTGTCTCACATTTGCAGAACAAGGAATGCATTGTTTCTTTTCGTGACTATTATTCGTGTTTTTATGAATGAATGAATGAATTCAAATATTATACAAGATGTGTATTACATTCTCGATTCCTATTGATTGCATTTTGCCGCTAGGATGGTTCTATTTTGCACTTAAAGTTTTCACATACTTACATAATTGGTTCTATCTGAAAAATAATATGGGCTCTCTAGGCTAACAAGGTTCTATCAGTCAGTTAGAACCTTGTTAAATGAATCTAGACTATTTTAGACATATTTTATCGGATTCCGTAATGAAAAAGCCATACACTGGAAGGTAATTCGTATTAGGTTATCTTAAATGAGTAATTCCATGTCAAATCGATCAAGAGTGTGACCCGACCCCTTTTAGATTTGAATAAAATTTGGTGAGAAGGTACCTTTTATCCTATTAGGAACATATATGAACGAAAAATTTGTTGCCCTTTTCCCCACTTCCTAGGGGGGCTCCAAAACAAATATGGAGTTTTATAAAATTCTTAAATTAATTAAAATTTTTCGTCTTTTGTGAAAAAAATCAAAAGTTGTTAACAGATTTTAATTATTTATGGCTCTAATGGCTGGCTGCATTTTCCAAATTTTTGTGAACTTTTAACAAACAAAAATTTCGAAATGTTGCTAAAAAATGATTTTTTTTACCAAAATTACTGCGCATATTAGAAAAAAAATTAACTTTACTTAAAAGAAATTTTATTGTGCAATTTAGGTTTTTTTTAGTAATTTCAATAAACTAAATCGTTTTTGAGTTACGCGAATATTTATGTTGTGCAACCTCCTCCATTTTCGAAATAACGGTTTATCTCGAAATCAAGTGCTAACCTAAAAAACGATTAGCACCACTGGATTCGGCGTGCCCGAAGACTGTTAAAACGCCAGGTGACCAGCTTGTCTGTTTTTTTCCAACTAGCACAGTGTACTTATTTTAAGATTATTTTTAAAAGGTTGCGGTAGAAATAAATCACATCTTAAAAAAGGAAAAAAAAACCTCCTTAAAAGTTGCAGGATTTTTAAGGAACAGCATCTGGTATTATATAAAAAGAAATCAGCCAAAAAAAAATAAGTTTTTGACTTAGTCCATTTTTAAAATTTAATATTCTCTTGAACAAGACTTAAAAATCATCTTCGTATGTAAAGGATAAAAGGAACCTTTTCACCAAATTTAATTCAAATCGATAGGGGCCGGGTCACTCTTGGTCGATTTGACATGGAATTACCCAAACGTTATAACGATTATTTTAATTCCAAACAAATATTTTTTATATCTACATATATGCGATATGCGAAATCTGTTTCCTAAGGTTATGTAGGGTGTTTTTCCCGAAGGCTTATTATTCAACTATACCAAACCCTAATCCTAAAACAATATTTATATGGGAATAGCATAAAGAAATTTTCAATTGAATATTAATCTTTCGTTTGAAGAATATTTATGCCAAGTTTCATCTTGATAGGTTATATTGCGATTGCAAGAGATGTACGGATGAAAACAGCAATATCGTTCAAGAACTATTGCCAATTCGTCATTTATACCAGTGCTTTTTATTCTTAGTTCGTTTTTATTCTAAGTAGCTATATTTAATGCGTTTTGTCCGAATACATAATACATACAAAGGTGATGTTGACTGTGAACCACACCTAAACGTAGTTTTTTTCTGCATTTCATTTAACATTTCTCAATTTTAGACTAACTCAACTTGAACCATGGAAAGATACACAGTCGAGCAACGCGTTAAAGTTATTCAGGCTTAAAGCTTAACCACAATGTGCTTAAGTTGGCTTAAGCAAATGTGCGAATACATGTTAATTATATGAGGCAAGCCATATTGAACTTAAGGAAACTTTTTGCTTTGTTTAATGAGATTGTCATTTGCTTAAGCAAGGTGCGAATCTAATCGCACACTCCGTACGAAATCAAATGTTTTTTAACCCTTCACCGAAGGTAAAAGGGTATATATAAGTTTGTCATTCCGTTTGTAATTTCTACAATATTGATCCTACACCCTATAAAGTATATATGTATATTCTTGGTTCTTATGAAAAGTGAAGTTCAAAACCGCATTTCATTTCAATGATATTCAAACAACGTTCGTTTATGGTTCAGTCGTCTAGGGGGTTGAGTTTAGAAACTGTGAGTCCTCTAATTCAAATCTTGGTTTTTAAAAGAGAATTTTTTTTTTAATTTTTATGTTCTAAAAACGATTTAAAAAAAATATTTACCAGTTTTATGTCCGTTTTCACAACTTACCGATACCTAAAAGAAGACTTTAAATGACCTTATAAAAAGTGTTCCATTATTAAAATTTTACTTTAACCTACAGTGAGCGATAAAGTAAATTAAGGTTCATCCAACCTGGTAGGTTAAAGTAAAGTTGTAATAATGGCACACTTTTTATGTGGCCGATGACATCCTTCCTTTAGCTATCGGTAAGTTGTGAAAACGGGCCTTAGATTTTTAAATTTAATTTATAATGAAGTTTTTAGAATTGTGAATATGTATGTATATGTAAAAATTATTTAGTTTTTGTCTAGTTGCTCTGTATTCTGCTCGCACAATGGTGAAGGGTATATAAGATTAGGCACAGCCGAATATAGCACTCTTACTTGTTTGTTTTGTTTTTGTTTTTTTAAATACATTTGAGAGACTTTTTGCTAATTTTTGACAGCAGATTAAGCAAGGCTATGCAAGGTAGATATTGATAGATTTTTCTTAAAAACACAATTTTTTGGCGTTAGACAAAAGGTATTAAGTCAAAAAAGAAAAAAAATGCATTTTTGGCTTTTAACTGGGCTCAACTTAATATCTTGTTCTCTTCCATTTGGTATCAATAACATAAGTCTAGCACAACTGCTTCCAATCGTAATCATTTGATCTTTAAAAAATAAGTCGATTTAATAATTTTAACATCACGAAAAACTACAAATTATGACTTAAGACCTTTTTACCTAACTTCAGAAAATGTCTCTAATTTTATGTTTTTTCAGGTGCGCCTCCAAGGAAACTTGTTATGGCCATACCTTTTTATGACCGCTCCTTTACCCTTAACGATCCTAATAGCTATGAGGTTGGAGCACCGCATATTGGTCCCGGTAAAGCAGGCAAATACACCAAACAAACTGGTATTCTCGGTTATAATGAATATTGTGAAAACTCCAAATGGAGAGAAAATATTGGCACTTTGAATGGGATTTCTTACAAAAAGTTCCTTTTGTTCACAACAATCGTCAATGGATCAGTTATGATAATGAAACTAGTATTGAGCTAAAAGTGGACTATGTTCAGGAAAATAATTTGGGTGGTATTATGATATGGACTATAGAATTGGACGATTTCAGAGGCGTATGCGGTGCAAGACGTTATCCCCTTTTGACGTCTATAAATGAGCATTTAAACAGTAAATTACTTACGAATTTTGTTGATTTAAAGTAACAAAAACCTTACAGTTTTTTAACATGTTTACCTACATTAGTATATACATAAAAATACATATATTTTAGATCCCTTGGCTCCTATATGGAGCCTATACTTATGTACATTTATGTATGTACATAAGTACATACATAAATTTTATTTAATCATAAATGGTAATGGAAAATAAAATTTCTCAATAATACAAAATTCTGATTATATATTTTCTGTAAATATAAATGATATAAAATAAATAAAGAAACAATTAAAAAAAAATATTGCAAAAATAAAAAATAAAAATATTTTATCTTATCAGTTAAAAGTGCCGCGACAATGCCAATACAAGATGTGTTTATGACATTGGTCAAGAGAGAAAAAATACTCTTTATTTTAATAAAATTTTGAAAAAGATGTGCTTTATAAAGAAATTTTTAAAATATGTAAGCATGTATGTATGTAGTTGTTGTTTTTTTCAAATTCTACCATTTTAATTAAATTAATTTTAATGGAACAAAATAGATTGATTCCATGATGCATCATCTTATAAAATCACCTTTTGCAGAACTTTTTTGTTTTCGAAATCTGTTATCTTAAAAAATTTCTTAGTATCATTGTTTTTGTCATTTGATAACTTGGAGTTGAAATTGTTTCTACTTTGTTTGTTTATTTATACGCACTACATAAGAAAACATTTAAAAGGAGTGGCGAACTTCTAAGATGGACCTATAAATACAAGTATTTTCACTTAACGTTATTTAGTTGAAGTCATTGTCACGTTTGAAACGGTATAATTGAAATCGAAAGAAATAACAAGGAAAAAAATATTTAGATAAATAATAAAGGATTTTTATATCCTGAACCCAGTTTTAAATAATGTTTATAAAATGTTTTATATTGACTATATTTTGTGCAATATGGTTAAAGAATACAGTGGCAAATGAAAGAAGTACGTCTGTGATAAAATAAATTAAAAGTGTAAAATAACAAATTAAACAATCAGGCATGTCCTGAAAATCACTTGATTTCAAATCACACGTGGCTTTTAAAATCGCATGTGTCATATTGTAGTATTCCGTTTTTGTGTTTTTCAATTGTCGAAAGAACACCGAAAAATACAAAAACGGTGTGATTTTCAGAACAACACAATATGACACGTGTGATTTTAAAGGCACGTGATTTAAAATCAGGTGATTTTCAAAACAGGCCTTTATATAGTGAAAAACAATTTTAAGTAATATATTTGGCTGTGTCGAATCTTATTTACCCTTCACCATAGTATTCAAAGAGCAATTGTTCCCTTGATTATATGGTATGGGCGCAATTTTTCTTACTCCTTATTCCGTGAGCATATTTTTAAGGGTGCTAGGTCGACTTTGCCCTTAATTCGAGGGGACACTTGAATTGGGGCCATTTTAATATTAAATTCTCTTTATATATTTAAGAAATATCTTCTCTGAATTTGGTCCTTCTTTTTCATATTGTATGGGAGCCGTCGCACAGAGGGGTGAGCAGTACCAAAACGAGGATTAATTCAAAAATGAAATTAGGTTTTTGTATAAGAATTTGGTACCATATAAAAGAAGATCAAATTCCACACGAATAACTGTAAAAATTATGGATCTATGTTGTTTACTTTTTTGTTATACGCTGTCAAAGTTGAAAAATCACCTTTATTCTATTTGGCGTCGGCAATTTTAAGGCAACAGCAATTCTTATCAAAGATGACATCAATTCTATGTTAAATTGGTATTTTGTAAGAGTATTATGGCGCCGTTGACTATTTATCGATAATGTTAATAAAATACAGCACACATCTCTAATATAAGAATCAGCTGATTAATTTTGTTTACTGTTTTTTGATAGGAACACAAATTCAGCGCTGTTTGAGCAAAATTTTAAGTCAAGTAAAAATTTGTTTGTAAAAAAACAAGGCTGTGCCGAATCTTTGATACCCTCAACCGACAGCTCAGTGGGCTTTATATGGGGCCTATAGTAAATTATGAACCGAGCATCACGAAATTTATTAGTGTGAGTAGTGAAGTATTTAATTTTATTTTGATAGCATTATTTATTACGGTTTTAGGCATACTAAACTGTTTTCCGGGAGGAGGGTTTATTTGAGGCCTAGGGTAAATTATGGACCGGTCATCACGAAAATTCACAGTGTAATTTCTAGTACTATAAAACTGTGTTGTGCCAAATTTTGTTATGATAGCATTATTAATTACGGTCTTAGGCGTACTAAACTGTTTTCCGAGAGTAGGGTTTCTATGGGGCCTAGGGTAAATTATGGACGGATCTTCACGAAATTTAACAGCGTGGTTTCCAGTCGAATAAAACAAATTTTTGCAAAATCTTATCTCATTCCGTGCCTTGTTCCATCATTTATGTTATTTTTTGTAACAAAATTTTCATTTTTTTAGGTGGTGGTTCCACATTTTGATTCATAGCTCTGGTCCTACTGCACCGATTTTGCTGAATTTCAATCCCAAACTGCTTAGGATAACTACAAGCAATTTGGCACCAAGTTTGTTCATTTCTTTTGAGTTGTTCGAAAGTGAGCGTGTTTTCAACAGACGGACAGACAGACGGGCATGGCTAAATCGACTTAGAATCACTCAAGGACGCAGAATATATATACTTTATGGGATCTGAGATGAATAATAAAAAAGTTTCACACGGAATGACAAACTTAATATACCCTCTTCACTACTAATTGTGGTGGAGGGTATAAAAATAATGTTAAAATAAAATTTTTTTTTATTTTTGATTCGGACTCGTCCAGTGACGAAGGAAATAAAAAAAAAAAATTACTAGTGGAAAGAAGACTGCTTAGACAGAAATCTTCCATTTTTAATTTGACCAATGAAAAGAAAATGACATACATATTTAATTTTTCCAATTGCCTAATGGAATTTTTGAACCTTTTTATGATTTGAATGTTATTTTCGACTGAATAAACCTTCTTTTAAACATGTGTTGGAAATAACAGAGCCTCATTTAAAAGAAAAAAACACAATATAATTTGCAACAAAATTGCGATTGTTGGCCCAGGGATCGTCCCTGCTCAGCGTTGGAAATTATTTTAACTTTGGACTGTCCCAGCCACTAGTTTCAAAAATTTTGTCCGAGACTCTGGAAGTCATGGAGAGAGAACTTTGTCCACAATGGATAAACTTCGATATGACGGATGCTGATTAGAATGAGACTTAGTTGCATTTCTTTAAAAAGCAGCTTTCAGGTGTAATTGGCTGGGTGGACGGAACCGACATCAAAATTTTAGCTTAAAAAAAACAAGACCAGCATCTCTACTTTAATCGCAAGGGATATTTAATTTATTAGGAAAAGAGACCCTGCAAAATCCTCTGGATAGTAATGGATTTTAACAAGCTCTTGCACTAGCTTCTCGAACTGGCAGTTAGTTGTTGTTTAATTTTTTCAATTATTTCGACAAAAAATATATCAAAACACGACACAAAAATATCAAAACCGCCGTAGAAATCAAAATTGCAGCCAACCATAACGTAAAATTTTTTAAAATTTAAAAAAAAACACAACCCAAAGCAGCACAAGACAACACTAAAAACGCCGACGACAAAATCAAAGGCAACAGCAACGCCAATTTTTCTTAAAATATACCAAACATAGGCAACAGCAACGCCAATTTTTCTTAAAATATACCAAACATATGTTAACATTCATCGAAATATGTATGGCAATATCGCCAACGGAAATACAAAATTGAAACAAAACATAAAAAACGGCTTTGTTTACTGCTGACGACGCCAAATAGAATAGGGGTAAATATTTTATAATTTGGAAATATTTGTTAAAAAGTGAAAATCAATTCACTTTTTGTTTTGGTTTAATTTTTATTTCAACTTTTCTTTTATTTAACAATTTTTTCACAATTTATATGCATTTTATTTGTTACTTTTGTTTGTTTACCTTTTGGAACATATGTTTTTTTGATTTACTAAATTTACTGCAAACATTTCTGCAGTAAAAATTTGTAAATACTCAGACAAGAACTGTCACTTTTCGCTCTCAATATGTGTTCTCATTTACTGTATTTTATGTACTCGAACGCAATTTCGTAAAATGCAGTAAAGTTCAGTAAAAAATAGTAAAAACTTTTGTGTTCTCGAACGCAGCTATTATTAAAATATGGTACTTCAGCTTGCATAATCAAACAAAAACCTTGCCCGTTTTTGCCCCTTTTCAAAATATTTGACATTTTGTGAAACACATTAACTTGTTTTTTTCTGTTTTGTTTCGTTTAAATGATTATTTAAGGTTTTGTTATTTTTCCGAAATGCAGAAGTTTCTCATAAAATCACAAAAATTGATGTAGAATTGATAGAAAGATTGCATATAATACATATTGTTGTTTCCTGTGGTCACGAGATTCACTTCAAAAATTTCGCGACTTTTCTGAGGAGGCACAAAAAGCTCGTTATAAATATTTTAGAGAACAATATGCTCGAAAATGCAGCCGCATAAAATATAATGCTTTCGAATCGAGAAAGTACTCGATCACGACTGCCAGAATCAGGCCCCTGCAAATGATTTGCTATAGTGCTAAATATTTAGTTTTACGTTTATTAAATAAAACAAAATTAAAATTCCACTAAAATTTTACAACAAAAGTTTTTTGTAATCAATATACACAGAATCAAAACAAAAAAAAAATTGTCATAAATTAGAGGCTTTCCTGAATTAATCCTCGTTTCACCCCACTGTGCGTCGTGGCAAAATGTTAATTGTTATAAAGTTTATATTTAGCAGAGTTTAATTAAAGTTTTATGTGTAAAAATTAGAGATTAAATGTTCAATATGAGGCAGTCGTGGATTTTTGCTAATATATCAGCCATTTGTGGCGATCTGGCTGAATTTCGATAGTAATCTATTCTCGACTATATGTGGTATAAATATATAACAAGCTATCCCATCATGTTTAGGGTCTTCGGAAAACCCATATATACACAAAGACGGACATCGTGAAATCCAGGGCTGTGGAGTCGGAGTTGCGGTTATTGTACCGAAGTCGGAGTTGAAGCACCCACAAAACTCGCGATTCCGACTCTAAAATTGTTCTAATATTTTTCAAAATAATATTTTAGTAGGGTGTGCCTTAAAAATTTTGAACTCAAAAAATAAGGACCAGTCTACTTTACATATGTTGGTTAGGTAAGAAAGGGTTATGCGTTCATGGCACACTTCCAATCGGAGACCCATGGGGGTCATTGTGAATCCCTTTAATATAGAATAAGAAGAAAGCGGAATGTGAAGAAGAAAGAAGTTGACAGATGGATTTAAGATAGTTTATAGATAATAGATACCACAACATCGTCACTACGTGTGATAACAAGGTCATTGAATTTGGCGCGCATAAGAGCCATTGTTTCGTTAGCTGTGTGACAACTGGCACCGATCTGTTGAAACCACATATCGTCCACATCCATATCTTCCAAGTCGGGCCATAAAAAGTTCGTTATCATCTCACGATAGCGAACATTATTCACGATAACTGCCTGATCGGCCTCATTTTTTAAAAAATACTGCCCGATGATTCCGCCAGCCCATAAACCGCACCAAACAGTCACTTTGCAATCCACTGAGGTGAAAATGTGCCTTATCACTGATGATGATTTTCCTCGAAGATTGATCATCCACTGTTGCCATTACTTAACTTAACTTTAACGCGTTGCTCGATTGTTTATCTTTCTATGGTTCAAATTGAGTTAGTCTGAAATTGAGAAATGTCAAAGGAAATGTAGAAAAAAACTTGACGTTTAGGTGTGGTTCACATTCAACATCGGCCCTTAAAATTCAACCACCCATTATTAATGCTGCGGTAGACGGCTAAAAGTTGGTCTAAATTTTTATTTTCTCATTTTCCTGAGAATAAAATGCAACATTTTAGTGTTATTTAAAATTAGCAAAACAAAATTGTGAGACTCCACCTTGTTGTATTTACATTAATTTAAAAATAAGAGCATTTTGCAGTTTGTATTTTAAATACATAGCTTTAATGTTTTATGTATTTTAAATACACGACTTATATATACATATCTTGTATTTCAAATACATCAATGCATGTATTTTTTCCAACACTGTCCCCAGGTTACTTATAAAAACTGGGTGTCAAATTGTTTATGGATTTCCCAAAGAGCCCAAGCGAACTCAAACTAAATGGCTTTTGTATCCAATTAAGTAAATAAATATAGAAAAAATTATACAAAATGACCAAAAATCAATCTTAAGTTCAAACAATAAAGCAAGTTTACATTAATACTTTTTTTCAGAAAATGTTGTTTGCTATCATGGTACCTGGTCAACATATCGTCAATCTAATGGAAAATTTGATGTCGCAAAAGATATTGACCCCTTCCTATGTACACATTTAATGTATGCCTTTTTTGGTATTCAGGAAACCGGTGAACTTAGAGTGATAGATCCTTATTTGGATTTAGAGGATAATTATGGTCGTGGAAATATAAGAAAATTTAACGCTTTAAAATTGAAAAATCCCACTTTAAAGACAATGGTTGCAGTGGGTGGCTGGAATGAGGGATCAATGATATTCTCCATGGTTGCAGCCGATCCATTAAAAAGAGCGAAATTTGTACAGTCTGTGGTACAATTTATACAAAGACATGGTTTTGATGGTTTAGATTTGGATTGGGAATATCCAAATCAGCGACATAAGTTAACAAATAATGATCGTGAAAATTATTTGGTTTGGTTAAAGGAGTTGAAAGATGGGTAACTAGTATAAGACTAGACCTTTTCTGTATTAGCTTGAATATTTTTATTTTTTATACTTGTAGACTAGAACCATTTGGCTATTTATTGAGTGCAGCCGTGGGTTCGGCTGAGTTTTCGGCCGAACTTTCTTATGATATACCAGAAATTGCAAAATACTTGGATTTAATCAATGTTATGGCTTATGATCTCCATGGTCCTTGGGATTCAGTGGTGGGCATAAATGCTCCTTTATATGCAGGACCATTAGACACTTCAGAACGAGCAAAACAACTGAATTTTGATGCTATTGTCAAATATTGGATAAATCAAGGTAAATTATTTGTAACTTTTGTGCACTTACAAAATAATAAACATATATGTATATATTGATAATCTTTAAAAGGCGCTCCTCGCGAGAAACTAATTATGGGTGTACCATTTTATGGAAGATCCTTCACTCTGGCCGATCCTAATAATCATGGCGTTGGTGCTCCTCACATTGGACGTGGAATGGCCGGTCAATATTCAGTGGAACCCGGCATTATTGGTTACAATGAATTGTGTGAAACATTCCAAAATCAACCATCTCTCTGGAACCAAGAATGGGAATCTAATCAAATGGTTCCTTTTGCCTATTATGGACGCCAATGGGTGGGCTATGAAAATGAGAAAAGTATTGCTCTTAAAGTAGACTATGTAAAGAAGGAAGATTTAGGCGGCATTATGATTTGGTCCATAGAATCTGATGATTTTAAAGGTCTCTGCAGCCAAAAACGTTATCCCTTATTAACGCTTATTAATGAAATACTTCACGAAACAATACAGTCCGATTTATTTAATAGAGGATCAGAAGTTTCACAGCAACAGGTATTAACAAGCAATTACGATGTTAATGTTATAAATTCAACCCAAACCCTAAATGCGGATAGCATTTGTCAAGGTAAAAATGGTTATGTACGAGATCCCGAAAATTGCGGAAAATTCTATTTTTGTGATAATGGAGAAATATATGGTTTTGTTTGTCCATCAGCTTTGAACTTCGATTTGAGAATGTTAACTTGTAACTATAAATATTTGGTAGATTGTAAATCGAATAAATAAATTGTGAATTTTAAAGAATAAAAAAAAATATGTACACACCGCACAGGTGTGGTTCCTCTCAATGGGGTCAACTCAATATTTCAAAATTTTTAACTTTTTTCAAGAAAAGGATATACAGTCATATCTATCTATCACTGTACAAATCTTACATCATTTTCTCTCCTAATTCGCAAAAAAAAAATACAGTTGTTTTACATATTAAAAAAAAAAGTTTTTCCTCTACTGAAAATATATAAATTTTGAGTAAACCCCCTTTAGAGGAATCGGTGCAATTTGTACATTTATATCTGTATGCATATGTTAATTTGTTTCTGAAATAAAAGTTTAAATCTAATAAATATCAAATTTTATTACTTAACTTCAAACACCTATTTTCTATTTACTACTCGTAAATACAGGAAAGTTAAAAATAAAAACAAGACCGATTAAGTTTATTCCTCATCGTGGTCACGTTTTAAAAGGGAGAAAGAACGACAAAATTTAACAAAAATTATTATTTTTTTTTTATAATTTTTAAATATACATATTTTGAAATAAATATTTGTTTAAATAAAACTAATTAACCCGGCGTTTCCACATGCAAGTAATTACTTGCAAGAAGTGTATACGTATTATCAACGAAAAATCAAGGAAACAGCCGATTGGCTGAAAGTAAAAAAATTGTGTGAATGTTAGTGAAAAAGTATGAGTGTATTGAGTTTTCGAACTTGTACTTGCATGTGGAAACGGGAGGTAAAAATTCAACATTTTTTATTTTTCGAATTTATTCTATGAGCTAAATTTCAGTTATGTATTCTGAAAAATTGAAGGAATATGACTATAACAAAAAAGATTTATAAAATACATAA
Organism: Pollenia labialis; assembly: GCA_949318255.1. Taxonomy (NCBI): domain Eukaryota; kingdom Metazoa; phylum Arthropoda; class Insecta; order Diptera; family Polleniidae; genus Pollenia; species Pollenia labialis. The sequence continues at coordinate 34,703,016 of OX439143.1, read as the reverse complement.
CTGAAATTTAGCTCATAGAATAAATTCGAAAAATAAAAAATGTTGAATATAAAAAAAAAGTAACCTTCGGAAGGAAATAATTCCCAGTTTCTACTAATTAAAAATTATAATTTTGCATTTTTCGCGTGAATATTTAAAATTTTTTTAAAAATATTAGTGCATATTTAAACTTGCATTGATTATTTTATATTCAGGGTGTCATAGAATCCAAATCAGTTTTGCTCTTTGTCGGTTTTGTAAACCAATATTGGTTTCATTTAGTGTCATGAAAACAAGTCGGTTTTGTAATTTTCGAACACAAATAAAACCGATATTCGAAAAAGAAAATTATATAAAAGAAACTAAGAATGGTAATACAGTAAACATATGAAAAAAATTCCATGGTTATATTATTTGCATTTGTGGTTTACATTTGTGTAATTGTATTTTTTTGCAAAAATATAAAGCGAATTTATTAAAAGTACAAAAAAAATGTATTTATATAGTTTGCGACGAAAGAGCAGAAAAGCTGGAGAAAAAAAGTATGCAAAAGTCGCGTAAACTCGCGAAAATTTATAATATTTCACACAAGCCATAAAATTGATTAAAAGTCCCTAAAACTATAAGGAATGACAAAAATTCGGTAAAAACTGATAAATTAGCGGAAATTCGCAAAAATTTGCTAACATCGGCATGATAGCAACGTTTAATATTTATTAGAAATCGTAAAAGCTGTTAAGAACCACAAACATAAGAGGAAAAAACGCTTATATCGAGAACATGGCTAAAATTCGCAAAAAATTGCAAAATTGGAAAATTTATTTAAAATCGCTAAATGGGTTAATTATTTCTAGTTGTTGTTGCATGTACTTTTGAACATTAAGATAAAAAAAAACTCAAATTTAGGTTACATTTTCCTTTTTCCTAAAGAACAAGAAAAGTGTATGCACTGCTTAAAACTTGCATCGAATGAGTTGTTAAAAATGTTTCGTTGACAAAATTTAATCAACTTTGCAGTTACTTTTAAAATTTTCCGATAGTATCGATAGTGATAAAAACTATCGAGTCCGCCAAAAATAAAACTATCGATACTATCGATTGTTTCGCAGCTCTACCATGGTTCTGCCGACGTTATTGCTTGTGCTTAGCAAAAAAAATTGCTACGTGGAGACCTAATGTTAGTTTATAATCTTTATATGCATAGGGAAAAATTTCGAGGTGCCTAACCCACTCTAGCACGACATTCTGCTCTTACTTTTTATACCCACACAACTGTGTATGAAGAGGGTATTATGTGTTTGTGCAAATGTGTGTAACACATTGAAATATAGGTTCTTGACTAACCTTTTAGTATACCGATTGACACAGAATCAATTTTAGAATCCATTTAACGAGGTTCGTCCTTCTATCAGGCTGGATGGTTGTCTGTATAATATAACCTTGTGCGCAAATTACAGGTCGCGATTTTGGAAATAATTTGATCAAACTTGGCACATATGCGTTTATTGTCACAAGGTCGAAGCCTTTTCAAAAGCGGAGAAGCGGTTATTTATTTTTCATACACCACATGCAAACTTCTTTCCGGAGTAGGGTTTTGTGCCCATAACCCATCTTGTTTTATAGACATTTGGATTTAATTAGGTCCAAAAATATTATGTTGTTACCTACAAAAATCAGCAGAACAAATCTAGTTAGAATCGGTTCATATTTGACCACGACTCTCACACGAATCCACTTATAATAAGTTTAATAAGAATCTATTACTATGAGATTACATAGTTGTAATCATAGTTATAGTAGTAGATATTTAGTTATTATTTGGCAAAAAAAACTCTTATGTTAATCTTAACCTCACAACATACTCTTTTTCGTGGAAATATAATCGCCCAAATACTGTAATGTGGGGCGGGCTTGATCTTTCTTACTTTTTTTGTGTTAAAAATTGACTCCCTTGCTCTATATTTTTAATCTTTTAACCGTACATTTATTATCGCTATTATTTAACAAGAACTTTTTTGTGTCGTTAGCTACCGACATTATTTGCCGATAAAAATTGTTAAAATTTCATTACAGAATAGCTCTTAACGACAATTATTGTTAGCTAACGAATTTGACTACTTAGCGACAATTTTTTGGCGTTAAAAAGAATTTCAGTACAGATATTGAGTTAAACCCAATCAAAAACTCAAAATTAATTTTATTTTTGACATAAGACCTTTTTGCCGAACTTCAAAGAATTATAAATATTGAAAAAAATTTAAAATAAAATTTCCCCCAGATATCAATTTAAACATATGTATGTACATATGTATGTAGATCAATTAGATTTAAATTGATATTTAAAAATGGAAAATAAGATGTAGTAAATATTTGAATTTTCTTTAAATTTTCATTCGTTATCGTCATTATACCCTACGCCATCATATCTGAGAAGGGTGTTATCAAGGTACATTAACACAAGGTAGACTCATTTGGGAGTGTAGGCATGCTGCTCTATAAAAATACCCGACTTGCCAAAATTGTCTTCATATAAAACAAAAACAATTTAACGCACACACGTACAAATTTTGGCTTATACACACACATTTGACAATTGGGGTTTATGCTTGTCCGCTAAAGAGTCTACCTTGTGGAAATAAACCTTGGGTGTTATGAGTTTATTAATATGTATTGACAAGTGACGTAGGTTAGGTTAGTAAGAAATGGAAATCAGTTCTTAACTAATGCACTTACCCCATCGATCCGTTGTGCTATAACAGAATTGCCACAGTAAAACCATCCCGAACTCCTAAAGAATTCATCGAAAGTGGCATGACCTACTTTTCCCTGTCGCCTGGTTGCCAATCCATGCCAGAGGTGTTCCACATTCGGAGGTAATCATTGTGTCTGGCTCCCAAGCCAACCCAAAGGCAATGTCCACCGATACGCTTGTCACAATTGCTTGGGTGGCTACTATCTATTGCGAAGTGACAATTTCGATGCGAAAGCTAAATGCCAACTTGTTGCTCTCTATTACATTCGCAAACTTTTTTGAAAATGAAATGAAATATCAAAATATATAAAAAAATTTAAATTGTAACATAAAACAAAGAAAAATTTGCGAAAGACAAGTGCGCAAATGCATTAAGGAGTACCAATCTCCCAACTGGCTACCGTACAATCAGTATTTGCGGCACATCTTTCATTAGCAGTATCGATAATCATTCGTCGCGCCTTCTAAATCCAATGAAAATCGTAAAGTAGTGGCGACCCTAGCAAGCTCAATCCAGCTTTATCTTCTCCTGTATATCCCTGTACCCTGGGACCCTTTTGATCCTAATGTAAGTCAAACCAGCCTTATTTAACATTTGACCAAATAAACTTAGCTACTACTTTTGATAATAGTTAGTGAGATTTAACAAAGTCTTAATATCACAAAATAAAACTAATTATACTGCTAGACATTGCAAAAACTATTTTTGTACGATGTGGTATTATAATGAAAATAAATATTGGAATTTAAGAAAATTATATTTTAGTTTGCCTGTTGGTCACGTTTTTTTCGTCAAACCTTTGACAAGTGTGACCGTAGCTTTAGTCACAGGCATTTCTGCCTAAAAACACTTCAGTAATCCGGAACTCTGCGCAATATAGCGAGGTTGAGCTCCCAAAAGTATACTCCGAAGAAGTACTTCTAACTTGCATTTAAAAAATCCACGTTTTAAATATTTTACAAAAAATAGGTGTGCTTGTTTTTAATATTATTAAATGCTTAACATTTTAAAATTGTAATTTTTTTATTACTTTACAAATACATATAAGTATAGTCGTTTAGTTTTATTAGTTTTAAATAATAAAAAATACCTTTAAATAGTAAAACAGCCTCAGCTCTAAATACACATCAGTATGAATAATAAACATAAAATAAAAAGAAAATTTGTGAAATAAAAAAAAAAACAAAAATACATATGTATTGATAAACTTATAATGTAAGACGATTTTTAAAAATTGAATCTAATTAAAAACTAACATTAAATGATATGAGAAGGCAATACAAAATTGTGTATTGTGTTTTTCTTTTAAAATATGTACATATGTACTTATAAAAAAAAAAATTTAAACTATTCTATACGTTGTCGTGAAGATCTTCTTAAATGTAACCATTCTTTTTTAACCAACTTAACCAACATTAACATAGCTATAATATCGGATAATATTAAAATATAAAAGACATTTTCCCAACCAAAACCTGATACCATACCCGCCATTAAAGGACCAACAGCCGCACCTAGAATAGAATATTTTTGGTTTTATTAAAAAAAAAACTTCATTTATTTGGTTTACCTATAGATCCGGTGCCATCTATAATGGCTGTAACGGTGGCTAAGGCTTGGGAATTGCCTTCTAATGAACTGTGCTGTCCTAATTCAGCACTAACAGAAGTAGTTATAAGAGCATAAGGGCCATTCACCAGAAAACCAGTGAGAACCAGCAGAAATATAATTAAAAAAAAGGAAGTGTGGCCATATTGCTGGTACATTAAAAGCTATAATTTAATAAGAAGGAGAAAGAATTTTAATGGAAGCTTAAAAATATTGAAAGAAAAAACAAAAAATTAAAAAAAAATGAAAACAATAAAAAAATGGGGTTTTTGTTTTTAATGTTTTTAATGCAGTACGCCTAAAATACCATGAATTATCTTAATGTATCATGTGCATAAGTATGATTGTATGTTAGATGAGACAAAAATTTTTGAAACATTTTTTAAGCCACAAATCAGCTGTGAATAAAATTTTTTTAATAAGGGAAATTTTTCAAGACGCGTTTTTTAAAATTAAAAAATACCTGATTAATAAAAAGAAGAGAAGAGAAAGAGAAGATAAAAATACAGAAATTGCAAGACTAGAATTTTATATTATAGACACTGTTGCCATTTCAAAGCAGAATTTAAAAAAAATTGCACGTTTAGACGATGACTTAATCGTCAAATTGTAGCATATATCATGCAACAAAAAAAGTAACGTCTGAACGTATACGAGTTTTCGAAAAAACACCAAAAGAAAATACGAATTTTGTTGGTGTTGCTGTTACAACAACAGCGAATATTGTTGCAGGGATATGTCGCAAAGTCTGAAACAGGTAAACGAATATCGCACAAACTGAAACAGTTTTCTTTTTTCGCAATTTTTCACAAAAAAAAATTTTTTTAGCAGTTTTTTCCAAAACAAGTCTTTTTGTGCAAAGTTTCGTTCAAATGAATGTAAGAAAAGATAAACTCACTGTTTATTGTTGGTGTTTTGTTTTGGCTTTGATATTGTTACAAGTAAGACTTTTAGTGTTTACAATTCTTATTCGCTTTAGGGTTTTATTTGTATAATATTTTTGGCCTTTCTAAAATCTTTGGAAAAGGTTTCCTGATGAGCTGGCCTAAGCAACCAGTGAAATGCGCATAGAAGCTAGCTTTCCCTCAACAATAAATTTCAGTGTATTTATCAAATATGAAAAACTGGGAATTTAGCACGTCATACAAAAATCGTATTAATAATAAATTTTGTATTCCCGAAAATAACTTTGATAAGAAACTTTTTTGGTTTATAATCAATGAAACAAATTATTTTCAATGCAATTTTTTAATAAAAAAAATTACCAACAGATTTTTTTATACAATCAAAATCATTCAAACAAAGAAAACTATGCAACATTTTAACTAATTATCAAAGTAATTCTTGGGAACATAAAATTTTTAATTATTAAGATTTTGTTTGTCGTGCTTAATTCCTAATTTTTATTCTCGATAAAAACACTAAATTCATAACTTTTTTCTTAATATTAAAATCTATCTATTGTACATAAAACACCTTTCACAAATCACTTGCTCAACTGGAATGACAATTTTGCTAATTGCCCTTGAAACCAAATATTTATTTTCCCGTTACTTTAACAAAACAACAAGAAAAAAAAATTGTATCGAAAGTTATAAAAAAACACTGATGATTGCCTCTACTTATGTATGTGCGCTCGCATATTCATCGCCTAGTTGTAAGAGTGATTTTTGCAGTTCTCTGATTTGCAACGACATAAAAGCTTAAACCAAATGCCAACAATAAACAGTGAGTTTATTTTTCTTACATTTCCCACAACAATTGGTTTGAATTCTGCCAATATTAATTGTAGTTTTAAGTGGGTTAAGGAAAACAAAACAAAAAGAAAAACCAATTGCTTTATCAACAAGATTTCGTTGATAAATTGAAATTTCTTGTTGATGGGATAAGCTAGTCCTATGCGCATTTCACTGGTTGCTTAGGCCAGATCGTCAGTAAACTTCATCCAAAGATAACAATATGAAAGCTTAAACAAAAATTAACAACAACAATAAACAGTGAGTTTATCTTTTTTACAGTTTATTGTTTAAGCAAGAAAATCAAAATGAAGCAATACGCCAGTTCAGTTTTTTATGCCGTGCACTTACAAAATTATTATCAAAGTAAAAGCATGACAACTAAATCTTATTAATTAAACATTTTAAATAATCTTTTAGAATGAATCCTCTTCTTTTCTTTTTATGTCACACAAATTTTTAACGTCAAACATTTTTTTTAAAAATGTTCCAACAAATTTCTGTGGAATCCAAGGCGAATTCATTACAGGTGATCTAAAAAGCCCTGCTGATAACTTTTTTTTAACCATTTTAATTGTTGGATGTCAAAATTTGGTTTATTGTCTTTGTTTCTGTTTTGTTTTGTTTCTGATTTTGACATTGTACAATGATTTTACAAAAACAAATTGCTTGTGGTTTTTGTACGAGTTGTACTTGATGTAGAGTACCAAGATTACCTGTGAAGAATTCGCCTTGTGTGAAACAAGGTACATAAATGTTTTCGAAACAAATTTTTGAACAAATCTTTTTTTAAAATTTCAAAGAGAATTTGTTTTCAAATTGGATTTTAAATAATTTTATTTAGAAAAACTGGACGAAACAAATATTTCCGTATCAACAAATTTATTATACAATAATAATAAATTTTTAATAAATATACAATTACTTGTATTTTTTAAAATGTGCAATAAGAGATAAATCTCTTCAAATTTCTGATGAATTTCAGTAAAACAATCAATAATTTTTGACAAATTCAAAATTGTTATCGGAAAATGAAGGCGAATTCATTATAGGTGAACTTCCCATCCCTGCTAATAAGTGCTGGTGCAGGCAAGTCAGGTTTAGCTGAACAGATTTCCTTAAATTCCCTTTTGAACCTGCGTGTACGCAATCAGTTTGTGTCGTCAATTTTATTTATTGTTTACCTTAAACTGATTCAACTACATAGTATATTACGAATACAAAAAACAAAGCGGAAAAAAATGGACGAGTACGGTCAAGTTTATACCCTTTTTTATTCTCTAGACTAGCTGGTAGCGAGCTAGTCTATCATCGCCGGGGTCGCGGGTTCGATTCCCGCCTGAGACTCTGGTTTATTTCCTGCAGACAAGCATAAAGCTTCGCGGGATAAGCTTAGGAAATTATAAAAAAAAAAAAAAAAAAAAATCTTAAAACTCAACTTGAACTTGATGTGTGTGAACCAGCACTAACTTTTTTAAGCTTTATAATTGTTGGATATCAACATTTTGTTTATTTTTTTGTCTCTGTTTTAGACATTGTACAATGATTTTACAAAAAAAAAATTGATTGTGGTTTTTGGAAGAGTTGTACTTGTTGTAGTACCGAGATTATATGTAATGAATTCGCCTTGTCAGAAAACAAAAATTTTAAAAATTCAACTTACCACAGGTGCTGCCAAGAGCAGCATAACAGAACATGTTGTTGCCGACATCCCAGACATATCTGATACCATACCAGCAACAATAGCTCCAAAAATACCACCAACATCAAAAAGTGTTGAAACATCAGCCGATAAACTTGGACCTAATGTACTGGACGATTGTATATACAGAGGCAGCCAATAAAGGAATGTATAGCTGACCAATTTGGAAAAGAAGAGGCATAAAGAAAATTCCACAACGCCCGGTATAAATAAAGCATCTATTAGGCTAATGGGACGTCGAGCTAGATGACCATGATCATGTGCACGATCTAATAATTGAGTGCGTTCAGAGGGTCGATAATTAATCTCCTAAAAAAGTATTATTAAATTAGAAGTTAAGTCTACTTAATTTAACAACTAACTTACAGCATCATAATTATTGGTAGTCACATTATTGTCCTCTACATCGGAATCATTGGTGGGCATTCTTTCGCTAGTGACTGCGTGTTGTGGGTGGCAGCTTACTATTTCAGGACTATCAACCAAAAATAAAAATAGCAAAAAACCACTACCAGCAATTATAATACCCGGCACTATAAACGATAGAGCCCAGTCGCTTTCCACATATTGAGCTGCTATAAGAGTTCCCAAAATATTACCTATCGATGTGTGACTATTCCAAATACCAAACACCAAGCCTCGTTTTGATTTACCAAACCAACGACCAACTAATGTCACCACACCCGGCCAGCCAGAAGTTTGGCAAATACCCGCACATACCTGTACTATTACGAAATAAGCCATGCTGTGTATACCCCAAGTTTTTGCTATACCAAAGAGATATGAAAATACCCCCGAAAAAATCATACCAAACGCTAGAAAATATCTAATGGAAACACGTTCAGCTACAAAACCTGAAACAAACATGGCAGCAGCGTAGGCAAAAAGAAAAGCTGAATCTAAAGCGGCAAATTTGGCTGGAGCACTTGAATCATCTAAAATAAATATTATTTTTTTTTTTCAATAAAACAAAATCCGGCAAATAAATATTTTCACAGAATATGTATTAACTTACCAAATGGCGCGTAGCCACAATCATTTGAGGAGGTATTGGGATTGATATCTGCAGAACAATTAACATGTAATACTGACTTTACCACGGATATGGGTTTGCGCGACATGTGATAGCATGTGTAGGCCAAATAAGTGAGACCAAAAATGGAGGCTTTAAAACTGTGAAGTAAAATTTGATATAAAATTCCAAGAAAACCATTTTTAAGAATTAAACTCTGCCGTTTTTAAAAAATATTATTTTTGAAAAAAAGTCTAAAAAAACAATATCAAAATAAAATTATATTGGAAAATGGCTAACTTCACGAAGTTCAGTTAAAACTAACTATCATTTATTGCTGTCAAAAACATATGGTTTACTGCAGTCAACAATATGTTGTGTAAAAGTACGTAAATATTCGTACTATTTTTATTTAAAAATTAAATTTTTTTTATAATTGTAGTATTTTTTTATTAGAAACCGTATTCTATGAGACCTAACAGATATAACCCCCCGTTTCCACATGCAAGTACAAGTTCGAAAAACTCAATACACTCACACTTTTTCACTAACATTCACACAATTTTTGTATTTGCAGCCAATCGGCTGTTTCCTCGATTTTTCGTTGATAATACGTATACACTACTTGCAAGTAATTACTTGCATGTGGAAACGCCGGGTAAGTTAAAAATTTAAAGTCGAATTTGATTTTAAAAACGTACTTAATTTTTTCGAAATTTAAAATTTTCAATCTACCTTCATTTTAAATAACAAGACCAATTGTCAAAACAATGCAATTTTATATGTATAACCTTACTTACATTGCCTCTTTTTTACATCTCATTCGTGGACAGCAGTTTCTGGCCAATTTCTGTATTGCCAGCACTCCCACTGGTATGTCATTGTAACTGTGACTCATTCTGCGCACGCGATGGGAGCTCATGAGCTTAAAAAAAAATGACGACAACAAAAATGCCAGCTTCAAATACCGGCCTTAAAAAATAGGTTTATCTGCTGTCTTCGAATGGTCTTCCTTTGTACTGCACTGACAACAGTTGTTTAGTGTACGAAGATCTAAAAAAAATTCATGTTTGAGTTGAATATGAACATTAATTTAACAACTATAAGTTTACATACCAAAAGTTTAATACTATGACGTCTGAAACATCAAGTTTTTAATTGCACTGGCTTGTTTGTAGACGCAATGACACAGATAATTTTGTTGTTGGTATCTGTAATTATTAAAAACGAAGTTAAGTGTGTTGAAAATGGGAGTATTGTAATATTATGTGATAATATTAAATGATAATGTTTATATGTAAAATTACATTATTTGTATCCAATATTTCAATATTCTTTGAATATCATTATCATGAATGGTTTAATTAACTGGCTGTTAAACGATTTCGAACTTTAACGTTCGGATAGAAAATTTCTATGAAAAACACTCAGTTTTCGTTCGAAATCGTTAGAGGCATTAAAATATTCATAAAACACAATATAGGAGTAATAGCTCTTCGTTAGAGCATCAAAAACTACACTGAGTAAAGTTAGTCGTATATTTTTGAAAAATAAAACAAAATGCACTAAATTTTAGAAGATAGCATTGCAAAAACCGGGTTTACTAGGTATTCTCCAAAGCTACAATTTGATATTCATATAATTTACTTTACAAATGAGCAGGCTTCTAAAGGGTGTTTAAATGTTGAATGTGAACCACACATAAACGTCAAGTTTTTTTCTGCTTTCATTTGAAATTTCTTAATTTCAGACTAACTCAATTTGAGCCATGGAAAGATACACAATCGAGCAACGCGTTGCCGTTATTCAGGCTTGTTATGAACATGGGCGTGCACTTTGTGATTCAGTGATGAGGCACATTTTCACCTCAGTGGATTCGTGAATAAGCAGAATTGCCGCATTTGGGCGAATGATAATCCAATAGTGATTGTCGAAAAGCCAATGCACCCACAGAGAGTGACTGTTTGGTGCGGTTTATGGGCTGACAGTATCATCGGGCCGCATTTTTTTCCAAAATGAGGCCGGTCAGGCAGTTACTGTGAATGGTGTTCGCTATCGTAAGATGATAACAAAATTTTTATGGCCCAAATTCGAAGATATGGATGTGGACGATATGTGGTTTCAACAGGACTGTGCCACTTGCCACACAGCTAACGAAACAATGGCACTTTTGCGCAACAAATTCAATAACCGTGTTATCTCACGGGAAGGCGATGTCAATTGGCGTCGAAGATCATTTGACATCGTTGGACTTCTTTCTTTGGGGTTATTTGAAAGAAAAGGTTTACGTCGATAAGCCAACAACAATTAAAGAGCTAAAGGATGAGATAACTCGGCACATTAATGGCATAGAACTTCAATTATGACTCAATGAAATGACTTATGAAAATTTGGACCATCGGATGGAGGTGTGCCGCCGAGGTCGCGGCGGCCATTTGGCCGATATTTTGTTCCATACATAATTGAACCACACCAATCTTATCATAATAAAAAGAAATGACAATAATTTGTGTTTTATTCAAAATCAACATCGGCCCTTAAAATTAAAGCACTCTTTATTATGCGCAATACACAATTTTGTGCTTGCAACTATTAAATTATTATTATTAATCTCAAAACACATAGTGCCAGCATCTTGCACTAACATATGGAATTTCTACACGCAGGAAAATATTACGTGGCCAAAAACTATTAATCTTTACAAAACAGTGGAAGTGCATTTTAAGATCAGCCGAATGTTTAATATCTAATACAAAATATATTTTATCTTGAATAAACAACAAAAGTGCACAACTACTAGAATAACTTCCTCCAAAGAGTTTCTTAATATGCATATTTAAAAAGTGATTCATAAAAGAGATAACACTAGAGTTACATATTTGTATTGTTATTATCAACAAGAAAGAACTTAATAAAATTGCATAAAAATTTAATTATTTTTTTCAAAATATAATGCTAAATTTCCCTTTGTTTAAATAAAGTTATAGCTGCTTTGTTGGCATTTTCCATTAGATAAGAAGTTTTATCACAACGAACACTGTCGCCACTTTATTGTTTAAGCATGTTATTATGTATTTACTAACAGAATTATTTACAGTTGTAGTTTTTTTTAAACAAATAAAATACATATTCAAATTATTTAGTTTAACTATTTAAAATCGGATAGTTACCATTTGTTGTAGTTTTCTCTGCAAAATCTGCAATTTACTGTATTTACTAGCGAAAGGGGCGATGACAACAAACGTATTGAAATGTCAACAAGTTGTCAGCTTAAAAAATAGAGTTGATTTTTGTTAACACTATGACAACCATATTTGTACTATATGTAAAGATAATTTTACACGACGTTCATAGTAATGTACTTGTAAACTTTATTACTGCATTTCGTGTAAAAGCAAAAAAAAAATTCTTTTTGTAAATGTCAGCTCGAATTAGTAGTGTAAAAATGTTTAATTAAAGCGTGTTCTATTATGAACTGACAAACCATCTGACTTCAGCTGTTTTGAAAGTCATTTGTTTGTGTCGGCAAATATATGTACATTAAAATCTGTTTCTTTACACATATTCTTTTAAAGAAAAGCACATTATTAATTAACTAAAATACAACTTAAAGTGGATAGAAATATAAATCATTATATAATGTGCTATTGTGAATGTTTTTGTTTTTCTGTTATGTCAGATGAAATGAAAGACGAACAAGTGAAAGTAAAAATTAAACCCCTTCTGTATTTATCAATTTTTACTGGCCTGTTCAATAACATATGAATTTTACATCTGACGAAGCAACAATGAACACAAAAAATACATTAGGGGTCTAATGCAATACATCTATGCTTTTTCTTTAAAGTTGCTTTTGCTTTAACATTGTGCAGTTTTTACTGAGTAACAGATTTGCAAACTAAAATAAATTTTTCGTCAAATGAGGGAACAAAATTTCTCTCTTCCCTCTCGCCCATTGAGTAAGAATCACAGCGCCAACGATATTGAAATCGTATAATGTAAACGGTCACTTACTTTTTTTAAAATTAAAACAAACGCAATTCTTTATGCTAGTTATTGCGACTTGTTTTGATGTCGGTTTTGCCAGAACGAAGTATTTTTTTTATCGAAAATTCATAATTTTCATAATAAAACAAAATAAATTTATTACTTAATAAAGCTCTAACATATACCGGAGAAAGTTGGTTAACTTTGAACTTTTTAACGCGTTGTGTATTTTTGACAAGTAATCAGCTGACAATAAAACCAAAATTTAACAAATTTGCGAATCGTGAAAGAAACATTTATTGAAGAGCTTTAAAAACATACAATATTTATATAAAAAGAATAAATTACATAAAATAAATAAATCTTGATACAATTTCGAATCCATTTTCAATGCACAAATAAGTAAACAAATAAAAAACAGCTGACAGGAACGGCTTTTGTAACGCGTGTTGTGTAACTTGCAATTTTTCATGCGCTAAAGTTTTTAAACGCTCGAAAAACCTTTAGTTCAACGAACGTTTGTTTTGTGCAAAAAAATGTATTTAGTAATATTGTTTTGTTTTATAATGTTATTTACTTACTTAAATATAATTAACTCGTGTTGTGGTAAACTTAAAAGTTAATTTTTACAACAGTTTTGCAAATAAATCTCAACTTAATAAATTTGTGTTCATTGTATTGCGGCATAAAAGATGATGCAAAGAGATATGCAAAAGGGCAGATTTCTTAGAAAGACAAAAAAAAAACGCAAAATCTTCCGTCTAGTGACAGTTCTATTAGTATTCTGTGGTTTGTAGTGAGACGACATGGGTTCGTTTTTTAACGACATGTTTTCGTTTTTAAACGAAGTGAAAACTAATCCTCTTGTGTATACAATGGAGTAGTTTTAAAACTACTCCTTTGTAGTCCAATGCTGGGTTATATGGTCCGGCCTAGGACATCGTAATGTTAAATATACCTTGTTTTTTCCATACGTTTGGGTTACTTTTGGACTAGTCCTAGTCCCTTGTGGACTACACTTTACACGCGTGTTTGGACTAGTCCTATGATTTGCAGGGTTCCAGTACTTTCAATTGTAAACGCTGTGTAAGTATAATCAATGAAAAACAACAAAAATTAAAAATGTAATTGTGTTAGCGAAAAACGGTTTTACGAACTGTTTCTTACACCAGATTCAGACGGTGATTTAAAAATCATTTTTAATTCCTTTTAAAAGTTGCTCCTAAAAGCACGATATATTCAAACGATATTTTTTCCCCATGAATTTAAGTTTGATTTTTCCCCTGTTATCTTACCTTTACTTGCTTATTTGTAAACCATTTAAATGCGCTCCGTGTTTTGTTTTAAAAAGAGATAATGCTAAATTGAAATAATTAATAAAATTAAGCAACATAACAAAAATACGATTGTGCACCCCGTTTGTTTCTCTACACCGTTCGCCAAAACACCCAAAAATCATGTCTTAAAAATCACCGTCTGAATCTAGTTTAACATGTGATAACGCGAGCTGAGAAATTGGCATTGTGCCCTTTACTTGCCTTTCGATACAAAGAAGCTTTAATTTGTCCCGTGCCAAAAGTTGCTTAGTGCATTTATAAAGGGTGTTAATTTTAGAGACTTTAAATTAAAATAAAATAGAGAAAAGCAGTTTTAATACATACATAGTCATCCAATTTTTACATACATATGTTCATATGTACCTATGTATAAGAAGAATTTGTGGCATTAATGTTTAAAATATAATTTCTGATCATTGTGCTACGCGTACATGGCTTAAATTCGTTAAGACATATGGACAAATGATTCCATCGGCTCATAAAGCGCACTACATAAATGGTGTTGATATGTACAATGATTTGATGGATTGCCAAACCAAACGGAGCTCCGTCTTTAAAATCACACCCTTTACATTTGATTACATATGTATGTACATACGTACATATATACGTCGTATGGACATTAACGTCTGTACTTTTTGTAGTCACATTTAGTACGTGTGCTTGTAACTATATAGTACATGAGCTTTGTATTTATGGAAAAAAAACTTTTTGTTTGCCGAACGACGTCAACACTGTCGTTCGTGAATGCTGTAGCCGAACGAACAAACGTTTGCATTTGCTTTGAATTTCAACCAACAACGATGTTTCTTCAAATTCAGTTGCTTTGCGTACACGTCGTCGTTAACGTTGTTTAGACTAAAACCGCGCGGTAGTGTGAAAATATATGAAAAGCTTTTTGTAGTTTTTAACTGTGTGATTTTTTTATAATAAAACCCCATTTTATGTAAAAGAAAATTCCTGTTTTTCTTATTGTTTATTTTTTATGGGAGTATACATACATACAATGTATGTATGTATGAACGTGTATTTTATTCGTGCAATATTAACATTTATTTAGGGTGGACTTGAAAGTTACATTTGTAATTCTTGAAAAATTTAACAAAAAATATGCTTTTTCTTTTGCCTTGAGGAAATAAAAGAACAAATTTGTCACAATAAAGTGTAGGATTTTTTTTAGAAAACTACAAAAACAATTCTGCCTTAACAAAAATTATAAAAAGAAAAGTACAGGGTCGTCACTGTTAAATTGTTGATTTAATAGGAAGAGACGACAAGTGCGAAAAAGGCGCTAAAGTTGGCAGAGAAGTAAAACGTGTGTGTTTGATAAAATATTTCTGTTGTATTAATTTTTACTGCAAAAACAACAAAACACAATAAATAATAACCGAACCGCAATCGTCAACACAGCAATGGTTGAAAAATTGGATGCAAATTCAGAACAGCAATTCGATTTGAATTTAATTGAGGCTGTAAAAGTTAATGCTGTCATTTACGATCGTTCCCATTATAATTACAAACATTTTGTGCGCAAAGCACAAGTTTGGAAACAAATTTCCGATCAACTTGGTATGCCTGGTAAGTAATGTCTATCAATAGGTACATATCTACCTTTTTTCCACCCTTTCGTAAAAATACAACTTGATGGGGATCTTTACAGGTATCAGAAAATTATAAATATTATATGTACATATACATATATACACCTATTTAGTTAAGGTGACCATACGTACTCTTTTTTAGAGGACAATCATCTATTTTAACTGGCTGTCATCTATAAAATTTGTGTCCTCTTTTATCATCTTTTTTTCATAATCTGTCATCTTTGTTCTCTTATTTTTAAATGCATAATCAATATTTGTTTTTATTTTTATAAACTAAAATAAATTTTATTTCACGGCGATCGCCGGTTTTTTCCTGTCAAATCGTATGGAAAATGTCGTGCCGTGCTTATTCTTTTCATACTTCTACTGAACTCTTATTCACTTGCAGTATCCAATTTTGAATAAGTTAGTGCAATGCATTTTAATTTTCGTTATTTTTTTTTTAGTAATTTTACTTATTTATAAGTAAACGTAAATGTGTATATATCGCTGGCTGAATATGCAAGCAAACCTACTAAGTCCCTTTCAACAAATTTTACAGGAAAACTTTTTTTCCCAATTTGCTGCTTGAAAGGAAAACCAAAAATATAGTTGATTTGACACACTTCAAGACTCAAATTAAAGGAAAACTACTTGGTGGTCGACGAGGAATATCTTTCTCTACCACACGGCATCAAAATCTCCATTTACTTAAAAATTGGATTTAACAGGTTTGCATTTTAAGGGATATGTTATTTTTTTTTTAATTTACTTAACATATGTGAATGTGGGAATGCAAATTTGTCAGTAAAATATGTAAAAAAAATTTTAAATTTTTAAATTTTTTTCTTTTTGTCCTCTATTTTTATTTTCAAAATCTGGTCGCCTTAATTTAGTTCTTATCTATTTAATATGCCTAGGTATTTACTACAGTCAAACATCGCTATAATAGACCTGCATGGACATAGAAAATCACTTATATAGACATTTTATTAGGTATAAAGAAATTATAATTTTTCCCACTTTAAAAAAAAAAATCGAATATTTTAGTTTGGATTACACTCCCTGTTGTCTGAGTTTATTGATGAGTGGGGAGATAATAACAGCAAGTTTTCTTCTTCTCTCACCAATTAACTCAGACTTTCTGCAAGAAAAGTTTCATAGTGTGAACCCATAAATTTTTTAGGATGAGCACTCAGGGTATGACCTAGGGTGATCGATTATTCGACATTTTTCAATAACCGGTTTTCGAATATTCCGAATAGTTGATATTTTAAAAAAACCGGTTTTCGGTTAAGCATTTTAAAAATAACCGGTTAACCGGTTTTAATTCGAATAAATTAAAATACAAAATTCAAATTAGTTTTTGTAATAAAAAATTAATAAGAATAAAAACAAAACAATTCACACAGGTAAGGAACCAACAAAATACATAGATATGACAAGGTATGTTCAGACCACAAATATTTGACGATAAAATCAAAAAAAAAGGGTGACCAGTAAATTGATTAAACTTAAGCATTATTTTAAACAATTTCTAGTTATTTGCTAAACTTTATGTATGTCTTAGATGATAATTGCATTTATGTATAATTTAGTTAAGAACCCGTTAAATAATGTTTGCTCTAGCCAAACGTTTTGCAAAAGCAAACAATTCTTTAAGAAAACTAGTGGTTACGTGTAGAAGTCAAATATTTAATAGGTGTGAACACAGCTTTAGAATTTTTGTAAAACTTTGGTTTTAAAAATATAGGAATTTACTAAATTTATTATTTGACATACATTTTCCCAAATTTATTGTAAATGTGTTGTAATTTGTTGCTGATTTAGCATTTTTTTTTTGTTTCAGCATTATAGAAACAATAGTAATATGAACATGATTTTTATATGAAATATCTGTCAATTCGTCGATCACGCAATTTAAACCCTTCTTGGACATTTTTGATTCCTTCAATTTTATTTTAAGTTCTTGGGGTTTAATAAAGAACACCGATGAACTTTCCCATATCGTTGATTCCGCCGGTATGTTCTTGTTTTAAGCATGAAGATATGCTAGAACTACTTAAAAGTTTTTTATTCATTATTGGCAGCATATTTTCGTAAAGTATTATTTGCAGTCTCTTAAAAACTACTTGGAACAGGGTTAAGTTTTACTTGGCGTATATTTATGTCAAGCTTGTAGACTAATTAAAAGTGATTAATCACCCTAATTGTGTTTGGCGTATTTAAAATACGCCTACGACTGTTTGGTAATAGATTAAAGAAAATACGTTTACGTTCTCTTTAATCTATTACCAAACAGTCATAGGCGCATCTTAAATACGCCAAACACAATAAGGGTGAATGAGTCGTGACGTTAACGAACTGTTGCAACTTATTATTTTAGTGCCGTTTAAGCACAATTTTTTTTCAGTTCGAAATATCACCAGAGATGACTAGAGATATACATATATAGTATTTATAACACTGTCAAATTGCTAATTACTTTTTAAGCTGAACTTTTTTTTGTAGTACAGTAGTTTTGACTTAACTGCCTTTTGTTTACGTGCACTTTTGACTTAACTGCACAAAATTGATAATTCTTGGAATTATTCTTTCTAATTCCATACAAATTCCTTTTTTAAGTGCACTTTCCATACAAATTCCTTTTTTAAGTGCACTTTCTATACCTGCACATTTAAGATAAATGCACAAAATTTTTGGCATTTTAAAATTATTTTCATACAAAAAATCAAAGTTAGCTGCACTTTGACTTAACTGCCCAAAATAAATATTTTCTAGCATTATTCTTCAAAATCCTTGTTTACGTGCATTTTGTATACCTGCACATTTTTCATATTTTTGGGCAGCTTTAAAATATTTTCATACAAAACATCAAAGTTAGCTGCACACATAAAAATATATGGTGGCCACTTTTTCACATAAATATCCAATTTAAGCTGTTTATAACAATATATGTAAATCGCAATTATTTTGTTTTTTTATGTTTTATGTTCTTTGTGAATTCTCATTGTTTTTGTTAATGTTTCTTTTATATTAAATAAACAAACATACATACATGTATAAAATGATCTGTTATTTCCCAGCTAGCATAGGCTGTTTGTTAGACGATTATGTTTAATATACAAGTCCTAAAATAATCTTCTGGTGATTATCTGACGAGTAACAAAAACATCTAAATCTTTTTTTAATTTATTTATTTTTTGACACGCTCGTCTTTAAATCTTGAAATGAACCTTTTGGGGCTCTCTGTAAGAGTCGTATAACAATTACTAAAAAAAGGATTTTCCGACAGGATGGTGTTGATTTCGCGACCTTAAGGTTTGTTTTATAGAAATTGTATGAAAATTAGAAGTTTTGGCATGAAAAATAGGCCAGATGCCCTTATTTAGGTAGCTAGTCATACGGCTGAGTATTTCACGAGTTGTAAAATAATACCTATGTATGTACATGAGTTTCATACGACTCTTAGCATGCTTTTTGAAAGACTCGTTAGATAATCTCACAAACATCATAAACGATTCCCTTTACGATTAATATAATTGTTTTTCGCTGCGTTATTGAAGAAGAATCTATCATACGAATCAGCACGTGTAAGTTTCTCCCGTGTTAGGAATCGTCTAAAATTAAAAAATGAGCTCGTCGACGATCAAAAAGACTCTTTGTGAGATTCCCAGTAAGCTCCTGGGTTGAAATAAAATTTTAATAAAATATAAATTTATGTATTAAAAAAATTATTTTTTATTTTACTTTTAAATTAAACTTTACTTTAGCTGCACTTTTGTGCAGGTAACCACAATTGTGTACCTGCACATTAAGGCAGGTAAATGCCCTTAAGATAACTGCATTTTTGATTTACCTGCACAAAAAATCGTGCAAAGGAGATTGTGCAGCTAAGTCAAAACTACTGTACTTTAAATTGTTTTTAAATTGATTTTTGTTACAAGAACACACGCTTATAGGTATAAGCGATTTGTATTTACATTGCTCATAATGTTTTTTGACTTTTGTTTCATTTTGTTTTGACATTTTTTTTATAAAAAGTTTAAGTTTGCCAACGATTCAATTAGAAAAATACTTAAATTACGGGTACATTTATAACAAAAGTAAGGAAAACGTATATAAATTACACATAAATAAAGTAACCGGTTAATTTTACTAAAATAACCGGTTTATTCGATATTCGAAAAATGGACATTTTAAAATATTCGACTTGGGCAAAACTAAAATAACCGGTTAAAACCGGTCGAATACTATTCGATCGATCACCCTAGTATGACCCCTACTAATGCACTGCATTTTGTTAGAACTACGAAAATAGTTAATGGGAAAAAGGATTAAGGGAGTAGTGCTTTTGGACATTTGATTTAAACTTGTCATGTGGAAAGTGAGAGGGAAGTTCAACCCACATACATATGTACATACGAATAGTAATAATAGATGTATTGCTTTTTTCAAAAATTCTCTAAAAATAAAAATTCAATTCCATTTTTTAAATATGAAACATTCGGTTTTTGAAAAACAAGGTTATTTCGAAGCTCGTCAACAGATGACTTTGCTTATCTTGTATTGTTCAGGATGTCATATATCTGAATATACTACACTAATAATACTACACGAACACCTTCTTTACTTATCAGAAACCCTGTTTCAGTGCTTAGGAAAATGGTTGAAAAATTACCAGAATCACAAATTTTTGTGTTTTAAACTGCTTACACGGGACAATTGCTGTCAACTTAATAAACGAAAGTATACAAAAATTAATTCGAGAATACGAAATAATATTAATAACTTATGTATGTAGGTGACAAAAAAAAAAAGAACAAAAGAAAATTTTTTGACCAGAGAAAATGATTTCTGCAATTTTAGCAGCTGAACAATATAGGATATAAATAGAATTTGAAAAGTTCTCAAGTTGAATTAGCTTATCACCAATATTTAGACACAGAAAGGAAAAACGAGTAATAATAATAAAACCAAATCTAAGAACTATTTAACTCCTTTGGGGCAAGAAAGTAGTCTTTATAATGCTGGCAAGTATCAACTCTAAGTATCAACGATAACTTAACTCCCAAATTGTTTTCTAAAATCTTTTGTGATGCGACGAATAGATTTTGATATAATGTCAATCATTTTGGAACAAAAGGCAACCTGACCTACTTTTTTGTACTCTTATGTCTGATTTACATACTTATACATATATCGCACATCTAGTTCAAAAGTGACTCAACTCAAAATTTTAATTTTTCGGTCTTATAATCTGAAACTATGCATAGTAAACTTGTTAATCTATAAATAATATCTGTCCAAAGAATCAGGGAAAATCAAACCACTAATTCGCAGTAACAATAAAACGTACCTATATGGTAAACAAATATATAAAAATTAAAAAAAATTACAGCAGAAATATTTTACTTGTTTTAATAAAATTTACATACAAATAAGAAAATATCTCCAAACGTAAATAGCCATCGGCAACCAATCTTAAAAATCGTTTGGCCAGGAATTGTTTCTCATGGCAACCTTGTTTTTTGCTTAAGACTTTTGAGTTCAACCACGATTGTCGAAGCGACGGTGGCGACGTCAGAGTTGGCAGTCGCTACAACATTCAATTTATATTCGGTCGCATGGGTGCTTGTTTGTTTTTATTGTGTTTGTCGTGTTCTGTTCAGCATCGACTTATTTATATTCCTAGTTCTGCTGTATTCGCCAGTGTGTTGATATTGCTCTTATACTTTTTTCCCAATGTTGTTGCCAACATCAGCTTTGTTTTTTTATTCGCTGCCTACGTCAATCGCGTACAGTGATGTCAGATTACGGGGTTTTTTTAGAAAACGGGAATAAAAAGTTTGATTTTTGGATTTTTTGGGTATATATTCTTATTTTTTTTTATTGCACCCGTGATTTGTGCATGTAATTTGTTTGAGCTTGACATCTTGTTACTTGTTAAGGTAGAAGTACATAACACGCGTTAATTCGTCGACATTTGTCGTGCGTTTAAAAACTTTACATTTGTTTACTTATGTATTTGTGCATTGAAAACGGATTTGAAAGTATATCAAGATTTAATTTTATTGAATTTATTCTTTTTATATAAATATTGTATGTTTTTAAGCTCTTCAATAAGTTTTTCTTTCATGATTCGCAAATTTGTTAAATTTTTCTTTTTATTGTCAGCTGATTACTTGTCCAAAATACACAACGCGCTAAAAAGTTCAAAGTAATCCAACTTTCTGGCGCAAACGCGTCAAAAAATTTTGCATGTAGCTTGTTTTATTAAAATACACTAGCTTAACTTTTTTGACAGAAGTCTGCAGAGCGCGCGCGCACAAATAAATTATATGAGCAATTGCATCATCCGCTTTACAAATTATGTTTTCTTTTTAACGTTTTAGGTAATTGTGATTTCTTCGTGTGGAGAAATGGAACACTAACAAATCACACGCACAAATCACTAGTGTGTGGCTAGTATAAGCAACAAAAACAATATTTTAAATACAAATTTATCGGGTGTGTTCTAGAATTCACATCCACATGTTTTTATTCGTTTTCAATAATAGTAGTATGGGCATCGATTTTGAAGATAAAATAAAATCGTTAATTTCAGTTTTGCCATATACATACATACATTAACGAAGAACAATTTTCTAATATTATTGCCATTTATTGCGTTTCTAAATCTAAATTTTTCAAGATTTACAATAATTTTGCTACAAATACATATATGTATACTGTAACCCAATAGGACAGCTAGATTTCAGCTTAATTATTATAATAATTTAACCCGTTATGATTAATGAAAAAGAATTACTTAATTTTTTAAGTGGAAAAAAGTTTCATATCCACAATCGATTTCAATAAAAACTTAATTTATTGAGTTGATGTATAATTTAAATGGCAAATAAAACAAAATGCAATACAAATAAAATATTTTTTGATAACTAAAGTCTATTTAGGGGGATTTGCAGGGATGCAAAAAAATATTTTGTTGGTATTTTTGGGGATTAACATTTACAATTTGGGGATGGAATTTGAAAAACATCTGACAACCCTGATCGCGTACATTGTTTTAATTTATTTCTCTTCAGTTAAATTTGTTTGTTTTTATTCGATTTTTCGCAAACAGACACATTTACATATCGTCACCTTAAATGCCAATGTTTTAAATGTTAATTAAACGAGTCACTTTTGCACTCGCGTTCTACAAACAGGCAGTGAGATTTTGATTGATTATGGCTTGTTTTATTAAACTACATGTTCAAGCAACATTTTAGACTTCTTCGATTCCATTTATAAGACGTAACTGCACCAGTGATGTCAGATGAAATTTAAATAGCTCCCTACGTTTGCATAAAAAAATCCCCACATTTCCCTACAACAGCAATATGTTTCCCCTACAATTTTCCCTACCTTATATTAGGTATTAGTAAAACTCAAATATTATTACTAATTCAATATAGTAAATTTTAATTACTATAATCAAAAAACAATAACATACATTAAATAAATTTCAATTAGTTTTAGCAAAAAACTAAAAATAAAATAAAAATCTACATATGTGACGCGCAAAATAGAAAGGGACCTAAGGGTAAAACCCGGTTTTTTTGGGGGCATGAGATCGGTCTCATTCGATGCTCAGATGTTGTCCACATCAAAAAAAAAATTCATTTTTTTACCCTTAGGTTTCTCTATGCGCTGTCACATATGTTGGTATGTATATGTACGTATAAAAAATCAGTTGTAAAGCACTTACGATATCATGTTCTTAAAATGACTTTCTGTACAACGGAAGCTTGTACAATTTAACATTTTTGATTGTAAGTATGATCCAAGAATACATATGGAATTTTAAGCCTCGTGACTCAGTTTTTGAAGTTCTTGGACTTTGATATATATAACCAAAATGGTTTCAAATCTATCTTTGAAAGAGAATTAATTTCTTCTTCTGAAAAACTATATTCTAGGGTTAGCCGTTCTTAAGTAAGAAGATTAGCATCAACATTAAACTTTTCACAACTTTTTGAATATGTAAATTTTTTTATTACTACTACTTGAAAAATTTAGTCATTCTTCTGTAATACCACAGAGGATTTCTTATAAGTCAGTTAGATTATATTTTAATTTACATGCAAGGGAAAAATTCCCTACATTTTTACGAAAATAAAATATCTTTCTTTTTTTCCCTACAGTCTGATTTTTGGAGAAAAATTCCCTACAAGTAGGGAATTTTCCCTACATCTGACATCACTGAACTGCACTATTGTATGAAAAACATACTTTTGGAAATACCTTGCAGAAATCCACTTCATATTTGTATAGGCTTGCCAGACGTACTTTTTTCAGCAGTACACGTACTTTTTTTCATCAATGCACTGCTTTTTGCATAACACCTAAAAAAGTACGCTAAAGTACTTTTTTTAGCCTTTTGTACTTCATTTTGTACTTTTTTTGTTTAATTATTTTTATATCTAATTAATATACACTTAAGGTCACTACACACCAGGGATGATAAAGTCAGTACAATTGTACTTTTTTCAGTACTATTTGCATTGCAAAAGTACTGAAGTACTCCAATGACATATTAAGTACAATTTAAAAATTTCCAAATATCAGAAGAATTGTAAATGGCATGTTGTCTACACAACATTTGGGATATAGTGCGGCCTCACAAGTTGCGACTTGTTGTACAATTCGATCAAGTTGTACAACCATTTGTTAGGTTTTCGTCATCGGCCATCGGTTGAATAAAAAATCAATTTGATTTGAGCTTTCAAATTGGTACGTGTGATGATTTAATTTCTTTCTTGCTCCTCTGCTTACTACACTTCATTTACCACCACTAGTGCGTAAAAATCGGTACTCATATTGACTCTTTAAATATAATTTCATAATAAATCTCAATTAAAAGGTGGTTAAAAAATTGTAGCATGTGCTGCGAACGATCAACTGGGGCCTAATGCTGGCAGTCTTGATCGAGTACTTTCCCTATTTGAAAGCAATTTTATTTCAGTTGATACTTAATGAATCGAAATTATTTCTTTAGTATTGTGAAACTCAAATTAATGCATTATAGCATTGAAAAAATAATTCCGATTCGTTCAGTAATGACTTAAATAATAAGATAGTAAATTGCTATCGAATCGAGAAATTACTCGATCACGACTGCCAGAATCAGGCCCCTGGTTTATTCAACTCAATTGTACGACCAGTTACAACGTATAGGGGTCGCATAAGGGCCCTTAGACAATATCTTTTGGGCTTATTACTGGGTTAAAAAGTATCTATAACCTGTTCTACTTTCGCGCCCTAAGCTCCAGTGGGAGTTAGAGGAATATAAAAAATACCCTGTTCCACTATCAACTTTAAAAATTACAGATAAAAAAATCGTCTAAATTCCTTATAACGTATTAACTTAATATTTTTTTTGTTGATTGCCAAAGATGTATTGCAAATACGTATGTATTAATAAGTGTATTTTGTGAATAAAGTGAATTTTAATGTACATATGTTCGTACGTTTTCTGCTATTTTAATAATAAGACTATTAAAAACTATTTTTAGTACAATTAGGGTCAAACAAGTACAATTCTTTACTTAATTAAGTACAATTTAGAAAATGTAATTTATCATCCCTGCTACACACTATCCTATTTAGTCGTACGATATGTCAAAAAAATCGTGTGTGTTCATAAAGTATGATAGTGTGGCCTAAAAATTTAACTAAGACAGATTTTTTTGACAAGTCTGACCGACTTACAAAAGTTTTTAAAAATTTTCATAAAATGATAGTTTCTATGCGATCAGAGTTGTATTTTCTAATACAGCTGATAAGAAAACAACATTGTCGGCTTCATTGATTTAAAGCATCTTTTTTGTGTAATAGTGTGGCACCTGTAACAGACTTTTGTTGCGATTTTTTTTGAGTGTGATAGAAATTTGTCAGATTTTCCAGTGAATGAATCGTACGATTGTGTAGTATAGTGTAATACGACCTTTAGGACCATTATTACAACTTGCCAATAGCACAGAGCATACAGAGGTGTCACGAGACAGAAAATATTGTGTTTTTGTCTGTCTTTTTCTGCGAAAGCTGCCCTTTTTGCATTTTTTGTTTTGATTACGCAATTCGTGTTGATAGTAGCGGCCTGTTTTTACACATTGCCACTTTACTACCAACAAACATTTTCTTTCTCTTTCTTCGAAAGCTGCCCTCGCAACTGATTTGGGACTTTTTCAAACGTCACTTTTTACAGTTCTGTGTATTCTGTGCCAATAGTTAAAAGTCGGATTTTGTTGGACCGATAAATAGCTTTGCATTATTACAACTTCCATTTTTTATTGCTGTTATTTTCAATAATAATAATATACATACATACATATAATAGTTGAAAACATAATAAATGAAGGTTGCTCATTTAAATTTTTCTATTGAAGTTCAGCCTGATCAATGCATTAAAGGCTTATATATGAGCAAAAAACCATGACTACCTCTAATGTTACCCATAAATCACTTACTGTTGTTATTGTTTTGTTATTACTTTTTCTATATATCTGGAGAACGGCAAGAGCCAAAGTTTCCAAATTAGGTACAAGTATTTTGGTTATTAATACACAACCTCTCTAAAAAATGGGTGGGATTGGAAAAGTGGGCGCGGCACTTCCCATACAAACACATTAAAAATTTCTGTTTATCTGAAGAGTGGAAAGAGCCAAAGTTTCCAAATTGGGAACAAACATATCGGTTATCAATACACAACATCCCACAAAAGGATTGGAAAAGTGGGCGTGGCACAAAATATTTCTTTTATATCTAAAGATCGGTAAAAATTTTAAAAAATTTTCCAAATTTGGTACACATACATACATACATATGTAGGTGGGTTATTAATACACAATCTCTCATAAAATATAGTCGGGATTGCAGCAGTTGGCGTGGCACCTCCCGTACAAAGTCGGTGTAGATTTCTGTATATCTAAAGAAGAAAAAGTTTCCAACTAAGGTACAAGCTTCTTGGTTATCGATACACAACATCTGACAAAATGAGATTGGAAAAATTTGTGGCACAAAATAGATTAATTTGTGTATATCTTATGAACGGTATTTACATAACTGTCTGTTCTTATTGCACCATGGTGAAGGATATATAAGATTCGGCATAGCCGAATATCATACTCCTACTTGTTAAAGTTAACTTTATAGAAAACCTATAGTTTGGAAGCTTTCAAGGCCCATTGAAAAGGTCTGCGCAAGAAGCCTGATGATCATTGTTTATATTCTTTTTAGTTGTCAAAAGTTGTTTATATTTTGCATACATGTGCATGTATACGTTTTTGGTATGCCACACATACAAGTTTTTTCCTTTTGCTTTGTATATGTGGTAGTAAATTTTTGACAACTAAAAAGAATCGTTTTTTGTTTTTGTGCAAGTAAGCAGACCTGATAGATGGGCCTTGGAAGCTTTCTTTACGAAATAATAAATTCATTTTGTCATTTTCTTTTTAATTTTAGAACAAAAATGTACCAAACGCTGGAAGAGTTTGCGTGATAAATTTGCCCGTGAAATGAAATTAAGCACAGAATCGCGATGGCGTTATTTTAAACAAATGAGCTTTCTGGTAGAGTCCATAAGGTAAATTTTATATTTTGTTTAAACATAAACTTATTCAGCTAATTTAAGCATTTTCCATTTTATCTTTTTAAGGCAATATCGTGAATCCTTGTTGGGTAAATGTGGTCCTTTACCCTCTACTCAGAGCACCACTACGACCCAAGTAACACAGGTAGATGCAAATCAACAACAGCAACAACAAACACAACAACATGCTGTTGTCGATATATTTCCCTTTAATGGATCTGCCGCTACTTCAACACAAACTATACACCATCCACATGGTAAGTTGTACGAAAAACGTAACTTAACAATTTTAGAAAATCCCATTTTAAACTGAACAAAACATTGCTTTAAATAAATTCTTCTTATACTGATTTATTCAAATAGTTAATATTACAGTTACAGGCGATAGCCAACTGGCCACTACCACCACTACAGCGACAAAAGAAACAAAAACTTTTTACTATGAACCACCATTAAAACGTGAACGTATTGAGGAGGATCAACAGCAACAGCAGCAGCAACAACAACAACAACAACAACAACAGCAGCAGCAGCAGCAGCAACAACTACAACAACAACAGCAGCAATTGCAACAACACAATGACAACATGTTGAATACCATAAAGATCTTTCAAAATTCTATTTCACAAGGAATCAATCCAGAAGATCAATCGTTTGGTGTTGTCGTCACCGACATGTTGAATACGCTAGGTGTTCGACAAAAAGCTGAGGCTAAAGTTCATATAATCAAATACTTAACAGACATGCAGTTGCTGGCCCAACATAATAAATATTAAAATAAAATAATCTAAAATTAAATTTTGAATATACAAAAGCATGTATGTTTGTATGTATATAGTAAAGCATAATTATAGTTTTTAGTTTTAAGGTACATATTAATTAAGGTATGTTTTTTATATTTTTTAAGAAGATCTTATTTGGTATCCAGTAATTTAATTTGAAAAAAAAAGTTTTCGAATAGTAATATGAAATTTGCAGAGATTCGAAGTTTTTTTCAATTCGAATCGAATTACCAAGTAATTTTTTTTTGTGTAGTAAATACATATCTATGGTTAGTTTCAAAAATTGATTAGTGCATGCATGTAATATGTAAAGTGCAATTTTGTTTTACATTAAATGAAAAAAACAATTAAAGTTAATTTATAAAATAAATAATTGTTAATTGCATATAAAAATGAAATGGAATCACATTTCAATCGATTTTTCATTGGCGAAAATTAGTTGTACATTTTTTTTTTGCTATTAATAGGTAAATTTGCAAACATTTTGCTATTTATAGAAAAATTTTAAGAAGTTCGTATTTTGATAATAATTTTTAAAACTGTGCTTAAGGTTAGATAACACGATCATACAAGTCGTACGTATTTAGACGAAAATGCATCTCGGATCTAATTATTGTTTAAGAATTTTCAAAAAACAATAACGTGTCATTATAGGCTTGTATTTTCCTGAAAATGCGTGTGTGATCATGTAAACTACCCTTTAGCGAATGCAACGACGAGATATGTAAATGAAATTTTTTGAAATAAAAAAGCGCATGCGAATACATAATTACAATATATTTTATATTAAAATGCCAATAAATGTTTATATGTATATCGCACTGGTTTCTCTACAGACAGATAACTCGAAATGTACAAATTTGCAGTATAGGCAACCAACTTTTTTTTTAAATATTTACAATGTTTACTAATATAGTGTTATCATTTCATAAATATAGAAACAAAACGAAATATAACAGCACTATAAACCTACCTACAACAACTAAAAAGAGACAACACAAAATAGAACATCATCAAAGTAAACCGTTGTGACATAAACACTAGCACAACTTAAAATATTTATCTTTAGTTGAAACAAAACTGATATGAATTCAGCTTTGCATTTGGGGACAAATCAAAATATGTGTCTTTAGTTGATTCTATAAAAGCTACTTTTATATTAAGTCACCTTTTACAATGTGACAGACAGAAGGCAGACAGACAAAGTTTGTAGGCGAGAGAGGAAGAAAGTAAAGTGTGTCACGCATACAGCGTCGCCCCCTTACCAACAAATTCGTCTGTCTGGCTTCTGTTTGTCACATTGTAAAAGGGGACTTAATAGAGGGATACAACTATATTTTTTGGCGAAAGAGTAGAGAAAATTATGTAAGATTTTTACAGTGAGTAGATACGACCACTGTACATCGATTTCTTGCAAAGAATGAAAATTTTAAAATTTTGAGTTGACTCTTTAGAGGATTTTTATTATAATACAAATACATTCCGCACTTGATCATAAAGAGGGTATTGACTCAAAACTTATATTTTTCACTTTTTGGAAAACAAATTCTTATCTACCCGCTGTAAAAATAATGTTTTTTTTGTCTAATTTTTGCTAATTAAATTGTTGGTTTAAAAATTCTTTTTTATGCCTTTAAAGTTATATGAAAAACTGTTTTGATTCTACTGAAAGTTTAAAAATTTCGAGTTAATACATGCATCAACACAAATTTCCACAAAATATTTTATAATCATTCGAACAAAATTTAACGATAATTTAATCAAAAAACAAACGTCCCTATTTTTTATCTTTCTGATTAACGCTAAAAGACCTTAATTACAGTTTGCGTTAGATGCAACATTGTCAAAACAACTCGTAGGCTTTACAAAAAATAGAAGAAAAATAAATTAAAAGCAGTTTAAGCAATATGTATATCAATTTATCATTTTAAATCGGTTTTCGCTTCTCCTGCAAAATTTTCAAATGCTTGGTAGGGCCTTTTATATTGTTGGTAACGATATGTATGTGCATACTCTGTAGTACATGTCGATAGTGAAACTGCAGAATCACTATTGTCACTAGTACTACTGACGAACTGTAGAGCAATCAATGATTTATGTGCATGTCATTGAAAATCCACTACTGAGCTGGGAAATTTTGACTAGGTAGTTCTTGTGGGACCATATATAGGCATTGAAACCCGAGATTCAATGTTACATTTTAAAAGATTTAGTAGCTCACGCCGAGTGTTGGGCAAAATACATATTTTGTGGTATTTAAAATACAAAATACTTTCAGGTTATAATAGTGCTTATTATTTGAATGGTAACACTTAGCTCATGTCTGATTTGACAGATAATTAATTTTATCCTTCCGCTGAACGAATATGGTTTTGTATACGCTTGAACAACGCTTCGTAAGTTGGCCTGCGATCGACTTACAGAAGTTGTCGATTTTGCCAAAAAAATCACCTTTTCAGATGAAGCTCATTTTGATCTTGGCGGGTATGTAAACAAGCAAAATTGTCGCATTTGGGGCACATAAAACCCGCACGAATACATCGAAAAGCCGATGCACCCAAAATGAGTCACAGTTTGGTGCAAATTTTGGTCCAGAGGCATAATTGGGCCATTTTTCTTCGAAAATGAGCAAGGAGTGGCCGTTCCAGTCAATGGCGATCGTTATCGGGCCATGTTGAACGAATTTTTGTTCACAAAAATTGAAGAGGAGGCTATTGGCAACATTTGGTTTCAACAGGACAGCGCTATGTGCCACACAGCCTCGATGCTACACTCGATGTTTTGCGCCCTGGTTTTGAAGATCGCATTATCAGCCACAGAGCTGATGTCGTTTGGCCACCTCGGAGCTGCGATTTGACACCGTTGGACCATTATTTGTGGGGTGCCGTCAAAGATAAGTGTTACGCCGACAAGTCAGAGACAATTGACGCTTTAAAGGACAATATTCGTGAAGCCATTGGTGAAATACTGCTGTACACATCGATAATGTGCTTAAAAATTGGACCGAAAAATTGGCTGCTGCATGGCCGGCCGAGGCAGCCATTTGAATGAAATTATTTTCCATTATTAACCGGAAGGATTGTACTTTCAAATAAAAAAAAGAAATTTGAGAAAATATTCAGTAGTTTTTTTGTATAGCATTTTCAAAAAAAAAGTTATTTGGCGGATCTGAAAATTAGCTTTAAATAAAAAAATGTTTTGCTTTTTTTAAATTATGAATGAATTTCATGAATGCCTACCACCCTTATGAGACAAAGTATCCTTTTCCTTTCATCTTTCCCGTTTCACCAGCAAACTCCAATGTTTCGCAGCATTAACAACAAAAAACTCGATACTATGAAATATTTTTTAATAAATTCTATATTTTAAACTCGATTAGATTTGGCAAGAAAGAAGAATTTGCACAAAATTTAAAAACTGTATAGAATCGTTTTATTACACCCCAAAATTATCATTAATGTCAGTCTTTTTTTAGCAGCAGAATAAAATTATCATTAATTTTAATTAAAAAAACAAAATAAATAATTAATGTATTATTACCTGTATTAAATTTAATACTCATGTCTTTAACACAAAACTGTCACATGAATTTAAAAAAAAAAAAAAAAACAAGGAGAATACTAAAATTTTAAAATTCTAGTATTAACGGACATTCCAAAATGCATTAATAACGTAGGATACCAGTTTTGAATTCAGAAAACAGCTTGAAGATGCAATTCAGAGCATTAAAATATTCTAAGTATTTTTTATTTTTGAGAATTAAGCGAATTATGTGCATATGTATGCATGTATGTCTACTCTATATGTTTATTTTAACTTTTCTAATTTGGCTAGTTTTAACAATTTCCAATACCCCCCTCACCATTTGAAATAAAAAGTAGCAAGAATATGTTGTACAGTTATTGGCGAAATTTTGGTTTTTATGTATGTATTTCGAATCGAGATATTACTCGATCACGACTGCCATAATCAGGCCCCAGACCTCCAATCTTAATGTCATCGCTAAAATGTTTAAATTTTGTACTCTCTATCGACATTTTGCGCTTCAAGTCTTGAGCTTTTCGGAGAGATAGAAAAAGGGAACGCCATTTCGTTTACCCTCTCTCCTAAAAACTCAAGACTTGACGAGCCAAATTTGACGTGTGTGAACCGGCACTTAGCGATCGAGATTTAGCTTTAGCTAAGCGAATTACAGAATACGGCTGCTGATTTGCTCCGGGACCGAAAATAACATTATATTTGAAATGTTTAAACAAAAAAGCATATACACTAGGATGGATCGAAAAAAAGTTGTGCCAGTCACCCCCTAGAATGAAAGAGGTGTCAATGAAGTTTCTAAAATAGGAAGTTTTTTTTTTGCCACGCCCTGAAATACAGCACTTTTAGTTTTTAATATGCAGCGCTGCCATTTAAAGTCCGATCTTATCATATCAAATATCGTTGTTCATGGCTTGATAGTGGCTTCATTGTTGCCTTTGGCGACTTTTAAATCCGACATCAAACTCTGGGCGCCACTTATGCCATCTCAAATCCTTCCCCAAAATGTAAATTTTTTTAAACGTCCCAAGAAAGTCCTTGTAAAACTAAGTATGTATGTCTAGCTTTTATTATACTACGCCTGAAAATTGAGCCCCTTTTTCATTGAAATCAACCTAATTGGAGAATTTGACAAAAGGAACAAAAAGATTCGGCAAAGAACTTTTACTTGCTGTATTTTGTTTTGGGAGAGATTTTACTCTAGTCCTTTCTCTATAGTATAGGAGAACTCTTTTCAGTTTGGATTAGAAAATCAATTAGGTATAACAAAAAAATGTATCAGTTGTGCTGGGTGTATGTAATTCAATATTCGTGGGGTTTCCAGATTTTGATATATGTATTTTGAAAGTAAGTTAATATGTACATACATACATATGTAATTTCAAATAAAGCAATTATTTTTTAAAAGGTTAAATAAAAACAATTTTATAAAAGAGATTGATATTTTACCGACAACAAGTTTAAATTATTTTAAATATTAATAAAAAAAATAAAGTAAGAAAGTATAGTTTATTTTGCCCGACCAAATGAAACCCTATTATGTGACTTTCTCCGAGAAAAGGGACTTAGTGTGCGAAAATGAAGTTTGGAGAAAAACGCATTTAAAGTTATTTTACACCCTTTTAGGTACCAGAATCCAATCTTAAGTCCAAACCCGTTATTTGACACACGATCCCTTTTCTCGGAGAACGTCACAAGTGCACCACTTTTTTTAGTAGTTTTGTGGAAAATTCGGTTATAGGAGATCCGGTCAATATAGATCAGTTCCTATAAAATTTTCGAGAAATTGTTCTGTATAAGAGCTACATATACATAACTAATCCTAAAGAAATTGAATCGTTATTTGCGTTTTTATATGTGTTAAAACTATTTCCGCAAGATAATTCTGATGTAGGCTAAGTGATATCGAAAACCAATTCTTACTAGTTTTACACACAGTCTGTAGACAGACGAAACGATTTCCACCATTAAGTCGAGTGAAATAATGGTTTTGGGTGGATGAGTATACTAAAAGGTGGGTCTAAAGTCATGACTGTTTAGGTGTAGGGTAAAATTACCTCACGTTTTAATAAAAACAAACGAAGAAAAAACTGGATTAAATGTAAAATGCCATTTATATAAATAGGTCTAAAAAAATTTAAAAATATTCAGTTCAATATTAAACTTTCAAGTACAAAGTTAAAAAAAAAATTTGAAAACAAAATGTTGAAATATGTAAGAAAACAAATTTAAGATTAAACAAGCCATTAAAAAATTTATAATTTTAATTCTTACCTTAATATCTACCATAAGTTATTAGTTCTCTCCTTAATTGCCTGGGCCACAGCTATGGATGATGATGCCCATGCTCATGTGGAAAAAGAATTCAAGAAGGATGATGGCCATGGACATTTTTCGTATGGCTACGATATTACTAATGGCATTGGAGCCGATGAGGCTGGCGACCAATCGGAAGTTCATGGTGAATACCATTTCATCACAAAAGAGGGTGTCCCCGTCAAGGTTAGCTATACAGCCGATGCAAATGGTTTTCATCCCCAAGGTGATGTTATACCCACACCACCACCTACACCAGCGGCCATTTTAAAGGCTTTGGAATATATTAATTCGCATCCTAAGGCAGAAAATCATAATACGGACAAAAAACATCATTAATTTTTAATTACTTTACAAAAATAATAATTTATTGTTTTGTTCATTTATTTAAATTTTTTGTTTAACACACAAATACACTTTAAGAAATTTTTGCTTTTAAAGTGTGGCCTTTTTTTGATTTATTTCCATATCGAGAGATTTCATTAGCAATATTTTTTTTAAATCATTAAATTTCTTATGAGTTTTATCACGCAAGAGATCGTATATAACGGATTCACACGTTGTGACAATACAACCGGCCGTACGCAAGCGTTCTAAAGCCATATCACGATCTTGATGGACACGGGAGACCACACAATCGGCTACCACAAAGATATTTATATTTTGGTTCAATAAATCGATGGCGGTTTGTTCAATGCAAACATGGGACTTGAAGAAAGAAAGAAATACATACATATAAGAAAAACCAAGTTAGAAAGTTTTGTTTGCCTTTAGCGGGTGTAAATGTGTTGTTTTTTGATAAGTAGATTAGTTGCTGATCAAAAATCCATGATCTTTTCGTTAAATGCAATAGTTTTTTTTCTGATTTTTGGAATCTTTAATTTTGGCGAAATTATATTTTTTTTTTAGTTCTGACCATATTTAAAAAATGTTTATGAACAGTAGCAATTTTTTTTTTGTTATTTCTCAAAACAGCGATTCAATCAACCATAAAAATCAATATAAAAAAGTCGATTTAAAATTTTGGGTTAGTTAGGGCCTTTTGCGTTTTATGCATACAAAGCTTATAAACTAACACACGCAATTTTGTATTAAATTCTCGTATATACCCTGCAAATATCATTGGACCACCTGATCCAATTTCATGAAATGGACTACTCCATGGACTGGTCCGATGTAATGCAAGCATGGACCATGTCATTGTTAAAAAGTGTTTGTAGTGAGACGACATGTCTTCGTTTTTTAACAACATGTTTTCGTTTTTAAAAGAAGTTAAAATTAATCCTCTGGTGTACACAATGGAGTAGTTTTAAAACTACTCCTTTGTAGTCCAAAGATGGGTTATATGGTCCTGCCTTAGGACATCGTAATGTTAAATAGACCATGTTTTTCCATACGTTTGGGTTACTTTTGGACTAGTCCTAGTCCCTTGTGGGCTACTCTTTACACGCGTGTTTGGACTGGTCCTATGATTTGCAGGGTATATTCAAGTTCACAAGTATGAGTGGGAAAAAATTGTCACACGTACACGAATGTTTACATCAGTTTTTTCATATTGCCCTTAATAAAATGATAGAAGCTTCTGATGTATAAACACATCAGCAATGCCCATCAGATGATGCATCAAATGACTGTCATTGTTCTTGTAGGGAAATTTATCAAAAAGAGAAAATATACCAAAAGCACCAATTTTTTCCATTTTACGTCATAAAAAGTACCCTATATTTAAATCTGGGTCATATCATATCCGTCTAAGAAATATCTTCCAAATCCATTAGGCGATTTTCGCGTGATTGAGCCACAAACTAACAAACATCTAAATGTCCAAACATACAAACATTCACATTTATAATATTAGAAGGGTTTCTAATTTAATCATGTTTGAAATAAGTTTTTGCTACATTTGATTCTTTTGCAAAGTATTATTTTGGTTTTGAAAACGTTATTTGTTTAGTAACAGCAAATCTTTTAAATTATTAGATTTTTATTTTGAAAATTTAATGATTTTTAAGAAAATATTATGGAAAATTGATTTAAGGTTAGCTTTAAAGAACTTTTAAAACCCCTTATAGTTTCTTACCTCCATACCATACAAAACCACATCACTGGGCTTGTCACCATCAAAAAGCTGCTTCATACTTTTTTCTATCTCGGGAACAAGCATACTAAAGCGGGTTTTATCGACCACCGATTTGGCATGACAAATGTCCAATTCTTCAACAGTCCGGCCCAATTTTTCGGGATTTTGTTCGGTTACCAATAAAGGAACATCTAAAATATTGCCCGCTTGAGTCTGAAGGAAAATTAATAATCAAAGCAAAACTTAAGATTCTTTTAACTGACCAGTCGCTTGGCATTTTCAATTAAATTATTGAAAAGCGGCATGGCAGGACGAAATTTTTCTTGAACATCACACAATAAAAATAATGTCTTCTTGGGATTTAAATGCGCCAGTCTTCGAGCCATGATGGAAAAGTCTTTTCAATACGTAAGTAGGTTTTTAAATAAATGGCACAAAATGAATAATGCTCTAAAGCAAGGTGAATTCAGTTTACATATAATGCAATTTCACGGTTGAAAAGACTTTATATATTTTTAATAATTTAATACCTATCAAATTTAATGCAAAATGAAAAAAATATTACAAATTATAATTGTTTCTTTACTTCAACTTGTCGTTTGTATAGAATTTTCCTTTGTAAAACTGCTCTGGGCTTGGAAGCGATTTTTCAAATCGTGCGATTGTCAGAATATGGCCGTATATCGAGTTACAGTTATCGCGGCGCCTTGATCGCGGCTTTCAACACCAGGGCTGCCACAGTTGAGGACTTATCCCCAAAGTTGGGGATTTAATGCCAGCAAAAAGGACAAAGAAAGGCATTTGGGGATTAAAAAAAAAATTCGGGGATTTTTTGGGGATTTTACACATTTTTAATATATTTTTCCTTTTTCTTTATTTACGCTTATATTTATTTGTTTCGTATTTTAAATATCAAAAAAAAGTAACAAAACATTGCTCCTATCAACAATTAATATAGTGTAAAGGGTCCTAATTGAGATTACCATTTTTGATGAGTGCAGTATGTAATG
This sequence comes from Pollenia labialis, assembly GCA_949318255.1. Taxonomy (NCBI): domain Eukaryota; kingdom Metazoa; phylum Arthropoda; class Insecta; order Diptera; family Polleniidae; genus Pollenia; species Pollenia labialis. The sequence continues at coordinate 34,665,959 of OX439143.1, read as the reverse complement.
AACTTAATAAACTTGTTTTTAAAGAAGAATAATCTAAAACCGTTGGCACATACAAAAGTTTTGATTTTTTTAAAGATAATTTTCAAGCAGATATGTATGTCTTCCCTAAAAATAAGTAAATGTGAAAGACATGCGGTCATGTTCTAGAAATCGAAATGAAGTAAAATAATTTTACTAAAATTAAAACGAACAAGATTTGATGTTCAATTATTAACAAAATGACCGCGGTTTTAACTGGTTTTAATGCTGGGTACAGACAGTGCAATCTACATGCAATCTGTTTCAATGCAACCTCTACATATCAAAGCGTTTTGATGTTGATGCAATTTGGAATGAATGAAAATGAATTTAATTTGCTAGATTGCGTAAATGAATTGCATTGTGTGTACCCAGCAACGGAGTTGTTCTTGTAAAGTTAATTCATACTAAAAAAATTAAATTGATAAAATGGAATATTATTATAAACTTTTAGTACAGAGCCGTTTTTAAAATTTGCTCGATTTCAAATCCACTTCATTTCAATTTCTAGAACATGCCCGAATATAATAAAGTTTGGGACAAAGAATGCTGGCCTATTGGTAATTAAATTAAATAAATGACGTATATATGTATGCATGTATGTATATTTAAAGGTTGGCTAAAACCGAAACAAGCACAAAATTCTTATAAATTGGCTCATTCGTCTTCAAACACAGCATATTGTTCTTCTTGTTATTCCTCAGTGGAATCACATAAAAAGAATCGAGCAAAACATGCCAAAACTAGTCGCTACAAACTTACTAAACAATTTTATTTTTCGATTTTTGGGGATCTCCTATTATAATTTTTCCTATTATTTTTTAATTTAAATTTGAAATTTGGTCAGAAACAAAAACAAAAAAAATGTATTAACTTTTAAAGGGGTTATTTTTTAATTTGGGGAATTTTTTATATTTTTTTGGGGACAAGGAAAAAAAGTACCTGGCAGCCCTGTACACCACTTACCATCAGCGTTGCCGTTTTGGTTACTTTAACATGCAGTCTACAACTGACATAAAATGCTTAACTTTAACACTAATATGATGTTAGTAATAAGTATAGACTCATCATGTTAGAAGTTTTCTCATGTTATAACACGGTTGATAATGCAAATATTTTAACAACGCTTTTATAACTTCAAGTTATATCAGCAAGTCATGTCAGTTGTAGACGGCAGTTAACCAAAATTGTTTAATTTTTTTTCCATTTTGGTTACTTTTTTTCGACACGAAAAACTAATTTTTTTGTTTTGGAACAAGAATTACCCGCTCCTCTTTTTTGACCTTTAAACATTGTGTGTGGTTTTGTGCATCGAAAGAAGCTAAAACTTGAACAGACTATCAACTTAACTATATAAGGTATATATGTTTACTGTAGATGGCCATGTAGATGGCCATTATCTGCAACTATTGATGCTTCAAAGATCTAATTGTAACACTCAAAGGCCCTTCCGACCCCATCCCTCTTAATATGATTCTATTTCCACCGGGCAAAAAGCATCTACATTAGGTCGGGTCGATTTGTATGGATGAAAAAAAAATTAAAAATCGTATAGCAAAAACGTAATCTACATAAAATTCTACGAAAATTCTCCGAAGAAATCATGGGTCTAAAACAAAATCCTAGTCCTCGCCTCTCGACTTGAAAATTTTTTTACTTGGTTGAAAATTTTTTCAATGTAAAAAAAATTTTGATTGTAAAAAAAATATAAAGTGCAAAAGAATAACCTTACTAAACCATTTTATTAAAAAAATTCGATTTCTTTTTGGAAAAAGCTATTTTTTCAAAAAAATTTTTTTTTCCAAGGCGGGCAGCCAAATTTTCAAGTCGAGAGGCGCGGATTAGGATTTTGTTTTAGACCCATGGTTTCTTCGGAGAATTTTCTTAGAATTTTATGTAGATTACGTTTTTTTAAAAAAAAAATCGACCCGCCCTACTACATAAATATAAAAGATCTACCACATAATTAAGCTCATCTTTGCACTTTGATACCATAATAACACAGTAAGACTTAAAAAGTTTTACTTGAAAGTGTTAACTTTGTATAGGAGGTACCTGACTATCGGTCAAAACTTTAAAAAGCCTTATTTGTCCAGCGGTTGATACAGGGATGCCAACTCTTGGAACACTAAACGCGCGAAAGAATTTGAAAAATCGGACCAAAAAGGGCTAAATTGGAAAAAGTACGGTTTTAGTAAATTTTCATGGCATTTTTTTTGAGAAAGTAAAAATAGGGCTAAAAATAGTTTTTAAATTAAAATACTTAACATTTTAAACAAAAAATTGAGACACAACTAATGTTTTAAGAAGCTTTAACATTCTTTTCTAATTGGTCATTGTTTTATAAATTTATATATACAATACTAATAATTTATATATATATTCAGAATAGATATTTAAGCATAACTCAACTTTTAACTTTTTTGGGACTATATTTAAAATCAATTAAATACGAAATTGTATTTAAAAATAAATTCATGACACTCAAAGTCCTCAAGTTGAGCGTTTTAGTACGCATATATCGTTATATTTACAGCAAAACTAGAATATTAATAAATATGGATTGTACGTTATTACATTTTTACAACTATGCACCTCGATCCAAAACGTTCCCTATATTCAATGTTTTTCCATTCGCACGTTCCTTAATTTTTAGAAAGTTTAACCGTTAGATATTGCCAGAAAAACAAAAAATATAATCTAAGTCCCAATTTACACTAGGAACATTTCTTGCCGGACAGACGAAGTTTGATGGCGAGGGGTCGAAAAGGTAGAGTGTGTAGTACATGACTGTCTGTACTAGACATTTTTTCATTTCTCTTAATTACTTTTCGTAGTTTACATACAAATATTAATTTCTGTCTGACTTCTAATGTTTCATATGTAAACGCTTCAGGTAAGATTAAAGGAGAATTAGAAAAATGTCCGGCAAGAAATGTCCCTAGTGTAAATTGGGACTAAGGGCTAAAATATTTTTTTGCGTTTTAGGAACTTATAAAATAGTTCGAAAAGGGCTAAGTTGGCATCACTGGGTTCATGAGCCTACAATACACAAACAAACATAATCAAGCATTTTCTGTAACTGGAAATGAAGTGAATTTAATATCGCACAAATTTTGAAATCGAACCTGTAAAGAATGTTCATAAAAATAACGTGTTTTTGGTGGATGTATGTGCCGGTTCACACACGTCAAGTTTGACTCATCAAGTCTTGAGCTTTTAGGACAGAAGGGAAAACAGAATGTCATTTCTTTTCCTCACTCTCCTAAAAACTTAAAAGAAATTGAAGAAAATATGTGGCGTAGGAGGTTCAAACAATTTTTAAAACGGTTCTTTTTTGTATATACATATGTATGTATATGTATGAACGGAAATTTAAAAGATATTTTGAAGAATCGGAAAACATAAATGATCTTTCTCGTTAAATCGAAAATGTATGTCTATCTTTAATTCTTGGTTTTTATATACTAATTATAATATTTTATTTTTTTTTCATCTTGAAACCACACATTCATCCCCTGTTTTTGAATAAACTTACAGCATTTTTGTAGTTTTTGCCACCGCAAAGGTATGGAACTAAAAGCTTTTAAAATTTCATCCCAATCTAATATTTTGCAAAACTTTGTGTATCTATTTCTTCCCAGATTTTTGTTATCGTTATCATAAACCCCATAGTACTGTTATTAGTAACAAAATTTCGTTCCATAAAAAAAGTTTTTCTCGTTTCTATGTGAATATGTAATTGTTTGTAAATACAGAATTCTTTTAGAGAAAATGCTATGCTATTCATATATTTCTTGATATATGTAAAATATCTGGGATAACTAAATATTTTGTTTTTAAATAATATAAATAATGTCAACAAATATACCGTAAATATTCCAAAACTCTCCCTACCACAATCAATCACCAAGTATATGTTTAAATCCCAAATATTGTGACAACTCTCCTTGCCTGGCAACACAATACTTTGAACAAAAGCTTTTGATCAAGGCAAGACGAATTCAAGGTTCAAGGCGAATTTACTTAGCAATGCTGCCATTTCGTGTGTAATTATCCGTTTTAAAATTTTCATCACCACAATATATGCAGCGTTTGAAATTTAAAAATTCAATATGAATTTCTGTAGAAAGTAACAACAAAATTAAAAAATTATTTTGACTTTGTTTTTGCTTTGAATGTCGTTTTTGGTGTTGTGTTGCGTTTTACACCATTAGGGCCAAAATATTTTTCACAAACATCTGTTCTTTATTTTTACTCACTGCTTTGCTTATTTTTGCGTACGCCTTTGTTTTTAGCACACTTATATGTTCTGTAAATTTTTTTTAAAATAGCGTTTCATTTGTGGAGTTGTTGATGTGGCAACATAGTTATTTTACACTAAGTAAATAGATTACGTTAGAAACACAGAATACCACAAAACTGTAAAAAGTGACGTTTAAAAAGGGCAGATAGCTTTTTTGGTAGTGAAGTGGCAATGTGTAAAAACAGGCCGCAACCATCAACACAAATGGCGTGATCAAAACAAAAATAACAAAACACAAACCACGTTAAACAAATGCATTAGTTAAACAAACGTTGTGTTTAGTGAAAAAAATTCATTAAGTTATATTGTTTTGTTTTATAATGTTACTAGCTTAACCCGGTGCGCTTCGCTACACTGCTTTAACCACTTTATCGGTTGAGAGATATTTAATATATGCATCCTATGGAAGGTAGTTCCCCCCTGCGCCTACCCGCTTTATTTTTATTTTCAAAGTGAAGTATACCATAAGAGTGACTTCTGCAAATTTTGAACATTCCCACTATAACAATTCTTAAGATATGCGCTATTAAACATTGGCGTCCTATGGTGGGCACCACTTCCCCCGCTGCTATTTTATTTTAATTTTGGGGCTCAGAAGATCCTACTACCAAAAGTTCAACAAAATGCATGCAGTGGCTCTTATTTATATTTCTACCTATGAGGGGTACTGCTCCTATCCTGTCTACCTGTATATTGAAATTTATAGTTTGCCATTGTAGTAGCTTTAACCACGTTTGAAGACTTCCCCTTTAATAGTTCTTTAGTTGAGCAATATTTAATATATGCATCCTATGGGAGGTTTTCCCCCCTGCGCCTCCCCGCTTTATTTTTATTTTCAAAAGTGTAGTATACCATAAGAGTGACTTCCACAAAGTTTGAACATTCTCACTATAATAGTTCTTAAGATATGCGATATTAAACATTGGCGTCCTATGGTGGACACCACTTCCCCCGCTGCTTTTTTATTTTAATTTTGGGGCTCAGAAGATCCTACTACCAAAACTTCAACAAAATGCATGCAGTGGCTCTTATTTATATATCTATCTATGAGGGATACTGCTCCTTCCCTGTCTACCCCGCCCATTTGTATACTAACATATATAGTTTGCCATAGTAGTAGCTTAAACCACGTTTGAAGACTCCCCCTTAAATAGTTCTTCAGTTAAGCGATATTTAATATATGCATCATATGGGAGGTTTTCCCCCCTGCGCCTACCCGCTTTATTTTTATTTTCAAAAGTGTTGTATACCATAAGAGTGACTTCCACTAAGTTTGAACATTCTCACTATAACAGTTCATAAGATATGCGATATTAAGCATTGGCGTTCTATGGGGGGAACCACTTCCCCCGCTGCTATTTTATTTCAATTTTGGGGCTCAGAAGATCCTACTACCAAAAGTTCAACAAAATGCGTGCAGTGGCTCTTATTTATATTTCTATCTATGAGGGGTACTGCTCCTCCCCTGTTTACCCCGCCCATTTTTATACTGGAATTTATAGTTTGGAATAGTAGTAGATTTAACCACGTTTGAAGACTCCCCCTTTAATAGTTCTTCAGTTAAGCGATATTTAATATATGCATCCTATGGGAGATTTTTCCACCCTGCGCTTACCCGCTTTATTTTTATTTTCAAAAGTGTACTATACCATAAGATACGATAAGATACAAAGTTTGAACATTCTCACTATAACAGTTCATTAGATATGCGATATTAAGCATTGGCGTCCTATGGGGGAACCACTTCCCCCGCTGCTATTTTATTTCAATTTGGGGGCTCAAAAGATCATACTACCAAAAGTTCAACAAAATGCGTTCAGTGGCACTTAAGATATGCGATATTTAATATTGGCATCCTATGGGGGGTACCAATTCCCCTGCCCCTATCGAAAAAATAAGTAGCCTATTTTATTTTTAGGGCTCACGTGATGTTACTGTAAAAATTTCAGGAAAATCGGCTCAGTAGTTTCGGAGTCTATAAGCCAACAAACAAACAAACAAACAAACAAACAAACAAACAAACAAACAAACAAACAAACAAACAAACAAACAAACAAACAAACAAACAAACAAACAAACAAACAAACAAACAAACAAACAAACAAACAAACAAACAAACAAACAAACAAACAAACAAACAAACAAACAAACAAACAAACAAACAAACAAACAAACAAACAAACAAACAAACAAACAAACAAACAAACAAACAAACAAACAAACAAACAAACAAACAAACAAACAAACAAACAAACAAACAAACAAACAAACAAACAAACAAACAAACAAACAAACAAACAAACAAACAAACAAACAAACAAACAAACAAACAAACAAACAAACAAACAAACAAACAAACAAACAAACAAACAAACAAACAAACAAACAAACAAACAAACAAACAAACAAACAAACAAACAAACAAACAAACAAACAAACAAACAAACAAACAAACAAACAAACAAACAAACAAACAAACAAACAAACAAACAAACAAACAAACAAACAAACAAACAAACAAACAAACAAACAAACAAACAAACAAACAAACAAACAAACAAACAAACAAACAAACAAACAAACAAACAAACAAACAAACAAACAAACAAACAAACAAACAAACAAACAAACAAACAAACAAACAAACAAACAAACAAACAAACAAACAAACAAACAAACAAACAAACAAACAAACAAACAAACAAACAAACAAACAAACAAACAAACAAACAAACAAACAAACAAACAAACAAACAAACAAACAAACAAACAAACAAACAAACAAACAAACAAACAAACAAACAAACAAACAAACAAACAAACAAACAAACAAACAAACAAACAAACAAACATACAAACAAACAAACAAACAAACAAACAAACAAACAAACAAACAAACAAACAAACAAACAAACAAACAAACAAACAAACAAACAAACAAACAAACAAACAAACAAACAAACAAACAAACAAACAAACAAACAAACAAACAAACAAACAAACAAACAAACAAACAAACAAACAAACAAACAAACAAACAAACAAACAAACAAACAAACAAACAAACAAACAAACAAACAAACAAACAAACAAACAAACAAACAAACAAACAAACAAACAAACAAACAAACAAACAAACAAACAAACAAACAAACAAACAAACAAACAAACAAACAAACAAACAAACAAACAAACAAACAAACAAACAAACAAACAAACAAACAAACAAACAAACAAACAAACAAACAAACAAACAAACAAACAAACAAACAAACAAACAAACAAACAAACAAACAAACAAACAAACAAACAAACAAACAAACAAACAAACAAACAAACAAACAAACAAACAAACAAACAAACAAACAAACAAACAAACAAACAAACAAACAAACAAACAAACAAACAAACAAACAAACAAACAAACAAACAAACAAACGAACAAACAAACAAACAAACAAACATACACACGTTTTTCATTTTTATATATATAGATTTACTCATTTAAATATTATTTACTAGTGTTGTGGTAATTTTAAAAGTTAATTTTTACAACAATTTTTCATGATAATTTCAACTTAATAAATTTGTGTTCATTGTATTGTGGCAAAAAAGATGGTGCAAAGAAAAATGCAAAAAGGGCAGTTTTTTTAAAAGGAGACAAAAGAAAACGCAAAATCTTCCGTCTCGTGACAGTTCTGTGTATTCTGTGGTTAGAAACGTAAAACCTCTCGACCGACATATCGATAGTTAGTGGGGCGCTTATGAGAACGATAAGGAGTGACTTGTCGCTTAAGATAATACTTGCATCGTTTAATATAGATTTGCAAAAGATTGATAACAAATGAGGTATTCAAACTAAAAAATTGTTTGGTCGAAGATATGTTTCCAATATTAAAAAAAAAGTAATAAACTTTATAAAAATTTTGCCATTTTCAAATGCTTATTTTATTTATTAAAGAAGCCGTACAAAGTAATAGTAATGGACAATCTAACCTTCGCTAGTTATTTACTAATAAATATAGAAGTTGAATTTATATATTCAAGTTTTTTTATTTTTTAACAATTGGTTTTAAATTTTTCATGTTATTTTTATAAAATTATAGTATGTATATTACTATATTAATCTAAATAGTACGACTAATACTGATCTATTTTAAATAAATGGCTTGTGTTTTTATTTTATGTAAAAGTTTTTTATTAAATAAAACGATAATTCAATATCAGGTGTAAATTCATTTAAAAAAAAAGTAGATTTTTATTTTGCTAATGGTAACACTGCTTTTAGCGAATTCGCCTTGCTTTTGTTGGAGCAAACGCATTATCAAAAATCAGTTGTAATTCTCACTTGCAGTAATACAGACGCGAACAAAACAGAAGTTTAGGAAACGTTGCAAAGCAGCGGGTTAACCGAAGAAATATACAAAAATAAATTTTAAAAAATAAAATTGTAAACAAATTGATAAACTAAAGATATAAATAAAAGAATTTAATAAGTTTCAATAAAAAGTGCAAAATTTTAACCGAGCTTTAAGAGATTTTTATTAAAAGAATATATGTACCCCACCTCCCCATTTTCAACCACGCTACTAAACGTTAAATAAAAGAAGTAGACATTTTAACAGGGAGTTTTACAGTGAATGTACTAAATTTTTTTAGAGAGTAAAGTAAAGTAAAAGAGTGCACAAATTTTAAGTTATAAAAAAGTAACAAAACGCACAATTTAATTTAAATAATCTATTTTCTTAAAATAAATTATAATTCAATGATTTTTGCAACTTGAAAAATCTAACAAGTCATCAGGTTTGTATTTTTCGCAAAAGGAAATGAAATAATAAAAAAAACAACAAAAAATACTGACTAATAAAGTGCTACCAAGAAGGAGAAACGTGTACATTGTAAAACATATGTATGAATATGTGTTTGTAAGAAAGAAGAAAACACGATAAAACAGAAGTAGTCGTTTATTAGGAAAACAGCTGAAAAAACACATTTCAAATAAACAACAGAATAGAAAAAAACCAAAACAATTGCATTTTGTATGCCCTGACAAATGTTAAATTCGTTAAAAATATTAACAAAACAAAATGTTAAAGGCAAATAATGTTATTTTAAAAAAATTTTAGTAAATCATAAAGAAAATTCAAGATAATAAAAAACCTACATACATAATTGTTTCCACAAAAACAATTTATTACAATGTAAATTGTAAAAGTTAATTAATAACAACAAATAAAAAAAAATTTAGTTAAATCTTTAAAAAAATGATTTAATTTTTGGTTAAAATCTATTAAATTTATTTTACACACTGATTTACTTTGTTAAACAAAACTACAATCCTCCGGTTTTGCGACATTAACTTTTTCCCAACAAACAATAAAATCATTTAAAAACTATATTTGGTGCTCACCTCTTAAAAAACGATAGTAAACTTCACTAACAAAATTAAATTTTTGATAAAAAAAACGAGTTACTCCAAAATCTAAACAAATTATGATTTAACAAAGAAAAAAAGTTTCAATAAATGAAAACCTGTTTGTGTTTATAATTCATTCTAATTTTTTATATCAGCAATTGTTAGTTTCTCCCAAACAAAGTTGCCCCTTAATTTGAAACATACAAAAAACTTCACAAAAACAAATTAGGTATTTAAAAAAATGCATATGCATGTAAATACCATAATAAACACAAAATAAAATACATAATGAATAGCAACATAACAACAACAAGTTTCTTAATAATTTATTACATTTAACTTAATTTGTGCTGTTGTGCTAAGTTTTTGTTAAGAATTTTTTTAAACTCGCTACATTTTTCGAATTCATCAGTTCCAGTCTTTAATTCGTTCCAATAAATACGAGTAAGTTTTTTTTTATAAATAAGTATATTGTAATTTAATTAAAGATACATAGGTACCTACCTACATTTTTGTTGTGTACTGTGTAAATATGTAAAAACTATTAATAGAAATAATTATAGGTACTGGGGATGCCAATCTAGATTGATTAAAAAAAACCCTTGATTCGGGATTTCGAAAATCCCGATTCCGAAATTTCGGGTTTTTGGGATTTGGATCCTGGGATCAAAATGTAATAATGTTATTCATATAAATTCAAAATTGATTAATTATATTTTTGGTTAAAATTTTTTAATGCTAGCTTTTTGTTTGTAAATACTGGATATTACACACATGCAATTATTTAACTACATACCTATAGCGTAAATATTGATACTTCGGAGGTATGGTGCTACCTAAAGTTCTGATGACATTAATACACGGCAAAGTGTACTCCAATCTCGATGGCTGAGTTAAAAACTGCAAACACTGTGTCGCAATACACCTCCAGTGTAGTGCTGGGATACTATGGATAGTTCAGATTTCAATATCGATACTATCGACTGAATGTTTGTACTTGAGTAGGACAACTTTGGCTAATATTTCATCAGGCTACAGTTCGTTGTTTTTATCGCAATTATTGAAAGTATGTAGGTATATAATTTTATATTTTTTTTAATTATGCATGTAAGAGATTTGCATGTACATGTACGCACGATATTTTAGATGACAGTTTTTAAAAAATTGTGCGTGTCAGTTAAAAATAATTTTTTTCTAGTATTAAATTGTTATAACAATTACTTTCAATAACTAAATGAAACAATGAAATAAAGCCCGATAAAATACTTAAAGATTTATTAGAAAATTTTTAATATTTTTAATTAGGCTTAAGTTCATTAAATTTAATTTTCATTAAATTATTTTTATGAAGAAAGGAATTTTACAACATGAAAATTAATTAAAATTTTTATTGATAATTTTTCATTCTTGACTCAAGCTGGGCTCGAACCCAGGTGTTTACGGACAGGTTACCCTGACATGTTTCGATTGCAACCACTCAATCTCTTCAGAGGGCTTGCCGTTTAACACTCGCAGCCATCGACGACTGCTGACGTCATTAGTCAAACATCAATCCTTAAACCAAATTGTATTCAACCTTTTGGTAGATCGAAATTTGCTTTTTGAATGATTATCTATTTTAATTTATTTTAACATGTTATTCCTTTACTTCTCTTTTTTCGTACTTTTGTCAAGAATTCTTCTTGAAGTTCAAAGTACATATATTTTTTGTTTTTTCATTTTTTTGTCTTTCTTTTTCTTGTTGACCTTTTCAGCACAACTTGAAGGACAAATGCAAACATAGAGCTCGTGCCTTAGCTTTAACAATTATTAGTATTGTGGTTATTTTATTGAACTATTTATGGTTTTTAATCCAAATTTTTAATATTTTTAATTAGGCTTAAGTTCATTAAATTTAATTTTCATTAAATTATTTTTATGAAGAAAGGAATTTTACAACATGAAAATTAATTAAAATTTTTATTGATAATTTTTCATTCTTGACTCAAGCTGGGCTCGAACCCAGGTGTTTACGGACAGGTTACCCTGACATGTTTCGATTGCAACCACTCAATCTCTTCAGAGGGCTTGCCGTTTAACACTCGCAGCCATCGACGACTGCTGACGTCATTAGTCAAACATCAATCCTTAAACCAAATTGTATTCAACCTTTTGGTAGATCGAAATTTGCTTTTTGAATGATTATCTATTTTAATTTATTTTAACATGTTATTCCTTTACTTCTCTTTTTTCGTACTTTTGTCAAGAATTCTTCTTGAAGTTCAAAGTACATATATTTTTTGTTTTTTCATTTTTTTGTCTTTCTTTTTCTTGTTGACCTTTTCAGCACAACTTGAAGGACAAATGCAAACATAGAGCTCGTGCCTTAGCTTTAACAATTATTAGTATTGTGGTTATTTTATTGAACTATTTATGGTTTTTAATCCAAATTTTTAATATTTTTAATTAGGCTTAAGTTCATTAAATTTAATTTTCATTAAATTATTTTTATGAAGAAAGGAATTTTACAACATGAAAATTAATTAAAATTTTTATTGATAATTTTTCATTCTTGACTCAAGCTGGGCTCGAACCCAGGTGTTTACGGACAGGTTACCCTGACATGTTTCGATTGCAACCACTCAATCTCTTCAGAGGGCTTGCCGTTTAACACTCGCAGCCATCGACGACTGCTGACGTCATTAGTCAAACATCAATCCTTAAACCAAATTGTATTCAACCTTTTGGTAGATCGAAATTTGCTTTTTGAATGATTATCTATTTTAATTTATTTTAACATGTTATTCCTTTACTTCTCTTTTTTCGTACTTTTGTCAAGAATTCTTCTTGAAGTTCAAAGTACATATATTTTTTGTTTTTTCATTTTTTTGTCTTTCTTTTTCTTGTTGACCTTTTCAGCACAACTTGAAGGACAAATGCAAACATAGAGCTCGTGCCTTAGCTTTAACAATTATTAGTATTGTGGTTATTTTATTGAACTATTTATGGTTTTTAATCCAAATTTTTAATATTTTTAATTAGGCTTAAGTTCATTAAATTTAATTTTCATTAAATTATTTTTATGAAGAAAGGAATTTTACAACATGAAAATTAATTAAAATTTTTATTGATAATTTTTCATTCTTGACTCAAGCTGGGCTCGAACCCAGGTGTTTACGGACAGGTTACCCTGACATGTTTCGATTGCAACCACTCAATCTCTTCAGAGGGCTTGCCGTTTAACACTCGCAGCCATCGACGACTGCTGACGTCATTAGTCAAACATCAATCCTTAAACCAAATTGTATTCAACCTTTTGGTAGATCGAAATTTGCTTTTTGAATGATTATCTATTTTAATTTATTTTAACATGTTATTCCTTTACTTCTCTTTTTTCGTACTTTTGTCAAGAATTCTTCTTGAAGTTCAAAGTACATATATTTTTTGTTTTTTCATTTTTTTGTCTTTCTTTTTCTTGTTGACCTTTTCAGCACAACTTGAAGGACAAATGCAAACATAGAGCTCGTGCCTTAGCTTTAACAATTATTAGTATTGTGGTTATTTTATTGAACTATTTATGGTTTTTAATCCAAATTTTTAATATTTTTAATTAGGCTTAAGTTCATTAAATTTAATTTTCATTAAATTATTTTTATGAAGAAAGGAATTTTACAACATGAAAATTAATTAAAATTTTTATTGATAATTTTTCATTCTTGACTCAAGCTGGGCTCGAACCCAGGTGTTTACGGACAGGTTACCCTGACATGTTTCGATTGCAACCACTCAATCTCTTCAGATGGCTTGCCGTTTAACACTCGCAGCCATCGACGACTGCTGACGTCATTAGTCAAACATCAATCCTTAAACCAAATTGTATTCAACCTTTTGGTAGATCGAAATTTGCTTTTTGAATGATTATCTATTTTAATTTATTTTAACATGTTATTCCTTTACTTCTCTTTTTTCGTACTTTTGTCAAGAATTCTTCTTGAAGTTCAAAGTACATATATTTTTTGTTTTTTCATTTTTTTGTCTTTCTTTTTCTTGTTGATTAAATTAAAATATACTACGTTTATACGCACCTCTTATTTGCAAATAAAAATATTGCAAGTAAAGAAAATTGCCGCATAAACAGTGACTTAAATTTTTATTTGCGAATAGCTAACTCACGAAAACAATTCCTGATTAACGACACTATTTGCAAATAAGATTTAAAGCATTGCCACACTTTTAACCGTTTTACGTTTTTATTTCGATGTGGCACATTCATACGACAAAAAAAGTAAAATTAATTCAAAATTGTGGAAATAAATTTCACAAATACACAAAAAATTTTAATTTTTTCATTATTCATTAAAAAATAAAAAGTTTTTATACATGCAGTGCTACCAAATGCATAAATTTTCCATCCGGCATCACATAAAAATAAGAATTTTACGTAACAAAATAGGACATATAAACAGTAAGTTAGTTAATCGCAAATAATTTTTATTTGCGAATAGTCTACGTATAAACGTAGTAATAGATAATCATTCAAAAAGCAAATTTCGATCTACCAAAAGGTTGAATACAATTTGGTTTAAGGATTGATGTTTGACTAATGACGTCAGCAGTCGTCGATGGCTGCGAGTGTTAAACGGCAAGCCCTCTGAAGAGATTGAGTGGTTGCAATCGAAACATGTCAGGGTAACCTGTCCGTAAACACCTGGGTTCGAGCCCAGCTTGAGTCAAGAATGAAAAATTATCAATAAAAATTTTAATTAATTTTCATGTTGTAAAATTCCTTTCTTCATAAAAATAATTTAATGAAAATTAAATTTAATGAACTTAAGCCTAATTAAAAATATTAAAAATTTGGATTAAAAACCATAAATAGTTCAATAAAATAACCACAATACTAATAAATGATTTATTAGAAAAGATAACCAAAAACATAAGATTTTATCAAAAAAAAAAAAAAAAAAAAAAAAAATAAGAAAATAAATAGAAATAAGCCAAATGGTTAAACAAAAATATTATTCTGAACGTAACAAAAAATGGCAGTTAGCAGAAAAATAATGCTAAAGAGAAACATACATATCGCTCCTTTATTGCAACATAGTCACACATACACATATAAGGGTCGATATCGTGAATTGACTACAATCGAGGGTTGAAAACGGCCAAGTGCGAAAATGGATTTAAATAATTATTTTTCGGTTTATACTATTTTATAAGACCATTTTATGTATTAATAAGCATTGGGCCATGTATATTTAAGGATTTTAAGGATTTTTGCACCCCACGGGAATGACAATAGTCCCACTGAAATGATATTTCTGCCGCACGGTTACGACTGAGCAGAATCTTAATGACATTTTGTCATGTAAATAAAAAATAAAACGTAACAAAAAATATTCGCTTTTCTTAAGCTTATATTATAATCTAATTGATACTCATTTTGAGTTTGTTTGATAGTACCCTATTGCCCGCAAAACAATGTTTGGTGTAGAAAGTATTGAAACTATTTGCTCAAAGTTGATGTATGAAACATCGCTCTCATTTAATTTAAATAATTGGTTTTCTGATGTGCTAGCACAACTTTTGAAAAACAAATCATTGACATCATTAACCTTAAGGTTTGATTGGCAAATAGCTGCATATGTGTAATGGCGACTGGTAGTAAATTTCTTGGTGTTTGGTCCTGTTAGCGTGATAACTATGTGCGTACAAGTTTTTATTTTTTTTTTAAACTTTATCTGAATTCTGCAATAAATTGGCAGCAGATTGCAGCGCGTCTGAGTCGGAGCTCAAACAACGATAACGACCCATCATCGATACTACTTGCCGGGGAATCAATGCTGCTGTAAAGGGATGTAAAGTCAAGATGTCCTAGATGTTGATGGTCACATGAGGTCGTACAAAACCAAAAACAACTTAAAGAACGTAGCCATATACAGTTGGATTCAATACTCCCTACAACATGAAAAACAAATCAATACACCATATCTGACAATAGCGACAAAGATAATAACCTGGTGTTCTTTCATCGTCCCACTGACTTTTATGTTTACGTCTTTTTTACTTTGAGAATATTTTCAACCCCATTCTGATTTAATTTAGGAATAACAGGAGCTGGAACTTGATTATCTGGAGGTGGTTCACCCTCTCCTGTGGATGATGTGGGCGCTCCGGGTGAAGAATAGTCCGCCATATATTGTTGTTCCTTTTTCTTCAAAAGTTTTTTATTTTTTCGATTATTCTTTGCATTTATAGCCCACTTTTTCCTTTATGCCCTTTGTGCTCTAGGGGTCATCTCCTTGATTGGTTTAATAACCTTATCTTTCTTTTTTAATATCGGGCGTTTTCTTTTAATTTTCGTGCGGCGCATTTGGCAGGATCGCTTTTTATTCCTCTGCATTTCTACCTTTTTTTTGATGGTGCCATGTTGTATTTTATGGTATGTTTAAAAATCTTATGATAAATTTCTTTAATAATAACCAAAGATTGAATAATCTCAAATTTACATTGAAAATGTCATTCCCGTGTTTCTTTTACCATTACCATGGTTTAGATTATACCCATGGTAATGACTGCACGGTAATGATGGAAACGTGAGTATTCTTGGATTTAAATGTGGAAATCTTCAAAATTTGTTATAAAATATAATACAATCTAATGAAGAAATAAACAATGAACAAATCAATACCACAAATTTGGAAATTATAATATAAATAACGGAAAAATATACTTACCACGAGAATGACAAAATTTCAGGAACATGCACAAAAAACACTAAACACTTCAACAGCTCTCAAACAACTGACTACATTTTTCACTTCTGTCAATTAACTTTAAAACTAACGGGAATTGTCGTTACATTAACAGTTTACACCTAACCGAAAACCCGGTTTAAATAATTTTTTCTTAATAAACAAATTGGCCCACGGGGAATGACGAAAAAAATTAGCCACGGACTAAATTGTCTCCAAATCATAAATTTTAAAATAAAATTATATTTATGAAATTAAAATTGACTTGGTTCATTCTTCTTGAATAACTTGACGTACTTCATTTCTAATAAATATTTTGAGATATTAATAAAAATCTGTGTTTTTTGAACACAAAACGATCGGACACACGCCATGGTAATGACGATTTGCACCGTGCGACCAAATTTTTTCATAAAAATATCTAGAAAATTTTATTTTGATTTCTGCGCCTGGTTAAAGGACATTTTGCTTCATTTATTTCTGTTCTCAGAATTTCAATTTTTCAATATTTTTAATACTAATTGCGTCGGGCCACAGAATGTAGTCATTTCGCGATATCGACCCATAAACACATTTTCACTAATACTACTACCACAATGCTTGATGAGTATTTTGATACGTGTTAATAGGTGTGACCGTAGCTTAAGTTTGAAATTTATTTTTAAACAAATAAATTTCAAGTGAAAAAACTTTTTACAGACATTGCGATAGTTTTTCTACTAAAAAAATTATAAACTGTAAAATTGCGTGTAATTAAAAAGTCACATTTCTTAATGTTTTGCATTAAAGTTTTTACTATAATTTTTTTTTTAATAATCTAAAAAAAAATTATTTTGATAATAAATAATCCTGCGTGTTAAAATATTGTAAAAAGGTTTTAATTGTGAACATGCGAATTTCTTTTTAACTTAAAATAATGGTTATTATTATTAAGCAAATATAAAAATCCAGAAAAAGTAGTCAAACATCAACCAAAAAATAAAAATTTTCAATATTCGTTTTGTGCCAAAAAAAAAAATTAAACTCGAAAATAAGAATTATTTACAATAAAAATATAACTCAAATATAATTTTTCTTGTATAAAGTACCTATAACAATTTAATTAAAACAACCATTTTTGTACCTAAAAGTTGATATATTAAAAATCCTGGCATTTCAGGATTTCCTGTTTGGCATCCCTACTACATATACAATTTTTTTTTTTTTTTTAATAAACAACAGTTTATTTATTTATTATGAACAAAACAATGTATTTTGTAAAATAGGTATGAAAGCAAAACATAAAAATGTTATCATATCAATTTTAAATGATTAATCCAACATTTTTTATATTTTTCGAATTTATTCTATGAGCTAAATTTCAGTTATGTATTTTATAAAGCTTTTTTGTAATAGTCATATTCCTTAAATTTTTCAGAAATGACTTTATACACTATCAGACTATTATATTGTATTTTCTTGTTACATTTTACCTTAGCTTTCCGTTGGAAAGCAATGAGGTATATTGTATGAATAGAAATAATAATAATAATGAAGGAAATAATTCCTAGTATTTAAATGATTAATAATAATAATATGTGTTTAATGATTTCAATAAAAGTATGTATACCTATGTATAGGTATTTGTTTTTAAACATGAAATTATATTACATACATACATAAATTTAGTAAACCAAACCTTAAATCTCAATAGCTCTGGGTTATGCTGCTACCTTTATTTATTTATTTATTTATTCACAAAAAAAAGTAATATAATAAGCCTCATAGGCCAAAACAATTTTATATTACAAAGTATATATATACACCTGATTAGATATTCCATAAATTACTTATAAATATACAAAATACATATACAATATGGACCACTTAAGGCTCCCCAGCCGGTACAAAAAAATCCAACATAATAATAAAAAATGTCCCAAAGTAGTAGGTCAAGCAAAATTAAAGCAACACTGGCCATAAAATCATCCTTTCCGCTCAATATATACATGAAAAGTTAGCATATTAGTTAGTTTATGAGTTCGTGAGTCAAAATAAAAGTAAGTATCGCAATCCTAAAAGACACTTAATTAACATACATATGTTTTTAAGTGAATATTGATTTACAGAGCAGATAAGTGAACCAAAAGTTTCAGACGAAATGAATAATTAGAGTGAGAAAAAGTACGGAGAACAAGAGGCAAATAGTTCCAGTTCCTTGACACCCTCACAACGAAAGATCTCTCAAATAAACTATATCTTATTCTAGGTATAAAGATCTGGGGATTTCTACTAGAAGAGGAAAATTTAAATTCAGAACAAAGAAGACAAGGAACACCTCTTCTAATCACCCTATAAAAAAGTAATAAGCAACGAATCCTGACAAAATTACCAAAATTACAACCTAGAAAAGTTTTCACATAATTAGAAATATGTACTCTCCTAGAAATATTATATACATAACGCGTAATCATATTAACTACACGCTTTAATTTATTTAATATGCAAGCACGAGTACCAGACACAACCTCTAATCCGTAAAAAACATGTGGCATCAGGAGCGAATACGCCAATTTATACCTTATTCGAAAAGGTAAAAAAATGTTGTTAGAATAAATTCTTCGCAAAGTACCTATCACTTTAGAAAAAATACGATCAACCTGAACCCGAAAAGTAAGGCTAGCATCAAGAAATACTCCTAAACACTTAAGGCTCTCAACAAATTCAATTCTCTGACCATCTACATAAACATTCATAGCATTCTGCATCTGCCCAAAAATAATTGCCTTGGTCTTATTGTGGTTAACAGTCAAAGAGTTAAAAGACGACCATAACGAAAAACGTGCTAAATTATCATTCATATTAGCTTCAAGAACATCAACATTATCCCTATGACTACTAAACAATAAAAAAACATCATCAGCAAAAAGAAAAGGTCTACAAATACTCGTCTCCATTTGACTCGGCAGGTCATTCACGTACATTATGAAAAGAAGTGGCCCCAAAACAGATCCCTGGGGAACACCAGAAACTAAAGGAAGAATTTCAGAGAAAATTCCACCAGTATCAACAAATTGATACCTTCCAGATAAATAAGAATAAATAAGCATACAGGCCGTTTTAGAGAAATTAAATAACTCACTCAATTTTTTAATCAAAGTAAAAAAGCAGACCGAATTGAAAGCTTTCGTAAGGTCAAGTGAAACTAAAGACACTATATTGTCCCTATTGATATTCTCCCGTATGGTATCAGTCAAATTCAAAAGCAAGGAGGTAGTATTATGCCCACGACGAAAAGCAAATTGCGAAGAAGACAGGTTACTCTGAACATGAGACAAAATCTGCTGTTTAATAATGTGTTCCACAACTTTAGATATAGCCGGTAAAATAGATATAGGCCTTAAGTCATCTAAACAGCTAATTGATCCAGATTTAGGGATAGGTATAACTCTGGCTACTTTCCAATCAGCAGGAAAAATCGATGTTGTTAAAATGGAATTAATATGAAAAACTAATAAGTGAGAAATATGAGCAAAAATGATTTTCAAAAATGTTATCGGGATACCATCAGTACCTACAGAATTTGACTTCACATTAGATAAGGAAATATACGGATCATCCTCAGTTATACACCTAAAGGAAAAAGAGCCTATATCATCAAATACAGCAAAGTCAACCCTCACCAAATCATTAACCTTTTCCATTCAAAATTCTCCACATAGAGCCAGTATCCAGGCCGGAAAACAATTTCTCAAAATATCTCCTTCTCTCCTTCTCTCCTTGCGTATTACATTCTTAGCTTTGTTACGGTACCTACTAAAAACTCTCCAGTCTTCATCAGATCCAGAAGCCTGGAAAGAAGTGTAAGCCGATTGCGATGTCATTACCACAAGGTGAAGTGTCGACACAGTGCAGTGTTACTTTGGGGTACTGAAAAATCAAGAAAAATAATCTAAGTACGTTTGAAATGTATTTTAACTGCATTTTAAAAAAAAAATGAAAATGTTCGTTCCAAAAACTTAAATTTGTTTTAGTTTTTAATATAAATTTTTAAACGACAATTTTTATTTTTGTTTAAAAAATAGGAAGTAAAAAAGAATATTTGTACAAATGTTTCTATAAACAGATTTCAAGTTCAAATGAATTTTTATGAATAGATAGTGTTTATTTATAAGAAAACATATGTATTTTATTTATTTTTCTTTTTTTTTTTATTAATTAGTCGAGCCCTTGGGCCATTTATGTATGTACAATTACTATAATTTTTTACAACTTTGTAAAATATCTTATATTCTACTATTATTATTATTAATTATATGGGAATCAATTTTAGAAAAAAAACAATGTATTAGTTATTTAAATAGTTAATTAATACCAGTGGTGCTTACCGTTTTTTAAAAAGGTTAGCTTTAGTTTTCGAGATATATGTACCGTTCTTTCAAAAATGGAGGAGGTTGCAACTCAAAAACGGTATCGTTTATTGAAAAAGCCGAAAAAATTGCCTTTAAACAAGGCTAAATTTTTTTCTAAACTGCGCAGTCGTTTTAGAATCATAACTTTTTTTGGAAACGGCATAAAAAAAATATGAACATGTATCTATATTTCTACACGTGTAGAAAACAAAAAAAGCCATAAATTATTTAAATCTGTTAACAACTTTCGACTTTATTCACAAAAAATGACACATATTATTTTAATTTAAGAAACTGGGAATTATTTCCTTTCGAAGAATTTTGTAAGACGCCATTTTTGTATGGGAGCCCTCCTAAGTTTGTTTTGCAAAAATGTTTAGGACGAACAACTAATGGAGGTCGGTCATACATTTTATCCCCTAAGTGGCTTTTTCTTCAATATATATGAAGAATATAATTCATATAAGCTAACGATCTTATTTGTAAACAAGTGAGAAAGTATAGTTGGTCAAGCCCGACCATATGATACCCAACACCACAGTATTTAAAAACAAATTTTCGAGAGTGTATGGCTATATGAATAGGGATTTATCTATGATTTAAATTTCATAAATACCGGTTTGATAGTTCCTGAGAGGCAGAAATTGCCCCCTATCTCCCTACGTGGTCCTACGACTCGGCCCGTAGACATGTTAAGAAGGTCAATAAGGCGTTTTTTCGTTATGATTAAAGTTGATTGCCTTTGAAATAATCGAGCTTTGTTTCGAGGGTCAAGAATTGTAGATAAGTAATAGGTTTCATTATTTTCTAAAGACTCAAATCGTTTATTTATAGCTAATGCTAAGCCAGTTGCTAAATTATGGGACTTTTCTCTATCTCCGTTAATTCATTTAATTTCATTATTCTGCTTTGATTTTATGCTCTGCTTTTTAATGTGTTATATCTCTTAGTTATGAAAATATAAGCATAGAAAATGAAATTGTTTGTTCAAATATACTAAAAAAATAAAAAATTTAATTTTCATTAAATTATTTTTATGAAGAAAGGAATTTTACAACATGAAATTAATTTCAATTTTTTGTTAATTTTTCATTCTTGACTGACCTGAGGCTCGAACCCAAAATAATCAATAAATTTAATTTCATGTTGTCAAATTCCTTTCTTAATAAAAATAATTTAATTAAAGTTAAATTTGATGAACTTAAGCCTAATTAAAATATCAAAATTTGGATTAAAAACCATAGAACAGTTCAACAAAATAACCACAATACTAATAAAAAATATATATAAAAAGTATCGTTGTATAAACAGACAAATATTACCGATACCGAAAATTTGGAAAATCTGAAATATCGCCAATATATCGGTATTCGTTACCTCCTTAGCTCAGACTATATAGATTAGAGCGACTCACGAAAAAAAGTGATCGATGTACCCTATTAAAAATGAACCTTGGACTTTTCTCAGATGACGTTTAAAATATTTTGGCTCCAGCTTTGACCTCTCTTGAGCTGGACCATTTTGAAAAAGGGTATATTTTTGCATGTTTTGTTAATTAGAGAATCTGTCTCCTTACCAGCTTGTGCAATATGGGTATCATAAGAAAGGCTTTTTAAGGCGCGTCGAACTGTATATACAATTTGTCCAAGGACGATCATCTTTGTTCTTTTTTTTTAAGGATATTCTGTAAAAAAGAACGGGTTTTGAATTTTTTGTTCGGGGTTGTTTGTAATAAAAATGCCAAATTAACATATTTTAATCTTAAAGCCTAGTACTCTGTTCAAATTTGTGAAAAATGTTGAGCAATATTAATTATTTCACACGAAAATTTTGACATGTATCAATTTTACCTATCATGCGAGTTTGTACAACTTGACGTTTTTATTTCCTTCAAAGTATGCGATATTGTTTTGCGTATGTAAACAAATCCCACATGTCTTTAACTAAAAATAACGCGTTTAAACAAAATGTTGATTAAGTTAATGAAAGCCGTTCACATTACGTTTGACAAGATTAAGATGACAGATGATTAAGAAAAACCCACAAACAAACAAATTTATATTTATTTAAAGTATTTAAAATGGATATAAATACTTTTATAAAGTTATCAGAAGATTTCTTTAATCATTTCAATGATAAAATTGTGGAAATTTATGATTATTATGATGAAGCAGAAATCGTGACCGGTTGTACACGTGCATGTTGGCCTATTCTACATTATATGTACTCAGTTTAAGGTATGTTCAGAGGATTCTATGTGATTAATTAAGTAATTTAGTTGTAAGAATGTCAATTTGAAGTGATTAAGAAATACTTCAATGTATGGTAAATCATCGCGATTTTAATGTGATTAGAGCTTAATCACTTTCGAGTTGCTTAAACGCGTCTAAGAACTCAAGTGTGAACATAGTATTAACCTGTCCGTGAAAGCCTGGGTTCGAGCCCAGCGGCAGTCAAGAATGAAAAATTATCAATAAATTCGAATTTATTTCATGGTGTAAAATTCCATTCTTCATTAAAAAAAATTTAATGAAAATTAAATTTGATGAACTTTAGACTAATTAAAGACATCATTGTTGAAACTGGTATAGAACCAGCTTGTATACAGTTTTATTCACAAGAATAGTTGTTGGAACTTAAAAATTCTGATAAAATTATTAATATTCCAGGTAAAAAATACATATTATATTAATATTATTAATTTCAGAATTTCCTTGCCATTCACAAAGCACTGAGCGTTTTCTACGCGTTGTCAGTCAATCTAAAGTATAGGTAATCGATAAAAATCGTTCGGCTTATATTGCGAGCCAGATCGTGTCGCCCAAGCAATTTACTAAAATAGAATCACGAAAGGATTTGCTGCAACGCTTTTTAAAATCGCAATAAATGAGTCTTAAATGATCTGTATAAAAGTTTTGTTTTCCAGAGCACCGCGTAAAGTGCATCTAATTTGCGAAAATCTAAATTATTTAAACACAATGATGATGTACTTGGCAAAAGAAAAAATTTGATACCCATATTGCCCTATTTAAAACGAAGGGTTACCACCCCCGCATAAAATACTAACATTTATAAGCAACTTATGGCATTAAAAGATATTTTCGGGACAAGATTTTTTATGAGGACCGATTCCAATAAAATTTGGTAAAATGATTTTAATTGCAATAAATAAGTTTTGACTAAACTTATTCTAAATACCAACATAA
This sequence comes from Pollenia labialis, assembly GCA_949318255.1. Taxonomy (NCBI): domain Eukaryota; kingdom Metazoa; phylum Arthropoda; class Insecta; order Diptera; family Polleniidae; genus Pollenia; species Pollenia labialis. Next base: position 34,641,888 of record OX439143.1, on the reverse strand, counting down.
TAAGGTGGTTTATGGGCACAAATACCCTATTCCGTAAAGAAGCTTGTATGGAGGCTATGTGAAATTGTGGGCCGATTCACTCCATAGGCTTGGTTCTTGTACCAATGAACCATCGTGCCAAATTTCATCAAATTATCTACAAAACTGTACCTGTTCTTTGCGCACATGTCTTAAATGGACAGGCAGCCAGACGGACGGACAACGTTAAAAGTAATTCCGAGTTGAACGGTATGCTTTAAATTGGGTCAAATATTTTAAGGTTTTACAAACATCAGTACAAATGCATAATACCCTCTCCACTATTGTGGTGTGGATACAAAAACTTAAAATAACCAATATGATCCATTGTGACGCCTTAGATAGTGAAATAATTCCGTTATGAAAGAATAGGAGAGTTCCCCGGTAGGCTAACTGGTAGTGAGCTAGTCTATCAGCGCCGGGGTTCCGGGTTCGATTCCCGCTAGAGACTCTGGTTTCTTTCCTGCAGGCAAGCGTAGAGCTTCGCGGGGATTAGCTTAGGGAATTACAACAAAAAAAATATCTTAAAAAAAATCAGCAAACGATTTCGCATCAACGAAATAGCTACTAAAAAACAGCAGAGCGTAGGGAAGAGAACTCGGAAATTAGTTCATTTTAAAATAAAAATAATCGGACAGCACAAGCAAAAACAACCCTACCAAAAAAAAAAACTGCCCTACATATGCCCAGTCGCCAGTCTCCTGTCGCGCAAGAAGGTCATTCCTATTCATTCTTTTGGTAAATATGTAAATAAATACATATTCAAAAACTTTCTTACACTTTAAATTATTTTTAAATTCCATTTGGCCGATCATCTACTTTACAATTCAACTCCTTAAATAAATCTCTTCTTGGTTCATTGAAGATTGTTTTTTTTTTACTAAATTCTTTTCTCTTCAAGTTGTTAAAGTAGGCAAAAATCATCTAAAACTGGGGTTTTTTCTAATACTTTTCTAACACAAACATTTTGACCATTAAGATTACAATGTATTTTTTTAAATTGTTTTACGGTTTATTTGTTTTAAACTACACAAAAGTTTATTTTAAGCTTCAATGTACAAAAACAAAGTCATGAGCAGGGTTACCGTCGAAATTTTATAGAAATGACACAAGAGGCCTGAAAGTTACTTTTGGGAATACAAAATTTATTATTGAAAAGATTTCACTATGAAGTTCTAAATTCCCAATTTTTATTTTTGACAAATACACTGAAATTAATTGTTGAGGGAAAGCTAGTTTCTATGCGCATTTGACTGGTTGCTGAGACCAGATCCTCAGGAAACCTTTTTCTAAAGATTTTAGAAAAGCTAAAAATATACACGTGTGTGAAGATAAATATGAAAAGTTAAATTAATTTTAAAAAAATATCGCATGTGATAAAAAATATATTAAAAAATATCGCATGCGTGTTATTAAGAAAAAACGACTATTTACACGAAATTTTATAGTTTTTATGAAAAATCAATAATTATAATTTAATATTAAAAACTAATTAGATATTTACTTAGTCTTTTTATATTAAAATTTATCATTTTTGAAAAAATATAACAGACTGAAATTCTTATGCATGAGTTCTGTGAGGGATATGGCCACTGTGACCAAATCCTTCGATCTCAGGGAATCAAACCTAATGGTAAATGAAGACTATGAACAAGGCTACAATAATCCAAAAGCACTATATCCAAATTGTTTTTGTGAAAATTTTTTAACATTTTTAAAAATTTCATGAAAATATAACTCAAGGTCAAAGTTTTTAATATTAAATAGAAATTGTTGATTTTTCATTAGAAATGTAAAATTTCGTGTAAATATCCCCTGTAAAAACTTCGCCTACAAAATAATGTGTTTAGTGATCAGGAAAAAGTAAAAATACTACTTCCAATTCTACTGAAAGAACCAATGAATTTTACAAGGGATGTCCCAAAATGAATGAATTTAAATGTATGTGTTGTTTAACATTTTTAAGCTTTTAAATCACTTTTTGTTAAACAAAATCGTTGTTCTTTATTTTGTAGATTTTTTTTTCTTAAAAAAAAGAAAAAAGTCGCCACAAAATAAAAAAAGTCGCAAAATCAGATGAGTTTAAAAAGTCTCAGTAAAAGTCGCAGACCGCCAAAAAAGGGTAAAATCGCGACTTTATTCGGAAAGCGGTAACCCTTGTCATGAGCAATAACAACAAGAAGTATTCAACAAATACTTATGATACTCGCTAGACAAATACAACTGTTGGTATGCACAAGAAACCTACGAACTTATGAACTTACAAAAACTGATGAAAGCAAACAGTGAGTAAATAAATGAATGAACAAAAGTATGTGTGCGGGAGGGGAGGTTCAGTAGTTGGTTGAGTCAATTTCAACTTGGGTCAGTGATGAAAATTCATTACTTTTGTACTATTTTCAGCACTTTTTCTTTTGAAAAGTACCACAATAGACCCTCGTCAGTTGAAGTACTCTTTTCATGTTGTGCACAACATCCGTAAATTGAATAATCTAGTATATATAGATATAAACTAATCTAAATAAGTTCACTTATAATTCATTTCAGCAAAAAATGAGTTTTTCCCCAAAATCGCAAAATTGAAATCGCACGTACGGAAAAACTATGGGAGCTATTGACATAACTTTTTCACATTGTTATTCCCTATTATATCCTTAATAAATTCAAATGTGATGATCAAAAATTACTAAAATTTGTGAAACAAAGTTTTAAAGTATTTAAAAGTCGAGTTATGAAACAGCCTTTTTATAAAAACATTTATTTGGTCATATCTCCAAATAGGTTAACGGTGTCCTACTTTTTCCAATAAATGGAGTCAATGGTGGATTGTATATTGGGTTTTAATGCCTCAATTGCTGTTGGTTTGTCGACATAAATCAATGACTTAACATAACCCCATAAAAATTAATCTACGGACGTAAAATCACACGAACGAGGGGCCAGTGCTCCTGAACTCTTCAGAAAATAAAGTTGTCACCAAATTGAATTTGTAATAAATCAATTGTTAAGCGCGCTGTATGGCAGGTAGACCATTTTGCTGGCACCAAATGTCGTTGATGATTCTGCCAACATTAATTGGGTAAAAAAAAAAAACAAAATAAAAACCAAAACAAGTTTATTTATTGTTTTCGCAAAAAAATCAAAATGAAGGAACACGCCAGTTCAGTTTTTTTATGCCGTGCAATTGCAAATTTATTATTAAAGTAATTTTTGGGCATACAAAATGTTTAATTAATAAGATTTTGTTTGTCATGCTTAATTTTCAATTTTTATTCTTTATAAACACACATTGTTGGGGGATTAACTAGTTTCTACGCGCATTTCACTGGTTTCAGTGTTTTTGTCAAGAATAAAAAATTGGGAAATTAAGCACAACAATCAAAATCTTATTATTACAATGAATGCAACTTTTTCGTTTTATGTGCTTTTGCTTTATAAAAAGTACCAAAATATTGAATTGCTTGTCAGTACTTTCTTAATTTTTCAATTTTCCATCACTGCTTGTGTTTATAAAATCATTATCGTCATTATGATAGTGGTGTTTGTTTGGCCAAAAACAAAACAAAAAAATATTAAATTCTGGGTTTTACTAACACAATAAATGTAAATGATAGACAAAAATTTGTTTTATTTGGATTAGATTGTAACAATTTGTCTGTTCGATTGTCTGATTACACGACCAGCAGTTTTCTGCTATTTTTATGAGCCTGTGTAGATTTTTCATGACTTTCAAATGTTTGTTAAATAATCATCTTTTATGGACCTGTGTCGGTTTACCACTCACATATTTATTTGGAAAATTTTCCATAGACAAAATTTTATGATAAGATAAATTTTTGTTTTGGTTGTTAAATCATGTTGTTAAAGTTTAGTTCAGTGTTTTTTCTAGTCGTGCTGTTTTATTATGAAACTTTGTAGAATGGAGTTCTCTTGTTTGGTTTTATATGGATTTGCTAGTTTTTGTATGTACCGGGTAGATACACTTGTTTTGTATTGTACTTTATCTTATTGTTGTTTCAAGTTGAGCTGTAAGTTAAAATCAGCTGTTTTTTTTATTTATTGTTTTGCTTTGCAAACTGGTTATTTTCTTATTTCTATGTAAAAAAATTTTCACAAATACAATTTGGATAAAGTGCTTGTCCATAGTATTCATTTTGTATTCTGGTTGATTCCCTGAAATGGAAAATTTTAATTTTAATATAAGAAGACTAAAAAAATATCAAATTAATTTTTAATGTTAAATAAAAATGATTAATTTTTCATAAAAACTTTAAAGTTTAGTGTAAATAGTCGTATTTTCTTTATAATATTTTTTTGTGGCTGCGATATTTTTTTAATATTTTTCAATATTTTTAATCAGGCTTAATTAAGTTCATCAAATTTAATTTTCATTAAATTATTTTTATGAAGAAAGGAGGTAAGGGAAAAACATGTAAAATCAATTAAAAATGGATAATCATTCAAAAAGCAAATTTCGATCTTCCAAAGGTTAAAATACAATTTGTTTTAAGGATTGATGTTTGACTTTTGACGTCAGCAGTCGTCGATGGCTGCGAGTGTAAGACGGCAAATCCCTCCGAAGAGGTGGAGTGGTAGCGATCGAAACATGTCAGGGTAACCAGCCGCCTGGGTTCGCATCTCAGGTCAGTCAAGAATGAAGGATTATCAATAACAATTTAAATTAATTTTCATGTTGAAAAAATTCCTTTCTTCATAAAATTAATTTAATGAAAATTAAATGTGATGAACTTAAGCCTGATTAAAAATATTGAAAAATTTGGATTAAAAACCATAAATAGTTCAACAAAATTACCACAATACTAATAATTGTTAAAGCTAAGGCACGAGCTCTATGTCTTTCAAGTTGTCCTTCAAGTTGTGCTGAAAAAGGTCAACAAGAAAAAGAAAGACTAACATGAAAAAACAAAAATGTACTTTGGACTTCAAGAAGAATTCTTGAAAAAAGTACGAAAAAACAGAGGTAAGGGAAAAACATGTAAAATCAATTAAAAATGGATGATCATTCAAAAAAGCAAATTTCGATCTACCAGAGGTTAAAATACAATTTGGTTAAAGGATTGATGTTTGACTATTGACGTCAGCAGTCGTCGATGGCTGCGAGTGTAAGACAGCAAATCCCTCTGAGGAGATCGAGTGGTAGCGATCGAAACATGTCAGGGTAACCAGCCGGCCAGGATTCGAGCCCCGGCCACGGTCAAGCATGAAAGATTATCAATAACAATTTTAATTAATTTTCATGTTGTAAAAATTCCTTTCTTCATAAAAATAATTTAATGAAAATTAAATTTGATGAACTTAAGCCTGATTAAAAATAATGAAAAATTTGGATTAAAACCCATAAATAGTTCAACAAAATTACCATAATACTAATTATTTTTTTTAATATATTTATTATCGCATGCGATTATTTTAAAAAACGAGTATAACTTTCATATTTATCTGCACACGCGTTTAGAACAGAGGTGGTTCAAACATGGCCACCTTACGAGAATTACGGGGTGAATATGGTCGTCATATTCGACCTACTGTGCAAGGAATTGGCAAGAGTATAAATACATTTGAAGAGACTGGAAGCGTTACAGATGCAATCAGGCCTGCGCATCATCGATTGAGCTACAGGGCTTATTGTGAACTGCATTGTGAATAGATTTGAGCTCGCGTGCAGCGATAGGCTATTTTGTATTAAAATTGTCTATCAGTGCGATAACTGACAGAAACGCTAGTATGTTACACTATAACAAGATGAAGTCCAACGTTACTTTTGCTTAGTCAAAATATTTACTCCCGTATTTATAAACGATTATTAAATTTAACAAACGTTTATTATGGATAATTTTCATAGTAAATTTGTTCTTCAAACCTTTATTAAATTTAAAAAATGTTTATAAATACAGTTATTAGACTTTAACTCGTTGGTAGTATTCTCTATCTTTTTTTCAGTTTCACTAGTTCTATATTCCTTGTTTGAACCTCTTTCTACTTTTATAGTAACACGTGCTTATAGTTTTAAGCACTTATTCCTAATCCTCTTTAACGACTAAACCCATATTTTGCAATTCAAATCTTATTTATTTATCCGATGATAAATTATTTTGTAATCTTTAAATTTCAAACAAAGTGTGCATTTTAAAACATTGTAATTTGTTGCTATTTTGTTCAATTGTTTGTTCATTCATTACAAATCAACTACTCAATAATTTATCACATGATCAATTTACAATAAATAAACCTTAATTTCAAATTAACATTCTCCATATACTTAGTTACAATGTGCATGTAAAATGTTCTGTAAATGAGAAGATTGAGTTTATGTATTTATGACCACAATAATTATTTTTTTTTTCAAATATACAAATAAAAAATTCAATCTAATAACAACAGGTTATACATTTTTCGGTTTCAAAAGTAAAGTTTAATAAATCAGACATTTAAATGACTGCCTTTTAGTTTGCTTGCAGCAGTTGATCCTTTTGAGGTAATTTTTGGTCACCTTTTCGTACATTTCGGGCGGTGTCTCGGCGAATATCGGTTTTCAATTGCTACAACGTTAGAGGATTATCCGCGTGGACACGGTATTTGAAGAAGCCCTACAAAAAAAGTCTAACGGCTTCAAATCCCATGATCAAAACTTAAAATTGCACGTTCTGGAAACTTCCAATGTAATAAAGCCAAAATATTCCTTGCTGTGTGTCTTGAGGCACCAAGATGTTAAAACCGCATCACCCTTATCATGAATAAAATTTCACATGTAAATTTCCGAACGTGTGAACAGTTGGTATCATGAATAAAATTTGTTGTGAAAATTTCCGAATGTTTATATTTTTAAACTCCGAAAAAATATAATTTGTGAATTTATTGTTTTACACACGATTGTTAACAGCTCACATGTGAAATATTTTTACAACTTATAAAGAAAATAATTCACAAAGAGTTGTCTGTCAGAAAAGGAAGAAAATGTAAGTTTTTATTTAAAATTAAAAAAAAAACGTTTCAAATGCACAAATTTAATTTATTTCATTTAGCGATCCCAAATAAGTTTTAGGGTTTGTTTAAAATTTTGCAATTTTTCGCGAATTTTAGAAATGTTCGCGATAGAAGCGATTTGTTACTGTAATTTTTCTGATTATTTACAGCTTTAACGATTTACAATAAATAGTAGACTGTGCCATAAAGCCGCTGTTTGAAATTTTTTGCGTATTTCCGCTAATTTTACAATTTTTACCGAATTTTTGCCATTCCTTATAGTTTGTTGAAAATTTAATTCGTTTTATGGCTTGTTTAAAATATTAAAACTTTTCGCGAATTTTTTACAAGTTTTAAATTTTTCGCCAATTTTAGCCATGTTCCCGATTAAAGCGATTTTTTCCTGTGATTCTTACAGCTTTAACGATTTTTAATAAATAGTAGACCATGCCGCTGTTTGCAAATTATATATAACATTTTTAACCGAATTATTGCCATTTCTTATAGTTTTAAAAACTTTTAATAAATTGTATGGCTTGTTTGAAATATTAAAACTTTTCGCGAATTTTTGCTATATTTGAAAATTTTTTTTTTTGTTATTTCCCGACACTGTTCTTTTAGCCCGTTTAGCGATTTCAAATAAATTTTAGGGTATGTTAACAAATTTTTTTTTTTTTGCTATTTTTCGCGAATTTAATCCATGTTCGCAAATTTTAATAAAAATTAGACTGTGCTATCATGCCGCTCTTAGCAAATTAGCGATATTTAATTCAAATATGGAAATAATTCCATAAATTTCCAAAAACACAGTTTTCTTAAATACATTAATTGTTTTTTCTTTACAACTCCGAATATAATGACAAAGGTTTTTAAAATCAGGTATGTTATTTTATTCACAGGGAATTCATGATACGAAATTAAAATCCATGTGAATTAAGAATTTCATTCGGAAATTTTCACATGTGGAATTCATGATAAGGGTGCATATCTTCCAGTTCATAATCTTTAATTGCAGGCAAAAAAAATCGGCTATCATAAGGTCTACACTAACAGAAGCGATATTTGCGGCAGTGCGCACATTGCGATGATGCTCAAGTCTGACCACATCTGTAACACTTCCAGTCTCTTCAAATTTCTTTATAATCTTGCCAATTCCTTGCACAGTACGTAGATTATGACGACCATATTCACTCCGTAATACTCGAAAAGTGGCCACGTTTAAACCACCACTTTTCTTACTTCTTAAGTTTAAACAATTTTGACGCGTTCTTCGCTTGTTAAACGATCCATATTTGTAATGGGCAAACCTTTCACTAAAATAATGACACTTAAAATGACAGATATTTAACAGCTGGCACCCTTGCCAGACCTGCGGTTTGAAACCACTGAATGGATAAACCTGTATGTACATATGACAGCAGGAACGGCTGGCTGGCTAATCAATTTCTATAAATATTGGTGGCAGATCAATTTACATTTTAATTAAATTGATGATCAATCAATAATTTAATACAAGTATTTTTTTATAGAGAAATACACATTTTTTAGGCTTAAAAAGTAAAATGAATTGAAATCAATGAGAAAATAATGAAAAAAGTGAAAAATAATTAAGTGACAAAACAGTTGGAAGTGTAAATTAATAATGTTTACAATATTTTTTTTTTATCCAAATTTTGACATTTAAATCAGGCTAAATTTCATTGAATTACATTTTCATAAAATTATCCTCTATGAGGAAAGGTATTTTTACAGCATGAAATGAATTCAAATTTAATGATATTTTTAATTCTTGGCTGCCGCGGGAATTGAACCCAGGCTTTCACCATACGCTGTTCAATAAAATAACCACAATACTAACTATTTATTTATAATATTTCCTCAACAAACACACCCTCTTTGCAGGAGGAGGTGCTACTTAATCTCCACTGTAGTGTCTGTTGGAGGGACATCATCATGTGAAGAGATCCGTTAATTGGCTAAATTTCTCACAATAGCTTAGAGTAAAAATTAGGATAATTCGATTCGAAAGAAATAATTTACGAGTTCGAACAATTTGACCTGTGTTTGGCTGGCATTTGTTCCGTATGAATTGTCAAATCGCCATGTTCCGATAAAGCGTTTCACAACGCGTGCAAGTGAAAACATTTTTAAAAATTTTAAACTGATCCTAATTTTTATTAATTAAAAATCACATTCAGCGATAAACTAAATTGTCAATGCGAACCAGCTCTTGACGAGTACGGACGTGTATCAGTGCATAAGAAAAATAAAAAAAATAAAAAAAAAAATTCGAAGTGAAAAAAAAAATATTTGTAATAGGTGAAAAAAAAAAATATTTGTTATACATCCATAATTGAAAAAAAGAACAATAACTAGTGTGCCCGAAGAGATTTGTGAATGAGCCTCACAAATACTCCCAATAAGGAGAGTAGGCCCAGCACAAATAGCAGAAATGCGTATATTGTGGTAAGCTCCCCGAGCGTGAGCAATGAAAACATTCGATACCCAGAATTAAATAAAAATTATTTAAGTGCAAAAATTGCCAGCGCAACTGGTTTTCCATACAGCAATTTAAGTGCAAGTGTGCCCAACCTGAGCAAGTGTGTTGATCCGACCGTAAATATGGTTCAAAGTGTGAAGTCGTGTGAACACAGGAATAATAACGAAAAACCTGGAACATCTCGATCTGCATTAATAAATACAGGAGCTGTGCCAAAAAGTACTAAAGTGCAAACAGGCATGGACAGATATATTACAATAACTAAGAGAAAGGCTAGCCCTAGGTCCACCCAGCAGGAGCGCATGGCCAAACAATACAAAAGCTCTAACGTAGTCTCTTTGCCAACAAATGGTAACAGATTCTCTGTACTATCCATACCTGACGATGAAGAAGCAGAATCAGCTAATGGAACAGCCACTAAAGAAGTTAAACCGCCACCCATCTATCTGCGGGAGCAAACATCAAATAGCATAGTCAACATGTTGACTCAACTTGTAGGTAAGAATAATTTCTACGTCGTTTCTATACGACGCGGGCAAATTCAAGAGACCAAAATTCAAGCCAGTACAGAAACGAACTTTCGTATTATATCAAGACACCTGGACGCAGAAAAGAAAAGTTACTATACATATCAATTAAAAAGTGCTAAGGGATTGATTATTGTCATAAAAGGCATAGATAGTTCTGTTCCTACAGAGGAAATAAAAACTGCCGTAGAGCTAGAGGGGTATGAGGTAAAATCCGTTCATAACATTTTGAACAGAAATAAAGTTCCTCAACCAATGCACCGCATTGAAATATCGTTTGATTCATCGGTTCTCAAAACCAAAAATTCAGTTCATCCCATATACAACTTGCGCTACCTACTCAACAGAAGAATAACTGTTGAGGAGCCATTAAAACGAAAGGGCCCCTCCCAATGCACAAACTGTCAGGAATATGGGCATACAAAATCATATTGTAAATTGCCTCACGTATGTGTGGTTTGTGGCGACGCTCATAAAACCGCCGAATGTAATCGTTCTAAAGCTGACCCGAATGTTAAGAAATGCAGCAACTGTGGCGAAAATCACACGGCAAACTATAGGGGTTGTAAAGTCTTTTTGCATTTAAAAAAACCTGCTTTTGTTCAAAAATATACTCACTCCCAATATGGTCCGTCATATGAGCCCAGCCAAGCCGCTGGCTCTATTGCTAGTACTACACAAGCAAATAAACTAAATCAATCATATGCCCAAATCTTAAAAGGAAACCCTAATGCGAAAAATCCCCCGAGTACTTCCACCACAAAGCAACCTCCATACGCTAATGTTCATAGGGAAGGTCTACAAATGCCTTCTGGAAATATGCCTACCTCAATAGAAAATTTAATTCAAACTATGAATAACTTCATGGCCACTATGCAGAACATGTTTCAGGAAATGATGCGAAACCAGAACATGCTCCTGCAAGTTCTACTCAACAAAAAATGAACCAGTTAAAAATATGTTTCTGGAATGCAAACGGGTTATCCCAACATAAACACGAAGTAACAAACTTTCTTCATAGGCATGAAATCGACGTACTTCTTGTCTCTGAAACACACTTTACTCACAAAAACTGCTTTAGGGTAAATGGATACCTTACGTATGACACAAAACATCCCAGCGGACGAGCTTGTGGTGGCACTGCCATAATTGTGCACAAACACATCAGACACTTACCATTGCCAGAGTTCGAAGAAGATTGTATCCAGGCCACATCTATAAATCTTACTGATTTCAAACTAACGTTAACATCCGTTTATTGTCCCCCGAGGCACAAAATTGTATACGATAAATTTCTCAACTTCTTCTCCACACTGGGTCAGAAATTCATTGCTGCCGGCGACTACAACGCTAAACATACATATTGGGGCTCCAGACTTATTAGTCCTAGAGGTAATCAGCTATACAATACCGTAACTGCAAATAATTTTGATGTGGTATCGAGTGGTGAGCCTACCTATTGGCCAACCGACTTCAATAAGCTACCAGACCTTATTGACTTTGCTGTAATCAAAAACATCAAGCGCGATCAGGTACTAGTTAGTTCCTCCTATGATCTTTCGTCTGATCATTCACCTTCAATCCTCATTTTAAAAGGTAACTCCGACGCCGCAGCTGCAAACTTTATTTCCTATCCAAACAGAAACACAAATTGGTTAAAGTATAAAATGTATGTGAGCTCTCACCTATCACAGTGCATTCCCCTAAAAAATTCATCTGACATCCAAATAGCTGTCGACCGATTTACAGAAGTCTTGGATACTGCAGCAAGAAATGCAACCCCAATCAAGCGGACAATTAAACGTGCTCCTTACTATACATCGGCGGATATTGAGACCCTTATCAGACAAAAAAGGAAGTTAAGAAGACAATGGCAAAACAGTCGTTCCCCAACCACTAAGGCCCAACTTCAATTATGCCTGACAACTCTTCGCAACAAATTGAGACAGAACCACGAGTCTGCAATAGAAGGCTATCTAAACAGCCTAGATGCCACAAAAAACTCTAATTATAGCTTATGGAAGGCTGTACGGCATATGAAATGCCCTATAACCCAAGAATCTCCATTAAGACTGGAAAACCGCACTTGGGCCAAAAACACAGATGAAAAATTAAACGCTTTCGCGGGTCACCTTGAGAAAGTTTTCACGCCACATGATACACATACTTGTTCCAGTCGTCCAATCATTCCTAATAAGGTAAACCATCCATTAAAATTTAACATAACTCAAGTAAAATCTGCAATAGAAAAAGTGAATATAAGAAAATCTCCCGGACCTGACCGCATCACAGGGTCAATGATAAGAAACTTACCATCGACTGCTTCCAGAATCTTGCTGCTCATTTTTAACGCTATATTAAGAGTCGGATACTTCCCATCCTCATGGAAGAGGTCTATAATTGTTATGATTCCCAAGCCAGGAAAAGATGCTAGCCAGGTTGCGTCGTACAGACCGATAAGCTTATTATCAATTCTATCGAAGCTTTTTGAAAAAATATTCATTTTAAGTATAACTCCTCATCTAAATGAACACGACATCATCCCGGATCACCAGTTCGGATTCAGAGCGAAACATGGTACAATAGAACAAGTGCATAGAATTGTCACCCTTATTAGATCGGCGTTTGAGAAAAAGCAATACTGCTCAGCCCTGTTTATAGACATTTCCCAAGCATTTGACAAAGTTTGGCATGATGGGCTACTCATCAAAATAACACGAATGCTTCCTCAAAACACTCACAAGCTTCTGGAGAGCTATCTAACAGGCAGAACATTCATAGTAAGGTCGCAAGATAAATACTCCCCCCTCAAGAAAATTACTGCTGGTGTCCCCCAAGGCAGCATATTAGGACCGCTTCTATATATAATATACACAGCGGATATGCCAACAAACCTGAGCACGCACACCTCTACATTTGCAGACGACACAGCATTTATTAGTGTTAACCATGACCCAAAAGTCGCATCGCAAAATCTGCAGTCCCACATCAATGAATTAGAGGCATGGCTAGAAAAATGGAGAATAAAGGTTAACCCGGCTAAATGTGCTCACTTAACTTTCACGCTCAGAAGACAAACGTGCCCAGCAGTAAAAATAAATAACATCACTGTTCCGGTAGAAAACCATGTTAAGTACTTGGGAATTCATATAGATAGACGCTTGACCTGGTCTCGTCATATTGAAGCGAAAATAACGGCTATGAAACTTAAAGCAGCTCAACTACATTGGCTTCTCGGTGGAAACTCAAACTTGTCTTTAGACAACAAAATTCTTTTATACAAGTCCATCATAAAACCAATATGGACATATGGCATCCAATTATGGGGTACTGCATGCGCATCTAACATCCAAAAGCTTCAAAGAAGACAGTCTAGAATATTACGACAAATTGTCTGCGCCCCATGGTATATACGTAATGATATTATCCACAGAGATCTCAACGTCCCCACTATCCAGGAGGAAATTAAAAAATATTCAGTAAGCTACATCGATAAACTAATGGCCCACCCTAACTACCTCGCTCGGGGTCTGCTTCAGTTCGAAGGTCACCAGAGGCTAAAAAGAACCGATACTTTGAGCCTAACTAGAAGACAGTTTTAAAATTTGAATACAGCAGTTAGTGGTTACACTGGTAACAACTAATAAACAACAAGTAGAATTAAGATTTGAATACATATTGTAAATTTCGATAAGAAAGATTCAATAATAAAAATAAAAATTTAAAAAAAAAAAAAAAAAAAAAAAAAAAAAAATTTAGGTCGATAACAATCCACATGAGACGCAAGAGCGTTCAATGTATCCCCAAAAAATTACTGGTTTGTTGACGTCATCGGTCCCTATTTCTTTAAGAACGACGTTGGCCAGGCCATCAATGGCGAGCGCTTTTTCTTTTGGTCTGAATTGGATGATATGGACACTAACGACATGTGGTTTTTACAGGAAAGCGTTACGTGCCATACACTACATACGGAATGCCACATTTGCCATTCTGCTCGAGCGATTTGGCGACTGAAATCGTGCGATTTTCCTCTTTACAGTTTTTTCTTGTAGGGTTTTCTTCACACTCAATTCTGTTCGAATATGCAGAGCGGCCCCTAATGCTAACATCTCCCATGCCATCTCTCATATTCAGCCTGATTAATATGCTAGAGTCACGAACAATTGGACATTTCGGATGCGCACCTTCCAACGAAGCCTCGGCGGATATTTGCACGATGATATATTCCAGACATAATGGCATCGATGATGTCTCACACATACTTTGTTTTATTTAAATTTAAAGATTTCTTTTCCAAGATTTTCTGGAATGTTAACGATTTGTTTTGCAAAATTAATTAAACAGTTTTAATAGCAAGTTAAAGTCTCTTTCGATATTAAGTTAGAAAAAATTATTTTGGAAATAGTGTTTACTAGAAAAGTAAATATTTAATATTAACTATGGCTCAATAAACCAGATAGATGCATTAGGGAGCGTTGTCAGTAGCTATAACTTTGGAAGCCAAAACAACGAAATCTTTCCTAAATGAAGTTTAAATTGCTGGTAAATGACACACAGTGTGAAAACAATACACCCGCTGAAATTTCAAGCTTTGGCAGGCGGCGTGTATAAATTTCACAGCTTTGAGGCAGGGCTGTGGAGTCGTCCGAAAAAAGAACTAACTCCGACTCCAAACGCTGAAATTTTTTAAGTGCGAACCCGACTCCTACTATAATTTTGATGCTAAATGTATATGAGACTCAGTGATGTTAATTTTTATTTCTTTCATTACCGTACGGCCTTCTAAAAATTTGAGTTTTTGAGAAGAAATTACCGTACGCAAACATTAATGTGCTGTTTCCAAATGACAGGCGATTGATTATGTAGTAAAACTTATATGAAGAGCACTCAGTCCATCGCCTGTCATTTGGAAACAGCACATAAGAGCAGTGTTCATAAAAAATTTATTTAAATTTTAAATGTGTTTTAAGAAGATAATTTTTATTTTGGAATATTTTTTAAAATTTTTTATGCCGAAAAACGTTGGAGTTGAGCCGCGAGCTTTTGTGGGTACTACGACTCCGACTACGGCACGAAAACCTCAACTACGACTTCTCAGCCCTGCTTTGAAGGGTGATTAAAAAATTGTGTGTACGGCGGTGGTTGAACTCACAGGTAAAAATGTTGTTCACAACCCTTTAATTATGTAATTCAAGAGGAGTTAATTGCAGACAAAAGTGATGCTAAATGAAGTTTTAATGCCCGTGATTTCTACATAAAGAAATCTAGCTGTGTATAAAAATCTATGGTGTAAAAGCTGCCATATTTTAAAGGAAAGCTGAAGGTAAAAACACGTAGGCAAAATAAATGTTGAAATAGGAAAAGATAACTGTTTGGTATGAACACGACCAGCTTTCTTTTTGTAGAAATTACGGGCATAATTGCTGGTAAATGCCACACAATGTGAAACAACGAAATCTTACTGAATTGCAAATACATATTTAAATTTTTACAAGTTTTGCACTTTTTGCACGGTAAAAACCTCAATTTTTTATAGTTTTTATTAAAATGTATAAATAAAGAGTGTTTTTTTTACTAGCTGAAATACTAATGAAGAATACTTTGACAAATCACCGTGCCATGACTTACCCCAGAACAACGCTTAAAATCGTGGACATTTATTACCAAAATTTGTTTTCTGTTCGCCAGACTTGAACCAGGTTTTTATCGTCACATCATCTTCTGCGCTAAGGCTATTTTCTGGCTTAACGGTTATGCAAACAAGCAGAATTGTCGTTTTTGGAAAGAGCACAATCCTCTGGAGATTCCATTGTCCAATATTGAATTCATAAAACCTTGTTTTACTTGTTTTGTATAGAAACAACAAAAACAATAAAAAGAAACAAATACATTTTTTTATTTTGATGTTTAGCATAATTTATAAATGAAGAAAAATTCCCGTATTCTTTTTTTTTTTAAATTATAAGTTTGACCAAGACTTGGATTTTCATGCAAAAGCATATTTGCAGTCAGTAATCCAAAATCAAATTCGACCAGTTATTTTCCATATCAAAGGATTTTTAGCAAAATGGCATCGATTTTTTTTTTGCGTTTTCTAGGTTTCAAAATATGCCATGTCAATAAAATTTGTATGAAACATACCTAAATAGAGCGGAGTCAACGCTTTGCAATTGAAAAACCTGGTTTTGAATTTAGCTACTTTTTGGTCAATCAAGCGTTCGTATCTCTTTGATGACGCTTTTGCATAGGTATGGTATATCAGTGTAAAAGCTGTGCGAAAGAAAAAGTTCTCCCTTCCGCTCTTGTTAAGGTACGGCTGTTTAACATTCCAAGATTAAAGAGCGAACGTGTCCGAAAATGTAATGTTTTATTCATACTTTGGAGACTAAAAAAAATCGTCACTTTTAAGAAAAAGTCAGCAAATCGGCACTTTGCCAAATTCGGAACAAAAAATCGTCAAATCTGGCAGCCCTGAATGCATATGTTGTCTCTAAAGCATCTTCTCACTGTTATTTCTCACTTAAACCAATTTTATTCTACACGAAATTCACGTTCAAGGCGAATTAACTACAGGTGGTGTCGAAACGCCTTCTGATTTTGACAGTTCGAGCCTATTAGTTTTGATTTGTCAGTGTTTTGCTAAGAATGGTTAACATTTCGAGCCGAAAACACTAACAATGCAATGCAAAACCCCCTATGTTGTTTCTGTTATTTTTGGATTCTTGTAATTGCGACACCACCTGTAGTTGAATTCACCTTGTTCACGTTGTTTCAACTTGAATTCCGTTGAATTGTTGTGTTTTAGTTTTAAAAAAAGTTATATGCTTTAAAAAAACACCCTTTATAAACATACAATTTTAAACCATTTTTTTTCTCCAAATCTCGTGACTTAAGAAAGTTATAAATAAATTATTTATACTCTTAGAGATGTTCTGTACCACTCGAGTGTTTTAAAAGTAGACAGCTGTAAAATGATTTATGCCGTGTTTGTGACATTTTAAATCTAACTAACATCCTATTTTTTTCGTATTTATATCTTTTATTTATAAATTACAGCTTGTAAAACCAGTAAGAATAAGTATAGTCAGTGAAGCCCGAACATATCATACTCTACACCATAGTATTTACAGAAACATTTTTAAAACTATCCCCTTTTTGCGAACCATAGGCAATAATGGACTCGGCCAAAGAAAATTATGTTATGGCGGTTAAGATTCAGATAAGACTTGTTTGTGCGGGATATTATCTAGAGATGTGTCTGCCTTAACCCTTATGAGGCTGACAAGGTAACCGGATACCTATTGCGTTTTGAAATTGTTTTTTTTTTGTAGAATTTGATACTTTTTGAAAGCTCCTAACTTTTGATACTTTTACAATTTTCACATTTTAAAAGAAATATTTAAATACTATAAATTAAAATAGAAGGTGTCAGTCATCTTTGCTGTTAACCCTTAACTGTTTAACGTTCGCTATCTGTTTTACTTATTTAATTATTTTTTTGAAAACTTTAACGATGTAAAAAATAGCGAAGCAATATTTGTTTTCACTTGATGAACTAATTCTAAAATACAAGGAAGCCATGGTCAAATAATGACCTCTTTTAATTAAATTTTGCTAAAGTGATTTTTCCGAAAATATTTTTGTATGGAGGCTATTTAGGTGATATCAAATATCAAATTGTCTCTAAAATTGCAGTCTGTACTTTGCGCACAAGATTCACAAGGACAGACTACCAGCCAGGCGGACGGGTTTTAAATCAATCAGTAAACTAAAAGGTGAGTCTAGCTAGAACTAATATTTGTATGCTGTAGACACGTTAAGACAAACTCCTAATGCACCTCTTTACCAATGGTAGAGTACAATATAAAAAATTGTTGCTTGACTGTCATTTCAAGTATTTTACGGGATTGGCGAACATATCATTATATTTATCGCCTCGAAGACGTGACGTAAAAGTATTAAATCCGTTTTTTTCTTCTTTTTAATTTAGCAAATTCAAATAAAATGTATTAAGTTTTGTTTTAATAAGTAATTAACGTTATCTTTTCAGTTTTTTTTTTTTTTAATTTATACAAACAACTTTTATCAGTTAAAATAAGAATTTTGTATGTGTTTGATTGCTTATTTACGACAAGAAAGTCACAGTTTTTTTGTGTGTTAAAAATGAATAATAATCACATGATATGGAAAATATAAAAATTTATCATTTTCTTTTAAAACTTTTGCAATAATTTTAATCTTGCTCCAGATTTAAATCGAGTTTATTCTTTTTAAAGAGTCATAACATGAAATGGGTTATTTAATCTAAGAGAAATCGTTACTTTTAAATAATTCTAAATAACTTTTATGAATAGTTTTCCAAAAAAGATTTGCCGTTTAACATACATATACGTCTTGAAAGATATCGCGAATTCAAGAATTCCAATAACTCTGCCGTAAAGATTTTTCTTAATGCTATACAATATCGTCTCTAAAGTCCTGATAAAATCTCAGTCCATATCTTCAAATTTAAACTGAAATCCATTTGTTTACAAAAAATAAAACGTTCGCGATCGATACAACAAGCTCGTCTTAAGGGCAACGTTGCCAACCGCATAAAATATGCGGAAGAAACTATTGTAAATGTATTTTTAAAGGGTATTTTACACTATCACACAAGTCTTAAGGCAGAATTAGTCTTTATGTTATGTTACGTTCCCAATCGGCTGTTTCTGTTTTATACATGAGAAACATGTAAAATAGTTAGTTTTTCTGTTCCTGACGAACCAGTTAAAAACATTAAGTATTTGTCGAAAATTATCTATTGTTTGAAAATTTTTAACAAAAAATAACAACTTATCATGACGGGGCTGTATTTTTCTCAAAATACATAAGGCCTTTTTAATAGAATCAGTGTTCGAAAATAAACATTTGATACGGTTCTTTAGAGAACGGTTTAGTACACTGATAGAAAAATGCATCTTCATATTGATGATGCCCTAACATCAAAATTTTGACATCAATGTTACTACAAATGGCATCAATGATGCAAAAAGTAACATCAATCCAATGACTAACGTCTACGAACAATTTTGTCATATTTTACGTGTCATCTATTTTATGACTATAGTGACATCAATTCGATGCCACATTTTGTGTATTATTAACATTATTTTCATGGTAACAATGTATTACAGGAAGCAAAAATTCCTACATTCTATTGTTTTAAATTATTTGGTTAAATACAACAAATTTTTAAAGTATAATTATTACAAAAACCAAACCAAAGGTCGTAATTCAACAAACGTGAAACAGACATATGTAACGGGTAAGTAAATAATAATATTCTCTCACTTTGACTTAAGTCAATTCCAATGACTTTGACTTGATGACAAACTGTCATTAGATTGATGCTAATGTGTCCTTTCTCCGATGTTACTTCGTCATCGCACAGAGGACATGTTCGTCATTTCTATGATGCCGATGTGTCATCCCATTGATGACATAATTTCATTTTGAACCTGATGACACTTTGGCCAAGTGATGTTAAGGTTGACATCACAATGATGAAAAGTGTCATGGGGTCAAAAACGAAGACACTTGTCATAGTACTGATGTCAAAATACATCAGCGTTATGACGCCTTTTCTATCAGTGTAGATTTGTATAAAACACAAACGCTAAAAGTGTTTATAAAGTAAATCATTAAAAAAACGTTTCTCTGCTTGTGATCCTTGAACACAAAAAAAAAAAAATAAAAAAATACTGTACACATCCATCCAACTCAACAAAAAAATTGAGAACAGTTTATTCCGTGCTGTTTTTCTTAAAAAAACACAAACTTTGCTGTCTGCGGTGCAGCACATTAATGTTCGTTTGTTTCAGTTGTGCTACAGAAACTAAATTTTTTTTCAAACACAAAATACATATGGGCATTTCTAATTTGACGTGTCCTGATATTTGTACCACAAAATGTAAAAAAATTAAATGAAGAAGTCAAATTTATAAAAAGGGGTTTTATATATACAAAGTAATGACGTAGCGCTATATTCAGAAAAAAAATTACAGTAATCGACGCTAAGGATTAGCAGATATAAGCAAAAATATGCGCGCTGGCGTGACGGAAGTGGATTTTGACTTGCATTACAAAACTGAATAAGACTGCGAATTGAGCAAGACGTTTTGTATAAAACCTTTTTTAGTAAACTTTGACCTAATATCGATTTATTTTTCGAGCTATAAAATTTATAAATCTTTGCTCGTTTTAAGGTAAATATGGGCATTTTCAGCGAACTTCTTTTTACTGTAACGCCAGATTGCAAATAAGGTTGTAGTTTTCGACCATGTTGTCCAATCGTTATCCCTTTTATTACTAAATGTAGAGCTAGTTGCGCTTTACACCAAAATATAAAAAAGTAAACTATACATATACAATTTTTTGAGAAACAATTTAAAATACTTCTGGCGTTACGTTACAAAAAGTAGACTTTTCGCTGGAAATGCCCATACACAAAGAAAAAAAAAACAAAAAGCCAGCAAAAAGTTTATACAAACAAAACATGTACACAATATACATACAAGCTATTCGTGCTGTGGTCGTTGCTAAAATGTGTGTGAAGTTAAATTTAAAAATTTATAACCCTAGGGATGGACACTGTAAAAAAACATTGATGCTTTTTTCGATGCGATGCATCGCAAACATACATCGATGTTGCATCGATATTTCATAAAATACATCGATGTTGTTATACATCGATTTTTTTTTTTAATTATTTATTATTATTATTATTATATTTTCGAAAAATCTTTAGTTTATTTTACATGTCCCAATACTTTTTTCAATACTGTAAACAATAAACAAACAGCAAAATATTTTAATTTGTTGAACATGTGCATAATTTGTTAGCTTTTAATTTAATTACGCGTGGTTATCAAGCTGTTTGTTGGGAGTAAAGATGCCAGACCCAAACTTATTCGCCGCATATAATAGTGTTGACAGTTGTTCGCATAGTATTTACCACGATTACATATACAAACTGGAGTCATGCCAACACATATAGATATGTATACACGTCTATATACCAATCTAAACGTTTTGTATACAATTTGTCATTTCGATGCATCGAAAGAAAAGATCGATGTTTTCCGATTGTTTAGGAGCAAAAAAACATCGGATTATATCGATGTTTCGGCGCAATACATCGAGTGTTTTAAAAACATCGATGCTTTTTGTCCATCCCTTTGTTATGTTAACAGAATGATGTTAACTACTTAACAAAACTTATGTTAACTCTGTTATGATGTATGCGTCCAGATTTCTGGAAAAGAGGTCAACGTGTGCGATAAAAAATGATTAGATTTGTGGACAATACTATTCTCTATCGTATCCCATCCCCAGAATTTTTTTTCAAGAAATCTGGACTCATCCCCTAGAGAATTCAAAACAGAAAATTGGCAATAAGTCGCTCCAACTCGCTTTGTTAAAAATTCTGGGGATGTAAAACGATGGAGAATAGCATTGTCCACAAATCCTAATCATTTTTTTATCGCCCACGTTGGCTCATTTTCCAGATATCTGGACTCATCACCTAGAGAATTCAAAAGAGTAAATTGGCCATATGTCGCTTCAACTCGCTCTGAGTGATCAAATAGTATTAAAAAACCATTTTGTCGTCATCGATTTCCGATCTTATGTCCTGAATAACATCAATTAAAAAGTAGAAACGCAGCTGTGTTTGGGTTAAAATCCAGATTGTCGGGCAGTAAGTAAATCGTTAACCTGCAAAAATTTGCTCAATTGATTATGAACTAATCGTTCAAAAATCTTTGACAAAAAAGGGAGTATAGCTACCGGACGGAATTCATTTGCCGTTTTTGGGTATTTGGGTATGTGGATTTTGTTATTATAGTGTTAAACAGGTTTGTAATGAAAGGTAAAAGTGTTGGAATATTAACTTAATAAACTTGGGATGAATTCCATCGTAACTTGTAACATTTGACTAATTATTGATAAAGCTTTTGAAAATATCAAAAACAGTAAAACAGCTGAACGAAAATTGAATAGTAGACGAAGAATAAGGTAGCACTGGTAATAAGCAGCATTAATTGAGGGAAGGGGTAAATCAGTAAACCTAAGATTTAACTCATTAACATCTATTTCCGTAGAAGTTTTCTTATTACTACCAATAACTCCAATATTTTTTATTTCCCACCATTTCGACTTACTGTCAATACAGGTGGAAAATTTAGAGCTATAATATGTGCATTTTGCGATCCTAATGGTTGAAGTGACTTTGTTTCTTAATGATCGGAATGCAGACTGTAGCTCAGGAGTCTTAAATCTCTTCCATCTAGAGTATGATATGTTACGCTGTTCAATGAAATTTTTAATTTCAGGTGTAAACCACGTATTCAAATTGATTTTCTTTCGTTTTAACTTCAAAGGAACAAATTCTTCAAATAGAGTTGCAATGTTATGTTGAATAAACTGTATCTGATCATCAGCAGATGTCATATAATAACTATGGTCCCAATTAGTTTGGTGAAGTTTCTCGTATAAGGCAACATAGTTAATATTGTTAAAATCCCGGTAATTAAAAATTTAATTTAAAAGAATTGGCTGAAAGTCGGTATGTTTTTGTTTTAAATGTAATTTTCTATGCGAACGTTAACGTGTGACATCGATAAAAAAACAGGTGCCGATACTTGCTCGAATAAAAGAATTTTTGAAATTAAGTTTGTAAACAAAATATCCAATAATCAGTTGGAACTTTGGCAATAGTGAGTAGGTACGGTTGAAACAATAACTAATTAGGAGGGATTTAGTTCACTTATTACTCAAATCAAATTAATTGATATTTTTAGAAAGTCAAATTAACAATGTGGAAGATATAATAGCCTGAAAAATTCAAAAAAAAAAAAAATGAGGATTTCAAAAAATAAATTTCAAATATTTGCGATCTGATCTGGAATCAAAGTGGGATCTGAATATAAATTTTTTCAAAATACATTTACATTATTCAAGTTCAAGACAAAGTTTTACTTTTAATTAAACTGTACTTATTTGTTTAAACAAACAAAAAGTTAAATTAGTTATTTTCGTTTTTTTAAAGATATTTGAATAACAATAGACTGAATTTTAAATACAAATCTTTGTGTTTAATAAAATTAAAAAAAAATAGGATTTTTTATGGAAATTTTTTAAGTTTTTAGTGCATATTTTTTATTTTTTGGAGTGAAAATTTTAGAGTTTTAAGTGCATATTTTATGCGCATATTTTCGGTTGAAAATCTCATCCCTACTAATAACATACTCCTTCTCTGCATTAATGAAGCAGCCAGCAAGTTGCTATGGTTAAAAAAGCCATAAAACTTGTTGCCAGCAAATAGTAACAGAGACTTCAACAATCCAGCAAATTTATTCTTCGTAATTTATGTATGAAATATTTGGGGGATTCACAAGATTCACCTAGTCATCAAATTATAAAGTCATACATAAGTGCTGTGGGAAATATTTAATATTTAATTTCTTAAAATATACTACCTACAAGATTCTAATTTAATGTTACTGAATTGTTTCCAATGGCCCTCAGGTTTATGTTAATGATGATTATGTGCGTTCTAACGAATTAAATACCTACAAAACTTAATTTGAAATTTGTATGAATAAATGATTGTTTGTCTTAATTTCCAGTTCTTCTTCTTAATTTTCCTTCATTATCTAGCAACAAAACATTTTCTAAAACGGCTAAAAGATCGTTATAAACGTTGATTTCTTGCAGTTATTAACTTGTATGACATAACAACAATAACAGCAACAATCATTAAAAAAAAAAAAAATTAAAAAAATAAAAAATTTAGATATAAAAACAAGTGAAAAGCGATATAATCGGCTGTGCCGAACCATTAATACCCTACATCGAAAGTTAGAATATTCAACAGTGGTATGGTTTCTATGCTAAATTATGAACGAATCTTTGTAAAACCTTTCCTTACAGTATTTTAATTCGTTGCGGTTTGAGGCGTATTAAAGTCTATTTCGAGAGTTCGATTTATATAAGACCTACATATGTACATACATCCATATATGTAGGCCGATCATCACAAAGTCTTCTGATTTTATTTCTAGTCAAATAAAAACCTAATTGGACTTTATTAAAATAGAATGATTCATTTCGGTTTTCGGAGAATAAAAGTGCTTTTCAAGAGGGGATTTTATATTGGACCTATGGTAAAATTATTTTTATAATTAAATTGTGAAATAATGTTACTTAATCAATTTGGCCTATATTGGCTTACGATTATATGTATGTATGTGAATAAATAAAAAAAAAAATTATTGAACGGCCATTAAAACATTTAATAAAATTTTAATGGACCGATCTTCACGAAATCTAGCATGTCAAGTGTGGTCCAACCAAAACTCACGATGTTAATTGTAAAAAAAAACAAAAAATTTTCAGAGAATTAGATATCTTAATATTTGTTATTATTATAATATTATTGTCATAGCAATTGTGTACATACATATGTATGTGTGAATTAAGGTTCAATGTCGTCAATATGCCGAATTAGTTCATCCTATAGCTCTTGAATTGTTCTTGGCTTATTGACGTACACAATTTCTTTTAAATATCCCCAAAGAAAGAAGTCCAGAGGTGTAAAATCACATGATCGTGGCGGCCAAATAACATCGCCACGACTTGAGATAACACGACCATTGCATTTCTTGCGCAAAAGAGCCATTGTTTCGTTGGCTGTGTGGCAAGTGTCACCATCCTGTTGGAACCACATAGCGTCCAGGCCATATCCTCATTTCCTGGCCACAAGAAGTCCGTTATCACCTCGCGATAGCGAACACTATTCACGGTTACTGCGTGGCCGAGCTCATTTTCGAAAAAGTACACTAAACAACCACTCTTTGTGGATGCATCGGCTTTTCAACAATGGATTCCCTCGTGGATTCCCATTTGTCCAAATGCGGCAATTCTGCTTGTTAACGCATCCACTAAGGTGAAAGTATGTGTCACAAAGTCAACGAAATACATTTTGATTAGAACGCCCATTTTCTTAAAAGCTTTCAACAATCTTAACGCGTTGCTCGATTGTGTACCTCTCTATGTGAGCTACCTAAATAAGAGCGGCAAGCGTTTTTTGTATGTCAAAACTTTTTATTTGCATACAATTTATACAAAACAAACCTTTAGAATGCGAATTAGACACCACACAGATGGAAAATTTTAACTGACAGATCGATATGTCGGTTTTTTATTGAAATTGTATTTGAAAAAGAATTTTTATGTTTAAAAAAACCCTTTCCGTTCTTGTTTACGTAGCTCCAAGGCCCATTGAAAAGGTCTGCGCAAGAAGCCTGATGATCATTGTTTATGTTCTTTTTAGTTGTCAAAAGTTGTTTACATTTTGCTTACATGTGCATGTATACGTTTATGGTATGCCACACATACACGTTTTTTCCTTTTGCTTTGTATATGTGGTAGTAAATTTTTGACAACTAAAAAGAATCGTTTTTTGTTTTTGTACAAGTAAGCAGACCTGATAGATGGGCCTTGGGTAGCTCAGTATGGTTGAATTTGTCAAACACTGAAATAAAGAAATGTCAAATTAAGTTGGGCAAAAAACTTGACGTTAAAGGGGCGACTCACAATTAACATCGTACATTATGGTTGGACCACCATTTGGTTTGATTTCTAGTACTACAAAAGTCTTATTAAAATCCGTGCATTCAGCCACTATTCATGTTAGTTTTTGTAACAAAATGATTTTTTAATTTGATTCATAACTCTTATTCTACTCAACCGATTTTGCTGGATTTCTATCCCAAACTGCTTAGTAGAACTAGAAAAAAAATTTGACACCAACATTGGTTTTTGCTATTTAGATTTTCGAAAGTTAGCGGGACTTAAACAAACGGACAAATGGTGGTTTAGATTAAAATTTTTAAAAGTTTCACACCGAATCACCAACAAAGTATACCATCTTCACAACTCGTGTTGAAGGGTACGAAAAATATACTACATATGCACAACTAAAATGAGCTCATGCATGCTGGTAATTTTCCACTCAAAGAATAAGAGAAGAATACAAGAACAAAAAGCAAAATGAACAAGCAAACAAAACTAATTACACGAAAACGACAACAGCAATAAATGTATAAAGAAAATCTTGAAAAAGCAGTAATGCTGTAATAGCGTTTTTTTTTTGATAAAATAGAAAATTAATACCCATTTGGAAAAATTGCGATTTTTCTTAAACCTAGAGTACTAACATGATTTTTTTCTACATTAATACTAATTGTTAGTCAAATCGGCTAACATGAATATAACTCCGATTTTTTTTGTTAGCTTCACATGAAATAATTTTAATATTTTTTTAATTTGATAACTTATTTTGTCCAGTTTCTAAAAAATCATTAATATGAAAGTTTTCCAAAATAATTTAATTTTTGCATTTATTTCATTAAAGGTGCTCTTCTAGGAACACTTTCGAAAACACAAATTTTTTAATGAAAAATATACATAAGTAAAAAAATAAAAATTAAAAATTTTAAATTCATTGGTAATTTAAGAAAACATGTCAAATAATACTGAAAAGGCAAAAAAAAATATTTTTTAGAGTTTTATTTACATTTGTGAAATGCTCCATTCATTCATTTTGACTAACATGACTTCAAAAACTCAAAAATAGCATTACTTACTGCAGCAAAGTGACCGTTATAAGCAAGAGCGTACCATCAACTGAGATTACAAAAAAATGAGATCTTTTCATAGCAGCAAAAAAAAGATACACGCAAAAATAAAAACAGTGTTAGTCAAAATGACTAACATTAGTACTGCAGGGTTAACGAATAGTTATAGAGTTATATACATACTCATGTATATTAAAAATAGTTATTTTCTTTGCAAATCAAAAATATCTATAAAACAGGGGAAAAAAAATTTAGATTTACATATGGACATTTCCATGTTATCGTACGTGAGATTTGTATACCTTTAGAGAGGTAGAGATTTTGCAAAAAAATAGTAGTAACTGGAAAAAAATTGTATCATTATGTTTCTTTTGGAACCTTGTTGTCCAAAATATTGAGCAAAATAGGTGCATATCGTAAGTGACATAAAACGGAATTGATTTGGAGGTGAATGTTAAAACAATGCAAAAATCTGCGATGGTTGGTTTTATAATGAACAAAAATTAATATCGTTCGTGACAGATTTTTCTCTTATAGTATTTGCAAGTTATGAAATATATTTTTATAAAATAAGGTTAATAACGATGGGTATTGCAATGTGTGCAAACGATGCAAATGCCCGGTGGCGATCGTCATGATGATTCATCATGAAACATACTGACAATGTTAAATCATCAATGACATGAATGAATATTTTTAAGCAATTGTCCAAATTATCATAGATGACCAGAATTGATTTTGTTTGTTAGGCTTCCACGTATTCGTGAGTCCTAATAAACAATATCATCGATATTAAGACAATGTTGTCAAGTTTCAATATACTTCAATGCTGTGATAAACAAGAAAATAACATACATATGTACATATGTATGTATATTTAATAATTCGTCTGATGAAAATGTCAATTTGACAAAGTCGGTAAAAAAAAACGCCACGGGTGTATGCAAAAATACACACATTTGCACAACACAACAACCAAATGTACGTAAGTATTTGCAATTTGCTTCATTTCATTTGTTTGCCCTAAAAAACCTTTAGCAAAAATAGTAGTGCATGTTTCTCGGTTGCAAAATAGCGCAACCAATAACTTTTGTCATACGGACCGCCATATTTTATTTGTAAAAAAGAAAATTTTTTTTTATATGGTTTATGATCGCTTTAGTGCAAAAATAAATTAAAAGCTAAAAAGCTTGTCTATAATTGTAAACAAATGAAGATTTTTGACAACTATTGCTAGTGATGATAGAAGTTTTTTGTATTGCCAGAATAAATTTGCACAGAAAATAAAAGTGGTATGCTCACGATCAATCATAATATGCCTGCCTATTTACAAATTGCAAATTTGCACAATGACCATCGTAATTACCTTAATGTACAATACAAAAACTAAAAACAAACAAGTAAGAAAATAAAGTCGCTCAAGCCCGACCATATGATACCCTAAACCATACAAGTTTAAAACACAGAACAAAATTATGCTATGAGGTTAAGAATCACATACAAGTTATTTGTGCCGAATATTTAGATATTTTCATCTTTATGTGATTTGTTTGCTTCTAACCGATTTAAGGAAGGGGGTTTATATGAGACCTATGGGTAATTTTGGACCTACCTGCAGAACATTTTGTAATGACATAGTACCTATCCTAATTTGCACCAGTAAACAAATTAATAGTATCAGTTAAATTTTTAACTTACTTGATTAAACGTTTAATACACTTGAATAAATTTTTAATTAAAATTAATTTTATTTTTGATTAAGCTTTAATTAAATTTTTTTTTTTGTACTGGGGTCTAATCTCCACGGGAATCAAGTAAACTATCGTATTTTTCTGCAAACGATAGACCCTGACTTAACGAATGAAAACTCGAGAGATGTATGTTCTGTTTTCAGGTGACAAAGAATTAATTGTGTAGAACTCAAAAAACTGAGTGATTTTCTTATACATTTTTCTACACAATCAATTGCTGGTCACCTGGAAACAACACAGTAATGTCTTTGGTTACACGATATCAAATGCTATAATCTCAAATTACGTACATTTCATTCGACATCATTTTGATAAATTTTGCTCGATATCGTATTCGGTGATTAGTAAAACAGATGACAGTCCCTGGAACCGAACCCCCGACCCTCGCACTAAGAGACAAGATTTCTACGAACTAGCCTACGGGGGCACACAGAATTCAAAGATGAAAGTAACTTTGTTTCATTTCTTAGATTTGAAAACGTTTGGGAAATCAGAAACCCTAGTTGAACTATTTCTAACTACAAAAGCCAAACAAAAGAGTAGTAGTGTAAACAAAATAAACTACCCAGCCAGCAAGATACTTCGACGTTGTCTGAATCAGACATTTCTTGCAAATGCCTCCCTTCATTATTACAGATCTTGTTCAGATTTGTGTCGGACATTGAATATACGTACTGTGTGGCCGCTTTCTGGTCGATTTCGCATGGATATATCGGGGGAAATTTATCTACCGATATGGCTTATAGATTTCTGACGGAATTCATAAAGATGTGTGTCTAACGGTACTTTTTTTATAAATGACAATTGTCATTAAGTTGAAAATAATTTTAATTTTATTTTATTTTATTGTTGAAAAAAAAGAAACTGGGAATTATTTCCTTCCGAAGGTAACTTTACATTATATTCAACATTTTTTTATTTTTCGAATTTATTCTATGAGCTAAATTTCAGTTATGTATTTTATAAAGCTTTTTTGTAATAGTCCTATTCCTTTCAATTTTTCAGAAATGATTTTATACACTACCAGTACCCATGTTCTGTAACTATAGTGAGAACTTCTCGCATCGAAAAGATGTGAAACAAAATATTCCATCGTTTCTCGAAAAGTGAGAAAAAAGTGTGTATGTAACTCATGTCGAAAACTGTCAAAAGAGATTACGTCGTTACGTTAAAAATGTCATAACATTTCAGTTGAAGGCTGCGTGAAATTGCAGACGTTGAGAACGCCAGTAACACACATCGTTGACGGCGACCAAAATTTAATAATATTGAAAATTTTTCAACGACGGCGGCGAAAATACAACCGTCGGCTATATACCAAATGATGTAAAGTGCAACTTTAATGTTTGTTGTTTGTAAACGAGCTTTGAAAACATTCGTGCCATTTTACAAAATTGTTAAAAGCAAAAAAAAAATAAACAATCCCAAAATGTGCCAGGAACAAAATATTATTATTATTATTCTTTGTATTTTGCATTTTTAATTATTTTGTAGTGTTAAAATTTTTTCTGGCCCCATTTTAATTCGTGAATTTATTTGACAGTTCAAAGCGGGAACTTTTCTCACAAAAATGTTACAGACACACTTTTTCTGTAAATTGGCGAGTAATTTCCTTACGTTACAGCTAGTACTCGACAAAAAAAGTTACAGACACAGTTTAGTGAGAAAAACAGCTGTTTGTTTCAATATATGGCATTTTTGGTTCATTTCATACATTTCAATCGAAAAGTTTCACGACGCGAGAGTTACAGAACATGGGCACAGACTATTATATTTTATTTTTTTGTTAAATTTTACCTTAGCTTTCCTTTGGAAAGCAATGCATCGCAGCGATGTTAGACAACTTGCCGGCGATTCGCGGGCGATAATTCGGCGATGGGAATTGTTATATTATTTTTATGAATTTCAATAAAACACCTTTCACAAATCACTTGCTCAACTGGAATGACAATTTTGCTAATTGCCCTTGAAACCAAATATTTATTTTCCCGTTACCTTAACAAAACAATAAGAAAAAAAAAATTCGCTCGCATATTCATCGCCTTGTTGTAAGTCGTAGGCGATGGTTAGCGATTCGTATTCCCTGAATGGGATCGCGTAATCATCGCCAAACAAGCAATCGCCAAAAAATTTCAAAAATGTTTGAAGAGTGTACTTACATGTGTAAAGGCCACGTTAGTGGTAAGAGAAGCTGTTTTTGAAACTTCTTACTGATATTTTAACACGGATTAATTTATTCTAATTTTTAAAATTATAGTTGATGGTTGTGTCACGAATCCGTTTTGAGCACCTGTTAAGACCTTCTTCTGCACCCTCCTTAGTCCATTTATGTTAAAGATATGTACATATTTGTGATGTGATTTTTATTATATTTTAATAAAACAATAATTAGATCAGCATTTTTAATGCATCTCTTTCAGTTGAAATTGCCATATATTTTTTAAAATTAATTAGCAACAAAACATTTTATTAAAATGACAAATTTGTAATTAATTTTTTTATTTGATTGCTAACTAATATTTTATTACATGTTACAAACTCATTGGTAAAAATATTTGTTGAATGTGAACAATTTAAATTATCAAAAGTATTTTTTATATTTACAAATTCGGTTGTTGATGCAATTTCAATTAAAAAATTAATTGTATTGACGAATATGGTATTCAATATGACAATTGATTTGTCGTAATTTTTTCTATGCACTTATGTAACAAAGTCTGTACTTTTATCGAAAAAATTAATAAACAAAAAAAATTAAATTTTGGGAATTATTTCTTTCCATAAGTATCATTATATCGACCCCTTTGCGCGAAATTATCGTATGTTACAAATACCAAAGTTTACAGGACAGCCATTTTTCTACTTTTCTCTGCTTTCACTTGCAATATAAAAATGAAAATATACATGTGCTTAGATAAGATAAGATAAGATAAGATAAGATAAGACAAAGTGGAATTCGTCTACAATATTTTGCCAGGTGACGTCTCTTTGAATGTAGAACAAGATTGCATCAAAAACAAAATTTCAAAAAAATTGGCATATACGATAATTTTGCGCAAAGGGGTCGATATTATAGTTTCCTATTACAAAAAGCTTAATAAAATACGTAACTGAAATTTAGCTCATAGGATAAATTCGAAAAATAAAAAATGTTGAATACATTAAAG
This sequence comes from Pollenia labialis, assembly GCA_949318255.1. Classification (NCBI taxonomy): domain Eukaryota; kingdom Metazoa; phylum Arthropoda; class Insecta; order Diptera; family Polleniidae; genus Pollenia; species Pollenia labialis. Next base: position 34,610,259 of record OX439143.1, on the reverse strand, counting down.
TAACTTATGAAAAGAAATAATTCCCAGATTCTATTTGCTAAAATTGTTCAGTTAAATACATTAAATTTATAAAGTATCATTATTCAGTGTGACACAAAGAATGCTGACGAAGGCCGTAGCGGGCCAGAAAATGCATTACATTCTGCTGGTGTCGAATAATTGTAAATTTTTCTGTACATTCAATATACTTTATTGCTATCCAAAGGATAGCTAAGGTAATATGTAACAAGAAGATGCAAGATAATAGTCTGGAAGTGTATAAAATAATTCCTAAAAATGGTTTAATAAAAAAACATAACTAAAATTGATCTCATAGAATAAATTCGAAAAAAAATAATTAATAAAAGTCTCGTTTAACTTTTAATCACATTTCTACAAGAAATCCCTTAGATTTTTGTAAGAAATCTGTGCGATTAGTCGATCAGCTATCTGTCAGAAAACAATAAGAATGTCGGCTAACATATCCGAATTTCCCATGCCTTTTTCAGAAGATTTCTGTCAGATATCTATCAGAAAAGCTGGCAAAAAAACCCAGAAGCTCCCACGACATGTCTGCCAGAATTAATGTCAACCACTTCATACATTTTTGGGTCAAAAATCTGACAGAATTCGTATACGATTCCGACCTTTTTGCCGACGTTTCTCTTAGATATCTCGAAGACATGCTTGCTGGGTACATACATAAGTATATATGTATGTAGGAATATATGTATGTATATAACTTTGTTAATTTCTCACAGTAAAGTTCATTCACATGACATACATAAATAAATATTAATGTTGACAAAACGAAAACTAATTTTTCTTTGAAATTAAATCGTTCATTACGTGATTAAATTGAAACGCCATTGTAAAGTTTACATTCGAAGGGACTGAATTGAAAAATGACAGCAATTATTATAGCGATAAAGCTTCAGCTGAAAATTATGTTTACTTATTTTATATTATTTAAAACAAATATTGTAATTGTTACATTTTTGTAATTTTATGTTTTTTTATTTATTTCAGCTCCATCATAAATCACTGTACTTAATTTACTTTGTGGAGAATACGGTAAGAATTTTTTTATTTATTCTTTTACAATTTTAAAATTATTTTATAAAATTTAACTTATTTTACGAGAAAGAGCAAGCTACATATCGTCGCCTCATTGTTAGTTTTGGCGCATATGCCAAAATGTCGGAGTGGATACAAATCACAATAAAGGTTTGCATGAAGTTTTCTCAAAATGTAAGCAATAGATTTTTTTTTTTGTATTTACACCCCTGCTTCTGGAATATGTTTTGAAGAACTATCATAAATGAAGTTAGCAATTAATATTATTTAATTGAAAGCGTATGCGGCAAAAATAATCTATTTACAATCGAATAAAAAGTCAACATTTGTGAAATTTATTACATGGTGGTTTCATAGTCCTTGCAAGTGATTCTTTCTTATTTCCAGAAACATGAGCTTGTCCAGATTCTCAAACCCGTTTTCTTACGTTACGTTACCACAATTCAGGGTTTGTTTGACTTTTCTTTGACGACAAAAAGGATTCTAAATTATATAATGTAATGCAAATTTATTTTCAAATGAAGCAAATAATATCATAAATGCAGTATTGCAATGCAACAATAAGAGGAATGGCTTCATAAGCTCCACAACTTACCTGTAGACAATGCTTTGAGTTGATTATTGCATGGTAATTGTAATGCCTTGTCAACGCATTTGTTTTTAGTGGGGCTTTGCAATATTGCGTTTTTGAAATCAACCTACATATGTACCTGCTATATTGTCTTTCATTTGTGTAGGTTTTGACGCACCAATTTGTTTTGATTTGTTAGGAATGGTTGACATTTCGTAAACACTAACAATGCAATGCAAAACCCTTATGCAGTTTCCGTTGGATTGTTGTAGGACCGCCATCACCTGTAGTTGAATTCGCCTTGCGTAGTTCCTTTTACAACATAAACAAGTCGTGGGACACTAAGCGCGTGAAGACACTCAAAAAGCTGAGTGCTTTTCATATAAATTTCACTAAACGTGCAGTCACAAGTTGTGAAAACAGCACATTAGCCAACAAAAATGGTGACAACTATTCAAAAATATAATATACGCGTTATTGGTTTCAAGTTTTCACAATTTTTTATGAAATATTTAACGCTCTTTAATGTTGTCGTCTCTTTGCATTTGTTTTTATTTGATCGTAAGCAGCACTTCTTTATGTGAAATATAAGAACAACAACAAAAAACACATACAGTCTATTTTTGGACGCTTAAAAAAAGTACAACAATAAGAAAAACAATAACAGGTAAAAAAAAAATAAATTTTTGGTTTCAAGTTGGTAAAAAAGAATGAAAAACAAAATCCCGTATTCGATTTTTTATAACTGTTTAGTTAAATACCTACATCAAATACAAAAATAGACTGATGACGAAAAACATATCGAGTCGGCGGTCTGCTGCCGTTTTTGTTAACATTTCTTCTTCTTTAGCAATGGGAAGGATACAGCAAAAGTGAGTGATGAAGAAAAAGATTGTGTGTATAAACAAGACTTCGTTCGAAAATTATTCCAACAAAAAAATGTGTCTCAAAGCCAGCCGATCGCTCTACTCTGCTTTCATCTTCTCCTACAGTGCTTGCTTGTTTGTGTGCGCGCTTGTGCAAAAACTTTTTTGTTTGATTCAGCAAAATTATTTGTTTGAAATTTATATGAATTTCAGTAAACTTTTTGTTTGATTCAGTTAAATTATTTGTTTGAAAAATCAGTGTTTTTTTCAATAAACAAAATGCAAATAAATTGTTTGAATATGCAAATTTGTTTATAGTACCGATTTCAGACAAAAAATTGTTTGATTCTACAAATTTTTTGTTTGAATTGGAAAAATAATTTTTTCTGTGAAGGTTCAAAAGAGTTCCACAGTGCATCACTTGGCAGTTGAGGCATATATGTAAGGACTTATTTAAGTCCTAGCTTTTCTTTAAACCATCCATGCATTTGATGAGGATGCCATAAAAAAATTGATTGCTAAATCTATACCGAAGAGCTGAGTTGACAACATTGCTTAGATCAATGATTATACCATTACACGAAAAACAATAAAACCCAATTAAACAAAAAAAACCCATGAAAAACCCCGCTGGGTTGGGGTTTTTTTAAAAAAAAACCCGGGGTTTTGCCAGCCCTGATATTCAGCCCTATTCCGGTTGTCGTTTCTTGTACAAGATTAAAGAACATAGTCTGTGTGTCACCTTAATCGTTTTTTATAGAAGATTAAAGAACACAGACTGTGTGTCACTTTAATCTATTACAAAAAACGACACTGTCGTTGACGGTAACGACAACCGGAATAAGGCTGATTAATTTCTTTAAAAATTATTGTTGCCACTAATGCGCACCGCATTTATTATTTTTATTTAAAAAAAACTTCAAATTATTCGTGTTTTTTATTAAAGAGTCGTAATGAATAGTGACACAGATTGTTGCAATTTAATTTTTTTTTAATAATTAATTTTTTTTTTTTTTTTTTGTTTTTTTTTCTCCTCATGTTAACTCCTTGGCCACTTTTCTCAACTGAGCAAATTGCATACACAACACCACAAACTGGTGAATCAGCAAAATATTAAACTCTGTTTGAAATCGCTACAGCAAAGCGTACAATCACACCACAAGCACATACACGGTCCTTCGGCTGGCACAATCACTTGATTGCGCATGCATACAGTAGTCATGTATGGGACCCTTTGGATTGGTTTTATTTTAAATCCACTATAAAAGGTTTTTTCAATTGAAATGTACTATTACTACCCGATTAACTGATCGTTTAATTTAAAATTGGTTAATTTCAGTCGATTAACCGATCTAACAAAATTTTTAATTTTTCGTAGTATTTTAAAATATTGTAGTCTCATATACAAAAGGTATGTGCTTAGAAAATATTTTTTTGTACAAAATATTTCCTTCTAACAATACATTATTAAAATACTGTATAAAAACATAAACTAAAGAGTTCGGAAGTAAACTTTTTTGAAGAATTTTCGGTGCTGAACTTTGCCAGGATGAGTCAGAAGGTGACCCGACAACAGAAGAAACTCTCGAAAGTAACACAAACAATCTGTTAACAGAATTTGCCGAAACAATTAGAAATGTTAAACAGGACTCTATTTTATATGTTTAGATTATTTTAGAAGTAGATCTTATCAATTGAAATAATTAATAAAATAATCACACAGGTTATTGTTTAATAAATACATAATAAGGGTCCTCATGACATCGTTTATAAGTCTCGTAATCTCTGCAAACTTTGCATTTTTACGCCCTCGTAAATGAACTGTCAAAAATTGTATGAGAATTCATTTACACAAACTTGGTAAATTTGCCCAACAATTTTGTCTCGTAAACTTGCGCTGTTCAATTGTGCATTTATACAAACAGATCTTTTAATGATTTTAACGTCGTTTTCAATGAAAAATCCAAGTGTCTATAAATCACAAACAATAAATTCTAGCAATAATTTCAGTAAATTGGTCTTTTGGCTTTCTTTGAGCATTTTTAAAAGCAAATTTCTCATACATATTAATCACAAATTTAAACACAAATTTTTATATTTTTGAAATTTAATTTTTAATTTATTTTTGTATGGACGTTTCTTACAAACTGACATTAATTGTTTAAAATTACACAAAAGTAAAAAAAGGGGCTTCATGAAACAAGACTCGTAAGTTTGCGCATTTGCACAAATGGCAATTTTAAGCGACATCATGAGGACCCTTAATATGTATTAAATAAAAATATGTGTTACATATTTATGAATTATTTTTTTGTTTGTTCGTTTTAGTTTTTTATGTTATTGTTTTTTTTCTAAAACACACCAAATTAAACTAATTTTTGCATTTTTCTTTATTGAAGTTACATACTTAATTTATATCAAAAATTTTATTAATCGGTTTACCGATCAATTACTAACTTAACCGATTAACCCAAAACCTTGGTAAATTAATCGAGCGATTAACCGATTAAAGCAAAACCCCGATTAAATGAATACCCTACTATTTAACTGTACGTTTGTATGTAACGACAATTCCAACCCTGTTGCATTCCCTTTCTTTAGCCTACAAATTGTTTTTATATTATTTTTACTTTATTCTCATTTGCTTTCTCATTTCCACGTTTCATTATTTAGTTAATTTAAACAAATTCCAATTATTTTTATTTTTAAAATTGTATTGGAATTTTTAGTTGGGGAAAGAAACTGGGGTAAAATGCAAATTCAGTTTATTAATTAATATTTTTGTACTTTTCATAGATAATAATAAACCAATTAAAGCAAAACAAAAGATTATTTAAAAAAAATCTAAATCGTACAAATTCAAAGTTCTGAATTTTTCTTTTATAAAATTCTTCAAACGCGTTCCTTTGCATAAACCCCAAAAGTGTTAAGAATATTTTGTCTTTGTTGTTTAAAATTTTTGATTTTTTTTTCAATTAAAAAAGTTCCTTTTTAAAAGTGTCTAGTCGCAAAATAAAAAGCAAAAATATTCTAAAAATTAAATAGAATTTTTTTATACATATCTTTTATTCTTTTGCAAATATTAGAATGTTTGTCAAATGTGTTTTTTAAAATTATTTTTTTCTTACTCAAATGAAAATCTAAATAAATTATTTGTGTAAAAGTCTACCATTAAAAATAGTTGTGTATTTAAAAAAAAAAAGAAAATATAAAATAAACATAAAGGGAAATCACGATGGGTAGTGCAAAGTGTGCAAACGATGCAAATGCGTGCAAAAATACACTCATTTGCACAACACAACAACAAAATGTACGTATTTGAAATTTGCTCTATTATACTTCGTGCATATTTGCCCAGTTGCAAACAAATGTAAACAATAACATTTGACATATAAGCCGCCATATTGTTTTTAAGGAAACTTATAAACTGAACATTTTCGTGTGTTTTTTTTATATAAACTAGAGAATTACATTTAAATGAATTAAAAAGAAAAAATTTACTTTAATTTGCTTGTGTATAACTGCAAACAAATGCAGATTTTTAACAGTGCTGCCAGAATTGTTAGTGTTGCCAGAATAAATTTTTAGAAAAATAGCATATTTGCACAACAAATAAAAGAGGTATGCTCACGATCAATCATAATATGCACTACAAATTTACTAATTGCAAATTTGCAACATGACCATCGTGATTATCCTTATAAATAAACAAGTCGTCTTAATGAATTCTTAATAACCAACAACTATAAATTCTTCGCCTGGCATAACGTACTGCATATATGTTTACGTAATTATTTAAAAAAAGCCTTAAGGAATGCTTTGATTTTGGTAAACCCCCCAAGACTGTACAGTGGCATAGGTGGTGGGACTGAAAAAGAGCATTTATTTATTGATAGAATAACTATATGTATTAATATTTATTTATTAATAAAAATTGTGTATATTTCATGTAATTTAAATAAATGTATAAATTCAAACACAAAGTTTAAGTTCGTGGCAGCGAAACCATTTCTATAAAAAATAATTTAGAACGAAAACTTTTCAATGAACTCAATCAATAGCAATTTTGTGATCTAGATTTTTAAATTGTTAATAAATTTGTGTAAAAATTTTAGTTTTCTCTCGTCCAACTTTAATTTTTTTTATTTAAACTGTATCTGTTACATTAAATTTTATACACTTTTGCATTAATTTTTACATACCATAGATGGGGGTAGTGCACTTATTTTGCAGTTTCAACTCACACTTGGTGGTAGTGCAAAAATATTGCAATCATTTGGTTGATGTTGAGTGATGAATTGAATATTTGCAGCCTCATTAAACATGAGTGATAGTGATGTTAAAAATTTTTGCAATCAAAAAAAAAAAAAAAAAAAAAATAGTTTGATTTAAAAAAAAGCAATCATCAGTTTATTGCAACTCTCTTTCTTCACTCATTTGAGTGCAACTTAAAATGTTGCACTAAATTTAAAATCAAGGACTTGTTTTTTCATGATTTATGCCAATAATTATACCGTTATTGACAAAATTTCGTTTTGTTTGATGTTCTTGGCTTATGCATATCCTCCAAAAAAATCAAAAACCATGCACATACAAAGTTAAATTTTTTAAATTTTAGTGAGACAATATTTGCATGCAGCTTTTTTGATTGCAAGTTCAAATTTTGCACTATTTGCATTCGATCTGCGTTAAGTGATAGTGAAAAAATTTGCAATATCACTAAATTTTTTTTGTGGTAGTTAAAAAAATAACAATCATCACTAAAGCTGGTAAAAAAGAGTGCAAACTAATTTTTTTGCAGTTTTATTAAGTGATAGTGCACTGTTGATTTAAATCAATATTAAGTGCACTACCCCAACTATGTTACATACATATATTTTCAGTTGAAACATTACAGATTTTTCCTGTCTAGACAGATTTGTTTCAATTTATAAACTTCTAATTAAAACACGTTAATAAACCGAACTACACGTTGTTTGGCTTATTAACATTTTATAGCATCTGGCACCACCGTGTGATTTTTCAACTTTTAATAGAAATAAAACACGAAGAAGAAGCAAAATAGAAAAGATAAAAAACAGTATAATTCATTGTCTGGTTACATTTTCATAAAAAAATATTTATCCTTTTCAAATATGTACATACATACATTTGACTTAATTTCATAAAACGTTTCTGTGATTTATTTTTATTTACACTGAAATTAATAGCGCCGCTAGAATTTTGTTTGCGAAATGTGTTGAGTCAGTCAACAACAAACAGCTTCAACACCAGCGCACCGGTACCAGGCAGCCATCTTTAATGTCTTTTGCACATTTTCATTTACACTTAGATATGCGGATTGCTTTTAATGTTATTTGATATTTGTTGCTGCTGGTGTTTAGTCATAGTTGGTTTATTAAACCTTGACAAATGTCCTTAAACTGAGAAAAAAATTGAAATCACAGCAATAAAAATTAAAAAAATTATTGTGATGTGAGCAATAATTTATGTGCGGTCTGAATGTCTATCCGTTGGCAATTCATTTATTGTCCTAACGATTAATCGTCAAAGATTGACGACAAAATAGTCTGACACATTTGTATACATATGTACATGCATACATACATATTTGGTCGTTAAACTAATTTTTTTTTATGTGTTACAATATGTGAAAATACAATTGCAGTGTTAAGCAATAAATTGGGAAATATTCGATAGGCAAAGGGGGCTTTTTTCGGATGAGCCAGCCAACAGTTTTCTAAAGAAAATTAAGTCAAACTAAAACTTCTCCAAAAGTTTTTTTCCTTTGACTTTACACCGCTTCCTTAGCTCACATCTAAAGGGGTCTTTCCATGATCAAAATGATTGATGTCAAACTCGTGTACGTGTGCTTGACATAATATCTACATTGGTTTGAATTTTCATCCAGCATCGTCGCACAGTAGCGCCTTTTCCTACAACCCGTGCCAAACATACAAAATTTGATGATAAAATTTTGTGAAATGAATGAATACATACAGGGGTGTGCTGGAAATCGCAAACGAAAACCGCAAGAATTTTAAACATCGTTTTTTAATAAGATTTCTGTAATAAAATAATTTTATGACAAATGTTAAGCAAATATTTCCCTATTCAACAGGATTTAAAAAAAAAAAAATTATAAGAATAAGGTTTAATGTTTATTAAAAACAACTTCCAAATTCTTGCCCGGATTTTAAACCAAAAATTATAAGAATTAGGTTTAATGTTTATTAAAAACAACTTCCAAATTCTTGCGTTTTGCGGTTGCAAAAAGCACACCCCTGATCGTAAAAAGAGCTAATTACTGATCACAATTCAAAAACGTTTTCCTTAATTCGATAAAAATTATAGGTTATGGAGCTGCTCAAAACCGACAATTTTTTAGAAAGCAAAAAAAAGGTGATTTGGAAAAAATGCATTTTAGAATTGAAGTGTCAGAAATATTGCCGTTTGATCACTATTTTTTTTGGTATTTTTTTAAAGGTGTGTTTATTTTTTATTAAAATAAGTAACAACTACTTACTACTCTTTCGGCAGTAGCCATTTTCAAATTATTTTAGGTAATTTTTACAAATAAAATAGACCATAACTAAAAATGGTCAAAAGTGGTATCGACCATATTTTCTTTTAATAATTTAACTAAGCTTGACCACAACAAGTTGAGGCTTAAGGAGAATTAAGATGAAAACTGTTACAATCTCGTAGCGAAAAAAACAACAGACAGATTTACCCTAATCCTGTTTTTACACGGTACATACGTTTCAGGTAACACCGTGCAAAAAAAAAAATCGTGCAAAAAAAACAGTACATATTCATAAGGTTACATTCGATTAATTCAACCTTAAAAATGGCCTTATTGCTTAATATTTCTATGAAACACAAACATTTTATTTCTTCATACAGTGTTGCTATTATTTAATTTTATTATGTATTTTAAGACATAAAAACAAAGAAATATTTTACACGTATATTTTTTTTAAATAAAAAATCACATTTAAGAAACAATATTTTAAAAAACTAAAAATAAGAAAAGAAAAAAATTCACATATGTATGTACTTATAAGGAAAATAAAAATGTTTTTCTGATATAAAGCAGCACTGGTTCAACATTAGTTTCGTCCGAACATATACTTAGTCCGTCTGCATTTTCAGGTTCTACTGGTTTAATTATTTTAACAGCGAGTTCAGCTATGGAACGTTGCGATCCTACTTTTGAGATCTCTTTGTACAGTTCCTTCTATCGAGCCATACATGATTGTAGGTCTGATTGGAATTTCACAGTTCTTTCGTTTATATGATCATTTGCCAAAAAATGTTCTGCTAACTTATTTGCCATTTGAAGGCTATCAATAATTAAACTGGCTGTTATCGAAGGCGGAGTTTCGCTCTCACCAGTGTTATCACTTACGCCAACGTCTTTTAATGCGTTTTCTAAGAAATCATCTTCATCAAGAACACTGTCGATAATTATTTCGTTTATATCATCAAAGGTAAGATTATCAAAACCGTCACCCCCAACAGCTTGTGCCAGCGTAACTATTTCTGTAAGCACTACATCGGCCACATTTGGGTTCACACCAGTATTTTCGCATTTAACGCATTCATTAATTAATGGTTGAATGAAGGCTGTAGTATTGGGAGGCAAAAATATTACTTTAACATTTGGATGCTCGAGAACCGGATGTCCAGGAGCCTTGTCTATTAATAAAAGAATTTTAAACGGCATGCTTTTATCATTCATATAGCGTTTTACTTCAGGAATAAAACAATTGTAAAACCATTCACTAAAAACTGTTGAAGTAACCCATCCCTTTTTATTTGCCATTCATGTTTTGCTACGTTCGTCTTGGCATTCTCTTCCAGAAAAGACCAGTCTCATCGGCGCACAGTGCAAAATTTCTTGAGTTTAGCGGAACTTAATTATTTAAACCAGTTCTATTTGTGATTTTTTTACATTTTTAATAAAAATGAATGTGTTTTTTTAAGTCTTTGAGTTGCATTTTTTTTATAGAAATTATGCTAAATTTCGACTGGATTCCCACCACCTTTTTTGTATTTTACAAACTAGCGCACGAACAGGTGCCTTTAAACTGCACAGAGTGTCAGATGTTAGCACTGGTAAGCCTATTTTTTCCAAAACAAAACCAATGATGGCGTCCGATGTAGGTTCTTCCTTTCACTTTTAGAAAATGCAGTTATATGAAATTTGCAAAGTCATTCTGGAAAAAGTTTAATTTAAAAGAAGATCGCAAAATATCGCAGAAGATATTTTGTGTTCCCAATAGAGGAAAAACATACCTTTAAAATGTTGTGGGTTTTAAGATGGTATTATGCGGTATCACCTTTTAAAGTCTCCAACGAAGTTAAAAAACTAAATTTACTAACTTCTTAAAAATCACTATTTTAACGAACAAATCACACACGAGTACGAAACGATTTTGCAATTATTTAAATGCCAATAATTGACAATTTTCTCATAAAATAAATTATGTAAAAATCATGGCCTACTGCACTGCCGTTTGTATGTACCACTCTATTAACTGAAACAAATCGAAAATCTTTCTGTATGCAAAAAGTATAATTGAATAAGAAATGCAACTTTCAGGTGTATTTTGGAGTTGTTTCGCAGGGTAAATCCCCAAACTGAGTATGAGGTTTTTGAGGTGGGATATTAATCAACCGCAATAATGAGTAATCTTATGCATTTTATGTATTTAAAAAATTTAATATAGTTCCGCTAAACTTCCTGAATTTCGCACTGTGCGGCGTTAAAAACTTGGTCACTATTGTATCCGCCTACTTTAATTAATTTGGCCACTGTGGAGGAAATTCCACGGCTGCTGCAGCATTTCCAGAAGCTAATTCTCCTTTGATTTTTACATTATGAACTGCATGTCTCTCTAAAAATCCTTGTAACCATCCATTACTAACAGAAAATTTATTACTATTTTTGTCGTCTGATTTAGAAGAGGTTGATGGTTCCTTTTCTTTTATTTGAGCGTTAATTCTCAAACCTTTCTGCTTAATGATATTGGTATCAACTGGTACGATATTTTGGGTGCAGTCTTCTATCCATGCCAGCAGAACCTTTTCCATTTGTTCTTAAGTTTTATCTCTCGTAAAGGAAGACGACTTGACTTGACAGTACATATGTAAAATACATCCCGTCTGATAGCACCTTTAGCACTTAATTTGGTACAAGAAATCACTGTTTGTCTAATCGCTTTTTAATTTTTTTTTAATTTAAAGAACATACATACATATATATGTTTAATCAAATCATGAAAATTTTTAAAATTATGTGGCAGCTCTTTTTTACATACATATGAGTAAACTACATAAACGGAAAATTCCCCAAAAATATTTTAATTCGTGTAAAGAAAAGTGTAAAAACAGGAAAGGATTTTTTTTGTTAACCGTGTTATTTCAAAATCGTGTAAAAAAAGATTGTGTAAAAACAGGATTGGGGTATATACCCACTTCTTAAGGAAGAAATCTACCATTTACTTTTGTAATAAAAGTTAGACTCAGGAAGATCTATGGTTCCCGAAAATTGGCAATTTTAAAAATTTATATTTTAGTCTCAACTGTTTTGTATTTGAACCGATTTTTCCAAGGTTTCAGAAAATATGTTTTGCTAAAGATTTCCGATCCGATATATGATATACGTATTATCCATAGGTACTAGTACAGTTCTAAAATTTTACTTTTAAAAACAAAAAAGAGTAAAAAAAATCGAAAAAAGCGGGGTTTCGACAACAAAATCATTAAAAAAAAATTGTTTTTAAAATCATTTCTGGAATAATTATTAATCATAAAAGCCTTTAAAAAGAAACATAAAAAATCAAAAATTTCAAGAAATATTTTATTTTACTTCCCATAAAACTGATTTTTCCACAAAATTGAACTTTGCTAAACTATAAGTGAACAACTAAAAGGCGTATAACCCTTTTTAAACACACATTTCATAGATTGATCAATTATCCATCATACGCCTTTTAAAATATTAATTTAATTTTTTTTTTAAAGGAAGATGTTGTATTATAAATACTTTAAATATTTTACTTTACAATTAGTTTTCAATATTGTTCTTTGAATTTATTGTTATCTAAATATTTCATATATAAAAATATAAAAATATAATAAAACATTGTTAAAATAGAAACGAATTCTTTTACAGCACGAAAAGTTTTCTACAGAAAATTATATCGAACGAGAAGTTTGCTACAGAAAATTATACCGAAAGAAAAGTTTTTTTTTTTTTAAATAATTTTTAATCCAAATTTTAATATTTTAATTATTAAATTTTCATTAAAATATTTTCATGAGGAAAGAAATTTTACAACATGAAATTAAGTAAAATTTCTTGATCATTTTTTATTTTTGACTGCCGCGAGGCGCGAAACCAGGCTTTCACGGTCAGGTTACGCTTACATGTTTCAATTGCAACCACTCAATCTCTTCAGAGAGGTTTTCTCATTGATGACTGCTAGCAGTCAATAATCAAGATAATCAATATTAAACCAAATTGTATTTAGCCTTTGGTAAATCGAAATTTGTTTTGAATGATTATCTATTTTAATTGATCATATGTTCTTCCTTACTTCTGTTTTTTTTTACGTTTTTCTTTAAATAATTGCACCGAAAAAAATTTTCTTTTAATAAATAAAACGAAAGGTTTTCTAAAGAAAATTATACTGAACGAAAAGTTGTTTAGAGCCAGCATCCGATTTTTCCTGCAGATGTTTGAAAATATTTAAATTTTATCACAAATCTTAACGTTAATAAAAAAAAATTTCGACCTTTCTCCAGCGATAGAAAACAAATATTTACACGTTCATTTCAAATGTATGATAAAATAATAAAAATTGCTAAACGCTGTTGTTGTTAGAAATTGTGTTGCGAATGATGGCTTGAGTGTTAGTTAGTTGGTCCTTTGTCGTCGTAATCATAACCTTGAATATTTTGCGACAGAAACAAATAAAGAAACGAAAAAAAAATATTCATAAATGACAACCAACAAAGTACATACATAGAAAATAACAAAATCTTTTCGTAAGTATGATGTTTTTGAACGTTTAATATGTGTAACTATGACGCTTTTCATATTCAAATACATTATGCTTGTTGTTATTGTTGTTGTTGCTTTTTATTACGTGATTTCAGTGCTTTTTAGAGCAAAAAAAAATTTTTTTTTCTACCTTCTCGTAACACTCTTAAAACCAGTGGGGGGGGGGGGGTATTATTCATAATACAATAATTTTGTTCGCAAAACAAGACAAAAATCCATTTGTATAAATTGTTAAAACGAAAATAACTGACAACCCCATCAATGATGGTTTTATGCAGTGTTGCCAATTTAGCCATTTTGCTTGCTAATTTATCCATGAAGAAATTAAATTACGTATTTATTACCCATTTGTTGTTCGCAATATTAATTGTTTTTAAGTTTTTATTGTTCCAATTTGTATGGTTGAAATTCTTAAATTTTTATTTTAGTAATTTCAATAAACTAAACCGTTTTTGAGTTACGCGAATATATGTTGTGAAACCTCCTCCGTACCCGAATTATGTTAAAACGCCAAGTGCCCTGCTTGTCTAAAAAAAAGAGTAAATTTCGAGCACAGTGTTATTAGTCTTGTGGAGTAATAAGCTCACACTTTCTGAAAGAAAACTTTCATAGTGCAACCCAAGACTAACCAAAAAATAATTTTTTATGGTTTTTTATTTAATTTTTGGTTACGCATTTTTTGCTTAAAATTTCGTAAATTTTGATCGTAAAGAATTGGCAACACTGGCTTAATGCTAACAATGCTGGTAGTGACGATAATGACGCGTTTAATGTTGGGTAAGGATACGATGTAACATTAGCATTTTAAAAACCATTTATTAAAACATTTGACTTTGAAAAGGATCTTTGAAATCTCGATTATCGTGTTTTGTTACTAAACTAACTGTCTGTTTTAAGCAAAAGAAATGAAATTTTGTGTGAGAAATTATATTGAAAACAACAATAGAATACGAAAATAATTCTCACACGTTATTTTGTTTTCATTTTCTTAAAACAGGCAGATTAAACAACAAGTTGGATTTGTGAAATTTCGTTAAAAGAATTGCCAAATAACCACAACTCTTTAACAATCCAAGTAAGAGAAAGCTGTCCGTGAAACCTGGGTTCGATTCCCAGGCCAGTTAAGAATGAAAAATTATCAATAAATTTTAATTAATTTCATGTTGTAAAACTCCTTTCTTCAAAAAAATATTTTAATGAAAATTAAATTTGATAACTTAAGCCTAATTAAAAATATTATTTGGATTTAAAAAAAAATTAAGGAATTTAATTTTGATAAAACAAGTCCAAAACTTTAAGCCATTTAAATATAAAGCCTGGTACTCTGTTCAACATTTCACGTGAAATGTTGTCAAAACGCATATGAAAAATCTTGTGCGGGATATCTATGAAATAATGTTAGTGCAGTTGTACTCTGTTGATTTTGTGAAAAAGTTCCGAAATGTTTTTGGCAACATTTATTTTACAACTGTGAAATAATGTAAGCTGCACTAATTTCGCATGGAATTTTATGCAAAAGAAAAAAGGTGTTTAAATAACAACACCGGTAACAGTTTTTCATCCATATTTTCTTGTTTTTTTTAATTTTTTTTTACTAAAAAAATAACTTTTAGTTTGGAATTGGAATTTGTTTAAATACGCAAAACAATGTCGCATGCTTTGAAGGGGGAAAAACGTAAAATTGTGCAAACTCGCAAGATTAAGATGAAATAATCAATCTTGCTCAACATTTTTCACACAGTTGAACAGAGTACTAGGCTTAAGGCATTAATATTCCGGTACATATACAATTTTTCGCAAATCTAATCTTAATGAAAATTGCCCTCGCAATTGCTCTTAAAAGATATAAACAAATCGGGAATTATAATTCGACATATTAAACCCTATCGTGAATACAAAATCAACAGTTTTTTCGCTTATAATTTTGGTTTTATCCCTAAATTTTTTTATGAAAAAGCAAAAAATTTCAATAGAAATTTTTACTTGTTAGGGGTGATTTTTTTCCTTTAAAAGGAACTTAGATTAACATCGGTAATTTCAAGCATTGAAGAGCCAAAACTAATAAAGGCGAACAATACTATGATTATTGATCATTAACTCCGGTCCCATAAAAATCTTTTTCCCTAAAACTTTTTGTTAATCAAAACTCTAGAGATCATCATAATAATGAGCATACATAATATGAAATGAAATATCTCTGTGTAGAGACACAAAATTTGCACAAGTAATAGAAATTTGTTTTCTAGTTTTCATGTAAAAAAATAAAAAATGATTTCAATTAAAAAATTTGTAATATTAATTAAAAAATTATTTAAATTTGCGCCAGTAAACTAATGATTATTTTCAATTAAACTGATTTTATTTTTGATTAATGTTTGAATTGGTGGAAAATTTTTTCTGTGTTGCATTTAATCGTTTTATTCATTTCAATACGTTTGCCAAAGACAACTTAAAAGTGGAAAAATTCGTCTAAATTAAATATGGGACTTATCTTAACAACCTTAAAGGATCTATGATGTCTCAAACTTTTACCGATGTTACATAAAACAAGCTAAACTTAGACAACTGTTAAATCCTTAAATCTCCTTGCAAACCTGATCTTGAAAAGAAAAAAAAAACAATATTTTTGAAAACCTACCAATGTCGTTGTTGGTGCTCTTGAGGTAGCAATGCTTGCACAATTTCAATTTCTTATTAATGCATCCTAAGAGTCAACTTTAAAATTCTCTGCAATGTTGTCCGAAAACGCCAAATTGGCCTAAACGACATAGCTTTCGCGTTGCCTTCAGTGCGAACGTTTCTATGAGCAACTCTTCCAGTACGGTTGATTACTAAACCACGCTCCTCAAAACGACCGACTTAATTTCTAATCATAAACGCTGTGGGAGCCAGAGATCAGCAAAATGTAGTGAAAAAGTGAGTAGAGCTGAATCATGACTCATAAATTATTGTACTCATACTTATTGCAATGTTATTCAAACTCATATTCACGCAGAAGTTTGATTTTGTTCACCGTACTCATACTTAGCAACATTTGTAGTGCTTGATTTAGATTCAACTCAAATCAATGTGTATTGGCGAAGCAAAATGAGAGGCTGTCAGATTTGTCCCCGAAAAAGCAAAGTGACGATTTGGCAATTACAGTTTACTAAAGTTGCATGTATGAAGTGGACGATTTTTCGGCAAATTTATCTGGCAGCGCTGATTATGAAGTTGTGTGTTTAAACTGTTGTGTTAAAACGTATTATACATATTTCTATTTTGTTTGTGTCATTTACGCGGTCTCCGCATAGTTATATGTCAAATTTGATTGCTCTATGAAATTTGCGACCTGTGGCCCACAGATTGCCATGAGTGGCAATCCATTGCGGAGTGATTGCAGTTGTCATTTATCTGACATTTAATTTCTCAGTACGTTTGTTGATTCATATGTATGTGTGTTTTATTTATCGAAAAATCAATCAGAAAGCCGCCAAGACGAAAAAAAATCCTTAAACAATATAACAGAAAAAGTCCCGGGAAAGCGGGACTAATTTTTCAATTTCCCGGGATTCCGGGAATCCGGGAATTCCCGCTCAATACAAATCGATGCAAAATATTATTTAATTTTATTTATTTGAACAAATAACATATCCTGAGATCAATTAATTAAGTTTATAAATGCATTCAACTTTTTTATTTCTGTGGTTAAAAGGAAAAAGTGCTTAATGGCACCTTAAATCTTCATGTTCAAAACTACACATGGGCAAAATTTCAATTATTTTGTAGGATTTTTGAGGAATTTATAGCCAAATGGCTTTTTGGTTTTTTTGTTTGCAATGTGCCATAACATTTGGAATAATAAAAGCTGCATATCTGTGATATTAGGAGTGTTTAGGAATAAAAATTTAAAAATTATAACCTCAAAGAACTGATGATGATTATATTAAATTCGGAGTTAATTTCAAAAAGCCACCTTTAAAGTTTTAAATTGTTGTCCTTTAAAACTAAACAAATTGACTTAAGCACTTATTGCCACAGAATTGCTTTAAAGCCAACGGTATTAATATTAAACCAAAAAAGTTAAATTCTTTAAACAAATTATTATAAAACATTTCTTTTAAAAAAGGATTTTACTTCAGAATAAGCATTTACAGAAACGTTTGAAAGAAAATACATAAATTGAATTAAAGTCAATCAAAAAATAAAATTTCGTTTTTTTGACTTAAGACTGTTTTGCCTAACGGCTAACATCTATTTCATGACACAACTTATTTACAATTGTACATATCAGCAGTAAAGTTGTCATAATTAAATTTAAAAAATTTCCCGGGATTTTTTCTCGAACATGTGCGGGATCCCAGGATTTTTGTCCCGGGGAATCCCGTATGAAAAACACTAATCAAAAGCAAAAAAGTAAAATAAAGCAAAATTAAAGAAATATTTCGTTGATAATACAAAATTTGAAAAACGTAAACCAAAATGTTTTTTGAATGAAAATTCGTATGATTGACCACATTTTTTCAAAATGTTTTGTCAAAATACCACAGATATATTTCAGTTCTTACAATTTCTCACGGTGAAAATTGCAATGTTATGGCGAATCTATTTTACGTGTTCTCCAACAATATAATCAGAAATGATTGAGCCATCCTTCCGCCGACTTTTATACATTTTAAATTTATTGAAGTTTTTAACATGTCACAATACTTAGTGTGTATTATAGTGCCGGTTCACACACGTCAAGTTTAACTCGTCAAGTCTTGAGCATTTAGGAGAGAAGGGTAAAGAGAAGGCCATATCTTTTCCCCTCTCTCCTAAAAACGCAAGACTTGACGAGACAAACTTGACGTGTGTGAACCGGCACTTAGTGTAAAAGGTTTTACAATTTTTTTTTAGTTCTTTTTTCCGATTCTTAGTAATTGTTTACATCTTATATATATTTTTTCATCTGATTCTTTACGCGAATAACAGAAAAATGTATACCCCTTTAAATATCGAAAAAGTTAGGCTAATTAGAAAAAGACGGAGGCACAGGGTTGCACTTGTGCCGAATGCAATCTGTCTGTTATCCACTTGGAGATGACAAAAAACGATTTCTTTATTCTGAATTTCCCAAACAACTCACTACTTTTGGTTTAAATTAAGTATTCCCTGGTAATGTGGTCTGACTGTTGCCAAAATTAGAAGTCGAACTGTTGAGTAACCTGAATGGTAGACTGAGACCAATGCATCTCAGTCAATTTGGTGCAGACAACGTAGAGCAATAACTGAAACTCATCTGTTATTTTGCCGTGTTACGGTTAGGGGGGTAGCCCCAACATTATGATCGCTTTGTCTTAAAAACTTTTTATTGCTGAAACCACAACCAATATCGATATGTGGGCCGTTGTTCCTCTTAAGAAACACACGACATAAAAAAGCGTTTTTGACTTGAGCCACTTTGTTTTTTTTCAGTTTTTTAAAAATTTCTGAATGAATTTCTATTTTCATTATTCCAACAGCAGATAAAACTGTTCGTTTATACCAAAGAATATAATTAAATTAAACCAAATGTCCTTTAGGCATAAATGTGTATTTTTTTTAAATTTTCTTTGTTATTTAAAGTCAACAAGAATTACACAAAAAATACTAACAAAAAATCAATATGGATTCTAGGGAATGGCGGCATAAGTATGTCTTTAGGGTTTAAGTTTAACTAAAAAAAAAAAAAAAAAAAAATTAAAAATATAAAACTTTTATATCTCCCCATTGTAGCCAGCCTAGAGAATTAAATATTCCACATAGCGAAAAGGAGGAAAAATTCCATTATTTAATAAAAAAATAAACACACACACACAAAATTAATGTGAGCTACAAAAGTTTCACTTTGAATTATCCATGTAAACGTCTCACATTACAAGGACATTTCTTTAATAGGTTTTTTTTCTACCATTTACTTTTTATTAAAACATTTGGAGATGCTAACGATGTTTCAAATGAAAGTGTAAACAAAAACAAAAATTAAAAAAAATGGAAAAGATGATGTCAGTCAGTTTGTGGAGGTATAATGAATGCGAATTATTGTCAAACAACTTGGCAAGGTCGGTTCTTACTTTGAAGTGGGGTCAACATTTCTGCAGAGGACACCTACGGTCTACCTAATATTTATTTTAACTTATTATTTAATTTTGTTTGTTAATTCTTTGAGTTAAATTTCAATTTAAAAAGTTTTTTTTTTTTAATAGTCCCATTCCTCCAATATTTGTCATTCTTTTTGATTAAGTTAACCCTGGGTAGTATAAAAATGCTTCATTACCCTAGGAACACAATTGCACCGCATCGTATAAACGTAGTGATGTATGACGTACGTATGCAGATTAGGGGTATAACTTCTTCTCATTATTTGCCAATACCAAAATGGCCCTAGCATAGTCGAATAGTCCATTGAAAACTATAAACAAAAATGACATACATTTTTCGCGGCATTCAAAAAACGTCACCCACAAAACGGGGTAAAGTTGGAAAATTATTTTTTTTTATTTTTATTTGCACTGCCAAAAACTTTAACAAAACAACACATCTATTAAATTTGAAATTCATGTCCTTTAATAATAAAGAAACTTTTTAACTTTTTTTTTATTTATTAATAAAATATTTAAAATTTTCATATTAAATTTTTTTCTTTAGGGATTTTAGAAAATCACTTTTGTGGGTGAGGTTTTTATTTTCAAACGACCCAAACAAATTGTTTTCGTAAATAACACAATATTCGCCACCGCGTAGTGCAAGGGCCAAAATTTGGTTATACCCCTAATGCAGATACGTTGTCAAATTAAAAACTTAAATATTTTATACAAAAGCACTATGAATACTTCACACGGTTTTTGCTTCCTAACCATTGATATTAATTACAATCAGGGCTATGGCTACAATTTTGTTAAGCTTTTCTACATGTTGTAAAGGGAGGTCCAACCATAATGCACGATGTTAATTGTGAGTGGCAACTTAACGGCAAGTTTTTGTCCAACTTAATTTGACATTTCTTTGTTTCAGTGTTTGACAAATTCAACCATGGAGATGTACACAATTGAGCAGCGCGTAAAGATTGTTGAAGTCTCTTACGAAAATGGGCCTTCAAATCAAAATAGGTTTCGTGCACTTCGTGACACACACTTTCACCTCAGTATATTCGTTAACATGCTGAATTGCCGCATTTGGGCAAATGAGAAACTACCAGAGATTGTTGAAAAGCCGATGCTTCCACAAAAAGTGAGTGTTGGGTGGAATTTTTGGGCTGGTGGCGTCCTCTGCCGTATCTTTTCGAATTTGAAGCCGGCCAAGTATTTACTGTGAATGGCGTTCGCTATCGCGAGATGATCGGATATCAAACAATAATTATAATTTTTTTTGTGTGACTTTTATTTTTGTGGAGTAAATATTTGACAATTTGTTGATCCAAATCTACTTCACTGATATATACATACATATACATATACATTTGAAAAAACTGATGCAGCGCAGTGATACATTAACGAACATACCCGGACTTCTTGTAGCCAGAAATTGAGGAAATGGACATGAAAGATATGTGGTTCCAGCAGAATGGTGCCACTTGCCACACAGTCAACGAAACAATGGCACTTTTGCGCGAGAAATTCATTGGCCATGTTAAAAGAAAAGTTGTTCGTCAATAAATCAAGAACAATTCTAGAGCTAAAGGATGAGATAATTCTGCACATTCACGATATTAAACCTTAATTATTTCTAATTCATCGAAAATATGACCATCGGAAAGAGGTATGCGACCGAAGCCGTGGCGAGCATTTGGCCGATTCTTTGTTTCACACATATTTGTCATAGATCTTTATATAAAGACAACAAATATTGAAAAAATTCTCAGAAAACTTTTAGTTTTGTTAACAATTAACATCGTGCATTATGATTGGATCACCCTCTATAAAATCACTAAAAACGTATAAGAATAAATTAAATCCTAAGCTTTTATTTAATTTATTTTTAAATAAAAAAATTGTTTGATTAATCGACATTAATTATTCGATTTATTCGTAATTCGAAAATTGCAATTTAAAAATTATTCGAACAAGAGTTTAGTTTTGTTTGATCAATTAATCGAATTATTCTTAATCGGTTGACATCTCTAGTAATCATTGTACTTTGAAAATTGCATGTATTTAACTTAATAATTTTAACAAATAGAATACGGGAATTATTGCTTCTTATTTTCTTTCTAAACATGAAAATAATCTATATTTTTTTTTCTTGTAGTGTTGTTGGTTCGACACAAAACAAACAAATATTGTTTGCCTCCTTTTGTAGTGTTGTTGCTGTTTATACAACAAACTTTAACAAACACACCCGTATGCACGCATGTTGCTTTTCGAAAGTTATCCCATTTTGGAATGTTTTTAGTGCTATTCGTTCTCTAATTTTTTTTACTAAAACAAGTAAAAAAAAAACTAAAATTTAGTACGAGCTATTTTTTTCTGTGCACAGATTAATTTAAATAAAAAAGTTCAAGTAGTAGCGATAAAACTAAAACTACTCGCTCAAAGGGCACAAAATTCTACATCACTAGGCAAAAACAATATAAATGCCAAATATGCAACGGTGCTTTTGAAGTGCCGCGTTTAAATAAAACATTTGTAAGGAAAACTGAAAATAAATATACAGAAAAAAGCTTAAAACTTTGCATAAGCAAATCCAATTTACCTCAAGTAATCTTGAAAAAGTAATAAATCTAACCTTGCAGCCATCAAGTACAGGTATTTAAAAAATTTTTAATACAAATTATTTTGTGGAATTGCTTTTATTTTTAATGTTTATATTGGAAATGTAAAAAAAAATATACTTTTTCGGCTTGTGTTGATATAAAATTATTAATTGGGCTCAATTAAGCAGAGATTTTACTTTTAATTTAAAGGTTTAAAGGTGTTTTCTTTTCTAAAAAAATAATAATGCATTACAATTCTGGAATATATTTATCAGGTTACTCGCACCCTTACAAAGTGATACATTTTTCGAAATTACAATGGAACAAAATAGTAGCTACGTTTTACACTTAACACTAATGTTTACTGAGTGTGTTAAATATTGAATGCAAAGTTTGTACTAATAAGTGATATTTATGACGATTGTAGCAATTTTCAACATTAAATTTTCTTTGAATTCCAATAAGCGTTAACAACACTGATTTTAGTTTTCATATCCATCACAATAGCTGCGTTCGAGAACACAAAAGTTTTTACTATTTTTTACTGAACTTTACTTTATTTTACTTAATTGCGTTCGCGTATACAAAATACAGTAAATGAACCAACATTTTAAACTTTTTTTGTTATTTTAATTTTTAAGAGTTGTAAAAGTGTGAAGTACTTGGGTTATTAAGTAATCAATAGCAAAAAATTATTCATGTTCTTATTAATAAATTAACCCGCCACAAATTAGTAACATCAAGTAAAATAAAAAACAAACAAATCTGAAAGATTACATAAAATAATTTGTTTAAATTTTCCAAAAATGTTCGTGTTATAAAAAGTATTTAATCGAGTACCGAGTAAAGTAGTTAAAATTGTGTACACATTTTTCAACACTGCAATTATTTGCCATCAGCTGTTGCCTTTATTTAACGAATTTTTACAAAAATTTTGCGTTCGCGTACTTTTTTGGACAACAGCTTTTTGTGGGAGCAAATTTTACAATTTTTTCATTTACTGCATTTTACTGCAAAAGTACTCAAACGCACCTTATGTAACTAAAAATCACAATACAACACAAATTGCTTGCATAACACAGTACTTAACGCATTTGCAAAAAGTGTATTATCTCACAATTATAACTGGTGGCAAAAAATGGAACAAATTTGCCATTTATTTTTGCAACGTATTTAGAAAGGAAAACGACAACTTTTCACATTTTTGCGTACATTTTAAAAATAGAACAATAACCCGCGCGAATGGTAGCATAAATGGAACATAATTGTCAGAAAAGAAAACACCATTAGATAAAACTATGCGTCGCATCGTTGAGAGTTAGAAGTTATGCACGAATTGATAAAACAAATGGCGTGCGTGATGTCGCGCACTACCCCAAACTAACACTATTAGGCTTGTTAAAATATCTAATTTTGACTATTTCATCTACTGAAACTCCTGTGCAAAAGCATTCCTCGCGCGTAAAAAGCATCCTTTTTCAGGCAGGAAACCTCCACAAAGGCAATCGCCCTGAAAGACAGGAAGCATTTCCCGCAAAAAGGACATTCACAGCAGCTTCAACCAAGAGTCAGTGGGATACCGAAGTACCAGGGGCTACTTACTTCCGTGGTACCAGCTTTAATTGCTGGTAAGACACGTTTTCCTGAGATCAAGATTTTTAGAACCTTCCCAATTTAGAACTACGGTCGAGTCCCAGGTATTGGCTGCACCTGTTTTCCACAGTGGTTATTACATCAAAACATAAAGATCCCCAAGATGGTTTGACTACGGGCTCTGACAGGCGTAGCACATTCCGGGGGGATTCAACAATCCACGTCCAAGTTATACTCTTCTTGATCCAAAGAGTAGTCGATCAGAGGCAACAATTTTTTTCGCCAGCGATTTATAAAACTTGGGTAACGCAACAACCTTATTTTATTTAGAAATCTCACATTAATTAATATCTAACATTAATTGTCTGTATTCTTTAATAGGAAACAATCAATGACGACGTATCATGGTTATTTGCCACATTGACCTCCATATATTCCAACTGTGTACTTATTTATGTTATTAGTTTAAATTAAAAATAGTACTCGTATTTAATTTTCACGGTAGCCAAAGGTTAGGTGTGTTTCATGTCATTTCTTTCATTAAACGAACAAACAAAATACCGCTTTCTCACAATATTCAAGTTAATTTTATTTATTTTAACCAGAACATTCCATCTTAAAGATTGTACACGAATCAAATTTAATTAAAATTCATAAAACAGAAGCTATCAGTAGTAAAAATATTTGGGTTGTTCACGGAAGGCTGGTTAGACCCTTTTCAGACTTGGCAAACTAGTTGCGCAAGAAACTTGCCGAGTGTGAAAGGGTCTTTTATAGTTAATACCTGATAATCCGCCTTCCGTAAACAACCCCAATATTATCAAAAGCTGCTTGAATATTAGATTATTTTTAATTGTCAACAAATTTTCGAAATATGCTAACGGGATTTCTTGGATAGCAACAGCACCTAGCGATGACCCGTCCCTCAGACGGAGCTCTCCCATTAATGGTAAGAAATTAGACCTTGAGTGAGTTATCCGCGATCTCCCTTACCGTGTCTTTGGGCTTAAACCACAGCCACCATGTGATTCTCGAAAGTATCCCTTTGTTAAAAAAAGCAACTATATTTTGCACTCCGTACAAACAAGAAGAAAACTAACGAAGGCTTCAACCAATAGTCCGTCCATCCGTCTACTATCGTGCCACCGAGGCTTCTGACTCTACCAAATACGATCCTGGAGATCGCGAAGATCTATTGAAAACTGTCAATTTTGAATTTTTTTTCGAATCTCAGTTATTGGCTGCACACGATTTTCCAAAGATAAAATATCCCTCAGATAATCCCTAAAACCCCCGGGAGCCATCTTAGCAGCTGCGGTAAGTAGAGCAAGTTAAACTCTTTAAACGCTTTAAAATGTGTTTTAACCAACAATTCTATAAATCATTAAAAATATAAACCATCTTTAAACGCATAAAATTGGCCGTTTAAACAACCTTTACAGACCACATGAATTTGACAAGATTTATTGTAGTAGTGTCACATGTGACTACTTGTAATAAATGGACACAGATTTATAGTTGTTGAGTTTAAACTGCATATAAATTTAAGTTAAGTTCAACTAAAACACTAAATTATTAGCCATTAGTATCATATTCCTAGACGTTGTGTGGGCCTGTTAAAAAGATACACAAAACTAATGCAATTTCCTTCGTGTACAGTCTTTTAATTGGCGAAGTATTAACTCTTTTAATATGCACCTTTACTCCATCTCACTCAGGCCGACATTCGTCAGTCATTCGTACCGACATCATTATCCACTAGTTGTGGATCATTCATCATCGACATGTAGAATTAATTACCAGACCTTTCAATTAACACAAATGTGCTAAACATTAATTTGACAAACAAATTGTTATAACAAAAAAAAAAAAAAAAAAGGCATAAATATGTGAATTTTAATGTAAAATTATTTGTAAATTAAAGCAAATTGAAAAATAATTAAAAAACCATTACCAAGAATAGTAATAATTCTCTAAATATTCGAATAATGCTCTAAACGTGATTAGTTTCACTTAAAATTTAAAAAATATATTTATTGGCGCTTTTATGAAATATTTTAAACAA
Source organism: Pollenia labialis (assembly GCA_949318255.1). NCBI lineage: Eukaryota > Metazoa > Arthropoda > Insecta > Diptera > Polleniidae > Pollenia > Pollenia labialis. Next base: position 34,584,342 of record OX439143.1, on the reverse strand, counting down.
ATTGGAAGTAAGAAAATACAATAAAACTTGTTAATTGTAAACGAGCAAAAATTTAAATAAAGTTTAGTTTTTTTTTAAACAAATACTAAAAAATCAAATTAATTATAAATTTCCTTTATAAAATATTGTAAATAGGTAAAAGAATATTCATTAGATATGTGCATCAGAAATAGTCTCTCTCTCTTTCTTTCTATAAAAAAATAAAATAGTTGTTTTTATTTCGTATGAATTAGTAAAAAAAATGTGTTGACAATTTTGAATTTTCTCCGAACACAAAAAATTTAGAGGGCGATAAGTTACCTTATATGCATATGAATATGCCTTGTAATAGGCCGGTTAAGTATATGATTTTTTATTAAAAGCGATTCATTTTGTTTTATCAATTAAAAGACTTGTAGGATTAAATATGGAAATGATTTTTTTTGACTCTTGAAAGCAAATAGTGGCAGTGCAAAAAAACTGAACTGGCAACAATAAAAAAAAATATACAATATTTCAAATTATAAATTGTTTTATTTCTGTTTGTTTTCCCCTTACAACTACAATTATGGTGTTTTCTTTTCTACAAAAAATGGCACATTTCATTTAAAAAAAATGCAATTTGGTGTTCTTTTCTTAAAAATGCTTTGCTCTCTAAAAGGGCAGCGTGTTTTATTCCAAAAAAAGCATCCTTAAATGTTATAAGGCATTGCACTTTACGCCCCATATAAAAAGAGAGTGTTGATAATGCCCTGTAAAGAGATGGCTTCTGTTTATATATGGGGTTACCAGACGAAGTTGGGAAAAAATCGCTTCTTATCAGGACAGTAAAAATTGTAAGTTTTAATAGTTATTTTTTCTATAATTTTATAGTAAAAACAATAGAAAGCATTACATTGTTAATGGCAGGTTGTCAGTGGTATAAAATTTAAATGAATTCGGTGTTATAAAATTATTTTTGAAAAAAACCTCAAATCAAGAAATCGTTAAAACTTGGTGTTAATCAATCGACAATCTGGCAAAGGTATTTTCTTGTTTACATATTTTATGAGAAACAAACTAAAGAAATTGGAATTTCGGCATTCATTTTGTTCATTTATTTCTTTATTTAATATCAATCTATTAACAAATTAAGGTTTATGTACATTTTTTTTATATTTTGTCGAACACACTTTTTGATTTATGTACATATATTTTTTATATATTAAAGAACAAACTTTTTGTTTGCTGTTGAAAACAGGGCTATCCAATTTTGTGTTTTGTTCTCGTCAAATAAAAAATTGCAGTGTTACATGTTCGGCAAGATATTTTATACATGCACCTTTTAAAATTTGGTATTTTTTTTGTAGAAAAGAAAACACCATTAGAGTTGACAAAAAATCAAACAATTGTAGTCGAAATTGTAAGAAAAGATAACTTACTGTTTGTTGTTGGTGTGTTGTTTAAGCCTTAATATTGTTACGGGTAAGACTTTTGAGTTTTTATAACTCCTATTCGCTTAACAGTTTTATTTGAATAATATCTTTAGCTTTTCTCAAAACTTTGGATGAAGTTTCCTGATGATCTGGCCTAAACAACTGGTGAAATGCGCATAGGAATAGCTTTTTCCCACCAACAATAAATTTCAGTTTATCAATTGTAAGAATTGAGAATAAATCACATTAAAAATAAATCTTATTAATGGAAATAATTTTTGTTTCAACTGGAAATACAATCGATGCCAATGTTTATGGAATACGCAAACGCGCTGGCACAAGTGAATTCCCTTGTCCCATTTTTCCATGACAAAAGCGCACAAATTAGCCGAAATAGCAGGATGTTGGACTGCAGCTGTTCTAAAGTTTTTGGCTTGTACGCATATATCAGCGATTTAATGAATAATCCATAAATAAGAAAGTTTATAAGGACACCATCGCACAAATATGTATGAAGCAATTCGCGTGTACCGTTGCAACGCGTTGCATGAAATAACTCGCTCGCCGAATTTGGTCTTCAAATATTCGATTGCGTCAGACGCCTATTGGCACATTATGTCATCCTGTTGGACTCACATACATATTGCCCTAATTTGTAGCGACGAGCGGATGTCGAAAATACTCTAGCGATTGTTAGTGCCCATTTACATTATACGACTCTTGGCGTTGCGATTATTTGCGTTTCTTCTTTGAAGTCAGTCTTATATTTACATAGTTCGATTTTTGTCGTAACAACTTTTTACGTGCCGCCGAACTTACATTCATTTTTCGTCAAATGAAAGAACAATGTGAGAACGAATGAGCGAACAAAACGAAGAAAAAACATGTTTAAATATGGCCACCTCCAACAATACAATGTTTAAATACAATTTTAACCAAATCATGTTTAATTTAACCTTATCAACGACAACCATATTATGGTAAAAATAGTCCTCCAATAGCATGTTGCTCTTGAAAAAGAGGAATATACTATTGTTGATTTAAAAACAAATTATTGTCATATTTAACCATAACATGTTTAGAGACAACCATAATATGGTCATTCCGTTTGTAAGTTCTACAATATTGATTTTAGATCCTATAAAGTACGAATATACAAATATTCTGGGTCCTTATGAGTAGCAAAATTGATTTGACAATGTCCGTCTGTCCGTTTGTCTGTTGAAATGGGTTTTCCGAAAACCTCATTAAAGATGGGAATAAAGTGTCACATATGCTACGTTACATTTTTCTATTGAAATTCAGCCAGTTATGTCTATAAACGACTGAGATATGAGCAAAAAATACCGCTATTGCCTCTAATTTTTGTCATAAAGTCCCCTGTGGTTTTTTTATTTTAATGTGTAATTTTTTTTACTCTATTTTAAACAAAGCATATTTTTTGCCCTTTTTTACACATAACAAATACTTAAATGATTTTCCGCTTAAATAAAGAAATTATTTTAAGTAAAAACATGTACTGACTTTTTATTTTAATTCCTTTTGATAATGTGTGTTGGTGGGTGAGTGGTCTAAGACGCTGCATTACGTTAGGTAATGGTTATATAGAACTACATATATGGAATATATTACCTCAAACATTCACAGAAACAAATAAAAATTCATTTTAATTAAGAAATTAGTGATATTAATTAAAAAATTAATTAAATATGCACCAGTAACAAATTAAAATATTAATTGATATTAATAACATTATCCGAAGTAGTGTTGTTGATATAAGTAAACGTTTTATTCACTTGGTTTAATTTTTAATTAAAACTGGTTCTAATTCTGGCAGTCGTGATCGAATACTTATTAGATTCGAAATTATTTTAATTTCTAATTCTTTCAGTCGTTACTAACCGAATCAAAATAATTTTTTCAGTGTTGGGAAAGCATTTATTTAAGTTTTCACAACACTAAAAAAATAATCGCTTTTAAGCTTATGACAATACTTAAAGGCCATGCCAGATAAAACTTCTTCGCTTTGCGTGACGTTTCTAACTTTGACAGAAAAGCGTAACGCAAAAGGTGTATGTCACAACAAACACTTTGACAACACACACGAATATATTAAATAACAAAAAAAATTATACTAGCAGACTGTCAAAGCGCGCAAAAAGATGAGAGTTGCCTTACTTTTCGCTTCGCTCTGCGTGAAAAGTTCTTTATGTGACATGTTTCGTATAAGTATGAATATTTCATCTTGGATGCCAAAGCGAATCTCTAACGCAACGCGAATCAAAAGTTTTAACTGACATGGCCTTTAGTGTTATTTTTAGAATCAATTATTAAATTCCGGACGCAACTCAATTCTAGTTAGATAATCAAAGAGGGCTCTTCGAGTTTAAATGTTATTTGATTTAAGCGCATTTGCTGTTAGTTAAATAAAATATTAAAATTTTATTTAAACTCTATTTAATTAATACATTTAAATTTAATTTTTGTTGTTTTTCTCTTTACAGTTTCTTCGTTTATTTTTCATCAACAAATATTAAGTAAGTTTACAATTAATTGCTTTATTTAAATTATCAATTTAAGTTTTAGTTTAATTAAATCTTGCTGATTAACAATCTAATTAAAATATTGTTTTGTTGGGTTTTTAAACTATATAAAAAGGTTTGAAATCCTAGCCGCCGATAAACTTTTAAAACCGTTTCATTACCCGACTTTCAGTCATTTTGGATCTGTGAATGCTGTTTCAAGGCTATCTAAACTGGATCCGTAAAATCTGAATGGTTTTAAGAGAATATAACAAATATTGTACCTCAATGTCAGAGATTTGCCCCGAGCAATTTAAATAGAACTTATTGATAACTTTTAAAACGTGCCGCCGTTTTTTAGATATGTACTTAGGAGCGGCTTAAAATCAAAGAATCTAAAAACTTTTTTAGTTAGCAGCGCCTGTAGTTAATAAAAATTATCAAAGCGGTCTAAGATGGGTCTGTTATATATAAATATTTATGCTGAATTCAAAAGGCCGCCGTCCTTTATTTTGTGCTTTAAAACACTATAAAGGCCCTGTAAAGAATATTCTTAAAATTAAATCTCAACAATTTTAATATTTTGTCAAAGTTGTTACTATTAATAAGATTTATCTATGAGCTTTGATCTTGTTACAAGTAAAACTTTGAGTGTTTGTAATTCTCATTCGCTTTACAGTTTTATGTGTATAATATCTTTAGCTTTTCCAAAGTAAAGGGCGTATTTTAGAGTGACACAAGTTTAAATCATAATAAAACTCTTCTAATGTTGATTTCCAGGTGTTCAATTGTTTGTGGTTTATCGACGTAGACAAGTGACTTAACATAACCCCAAAGATAATAATCTAATGGGGTTAAATCTCACCTTAATTGGGCCATTACGTGAAATTATTTTTTAATTTTAATTTTTTTTTAATTTCCTAAGCTAAAAGTTTATTTGAGTAAATCAATTGTAGCGCCCCCTGTGTTGCATGTGGCTACGTCCTGTTGGAACCGCATATCAGCAAGTAATTGAGGTACGAACAAATTTCGAATCCTGTTCCTATACCGTTCAACATTGACAGTAACATTCTGACCATCATCGTTTTGAATGGGAGAGTTACTCCGCCAGACCATAAAGCGGTGTATCGACAAAATCACATTATCAGTCAAAGTAAATGTGGTCCGAAAACGATCTATTGTTCTTCGAATTAGCCGCTCTGAAGGACGTTTATGTACGCCATTAAATGGAAGAAGTGCACGATGAGTTTAACGAATAGAACAATTCTTTTATTTAAAAATTTCAACAATTTGCACGCGTTGCTCTGGAGTAAGTCGATTCATAATGAAATTTCAAAGAAAACTAAACAGAAAGCAACTATCAGATTTTAAATGGGCGCTCAAATAAAGAAGTGATGCCAACTCAAAGTTGTAAAACTCTAAAAAAAACACGCTTTATTAGGAAAAAGGTTTCCGGATGACCTGACCTAAGCAACCAGTGAAATGCGCATAGAAACTAGATTTCTCGCAACAATAAATTTCAGTGTAATAAAAATTGGGAATTTGGCACGTCATAGAGGAATTTTAATATTTTATCTTAAGGGCAATCCCACGCAAAAGTCTACCATTAAATGATGAAACAGAACTGGGGCTGAACGATGTTTTTCATACAGTTTGACATAAAATTATGCCAGAGAATGCGGTCGAGAAATAAAATCAATTTTATTTTGAGGACGTTTTTTCTAATGCTCTCACATATAGACACTTATTCTCTTAACAATGTTACCATACTTTCATTCAATTTCATACATTTTATAAACAAAGAAAAATAAGAACAAAAGAAAACAAAAGAAATGAGAGATAATTTGAAGTTACTGCCGGCGTTTTAATTATGGGCATTAAAATTTTTGCCTGAAGTTGAAGACCCAATTCTGTTTCATCATTTCATCATGGAAAAAATTAATACATATCTGATTTTGGTAGTAAAAGTATGGTGGCAACATTATGTAACTTTTAAGTTTTTATAGTGGCAAATTTTTTTTGATATTTTGATATTAAAAAATTTTAATTAAAAAAAAAAAAAATTTTTTTTTAAGTTTTTGAAACATTTTTTTTTTGTAATTTCTAAAAAGGGGTTGCTTTTAATTTTTTTAGTTTCAATTTTGGTTTCTAACTTATTATTAGTGTTTCAAAAATAGCATTTTTCGCAAATTACAATTTTGTATCTTTCAAATCATTTTAGAGTTCCTATTTTATGCGCTGTGATTTCAATTCTATAGTACAGTTTATAGTACACAAAGTGAGTGTAGTGTCGGTCACGTTTTGGGCTATAGTGTCAGTCACAATTTATTTTACAATTTTTTTCTCTATCGGATAGTTGTTGAAGCTGCTACATAGCCATGTTTAAATTGATACTTAAAAAATATTACTAATCGTAATATGTTTAAGACAAAACAAAACGCAAATTGTGTAAAAGGTAGAGTCAGCCACATATGGAATTGCCCTTTCCAGTTTACAAATGTAGGTTTAGGCCGCCCACAAATTTTAGCTTGATGCGTTTTAGCATTTGCCGCCTGTTTTTCTTTTTTAATGCCCGTAATTTTAACAAAAAGAAAGCTGGTCCTGTTCGTACCTAACAGTAATTTTTACCTGTCTTATGGTGTTTTCTTTTCTACAAAAATGTCAGATTTTATTTAAAAAAAAATGCAATTTGGTGTTCGTTTCTTTGCTCTCTGAAAGGGCAGCGTGTTTTATTCTAAAAATCACCCTTAAATGTCATAAGGCATTGCACTTTACGCCCCGTATAAAAAAAGAGAGTGTTGATAATGCCCTGTAAAGAGATGGCTTCGTTTATATATGGGGTTACCAGACGAAGTTGGGAAAAAATCGCCTCTTATCAGGACAGTAAAAATTTTAAGTTCTAATAGTTATTTTTTCTATAATTTTATAGTAAAAAGAAAAGAAAGCATTGCATTGTTAATGGTTGATTGTGAGTGGTATAAAATTTAAATGAATTCGGTGTCATAAAATTATTTTTGAAAAAAAACGTCAAATCAAGAAATCGTTAAAACTTGGTGTTAATCAATCGGCAATCTGGCGAAGGTATTTTCTTGTTTACATATTTTATGAGAAACAAACTAAAGAAATTGGAATTTCGTCATTCATTTTGTTCATTTATTTATTTATTTAATATCAATCTATTAACAAATTAAGGTTTATGCACATTTTTTTTATATTTTGTCGAACAACCTTTTTGATTTATGTACATAAATATTTTTTTTATATATTTTTTATATATATTTATATATTGTTTTGTTCTCGTCAAATAAAAAATTGCAGTGTTACATGTTCGGCAAGACATTTTATACATGCACCTTTTAAAATGTGGTATTATTTTTGTAGAAAAGAAAACACCATTAACGTTTATTTAGACTACATGTTTTTACCTTAATTATTCTATTAAAATATGGCAGTTTTTACACCATCGATTTCTATACACAGCTAGATTTTTTTTACAATAAAAGTATGTATTTAACTTTTTGCTGTGGCCGCTAATTCAAGCAATTTAAACGCCGGTTTTCATTAAAATACAAAAAAATTTTAATACTCAACTTAAAATTTTCAAGAATTAAAAAAAAATCAACAAAAAGCCTGGGGGATACTCTCTATTGCGATGCGAAAGAAAATGGTAGCAAATCTAGTGATCAGTACTCTTTGATGCGTTTGCGCATTTGTCTTTCGCATATCAGAACTTTTTATTTCCAATTTTAAATGATTTTAAATATTTTTAGATTTCAAAGAAAAGTACCAAAGAAACAAAGTAACCAAAATTATTTTGTATCAACAATACTTTTTTATTCGAACTTCAGTTTAAAAATTCTGTGTCTAAAAAAGAAATGGTGTTAAGTCAAGTTTTGCCTGTATATTGCCAATGGTATGGAAAGAACAATAGGATTTATAATTTTTCGAAATTTTAAGTGGAAGTGGCTCTTCCTATATTTTCGTAAATTTTAAAAACTTTTTGAGCTGGAGCTTGTAACCCTTTTTTAAGGGAGCTCTTACAAGTAAAACTTTTAAAGTCCTGCTGTGCGTTATGGTAGCAAAGTGCAAAATTGGGCTAAATTATGCGGTACATCCTTTAAATGTAGATGCTTTTTGCCCGGTGGAAATATAATAATATTAAACGGGATGGAATCGGAAGGAACTTTGAACTTATCGGTTATGTAGAAAAGTGTTTCATTTAGAGATATGAAGCATGAAGAATAGCAGATAATGACCAACTAGACTTCCAAGTACATACCTTATATGGTTAAGTTTATGCTTCTAAAAAAATAATTTTTAAGTATGTAGATGAAAAAAGTGTGTATTGTTTTAAGATGCACAAATATCACACACAATTGTAAGGGTCAAAAAAGCGGAGTGGGTAGTTCTTGTTCCAAAACAAAAAATTGGTTATTTTTGTGTTGAAAAACAGTAACCAAAATGGAAAAAAGTAACCAATTTTGGTTAAAAGTAACCAAAACGGCAACGCTGATAGAGAGCATCAAGTTGATATTTAGCTTTTGCATCACAATAGAGATCAGTCCCCTGTTCCAAGTAGCTGAAATCGTTCTAACCATAGATCTATTAAATACGGGTTTTTCTACGCAATTTCTTTTTGCTGTTGCTCTCTCCTGACTTAAGGCTCTCATACACGACATGTTTTTTACATCTGACTTTTCCACTTCTCAACTCACATGCAACTCTCCAAAATTGTTGTTCTACAGAAGTTTGTTAACAAAAGTACATGTTAATGGACAAAACAATTTTCATTGTTATATTTTTACGTTATTTTGCTCATATATTCTGCCTATTGTCAAGTTCTGTGACCTTTTAACCCATTCAAGACCTTAAATATGTTTTGCTCTTAATACTCTACCAGCAATTCTAGTTTTTAAAGTAAAAAAAAGCAATTCAAGTGGAAAAATTGTTTCAAGTATTTTTGCTGTTGTTTGTGTTTTTTGTACAACTCAATTCCAAATGATTAAACCAAACACCGATTAAACCAAGCGATACAAAGCGTTTTAGCAAAAAATAATAAAAAAAAAATATTAATAAAAAGACATGATAAACAAAAGGGGGGGGGGGAGAACATAAAATTAGTGATAAAAATTTCAGCGGTAGAAGTCGATCAATAAGAACACTATGACGTGGTCTTTGTTCAAGAAAACTTAGGGGGAGAATTTGTTATATACAAACATTTAACAGCGATTTGAAATAGCAGAATATATGAAGTATTAAATTGTTTACTACTAATTCAACTTACACTTCAACTCCATACTTTTGATATGTTTTAGGTTTAAAAACAATTTTAGGTTTAGAAAAATTGGGAATTGAGCACGTCATACGGAAAGAATTTTGTATTCCCAAAAATTACTTTGATAAAAATTTCGCCAAGAGATTTTCAAACCTCAACTAAGTTTTCCAACAAAATCTTCCTTGGAAATAAGAGATTAATTAATTAACTATTTCAAAGACTCCTCTATAGAGTGCACATTAATGAAGTATAAACAGACTCACTCGTACTATTGAGGTTTTAAGAGTGTCTAAAAAGTATTAGTTACATACTCAAGTTACACACTTGAATATTTGTCTGTCTGCTGCCTGTCAGTCAATTAAACTTTTTCTATAGTTTATTGGTAATTCAACGAAGTGAATGCAGAGTATGTTCATCATTTCCGTCGAATGTTTAAATACAAGATAATTTAAGTGGGGTTTCTTCAAAATATTTCCAATAAAGAAATGACGTGGGTTGTACGTCAAGTATCTGCGACTTCGATTTTTTGTTATGTATTTCGTTGTTGATTCACGTTTCAAACGATGCTTTTAAAAGAATTTTTTTAAAGCAATATTTAAGAATTGAATTATAGCAAAAAATAATTTCAACATTTGGAATGGACAAAGCCTTTTCACACTTCTAAACGTTTAACATCTGTCATTAATTTGCGAAGATGTTGAAATTTTTCCATAAGAAATACATGGGGTTAAAAATCAAAAATTTTCAACATTTTTATTTATCTAATTTTGTTGCCTTTTACATCTTCCGATTTTTTTACTGCCATCACTAGAAAAGTGGCAATAAATTATATTATTATTGTGGCATCTCTGACAAAATGGCTTTTGTATGAAAGCAGCGTTGCCACTTGTCAAGTTTTTGCCTTTTGGCAGTCTTTTGTGTTTATTTTTTTTTATATTTTTAAACAAAATGAATTCGAAAAACACTAAGCTAATCCCGCGAAGCTCTACGCTTGTCTTTTAAAATTTTGCACTTTTATAGAAAAAATTATGTATTTGAAAAAAAAAAAAAGTTTTTTTTTTTAGAAATTGTGACATTTTTATTATGATAGTAGATGTTTCAAGTTTGAAGGCAGTTTTACATTTTTAACATCTTCCATGTGTTCCTCCGACATGTATGCAAGTGTACAAAGGGTATAAGAAATACATTGAGCTAAAAATCAACATCTTTACAAAAAGTTCCTATTTCATTGTATTCCATTCTACATCTTTCGATTACTTTATTGTGATCACTAGAAAAGTGTCAATAAATTCTAGTACAATCGAATCATGTCTGGGCAACCTGTCAGTTAAAACCAGAATGAAAAATGATTAATAAAATTCTAATAAATTTCATGTTGTTAAATTCTTCCTTTCTTCTTAAAAATAATTTAATGAAAATACAATTTTATGAACTAATAAAATAAAAATCTATTAAAATTTGGGTTAAAAATAAAAATATTTATTAATTTTTTAAGCCCGATTAAACTTGCCAAAGGGTTCGCTGTAAAACGAATTGTCATACCGTGCTCACTTTTTGACATTTATGACACCCCTTAAATATTTACAAGAACAAACAAATTAAATTTGATTTACTTTAAAGTATATTTGAACCATAATATATTTATGTATTAAAGAATAATAAGAATTATTAACCAAAAATAATTTAAAAACTTTTTGAAATTATTGTTAAACACACACACACACACAACCATTCTTTTAAACTTTAAAAAAACACTCATAAATTTTATAACTTTATAACAAAACTTAGAAAATACACTATTTTCACTCTCTCTCTCTCTCTCGCCTAAAAATGATAAAATATGAATTTTATATAATTGATTTTAACTTTCAGTCACAAAAACAAACAATTCAATTAAATATTTTAAGCATAAAATAGAAACTTGACGAACATGTTGGCTGTGCTCTGTTGTTGACGTAAATACCCCGTGAAGATTTAAACTGTTAAACATGGAATACAAGAAAATACAAACTAAAAAAAATTAAAAGAATTTATTTTTCCAGTTAAAATTTCTCAAACAAAAAAACAAACGGAAAACTTTTTCACTCTTCGAACACAAACGCATGCATCCTTAAGAAAATGTTTTTAAGACAGTAAATTAGACAACGAGGTAGTTGGTTGTTTGGCGAGATTTAAATCATTTTCAATGGCATGCCAACATCTTTTTTAAAAGGGGAATGAATACAAATTCAAGGGCTTTTTAAAAATTTATTTAATACAAAAAACCAAAAACCGTAAAGCAGTAGGAAAAACAGAATTTTCATGTTGTTTTAAAACAAATGAAATCACAAGTAAAAACAATGGAAAACATCTTTGAAAGATACAATTTATTTTTACGAAATAAGTTTTAACTGTTTATTTCCGATCAAAACAGTTGTTGCGAACTTTTAAGGCGACGAATATTGTCAATCACATAAAACACTAAAACAGTGAGATTTTAAAAGGAAACTGTGTTCTAGTACTGATGCTTTAAAACTAACAAAATATTAAAAAATTTCGAGTCAATTTTGTCATTTGACAGCTCTGTCAATCGGAATATTTTTCATAGTTATAAAAAATGTTTTAATTGATTTTGCTGTTGAAAATCCCAGCAATTCTGATATTCTTTTATCTAAGTCTGGGATCACACTATGAAAGTTTTCTTTCAGAAAGTCTGAGTTTATTGGTGAGAGGGGAAGAGAACATGCTTTTCTTTTCTCCTCTCTCACCCATAAATTTTGCTTAAGCACTTTTGCCTCTTTGCCACAGATATATCTTATAGATTTTTTACACTGACCAACATTTAACATCCACCATCAATTTGCGAAGATGTTAACATCTTCCCATTATCATACGGCTAAAAATCAACATCTTTACAAGATGTTCCTATCTCTTTTTATTCCATTTTACATCTTCGACTTTTTTTAGTGTCATCACTAGAAAAGTGGCAATAAGTTCTTTTATTTTGTGGCATCACTGACAAAAAGCGGCGTTACCATTTGTGAAGTTTTCACTTTTTAGCAAGGTTTTTTTTATTTATTTACAAAAACTAATTGAATTTTAAATACATTTTTTGTTTTCTTTTAAAATTTTGCCACTTTAATTTAAAAAATTTAAGATGTGAACAATGTAAGCTAGTGTTTCACATTTTCTACGTCATCGATGATAGATGTTAGATGTTGATCAGTAAAAAAAGGTTATTATTAATTTATGATTCAAATTCGCATAGCCTAAACGCCTGAAGCTAAAAATTTGAAATGTGAACTGGAAGTTGGTTTCTCGCCAAATCGATCCATTAAGATGGGATTTTTGAAAATTCAAATGCTTAGGGGATAAAAAGGCTAAAACGTGTAAATTCGTTAACGTCATATCTTCTTAACATAAAGAGATAAAAAAAAAACAAATAATTAAGTCATAAATAATTACTGAAAAATGTTTGTTGTAATAATATTGTTAAATATATTTTCATTAATTTAAATAGACGAATCCCTTGATAAAGTGAACATAACATTCATGGAACGTTGGGAAAAATATGGATTAAATGCTTTTTTAATTACATATAGAACTTAAGGCCGTATTATCTAAAATAAAATCTAATTTAGCAATTAACGTTGTTGATTTAAAACATAAGCCGAAAGGTGTTTGGTACTTTTTTGGAAATTCGGTCATCTTAAGGGATAAAACGGGTAAAACCTGTATTTTAAAACTTTTTTGTCGTCCCATCTATCTTTTAAACCAATTAACAAAAATTATAACACATTCGTAACTTATGTAAAAAATACAAATATAAATTTGGTACTTTTTCAAAGTTCGAACGTTTAAGGGTTAAAAATCGTACATATTTTTGGTACTTTTTTAAAAAACATTTTTTCTCCATTCATTGACGTATTAAATTATGGGCTCCCACTACCATTTTAAAAATGTTGATATGGGGAGAAAAAAAGTATCAAAATACGGGAATTTTTAATATCTCTGCTATTCTACAGTTGAAGTTTTCTATAATATTGAACTTATTGCTAATAAATCAATGGAAGTTAACCTCTCTTTTTGGTTTAAAATGTGTTTAAACCAGCAAATCTATAAATCAGTAAACATATAACCCATCGCTAAACGCATTAAACTATGCTTTTAAACTACGAATTAGGAATGGGCAAAAAATATCGATATATCAAAAAATCGATATTTAAAAAAAATATAATCGATATATATCGCCGATATATTAAATACCGATATATCGATGTATCGATATTGAAATACGACTATCGAATTCGATATTTTTTAAAGTCAGTCTTCATTAAGAACTCAAAATTTTAAAACAGAGAGTTCCCCTGATGTCCATATCTGATGATTACTAGTTTGACTAAAACCAGTTGGTACTTTTGGGGTGCAATTTAAATTTTAAGGAAAGTTGGTACTTCCATGACTTATTTACTTCCATTGAAATTTTTCGTAATTTATTTTTTTTTTTATTTCATATGTTTTTTTTGTATTCTTCCCTTTTGTTTTTGTTATAATTGAATTTTTTGTTTTGATTAAATTTGTTTTGTTTTATTAATTTTTTTAAAATAAAAGGAAACAATAAAAAGTAACAATGTAATTACATATAATATGTTTGTTCATAAATATGTTTGTACAAAGGTATACTGAATTTTTTAATTTGGTAATAGTTGCAGCAAAATACGTTCGATATATCGATATTTTTAAAATAATAAATATCGATACTCTAAAAAATATCGATTCGATATATATCGATATATTTTTTCAACTTGCCCATCCCTACTACGAATACCGACCATACGAATTTTACAACATTTATCGTAGTGTTGCCACAATATAATTTTTTAAACTACATAAAATACTTAGATGGGACACTAATTTAAAGCTGTTGGGTTTAAACTATATATAAATTTAAGTTTAGCTCTACTAAACCATAATTTAAACATTCACTGATTTATTAGACATTATAAACCTAAAACTAAATGCGCAGGGTCCTGAGTGAATGAAAACATATAAGATGAAAAATGTTGGTACTTTTTTTGCTAAAACCTAGAAACATATGCCCTGGTTCCCACAATTGCACAATTTGAATTTGCAAACGCGAGATTTAATTTACGATGTTCTTAAACTCGTGCGTTGTCCTTGCGAACTGCCTGCCATGGTTTTTTTTTAAATTCTCCAGTTAAGACTTCTGCGATCTGAAGCAGGCAAGCTTTATGCGATTTCATATCAGAATCGCAAATGTTAAGCGTTTTGCCAGATAAACTTAGGCACATAAATATGCCCGGGAAATAAATGGAGACGCTAACGAGGAATATAAATTATGTTATTTCAAAAAAAATGTTTTTTAATTAATTGTTGTTTAAAATTTAAAAGGATTTCCTTATTCATCGCCAGTCATGACAGGTAAAATTTAAAATTTTCATTTCTTATTTTATCAGTTTTAATCTGTGTTTCTATATTTATTCGTTTGTCTGTCCATTCTGGCTTATTTCCTCTATGTTGGTACTGTCTGGTCGGTGTTATTATTGTTGTGTGTTGTTTTCTTTTCTTTTTTTTTCTTCGCTTTAATTTGTTATTTTTATATTCTTGAAAAATAACAAATCTTTTTTGCCTGAAACCTGTCGTCGTCTCTTCTTAAGAGTTAAATGTGTAAAGCATAACTTCAGGCTGGCATAAATCACCGGATGTTGTTTCAAAATTACCATTGCAATCTTGGGTATAAATGTATGTATACAAATACACTCACGTTTTTTTCATCTCTCCTCTTCTCTCTTTTAAATAGCAAATCAACAGTTTGCATTTCCTGTCATTTTGCTTTTCGTAGTGATGACAGGTTTTCAAGAAAATTATACGTTTTGATTGCAATTTGGAAATAGAAATATATGAAATGTAAGAATATAATTGACATTATCAGTTGTCTAAAATATATAGATGTACATATTGCAAAATTGCAAATAATTTAAGGTTTCTTTTGTAAGTGTGCAAGTGGTTCTCAAATTTCGCTTGGCTAAGGGGCTTAAAAGGCTTAAATTTCATTTGAAAATATTGTTCAGTGATGAAGCTTACCTATTGGTTAAATTGTCATTCTAATAAGCAGAGTTGCAGCATTTAGAGTGGTGAAACACCACTTCATCCAGATAAACTTACTGTTTCTAAATGGTCAACTTCAACGAAATAATTTTAAACAAAAATTTTAAAAATTTTGTTTTAAAATTATATAAAATCGATAAATTTGAGAAACATCATATGTTGCAACATTAAACATTTTCACAGTGTTGTAACTCATTACAATCAAAATATCCTCTATTTATTTTTTAATTGAAGGTCAGATTTGGAATGAAGTTATTAAGGGGTCTGTACCACTGATGCGATTTGTGGTACAATTGTACCAAACTTGGTACAATCAAAACTTTACTGGTACACTGGTACAATTCATTCTTTTTTGGTACAATTAAAAAAAATACCCACGAAGTTTTATAATTTCTTAAGGTGGATTCACTCACTTTTCTTTTCAATAATAACATTTTTAATAACATATCTTCAGCCATGACCAGAACTACCAAAAATTTCATAAGTATTGCTAATTTGTGTTCATGATGTTATACTAACATACGACTATTAAGTACATACCCTGCATACCCTGCAAGACCACCTGATCCAATTTCATGAAATGGACTACTCCATGGACTGGTCCGATGTAATGCAAGCATGGACCATGTCATTGTTAAAAAGTGTTTGTAGTGAGACGACATGTCTTCGTTTTTTAACGATATGTTTTCGTTTTTAAACGAAGTTAAAACTAATCCTCTTGTGTACACAATGGAGTAGTTTTAAAACTACTCCTTTGTAGTCCATAGATGGGTTATATGGTCCTGCCCTAGGACATCGTAATGTTAAATAGACCATGTTTTTCCATACGTTTGGGTTACTTTTGGACTAGTCCTAGTCCCTTGTGGGCTACTCTTTACACGCTTGTTTGGACTGGTCCTATTATTTGCAGGGTACATACATACATACAGAAGTATATGTATGTAGGAAGCCTGGAATCAAGTGTATCCAAATCTCTACTTTTGGCTGGTTGTATGTCGATTAAGCATTTAAAATTTTTGCAAATAGGAAAAATGGCATAGTATAGTCGAAAAGAGCATAAAAAGGTTGGAACCCATACTATATTTGTTGGCAATCGCATAAAAGTTTCCGCAACAAACGCAATTACTTTTTTTGTTAAATCATATTGCCATTTGCTTAATCATTAAATTTAGAAATTTTAATAAATATTATATGTGTTAAAATGGTTAAAAGAAATTTATTTACACAAGTGTGACATGCAATACTTATATAAATAAACTGGTCCAAGCTTTTAAAAAATAAAAATTTTCCTTCACAGAGTACAATTCCGATCGGAATGATTCCGTTCGGAATCGAAGAAAACATATTTCTTAATTGATAGAAAGGGTATTTTGATAGTTTTTTGGCCTTTCAGATACAGAAAACTAGCACTCCGTTCATTAAAACAAAAATGGTTTCATTCCGATACATTTTTTCGTCATTTTCTAAAGCACCAAAATACGGAATGAATTCCGTTTCCAAAAAATAGCACTTTTGTTTTTCACTTTAGAACAATTTAGCACTTTTTTTTATATCGATTTAGCACTTTTAAATTTAATTCTTCTGGCAAGCCTGATTTGAAGGCTGCTGATTGGCGATGCCACTTTGTTTGTTTTTGTTACAGATTCTTTGAAAATAATAGCTGGTTCAACTTAAAACCCACTTTTGACTATAAAAGATTACAAGTTAAATACAGATTTTTAATACAAAGTTGTTTTATTGTTTGACTATGATGAAGGGGCATTATTTTCTCGCTGCTGTCAGCAAAAACTTATTGACTCTTTAAAACATATTTGCTTAATTTCAATATTTGTACAATTGAAAAGTTCGTTATTGTCTTGCTTGATTAAAATTATACTTGTAATTTAGAAATTATAATTAATATTTGTTTAAAACAATCAAAACAAACAAATAAGAAACACACACTAATGACTGAACTCGAGACAAAAAAAGAGAACAATTGTTTTTTCTGTTACTACAACTTGAGTTTTAAATTGATTTGATTGCATTAAAACGGAGGAGCGTGAATACAAAAAAAAATCTTGGATCAAATAAAACAATAATTCTAAAAACAAGAGGAAGAGGAATTTAAAAATAATAAAATTGCTGAGACAACAAAAATTTTGATTTGTCGCAATTCAATTTAACCACTTGCTGAAGATGATGATAAGTGGACCAAAAAAAAAATCAAGTTTTACAACGGATGATTCACTAGGAGGTAATTTTTCTGTGTTAACGTTGAAACACAGTTGCACCGTATGAACGTGGTAGCGTACGACGCACAGTTCTGTGGCCCATAGACATAAATAAAAAAAAAACAAGTCTTATATTGTACTTAAAAATGTACAGATCGATAGATAACAAAATAATTCAAATGAATTTTGAAGAATTTTTAAAATTTAACTCTTTTTGGCGGCGCAAGAGGGCGCGAAAGTTTGAGAATTTATACAACTACTTGAGTTTTACATGCTTCATGAAAACTGTTGTTTTTTAAAGCACGAGATTGAAATTTTTTCTGTAGTAGTTTACTATATTTAGAGCTAACCCCAACAAACACGGAGGTTTGATTTCAAATTGAAAGTGATTTGAAATCAAACGTTTTCTCAAACGACAAACGTTTGATAATGATTTGAAAATCATTTGTAAATCATAGCGTTCTCAACAAAAAGGGGAAATTATTTTCAAATTGAAAAATGCCTTTATTTTCAACTTGCTTTCAAACGTTATTCTCAAATGTTTTTCAAATGTGGATTATAATAGAATGTGGAATATAAATAAAACTATTTAATTTTTTTAATTTTAATTTTAATTTATTATTTATTTAAATAAACTTTGAAATAAACATTCGGTACCATAGCAAAAAGATGAAATAGTGTTCTTTCCGTCTTCTAATTCTTGGAAAGACAAAATACTTGGCACCCTTTTATTTTGAGGATTGTAGCACCGCGATCGTTCAACAATCTTTCTTCACTTTCCTGTTTTATTATTTTTCTTTTTTTTCGTATTTTTAAACATTGTAATTTCTCACAAATATTTTTTATTTTTCACTAGAAATATACTGTTCACTTTATATTAAAATTTATTTTTAATAGTAAAACACATGTAACCACAAGGAAAAATAATTTAACTTTAATCGCCATTTTTAATGCTTACATTAATTTTTCGCTTTAGTTCTGCCAAGTTTATTTTTGATTTGATTTTAACTTTGACAAACATTTGACATCAAATTGAAAAAACATTTGATATCAAATGTTTATTTTCAAATCATTATCAATTTGAATTTAAATGTTAAATCAAACAATTGAAAAACGTTTGAGAATTGCGTTTGATGTCAAATGATAAAGTCATTTCATATCAAAGGTTTGACTTCGTGTTTGTTGGGACTGTAAAAAATTTTTATTGAATTATTTTCTCATAAGTGCTTTTTTATTGATTTGAAAAATGCTTATTATTTACTTAAGCTCTAAAAATTTCATAACTTTGATGGACTATTGAAAAAAAAAGAAAAATATCGTCTATGGGTTTTTTTCTGATTTCGAATATTTAGACTGTTTTCTAATAACTACAAGAAAAACAATTAAAAAAATTTTACCACAACTTGAAAAAAAAATTATTTAAAAAAATGCTATTTTCGTAATTTTTGCTAAAGTTTTCATAGATTAAATTAGTTAAAAAAAAAATAAACTAGGAACATAATAAGAAATAAATCCAAATATTTATACTATTGAAATAGAAAAATTGACAAGATAAATTAAAAAAATTAGTATAACAGTTATGTCTGTTTCTTTTTGTCGCTACAAGAAAGAACTTTTAAACGAATCTTAACCTCATAACATAATTTTGTTCTGGCCGGTCCATGATTGCCCATGGGTCCCAAATAGATTACATTCTAGGAACTTTGTTTTTAAATACTATGCTTTAGGGTATCATATGGTCGGGCTTGACCGATTTTTGCAAGAGCATTTTATGCGTTTTAACTCATTTTTCATTAAATGATGTTTTTGTATTTTTTACATTAATAATCGGATTCTACCAAAATTTGGCATACATATATATCTAACAAATATCAATTTTCACACCAAATTTTATTACGATTGGACAATTTTTGTAAGTGTTATAGCATTTTTAAGAAAAAGGATATATGGCAGGACCTTGAGTCCTTGCTCAGATTTAAATGATAATATACACACACATTGCTAGTTGTGTGTGTATCAGCATGATCATTTTTTGTAGTTTTGTGGGCATTTTTGAAGCTAAAATTACATTTTTCCATTTCAGGACACATGGGAGGTAGGCGTGTCCTTGGACCGATTTCTCCAAAAATTCATATTTTTCTTAATTAAGCTATTTTCTGCTAGTGTACCAAATTTCAAAAATTTCTGACAACTCCTTCTATTTATGCCCCTTCGTTATATGGGGACAAAGCACTCTGCGACGTATGCAGTTCCTTGTCGAATTGAAACGTAAAATATTTTAAACAAAGACACACAATAGCTGGCGCAACCGTCGTATGAAAGGTTTATATAGTTTTGTCAAAAGAAAAGTAATTAAAAATATAAAATGAAATTTTATATTTGTATTGTCTTTTTCAAAAGAAAATAAAACGTATTTTTAGAAATTTATGGCATTACGTTCTAACGACGTATGATCTTAAGTTGAAATAAAATTTTTTTTTCAAATATTTCGCTGGTAATAATTATGTATAACACAAATTCCATAAAGTACATGAAAAGAAGTAGACCAAGGATGATTGCAGTATACCCTTGATTTACGTCGTGATTGGTTCTCAAAAATTTAGAGGCGTCGTTAATCAAATGGCGAAGCAAATCATATTCAGAAGACACATTTTATGCGTTATGTACAAAAAAAAAAAACTTTTTTTTTTATTTTCCAAAAAGTACCTTTAAAAAATTACCTGTTGTATGAATAGTACTCCTAACAATAAGATGTTGAATAAAAAAAAAAGAAAGGGGTCGTTTAAATTATTTATTTATTGGGAATTTGTGATGAGCTTACGAAATTTTTGTTGTTTTATTTTTTTTTATAAAAATTTCCTGAAGAAGATTTCTAATGGAAATCGAAATGTTAAAATATTTTAATTAATTTTATAAAAAAGTGACCTTAAGCATTTGAGTACTTTTGGTGATTAAACACTAAATAATCACTTGCGCGCTTAAAAATCGTCACAAAAATGACTCGCGCTTTTTATTTAAAAATGTTTGATTTAAAATTCAATAAAAAAAACTATTAAAAAAACTAATAAAAACAAAACGAATCATATATGACTCGCCAAGAAGAGTCGCGGGTAGGGTACCATTTTCTCCCGACAAAAGTATCTTTTATAATCAGAAAATGAGCGCATATTCTGGTATTTGAATCGCGTTCAAGAGTCAAAAAATGACTCGAATGTGATTAAAAATTTCAAAAAATGCTAGCTGGATTAAAAAAAAAAATACAACAATTTTGGTTAAAAATGCATTTTAAGACAAAAAATTTACATTCAGATTTTTTTTTTAAACACATTTAAAATTTAAAGAAATGGTTTATAAATAATGCTCTTATGTGCTGTTAACAAATTACAGGCGATAGGCTGAGTGCTTTCATACAAATTTTACTTCACAATCAATCGCCTGTCATTTGGAAACAGTACATTAATGTGTTGATCTTTGCGTACGGTAATTTCTTCTCAAAAATGGTAATTTTTAGAGGGCCGTACGGCAATGAAGAAACAAGAGTGAACATCACTGCCCCACATTGATAGATCGGCTCACTACCAATAAACCCTCAAGGAAACCCAAAATAAGAACTGATTTTATTTTTTAACAAATTTTTAATAAACAAATCAAACCATTTAACAGCCAATTTTACCAATTTCAGTTTAACCAGTGTTGCCAGAACTTATTGAGGAAAAAATGCTAGATTTTGTTAAAGAAAAGCTAAAAATATTTAAATGAAAAATGAAGAAAGATCTTCATTAAAGTAAGGGCCAAAACTTTTTTTATAATATGCTGCATATTGTTCTTTAACGACGAGCTGTCAAATTGCCTTAAAAAAAGGTTCGTCAGAGACTCGACAGGTGCAATCGAACCATGCACAGCACATAAACTTAATGTCGCCTCTGCTGTAACACTTTTGTTCTTCTAGACAATATCACATTTGCAGTTATTGCAAAAGGGTTAGTTCTAAGTCATCTGCTTCTTTTACACATTCTTTTCACTTTATTTTCCAATCTTTGCCAAACTTTTGTAAATAGATGAATTAAAACACAAACCAGTTCATAGCTGTGCTCCCTACAACAAGACATTGAAAACTGCCTTGACTTTCTTTATAAAAAACACAATCTACATTTTATTATTTAATTCACTTAAAACTAAAACAGTTCGTCAATTTCGCATGCAACAGTTCATTAAAACAATTACTGGCTAATTAATTCAAATTATTAAATTAAATACATTCTAGTTTTAAACTTGAGAAAAAAAAACATTGAAAAAATTGTCTAGAGAATGAAAACACGTTTTTTAAATCTTCTACAAAAAAATTAAAAAACCTCGATAGGAAATCTTGTCTTTTTTAGTGAGAGAACGGTAAGGAAATCGTTAAAATTCGAATTTATTACAAATACTGAAAATAGCTTATTGAAATCTAACCTTATTTTCCCAACAAACCTAAAGTCAATCCATTGATATAAAATTACTATATGATATGATATGATATCAAACACAATTCTCTAACATTTTTCAATAGTTTTGATTTTAACATTTGAATTCAAATTCATAATGATTTAAAAAAACAACATTTTACAAACAGTTTTATTAATTTACAACTACAATTCGATTCGGACTAATTCCAACGAATTATAATTATAGTAGTGTTTATTGTTAATGTTTTGTCTTTGATATCGTTGCAAATAAAACTTAAGTGTTTGTAATTCTCATTCTCTTTACAGTTTTATTTTTATAATATCTTTAGCTTTTCCAAAGTCTTTCGAAAAAGGTATCCTGATGATCTGGCCTAAGCAACCAGTGAAATGCGCATAGGAACTAGCTTTCCCTCAACAATTAATTTCAACAATTTATTTATCAAAAATAAAAATTAGGAATTTAGCACGTCATAAGGAAATCTTATTTATAATACATTTTGTATTCCCAAAAATAACTTTGATAATTTAATATCAATTTATATCAAGTGTTATTCTCGAATGAAAAAATAAACTGGTCAACACTATACACGACAAATAAATGTAAAGCTGAAAGTCCACACCCCACGTTCTATGCTTTTGTAACTTTCTTTATAATTTTTCAAGACTCATGCGATGTATGAAAAAGTACAAAGTAATATCCTACTTCATGCGTTCGATGCGTATATGCATTCTACGCGTGTGCTTTGTAACTTGCCAAAACAATTTTACACGGATCATACTTTTTTGACAGAAACACCACATGCTCAAACATTTAAACTTGGCAACGATTTGCATGTGAAAAAAATGGGAATAAAAATTTATAATCTGTAAGTCTGTGCTTCTTTCATAGTGCGAGTTCTTTCAGAAAAATCGAGTTTATTGTAGTGTGGGGAGAGTTCTCTTCCAGACTCACCAATAAACTGAGACTTTCTTTAAGTAAACTATGAACTATACTACTATAAGTATGAAACACAGAATATTTTTGTAAATTTGTTTTTGTTTTCATGTAAACTTTCACTTCTCCGATGCGTTTTCAAGAAATTTTTAATTTAAATCAATTTTTATTATTGTCTGTGTAGTGCGAACCCAGAATAAGCAAAAAATGTATTTCTTAAGGCAGAAGTACATAACACGCGTTCATTCGTCGGCGTTTGTCGTGCGTTTAAAAACTTTAGCGCATTAAAAATTGCAAGTTACACAACACGCGTTACAAAAGCTGTTCCCGTCAGCTGTTTTTTATTTGTTTACTTATTTGTGCATTGAACACGGATTCGAAAGTTTATCAAGATTTATTTATTTTATTGAATTTATTCTTTTTACATAAATATTGTATGTTTTTGAAGCTCTTCAATAAATTTTTCTTTCACGATTCGCAAATTTGTTAAAAAATTTTTTTATTGTCAGCTGATTACTTGTCAAAAATACACAACGCGTTAAAAAGTCCAAAGTTAACCAACTTTCTGCCGCAGACGCTTGATCTATGAAAATACACTAGCTTAACTTTTTTTGACAGAAGTCTACAGAGCGCGCGCGCACTAACGCGTGTTATGTACTTTGACCTTTAAAGAAATAATGTGAATAAGGAAATGATAAAGCGGATGAAAGTAAAGAAATTATAAATGATCGAAGTGCTGCGTAAAGTAAAAAGCAGATTTTTTTTTTAAAAAATTTGAGGAACAGGCTTTTTGATCTTTCAGCTGCAGCAGTGGTGCCGAATGTTTAGCTGACAATTTATTTTATTTAATAATAAAAATTTAAATTAAAAAAATTTGAATAAAAAAAAAAATCATTTTCAATTTATGTATGTTTCATTTTGTTTTACAATCCCCATTTTAAAACTTTTGAGTGAGAGTAACGATTGAAAGCGATTTGAAAATAAATTAATTTCTCAAATTAAAATTTTATTTTTTATTCCTTCGACCTTTTTTTTACCCTTTTTGTTGAGAATTTTATATTTTTCAAATCCTTTTCAAACGTTTAACGATTCCAAATCATTTTCAATATGAAATCAAGTTTTCGTGTTTTAAAGGTTAAAACTAGAGTTTTTCGATTCCCGGGAAAACGGGAAAAATTTTTAAATTTCCCGGGATCCCGCTCTATATAAATAATACAAAGTAAATTTGTTTTAAATTAATAAAAAAACCTTTTTTAAAAAAAAAGCGTAATGGAACTTGTTTACAAAGTAAGTAAAAGAAATGCCTAAGTACTCCCAAAAATTAATTAAAGGTTGAAAGGGGAACTTGAATTATTATCACCTTACGATTTTATATGTAAATTTCGTATTATTATGCTCTAGATACAAGATAAAAAGATAACATAAACATAACAATTTAATTCATAAAACAATAATAAAAACAAGCAAAAATTGTGGTACTAAAGTTATGAGATCAAAAAGTAAATTCATAAAATAGATAAAATATTTTAAATAAATATGTTTTATAAGTATTTATATTTTAAATAAATATATTAACATTTTTTAACAGCTTAGGAAATAACATAAAGTCACACTCAATGCTTTTAGAAAGTCGGCAAAGAGTATATTTCTTATTTTATTTACTTATTACCATCTTTCCGAAAAATTTCGTTCACTTTTTCACCGAGATTGGACAAATAGTTTAAAGTGCAAATGTTTAAAGTTGTTGCATATTTCTAATTCGCAATCCGAATAGATAATAGATAATTTTTGAAAAAAAAAAAAAAAAAAAAAATAGAAACGCCGATCCCATTTTCATCTATATTTGGAACAGAAACCAGTTTACACTGTTATTTTTTACGATTTAGTTGAGTTTTATTGGTCTCAAAAGACAATGTACTATTATCAACTAATTATCACTTAAATTGTCTATTACTAGTGATAATAAGTATTCTAATTATTAAAAGTTTGTACATATTTAATAAAAAAAAGCTAAATACAAAATAAATGTACTCGTGACTTTATTTTGAGCGTAAACACAATTAGAGCGTATCGTTTTTCTTTCAGAAAAATCGACAATTGTTTTTACAATTTAAACCTCCGATCGGCAACCTTTACTATTACATTTTGCGATTGTATGCGTTGCATGAATTTTACATATTCTGTTTTGAATGTTGTGCACACGGCAGTGATGGAAGCAAAGCAGTACTTTTTTCAATATTTTGGTACTTTTTCCAAACATATTTTTTATTGAAAAACAAACTTAAAAATAATAAACAAAAATATGTGAAAGTTAAAAACTAATTCATTTTAATAAAAAAATATAAAATATTTTGGTTAAGAAGCTAAAAATAATTTCATTTGTTCAATATTTATTGTTGACCTGTGTCGATTATCTTTGTTGTTGTTTTTTGTCTGGCTTAAGGTCATATATTAAAATTATAAAATAAAAATAATTTCATTTTTGATATAAACATTTATGTAAATGCATATGTATGTATGTATTTGCCTATATATGTATGTATTTGCTTATGCTTTAATATAACCCAGCTAGCATATGATGTTTATTAGACGATTATGTTTAATATACAACTCCTAAAAGAATCTTCTGATGATTATCTGACAAGTAACAAAAAACAAAAACATCTACATACATATATTTTTTTATTAATTTTTTGACACCTTCGTCTTTTAATCTTCGAATGAACCTTCTGCGACTCTCTGTAAGAGTCGTATAACAATTACTGATCTACCTAAATAAGAGCGTTTTTGAAATATGAAAATTCTAACGTCAATACAATTTCAATAAAACAAACCGGCCTAAGGATCTGTAAAAAAGGATTTTCCGACAGGGTGGTGTTGATTTCGCGACCTTAAGGTTTGTTTTATATAAATTGTATGAAAACTAGAAGATTTTACATTAAAAATACGCTTGATGCCCTTCTTTAGGTAGCTCAGTTATACGGCTAAGCATTTCACGAGTTTTTGGCGGATTTCTCAGAAATCCACGAGATGGGAATTGATTTTTAAAATGTATGACAAAAATAAAAAATAAATCTTTGTTTCAACGTTTAAAATTTTAGTTCCAATAAATTTACAGCCTGGCCCACAATATCGAAACAAAAATTTCTTTAAATCCCCTCTCAGTTCGTTCATTTGCTTTTGCTTTTAAAATGTATGAAATTTAATAAAAGTTTGGTAGCATTGTTAAGAGAATAAGTATCTATGGATGCATGGAACATTAGGGCATTTTCCGTGTTAAGAATAATGAATTCTGGAATCAAATATTATTCATGATATGTATTACATTAACGATTTCTATTGATTTCATTTTCCCGCTAGGTATGTGAGAGCATAAGAAAAAACATTCTCAAAATAAAATAGATTTTATTTCAGGGCGGCTTTCTACTGCAAATTTTTATGGTAAATTGCATATAAAATGTGATCTCGACTCAGTTCTGTTTGAACACTAAGGACCAGAACAGACGGTAAAACGCAACTGCAATGAAACTCTTTATAAATCATTGTTTTGAAACTAGTTTCAATCGTTTTCCACACAAAAGTTTTGCCAAAATAGGCTCAGCCGTATAAATCTGTCAAATAAAGACAGTATCGGAACAAACTTTGATCAATTTGGTCAAACATTTGCCAACTTGTGAAAAACCGCCGTTTAATGTCAAACAATTTTGTTGGTTTTTTTTAATTAAGTGTTTTTTTTTTATTTACTGTATTTTACTTAATTTATTTTAATTTTAAAAACTTTTTAAAAATTTTTGTTATGAATTAACTCTGTGCCAACAAGCTGCTAAGCTTAATCAGCATTCTAGTTAGCAGCTCGTTGTACGTAGTGTGCAAACTGTAGCTTACTTTTTGTGCATGAATACGGCTGCAAGTGTCTAAAGCTTGTTGGCATAGAATTTTTACGCAAAGAAGGCTAGAACGAGCCCTTAGATCTTTTATTGTAGGTCTTGTGGTGTGTGCCGTTGCTGCATCCTGTTAGAATCACATGTTCTCCAACCCTGGTTGGTTAACGTGGTCGCACGCATAGTTCCAGGCGTGCAGCAAGTAGAGCCGACAGTGGCTCCGTTTTGACACCACACAACTCGTCGAGAAATTGGAACCCCTCGATCAAACTTGACCCAGGGGCAATGCCGAGGTGGCTAGAGCCAGCCCGTTGCGTTGAGATATTTCAGCAGGCTGTTGAGTCCCACCCGCGATATCTCCGAGAGTCCTTGTAGAAGGTAATTCCCAAATAGTCTATGTCGCATTGAGTTAAACGCCGGGCAATCACATAGAAGATGAAATACTGTCTCCTCAGTTCCAGGTTCCCTGCAGCTGCGGCAGCATTCATTGAAAGGGAGGCCGAGTCTCATAGCGTGCTTGCCGATCGTCCAGTGACCAGTAAGCATCTCCATCCCTAATTCGTCCTGTTTAGGTAGCAGTAAGTCGTTGATAATGGCTGTGTAGCACTCGCCGTTCATTGAGAGTCGATTAGCCTGCAGCGTTTTCACAAAATAAGGGCCGATGACACCTCCAGGGTAACCATCGTACCATACAGTGTTGACTTTTTGGGTGTTTTAAGTGGATTTTCAGTGTATCAGAAACGATGATTCTGCCTATTAACGTATCCACAGAGATGGATATGGGCCTTGCCGCTTTCGATGAAAAGTTTCGCAAAAAATCGAAACAATTCATCGGTGTTCTTGAGAAGTATGTATAGCGCTTCATTTCTTAGTGGCGTTTATTTTATATCTTTTTACTTTATAAATATCAAAGTTGAACTTTACAAAAATGATAGCGTCTTTCGATAGGGTGATGACTTTGGGACCACATTGTACAAGCAAATACAGGGTTTCATTTCGTGTAAACGCTTTTATCAAACATTTCTATTATGTAGTGTTCATAAAATTCGTTATGACCTTTTGTAATTTAATACAATTTTATTATCTAATTCTTAACTTAATAGTGCTATAAATCTTATCTTAGTACATACTCTTATTCACACAAACTTGCAACGATTATAAATGATAAGTGGGTGAATAAAACAAATTAAAAAAAAAAAAAACTAAAATATCATTAACATTTTTAGTTGATTCTTATTAGCTCTCATGCAATCTAATATTTATTATGAAGAAAAAAAAAACAGAAAAACGAAAAAATAAAGAAAAATTCCAAGCAACATGAGTCGGTGCAATGCTTAAACGACATCGACATCCATGGCCAAGGACATTTGAATAGCGCGTCCTTTAAATAAAAACAAATCAAATATTATTTATAACATTAAGGGCTGCCATAACGGAACAGAGAATACCGAATTCATCACAATATGATCAACAACGTTGTTTACATAAACTTTGGCGCCATATACACAAAAATAGGTTGCTAACGTCAAAGTTGCACCCTTGCGAAAAAGCAAAAGTGCAAAAACATAACAACAACCATTTGGACAATTATTTCGCACAAACCATGCAAAATTGTCAGGGTCTAAGTAAGTGCAAGATTATCAGAGTAAAAGCATAATATTTTTGCAACTTTTTATGGCATTGCCAAATTGAAAAAAAACTTAAAAGAACTCATGAAATCAACAACGTAGAAATGCCATTTACACGTAAATTTTTTTTGAATTGCAAAATATTATAAATTGTTGAGTTTGTAAAAAATTTAGAAAGAAAAAGCGTCAAAAAAAGTGGATGAAGCAGAAATAATAAAAATACTGGAATACGTATCTGAAATTTTTTTTTTACGTATTTAAGTTATTAATTCGACTTGTAAATTAATCAAATTATTTCATTTTGTGTAATTTTCAAAAAACTTGCAAATGAATTTTATTAAAAAAATAATCGGAAGTGCGTGCATCTTTGAATATTGTCAAATAGAAGGTGCAGGCAAAATGGGTAGCTCACGTCAAATAAGTGCAACTATGATTTTTTGCATTGCAAGGGTAAACAAAATTGACGTGAATACCTTTATTTTTTTTGGTACTTGATGCATTGCATTTATAGTTTTGTTTTTTTTACAAATTGTAGACTTTTTGTTTGAACATTTTATGATTTTTGTTTACTATATTTAATCATATGTTTTTGTTTTCTACAGAATTTTACTGGCAAAAATTTGCAGGCTCTCTGCGGACAACTGTCACTTAACCCTCTCAGTAGATGCTCTTGCATTTATGTGTATGTGTACGCGAGAACGCATTTCAGTAAAATCCAGTACAAAATTGTAAACATTTTTTGCAAATTTTTTTGGGGTAATCGAATACAGCTTATGTTTTTTGTTTTGTTTGCTTGTAACTAACCATTAATCTTATTCGATTTAATGGCAGCATTTTAGATTAATCAAGACAAACCCAACAGAAATATTTCAAAATCAAAATATTTTTCCTAAAGCAAATAACGAAATCGCTGTGGCATTTCCTTAAAACTTTTATCAGATTTAATGACTTGATTTTATTTAATAAATGTCTGCAGTAGTTATAAATCTTTTTCATAGTTAGTTATCAGTTTAAATAGTTTTTTATATTTATTACACAGTTATCGATGGCAACCTTGTTGTGTTTATGTTTTTGTTTACATCTACTTAAGTAACTTTAAGGTGTTTTTTTCTTAGTACATACCAAAACACTATGCGACAGTCAAAATCGGGATGGGATGAAACCAACGGGAAATGTTATATCGGTAAATAAGAAGTCATACGTGTCCCGGCGTTTCGCTGAGTCACGTCTAAGAATCGAGATATATCGATTTGAAAAATGGACTAAAAAACATTAAAATAAATTAAAAAATGGCTGATTTATAACCAAAATACTGAATCAATATTGTAGAAATTACAAGCGGAATGACAAAGTTATATATACCCTTTTTACCTTCGGCGAAGGGTATAAAAAGAGTAATTTTTGAGGTTTCAGTATTTCGTAATTTTTACCGTTTTGGATTTTTTATGAATTAAAAATAAAAAATTTCAATTTTTTGGGCAAAAAATATTTTTTTTCTTCATACATTTATTTATAACTGCGAAACTGTTGCTTATGTAGCGAAACGTTGTATGAACAGATTAAAGGAATTGTAATTTTTTTCAATTTGTTTCAGCTAATTCGGACTAGTGGTTCTCGAGTTATGACAAACAAAATTAATTTTTATTATTATTTGATGTACCATGACCAAACTAATGATGCAGAAGTTCTTCTTTTTGGGTCTACTTTCATAACCAATTATCAGAATTGAGTCCCGTATCTATCACCTGAAAAATGTTGTACTGTGTAATGTTCAAATGGTGACCGCTTTGCAGAAAAAGTACCAACTGGTTTAAATTGTATTAAAACTGTATTTCTTGTATGTATAAATACATAAATAATTTAATATTTTATATTTATATTACAGATTTACAATAAACAAATATATTTTATAGCATATTCAAACACATGTACTTACATTATCTGGAAAATGTGCATACACAAAACGAGGTTTTGATACCATTAAAAACCAGACTTTTTATTGTTTGTGCATATGTATGCATTTTTGTTTATTTTATACATCTAAACATATATTTGTATAAATGAAAATATGTATGTATTCTTAGTTATTTTGTCAAAAGTCCACAAATATTATTACTAAAAAAAGTACCAAAGAAAAAGAGCGATTTTACCCGCATTCCATTCAAAATACAAGCAGCCTATCACTATCTACAACTGTCACGTAACCTCGTAATGAAATTCTATTTTCTGCAGGTTGGCACGTTACGGTTAAGTGGCATTACAACAGTCAGTTAAGCATTTGCATTGCTTTCCATATAACAGAAACGACCAGCTGTTTACATTACATTTACATTCCTACATTTACGGTCGGCTAATGGGGCCTTAAGCCTGAATAACTTAAACGCGTTGCTCGATTGTGTTTCGATTGGATTGGAATGCCTTTGTTACCAAAAAGCGTTTCCGTACTCGAATGCTTTTTTGTAATATGGGCGTCCCGCGGAACTCCAATTTTGAATAGGGAAACAAAGCTAATGTACCGATTTTCTCTATTATGCATAAAGTTTAAATGAGACAAACAATTAACCGGGCATCGTACGATTAGTGTCCGAGCGAAGCATATGCCGAAGTTCGTCCTAAATGGCTAAATTCGGCCGAACCGAATTTTTCCCTTTCGAGAATTTTTTCATTATGTATTTTCTTCCACTGCAATTTGAGGAATTTGGTCTTGCATTTTCTATAAAGAAACTAAAATTTCCCAGGAATTTTAAACAACAAATAAGTTTATAAGAAAAACTTAACAATTATTATTTCTTTGAGTGTAAACTTGAATTTATGTACAGCCTAGAATTGAATGACAATAGAATAACTTTATAACAATACAAATATTTTTAGTTTTTTTCTTTTGCAAATACACTTGTAAACAAATATAAATAAATAATGGAGAGTAAATAATAAATAGTGTATATATTTAAGTAAAAAAAACTTTTTTTGTTATCATTTTAAACAATTTTAATCATATTAACACACAGCATTTGTTCGATTGAGGTTGTTGTACGAGGGACAATAATTTAAATACAGATCTCTTATATACGTATTTTTTTTTTTGTTATAATTTTAAATAAAACAAAAAGTTTTTTGAGAATTATCTTAATATTTTTTTTTATTATGAGAGAAGGATCTATGAAAATTCTGTGTGAATACCTCTATCCGATGGTCCATATTTTCAATGTTAACACGGCCACTGAATTACTCGCGCAAAAGATCCATTGTTTTATTGGCTGTGTGGCAACAGGCACCTTCTTGTTGGAACCACACATCGTCCAGGTCCATATCGTCAATTTCCAGCCACAAGAAGTCCGTTATCATCCTGCGATAGCGAAAACCATTCACGGCAACAGGCCGATCTTATTTTCGACGAAGTAAAAAATTCGTGAAGCATTGAAAAACGGATTGCGCCATTCGATATCGTTTGAATGGAAATTTTGGTAGTCAAATAAAATCAAATGATTCTTTTAAAATAAGAGCAAAGAAATAAAATAGAGCTATATTGAGCAAATAAATTACTTTTAAGTTTGTACATGAGTCCTTGTAAGTTTCAAAAACGATTTAACTTGACAAAAGAACCGTTAAACTTCGTATTGTCTCAACTCGAAATAATAAGCAACATTTCAAAAGCAGTGGCATTAAAACTTCAGGTAGCAGCTACACTGTCACTTTTAGCCGACGGAAGATTCAAATATATCGTTGGAAATTGTTTTTTGGTTAGCATGTGCCTGCCGCCGATATGTAAGAATGTTAACTAATGTATAAAATAATTGAAAGCATAACTGTGCGCGGCATTCATACTGTTGGAATCGGGAAGTTCATATAAATACATTCATTGAAAACTACATAAAGGATTCTTATAAGTCACAATAATGCAAAATACAATTCTTGTTTTGTTTTAAAAAAAGATTTGAGTATGTTAATGACATCACTTTGCCTATCGAACGACATTTCGAGAGTCGATCAAATAGACTTCCATGATCTCAAATTTCGATACAAGCTATTCTTTATCGAGTTGGACGATATCAAAACGTAAGATTTCGATAAAAGTCATTCAATCACGAATGCGAATATTTCCCTTTTACTTTGACCACAAAGTTTACATGGACAGATAACCAGATCGAATCACAAAGTTGTTCTGAGTCGATAGGCATACTAAAAGGTCGAACTGGATTCTAGTGATTTTTCTATTTAAACCTTCTCTCTCACTCTATCCTTTTTCTCTGCTCTATCAAAACCCATACAATTAAATGATTTATTTTGCATTAAAGAAAAAAAAAAAAAAAACTACTGACCCATTATATCCATAAAATAAGCTCTTAATTCACGTTCTAAATCTATTACCGAAAAATGTTCTCAATACATACATTAAGAAGTAAAATAATAAATCAAACGTTATTGTATCCAACTCCCTCATCATTTGCACGACTTTGTGGTCATAAAAAATCTTTTTATTTTCTTTTCTGTTTTACCTGGGGAAATCTCCTTAAACTGCCAGTCAGCCAGACGTAAGTTATTTGGAATTTGGTTAAAAACAAAGTGGCTTTGCTGTCTAATACAGAAACTAACAGTTTGAGTAATAATGCGGAAACGTATTTAAAATGTTGGACAAAAAAAATGCACTTTACTGCTGGACTATGAGGTTAAAAACTAAATAATTTTTCTTGATTTTCTTAGCTTAACGAAGGGGTTTTTTTTATAAAGATTAGAAAGTTTCGTTAAGTTTAAAAAATTTTTAAAACTTTAATTAATTTATTTTTTATTTAAAAGCAATTTATATAAGTTAAACAAGTTAAGAAACAGAAGTTTTTTTTAAGTTTCGTTAAATTTTTTAAAAGTTCAAATATTGAAAATTTATATTATTTTGAAGAATGCCTTGTTTAAATTAATAAGCTGTAGCGAAAAAAACTTTAGTTTGGTATTTTTATGTAAGAAAAACGTTTCGTTAAGTTTCATAGTTTGCCGAAAATAAAAAAAATTTTCCGTTTTTTTAATGTTACATCAATGCTAAATAAATACATATGTATATATAAAACTTAACGAAATGACTTTTACTTTGAACAATTAAGTTTCGTTAACTTTTTTTAAATTTAAAAGATTTTGTTAATCGTGCTTCATTCCCAATTTTTATTCTTGATGATAAAACCACTTTTTTAAAATTTTCAAACTTAAATATTTTTTAAATTTAAAAAATTTTTAAAAAAACATAAATTATATTTATAAAAATTCAATAGAAAAAGGGGTTTTTTATGATTTTTTAATTTTTAAAATAAATATTTTTTTCGTTAAGATTCTAAAATTATTAAAATTAATATTTTTGCTTTTATATTTTAAATATATATTTTTTACGTTAAATGACTACAGTAAACATTTTTGGTGAGTTTTGTTTTATAAGGAAAATAAAGTTTCGTTAAGGTTTTTAAATACTTAAAAATTTATTATTTTTTCAATTAAAATAGAGTCATGTTTCAAACACTTTCATAAGGCCTTTTGGTTTAAACCATAATGTTTCGTTAAGTTTAAAGTTTTGTTCAAAAATTGGATAATTTTAAGGAATCTAAAAAAAGTTTTATTAAATAAACCAATTATAAAATAACATTATTTTTTATTAGTAGTGTGTCTTAAACACAAAATTTTATTTAGTTTTAGAAATTGCTAAATTCAATACATTTTGCCAGATGCCAGTTAAATATATTTTCTTCAAGTTAAAATATTTTAAATGAAAATGTCACATCCGAATTAATGGCCATTTCCTCAATGTATCGACAAACTGTCTGTTACTTAATGTCAACGTAAATTTATTAGACCAATAAACTGGCCGTTAAGGATTTTGGGTTTCTCAAATGTTTTCAGTTGGAGTCAGCCGATTAAATTTGTCTGTACGGCAAATAAAAGAAAAATAATTAGCAGATGAGTGCTGGTTAGCTTTGCGACAGAAAAGAAGCAAATGAGACATAGAGAAACACCAAATTTCTTTAATGTGCAGTTGCTCGTTGGGAAAAAAGATAATCGCGTAATGAGAAAACGGCCATAAATTTAAGATTTTAAGTTTACAAAATAGAGTTGCGTTAAGTATTACAAATTAGAAAAACTTTAAAAACTTATTCTAACTAAAACCAAAATTTTTTAAATTAAAACTACATCAGAAAAAAAGGTTTCGTTAAGTTTAGTTTTCGGTTAAAATAAAAATACATATTTTCAATATTCTCTTTTAATCAATTTATTACATTAAAGGTCATATATGTTTGTACATAAAAATGTTTGTATAGCAAAGTGTATCTTCAATTTGGTTTAATTGTATATTTTTTTTATCTTATTTTCATTTGATATTTTGCGTAAGATTCTCCCCATTATTAATTAAAATGTTAAATTTGAACGTAACACGACGATTACAACGCATCACTAGAACCACTGATGGGATTTGTGGTACAATTGTACCAAATTTGGTTCAATTGAAACTTAATTGGTACACTGGTAAATTTCATCCTTTTTTTGGTACAATTTAAAAAACGAAGTTTTATGATTTCTTTAAGGCGGATTCAGCCGGGGATTAAGTGTCTCCAACTCGCCACTTTTGTAGATTGTTTCGGTGACGCTGTCTACACATTTCTCTGCCTTTTAGAAAAAAAGAGCTGACAGTCTGGCTGGTTGTACCTTGTCCGGCATACAAAAAATGGTGAGAATTGGTTCATAATTTCACACAGCCCCCATAAAAACTTCTTTTTGAAATAGAATTGGTGCCTATAAACCATCTAATTATGTTGGGAATTAAATAAAATTTGTGCCAAACATATTTTTTCATCTTACCAAATTTTATTGGAATCGGTCTATATTTGGCCATAGCTCCCATATAATTACTACTCCTGGAAATAGCTTTTAATGCCGTTGGTATTGACATAAAAATTGACTTCAATAAACGAAAGCTACTGTCATGAAAAACGTTGTTGTGGTAGGCCCAAAATTATCCATATGTCCGATATAAGCATCCTTCCTAAAATCATATAAGGGCAAACAAATCTCATACATACATATAAAGATATCATAACAATATTTGGCACAAAGAACTTTCACATGAATCTTAACCTCCTAGCATAATTGTGTCTGTTTGTCCATGGGTCCCAAATAAGGTACACTCTCGAAAATTTCTCTTTATATACTGTGGTGTAGGGTATCAAATGGTCGGAATTGACCGACTTTACTTTTTTACTTGTTTAGTTTTTATTTTTATTGAATAATAAAGTGTTATGAATTACTATGTGGGCATTTCTCTGAAATGGTCCACCGTGACTTAAAAAATCAAAGCACTCGCATAATTTTTTTAAGCACAAAAATTAAGTTGGATTAATTTTGTAGTATATTTTTATTTTTTATTTTTCATTTTTGAATAAAAGTTTAATTTTTTTGTCAAAAACTTCTGAAAATATATGTAAAATTACTAAAATATGTATGAAGGTAAAAAGTGTCACGTGCGTAATGTCACGTGCGTAATTTACAATTTATTTTTTTCTTCGCCAACCCATGCTTAGTTGCTTTTGAACAAAACATGATTATAAAGGCCCATTACTAACCTTTATAAAAACATTTTTTCCGAAATAAAAACCTCCTACAATTCACTTACTTTCGCACTTTTTCTTACGGTCCTAAAAGGCACTTCTATTTTTGTCACGTGAGTAAGTCAACTTTGATTGCATGGCATTTGGGTACCCAGTGCTCAATTTACCATTATATATACTTTTTAGAAAGAACTCATCACAAACAATGTAACGATTCTAGAATTCATTCTAAAATTCCAATACACTTCTATTTTTTTAATATTCAAACACAATAAAACCGTACAAATGTCGCGTGCATAACCAGAGAAACACCCATGTATGCTTTTTTAATATAAAGCGAAATTTTGGTACAATTTATGTCAATTTTGTACAATGCTGCCATTAATACGGTACAATTTAAGAATTGGCAGATCCCAACAGTGACAAGTACACGTATTAAGAAAAATTTTTCACTTTCTCTTACACATGTTACACACATACTCGCACATATTTTCAATCTCATACAAAATTTGTTTAGCTTCTTTATTCCACACTGTATTATTTACACCAAAATAAATGAAAACAAAATAGAAACACAATCGCGATTATTGTCAATAAACACTGAACAGTTCTTCTTTCCTTCAAATTTTGCTTTTCCCCATACATTTTTTTAGGGGAAAAGGAACAAATTTAGAGGGAAATTTTATTTACGATAAGGATGAATAACCAATACACACACGAGTAGAGTAAATATTGTGCGATCAACAATAAATACTCACGAGTAGTTCTCTGTTTCGTATACTTGAGTATGGCCAGTGTGACCATTTTGGTATTTAAAATTTTAATTTAGCATGTGGAATTTTTAAAGCATTTTTATAAAAAAAAATTTGTATTTGTTAAAAAATTTTGCAAAAGTGGTTTTATTGATTAAATGTACGTACATATATGTTTAATGTCGGGCATGTTCTAGCATTCGCAAAACGCTTAACATTGGCGATTCTGACTAGAAATCTCATAAAAGGTGATCTGCAAATCGCAATAGCAAGAAGTTTGGCGACTTTAAATTGAAAAAGTGTGCTCAATATTGTAAGCGGCAGCAGCGTTATTTACAAATAAAGAAATTAATAAATTGATGGTTAAGTCCTCGCTTTCTGCATTCGTGCTTATACAATAAAACGTTTGTTTTGCAGAATTTAGTATGACTTCCCTCTTTATTCTGCTTCCGCTCAACAACAAACTTGCAAAACTAAAATGATTTGGCAGAAATGTTTCAAAATGTGGACAAGGATAAATTTAAAAATTTGAGGGACAAATTTAAGGACTTAAGCTTTGATATGGGACCACATAAATTTAAATTACACAATAGTTTTGTGCAAATATATGAAAAACGTATAAAGTATGTTTGTATTTAAACCAAAAAAATTTGTATAATACCTAACATGTTGTCAAACCGCTTGTGTAAATTATTAAGCCCTTAAGGGGTTCGTTGGTAAAAGTTAATATTTTTGTGGCAACACTGTTTTCCCCAGACACGCACACAAAACTCATTTTGATTTGTTAACATGTGTGTGATTTGAAGTCGGTTAAAGATTAAAAAAAAAAAGAAAAAATTTGTCGTGAAAATTTATTTTAGTCGTCGTTTTAGAATACACCGTAATGGAACCGTTAATGGGCACGCGACAAAAGTTGGCGTTATAATTCGCCATTTAAATCGCGGGCTCTTGTTGTTCAAGAAAAAAAAAACAATAAAAAATCGAGAAAACGTTAAAAAAAATTTAAACAATAATGAATAACGGTTAATTATTTTACATAAAATTATGATTTACGGAAAGAAATAGCTGTTTTGGAAAGTGAAAAAAAAGAAAACCAAATTTATCGAATACATTTTATTGCCTATTTACAGGCTATTGAATCTATGGTTTTTAACTTAATTTGTATCTCTGTGTTCGTTCGCGTGTGAATTGTCACGAGAAAAACGTGTTTAGAAATTATAAATAATTTTCTTTTCTTTTTGATTTAAAAGAGCAACAATTTGTGAAAAAAAAGTTTGTTTGCGGAAAATTTGTATAAAAATCAATTGGTGTTTAAAAAGTGCTTAAATTAAATTTAATTCAAGTTTGTTGCGTGCGTGTTTCAATTATTTTTTGAAAAAAGAAAAAATGTAAGTGTTTGAAAAGAATTTTTGTGGAATTTTTTTAAGATGAATGTACGCATCTGCAGTAGAGTTGTGAATTGTAATTACAATTGTTTTCTTTTAATAGCAATTTTTTAAGAACTGGGGCGAAATTACGGCACTCGATGTCGATCGAAATTACAACGCATACACCCAAAATATTGTGTGGTTAAATTCAAATAAAAATTAATTTAAAACTTAAAATTAATTTAAAATACGGATCATTTACATTTCATTTATAATAAATGGTTTATACATTAATTTTAAAATTTTTTATTTATTGAACAGTATATTCCGTAAAATTAAATAGTTGTTACCTTCAAAAAATCCAACCACATAACAAAATAAGTACGGAAAACAGTACGATAAACGAATTTAATAACCCACAATCAGTTATTGTAATACAATTAAAGGGAATTTCGATCGAGGGGATTTTTTGACCATGTAAATTATGGACCGATTCTTTGTGCTTATGAAAATTAAGACGTATGTTCCAAATTTTATCAAATTATCCTCAAAATTGCGAACTGTTCTTTGCGCACAAGGTGCGGTGGGGGTGCTTCATCACCAGTCCGAATATTGGTTAAGGCCTCCACTGTTGGCATGCTTCTTGCGGGAAATGCTTTTTGTCGTTCAGAAATATTGTTTTGGCAAAAGTTTCGATTTTTCGTTGAAAATATACTTTCGGGCATCATGGGGTGGTTGTGGTTTACTACCCAAATTCGCGGGAAGGGATATCCCGAAAATCCCATTAAAGAGCGGATAATCACTTGTGGGAGAGTTCGGCCAAAGGGAGGAATATACCCTGGTGCTTTTGTTACTCAACAGATTCTGCGAGTATTTTTTTCAAAAGCAGAGTGTATAATCTTGCCGTATTACACTCGGAGGCTGGTTGGTAAACGCATTGTTTGTCACCCAATAATTAAGATCCACCATGGACTAGGCCCTAGGGCAGGTATCCATGTAAATATATTCCGCTGCTATATCGTAATGTGGAACATTTTCGTACTGATTGTAATAAATAAGTAATTGGTGTAGTAATACTGTAGTTATACCCACACCACAATAGTGGTGCTGATGTGTGTAACGCCTTAAAATACTGGTCCTAGACCCACCTTAAAGTGTACCGATCGACTTAGAATCACTTCGCGTTTCTGCTTCTTGGGATTGTACTGAGCAAAAAAGTCCACTAGACCATACAGCTACGGTGAAAATCGAGCTTCCCGATTTTGACTTGTAGTTTTTCCCACACTTTTGTCACGTTTTTTTTTTGGATATTTTGGCCTATAACAGCCAAACCATTGAGATTTTCGATCCAATAATAAGACAAAAATTGTAGCCAAGACAATAGTTAAGAACTCTCTAGTACATCGCAAAAGCATTGGAACGCTCCTTCAGGGAGTTTTGGCCTTGTGAAAGTGTAAATTTTTCGTGAAAATATTGATAATTTAGTATATTCAGTAAATAATAAAAAAATAATTAATAATAAATTCTTGCAATAATTTGATAAAATTAGTCTTCTGGCTTTCTTTATGCATTTTTAAAAACAAATTTCACATTTTAATCAGAAATCTCAACTTTTATTTTTATATTTTTATTTTTTTCTTAATTTTTTTTTGTATCGACGTTTCTTAGAAACTGACATTAATTGTTTAAAATTACACAAAATTTAAAAAGGGTCTTCATGAAACGAGTCTCGCAAGTTTGCCGATTTGCACAAATGGCAATTTTAAGCGATATCTTGAAAACCCTTATTATTGTATTTTTGGATAGAAAAAGTTGAAAAAAATAAGAAATAGAACATTTTTATGATTTTGCGCTATGAACTGAATTTATGTCGCTTACTTTTTTTTTTGCGGTTAGGGCTCGATATATATATAAAGAAGTGTACACTTTGATGTCACCACTAACTGCGGAAACGGGCCGACCGATTTCGTTGGGGATAGTCTGTAGATGGTTTAAGTTAAGTTTGTACGAAATCGGCTTAGGGTTTCCGCAGACATGGCGTTTAGATTTTCCTATATATTCCCATACAAATATCAACAAAATTCCTTCCATTTTTAACTCCTCCGAAACGACTTGACTGATTTTTAAGAAATTTTGTATGTGTATTTGTTAGGTATGAGAATAGGTCGTAAAGTATATATTATATCGCTAGAGGGCGCATTTAGCATTTTTATATGAACAACTTTTAATCCGTTTTTCTGGAAAGCTCTAAGAGGTAGAGCCAACATAACGAATATCTGTGATCTTTTCTGGAAAACTATAAGAGATAGAGCCAAAATAAAGAAAATCTGTGATCACTTCTAAAAATTGAATTTTCTTAGGAGTTTTATATATCCCTATATCTCCTTATCTAATCCACCGGTTTTCTTAAAATTTGGCATGCACGCACTGTAACATCTGAAAGAAAAGGAGTAGGGCGTAAAATAGGGCAACAGGGGTAAAATCACCCCCTCCCAAATTTTTTAAACTAATCAACCGGGTTTCTTAAAATTTGGCATGCAGACACTGTAACATCTGAAAGGAAATAGGGAATAGGGCGTGAGATAGGGCAATAGCGGTAAAAGCTCCCCTTTACTATATCTTTTAAAATAATCAACGGACTTTCTTAAAATTTGGCATGCAGACACTGTAACATCTGAAAGGAAATAGGGAATAGGATGTGAAATAGGGCAAGAAGGGTAAAAGCTCCCCCTCCTATTATCTTCTTAACTGATCAACCGATTTTCTTAAAATTTCGCAGGCAAATAGTGTTACAGCTGGGAAGTACTTTAAACCTATAGTTTTTGTTATTTAGGCCGTAAAATAAAGCAAGACGGGGTAAAAGCTCCCCCTCCCTTTATCTTATCAACTAATCAACTGATTTTCTTGAAATTTAGCAGGCAAGTAGTGTAACATCTGGAAAGAAATAAGTTATATGGCAAAACAACGTTTGCCGGGACAGCTGGTAATGTATAAAAATTAGTTGATTTTTTCTTTTGAAAGTGCTATTAAGTTTTTATTAATTTAATGAAAAATTTTAACAAAATTACGAAACTCAATTTTGTAGTGTTAATGAAATTGCTTCATTGCATTTGTAAAATTTCATTCCCGTAATGCAATTTTTCATTGGATTAAAGAAAAAAAATTAATAAAATTGATTCATTAGATTTATTAAGCATAATTCTTTCACTGTATTAAAACCCGAAATCGTACGAATCGTTATGTGTACTAAATATTTATTTTAAAGACACAGGCGGAGTTTTTGTATACCTTTTAAAATGAACATTTGTACAAATGATAGAATCAATACAGAATCTTTTACATTTCTAATCAGACACTTTATTGTTATTCTGCGAATTCATAGAAATCTTAATGTACTTTTGCTCTAATTTGTTAAAATCTAAGTGTGTATGTAGTACAATTCATAATAATTGCCTGTCTATCTACAATACTATCTATCTATCTTTATTAAAATATACGTACTTGTATTATATTGTTATTATAAAAAATCTACAAACACATTTTTCTTAAATCTTATTGTCTGAAAATTGCTGCTGACTTTGTTCCTCATTTCTTTATTTGCCCTGATAACAGGGAGCAGCAGCAGCAGAATTCACTACAATCACCCATTCGTTTTTAGTCGTTATAATTTCCGTACTTAAAGTGTTTTCCTAGATTTCAAATTTCTTTTTATGTACAAATTTTACTTTCAATAAACAACAAATTACAACAAATACAATTAAAGTTTGACACTTTGTCTGTCATATAGCAGAGACGGCAGATTCATTAAACTCACGAGTTTGGCTGACTGACGGCTTCAATAATTTAGGAACACATTTTAAAAGCAATTACTTTTAAATAAATTTTATTAAAACAAAGAGATAATTTATGTCTCAACTGCTTAATAATTAATATTTACTCTTATTCATGCATGGAAAATTTAGTACTATTGTACTTTTTTCAGTACTGTTCCTATAAGGAGCATAGGGCCGAAATCATTCATTACGGTTAATTAATCATTTGAGCTTCGATGCAACAACAGACGCCCGCTTGCAGATGTACCAAATCTGTTACACCTGGCAGTAGCTAATGGTTATTGATGGCACCAATGACTCGCCATGTCATGTCGCGTATCATTGACACTCATAACTTAGGTTGAGATCGGTGCAACCCGATATCCCCCTGAGAAACCAGAGAACCCGTAAATATGCAATTATTTATGTGTTTGTTTTTTATGCAACCAATGGAGGCAAAAACATTAAATTTTTAATACCCTCGAAAATTGAAAATTATGTCGCTTAAGCTTTTTTTGTCAAAACCAATCAGACACTAACAAGTGTGATTTTTGTTCCCTTTAAATTTTCATTTCCCTCGAAAGTAAAAATGCTATCGGGAATCGCCTGTGAAGAATTTTGACGCTATAAGTTCTCAGTGAGTGTAAAAAAAGAAGAAAGATTAAAAAAATTTTAAATCAAAGAAATCTTTGTTAAAAAAGCCTAAAGGAAGGATGGGGTAAAGTGTCTCCAAGTCACCACTTTTGACGACTGTTTTGGGGACAATGTCCACATGATTCCATACGCACTACATAGTCAATAGTTTTAAGGGCACTTTTAGTAGTGTGAAAATATAAAAAAGAGTAAAATTATTAAAAAGTACACGTAGAAAAAAAATATGGTTGGAGGTAACCGAGCAACATACTATGGTTGAATTTTAACAATGTCTATGTTTGCAGTTTACCATATTATATTTAACTATGACCATAGTACGGTTAAAATCAACAAAAATGTTCCCGAAATCAACCGTAATATGTTCTTAATTAACCATATTTTGGTTAATATTAACCATAATAATGATCAAAACTAACCATATTATGTTTGAAATTTACCATAATATGGCTAAAAAAAATGTCCCTGATTTTTGACAAAAGTAACCATATTATGGTCAGAATTAACAATAATATGGTCAATGTTAATCATATTATGGTTATTTATTTAATCCATTTTTTTTATTTGTTTGTAGTGTCAAATTATAATTTTATTTAATTTTTTATTCCTGATAGGTGTTTTGTTCCACTTTTTTAAAAAAATCCCCTTTGATTCATATTCCATCCTGTGACGACCTTCATTACCATTTTTTGCTGTTCTACTATTTTATTCTACGTAAATTTATGTATTTTATTCAATAATTAAAATAAAATAATTGAGCATTTTAAGCAAACCAAGTAAAATGCAAACGACCAGAATGTTGTTGCTTTCTAATCTTATTAATTTAAATTTAAAGTTAAACATGCAATGTTTTAAAATATTATAATTTCAAACATATTGTTGTTATTAAAAATTAACGATAACATGTTTGGAAGCAACCATAATATGGTTATAGCTTTTCGATGGATGAATTTAACCATAATATGGTTGCCGTGATAGTAATATGGTTAAGGTTACCATAATATGTTTAAGTGTATGGTTGTAGCTTTATTTTATTAAAACAATGTACATATGTATTGTTAAATTCAACCATATTTGAAGTTTCAAGGGAGGTAAACACTTTATTTTTAAATAGAAACAAAATATTATCAATCGTGAACAAAGTTTTGTTTAAAAAAAACAAAAGTTTATTTGTTGCCATTGCAGGGACCATAATAGGTTGTTTTTAACCCTACTCCAACCATGTTTTTTCTCTGCGTGTACTAGTAAATCTATGGTTCCAATGTCTCTATGTGGTTCAATAAGAACCATCTAGTCAATAGTACTAAAGGCACTAGGGGATTCTCAATGCACAGAAAAAATTTCCTAAAATGTTTAACCAATTAAAGCATTAATCAAAAATAAATGAATGAAGTGTATTTAACTTTTAATTAAGTCAATTGAACTTTTAATCAAGTGAACGTTTAATTGATGCAATTAATTTGTTTACTGGTCAAATTTAATTAATTTTTTAATTAATATCACAAATTTTTTACATTAAATCATATACATGTCTAGAGTAGAAAGCTTTTTATTTTATATGCAAATATTATAAAAAGTTTTTTAGTGCATATTTTTGAGCAGAAGAACCAAATATATGCACTAAAAACCAAAATTGTATGGTATAATTTTTTTTATAGAAACATTTTGTTTGAATTGCTGTTTTGAACGTTTGAGGTCAATACTTTGTCGAAAAGTTACTCTCTTGGTAGTAAGCATTTCAAAATCTCAATTTTCTTTAATGTAAAGGATGGTTAAATGTTAAGGGCCGGTGTTGATTTTAAATAAAACACAAATTATTTAGGAAATTGTTGTCATTTATTTTTATTATTATAATATTGGTATGGTTCAATTAGGTATATAACAAAATATCGGCCAAATGGCAACCGCGACCTCAGCGGCACACCTCCATCCGATGGTCCAAATTTTCGATGACGCTGAGGCATAATTGAGGTTCTATGCCTTTTTTTCAAATAACCCCAAAGAAAGAAATCTCACGGTGTCGAATCACATGATCTTGGCGGCCAATTGACATCGCCACCACGTGAGATAACACGGCCATTGAATTTGTCGCGCAAAAGAGCCATTGTTTCGTCAGCTGTGTGGCAA
Source organism: Pollenia labialis (assembly GCA_949318255.1). Lineage (NCBI taxonomy): Eukaryota > Metazoa > Arthropoda > Insecta > Diptera > Polleniidae > Pollenia > Pollenia labialis. The sequence goes on along the minus strand of OX439143.1, from coordinate 34,539,656 downwards.
GTGGCACCGTCCTGTTAAAACCACATATCGTCCACATCCATATCTTCCAATTCGGGCCATAAAAAGTTCGTTATCATCTCATGGTAGCGAACACCATTCACAATAACTGCCTGACCGGCCTCATTTTGGGAAAAAATACAGCCCGATGATGCCGCCAGCCCATAAACTGCACCAAACAGTCACTCTTTGTGGGTGCATTGGTTTTTCGGCAATCTCTATTGGATTATTATTCGCCCAAATGCGGCAATTCTGCTTATTGACGAATCCACTGAGGTAAAAATGTGCCTCATCACTGAGTCACGAAGTGAACGATATGCATTTGGATTTGAACGCCTATTTTCACAATAAGCCTGAATAACTTTAATCTTTCCATGGTTCAAATTGAGTTAGTCTGAAATTGAGATATGTCAAATGGAATGCAGAAAAACTTGACATTTAGGTGTGGTTCACATTCAACATGGGCCTTTAAAATTGAACCACCCTTTACTAGCACCTGAAAAGTAGTATGTACTTAAGCGCGGAATTCACTATCCTTTACAATAGTACGATTTATTCACACGAAAATCTGACAGAATTCTAAAAGACATATGGCGACATAAATTTTGTTTTGCAAAATCGACTAAATAGTTTAGTGCCATTTTCAGATTTCAATTTTCCATCCCTGATCTCAAATATTTCTTTTAAGTTTTTTTTTTTTTAAATCTAATCGTTTTTCAAATTGATGATACACGAGTAGAACATTGAACTTTGCATGAAAAGTTTTTTTATATTAAATAAATTTAATATTGAATCTTATCAGAATTAATAAACAAAATCCTTGTTGCTGATAGTTTATAAGATACATATTTAAAACCGATTAAAAATATTTGGTGTATTTTTTTATCGAAAGAACATTCTCGATATTCTAAAAATTTTAAATACTAATTTTGAAGGACATTTCGATTTAAAATACACATGGTTAGCTACTTTTAGGGCCTTCCAGGTCTGTTCCCAGCTCCATAATTCGTAAACTGGACCAATATTTTAAGGTATTACACACATCTGCAGGAAAGCATAATACCCCCTCCACTTTTATGGTGTGGTTATAAAAACGAAATTTTTATCGTGTAAAAGACGTTCTTCTCAGTATTAAGCAGTAAAAAACTTTTTCAAAGTTGAATAAATAAATGATTGAATGAATGAATGAAAAGTCGTACGTCGCACAGTGGCAGAAAATTATTTTTCATCGTCCAAAAATCTTTAACTTTTAAACCGATGGAGATCATTTTGTATTTTTTTTAATTGAAATTGGTTTAGCAGTGATGAGAAATTTAAGGTTAAAGTTCAACTTTTGAATTTTTTCAGCATTTAGTACGAAAATGCTTTTGATTGAGAGTTAGAATTATGATATTTTTTATTAAAACAGGGGGATGTTTTTATGTGCACTGTTTTAAAAACTTTTTAATCTACATAACTGCCAAATTTCATTATAATAAATTTATTAATGTCAGATCTATAGAATCTCAAACCTTTAAATTGCTATTTTTTTTTTGTCATATTGAAAGCCCGCCCCTTCATTCATTTACACTATAGAAATAAATATTTTAATGTTTTACATTCCATGAATTAGACATCGATAGAGATATCACAATGAAATTTTGAAGCTATGTAGACCGAAGAGCTCTTGAAACAGTGGACTAAAAACCATCCATCCCATTTTTGATTAAGAAATACAACAAATTCCCAATCCCGGAAAAACGTTTTTAAAAACATTATTTTTTTAATAATTAGTATTGTGGTTATTTTGTTGAACTATTTACGGTTTTTAATCCAAATTTTTAATATTTTAATTCGGCTCAAGTTCATCAAATTTAATTTTCATTAAATTATTTTTATGAAGAAAGGAATTTTACAACATGAAAATTAAATAAAATTGTTATTGATAATAATTCATTCCTGACTGACATGAGATTCGAACCCAGGCGGCTGGTTACCATGACATGTTTCGATTGCTACCACTCGATCTCCTCAGAAGGATTTGCCGTCTTACACTCGCAGCCATCGACGACTGCTGACGTCAATAGTCAAACATCAATCCTTAAACCAAATTGTATTTTAACCTTTGTTGGATCAAAATTTGCTTTTTTTCTTCATACAAATAATTTAATGAAAATTGAATTTGATGAACTTGAGCCGAATTAAAATATTACAAATTTAAAATTATTTTTTTTTTTACAAAAATTACAAAACTGCCGCTATTAACCACTCCATATTGATCAGAATTTTCCTGGAAATCATGGACATATTAGAAAGCATTTTATACAAATTGGTGTGTTGAATTACTAGAGTTTTTTACTTAAACAATTTATTTTGTTTGAAAAATTTGATTTTTTTTGTTTGAAAAATTTGATTTTTTTTTCTTACGGCATGTGGGAGAAACAAATGTCAAATTGACTAAAAATTACTTCTGCAAGCATATTCATAACGTTTCCTTTCGAAAAATTAAAACAGTTTTATTTATTTTTGGAGAAAATATTGTTTTATCAGCGAAAGAACATTAAAGTCTGCTTTCCTATCAATATAAAAAAATGTTTAACCCACTATTGATAGCAGTTTGATTTTAAAGATAATCCATCCGATTGAAAAACTCGAAAAAAACGTTAAAAAATCAACCCAAAAAATTCGTTTTATCCGAAAAGGAGATAACCTAAACCTTTATAAATAAAAGCATATTTTTTGTAGGCCAGCTTAAGTCTAATTTTTTTTGTCAAGTTTTTTTCTGCATTTCATTTGACATTTCTCAATTTCAGACTAACTCAATTTTAACCATGGAAAGATTAAAGTTATTTAGGCTTATTGTGAAAATGAAAATGCATATCGTTCACTTCGTGATTCAGTGATGAGGCACATTTTTACCTCAGTGGATTCGTCAATAAGCAGAATTGCCGCATTTGGGCGAATGATAATCCAATAGTGATTGTCGAAAAACCAATGCACTCACAAAAAGTGACTGTTTGGTGCGGTATATGGGCTGGCGGCATCATCGGCCCATATTTTTGCCAAAATTAGGCCGGTCAGGCAGTTACTGTGAATGGTGTTCGCTATCATGAGATGATAACGAACTTTTTATGGCCCGAATTGGAAGATATGGATGTGGAAGATATGTGATTTTAACAGAACGGTGCCACTTGCCACACAGCTAACGAAACAATGGCTCTTTTGCGCGACAAATTCAAAGGCCGTGTTATCTCACGTGGTGGCGGTGTCAATTGGCCGCCAAGATCATGAGATTTGACACCGTTAGATTTCTCTCTTTGGGGTTATTTGAAAGAAAAGGTTTACTTCAATAAGCCATCAACAATTCAAGAGCTTAAGGATGAGATAATTCGGCACATTAACGGCATAGAACCTCAATTATGCCTCAACATCATCGAAAATTTGGACCATCGGATGGAGGTGTGCGGCCATTTGCCCGATATTTTGTTTCATACATATTTGAATTATACCAATATTATCATAATAAAAAGAAATGACAGCAATTTCCAAAATAATTTGTGTTTTATTCAAAATCAACATCGGCCCTTAAAATTTAACCACCCTTTAAATTTATTCTTGGTGAATTTTTTAAAAACTTGAATAACCGAGGCTACCAATATTAGAGGACCACAAGTAATTCTGACGAACCTCTATGGACCCGTGTTCTTTCAAATCACCTCAAAAGCTGCCCGGCTATGACAGTTTCAAGAATTGCATCAGTTGCAGAAATTTTATTCAAAACAAACCATCGAGTTATGTTTCCATAAAATAAAAATACCAACAAAAAAATGTTGCAAGCAATTTTATTAAAATGAAATTAGGTGGTCAACAAACAGTTCCAAACTGTTGCAAAAGTACATGTGGGGTTAAAGAGGACACTTTCAGCTTTCTGATGGTGCAAAAATCTCTTTAAATACTTTTGACCCTAACAAGTTATATTCCTTTGAAATTCGGATTTAACTGAAATATAGAACCTGGGGAAACATTAAATAACACATCAGGTATAAATGATACAGTGGTTTAACCAACCATTTCTTAAAGATTTCTATCCCATTAATATAACAAAACAAATTTAGAACCATTATTGATAACAGTTTGTGTGAAATCATAATTTAGTTCTGAAAATTAAATTTTTTCTAAAACAACATGAAATATTTATTTCCAGCAAAGTGCCACACCCCCAATTACCAATATTTTAATGCATTGTTTTTGGATACTTTAGTTCTAATATGTTTGCTGTCTAATGGTACTAAAATTTTTTAAATCGGCTATTGCAAAAAATTGGACTTTTGGCCGATAAAATTCAATTTTCAGCCACAGTGCGTCGATTTTATTCGCTTCCAAATGAAAATAAATAATGTTGTGGTTGTAGTTTGTGTCTTATCAGAATCGTATTCAATAGATGAATACTGGCATAATGAAAATATGTATTGTATTTTTGTATGTGACCTACTCAATTGTATGTAGAGCAATAATAATAATCGTATATAACAATACAAAAGACGATAAGGCAGGGACATATTTTGGAATTATTAATTAAGTCTTATATTTCTATTTATTTAATACCAGCAATTGAAAAATAGTGTTTACTTTTTTGATTTGTTAAAATTGTTTAGTTTTTGTTGTTGGTTTTGTTGAAGTTGAAAAGTTTTGTAACTTATTTTTAAAATTAAAAAGTATGGGAAATGTGTTTTATTTTAGACTGTCACAACTTTGAGTTGGCATCACTGCTTTGTTTGAGCACCCATTTAACAGCTGATATTTGCTTTCAGCATTTAAAAAACTGCAGTCATAGTTGAAAAACTGTCATGTCTTCCACTTCTTCATTTGTCATTCGCTAAACAAAAACTCTTGCTTTTAGGTGAAATTTTGAATCAAAATAATTGTTAATTTCAAAATTTTTTTTTTCGATGAAGCCCATTTCTGGTTGAATGGGTAAGTAAATAAACAGAATTGTCGCATTTGGAGTGGGGAGAATTTACAAGCTTTTGCCGTAAGTCCATAACATCCACAGTAAATTACTGTTTGGTTCGCCTAATGGGCTGGCGGAGTCATTGGCCCCCATATATTTTCAAAAACGATGACTGTCAAAATACGGAAAGTTGTTGAAAATTAGTGTTCCAGATTGCGACTTCTACGCGCTAGCCGGGGTGGCCACATAGCAGAAGTCATATTTTAACATTAATTTCATAAAATTTTCTTTCCAATAAAGCCCGTTTCATGGATATTAAAAATATATTTAATTGTTTTATTATGATTTAAACTTGTTTCACTCTATAAAAAGAACGCCCTTTAGAAATGCAGTTTGAGGAACATTGAAGAATCCATTTTTGAGTCCATCTGACAAAGTCTGATCCGTCTAGGAGCATCCTACGCGCTGCATGGACGTTGTTTTATGCTTCTTTAGTGACATGAACGCGGCCTGGCTATGGACAAAAATGCCATTTCTGCCGCTAATGTTCCTGTTTTGCAGTGTTCTACATGCTTCTCCTATCGTTAGTATTTCAGTTTTTTCTTGACATACTGCAGTTTCACATACATACATATGTACTTAAATGTTTTTTTTTTTTAATCCATTTCCACTGTTCACTGCAAAACGGAGCGTAATTTTCTCTAATTTCTTTTTTAATTTAGGTTATTTCTAAACTTAACAAAATATATTTTTTTTTGTTTTAATAAGTAAATATTGTAATATTTTTATTTTTATATTCATATTTCACAATAATTTTTTTAACTAATTCGTTTTGTTTTGTTCTTTTTTCTTGCAGAAATGTCCCACAAAATTTACAGTTATCATCTCAATAAAAACAACAATATTTTCTGACTGACTGTAAAAAAATCTCATTTATCCATCAACGTGTGTGTCCAATAATAAAGAAACAAATATAAAGAGAAATCAACAAACAAAAAAAAACGTAAATTTAAAAGAAAAACGATAAAAATCTCACACTATTAATCACAATCAGAAAAGAAAACTCAATAAAAAAATATTTCCCTTAGAAAAAATTTCGAGAAGGCTTCGAACGCCTTCTTTTTTCTTACACTTTGTCAATATAAAAAAAGGTTCCATGCAAAATTTCGAAATAAAATATTTACAAATTTGCCAACAACATGTTTGCCCAAATTGCAAATAGTAAAGCAAAAATTTGACAACTACTGGATCGTAACAAATCTCAATTAAAGCATCAGAAAAATAGAAAAAAAAATAAAATATTTTTTTTAAACAATTTTTTTTTGTTTCACTTATTTAGTTTAATAAAATTAATAAATAAAACAGATTTAAAAAAATAAAAAGTGTTAAGTGCTAAATCTAAGAAAAAAAATATTTATAAAAAAATTCCTTTTAAACCCCAATTTATCAAATCTACCGCATGAGGGTTAACGTGTCTGAAGCATTCGTTTCAAAAACGTTTATATACGGTTTGAACCAAAAATTATCAACCAAAAGCAATAAGAAATTATTAATTTTAACGAAATTTGCAACATTTGCAAGCCTAGTTGTGTTACTCCTAAACGAGTATAGCTGTATCTTTATTTCGTTTAACGGGTTTAGTCGTTTAACGGTCTTAATGAATGACTTTCGGTTAAAAACTTTCTATTGTAAATTAATAAAATCTAATAAATCTTTGAAAAGCTCAACAACGACATCATCTAGTAAAACATTTAGTAAGAGTTTAACGCCATTAACCGTTTTGAAACTGAACTTAAAGGCAGACTCAGTTCAATCGGCTTCCTCTGCAACATCGTCTTCTGCCGGTGCAGCAGCTTTTGCAACGTCAGTCATTTTGTTTAAACAGACAAGCAGCAAGAATAATCATCATCGTACTTATAATAATAGTAGTAAATCGAATAAAGTTTTTCTCTATTATACACCACGTGATCCACGTTTAAGGATTTTGTCAAAAACTAAACATTTCTTGTTTAATAGACCCGAGCAAAAATTAAACAACACTAAAAATACGATTTGTTGTAGAGTTAAAAGTAATAAAAGTTCATTAAAAGTGTTAAATGATTTGTGCAATTATGGTGAATTAATCGGTGGTGGCGGTAGTACTTTTAGTGTACACAATAGTGGTGAATACAACAGTGGTGTTGTTAGTCGTGAAACATTTTTTAAACAATTAACTAGTGCTAATTTAAATCAAACCAAAACATTAATAATTTGTGATAATTTAAATAAAACAAGTGATAGATTAATTGTTGCAACTGCTGGTGCTGCCAACGAAACAATTTCTGCCAACATATTAAGTGTCATCATTTGTACTGTTGCTGTTTTAAGTAAATACACTAAGGAATTGTTAAAATCTACTGGAATTTTATTAAGGTGAGTCGAACAAAGTATCAACTACCTATAAGAACTTTTTTGTATACCCTGCGCCACTAGTGGTGAATGAGGCTACACTAAGTTTGTCAATCCGTGTGAAACTTTTTTAAAATCTATCTATTGGGTCTTAAAGCGCACACATCGTCAAAAGTGAGTCAACATCAGCGATAATTAAACACTTCTTGTTACTACAGTAAACCCGTTATCGTAAGAATCATCTTAACTTTAAAATTCGATTTGTTACAGTTTCATAAGACTAGAAATCATACTGTCAAATTTCGTGAAGATCGGTCCGTAATTTACCATAGGCCTTATATAAACCCTTCTCTCGGAAAACCTTCTATCACACGTAAAACCGAAACGAATAATGATGGTTTAATAAAATTCGGTCTCTAAGTTTTAGAAGACTAGAAATCACACTGTCAAATGTTCCATTCTCTTGAATTCAAACCCAAACTGACAGTTGAGCTCTGACACTTGTGTTTTTTTTATATATACAGGTCTGTTCTGAAAATCACTTAAACTCAAATTTCAAATCACATATGACTACTTAAATCACACGTGTGATGTTTTAGTGTCCCGTTTTTGAGTGTTTTGGTGTGATCTTCAATTGCCGAAATCACACCGAGAAACACAAAATGGTATGACCTTCAGAAGACCACAAAATCACACGCGTGGTTTTAAAAGCACATTTTCAGAACAGGCCCGATAATACGTTTTATTTTGTAACTGTAACTTTTTCTTGTATGATTTTTTACGTGTTGTTCTTATTCTTTAAAAATAAAAAAAACCAATTTTTCTTAACATTGAGATTTGTTCCTATTAAAAATATGGTTTTTATCACAATCTTCCTAAACTGATTTCATTCTGTCTGTTGTGACAAAAAAAATTCTAAATCTAAAAATAAATTTTCTTAAAAAAAAAGCGCAATATTTTCACTTTGTGTACAAGATCATAATGAATCAATAATTCATAAACGACAAGAAATAAGCAAAAAACGGCAGCATTTTAAATGTACGTCAATCTAACAATATGGGAAATCACGATGGGTAGTACAAAGTGTGCAAACGATGCAAATGCGTGCAAAAATACACACATTTGCACAACACAACAAAAAAATGTACGTATTTGCAATTAACTCTGTTTTACTTTGTTTGCACTAAAAAAAACCAGGAGCAAAATTAGTAGTGCATAGTTGCTGTAAACAAAAACGTTTGACATATAAAGCGCCATATTGTTTTTTAAGTAAACTTATAAATTAAACATTGCCGTGGGATTTAATATTAAATAGTAAAATAGAGAATTAAATTTTAATAATTAAAAAAGAAAAAATGTATTTTAATTTGCTTGTGTATAATTGCAGATTTTTTACAGTGCTGCCAGACGTTTTTTGTGTTACCAGAATAAATTTTTACAAAAATAGCACATTTGCACAAAAAATAAAATTGGTGTGCTCACGATCAATCATAATATGCAATACCAAAACTACAAATTTGCACAATGACCATCGTGATTACCCTTAATAATTTAAATTAAGTTTTTGGCAAACACACGAAAACTATTTCTTAATTTAGCTTTTCTTGTTTTGTTTATTTCGCGAATGAAAAAAAAGCGAGAAATTGTGGTGAAAACATGAGAATAGAAGAAATAGTAATTTTTTTGTTGTTGTAATAATTTCGGTTTCGTTTGAATGAAAATATTTCGTATTGAAAACTTTTGCTGTGTAAAAAAATAAATTTTCAATATTTCTTATTTCGCTCTTTTTAGGATATTTTTAAAAATGTTGTCTTTTTATAGAAGATCTAAATTTGCTTTTTTTACATATGTATAACATTTTTCAAAAAATTTGCTTTTATTATAAATAATGTTTATATACAAATTTTCATAGAAAATTTTGGAAAAATTTGTTTAATTTACTTTAGCATTTAAGGGCCAAATACACTTGTCAAATGCTTGTCCAGCCGGCGAATTCAACGTGTACGTGTGCTGGACGTCATATTCGCCGTCATATCTAAATTTTTTGATTTTTCATCAAGCATTGTCGGTGCCACACATACAAACACATTTTCACTAAAATACCAAAATGCTTGATGAGTACTTGATCAGTGTATTTGGGGCTTTAGATATGAAAGTAAATTTCTTGAAAGTCGCAATACACTCACATTTCTTCACAACATTTACACTCTTTTTTACTTTCAACTACAACTTTCAGCTACAAGGCGAATTCATAAAAGGTGGTCTTATTTTGAAAACGGATACAACTCTGTAAAATACTTTAACGTTGTGGCAAAATAAAACAACACTAAAGTAAACAAATTAGCTGTGCAATAACACACTAACATTTAAATATAAATGTAAAAAATAGTAACAGCATATCATTTTGGCATATGGTAAGTAAACAGCTGTTGCTTACGTAGCAAGCCAAGATCACCTTGCATGAATTCGCCTTGTTCAGCTAGTTTTCAATGAAATTTCAAGCAGTGCTGCCAATTGATTTTTTTTTGCGTAATATAAAGAATGTTAATATATTTTGTCAACCAGCACCAGTAGTGCAATTCACTTACTTTTAACACTTTAAAAAGTGTTAACATTAACCACACATTTTGATGTTTGCACTAACCACTATGTGATCCCCTTACTTATTTATAACCACGTAAACAGTTTTATATTTCTGTCTATTCAAATTGATATATCGGGCAACTCTGCCAAGAGAAACATCCAAATAGGATAAAATAACAAAGAAGAATAAAAAAAAACAAAAAAAAAACCATTTAATTTATAGATTTTAAATAATTTTGTGCAAAGTGCGTAAAACATTACTAATTTTATTATTTTATTAGTTATTTTATTAATTTAATTTTAATTAAATTATTTGTTTAATTTTTAAATTTTATTTGAGTCAAATGGTTTGCTTTAGGATAAATAAATAACAAACTCCACGGAAAATTGGTGTGTAATAAGAAGTGGATACATTGTAGGCTAAATACCTAAAAGCCATATTATTTATTGACTATATATGTACATAGGTACAACGATAAATAAACACTTTTCTAAGCGGATTTAACCACACCAAAAATGTTGGTGTTAATAAACCACAATATATGGTACTCTCAAAAAACTTCTTGCATGTGTAAAGGCAGCGTTACAGAAAAATTTGGAAATTTTTTTTAATAAAATTTGTTTTTTTTTGTTGTTCTTATGTATTTGCAGAAAATTTTATGAAAAATTTACTTTTTTTAGATTTTTATAAAATTTTCGTTATTAGAAAATGTTTTTAAAAGATTGATTTTTTTAAATTTGTTTTTTTTTTTTTTTTTTTTTTAAACCTTTTTATCAACAATTTTGTAAAAAAATTTTTGTTGGGAACAATTTTTTGTTGTACATATTAATTTTTAAAAGTTTTGTGAATTTTTTTTTATGAAAATTTGCAGTAAATTTTATATTTTTAGCACTTTTTCTGTTTTTGCTTTACGTTTGTTTTTTTTTTGCTTACTTTTTGTTTTTCTATTCATTAATGTTTATAGCTGACTAGCTTAACCCAGTGCGCTTCGCTACACTGCTTTAACCAGGTTTGAAGACTCTCCCTTGAATAGTTCTTCAGTTGAGCGATATTTAATACATGTGTCCTATGGGAGGTATTTCCCCCCTGCGCCTACCCGCTTTATTTTTATTTTCAAAAGTGTAGTATACTATTAGAGTGACTTCTATAAGGTTTGAACATTCTCACTATTACAGTTCTTAAGATATGCGATATTAAGCATTGGCGTCCTATGGGGGAACCACTTCCCCCGCTGCTATTTTATTTCAATTTTGGGGCTCAAAAGATCCTACTACCAACAGTTCAACAAAATGCGTGCAGCGGCTCTTAAGATATGAGATATTGAATATTGCCATCCAATGGGGGGTACCGATTCCCCTGCCCTAGGGCTCACGTTATGCTACTGTAAAAATTTCAGGAAAATCGGTTCAGTAGCTTAGGAGTCTATAAGCCAACAAACAAACAAACACAACCATTTTTCATTTTTTTATATGTATATAGATATGGTAATCATGGTACAATTGCACTTTATTTTTGATAAATTTTGGATTTTATGTGTAGTACTTGGTACATTTAAAATTTTTTTGTATCGTTGATTTCTTTACAAGATGGTTGTATCGAAACTCAAAATCCTCCTTTAATTAGGGAGTTCACAACAGAGTTCCTTAAAATGGGTTGGCAATTTGTTGTTTTTTTCTGTGTGTAAATGAAATTTAATAATAAGTGCCAGGTGTAAAAGTAGATGGTATAGTAGAACAACTTAAAACTGTCAAAGATAAACTCACTGTCTATTATTGGTTTTTTCTAAACTTTGATATCTCGTTGCAAATAACACTTGAGTGTTTGTAATTTTCATTCGCTTTACAGTTTTATTTGTATTATAAATTTAGCTTTCCCAAAGACTTTGGAAAAAGGTTTCATGATGACCAGGCCTAAGGATCCAGTGAAATGCGATTTTGTTCGTTTGCTTGATATTTCAATACCTTAATATTCTGTGTTTTATATCGTTGCCTTCTTAAAGGAAATTCTTTTGCCAAATTTCGGTTTATTTTAGTAATTTTAATAAACTTTGTTGGGCAACCATCTCAATTTTCGAAATAACGGCAAGTCTCGAAAACAAGAGCTATTCTAAAAAAACGGTTAGCACGATTGGACTCAGCGTAACCAAATTATGTTAAAATGCCATGTGCCTGGCTTGTCTAAAAAAAGGTCGATATCTAGCACAGTGTTATTAGGGACGTAACAAATACCGTTATATCGGCGATACTTCTGGTTTTCCGATATATCGGTATCGGTGATCTTTTGCTGTCGATATATCGATACTTTTTATATTTTTATATTTTTTTGCGAAATTGTCTATCTCCGCAGAAGTTGAGAATACTTTGTTTTTTTAAACAAAAATCTTGATAATGTCAATTTTCAATACATATTAATAATTAATTTCTTAGGCTATTATTTTTGTAAAAAGATTTTTATTTTATTTTTTTAATTTAATTTTATTAAAACTTAATTCTTTTTTTTAAATCTTATTAAATTTTAAATATTAATAACCTCTGTACACTGTAATTTTTTTTTTTTTTTTTAGTTTATTAATTTATTATCAAAAGTTTTATTACAAAATTAAGTTCGCCTCAGCGTCATATGACATTGTTGAGGCGAGTTGGCATTAAATTTAATACAATAATAAATTAATTATGATAATAATTATAATTTCATATAAACGATTTTTTTTTTTTTTTTTTTTTAATTACATATTACGTTAAAAGCATTTCTAAATTGTTTAACAAATGATCCTTTAAAGAGGATTTAAAAGCTGAAATTCGTTCAATATTTCTTATATTTTGTGGTAGACTGTTGAACTCCCAACACCCAATATATTCAATTCTTTGTTTTGTGGCTTCGAGTCTACATCTTGCCACTCTTAAATTTGAGCTATTTCGTGTGTTGATGGCTGTTTGATTTATCCCAAAAGATATTGTGTTGTGACCAATATTCTGCAATGCTTTAAATATAAACATTAACAATTGCATTTTATAAAGTCCAAATATAGGTAAAACATTTTTTGAAATATTTTTGTATAACGAAAGTGTGGAATACGTTATTGGTAAATTATAAACAGTTTTTAATGCTTTGTTCTGTATAATAAAAATTAGCTCTACTTTTGTTAATTGTTACTTAAATTCAAGTTCAATATTCGTATCGGCGATATTTTATTTTGAGTATCGGAAAAGTCCCAAAAGTACTTTCCCATTAAGTACAAATCGTTTTATTTCAATTGTTCATCTCTGATCTTTTTCGTAATCATCAACTCATTTTGTCTGCCAAAAGAAAAAGACATCAATAAAATTTGAATTTTCTTTTAATGTTGACTTTTTTTTATTTTGTTTTTAAGATTTTTTCTCTTCGTCTTCTTGTTTATTTATATTTTGCTATTTTTGTTTCACAATATTTCCTTTTAAAATCTCTTTTTGCTCAATCTATTTTCTTGAGGTCAAGTTGAAGGCAATAAATTTTAAAAATTATTTTAACAACAACAACAACAGAAAACATAAATAAATAATATAACAAATGTTGTTATAATTATTATCTAGACAAGGGGTTCCCACAGTTTTTGGCTTTGCTTACCCCTTGAAAAACTATTTTTTTTCCTTCGGACTCTTAAATGTAATAAGTATGATAAAAAGATTCATCGAATTGAACGTAGACAATATAATTTTATATATTTGCAATTTTTTTCTTAGAGAAAAGTTTTTGTATTCTTCTTCGTAGAGTCCCTTTAAATCTGTCACGGACCACCATTTGGGAACCCTAGACGATTTCGATGTTTTTAAATTTAAAGGAAAATAAAAATGTGTAACAAAAATTGTTTTTAGTTCGTAAATTTAACTAATTCGGTGGTGAATTAAATAGCGCCGCCACCTTTACAACCACCAAAAAGTGGCTTAATTATTTCCTATAAACGTAAATTTCATACGATGACTACTGCACTGTAGGTCCATCTGTCTGTCTTTCTATACGTTTACTTGTGTATTTTTCTTCGTTTGTTTTGATATTTACCATTTACGCGTTTTTCTAAAAAAAAACAAAACAAAAGAAAAAAATTACAACAAAATATTTAAAAAAAAACATTGTGATTTTATTGTTTGCAAACAAAACAATAAAAGAAAATAACAAATTTACATTAAAGCAGTGAAACAATACAAAATTATGCAAAATGTGACGCATCGAAAGCCGTTAAAATAAAAGTGTTTAGTTGGGTTTATAATACCATAAAAATCAATTGTGCTGTGTAACAAATAAATTGACAAAATTTAATTTATAATAAAAAATAAATATTTCATAAATAAATAATTTAAATATAGAAAAAAAAAATGTTGTGTATTCTGTACTCTCGTCTAATAAATATTACATTAACATGCAAAGTTTGTTAACTACTTGTTTCGTCAATGAATGAACAACTAAATTTGTTTTTGTCGCCGTTTGTGCTGGTAATTAAATTTTTGTTGATTTTGGTTTCAATTATTGGAAATGTCCAATTTTTTCGAAAGCAGCCATCTGTAACAGACAGTGGGGAAATTAATTTAAATTAATTTTAACATTGATTTTTATGATGCTTCATTATTTTATATTCTATTATTACAATTTCATTATATTTAAAAATTGTTGTAACAGTCGACTCTCGATTAATTGAAACTCGTTAATTTGTGTTTCTATACAATTTAAATAGCAATTTAAGAAAAACTTGCCAATAATTTCTCTCTGTCTCTCTCTCTCTCTCTCTTTCAATAGTACGACGTCAAACTCAATATAAAAAATATTGTTCGGAACGCATGTGTGAATCGAGCTTATTTGATAAATTAAAAAAAAAATAAAGGGTGGTCCAACCAAAACGCACGATGTTAATTGTAAAAAAAAAACAGTAAATTTACTGAGAATTATCTTAATATTTTTTTTATTATGAAAGGATCTATGATAATAATGTGTGAAACAAAATATCGGCCAAATGCTCGCCACGGCACCGGAGGCATACCTCTATCCGATGGTCCATATTTTAAACGACTGAGACATTATTGAGCTTCAGTGTCGTTTATGTGCCGAATTGTCTCTTCCTTTAGCTCTTGAATTATTCTTGGCCTTATACTTTTTCTTTTAAATATCCCCAAAAAAAGCAGTCCAACGTGGTGAAATCACATGATCGTGGTGGCCAATTAACATCGTCACGACGTGAGATAACACGGCCATTGGGCCGCGTGAATAAAAAGGTAGCTATCATGGTAAAATAAACAGGTGGCAGCACTACGCCAGATGACGATTTTTTGCTCTTGCAAACCAATCCATTTAAATATGTACCTATGTATGTTACAGTTTAACAAAGCAATTTTACTTAATTTTTAAAATATTTTATAAATTTTGTAAAACAATCTAAACAATAATAAATAATATTCATTGACGTTGCCACTAAGTTTTTTTATGATATACCCCATAAAGGTCGGTACATAGAAAGTCTGTGTTGCCTTTTTTTAAATAAAATAAAAAAAATTTTTAAAAAGAAAAATGTATAAAAAACAGATAAATATACAAAAATATATTTATTTATGTTCGCATACAAACTAAAACATTAACAGGGATTTTTTTTAATATCAACACGCAGTACTTGTTGAATGATTTATTTTTTTCTTATATGTATTCTGTTTTATACATCTATATTTTTAAAATAAGTTTAAAAAATTTGAATTTTTGAAATTTTTGAACTTTGTTATTAATTTAATTTAATAGTCGCATTTTCCAGCGTTTCCTTCCTCTTTTAAGCATTAGCTATCTAGCACTAGCAAAGAATTATTCACACTTTTTGTAGTTTAAACTTTTTAGCATATCTAGTACTGAAAAGTAAAAGCTAGTGCTAGTACTTAGTACTATGAAGCATAAACTACCTTTTAATTAACGCGACCCATTGAATGTCTCGAGAAAAAAAAACACTGACGGTAACTGCTTGGTCGACCTTATTTTCGAAAAAGTACGGTCTGATGATGCCGTCATCCCTTAAACCGCACCAAACACATTTTTCATATTTCCTACAGAAATTTGAGCGCAATTCTCCCCAATCTGGAAACATTCGGTCCATTATGCTGGCAAAAAAAATTACGAAGTGCACAAAATTCATTTTTATATGAACGCCTATTTTCGTAAAAGTCGTCAACAAACTTAACGCGCTGCTCAATTGTGTACCTCTCTGTGGCAGTGTTGCCAGAACTTTTAGAGGTAAAATCAGCAAAAAACCATAATTATTCATCAACAAATCTGCATCAACGTTTTCAAAATCTTCAATAAATCTTCAAAACACATTTATTACATTTTTTATGTAGTTTATTTAGAAAAAGATATAACAATTCATATCATAATATGCTTCCATGTTCTGGAATTTTAAATCGATGGTAAAGTAGTTCTAGTAAATATAAGTGGTCCTCGATGTATGTATGTGGTACAAAAAAGAAAATATTTTTTGAACTTTTAATACAGAAAAGTTTTAAAAATTTTAATTTCACTCAAATACGATTTTTAGAAGATGGCTGAAAATATTTTGATATTCTAACATTAAAAATCTACATATGTATATCCAAATCAAATGACTCAGGCTGAGTAAGGATTAATCATATCTTTGTTATTTTAAACAACAAATTGTAAGTTAATTGCTTGACATATTATTTAAACTATCAATATGCGATATTAATGAGTTAAGACAATGCGAATTTTCAATTTTTAAGTAATCTTTTGTGAATCAAATTCCTACCAACGAATAAATTTTCAAACGGTTCTTCCATGTATGGTTGATATGTTTCGTTTATCAATGCAAGAAGTGGAAATAGTACAAACATAAGTGACAATCAAAAGAAGTGTCTACCGAGCTAAAAAATTTGCAATTTTAAATAAAAAATCTTCAAATCTGCATTTTGGCAATTTTGGGGTATTAAATCTGCAAAATGCAGACAAAGCTGCACTTCTGGCATCACTGAAACAAAGAAATGTCAAATTAAGTTGGGCAAAAAACTTGACCTAATAGTGTGACTCACATTTAATATCGTGCATTATGGTTGGACCACCCTTTACATAATTTGGACCACTCGGTAATAATTATTTGAATTATATGTAACTTGATTTTAACTGGTAATGTAAATGTGGTCGTCTGGGCTGCCAGATTAATTTCTGAGGAAATCGTCAGTTTTCTGAGAAAAAATAAAAAAATCGTCTTTATCGTTTCGAAAAATCGTCAAAAAAAATTCGGATTTTTTAAACAGTTTTTGTTCGATTTTTTAATAAAAAAAATATTCAAACAAAAACATAATTTCTTCAAACCCAATTAGCATTTTCAATCGTGTAAGAGCTACTGGGAGTCGCATGAAGAGCGTCTTTGATCGTCGATGACCGCATTTTTTAATCGTGCAAGATTCAACACGGGAAAAACTGTAACACGAGTGAGATTCTGCCATAGCGAAAGACGCTTCTTCAATCGTTCAGACAATTAGTTGTGCGTAAATAATTTTTGTTGTGGTTGTTATGTGTTTGCACGTTTGATTTTTTGCAAGGGTGCAACTTGTGACGTGAATACCCTTATTTGGAAATTTATACTTTCTAGAAGGCATTGCCAATATTATTGTTTAATAATGGATACTGTACACTCAAATTAAAAATCAATCCATCCGTACTCAAATCAATCCGAAGCGGTATTAATAGTACGGTGAGTACGGATTTTCTTGAATCAAGTACAGAAAGATTCATTCAAGTACGGATTTTCAATCGCAAAATACTTAAGTTATCCATATGCAATCCTGATTTCGTACTTGAAATAAACCGAAAATGAGATTGATTTAAGTAAAACTTAGATTGAATCAATCTCAAAATGCGCTAGATTATAGTATTATAAAGTTGACTTTATCCCGAATAAGAATGAAAAAATTATTATAATTGATTTACTTACTCGTATTACACCACATTACAGAATGATAAAACGCCAACATCATGCCCGATATAGTTTTTACTTAAGAAATCTTATCTATATATTTAACCAAAAATATTAACTGAATCAGAAGCAAGAGTTCAAATCTACTTTTTTACTCTCCGTGGTACACATGAGTATTACCAGACCTTTTTTAATGTGTATAGAAAATCAAAAAATGCGTAAGCCGGATGGTTAAATACAACGAAAAGTTTAATCTTTTTTTTTATTCGATTTTTTGAGTACGACTCGTACTTAAAGTCACCATAAAAAACTTGATTTGTCCCGAGCGTTTTTCTTTCTGTGTTCAATAAAATTAGCTGTGTTTGTATATCATATTCGTTGGTGGCACAAAATATTGGATAAAATCAAGTCTTTATATTGCGTAAAAAGAAATATTTTTTAATGTGTTCACAACATTGTACAATACGCAAATGTGCTCTTTGATTTTGTTTACTTTTACATGTGTTGAATTTGTTTTTTATATTGCCCAAGGCCCATTGAAAAGGTATGCGCAAGAGGCCTCATGATCATTGTTTATGTTCTTTTTAGTTGTCAAAAGTTGTTTACATTTTGCTTACATGTGCATGTATATGTTTATGGTATGCCACACATACACGTTTTTTCCTTTTGCTTTGTATATGGGGTAGTCAATTTTTGACAACTAAAAAGAATCGTTTTTGTTTTTGTACAAGTAAGCAGACCTGATAGATGGGCCTTGATATTGCCCAACTTTCTGAATTAAGTGGAACAAATCAACAAAACAACAGCTGTAAAATACTCAATAATATTGCAAATGTATGGGTACCTTTAAATTGGAAATAAATTAAAGTATTTGATACAACAAAATCCAATTGATAGAAAAAAAATTCTAAGAAATGTTTGGGAATTTGAATGATTATATTGCTTTGGGTGTGAGCCACTCGCGCGTCATTTTTTAAATTTTTTAAAGGCCAATAAGGCCGTGTTGGTTGTCTGCCTTTGCTCGTATTTTGTTTCGTCCGCTTTAGTTAATGATTTGGCGTTGCAAAACTATGTATATCGCGTTACATTTTTTCGAGTTTCGACATCAGGCATTCATTTTTAAGCTAACTGCTTACATTATGCTGGTGAAGCACCAGTAAAAACTAATTTCTGATATTAATAAGGAGCTGACTATGGAAGTTTCGTTTTTCAACAGCCCTTTAAACGTAAGGTGTATTTTTTAATGGCTTTATGAAAATTTCGTTGCCTTCTACTTATGGTTCGGATGCTTTGCTAATAAAAGTATGACTCAAAAACAAAGCAAAATTAATGCAAAATTATTAAAATTATTGATTTAATTTTATAGAATAGAGCTTTATAATTGAATTCAACTTCCTTGTTTAAAGTAATTCATTTTCATTAATAGAACTAAATTATGTGGAAATATTAGAAAAAGGAAGCAATCATCTGTTTTCGTGTTTGTCCCAGCCATTTTTAAATCGATATTAATAAATTGAATATGTAACAATCAATTTCCCTAAATACAGAAATACCTAAAATCCACGTAAAGTCGATTTCAACAATTAGGCAGACCATCGTTGCAGCAAGTTCTCTACTTATAAAAGTTTAGAATAGAAATAAAGTGATAAACTGCTGTAATCAAGGCGAATTCATTACATGTGGTCCTGAAAGCCATGCTGATAACATTTTTTTTAGCTGTATGATGTCAAAATTTTGTTTATTATCTTTGTTTCTGTGTTTGATTGTGGTTTTTGTACGAGTTGTTCTCGTTGAAGCACCGAAATTACCTGTAATGAATTCGCCTTGGCTATAATGAAAGATCTTGTTTTAGGCTTAAGAACTTCAAATATAAAATAAATTTATAAAAAAACATCAAATAAATCAAACATTAATATTTCCTTCTATTTCTTTTTTTTACCAGTTTTGCCTACAATCATCAACAATTGAAAATATCGAACGTGAAATCTTTATTTCGTTTATATGAAAGCATCTTGTAAAGATCATTGTCATCACACGAAAATTAAGAGAGACTTTGGTAATTAAGTCGAATTTTGTTCAAGGCTGTTTGTTAAAAAGAAAGCTGAAAAGACAAGGACAAAGACTAAGAAGGACCCGTCTCAAAATTTCTCCTACAAACCCCTCTATGCTCAATTTTTTTTAGAAAAGAAAAAAGCGTCTTTAAAAGACTTTAATGAGAAGTAAACGGTAACAAAAATAATAGCGAATATAAGAAGAGAAACAAAAAGAGATAAACCAAAAAGACTTAAATAAAAAAAGGGGGAAAAGGAGAAAAGAGTTTAAAAGAAAAAAGGATTCTAATACAAATGAACAACTACAACAAATAAGGAATCTAGTACAATAAAACAACAAAATTTTTACAAATCTTTGCTGAAAATAATTGTGTTCAATTAGAAAATTTTAAAAAATAATTAAAACAAATCAACCAAATACATAAATAAAATCTACACAAATTAACCAAAATCCCTTTGGAAAACACCTCGCTTTACGAAACCAAGAAAACAAAAACGCAAAATAAATAACCCACCTTTTATAACGCCCTCCCTTTCGTTAAAAGCCGTTTAAACTACAATTAATTGAAAAATGATTTCTAAAGCAAACAATAATACTAGTATTAGTAGTCAAAAACAAAATGGCAGCATTTATCAGGCCCTTTCTACGCCCCTAAGTAGCAGTAAAACTGACTTATCGCCGTCGGTCGTTACATCTGTTAAGACAACACCCCTCAATAAATCCATTAAACATGACCTGTTTCCGGAAGTAACATTTTGTAATCTATCTTCCGAAGATTTGGAAGAGCATGAACAAAACGCACGCATGCTAAAGAACAGCATTATCACCATAAATTCCGCCGACAATACAGCCATGACATCTCTGGCCAATGGGGCGGGCAGTAGTAACGGGAATGCCAAGAAGAGAAAACGCTTGATATCAAATGAATCGGGCGACTCCATAGATTCGGGTTCGACGGAGAAAAAGAAGCCAGAAATGCCAGACGGTGGTTATGGGTGGGTAGTTGTGTTCGCCTCCTTGGTTGTGTCTCTCATAGCAGATGGTTTGTCATTTTCATTTGGTCTAATAAACACCGAACTGCTGGACTATTTCGGTGAGAGCCCTTCGAAGACCGCCTGGATTTCATCATTATTTTTTTCTGTGCCTTTGCTAATGGGTCCCATTTGGTCCAATCTAGTGGATAAGTATGGATGTCGTAAAATGACCATAATTGGTGGCTTAGTTTCGGCCGTTGGTTTCGGTTTGTCTTCCGTTGTAAATTCCGTAGAAATGCTAATGGTAACCTTTGGCATAATATCGGGCTTGGGCCTCGGTATTGGCTATGTCACTGCCGTGGTCTCCATAGCCTTTTGGTTTGATAAAAAGAGAACATTTGCCACCGGCATTGGTGCTTCGGGTACGGGTATAGGTACATTTTTATACGCCCCCTTAACGCAATGGCTGATCGATACATATGGCTGGAGAGGTGCTACTTTAATTTTAGCGGGCACTATGCTTAATGCCTGTGTTTGTGGTGCTTTAATGCGTGATCCCGATTGGTTGATAGAAGAAAATCGTTTGGAAAGTAGATCACAAAGTGTTACTACGTTTTCCAATTCCAGTGTTTGTCTGGAGGAAATTAAGAAATTGCTGGATACAGGAGCTACAAAAGAATATGTTTTGGATACTTTGGTTACGAAAAATAATACCGAGGCAAACCAACAGATAGAGGATCTCCATGAGACCCATATGAAAAAATATCGCAGTGAGTTATTTTTGCCCACATTCTTGGGATCTCAAGAACTAGAAGAACTGTACGAAGTGAAGAGCACAAGTAGAAGATCTTTAAGACTGAAAGAAGGGGCTGAAGCTCCTTCGAGGGAGAATTTGCTATCAATGTCTTCAACTGGCAATCCTTATGCTGCGGCCGCCATTGTGGGTTCTCCCGATGACACCATGATGGGTGGCATACCAAGCGAAGTGGCTGAAACTGCCAAGAAAAACTTTTTAGCCTCTATAGAAACTTTATCGCCTTCAGAAAAACGTTCCTCGGGCAATCGTTCACCTTTAAATACCTCCCTTATCTCGTTGCGCTCCTCCACCGATGAGGGTTATTTAACACAAAAATATTCCCGCGAACACAATAATCATACAGATAATTGTGCCATTTCTCGTTACTCGCTCAACGAGAATATATTTTTTGCGGCCAAAAAAGACTTAAGTCATCACCACAACGGTCATCGTCACAATTCTGTGGATGTTTTAAATCACGTAAGCCATGCCTACTTTTCGGCCATTAAGGATCATGGTCTGGCTTTAATAGAATCCAATGTGAAGAAGCACAATGAAATTCATAACAACGGTTTAAGTGGGGGTCCTGCTGTTATAACAATACCCGAACATGAACCTTTAACGGGTCAACAATCAAAGGGGCCGGTTAAGAGAACACGTATCGATAGCATTACTGGCATGCGAAGACTGTCGAAGTCGAAAAAGCCTAGCTATCGTTCAAATCTAAGGCGCAATATATCGATACGTAATTCAAATTTCCTAAAGGATATGAGAATACATCGCAATTCAATGCATTATCGTGGTGCCATGTTGAGCACACATCGTTATCGTTTGAGGGCTTCGTCGTGTCCCAATATCTTTAGAAACTCAATGACGACAATTGCCAAGGAAGATGAAGATGTGAGTATGATTTGAATTTTAATTTAAGTTAAAGATATTTGTTTCAGTGTGTAAAATGTTTTTTGGTAGGGGTACATATAATTTGTGGTTGACGGTTGACTGTTGAAAATTAGCTGCCACACTATCAAACAAGCGAAAACTTGAGCAAAATTGTCGGTCAAGTTTGATAGTGTGTACCTCACTTAAAAGTCAACTGTCTTCGCACCTGGCGATCTTAGATGATCTGGCAACCTTAACCCATAAACGTGATCTTCAAGTCGTATACGTTCAACACCGATGGTCTTTGCAAACACCAAAAACACAACATTGTATTTTATTTGTTGTTTTCGTTGGTCGATATGTCAAAAACACAAGTAACTTTTGACATTTCTCTCTCTAAATAAGAAAACAAGTAGTACAGCTGTGCTTTCAACGCCAGCTGAAAAATAAATTCGCCTTGAGTAGAGGTGTTAAAGTGCCCTAGTCGAGTTTTAGTTTTAAATTTAGATATACTTTGGGTATTAATATGTGTGTATGTTTCCCTCGTTTCTATTAAGAGCATAGCGACTCAACAAATACATTTTTGGGCAAGGAATTTTATGTCGCCCCAACTTCTGCTCATGGCTGCAGCTTCGATGTCGATTCGATAACTCCATGTATGTGCAGGACTTCCTTCCTCTTCTACGGGGTATTTTTGGTGATGTCGTTTGGTGGTCTGCGTAGAATGTGGGCGATTCAGTTTCACTTTTGCCTCAGTTGCAACTGGCAATTGTTCTGTTTGTTTCCAAAAGCTTCTATTTGTGATTAAATTTGGACAGAAAATACGCAATATTCTGCGGAGACGTTGGTAAGCAAACACCTGCAATTTCTGCATATCTGGGTGTGAGGCGTTCCATGTTTCGCCACCGTGGACTAGGATTAATTTCAAGTTTGAATTTAATATTTTTTGTTTCACACGTCGAGAAATGTTTCGCAAAATCCAAACCAACCAACCAACCAACTGAATGTTTGCCTGGCCTTTATGACGCGGTTTTCAATGTCATCTTCAGAGCCACCAGGCACTGTTATAATGCTGCCAAAATAACCGAAGAAAACGGAATTTTTATTGTCTTCCCTCATTAGTATGCAACTTCTTGTTTTCTTAATGTTTATCCTAAATAATGGGTGCAGTCCGCCCATTTAAAAAAATGCCGACTAATTCTCTATATTTTCCCTACTTCCCACTGTGCATGAAGAAATTGTTTAATAGGATTTTATTAGGAGATTTTTGAATTTAACTAAATAAAAACTTGTTTTTTACTTATTTACTTTAAATTTTAATAAATTTCCTGTGGAAAGCTTTGTATCTTAATGCTGTTCCGTAAATATTCCTAATCAAATTTATGAATGTAAGAATACTAAATAGATTAGGCCTTAATTAAATTAATTTTTGATATTATAAACAAAGACTTAAGTTAAAGTGTAAATATGAGTATGAGTGAATAAAGTATAGACGTAAGTGATTTCACACACATCTATACAAAACGGGTTATCCATTTTTCGGTTTCAAAAGTAAAGTTAAATAAAGCAGACATTAAGCTATGATTGCGACTAAACCTTAATTTCATTATAATGCTTGAACAATGCCATTACGTATGAAGTCTCTTTAAATGGCCGCCTCTTGATTAATTGCAACAGTCGATCCATTTGATTTGGTTTTCGATAACTTTTTCGCACCTTTTGGGCGGTATACCGGCGATAACTTGACAAATGTTGGTTTTCAAATGATCCAACGTTATTGGATTATTTGTGTGAACACGGTCTTTAACGTAGCCCTACAAAAAAAAGTCTAACGGCGTAAAATTGCAAGAACTTGATGGCCAATTGACGTCGCCAAAACTTGAAATTACGCGCCCTTGAAACTTCTCATGTAATAAAGCAAAAATCTTGTTAAAATCATATTTCGTCAAGTTTTTTATCTTTAAGAACAGGCCAAAAAAGTCGGTTATAATACGGCCATATCCATAATCGACATATTCGGATTATCCGCAACACTTTCACTAACAGAAGCGATATTTTCGGCACTGAGCACATTGCGATTGTGCACTGGCCTAAACACTTCTGTAGAGCTTCCAGTCTCTTAAAATTTCTTTATAATCTCGTCAATTTACTGCACATTATATCGACCTATGTATATATATGTCACGACGTGTTTTTGCCCTTATGCTGTGGTAGAGTTCGCGCTTACCAGGGTTCGTTGATATAACAAAACGTACTACGTCTTCTTTCTTTTCAATTCATGTTATCAGCTCAATTATGAATTAAAATTTCCCCGGGAGTTTTTTCCCATTTCCTATTTTTCATATGTAAATTCAATTGTAAAAATGGGAAAAGGGAAAAAACTCCCGGGGAAATATTATTCATAATTGGGCTGTATAAATCGTACTTTTATTTACATTAAATTTCTGAAATTGATTGGTTCGTTACACTCCTCTGCCACTACACAATATTTATCAGAGTTCACGGGACGAAGCCGACAACACACACTTGAACGCGTACATGTGACGGGGAAATCAAACGGTACTCACGATGGATCTAGGATCACTAGACGCGGCTATTTTAAAAACCCTAAACGAACGGCTTAACAAATGGATGGGTACAACCTCTCTCCAGGCCGTTGAACCTGCGTGTTCGTCCCTTAGCCGAACCTCAGCCCAAGATAATTAGTTCTATTTGCCTGAGGTCCTGTCCAACTTAGTTACCGCTGATGCCAAAGGGTGATATCGGAGAGGATTATGTATAACCACTGCCCTCCCGACCTGGTGCTTTGGTCATCCGCTTCACCTAGGTAAATTAAACTGAAGATACGATACTTTTCAACAGGATGGGTAAAATCTCTTTTCAGTTGAGCGAGCTCTTACCTTCTTGCCAGCCGCCGACTGATCATAATCACCCCGTCATGCTCGAAAAGTGTCCACGTTTGAACCACAACTTTTGCAGTAAGTTTAAACTATTTTTACGCATACTTCGGTTGTTCAGCAATCCATATTCGTAAATTGCAAATGTTTCAATAAATATAAAACCGACCGTTTTGATACCAATTAATGGATAACCCTGTACCTACTTAAACATTAATGTACGTATGTACATATATGTATGCGTTGCTGAGAGGTACTATAACAAATAATAATCAGTAATTAAATTAGTTGCTATGAGCAAATTATTATTGAAAGGCTTTTTCTACAGATTCTTGAAATAAAATATATACAAACTCGTGTAATACAATGAAACGGTGCGATTTATTTTGATTAAAAAATAAATGAACTTTAACCAGAAATATGAGACAATTAATATTAAATTTTTTTTTTTAATATGTGTGTAAAAATTTATGCCTATCGTGAGATCTTTTCCCTCAGAACTTGGCTTTTTGCCATAATTTTTTTTTTTTTTTTTTTTTTGAAAAGGGAACAATTTTTGATGGAAATTTTTTTCACGAAAGGGGTGAATATTAGTTTAAAAATTCTCTTTGGAAGTCAGTTTTTCTTATAAATTAATTAATTCTTATGTGAATTTTCTCTCTTTTTCTTTGCAGACTTGGTATGATAATCTCATCGATACTATGAAATCGGTTTTTGATTTCTCATTATTTAAGGATATTAAATTTACTTTATTTAATTTATCAACACTATTCTTATTTATATGGTGAGTAAAAACTTTATTTTTATTAAAAAAAAAAAAATAATATTTAACACAAAAATTCTCGGTTAGATTTGCTTCGAAACCCTTTCGAGCCCAACGTTGCTTATAAACAACTTGGATTTTCAGCACCGTATTATTTAAAACAATCGTAATAAAATTATCAAAGCACATCTAAAGTCGGTTAACTACAGTCCTCTGAATTAAAAAAAACCAAAATAAAAGTATAACTACGATGCATTATTCGGTGTGAAGTCGAGCAAAACGCTGATGTTAAAAAAACGGAACGGTGAACGAAAGGAACGACCTAGTTCCTTTGATCTTTCGGATCGGTCGGAACGATTCCACAAAAGAAACGATTTTGCCCAACTCTAGTCTAAACCCCAGGTTAAAGGCATGCGAAAAAGAATTTTTAAGCCAACCTTTTCATTACCAAAAAATAGACAAAATAGCATGATCTTTTTGACTTGCTTGAATACATAGTACGTTCTTAGTGTCCATAACCTGTCGGTTATATTAGTGCAGTACTTTTCGCTTATAGTCACATCCTTTAGATGCAAACAAAACGTGGACTATATCGCTAATGTGACAATAAGGCTAATTCACATACATATATGCCACTATGAGGCAAATAACCGAATTCGAATATAATCAAGTTTTGTGACTGTAGAAAATAAAAAATTCATATAAATTACACCGGCATCAGGCTTATGGTTTTGCAACGGAGTTCCATAACGTATAAAAAATAGTTAAAATAATAACAAGATATTTCAGAACTGATACCAAAGGAAAAAACAAATTTTTTACGAGTAGAGAGTTGATGACAAAAATTAAACGATTTAATTCTTTCTTTCTTTGGATGGATTGTGTAGTTTCGAAAACTAATAAGAACTTGTGAATATCGCTTATGTATTAATTTGCTTTACTTTTCCCTTTGATGACTGTTGATAGATGGCATAGATGGCAAATGTGCTTATATCGTATATTAAAGAAACTTATAGCTGCAAAATAAACAGAAAAAATGGACTATATCATTAGCGATATGACTATAAGCGGTAGTGACTATAAACAAAAAGTACTGTACTTTCAAAATGTTATTGAAATATTAACCACTTTATTTATAACTTGCGAATATCCGTATTAATACTGTTTTCATGATAAAATTTGACGAAAAAAGCTTTCTGATGTTAATTCTAGGTAGGACCCTCACGAAACTTACTTTGAAACGAAAATAGATTGTGGATGCTTGAACGTCCATATTTGCCCATATGGCCCAAATCCGTTCATACTCACCATTCGTGTATGCTATAATCAACTCTGTTAACCACTTGAGACCCGAACATTAACCCATTGGATTTTTACATTTCTTTTATTTTTATACCCACACCACAATAGTGGAGAGGGTATTATGCATTTGTGCTGATGTGTGTAACACCTTAAAATATTGGTCCTAGACCCACCTTAAAGTATACCGATCGACTCAGAATCACTTTCTGAGTTGATCTAACGATGTCCGTCCGGCTGGCTGGCTGGCTGTCCATGTAAACTGCGCAAAGTATAGGTCGCTATTTTGGAGATCATTTAATAAAATTTGGCACATAGATTCTTATTGGCACAAGGAAATGAGCCAAATCGTAGTACCACGAGGGGAGATAGGGGGCAATTTCTGTCCCTCAGAAACTATCAAACCGATTTTTATGAAATTTAAAATGTAGATAGATCCATATTAGTACGGACACATAAGCTATGCATTTAAAAAAAATAGGACCACTAGGGGATATGGGGGCAATATTGCCTCTCAGAAAATATCAAACCGATTTTAATGAAATTTTAAACGTAGATACATCCATATTTTTACGGACTCATAAGCTATGCATTTAAAAAAAGATATATCCCTATTCATATAGCCATGCGCTCTCGAAAATTTATTTTTAAAAGACAGTGGTGTTGGGTATCATGTGGTCGGGCTACGAATTAGCGAGGGGATCAAAATGTATGGAAATTTTACGAATTAACGTGATTTTTTCAAGGGACCGACAGTTTATTACGAATTATCGGGAATAACGATTTATCGGGGTACAAATTGTCGGGATTGACTGTATTATTATTATTAATATTATTATTATTATTAATAAATAAATCAAATTTCGATCTTTCATTACAGGTTCATCATCCCCTACCTGTATTTACCTGAATATCTGAAAATACATGAATACGATACAGCGGCTAGTGCTCAATTGATTTCGGCAATTGGTGTTGCCCAAACAATTGGCATGATTGGTTTGGGTTATTTGGGCGATAGATCATGGATGAATGTAAATGTTTGCTATTCCGGATGTATGATACGTGAGTATTTTTTTAAGTAAAAAAAAAAAAAAATAATAATATTTCCGTTTTCTTATCATATAGTTTGTGGCCTTTCTGTAGTGTTAATGCCATTGCTGGTATCCAGCTATAATGGTCTTTTAGCTTTGTGTATATTATTTGGTTTCACCTTTGCCAGTTCATTCTCTTTTACACCAAGTATTTTGGTTAGTATAGTCGATTTGGATGATTTCACTTGTGCCTATGGTCTGGTACTATTGGTGCAAGGTGTCGGTATGATAGCCGGTCCACCCATAGCTGGTGCTATTTATGAAGCGACTTTAAGGTAAGTTTACTCTATTTTTTTTCTTTTTAACTTTTATGAAATTTTTTTTTTTTTTTACTTTTTTCTTTTTTTTATAGTTGGGATAATGCTTTTTATTTTGCTGGAGTGTTTATAGCTTTATCCGGTATCGCCTCTTATCTGATAGAATTCTGTGAGAAAAAATCTAAAGAAAGTGATAGTGATGTTTCCGTTATTAAAAAATAATTAACCTCATAACATTTAGATTCTAAAGCCAGAAGTTATTATACATAACTAAAAAAAAAGAACAACAAAGATACACACAATTATCTGAATATTTAAAGAAAAAATATCCTTATAGCTTGTAGTTAAACTAATAATAATATGTATAAGTTAAAAACAAGTACATAACAAAAACAAAAGCCAATGTCGATTATATAAATCACCCATTAGTTATAAACAATTCTTTATTAATATCTAATACTTTACATACCCAAGTATTGGATATAAAGAAACACACACATAGAAAACAAACAAAAAAAAAAAGTTGAATAGTTCTTAGTTTGTTAATTATATTTAAACTTAATCTTAAAATGAAAATCCCCTTTCGAAAACATTTTAGCTTGGCCGGTTTTAAAAGGAAATTAATTTCAAGCCATTTTTCTTTGGAATTGAAATAAACAATTGGGATGTTTACGAAAGGCGGATTATCAGGTTATATGGTTGTGTAGTTTTGTTAAAAGCAATAAAATAATATACATATTTATAAAAATTTTAATAAATGTATTGTGTTGTTGTGAGTATAACTAAATAACGATATAACCAGGGGTTTAATCACCGCATAATTTATCGAAATTATTTATTTTGGTGTCATGACTCGATATCGAATGAAATTTATTGAATTTGAAATAATAGCATTCGATATCGAGTAACTCGACATTAACTTTCACGAGTTTTCATTCGATACGTCAGTTTCTATCGTATGCAAAAAAATTCGATAGTATCGAATGCGGTGATTAGACCCCAGATTACCAGCCTTTCGAAAACAGCTCAATTAATTTTCAACCCCTTTTTTCTATTTGAAATAAGAAGTTTATTTAGAAAGCTTGAATGAACATAATTCTTTTCCGTATGCAAAGCTTTTGCTCAATACTATTTCCAAAACTATTTTCGATCTATCTTCAAAAAAGTGAATCTTTTTTTATTATTTATTGTTCAATTTTTTTTTTTTTGTAAAAATAACCCCTAAAAACTGAATTTTATAACAAATTTTTTTTTTTTATTCTTAAATAGTTACATATTTCTTTAAAATATATGTATTTTGAACTGATTTTACGCCGTTTTTTTTAACACTCGCCCCTATTATGTAAGTCGTTGTCGACGTTAATTTTAAATTGTTGTCCCTTCAAGTCGACGACTACATCACTTCGACGCTAATTTGGTATTTAATAAGAATGTTGTGTCGACGTCGACTAGTTATCGAAAATTTGACAAAAAAAAAAATGCCATCTCTAATTGTTTTTTCATTATTTTAATTTATTTATGCTTTTTTTCGACATATTTTGTTAACCGATTTAGCATTTTCAAATAAAATGTATGTTTTCAGATTCTTTATAGTTTAACGTTTATTAATAAATATAAGACTTTTCTATCATGCCGCAGATAGCAAATTTTTGCGAATTTCCAT
Source organism: Pollenia labialis (assembly GCA_949318255.1). NCBI lineage: Eukaryota > Metazoa > Arthropoda > Insecta > Diptera > Polleniidae > Pollenia > Pollenia labialis. The sequence goes on along the minus strand of OX439143.1, from coordinate 34,509,153 downwards.
TAATTGAGCAATCTTCACCGAATTTTTGCCATTCCTAATAGTTTAAAGAACTTTTAATCAATTTTGTGGCCTGTTTGAAATATTAAAAATGTTCTCGTATTTTCGCTATTTTTGATAGAAGCGATTTATTCCTAAAAGTTTTCTGATTCTTTGCAGCCTTAACGTTTTTTAATAAATACTAGACATGGTAGCAAACACGTCGCTGTTAGCAAATTTCCGATAATTTTCCAATTTTTACCGAATATTTGCCATTCCTTAGGAATTTAGTGACTTTAAATCAATTTTATGGCTTTTTTGATACATTAAAAATCTTAGCTATTTTTGCAAACTTCTCCGAATTTTCGCAATTTTGGCTCTTTGAGACGATCCTTAAATTAAAACTTTTCGCGGATTTTCGCAATTTACGCTTTAAATTTACTAATAAAATTTGGGCCCATAACTTTTTTTAAATTTGCATTTTTTATTTTAAACTTATTTAATAAAAACGTTTACTTTTCATTCAAAATTTCTTTAACGTTCATATGAGTCGTCGCAAAATTTCCTGTGGACTAAAACAGGGACAATTCTACTCGAGGTCGACTTAAAAGCGCCTAAGAACATATCAATTGACTGTCAATAGTAATCGATTATTGTCAATAACGACTCAGAAAATACAATGACTGTCAGGTGCCGTCGACTTGTGTCGACGTCGGCTTTCATAATAGGGGTGATTATCTTTCCAAAAAAATTAAAAAAAAAACAAATATGTAAAGTTATTTGAATTCGACCAAGTGACATTTACATTTTACGTTCGCTTAGAAAATTTATATGAAAAACACTAACTGCTTGTTCATATTTTTCCGAACGAAAACTCTGTTCGCTTAACTTACATTTAAAACAGAAACAAATATGTAAATGAATATTGTTTTTTATCAAAGTTATTTTTGGGAATACAAAATTTATCAATATGTAATAAGATTCATGTATCACGTGCTAAATTCTCAATTTTTTTATTTTTTTTTATAAATACACTGAAATCGATTGTTGAGGAAAAGCTAGTTTCTATGTGCATTTTACTGGTTGCTTAGGCCAGATCATCAGGAAACCTTTTCGAAAGATTTTTAGAAAAGCTAAAAATATTATACAAATAAAACCTTAAAGCGAATAAGAATTATAAACACTCAAAATCTTACTTATAACAATATTAACGCTTTAACAAAACACCTAGAATAAACAGCGAGTTTCTCTTTTCTTACATTCCCATACAATTGGTTGGCTTTCTTCCAACTCGAATTGTAGTTGTAAGTGGGAAAAAAGAAAAAACGAAATTAAAAATAAATTTGCCAGTTCAGTTTTTTTCGCGGGCACATAGAACTCTAGCTTTCCCTCAACAAGAAATTTCAGTGTTTTTATCAAAAATAAAAAAATTGGGATTTAGCACGTCATACACGAATATTGTTTTTGTGGTACATGTAATTTAAGCGCACAAAGTCTTCTTTCGAAATCGATGAACTGGCCATTACTGCCTACTATTTCCCAATGTCGAAAGAATTACATATTTCTTTCGCACAAACATTGTTTCTGTTTTAAATACATATACAGGGATGTCATGGCAATCGAAAACGTAAAACGAAAGAATTTGGCAGTTCTTTTTATTAAACTTTTAATATATTTTTTACAATTTTTGTTAAAAAATTCTGTTTAATAGAGCATTATTTGTATAATAATTGCCATACAATTTTTTTATTACAGAAATCTTATTAAAAAACGATTCTTAAAATTCTTTCGTTTTACGTTTTCAATTTCCACGACACCCCTAACAGTTGCACGAAAGAAAGAATTTTTTCGATATCATGAAATAGGCAGTTAGTGCCGGTTCACACACGTCAAGTTTAACTCGTCAAGTCTTAAGCTTTCTGGAGAGAAGGGAAAAGAGAATGCCATTTCTTTTCCCCTCTTTCCTAAAAACTCAAGGCTTAACACGTCAAACTTGACGTGTGCGAACTAGCACTTAGTATTTTATATACATATGTATTTTCCATATCAAATTACTTTATAAGCGAACATTAACGTTCAAAATTGTTGAAAAAGCTTTAATTGGAAATATTAATATTGTTTTTTTAATTTCTGGACTCCTTAAAATAAAAAAAAAAACAAAATATAAAAAAATTTATAAAATGATTTTTAATGTAAAAAATGAAATGAAATGAAATGAAATGAAATAGGTCTGCGCGTAACTACAATAATCCACCAATAGAAAAATAACACGCATTTTGTTGGTGTAAAAAATGATAGAGATTTCAAGAAAAAAGCAATTGCTTGTGTAAAAAAAAATGGTAGAAATGTCAAAAGCAATTGTTACAAAAACAATTGCACGTAAAAAACACAACTCTGCAAAAAAAATCAATAGGCTTTTCAAGCAGACCTACTAATTGGACCATATTCTGCAATATTTTAATTTATTATTAGAAACAAATGTTCGAAATATTAAAGACATTTTATGAATATTTTAAAACTTTTTTTTTTTTTTTAAATTTAAGGAGTCACCAAATTAAAGTCTTTAATGAAACTATTCTGTAAAAAATAACAAACAAAAAATTAAAGAATTTAATTAGCTTCGGCAAAACAAGAAAAAAAAACAACAAAATATAGAAATTTGTTGAAAACTTAATTAATAAATAATAACACCTTTTTCTAAATAAACCAAATAAAAACAGACATTTTGTAACACAAATTATTAAAAAAAAAAAGATGAAGAATAAGTAGAAAATTGTTCTCTCAAAACCGCTGTCATTTACAAAATTTTCGAGTACGGGAACAAACCTTAAATAAAAACTGTCAAAAACAAAAAAAATACTTAATTTATCAAAAATACTTGAATTGGGCAATTGGGCAAAAAGTTATTTTTTTTTTCTAAAAATAAAAAATAAAATAAAATAACCTCTGGCCTAATTTCGATAACGATAAACAGCCGTATTCATAAGGTAAAATTACAATACAATTAAAAAAAAAATATTTCGATGGCTACAAAAAAAAGGTTAACATTTTTTTCTTTTTTTTATCTGTAAAAAGTATTATTAACTTAAATAAACTTTAATAAATAATTTTTCCTAGCAAAAATATTTTCTTATTAAAAATCCTTTTTAATAGAAACATTATCACAAACTTTTGCCACTCACTGTAGTTATCAGAATAAAATGAGTAATCGTTTAAATCACATACTCAAAATAAAAACGTTAAAAATCAATTCCTGCGTAAAGAATTTTGTATACTAAACAAATTTAATTTAAATAACATAAATATAAATACGTTTTCTTTTAAACATTATCTTTATTATTTTCGAACATTATTTTTAAGTATAGTTTCAAAAATTACACACAAACAATTTATATTAATAAATAATAAAATTTTGATTTTAAGTTTAGTTATTTGTTATTTCAATTATAAATGAATTAAAAAAAAAACCTTTAATTTAAAAAAAAGAAAAAAAATTAAAAAATGCTTTAATAAAAACAAATTGTTAAAAAAAGTAAACTGTTTTAATTAAAAAAAAATCCCCTTTTAAAGCAGGCCACATTTTTTAAAATAATTTAAGGTAATTCAGTAAATCAGCTGTAATTTCATTAATAGGCATTACGAAAATTTGCTGAATCGGTTCATTATTTCACCAGCCATCCATACAGCGAACACCGAAAAAGGATTTTCAACTTAGCAACACCTGTTCTTAAGGTCTCTGACCAACCCCACTTTATTTTTTATCTACATTTCTTTAGGAGACTTCCATAGTAAATTTTCAAAACTGGCTAGAAATTATTGAAGAAAAAGTCCCATAATTGCATAGGAGTTACCCCTAAGGGGATAAAATGTATGACCGACCTCCATTAATCGTTCTTCCTAAACATTTTCTAAAAACATACTTGTCCTTTATCTCTTTACGTAGTATATACGTATTATCAACGAAAAATCGAGGAAATAGGCGTTTGGATGAAAATACAAAAATTGTGTGAATGTTAGTGATAAAGTGTGAGTGCAACATGTGGAAACGTGGGGTTGGGGGGCTCCCATACAAGTCCGGCGTTTTATGAAATTCTTAAGTTTAATTAAAATTTTTCATCATCAAAATAATTTTCGTGGGAAAACAAAATTTAATTTAAATGATTTTGTTATTCGTGCTTAATAATAAAATAGAATAAAATCTTTGTTTTCTATCCCAGCAAAAACTGATGCTTCCTCGGAAGCAATAATGTAAGGGAAAATTTAGAATGAAGCGCTAACACTTCTATGAAATATAACATGATTTTTGTTTGGAATTCCTCGCGTAGAAGCTCTGCTGTAGAGATCTGAACTGACATGATTACCCTGTATAAAGTAAGTAAAACAAATTAAGCATTGAACAAATTTTTATTTCAGCGCTTAAAAATTTTTTTATAAATCTCAAATATTTTTTTGAAATAAAAGGATTATAGTTTTATAATAATTATGTATGATTTTTGTAAAATTATGTTAAAAATTTTCATTTTTTATTAAAAGAATTAAAGATATCACTGCTTCAATAAAGCAGTAGAAAATGTAATCTTAAAAAAACGAATAAACAGCGCTTCACTTCTTGTATTTAGCCCCGCATTTAACAATTGTAGGATTGTATGCCTTATCTTACAGCAGTAGAGTAAGGCAGTAATTTTAAGAAGCAAAAAAAAAAGGAAGCAGTTGGGATGCAGTATACGGGCTTATTGCTTCCAAATCTTAAAAAATGTTTGCTGGGATACGTATAGAAAAAATTGGAAGCTTGCCCCGCTTGTTAGATTTTTCAACTAGCACAGTGTAATTATTTATCGAAAGAAACTTGCACTAAGGCCTTTTCTCGAGTAGGGTATCTAATTTACTAGAAATCATGAATAAAGAAATAATTACCCCTATTTGGGAACTCTTGTGTTAATCCATAATATTAAATATTACGAATTTTTTTGGTAATCACCATTTTTAGAGTAGCATAAATTAAGGCTCTCTCGATAATTTAACAACGGATTGTAAAATAACTGTTTCTTTGTTTGAAATTTTATACAGATAAGAAATTCTGTGTTAACGAAAAGAATTGAAACTTTATTAAAGCTTGATTTTAGCTGTGGTGGCCATCCGTTCTGTACGTTCTTCCAGGGCTGTCGGATTTTTTTGAGCTCCATCGCCACCGGATGTCAGAAATCGCCAAACGTAATTTGTTTTTCAGTTTTCGTAACATTTTTGTACAATTTAATATTTCAGTCAAAAATCGCCAAAAACTGAGAAAAAAATACAAAAAAGTCGAGGTTAGTAAATTTTGTTTTGTTTCTGTTTTTTTTTTAAATAACATAAAATAGAGACCATAATGTGATATAATTTATTTTATGCAGTTATAAAAGCTAAAATTAAGTACATAAGTTTATAATATTGTACACTTCAGCCCCATCGATTTCATAACTAGTGTTTTGACCTGCATACATACTATTGGAATTAAATAGTGACTGAATATAAAATGATAACAAAACGAAAATCATGTGAAAAAAGTAAAATGATAACAAAAAATTACAAACTGTTAAAAAAATCGCTGAAATAATATAAGTGGTAAAAATAGCCAAGTAAATCGCCAAAAAAAAACTCGCCAAATGGAAAATCTCACCGCCAAACACGTTTCAAAATCGCCACGTTTGGCGAGAAATCGCCATATCTTACAGCCCTGCGTTGTTCAGTGAAAGTTATTTTCAAATAAAAAACCTTTAATATTCTGTATTAAATAAATACAATACTTTTTGGAACAAAATAAAGGAATCGTGTTAAAATTTGGATTCATCCAAAATTGTCAGGAAAAATTGGGGACCACACCTTTTGCAATGGATAAAGTGTATCTTACGGGACAACAACTGCGGTAATTTTATCTATAATAAAGGTGCCTATAATGAACTAAATTCTATTTTCGGCAGCAGTCGAATAAGCTGATCGAACGAATTTTCATTTGGTATTATGGCGCGCATTCGATAAAAATTTACTATTGTGATTTTGTTAATTCACAGTAGTACATTTTCGACCAGCTGCCACTTTTAAAATAAAAAATTTTTGTTTACAAATTTAAATTATAAAATTAAAGTTAAACGTGACCACGGTGGAATTATGGTTGTTTTCAAATAATAAAGCTTCAGTGGAGTTTCATCCCACTTTTTTCATGCTGAACTCTGCTGCAAATCATTTGGTCAAAAAAGAATTTTGTTCCATAAGGAATATGAGCGTTTTCAATTGCTGTTTACGACGTTAGACTTGCATAGAATGAGCAAAACTGATAAAGAATATGGTATTTGGTATACGAGCACAAATAAAATGTACAAATAGTTAAATTTTCAACTAGTCTTTTACATTTACGAAATTTTTAACGGTGCTGCCATCTCATCATACCAAATTAACAGTCGATGTTCGATAGCCCGAGAAAATCGTTTATCGATTGTAACTCATAATAGGGGCCAATATTTTAAAAATTAAACAAAAAACTTACTTATGTATACAGAGGGAAAATCCATTATAAAAATACCGAAATTAACAACATTCCTTGTAAAAAGTGAGCCAACTAAGTTTGTGTTAAATTTGATAACGAATGTTGTCAACATCATTCTGACAACAAAATGTTATTATATTATCACCATAATGGTATCATTTCGACAACATACCGTCGGTATATTTAATAACATTCCGTTGTCATTTCGACTACACGTTGTTCCCAGTCTAGAAAAATGTAACCCGTTCTGAGCCCAACCAATAAAAAAATTTATATGTACTTTAGACCGACTCATCTTGTATGGAGCTGAAAAATGTGTTTTTGTTACCCCTCTGAAAATAAAGCTTGATATGTTTTATGATGATTCCCAAAATATTTTGGTTCTAGCGTTGACCATCCGTGAGCTGGACCATTTTTAAAAAGGTCTTTTTTTTAGATTTTCGAATTTTTTGTGTACTTTGCTCCAAGACGACATAAATAAAATTTGGTATAATCGAAAAGAGTTTTTGAAGCAGCATCCAATGGCATATAAAACTTGACCACTTGCGATCTACTAGTTGAGATATTTAACTAAATAAATACCTATTTTCGTTTCGGGTGTTCATACTAATTCTACGTATGTGGAAATAATGTTCTGCTTTTCAAATTGAATATGTTTTAAAATAATGTTAATTAATAATTAGAATTGTGGTTATTTTTTTGAACTATTTATGGTTTTTAATCCAAATTTTTAATATTTTTATTCGGCTCAAGTTCATCAAATTTAATTTTCATTAAATTATTTTTATGAAGAAAGGAATTTTACAACATGAAAATTAATTAAAATTGTTATTGATAATCTTTCATTCTTGACCGTGGCCGGGGCTCGAACCCTGGCCGGCAGGTTACCATGACATGTTTCGATCGCAACCACTCGATCTCCTCAGATGGATGTGCCGTCTTACACTCGCAGCCATTGACGACTGCTGACGTCAATAGTCAAACATCAATCCTTAAACCAAATTGTATTTTAAACTTTGGTAGATCGAAATTTGCTTTTTTGAATGATTATCCATTTTTAATTGATTTTACATGTTTTTCCTTACTTCTGTTTTTTCCGTACTTGTGTGAAGAATTCTCCTTGAAGTCCGAAGTACATTTTTTTTAATTTAATTAATAAATTGATTTTTTTTGTTAATTATTCACTTTTCATATATGTATAGGCAATATGGGTATCAAATTTTTTCTTTTTTCAATTATAATAACCTGGTGATAAGCAAAAGATCCGTTTTCAAACCCTGGATGCTGTGAGATAAATTAAGGTTTTTTAATATTAATTTTTTAATTAAAAACATATTAATCTATTAATGACAGGTGCACCATAAATTTATGATATTAGACTTAATAATAAATTTACGAAAACAATAAAAATGGATTTTTCTTCTATTAAGCTTAAAAAAATTATTATTAAAGAATCAGAAAACTTAAAGAAAAAACAGCTCTTATCGCGAACATGGCGAAAATTCGCGGAAAATTTAAAATAAGAAATAAACTCTAAAAATTATTGGAAATCGCTTAATCGGTTAATAAAAACAAAATGTCGGAAAATTGCATAAATACCGTAAAAAATGAGCTCTAATGATAAAGAACAAAAACAATAGAAATATAATTAGAGATGGATTTTTTTTTTTGTAAGATTTTCGATAACTAGCCGATGTTCTTATAAAATACCAAACTAATGCCGAAGTGATGTAGTCGTCGACTTGATGTAACAACAATTAAAAATAAATTTCAACGTCGACAACGACTTACATAATATGGCTGAAAAAATTGCAATTTTTTATTTTGATAAACTACGAATAATAATGACAACAATTTGAATTTTTTACATCTTTGGTTGTAATTGTTAAAAATTTGACCACCATTGTTGTCGAAATATTGACAAATAGTCTGTTATCATTTGAATACCATTAGTTGGCAGTTTGTAAAGGTCTTTTTTCGCTCTGTGTAGTTTTAGCTTTTGGCATGCTTAACTCTAAAATCTATGCACTAACCAAAACTTTTCGGTTGCCTGAATTTTCATTACATATTGGCAACTGAAATTCACATTAATTGACATCTCCACGATATATTTTCGGAAACTGGCAACTCAACTAAAGCTTTTAGAAGGCTCTGAGCTAAAGCGAACGAAGTCAGAAAAATACAGATCGAAGGTATTTTGAGGTTGAGTAAATAAACTGCCATTAATTTCTTCGAAAATGAGAGCCATTAACTTGAGTTTTTTTACCGTTATCTTAGTGATTAAACACTTTTTGACTTAGTCCTTTACAGAACTGATGCCCGTAATTTCTACAAACAGATATCTAGCTGTGTATAGATATCTATGGTGTAACGAATTTTTGATAATTTTCACATCTTTGTCTTACCTACTGGTTGAACTGTAGTGTATTTTAAACCATCAATTTTTGACAGTCAATTAAAAATATTAATAAAAATACAAATGTTGCCATATTTTAAAAGAAAACTTAAAGGAAAAAAATGTAGGTAAAATAAACGTTGAAATTACCAAACTATTTTACCGGATAGATAAAGATAACTGTTACGTACGAACACGACCAGCAGCCGTATTCTGTAATTCGCTTAGCTAAAGCTAAATCTCGATCGCTAAAATGCCTTAGAGAATACAAAATTGAAAAATTTTTGCGATGAAATTAAAAGATAAAATTGCTGCGAATTACATTTTTATGGCAATGCCAAATTTAGCAATGCACGTTACAGTATTGCATTCGTAGCCAAAAATCACTAAATCAACTTTTTAGATTTTTAGCGATAGAGATTTAGCTTTAGCGAATTACAGAATACGGCCACAGATATCCGTTTGTTGAAATTACGGGCATGAATAGAGAATACGGCTACAGAACAATAGTTATGCCAAATATAAAGGAATTCCAACAAAATTTTTTTTATAATAATGCCCCATATGTCGGACTTAACCGCGACGAATTTTAATATTGACGTCCGTTTTTAAAAGATTAATAAATAACTAGGGATGAGATTTTCATGCTCTAAAAAATCGAAAATATGCGCTTAAAATATGCAGTCAAAATCCAAAATATGCACTAAAAAAATAAAAAATAATGTACGAGTCGAAATTCTTGTTTCAGTGTTGTATTTGAGTTTTCTCAACACTGAAAAAATAATTTCGATTCGTTCAGTATCGACTGGAAGAATTAGAAATAATCGAAAAAGTATTCGATCACGACTGCCATAATTAGCCCCCCAGGTTTTTACATCGAATTTCCTATGAATATTTGTTTAATTAACCGCTTTATAAATCTAAAATATTTTTTTATTAATAATTTTATTTATTACTTACTTTAACAATTAAAATATTTTTTATTTTTAAACAAAGTAACTTCTAAACTTAACTTAAATATTCAAAAACATTAAACTAGTTAAAGTGTTAATTCGACTGTGCCGAATCTAAATACCCTTCACCTAAGTTTTTTTTTTTGTAAGAACCCTATTGTACCTAAGCCCACAATTCGGGTGGAAATTTTTATATAACTAAGCCAAATTTTTGTCCCTTTGCTTGCTTAAGCCTTGTTTACACAATCTCATAAATCTTACGTATTTCATAATACTTTGTAAGATAGAAATCTAATGAGTTTTGTTGCGATTGTCAAAAATCCTAATTTAACATGACAGTTTGTGTTCACACCATCACACAAAGTTTAATCACTCGCTCATGCAATAAAATGCAACCCTGATCCAATGAAAAACATGATTGTTTAGAAGTTTTTCAAAAAACGATAAAGTCGTATGGGATGTCAAAATTTGTTTCATAATACTTGTCATTTTCATCACACATGCATTCACACTATCAGACTTTTACATATTACTTGAGTTTTTGACATTTATTAATACAAAGTATAATAGTGTAAACTAGCCTTTAAGGCTCAGTTGGCCGGGAGCAACAGTAACCCTAACCTTACCGGAAAAACGTAAGACCAATCTATTTCATACAGATTGAGACGGAACATCTTACTGCTAACTTTAATCGTTATAATTGCTTTACATACAACGAAACAAATCAGCTGATTTGCAACGTTAGTGTTAAGCCTATAGTACACGGAATGTAAAAAGTCACATGCGCATGTGGCTCTGACGTAATTTTATCGTCATCACACAACACGAACTTTGTGGCATTGAAGTGACGTCAAAATTACGTCAGAACCACATGCGCATGTGGCTTTTTACATTCCGTGTACTATAGGCTTTTCTCCCGGCTAACTGAGCCTTAATAAGGTTCATGTTTTGGGGAACAGTGTAAATTTAATGTAATAGATAAATTTGCCAAGTGCAAAGAGTTCAGCTGTATTAAGAAAAATTGTAAACTGTTAACAATTTTAAAAAATTTATCGATAAATAATGAAGTGATGTCAAAAAAAAAAATAAAAATTAAGTAAAATTGATCAACTTAAAATTGACATTTCAAGCATGAAATATAAAAAGTGTTGCTGAATCAGCGGCTTATGGGGCGAATTCAGCGATTTACCGCTTTTTGTTTGTTTTGTTTTTATGTTTCTCATAAACAACAAGTTGGCAACATTTAATAAAATAAACAAAATAATAACAAAAGAAAAATTGAAAAACAAATTTTTGTTTACATTTTTAATAGTTTGCTCTTTCCAACATTAACTGTTTCTTTCCTTCAGTTCTATACCAATTCAATGATATAAAAATAAAGCGCTTTAGATTACTATCTTATAAAGAATTATGAAATACGTAACACTTGTGTGATAGTGTAAAGTACCCTTAAGCACTTATGACATTTAACAAACGTTTCTTAAGGCCATGTCAGATAAAACTTTTGCTTCGCGTTGCGTTAGAGATTAGCTTTGACATCCAAGATGAAATATTCATACTTGTACGAAACATGTCACATAAAGAACTTTTAACGCAGAGCGAAGCGAAAAGTTAGGCAACTCTTATCTTTTTGCGCGCTTTGACAGTCTGCTAGTATAATTTTTTTATTTATTTATTTTTAACAAACAATTGTGTTGTCAAAGTGTTTATTGTGACATATACCTTTTGCGTTACGCTTTTCTTTGAAAGTTAGAAACGTCACGCAAAGCGAAGAAGTTTTTTCTGACATGGCCTTTACGGAAAACCTTTATAGAACATTTCTTTTGTAAGCCTTTATTAACAGCCTTATAATAAGGCTGTAAATTTAAAATATTTTTATGAATACACAAGCATATAAATAAGTTAAAGTAAAGGCCATTTCTGAACCTACATATCTGGCTGAAGTTTAACAGAAAAATATTTCCGTATAAAATATGTAAATAAATAAGAACCTTGGCCACATTATAACTGGGGTTTTCGGACAACCCATTTAAAGCAACACACGGACTGATAAACAACTAACGGAATGACAAACTGATATGTATGTTTATTTAAACAACCATTTCACCTGTGATGAAGGGTATTAAAAAGACAATATTTATAAAATATTTCAAAGAATATTTTTTTATAAGCAATTAAATATGTACGAGTATTAATTAGTCTTTCTACGGAAAGTGCAAAATATCATAAGCGCTGCTGCACCCAAAATTATTAGTCCAGGTCGAGTAAAAATAAGCAATAATAATTATTATTACACCTGATTAACCTTTTGACCGTATTTACTCCAAAAGGTAACGGTGCATTGCAAACGTTTGCCGGTGGTCTTTTCAAACATGGAACATTTCTCATAGGGAGGGCAATACAAATGCAGCGACACTGAACTATCTGAATGGCTGGGATTTTCGACCCGATGAAGGCCCAAATTGTCTGCAATTGCAAAAAAAAAAAAAGAAGAAAATTTAATATAATTTTCTTAAAAGTTGTATCCCAAACTTACCATTTATATAGGCCACATCATTCAAACCCATGGTTCTTTTACCCAACACCTGTAAAGCATCATGATTTTCCATATCATCATCTCCCACTTGTTGACTTTCCTCGGCATCGGGCCAAGAATAACGGCTTTCTACCAAATCACCTTTAAGCATTTTCATAAAACAATGACTATCGGCATGATCGTGTATACTCGAACCATGACCTTCGCCCCAGCACAAAATCATTAGATTAAATTTACCATTGCCAGAATCCACCAGATTTCTGGTGTATTTGTAACGATCGAATTTGGCAAACTTTTGCCATTCCTTGGGATTCGATTTGTAGGACAACATTATGTGATTAATCATTTCAATATTGACAAAATTCGTGGAAAACTCCTGATGCAAAGCAGCTATTAAGTCATTAAGGCTTTCAATTGTGGGTCCATATTTCAGAGGCTTTTCAATGCCGCGAAAATGTTGTGTCGTCTCGCGTAAATACTTCTCCTGATCCATTTCATTATCGATTTTCGATAGGGCCATTTTAAAATTTTGATGAACCTGTTAACAAAACATAAAAACAATGTGAAATCAATTTTACATAATTGAGAAGACGTCATTATCGAAATTATTGTTAACGTAAGTGCTTCTTTACTTTGACATCATGAGATTATTTGTTCAAAATATTGATTTTTTTTTTTTTTTTTTTTGTTCTGATAACGTTTTTTATTGTACTTATGTTTTCGTCTTAATTTTCAAATGATCTATTTTAGACAGCTCAATGATTCGATTAAGTTTAATAGCATTTGTATTAAAATGTATATTTTGATTTTTAATATGATGGGGAATTTTGTATTTTAGCAAAAGCTTATCAGCTGAAAGTCATAATTTTGGCAAAGAAAGACACAAAATTTCTTTATCTCTTTGACGAAAAAGTAGCAAAATTCCACATTTTGGGTGATTTATTTTTTTAAGCTTTTTTTTTAATAAATAGAATCTGGGAATTTATTTCTCATAATGAGTAACATTTTTATTATACAAATTTTCATTTTATTCGAGGATTGTAATTTGACTTAGAATACCATTCGAATAATATGAAATTTTTTTTTCAATTTTATAGTTTTGAACAAAGTTGGCAACCGATACCGATACCGTTTAAATTGAATACCGGTACTGATGCCGATACCAAAATTAGTTTCTTGCATAAAATACCGGTATACGTATCCCGTTTCCCTAAATACCGGTATTATACCGGAACAATCATTTCGGTATTAAAAAACAAGTAAGAAAGTATAGTCGGTCAAGCACGACCATATGATACCCTACACCACAGTAATTAAAAACACATTATACTTATGTGTCCATATAAATATGGATTTATCTATGTTTATAAACTTCATTAAAATTGGTTTGAAAGTTTGTAAGAGGCAGAAGTTGCCTCCTACCTCCCTTTGCGGTCCTATTTTTTAAAAACTGTATAGCTTATGTCTCCATATAGATATGGATCTATCTAGGGTTTAAATTTTAATGAAATCGGTTTGAGAGGCATACATTGTCCATATCTCCCCTCGTGGTCCTTTTTTTTTAAATGCCTACCTTTTGTGTCCATATAGATGTGGATTCATCTACATTTTAAATTTCATTAAAATCGGTTAGAAAGTTTGTTGGAGGCAGAAATTGCCCCTATCTCCCCTTGTGGTCCTACGATTCGGCCCATTTTCAATAGACTTGGTCCTTGTGCCAATAAGAACCTATAAGCCAAATTTGATCAAATTATCTCCAAAATTGCGACCTGTACTTTGCGCACAAGGTTGCCAGCCAGCCGGACAGACATCGTTAGTTCGACTTAATTTTAAGGCGTTACACACATCAGCACAAATGCATAATACCATCTCCACTATTGTGGTGTGGGTATAATAAAATAATTTTTCAAATAGAAATAAATTAAAAGTTTGATTCAACACTTGTGCTAATGAAAAATATGTTTGTTAACTTAATACCGTGTTCAGATATGCACCTTAATCGACCTTTACGCAATAAATGCCATTTTTGAGCTCAATTATCCATACAAAATTGCAATTTAGTTATTGCTCAATTAATACGAAACTTAACGATTTGTACATATATTTTATGAGATCTTAGATGCACATTAGAAAAGTTTCGCAAGGAATGATAAACTTGGTATACCCTCTTTACAACCAGTTGTGGAGGGTATAAAAAATAATGATAGTTATCTTAATAATCAGCAACTGTTTGCTGGGTTATATTAGAAAATTATTGCTATTTTTATATAAAAAATATTTAATTATATTATTTTTCATTTTTTAAACACAGCGCTTAACACATTTGTCTGATTCTAATTTTAACACTAAATACAGTAGTTCCCGCTTAAGTGCGCATCGAAAAATGTTCAGTTTTCGACTACGCAGCACTTCTTTCAATTTGTAAAGTTATCAAATAAGAAAAGAAAAAACAAAAGCCTGAAGAAGGCACTCAAAGAAGTGCCGAAATATTGATTCGAATAAACATTTAAAGTTTAAAAAAGACCTCTAGCTGGACAGTTTATTAAAAGTTGATAAGTATATTAACAGCGTTTAAAAAAGTCGGTTAAAGAAAGAGCCGAACATTATATAGAGTTCTGTTCTTCGTTAAAAAACAGAACAATTTTAGTAATACTGAAGACAAACATTATATTTTAATGTTCTATAATGTTTCTGTTTTTACATTGATAAAGAAAATAACAGACAACAAATTTTAGCAACGACCGCAGCACGAACAGCTTGTGTGTGTGTATTGTGTATACATATGTTTTGTTTGTGTAAAATTATTTTGCTGGCTTTTTTGTTGTTTTTTCGTATGTGTATTTTGTTGTTGGAAAAAATGTTTGGTTTTTTTACCAGCCAAAGGGACAAACATTAATGAGCCGAACCGAATACAATGAAGTTTGTGGATTTAAAAAAACCGAACGGAATTAAATGTTCTCAATGTTTTGTTGAGTTTGATAAAAAAAAATATTATTTTTGTATTCGAAAGATGACTAACAGGCAAACGTTATTTTTTTAAAGATGCCCTACAAAAACACTATTAGCGTTTGTGTTTTCCACAAATCTACCGAACCGAACACTAAGGAGCGATACGTTGTCAAAACATTTGAAAAAGTTTGCATGTATTGCCATTACTGGCAAATGTTAACGCCGTGTTAATATTATTAAAACCATTTATTATGTCTTCCTTCCATGGTTTTAATTTCATTGCTACATTTATTTTGTTGCACTTAAAACTTGTGAATAAGTTTAATTATTTCATCTTCTTCATCATTCGGAAGATTCCGATAACTCTTTAAAGGTATTCTTTATGATTTTCGAAATTCAAGTGAAATTAACTTGTTGACTTCAACTGCCGTTTTATTAACTTTAAAAATGCCTTGCCGGATATTTAAAAACACGCAAGTTTTTTGGTTACGCATTTAAGCGATTTATTTTGTTCAAATTTATGTAATTTCGGCCAAAAATAATGAATCATTAAAACGAGGAACGCATTTTAGCGAGGTCATTTAAGCGGGATTTCGTTGATGTAATTATTTTAAAAATTTTTCTTCTCAACACATTTTCCGCGTTTAAGAGGTGTAATCATTTAAGCGGGTGCATTTAAGCGGGATCTACTGTAATAACCTAAATTTAAATTGAATTGAACCCTGCAGAAACATCTGTTCAATTTGGAAAAAATATAAACATATTTTTGTTTATTGTTATCACAAATACATATTAATAAAAAAAATCGCAAGATTACTTTGGGTGGAAAAGATCGCTCGTCATTGTCATTATTTCTTAAGGGCAATTATGCCGTCCTTGTTTGTCTGCCCTAGTGAGTTTTAAGTTTCGTCCGCGTGGGTTGGTTGATTGATGGTTTGATATCGCATAAGATAACTGAACTTCGTTTTAGTTTTTCGATATTCGACTGTAACCGTTAGTTTTTCACCTAACATTTTGCATCGTGCTGGTGGAGTACCAACAACATCTAATTTTAATATGTATTTAAAAAAGACTGACTGAAAGTTTCGGCTTCCTACATGAAGGTATGTATGTATATGTAGATCGTTCGATAGCTTCTAAAGGAAGCTCATGAGGCGTAAGCCGTTATGCAGATAAATTATTCCTCTTCAAGGGCTTTGCTGTGAAAGGAGTAATTTAAAATCAAACTAGGCTTAGTAAACAACAAATTTTTTAGCAACAACTCTAAATTTATATCTTTTAACTATTTAAAAGTGAAAATAGAAAAATAAATTTAGTTAAAATGCAATTTTTTTCGAATCCTAGCCAGTATTCAAAAATATACGTGATGCCAATTGTAGGGATTTTTTCGGAAAATTTCAACCGTAGCGAAAAAAGGACAGATATTTTATTTTAGGAATTTTCCAAATAATAATCACCCTTATTGTGTTTGGAGTATTTAAAATGCGCCAACGACTGTTTGGTAATAGATTAAAGGAAATAAGTTCACGTTCTCTTTAATCTTATACCAAACAGTCTGATTTCTAGCTCTATAAAACTGTGAAGTATTAAATTTTATTCTAATAGCATTATTAATTACGGTTTTAGGCGTACTAAACTGTTTTCCGGAAGTAGGGCTTATATGAGGCATAGGGTAAATTATGGAAGGATCTTCACGAAATTTTACAGTGTGATTTCCAGTCGAATTAAACAATTTTTCCAAAATCCCTTACCATTTCGTGCATTGTTACGCCATTTATGTTAGTTTTTGTAAAAAAAAGTAACAAGTTTTTATGGTGGTTGTTCCACATTTTGATTTATAACTCAGATTCTACTAAGCCTATTTTGCTGGATTTCAATCCTAAACTGCTTAGGATAACTCAAGCAATTTGATACCAAATTTGGTTAATTTCTTTTGAGTTTTTCGAAAGAGAACGTGTTTTCAACAGACGGACAGACAGACAGACGGACATGGCAAAATCAACTTAGAATTACTGAAGGATCCAGAATATATATACATTCTATGCTAACGTTCGAAATCGACGAACAGGCTGAAAATTTCGGATTTTTAAAAAATTTTTAATGGAAACTTTTAAGGATAAGGAATTTTTTATTTTATATTTTAGTTCAGGGGAAATGAAGAAAATATTTTTTAAAAATTTTACAGAGCCTTTCCTTGCAAAAAATTATTAGATACTTAAATTAAAAAAAATTATTTAAAATAATTTTTCAATATTAAGTTCTTTAAAAATTATAATAAAGATGAGGAAACGGAAAATCAAATATGAAGTTTGACTCTGTTTTGTCTTTAGATCAAAGGATGTACAGAGGCGTTGCTGCCAAAAAGAAAAAAATTTAATTTGTCGCACAGTGTTATATTTAAAATAAAATTTTTATATGTGTGTGTTTGGCATTTACAAATTTATTTTGGTTTTTTTCTTCTTGTTAAGAGCCAAATACACTCGCCCAGCAGGCGAATTCAATCGTGTACGTGTGCTGGACGTAATATTCGCCGTCATATCTAAATATTTTGATTTTCCATCCAGCATCGTCTCTGCAAATAAAGCGACTAGTCCATACACGCATGTAAAATGTAGCCAACAAGGGACTAAGACTAGTCCAAAGATAACGCCAATGTATGGGAAAAACATGGTCCATTTAACATAACATGGGGTCCTGACCTGACAATTGTTTGTCATAACAAACGTCAAACTTCATATAAAAAAAAAACGCTAGCAAAAATTTTATAGTTTTTTTTTATATAGACTTTGACGTTAGGTATGACAAAAAATTGTCAGGTGAAGACCCCATGTTACGATGTCCCAGGGCATATTACTCAGCTTTGCATTACAAAGGAGTAGTCAAGGCGAATTGACTAGAAGGTGAGGTCAACTCTACAACAACACTGCTTCTGTGGTCGGCTTGTTAAAAATATTGCTAGTAAAAAAAATAGGTTTGTTTACATAAAAAACCTGTTTGTATACAAACTTTGACAAATCGACCACCGAAAAAACACCATATGTTGACTTGACCCCACCTTCTAGTGAATTCGGAAGGAATAAGCAAAAAACAGTAGAAATGTAAATAACAGAACCATATTTCTACCGTACAGGACACTAAAGTACAGTATATAATGTTTATTTTCGAACTCTGATGCTAAAATTTTCAACGATTCTGATTCAGAGAAAAAAAATTGTGATGAACTTATCGCGATTTACACATATTTAACTTAACCCGGAAACGGACTTTGAAAACTTTTATAGATGAGTCTCATACCTGGAAACACACACACACACACACACACTAGTGAATAATTGTAGCGTAACAAAAGCTTAAGTATTTGAAATCAACTTTAGATATATCAGATTTGAAAAATGTTGACTTGAAAAAAATTATAAATCACAAGTAGAATTTCAATAGTTTTCGTTCGCACTTAACAAGTCTTGCAACGACAAAAAGGGTATCTTTAAAAAAAGCAACACTTGAACAAACACTTGAATTATTAAAAATTAATCGTTTATTTTTTATATATTTAACTTCTTTAGTAAATCAGATTTTTTTTTTATTTCATGCAATTTCCAAGTACGTTTTTAAAAAATTTTTTTTTTTTGTCACCCACTGTTTTAATATATTTTCCGAAATTATCTCTTTCAATAATCTTTCAAAGGTTAATGGAAGCAATATTGTTTTTTATTATTTATATTACAATAAATTATTTACGAACCAATGTTTCCTTAAGATCAATAAGTTAACTACTCACTTAATTAAACTTTTAAGTGATCGTTGAAAATATTTTTTTTTGTTTTGTTTTTTTTACCCTCTAAAATTTAATTTAGAATAGTTTTTGCTTAAGACAAATTCCCGTTTGCGTTTTCGCAAAGACAACGATATGTTCTAAACGAGTATTGAAACAATATTGATTTGAAAATCTGAGCTTAAACTAGGCTAAAGCTTTTTTTGTCTTAAGTCTAGAATCATTATTTTTTTTTATATTTTCTTCTTTTTTTAATTCAGAAAAATAAAAATTAATATTATATACTAAATCTTAGTATAAAAAACAATAAAAAAAAATAAAAACAATGTAATAAAAAAAACAAAAACAATGTTTTGTTTTCTCAAAAAAATAATTCGCAAAACAACCCAATAACTTATGATTTTTGGACTAAGTTATCAGTAAATTTTATACAAAATATTTTTGGTTCAATGTTTTTTTATTAATTTTTTGTCAAGGCCTTATCTAAGTGTCTGCTTCTGGAAAATTTTTCAACATAAGTCACGTTCTAATTTAAATAACTAGTAAAGGGTGTTTTTTTTTTGAGGAGGACGAGGAGGATAATTTTGAAATTAAAAGGAAAAAGTTTTTAAAATTGGTTTTATTAATTGGAGTTTCTCGCCGCCTATCTCGAGAAACAAAATGTTTCTTCACTCCATTGCATTATGCATAATTCATAAAAAAAACATTTTTTTACGGGAGTCGCCTTAAGGAATGGAGAAAGCGGGCAGATATGTCGGAGATGGAGAAAAAAGTCGGTTATATATTGACCTGTCTAGGGCCATCCTAGGAGCTGCGGGGGCCAAATTTATGAATTTCATTAGGGGGAAAGTATGTTTTGAGAAAACATTTTGCTTCTGAAGGGGGGCTCCTAGGCAGTAACGGGACTTTTTCTTCAATATATTGCTCATTTGCTGAAACGTAGTTATAACTCAAAAAATTTAATTTTGAAGTTAGTGATACAGAATTATTCGCTATGTTTTTCTTTATATTTGGGGTATTCACAAGGTGTGCTATCATGTTGTATTGTCAAATTGTTCTTACATTTTACAATGGTTTTAAAATATTGTTGTTGCTTTGTAAACAAAAAGTGTCTTCAATTAATAGAACTTTGCTTGCTATGTTTATTGTGCTGTCGTAATAAATCAGAAGAGACCAGGGCTACCAGGTACTTTTTGCCTTGTCCCCAAAAAATTAAAAAAACTAAAAATCAAAACCTTAAAAAGTTAAAATTTTCTTTTGTTTTTTTTCTGAAATTTTTTTAAAAATAGTAAGAAACATTTTAATAGGAAATCCCCAAATGAAAATTTTTAGACAAAAAATTATGGTTTTGGCATGTTTTTTAAAATCCTTTTTATGTTATTCCAGTGAGGAGTTACAAGCAGAGCAATATGCTGTTTTTGAAGACATATGAGCCAATTTATACGAATTTGGAGCTTGTTCAGTCGGTTTTAGCCATCCATAAAAAAAAAAAAATCCGTCGATTATTTAATATTTCGAAGCATAATAAGTACTTACCAATAGCCCCGCATTCTTTTGCCCAAACTTTATTATATTGTCTTTTATTTTTCGTCACCTAACACGCAAAAGGCCCTATCTTACATTTTGAAACTTTCACAGCAGAACTATTCAAAATGATAAATCAATAAATCACCTTAACTGTTTATACTTAAATTTCTTTTATTTTTCTTGTAAAACCTTCCAGTTGTTTTGACAATTGACAATGTAGCATATTATGCAAACTGACAGTTAGGCCTTTTAGCGTTTCTCATAGTATCTTTTGTAGATATGGCCTTTAGTTTTTTGATAATAAAATCGAAAGATTTTTTTGTGGAAATTTGTGTTGATGCAATAGATCAGAATCAATAAAAAAGTTGATTTTTAATTTTTCGTTAATAAGTTCCTTTTGCGTTTCAGGTAACGATTTACTTATTTTTGGGAAAGACATGTTTGCTTGAAAATTATCTTTAAAAACTCAAAAATTGTATGTGTTGTTAACGGTTTAAGATTCTTTTTTTTAATTCTATCTTTTTTAAACACTCACTGAAAATTTTTTAAGCTTTTTTAAGCACACACTGTATTAGTTGTTGATGAGAGTAAGTGCCGGTTCCCACACGTCATGTTTGACTCGTCAAGTCTTGAGTTTTTAGGAGAGAGGGGAAAAGAAATGGCACACTCTTTTCCCTTCTTTCCTAAAAGCTCACGACTTGACGAGTCACACTTGACGTGTGTGAACCGGCACTAAGGTAAAATTTTTGCTAATTTTTTCATATTTTATGTACGAAACAAAGAAAAATAAGCGTAAATAATAAAAGAAGGAAAAATTATATTTAAAATGTATAAAATCCCCAAAAAATCCCCGAGTTTTTTCTTAATCCCCAGTCCCTAAATAACTTTCTATGTCCTTTTTATTCGCATGAAATCCCTAACTTTGGGATAAATCACCAAGTCTGGCAGCTCTGGAAGAGACCTCCGCTAAGTGGCTGAGCCGCATTAGTTTTTGTAAAACGTCGCCGTTGATGATATTATTTTATTCGGCGTACATCCGAATTTAACCTGCGGCTAGGAATTTTTGCAACAAATCACTTGCGGCGTCAAATTAGATCAGCCTAGGACTCTGCTGTTTGGTAAGCAAACAAAATGAAATTTATTTTTGATTTGCGTCTGAAAAATGGAAAATAGTCAGGTAACATCTAATTAAATTTATTAATTCGTGGATTAGAATTAAAAAATATTTTTATTTTAGGTCAATATTTATTTTTTATAATTGTTTAAGTTAAATTCAAAGTAGCGCACTGAATTATTAGGGGTTGTTCACAACAGTCGTATTTTTACATGCTATTATGTTAAGACATATGACTTTATGACACCCTGTGAATCCCCCAATTGTGTATAAAATTTATCTTTATATCTTTTATACTTTCCCCTTTTGAAGAGAATGTGTGTTGTTATTTTTTCGAAGTGGTGCGAACAATTCAAAAACTTTAAACACGTTAATTTCGAAATGTATTTTTTGAGTAAATACATTTTAATTATACTAAGGACGACCCCCCTGTGGCTCACGAACCACAGTTTTGAAATCAATGGTCTAGACGAATATTTCGTCCGAAATAAGGTGGGTTTATCAAGTATATTTCATCATTGTACAATTTTGATCAAAGCACTTACCAATGATTTGAAATAATTGAATCGAAAACAAAAATTTATCGCCACTAACTTCTGAATAACTCCGAAACAGTTGAAAAACTAGACGAGACTGAATTAATCTGTGAACAGATTTCGCTTCATTATAAAAATCTTCTATAAAAATCACAAAATAAAAGTTCTTGTTCCCAACTTTGTTTTGTTTATTTTCGACTAGTGTTACTTACATAGCCATTAAACCAAAACTGTCTTTCATTACAGAAAAAAATTAAGTTTATCGAATTTCACCATGATTTTCAAAAAATTAAAGCAATCTAGCAAACATTGCACTGGCGCAAAAGTCTGTCTATTCATGACGAATTGCCAAGCCAAGCCAAACCAACCGCAAACCATCCGAGAACACTCAAATTAGTTGCCACAGAAGACAGTGATGCCAATTTTATGTTTTACGCGTCTTTAAAGAAACACCCTTTATATATTTAAAAAAAAACAAAGATTATTTTGTAAGAGTTTAGAACATACGTGAATGTTAAAAATTCAGCAAGAAAATATTTTTCTTTTCTTTGGCAAAAATAATTTTTAGAAATTACGTTATTCAGAATTATTTGGACCTTTACATTTTATATTTTGATTATTGACTATGGAAATATCATAAATACACGCCCATTTTGTTTTGCATTTTACTATATAATTCTTTAAAAGTTGTGCAACACGATTTTGAGTTCAGAACTTTTTCCTTATCAGTGTTCTAAAGTAAAATATGCAAAAATCATTTGAATAGTGTGTGATTTTGTTTTCTTTATATTTACAACGCAGTTGTGTTGGTATATTTCCTTTGATTTTGTTTTGTTGTGATCATTAATTGTTTTTTATTAATTGAATTAACTTTATTGGATTATCTATGTTTTTAACACGCGATAGATTGATTATTGATTGGGATTTATATAATAGTTAATAAATTTTCTTTCTATTTTTAAATCAGAGATTTTTATAAGTAAGATTTTTTGCTATAATGGCAGAGAACCGGCATGTTCTATAAATCAAAATGAAGTGGATTTAAAACCGAACAAATTTTGAAAGCGAGCCTGTCAAGAAAGTTTATACATTAAGTACCAAGTTTCTTTACAAAACAACTCGTTAAGAAAGGAAAAACTACAGTTATTTTGTAAAAAATTTAAATTAAAATCGCATGCCATTTCAATTCCACTTAATTTCGATTTCTAGAACATGCCCGATAACTTTTCTATCAATAACAAAGTTTTTTATTTCTAAATTACATTTTTGGCTTACTATTTAGATTTATATTGAGCAGCGATGCCAACTTAGTGCTTTTGGCACTATTTATGTTGCTTTTTGATGCCTCAAAACGCCAAAAGTATATCCATAGTGTCAAACTAAGAAAAAGCACTAACTTGGTGCTTTTTGAATTTTTCGTTAGTGCCTTTAGTGCTTTTTACAATTTTTATTTAGATTTACTATTTCGAGTAAAATTTTGAGAAGGTCTGTAAAGATTTTAAGATTTCAAATTATAAAAAAAGTGATAAAAGAAACTAGCATTCGTTTTACCAAAAACTTTATTAACGAAGTTAGTGCTGGGCTTCCTAGCAATTTGAAAATTTTACAAAACGTTGCACTTTTTAGCGTTGACTACATATTTAGTAATCGTAATAAAAACGATTAATTTACTGTTTCAAATGGAAAAAAATAAATGAATGGAAATAAACAACGAATTTGAGTCATGTAGAAAAAACGTATTGAAAAGTTAAAAAACATGCAGTCGAAAACCGTACACAAGAACGCAAACTTTAAAAACAAACAAAGCCGTTACTTGGTGTAAGCAAAGTGTTGAATGAATTAAAAACAGCTGACAGAAAATGCTTTTATAAAGAGCGTTGTGTAACCTGCCATTTTTCATGCGCTTTAGTTTTCAAACGCACGACGAGTGTCCAAATAACCGCGTGTTGTGAACTGCTACCTTCAGTGCTATTGCAAAAAGGTTTGACTAAGTATCAGAATACATACATACATGTTTTTTTTTTCTATTTACACCTTATGTGTGTGCTTTATTCAGAAGCGCGCATAGGTTAATATAATTGGATAATATCAAAATTTTTTAAGAATGTTGCATGATACGCAAATTGTATTATTTAAACGGTAAAATAGAAGGTGTTTTAATTAATTAAAATATGGGCTGTGGTTAAGTTTTATAAACAATGGTCGGTCATTGCAAATTTTTGGAAACTGCAACAGGCCAGATTTTTTTCGAGTTACGAAAATCGAGCTCGCACTGTATTACTTTCAAACTGTTTTGTGGAAAATAAAAGCTCAGCTGATGATGATCGAAATGATTTGAATGATATTATTTTTATTGAAGATAATAATAAAAAATGGTCACTCGTCAACGCTGTCGCCTTTTTTTTAAATTTTGGAGGTACATAATATTCGACACAGCCAATTTTAACTTGTTTTGTGTTTTATTACATTGTAAAAATAACTTAGTGCTTTTTAGTGTTTTTTTTTAATTTTAAAGTGCTTTTTGCTCTCAAAAAGTTGGCATCACTGGTTTGGAGCCTAATAGAACGACATTGATCGTCATAATTCTTCGTCTACGAAGCCAAAAACTTCCAAAACCCTCTCCAACTGTGGTCTCCACCAGTAATAAATTTGAGTGTTAAAAGATGCTTGGCAATTAAATTGCCTGGGTTTTTTAACTTCCAGTCTACAACTAACATGAAATACTTAACATTAACAGTTATATGATGTTAGTATTAAGGTCCATACTTCATCATCATGTTAGAGGTTTCTCATGTTTTAACACGGTTGTTCATGCAAATGATTTAACAACGCTTCTATAACATCGTGCTACAACAGCAAATCATGTCTGTTGTAGACGTGGAGTAACGTAACACACCAAGTTACATCGAATTGCTTATGGTTATCTACCAGACATACACATTCAAAAATGTGAAGTTAAAAACGATTGTATATGGTTAATGTTGGAAACCACAAAAATTTTAACTCACTGCAGTTACATAATGAACGCAATGTCATTAGCCCAGGCGAAAAGGCAAAGCGCACGAAAGGCAGACAAATTAACCTCAAGAAATCGCGACAATGACGGACGAGCTGCTTCCCCACTCATCACAGTTTTACGAATGACGTCGATCATACTGTTACAAAAAGGCAAAGCGCACGAAAGGCAGACAGACAAAGACGGCCAAATTAATCTTAAGATATAACGACAATGAAGGAAGAGCTGCTTCCCCGCACATCACAGTTTTGCGAATGTAGCTCCCCCAGGTTTCACAATGAATTGGCAACAATTAAAAAACTTTGGATTTTTATTGCACAACGAAAAGAAGAGCATTATACTGTGAAATGTGTTTGCAACATTGTAGAATGTTGTCTTGCTTCTAGGTTATGTTTTTTTTAATGAAAAACATATACAATAATATTGTAAAATTAATGGGGCGCTTTAAGGATATTTGAAAAAATCAGGTGCAGTTAATACCTGAGATTTGGCTAAATTGACAGAACTCCTATCTGGTACCACCGGAGTCAGTAGCCCCCGGACACTGCACTGCACTGACTATTGGTTGAGGCTTCCGTTAGCATACTTCTAGCGGGAAACGGTTTCTGCCCTTCAGGAAGATTGCCTTTTCGGAAGTTTTACTATTCTGATAACGAGTACTTCCCAGGTTGGACTTTTGTCCGATGAAAGCTTGCTTTTACAAATAGAGTGCAAAGTCGAGGAAAAGGATATCCTTAAAGTCTAATTAAAAGGCTGATTTTTCACCACTTGTGGAAAAGTTCAGCCTGAGGTTGATCGTCAACTTTTTCGTTTTTATAAAATAAATCTGGGTCTTTAAACAAGTTAAAAATTCTGTACATTTTTACTCTTCTTCTTTCTCTTACTTATCGGATATGAATTGACATCTCTTTGGCGGTGACATTTTGGTCCATAGCAAATATTTGAAATCAGACTAACCGCTTAGAAAATCCAGAATTATTTCCTGTTTTCAAAATCTCCCACTGTGTGACGTTGATTCGCATACTGCACGATTCAATTTTTTTTATACAAATTTTCTCAAAAACCTACGAAAAAAAATTGCAAAGATCATTCTTCTAATTATTTTCCTAAAATACACATTTGATAATTAGCATTAGATATTTTTACGGAAATCCGTTTAACTTTTTCTTATCGGCGCAGGGACCTACCGAGAGTTTTGGAATGTTGTTTAGAGCCCCATAAAGGAAGCTTCAATCTAAAATTTTTATTATTAAGAACAATTGTGATTTGTAGTTGAACTGTTAATTTTAATTACAGAAAATTTCGAACCACCAGTATCACTGGTTAAAGATTGATGTTTGACTGTTGGCTGGCAGGCACAGGAGTGGTGCAGATGTTAGAACTAGAAGAAATCTGATGAAAAAATATATCGGTTCTTGAAACATGTAAATTCAACCCAGGTTCGAGCCCCAGCTTAGCCAAGAAAATGATCAATCAATTTTAATAAAATTCTTAGTTGTAAAAATTCTTTCCTTCATTTAAATAAATTAAATAAAAATTTAATTTAATGAACTCAAGCTTAAAAATATCAAAATTTTAATTATTGTAATGATGTATGAAGATTCAAAAAATAAATACGACACGAAAAAAAATTATTTTAGGGTTCCCTTTATGTTCAAACATTTTTTTTATTCCCTGCCTGGACTATTAATTACGTCAATGTCAATAATAAACCATTATTATTTTATTCCAAATGATTTTAACGGAAATTTTACAAGCGCAAAATTAAATATTATTATATTCGGACTTTCTTATCCAGCTTATAAAATCTCTTTCCTCTTTCTACAGTACATATTACAAATTGTAAACACAATAAATTTGTATGCACACATGTATTTTAAGAACGCTTATGATTTTATTTTCGTTTAAAATTTGTGATTGCATTTTGAGAAATATTCGTCGATAAAATCTAAAAAGTGTACGAACTACACTCTCTGGCGACTATCGCTTGACCGCCTGTCCACGGTCAAAATACTTGTCATGCAGGCGCATTCACTCGTGTACGTGTGCTGGACGAAATATTCGCCGTCATATATAAATTTTCTGGTTTTCCATCCAGCATCGTTGGTGTGACACATACAAACACATTTTCACTAATACCACTTGATGAGCAGGGATACCATAAATATGCAATTGCATGTTTTTCTATGTGCGATCAATGAAGGCAGAAACAATATATTTATCCGTTTTAGAAATTTTTATGTATTTTGGCATCAATTTATTAGTGCATATTTTGGCATATTTTACCGTTTGCAGAATTGTTTTGCATAACTAAGTTAAAAGAGCCTTTTTGCTGAATATTTAAAGTTTTTAGCGTATATGTTTTCCAATTTTCATGCATATTTTGATACATATTGAATTTTTTCGATGCCACAATGACTTTCGTTGCAAATAAAAAAATAATATTTTTTTTTGGCGAAATTTTGGCTTTTCTTTTTTAATTGACGTCTGCGAGATCAAATAGTATTTAACATTTTATTAATAATGCCTATTATTCTTTTACTTTTTTTAGAATTCAAAATTTGTAGATCAGCGAAAATTATTAAAACGAAAGTTAAAAGTAGATTAATTTAGTGGTCACGCATTTTTTTAATTCTTCGTTAAATATTTGTTAATAGAAAGCCCACTTGAAAGAGGTTCTTCGACTGTTATATATTTTTCACTGGCTCGGTCAGGGCTGCCAGACTTGGGGATTTCATGCGACCAAAAAGGACAAAGCAAGTAATTTGGGGATTTTTTCGGGGATTTAAAAAACAAATTCGGGGATTTTTTTGGGATTTTATACGTTTTAAATATAATTTTCCCTTCTATTTCTTTGTTTCGTACATAAAATATGAAAAAGTAGCAAAACTTTTACCTTACTCTTATCAACAACTAATACAGTGTAATTACGATTACCATTTTTGTGTTGTGTGTAAAAAGTGCTAAAAAACTATTAAAAAAATATTTTAGTGAGCGTTTTAAAAAGGATGAATTAAAAAAGGAATCCTAAACCGTTGACAACATATACAATTTTTGATTTTTTAAAGACAATTTTCAAGCAAACATGTCTTTCCCAAAAATAAGTAAATCGTTACATAAAACGCAAAAGGCTCTAACTAACGAGAATTTAAAAATCAACGTTTTCATTGATTCTGATGTAATGCATCAACACAAATGTCCACATAACAGGCCTAACTGACTGTTTGCATAATATGCAACAAAGTTTGTTCTTCAATATACATACATATAAAAAAAAATATATGTTTTGAATAACACACCCCTGTTGGCCAAACTGCCGCCGACGGCATTGTCATAATGTCCTCTATCACTTAGCATTTCTGGAAGACAATTTTGAGAACACATGACAGACATTTTCTTGTAAGGTATCCTCTATCAACAACTATACACGACCGTATGAGAGACAGTGTCTTGTAAGCTGTCCTGTATTAAAGTGTATGCACGACAACATGACCGACAGTGTCTTGAAAGGTGTCCTTTAGCAACT
This sequence comes from Pollenia labialis, assembly GCA_949318255.1. Taxonomy (NCBI): domain Eukaryota; kingdom Metazoa; phylum Arthropoda; class Insecta; order Diptera; family Polleniidae; genus Pollenia; species Pollenia labialis. Next base: position 34,480,333 of record OX439143.1, on the reverse strand, counting down.
TCTAAGCTGTAACTCTTTTAACCTCATTGACATTGTCTCTCTTTGTGTCGTGCACGATTTACGCGACACTTGTTTGAAAATGTCATCGACGATTTGAATTAGTGGTAATTTACGTGTCGAACAGGAATGTACATTCTGCAAGAATCATTGATAAAAAAATATACATAAACCCAAATTTGTTAATAGATTGATATTAAATAAATAAATAAGTTACCAAATTCCAATTTCTTTAGTTTGTTTTTTATAAAATAATTAAACAAGAAAATAACTTTGCCATATTGCCGATTTATTAACATCAAGTTTGTAATATTTCTTGATTTGACGTTTTTTTCAAAAACAATTTTATAACACCGAATCTATTTAAATTTTATGTCACTGACTGCCTGCCATTAACAATGTAATGCTTTCTTTTGTTTTTACTTTAAATAAAAAAATTACTATTAAAACTTAAAATTTTTACCGTCCTGATTAAAGGCGATTTTTCCCCAACTTTGTCTGGTAACCCTATATATATGTATAAACAGAAGCCATCTTTTTACAGGGCATTACCAACACTCTCGATTTATACGGGGCGTAAAGTGCAATGCCTTATGGCATTTAAGGGTGAATTTTTTTAGAATAAAACACGCTGCCCTTATAGAAAGCAAAGCATTTTTAAGAAACGAACACCAAAATGCATTTTTTTAAATAAAATGTGACATTTTTTGTAGAAAAAAACACCATGAAATAAATCTTTTAAAACACTCACCATTTTGTAGAAATGCAATTGTTGTTTTCCTTGTCAGCTTGGAAATTAGCAAGTAAAAGAAAATATTTCAAGTGGCCGGTGATAATGATGATGGAGGTTTTTTAAGTTGTAATTGTGCTTTAGTTTGTAGTATTTCGTCTTTTTCTCTTTTGGATTTTCTTTTTTACCTATTAAAATAAAGATTGAGAGAATAAATGTTAGTAAATGGCTTTGAAAATGTTTATTAAAAAAACAAAAGGAAAACTTGAAATAAGTTTTTAAAGCAGTAATTTATGTACATATTTTAATGTTTTAATTATTTAATTATGTATCACACATAAATCTTACTACATACAATAAATAAAAATCTATCTACCTTATTTTTTTTTTTTTGTTTTTGGCGCAGTGTAAGCTTTTAATTATTGTTAGTAAAATATTTGTAGTTGTTGGTAGCTTCTTAAGGTTGGTTTGATTTGGTTTGTTTGTTGGTAGTTTGATTGGTATCTAGATGGGGTGGTGATGATAGCGGTTGGTTGGTTGTTTGGTTCGTTGGAATTTAATGTCTTGCTTGTTGTGTTGTTTACTTCACGAAGTCTTTCACCAATTTGTGGAATTTGTAAAATGCGCTTCTGTTTTTGTCTCATTATGCGGGTATGAGATTTTTTTCAGTTTCAACTCAATATTCAGTCAAGTCATTATCTTAATGATTATACGGAGTGAGTAAGTAAGTTATCTTACTATGTACTTCTTTTCGTTAAATTCGTTTTTTGTTGTTTGATATTTGTTGCCTGTTGGATGGATGGATCTTTTATCAACAAACAACAAAAATATCATCGTGTAAGTTTTGTATTGTTTATTATTGTAATTAGAGTATTTGCCATGGAGATGTTGCTTCACACATGGAAATGGTGCATACATTTATATCGTTATAAGGTTTTGAAATCAGCCCTAAGTTACAAAAAAAAAAAATCGAAATCGGCTTTTCGATCGATTACGATGCACCGTATCAAAATTCATGTTTCTTGAAAATTTTTCACTTCTACAAATAAAAATAACATTCTTATCAAGAAAATTGTTGGTGCAAACCTCCTTTGATAAATAATAAATAAAAAACACAATAAAATAAAGTTTTGTATTTTTATTTTTGTTTATCAACAGTTAGTTTTCCTTTGTTGTGTTTTAGTAAGAGATTATCTGTTTTGTTTAATATATTAATTTTTCTAAAATAAATTTTGAAAAATTTTTGTTATTTTTTCATGAAGATATTTTTTGCTTCTCCTGTATAATTAGATCAATGTAACTTACATAGGTCTTCTTTGAAATTATATGACGATATGTACATATAAGGTTGAAATATCCTTTGTTATTCCTGCAATATAATCCTAACCTGGATATACTTTTCCAGGTTGGCAGCCGTTATTTACGTTATTAACTGTTATTAATACCGATACCGCTTAAATACCGTTAAACATTTGATTACCGGTAGAAATACCGATGCCGAAATAGCAAATACATACTTTAATACCCATACCGAAATTCGTTTAGATTGCCAACCTCGAAGTAAAAACATTGATATTATGTCTTATTTATATACATACATACATATAAGTAGCAAAGTTGAAAGCTGACGGCCAGTCCGTGTATTGGTTGAACTGGATTTTCCAAGTACTTCAGATATAATAGGGATAGGGGTTTCAGACGGCCTTGAATGGCTTTCATTGTCCAGTTTTTTTTGGGTCTTGTCCTGTTACTAGCTGAAATACAATTTTTCCAGTTAAAAAAGAATTTCTTTAATTGAAAAAAAAATATTTCTTTATTAGTTATCTAATAAATATAAAAAAAATGTATATTTTGCTCAAAGATATTTCAAATACCTTTGCTTACTTTTGTGTGTAATTTTAATTAATATATTGACCTCTTTTCGCAAAATGAATGTAAGCGACATTAAAAAAAGAGAAGAAAATTAACGATTAAAATTAAAATGCCATTGGCCTATCTATGGGCCTATCTATGTATGTTTACTAATCAACAAAATGTCAAATATATAAAATTATGACAATCTTTTTTTATACCAATTGATCGTAACCGACACACAGTGGAAAGAAAAATTAAAAGAATTCTCGATTTTTTAAACGGTTAGTCCGATTTAAATCAAATTCCAAATGTTAATTAAGGCCTTGTATTAAATTTTAAGCTAAGGATTTAGAATCTATAGGCAAATCAGGAGGGCCTCCATATCGACCCCTTTGCGCGAAATTATCGTATATGCCAATTTTTTTGAAATTGTATGTACATATTTTAATGTTTTTGATGCAATCTTGTTCTACATTCAAAGAGACGTCACCTGGCAAAATATTGTAAGCGAATTCCTCTTCGTCTTATCTTATCTTATCTTATCTAAGCACATGTATATTTTTATTTTGATATTGCAAGTGAAAGCAGAGAAAAGTAGAAAAATTGCTGTCCTGTAACATTGGGTATTTGTTTGTATTTGATATGTTAAATTCGTGTTAAATTTCGATTTAAAATTTTTGAATTTTAGAAGAAAATATGTCATATGACGTAGCGTTTCCTTGTTTGTTCTTAAAAAAAAAAATTATATAACATTTTTTGAACTTTTTTAATTGTCCAGTTAATTTAACAAAGTCCAGGAGAGGCCAAATAACGGCATTCTTTCGAAATTAGAATACAATTCAAAAGGAAATTTCGATCGATATCGAATGCCGTAATTTGCCCCCAGGTTAATTTTTTTAATTGTCCAGATATTTGAATTTTGGTTTTTAGCAACCCTAGATACATATACATAGATTACATATAGTGTGGAGCGCCCATACTATATTAGCCAGTAGCACCAAATTTTGCACAGATTTTTTTGAAACATAATAAGAATATTTAGTAAGTATTGAAAAGGCTCTTTGTTCCAACTTGGAACAATAGGAATCAATATACAGTGAACTCGCGGTAACGTGAACTAATTTTTACCATGGCGTTTCACGTTTTCGAGATTGTTCACGTTATCGAATGCCAAAATTTTAAAAAATTAACACCAAGTATTTTAAAATAAAAATATTTTATTAATTTTTAGTAACAAAAAATATATGTCTATGCAATAATTCAGTTGATATTAATAATAATTCGGTGCCATCCTGATTTTCTTCAGGATTGTTGTTCTATTTATTAATTTTATCTATGATCAAATTAATAAGTTAAATAAAACTCTCTAAAAATACTAAAACCTACTTTAATAAAAAAACCTGAGGATTAAGCGCATGAAGAAGTTTCTTCTAGATGTCTTATTTTGGTCAAAAATTATATTTAAAATGTTTCAGTATTTGTGTAAAATTTCTTGTGAAATTTGACTCCATGCTGAGTCTAATAGATAAATTCCATCTTTCGGTTTTTTAATGACATTTTTTACTTTCACGAATAACATAGCTAACTAACACGTTAGCGTATACATACATGGATACAATTAAGAAAAAAGAACGCTGTAACATAAACCAATAAGTAAAATCAATTCAGGGATTCCCCAATTAAACAAAACATTTTAAAAAGTAAACAAAAATGTGTTTACGTTTTAGAGCTTCCAGATTTTGTTCACGTTTAAGAATAGTCTGTGTTAAAATAAATTTGTTCCCGTTTCTGAGACGTTCTCCCTTTTGAGTGTTCACGTTTTCGCGAGTTCACTGTATATGTACATATATATAATGAAAAGGAGCCAAATAGGTCGATTGCCGTTCTTTTCTGAAGCAAAAATTTTCTAATTACTTTTTCTGTGAAAGGAATAAGGTGCCTTTAAAAATAAAAACATTGAAATTGTGAAAAAATTAAAAAAAATAATAGGTATGATCCCGCGGGATCCCAATCTTATCGAAAACCTGGCCCGTACTCAAAGTTTGGGAAAGTGAGAGAGCTTTTGAGATCAAAATATTCTCCTTCTTTTGCTGATTGGGAAAACTGTTAAACAATCAGCTCTGTCAGAAAATAAACAATAAAAAACTACAAACAAATATTACAAAAATAATTAAAATAAAAAATATTCAATAGAAAATGTTAAAAAAATTTAACTGCATGCTTAAATTTTACTTTTGTAAATTTTTGGTTATTGGTGAGAGAAATTTTTGTTTGCTCTCATTTTACCGAACTTTACCCAAAAAGTACGCGATCGCACCTAATATTGTGTGTCTAAAATACATCACTTTTTAAAAAATCATTAATTAAAACAATTCTAGCTTTAAACAATAAATTAAAATACATACGCACTTTGGACGTAACTTAACGTTGAATTTTATTTTCAACAGAAGCAGAACAGCTGATTAATAACAGAACAGAACGTAGAAACTTATTCTGCCTTTAGGATTTTGTTATGATTTTTGTTACTATGATAAATACCTACCACATACATATGTATGTATGCCCAGCGGCAAAACTCAGAAGACCTTCTTACTTCAGGCCTTTTAAAAGGCCTGCTTAAAAATTGTTTTGATTAAATTCCTATTCTTATCTAACTGCTAAAGAATGCCTCATAGAAGACCTCTGCTCTTTGGTGTAAAAGATAAGATACACCTTCCACACTCGCTTCTATGAGAAGGGAGTAGAGAAGGAGTAACATTTTTTGTATTGTTTTTTTTTTTACACAAGCAAAAGCAAAACAATAATTTTTTTTATCCCGTTGCCATTCTTATGTACCTTCTAAAGAAGCGAGAGCGGAAGGCCTTCTCCGCAATGACAACGTGTGTAAAAAAGATATGAGTATGGAATGGAGCGAGAAGGCCTTGTATATCCAAAAGAAGGAGTACAGAGGCCTTCTAGAAGGCATCCGTACCCCTTCTTTTTCCCGCTGGGTGTATGTATATTAGATTCGGCAAAGCCGAATATGACACTCTTTCTTCTTTATATTGCTTTTGTTGATTGTTGTAGGTTAACGAACCTTATGGATTCACTAACTCATTAATTTTTTTTTTATACTCATGCAGATCATACTAATAAATAAATTTCTAATGTTTCTCAGTAGCAATAGAAGAAAATAAAAATAAATCACAACTAATTATAAGATTAAATTTACCCCTAAACCTTTAAGGTTTTTGGGGTACTTCTCTTAAATATTTGAAATATGTGTAGAACGCAGAGTTTAGAAAATAAAGATGGTACAAGCAACCAATTTACTAATTCTGAATATTTGAGAGGTCTAATTCAACTATGGTTACCACATTTAGGCCCGTTTTCACAACTTATCGATAGCTAAATGTCGGTTTTTATCGGCCGTACAACAAGTGTTCCATTATTACAACTTTACTTTAACCTACCAGGAAGGATGAACCATAATTGACTTTATCGCTCACATTATAGGTTAAAGTAAACTTTTAATAATGGGACACTTTTTATAAGGTCGGTTAAAGTATACTTTTAGCTATCGGTAAGTTGTGAAAACGGGTCTCAGAATAGAAGTTTCATATTTTAACGGCTTAATAATCTTCAAAATAGTTTTTTGTTAATTTGAAATTTAATTCAACTACTTTTGTGAACTCTACTCAAACTGCCTAGAAAAGGAACTTGAAATTTTGGGACAAAATAGAGTCAAGTGTGAGGCAACATTGATCGGATAATTCGAATCCTGGATAACAACAAAAAATTTGTTGTTTAGAAAATGATAAACACTCACATTGCCCTGATAAGGAAACTATGGGAAAAGAATATAATCAGCCTTATTGCGAGTGTCGTTGTCGTGGTCGAAGTTGAGACTGTTTGCGATATAATTTCTAATTCAAGGCAACGTCAATTAAAACCACATAGAGAGTTTGCCGTACAACTATATGTTGTTTACGACAATCATAATGCCAATTGCTTCATATTTGGGGTATTTTTAATAAAGGATGGCTAAATTTTAAAGGCCGATGATGAATGTGAACCAGACCTAAACGTCAAGTTTTTTTCTACATTTATTTCGACATTTTTTAATTTCAAAATAACTCAATTTGAACCATGGAAAGATACACAATCGAGCAAAGCGTTAAAATTTATTTAGGCTTATTATGAAAATGGGCGTTCAAATCAAAATGCATATCGTGCACTTCGTGATTTTTTCGGTCAATTTAATCGTACAAATGCGTACAATCGCAAAAATCGTGCAACAATTTGAGCAAATCTGGTCTGTAGGAGATGTGAAAACACCAGTGCATGCTGGTACAGCTCGTACTGCAGAAAATATTGTTGCTGTTCGCGATAGTGTGGCTGAAGAGCCGTCCACCTCAACTCGTCGTTGATGAGCATTATGCATAAAGACTTTACTCGCTTACAAGGTGCTATTGACTCAAGAACTAAAGCCTCTTGACCACTCTAAACGTCGTCAATGGTCAGAATGGTTTCAAGAAATGGAAACAGTGGATGATAAATTTTCGAATGAAATCATCTTCAGCTATGAGGCACATTTTCACCTCAGTAGTTTCGTCAATAAGTAGAATTGCCGCATTTGGGCAAGATCGGGCAAAATTGATTGATTGTTCGCCCATGTAAAATGAGATTTCAGCTTTTATATAAAAAAATTCTTGCGGATTTACTGGGTTTTTTATTTACCAATTTCAATTATTGTGTAAGAACTGCAGTTGCCAAAAACATATGCTGAAAACGGCGTTATATATAAAAAACAAAAAGTGCTGTATTAGCCTTTCATTATAGGGTTTAGTGTAAAAAAGAGAAAAAGACGCGTGTCATAAGAGTTTATAAAGCTAGACCTACAAAGTTCTTAAGGACTTTCTTGTCAGGAGGTAGGAAACGAGATGGTATTAATGGCGCTCAAAATTTAAAGTCGGACTAAAAAGTCACCAAAGGCAAAAATTAAACTATAGGCAAGTCATGCATAAAGATGTGCAATTTGTCATGACCAGGGAAACCGTTAATATGCAATTGCATATTTTTCCTTGTGCGACCAATGAAGGCAGAAACAATATATTTATCCGTTTTGGAGGTTTTTATCAATCAATTTGTTAGTGCATATTTTTGCAATACGTCTAATATGTCAAATACTTTTTAAAAATCGTTAAAGTTGTAAAGAATTACAACCCTTACAGATAAAAATCGCGAACATGGCTAAAATTCCGCAAAATTTGAAACAAACCCAAAAATTTTTTTGAAATCGATAAATTAGTTAAAAATATCAAAATATTCGATAAATAAAAAAAAAAGTTTGCAAAAATAGCGAAAATTCGCGAAAAATTTTTATTTTTCAAAGAACCCATAAGATTGATTAAAAGTCCCTTAGACTGTTAGGAATGAAAAAACAGCGGCATGAACGCAAAGTCTACTATTTATTATACATAAATCGTTAGGGCTGTAAAGAATCAGACAACTTACAGGAACAAATCGCGAACATGGCCAAAATTCGCGAAAATTGCAAAATATGAAACAAACCCAAAAAACGAGCTTGAGTTTGGTAAATCGAAATGCAGAACACTTAATTCAAATTCTTGAACACACCCAATTAAGTTTTTTATGTTTTTTTTTTTTTTTTGTTGAAATATGATTTGATAAATGTTTACAAACAAATAAATTACAAAGAAATTTTACTAAAATTAATTGCTAGTTAAAAAAGATAAAAATGTTAATATAATCTAGCGTCCAAAGTATTTACATACATAAATTCAAGTCACAATTATACCCGGAATTCACGCACTTATTGTGTCTTATTTGACGAATTTACGCAACAATTTCTTGCCGACAAATTCGTCGTACTATGCGAAGTTCGTCCCAGTTGTGTTTATACCATAAATTACAAATATGTTTTATGAATTTCGTATATGTTTACCTGTCGTTGCTGGTGGCGAACGGTTGATTCAATTGCTTTGGTTCACATTTGTAATTGATTCAATTAGGAAAATTCTCTTTGCTGCTCAGAAATTCGAATTTTTCTTAAATTAAAAAAGCAAAATGTGTCATTTCACACAGGAAAAAAATCACTTAAAACAAAAAAAACTTTCTGAAAATTGGCGTGTAATTTTCTTACGTTGCAGCTTTTGCTTGCCAAAAAAGTAACAGACACAGTTTACCGCGAAAAACAGCTGTTTGTATTTAATTTGTGTTATTTTTTTCATATAGGCAACACACATTTCAATCGAAAAGTTTCTCGAAGCGGGAATTACAGAGCATGGGCACTGGAAAATATATGTAATTGATCTTCAAAGAAAGGAAAGGAAATATTTTTATCAACTTTAAAGTTTAAACACAGGATAGTTTTCAAAATTTGTTCAATTTAAATTTTACCCGAATCCGATTTCCAAAACAAGACTGAATATTTTATAAAGATTTTGACAAATAGGATGGTGGCGATACTACAACAAGTAACAACACCAAAACACAACATTGTATTTTAATTGTTGCTTTTGTTGGTCGATATGTCAAAAATACAAGTAACTTTTGACATTCCTCTCTCTAATTTAGAAAAAAGTAGCACCGCTGTGATTTTAACGCCACCTGAAAAATTAATTCGCCTCGGACGAAAAAAAAATTTCGTAACAAGTTTTTACGATAACTCGAAAATAATTCAACTGATTTGATTAAAGAAAAATTAATTCATAAAATTGTCAAAATAAATTATTTAAAATTTTGTACTCAAAAGTTTTCAAGTTAAATCAATCACTTTTTTAGAGCAGACACATACCTACTTACCAGTGTTACCACCAGCATAATTCAAAATTACACTTGAGATGAAGCAAAATTACCCGATTTAAATGATAATACACCTGATATAAAATTGAAATATTATTTAATAAAAAGACATTTACAAAGAAGCAAAAACACTATAAACTCGTTGAAAGAATGTCAAGCTGTTAAGATTCTTATTGTTATTAAAAAAAAATTAACAAATATAACATTAAAGAACTAAAACAATTTTAAAACTCCTAAAATAATGAGTTTAACTTCCACATTTGCTTGCATATATCTAGGAAAGGTTCAAAATCAGCCATTTTCATCGATTTTCGCAACATATAGGCGACTTCATGGTTTAAATGAAGCGATTTATTTTTTCACAAACCAAGGCGATTTAGAGAAAATAAACTGTCAATTAGACATCAAGGCCGTGCGATATGACACCTCTTGATTTTTTTCCGTAGGGCTGTGAAGTCACTGGTTTATGCTGATAAACTAGCAACAATTTACGTCTTGGAGGTCAACATTGTTCATTTTATTCGTGACATTCAGACAGCAATGCTCGAAAAAGAGGAACAAAATTGGACGTCTGCAATGCGTTTCGTTAAGGACAGGCGCGGTGCCTATTTGTTTTAAATAAGTTTCGAATGGAAATGATGAGTAATACTCTGCGATTTCAATTCATTTTTGTATGCTGTCCACCATTTTAAGTTTCATGGTCTTAAAAAAAATACCCTTTATACCTTAGTTAGTAAACAAAAATCTTTAAACTAAAGCATTTGAACGTTCAATTAATTATATGTTGGAATATTGGAAACATTTCTTCCCACAGGCTATTTTTTCGTTTGAATTGCTTTTTTCAATAAACTTCAGGTTCTAAATTACTATGATAGACATATTTATCCAAATCTAAGATCTATCTTGCGACATTTATAACCAAACTTGAAAATATATAAGTATTTTTAATGATTTCTTACAAAGAAACCGAGATTTTGGTTCAGAAGATTGTGCAGTTTTTATCAACAATTTTTAAAAAGAAATAAATATTATCTTTAAAATCAAATCTTGATTTTTTTGGGTAGCTGAATTTCAAATAACACCTGAATTACACCTAAGAGAAATTACCCACGCTCTACCCACGACAGTAAAAATTATACCAAATTCGGGTAATTACCCACAAAGTGGCAACACTGCTACTTACCCAATATTCCGTTCACTGTAAAGCTTTTACTGTTAGAAACTTATTGCTTTTTTAAGCTTTTATTTTATTAATGTTTTTTGTCTCTATCATTATTAGTAGCTTTAGTTTATCAACATGCTTCAATTTTTCAGCGTCCTCGATAGTATAGTGGTCAGTATCCCCGCCTGTCACGCGGGAGACCGGGGTTCAATTCCCCGTCGGGGAGATATGTCTTTCTTTTTTAGTCTTTTTTTTTAAATAAAATTATTTTAATCTTTTTTTTTAAATAAAATTTAAAATGTAGAAGATAAAATCTGTGGCATTTTGACAAAACATCTAAGTCAAATTTAAAAAAAATGTTGTTACTTGTAGCTTTAGTTCCTCAAAGCATCATATTTAATGTGAAATTACTAAGCTCTGAAGTCAGAAGGTAAAGTCAATTAAAATCACATAACAAAGTTCTTGCTGCTGACATTTATTTTACCGACCAGTGTAATCAGCGTAATCAACGTTCAGTTAACAAAAAATACAAAGGGAACAAAACCGTGAAATTCATTTGACAGAATATGAAATAATCCTAATAAGAAAATTTATAAAATCGGTTAAATAAAACGTTGTGAAATGTTATTAAAGCGGAATCGAATTCAATTTAAACAAAAATATTTTTCTTCCCTTTACTTTATTACTTCAATTGTAAAAAATATTTGAAGTCTCTTAATTTGCGAAAAAAGTTTGAAATTTTCAAATACCTGGAACAAAAATTTTATATGTCAAATCCCGATAACTCGTAATCGCAAGGAGTTAAAATTAAATAAATACGAATTAACGGGGTTTTTAAATTTATTTACTAAAAAAAAACACACACACACAAAAGCAAAAACCTATAAAAAAATAGCGGTAAACAAAATATCATTCTTTCTATCCCTCCAAGCAATTGGCTGAGTGTTTTTCGATTATGAACAAAATTTGAACTACTTCGTCACATTTGGTAGTTAAACGGTAGGTTTTGCGGAATTTATGTAGCAACCACAAAATTCGTTAGAATCGAATAATAAGTTCTAAAATTATACTTTTTCGTCACTTTAAACAGTTGTTCAGATAAGTAATTGTAACAGTTACAATAATAACTCAAATGATCATTGCCCATATATTATTGACTTCTTCGCAACGATTTGCAGTTACATAAATTCCTTTAAAAAAATTTGTAAGTCTTTAACTTTAAAACATTAATGGCCAATTTCACCAATTTATTTACATATCAATTTATGCTAAAAATTCGTTTTTCATGACAAATAAAATAAAATTATATGAAAAACTATTTTTAAATATTCGTGAAATTGACCACAACAATTGTTTTGACTCAATGAACTGTAGATTTTTGATTATTTGTAAAACTTTCAGCACAGTTATTTTTTGTTTTATTCCGGCTCGTCTAACAAAAACAAACAAAGATTAACCGTAATATGGCCCACTTTTTATTATAAAGAACAATAAGAAACAATTCAAATTCAAAAGTGTTCTGTTTAGAGCCAAAAGCGATACTACTAAATTCAAATGTTATTCAACTACCAAAGCGATCTAATTCGTCATCAAATATCGACACTAAGTATATTCTTAACGTTAATATTACCATAGTGGGACACTTCTTCCCGAACGATGTTATTGCATGAATAAGAATTGAATAGCAAAAGCGATAGGGTTTTGCTAAATGGGGGCACTATTTAGATTATTTTTCGATCGAAATTGATTGCAGGGTTGTTTTTATTACGAATTATATGTGGCAGTTAGCAAACAATTACGATTTATAAGAGGTAAAGAAGATTTTATTTGAAAAAAAAAATTAGCGAGGGGACAAAAATGTATGAAAATTTTACGAATTAACGAGATTTTTTCAAGGGACCGACAGCTTATTACGAATAATCGGGGTACGAATTATCAGGATTTTAGTGTATTTAAATGAGATTAAAAACCCGCTAGATTTCCCGCTAATCGTCAGAACGGTAATTTTACCTCGATGGGCCCATAAAAGCCGCTGGAATCGCGGGAAATCCGTCAAATTGGGAACAGTGCTTGCAATAGAAAATAAGGGCAACATACCGTTAGCAGAAATGTAAGACCACGTTAACGTTTTTGATATTTTACACTAGGAATAAAATATGTGACATATGGAATGAAATTGAATGCAATTTAATTTTTTATTGCTGTTGATGTTGTCAATGTTTTATTCGTGTCCGTACGTTCTTTTGACCTTATAAAGGTAAAGTTTTTTTATGCATTTCATTTGACATTTCTCAATTTCGAGCAAAGCGTTAAAGTAATTCAGGATTATTATGAAAATGGGGTTTCAAATCAAAATGCATATCGTGCAATTTCGGATTTTTTGTTTGTTACGTGGTTTTGCATATCAGCTAACGATACATACATACATAGGTGCATACATATGTTCAGTCTACAAAAAATAAATTATTTTTAAACTTAACTAACTGCATACAACAGGCTAAATATTTCTCACATTTACAAATTAGTGCAACATTAAAACCCTCTCCATCAAGAACAAACTAAATTTAAAGTGAATTACTTAAAATTCCGCCTTCGATAAAGCAAATTTAATTATTCCTACAAATTTTTAAAAAATAAAACAAATGGGTTTAATTTTTAAATGACACATAAGTAATAATACAATATAAAGCTGTTTATTCTAATTAATTAATACATTTCAAGTCACATTTTACATAAAAAAAGCTATTGAGAGAGAGTCATTAAAAAATATAGGCAATATTAGAAGGTATACAAATGTATGATTTTCAAAAACAATTAGCATGATCAAGAATGATCTGTTCAATATATAAATGCTGTTTATATTCTATGTTTTTGGTTTGGGCATTAACAATTATTTATTCATCTGATAATTCTAAATCAGAATCATCAAAATCAATTATCTAAAAGAAAATGAAAAATAACAATTAACAATTTTTTATTTGTGAAACAATTTGCAAAACTTACATCATTATTTAAATCTCCAAATTCTGAAATTCCAGTTAAGTCCTCCAAATATTTAGCAGATTCGAATACTTTAAACAAAAACTCATTGCCCTGAGAGCGAAACGCATTAAGAACTTTCTGAAATTAAGAAAAAAGGAAATTAAAATTTTTTTTAATTTAATATCTATTTAAAACTCACCTCTGAACAGGCAATACACTGTGTAAACTTCTGCGATGCTGGTAAAATATTCTCAAAACTGCTCAACATGCCTCTAATGGAATGTGGTAAAATTCCCATTATTCCCTCTGGTGTTTTATCAGAAGATTTTACACTATTACTGGTGGCATAATAAGCTGGAGCAAGATCTTTAAGAGGATGTTGTAGTATGGACACCAATAACTCTACAGCATAACTAGCTGCGATGTTAGAGACACCAGGACGAGTGACGGTGCATTGTTGATCTAAAGTACGGTCTTTAAGAGACTTAAAGAAATTGAAACAAAATTTGCGGTTTTTTTATTAAAAAAAATTATAAAACTTCTTTGAAAATTAAGTAAATCACTTGAAATCAATATCAATTTAACCATAATTCTATTGTTTTCCATATTTTTTTAAATTTCTACGTATGTATGTATTTTTAAACCATTTAAAAATATCTTACGGCCATTTTCACCAAGTTCGGTTAAAACTTACTTTCAATTAAAGTTCCGGTTACCAATATGTTTTGACAGCTATAACCGATGGTTATTTATAACCGAACTTGGTGAAAATGGCCGTTAATCATATTTAAATTATGTAAGCTTGGCAACCCTTCTAGTTAAGTGTTTTTAATAACAAGCTTTTCGAAGCTTTTATACAGTGTAAATAATTGCAGCTTTTATTAATTTAGTAGCAAAAAAATAAAACAAATCAATGTGTAAACAAATTCCAGGCATATGGAAAAAACCGTAATGTCCAATAACTGGTTCGCGATAAATGTTAAGATTATAGAACTTTTTGTTGAACAAGAAATTTATATTTTTGAGACTTTTTATTTGTTCATCACATTGGGCTTCGCTAGCAGTGACTTTTTCTAATCTTACTGGTAAATAGTCGGGTTCCTTGCTTATCTTTTAACTCCCCGCATAAAACAAGCATTATTTATCGTCATAACATGATGTTATAAAAGCGTTGTTAAAACATATGCATTAACAACCGTGTTTTAACATGACAAAACCTCTAACATGATGAGTCTATACCTAACACTAACATTATATTAGTGTAAATGTTAAGCATTTCATGTCTGTTGTAGACTGGGTGCAGGCCAGAGAACAGCTTTGTGTGATTGCAAAAAATTCGCATTCAATGAACACCAATAAATAGTTACACTCATTTGTGTTCATGCAATCAAACTTTCTCAGCCACACACATTTGTGTTGTTTTAAAATTCATTTAAGTAATGCACAGCGTATTGGCTTTGTCATTCATACCATGCTTAGCTTCGTTCGTCAATGTTTGCTTTGGTAAAAACCATATAAAGGGTCCGCCAAATAACTTTTTTTTTTTTGAAAATGCTATAAAAAAAACTACTAAATATTTTCCCAAACTTCTTTTTTTATTTGAAAGTACAATTCTTCCACTTAATAATGGAAAATAATTGCATTCAAATGACTTCCTCGGCTGGCCATGCAGTAGCCTACACGATCGGTCCAATTTTTAGGACCATTATCGATTATGTGCAGCTGTATTTCGCCAATGGCTTCACGAATATTGTCCTTTAAAGCGTCAATTGTCTCTTGCTTGTCGGCGTAACACTTATCTTTGACGGCACCCCACAAATAATAGTCCAACGGTGTCAAATCGCAGCTCCGAGGTGGCAAAACGACATCAGCTCTGCGGCTGATAATGCGATCTTCAAAAACAGTGCGCAAAATATCGAGTGTGTGGCACGTAGCGCCGTCCTGTTGAAACCAAATGTTGCCAATATCCTCATATTCAATTTTTGTGAACAAAAATTCGTTCAACATGGCCCGATAACGATCGCCATTGACTGTAACGGCCACTCCTTGCTCATTTTCGAAAAAAAATTACCCAATTATGCCTCTGGACCAAAATCCGCACCAAACAGTGATTCGTTTTGGGTGCATCGGCTTTTCAATGTATGCGTGCGGGTTTTCTGTGCCCCAAATGCGACAATTTTGCTTGTTTACATACCCGCCAAGATCAAAATGAGCTTCATCTGAAAAGATGATTTATTTCGGCAAAATCGGCATCTTCTGTAGGTCAATCGCAGGCCCACTTAGCGAAGCAAAAACTCAAATTTCCCAGCGTTGTTCAAGCTGTGTATACAAACAACCATATTCGTTTAGCGGAAGGATAAAACTAATTATCTGTCAAATCAGACATGAGCTAAGTGTTACCATTCACGAAATAAGCACTAGTTCAAAAAAAAAAACGTTAAATGGCGGACCCGTTACAAAGAAAAATACACAAAAATCATTGATCTGATGCCTATTCAGCAGTTGCTATGTATGTAATACGTATTTAAGTTTTTTCATATGCTGGATTCGAAACAATACAAACAATTTCCATAGAAACAGAAGACTGGTTTTTTATCATTTCTTTACACGGGGTTTACATTTGCCAGTACTGGCAAGACAGTTGCAATACATGCAAACTTTTTCACTAATACTTGCAAACTTGTCCAACTGTCTTGTCTACTGTCTAGCAAATTTTGCAGACAGTAAAATTGGACAGTGATTTGACATTTGCTAACAGTAATCTAAAGTTTTGTAAGCAAAAAAAAAAAACAAAAAATCAAAATGTAAAAAATAAGTATATTCTGTTTTGATTTGAATGGTTTTTGGGTGAATTTTGATGTATCCATTATCTCAAACTTATAAGTGTTCAAAAATTAATTGGCAACACAAGAACTATTAGACACTGTGGTTAAAACTTCAATCGCGCGACAATAAAATAGAATATTACGTGTGCACTTAATATCAGATACGTACCTCTAACTCCAAAAAAATGAGCTTTAGAAAACGTATTGTAGTTACTGCTTAAAAACTTTTTTGCCCCTGCCATAGTAGTCAATAATGTTAATTTTAAACCTATTGCATAGCGAATGTGCGAGCGAAAATGTTTATAGTATTTAAAATTGTTATATCGGTGAAGAAGCGCGACAAACGAGTATCAAATCTTAATCTTAATTAGTGAGAGGAATGTCAAGTTACTTATATTTTTGACATATCGACCAGCGAAAGCAACAAATAAAATACAATGTTATGTTTTTGGTGTTGTTACTTGTTGTAGTATTGCCACCGCCGTTTACATGAATTCGCCTTATACCGTGTTCAGATATGCACCTTAATTGAGTTTTACGCAATAAACGACATTATTGAGCTCAATTATCCATATAAAATTGCAATTTAGTTATTGCTCAATTAATACGAAATTGTTATAAATATTGAGTAAAATTAAAATGCGACACTGTAACAAGTGTGTTTATTAAGCAAAACACAACTTACTAAACAGTGTTTTGACATTTGGAAACTGAAATTACAACAAAACAAATGCACATCCATTAGGTCGTCGCAAAAGCCAGATGTTTATTCCTTAAAGATGTCAAAACTTGTTTACATTTTGCTTATGCATGTACATTTTTGTTTACGTTAAATGTTGTATGTAGTAGTAATATAAATTGAGTAAGCTAAATTGTGTATGTGTGAACAGAAAGATAATTATGTCAATTAACCGAATATTGACTCAATAAAAAAGGTATATCTGAACACGGTATTAAGTAGTAGTTTGTTAAAATTTCAAAACTTTGATTGTTTGCTACTCTATTTTATTTTATTCTAAGACAAAACACAACCGAAAGTAATCAAGCATTTCACAATATTTTTCGGTTGGACAGCACTGCTCAATATGCAGCTGTGTATGTGCCAGGGTTGGCAGACTTGTACAATTGTACATTTTTTTTGGTACGTTTTAGTTTTTTAAAGCAACTAATTTTAAACAATTAGGGAAAAATTTTATTCCACTATACGAGAAATAAAAAAAATGCTAAAGCTATTCAAATCCCTAGAAAAGAGGCTGCAAAACCAGGGGCTAGTTCTGGCAGTCGTGACCGAATACTTTTTCGTTTCGAAAGCATATTTATTTCTAATTCTTTCGGTCTGTACTGAACGCTTCGAAATTACTTTTTCAGTGTTGTGAAAACTCAACTAAATGCTTTACAAGACTGAAAAAATTGAATCGATTCGGTCATAATCAAAATAAAATTGATTTCGAATCAAAAAATTATTCGATAACGACTGCCAAAATTAGTCTCCTGCAACACCGTAAATACAAACAGATTCCGTATAGAACCCTATAGACTTTAAGTTTTTAATTAATTCAAGTTTCACACTTTTTAATAATATTAACAACTTCATTAACTGAGAGACATTGGCCTGCAATAACACCTTCAAGTTTCATCGTCAGTTTTTTTAAGTTTCTCTAATTGGTTGGCTTTACGGTGAAACCGTTTGGTCCTTTAGATTAAGGTTCGTTTATATAAGCTTCATATAATTAACATTCACCACTATCGTGAATAAGTTTTACCTCGTAATTTTTTCCCTTTTCACATATTTGCGATCATGAAAAACTCCCATGAAAAAAAGGTAATTCAAAGGAGAATAATAACGTCAAAAAATGTTCACGGGACAAATTCCCTTTATCGTGAAAAGTTTTTCCCTCGTAATTAGTTCACGTTTTCCTTAGAATTTCTCACTTTAGTTTTGCTAGGAACAGAACATGTATGTTAGCAGTTCCACCTATAAATCAAATATTTAGGGCTAGATCCGTTAATAAAGCACAAACCGAGATATATTTCTCAACAAAATGCAAAACAACAAGTCGTTTGCCTGCGGATTTGTAAAGCTTTCGAAAGAAGTGGTGGTAGAATTTTGGAAAATATTTTACTACATAAAATTTAAAAAATGCAAAAAACTAACGTTGTAATCAAATTATCCCTTCAACACTAAGGCCCGTTTCCACAACTTGCCGATAGCTAAAGGTAGGGTTTTATCGGCCGTATAAAAAGTGTTCCATTATTAAAACTTTACTTTATCCTAATAGGTAGACTGAACCTAAATTTACTTTATCGTTTACTTTAGATTAATGTAAAGTTCTATTAATTGAACACTTTTTATAAGGCCGGTTAAAGTCTACTTTTACCTATCGGTAAGTTGTGAAAGCGGGTCTAAATATTTTTCTTTATTATTTTAACTTTTCTTTAAAATATATACAAACGTGTATATTTTTGAACAACAATTTCATTGATTTTTAATTTTTTCTTCTTTTTTTTACATTCACTGGAACTGATAGCGCGAAAACACGACTGCTTTTTCCCCTTCGAGGGGAATAAAAATTTAATGGGAACAAAAATTCCACTTGTTATTCACGGTTGGGGTGATTATATACAATTGGGCCAGTTCGTAAATGCATTACTGCTGTGCATCATAAGAGCACCACTGCTAATGCAAGTTTGCTGATGATATTTTACGGGAGAAGCCGCTTTTATATTTGATACTTTTTTGTGCTGCATCTGCTTTAGCCAAGTATTTAAGGGCATCCCCGTTGTGTTTTGGTACAATTTAGATAAAAAAGGTACTATTTTAAAACTGTATTTTTGTAATCCCTGGTATGTGAATAGATCTGATTACTGGAGGGGAAATGTGTGTTAAGTGGGAACTGTTAGTGAGAGCAAACTATCCAATGCAAGAGTTTTATTTAATAATACCGTGTTTCAGAAATAATTTCCCAGCCTTTAGTAATAAAACTGCATTAAACAAAAACCGTATGTACATACATACATACATATATGTATACAGAATTTGTAAAGTTTAATAAAATAAAGAAAACCAGATATTGAAAAAATTAACTTTTATACAATTTACGAATTTCTTGAAGAATCCTAATTGTACCTTCATATAATAAAATCAATACATTTGTGAAAAAACACGCTCTCTAGTTCTCTTTTCTTAAACAAACTAAAATATACAACTTGTACCTATCTACATACTTATGTACATAGGTATCTAACTTTTTGATTTTCCCTTTGTTTTGTTTTTTTTTTGTGACAAAAAAACGATTAGATAAAATTGAAAACTGCTTATTCTACTCTACTAAAACTGATAAGGCACTACCAGCAACAAATAATTAATATTGATAGATGGACGGACGGGCCGTAGTTATTTAAAACAAAATTAGTAAAACAACATTCAACATTTAAAGAAAAAATATATGTACCTTCCTATTAATAAAAACATTATTACATACCTACATACATATGTATGTATTTAATTCTTTTGAAAACAAAATTTTAGTTGTATTTCAGACATTCACCTCGATATCGAATCGTTAGAGAAAACAAAATATTTACATACAAAACTCATTTCGCCGGCTTGCGGTTGGTGGATCTTTATCAAGTGCGCGTTTACATTAATTTTAAAATCAATTCGGGAGCAAAGTGTAAATTAAATATTAAGGGCCTATTTCACCATCTCTATTTAAATATTAATTTATGCTTCAAATTCGATTTTCATGTCAAATAAAAATAAAATTACATGAAAAACTAGGTATATTAAAATAAAAATTAATATTTAAATAGAATTGGTGAAATATACACTAAATAAATTAAATCGATTACAACCAGTTAATCGAGTGAAAACATCATAATTTGAATTATAATAATAAAAGGTGGAAAATAATTACATACATAAAGAAAAGAAAAAGAAAAACAATATAAACAAAATGTTAACAGAATTTGCTAGTAATTTGGCCCATCATTTGGAATTCGGTCATGCCCTGGAAATCGTTGCAAAAACCATCGATGGTGCTTCAAGGTATGAGCGATATAAAAATATTGATAAGAAATTGTTTTTAAACTTTCAGTGAGTAATTCTATCTGCCTATCCATTAAATGACCCATTGTTTTTTTAATATCAATAACATTTTTTCTGTTGAACGTGTTAATATTAAGGGTATTCAAGGCAAATGTTGCACTCTTGGGAAAAAGTTAAAATGCACAAACAATACAAAATTGCTATGGGGTTAGTTAGGGCAAAATTATCACAGTAAAAGTACATATAAAAGTTGTGCAACTTTCTATGATTTTGCCAAATTGAAAAAAATGGTTCAAAAGTACTGGTATAACTCACTCTACACTAAACAACAACGCTGGAATACCTTTTTAGCGTTGCCTTGATTTCTTTGAGCAAAAAAAAGATTATTAATTGTAGTGTAGCAGTGTCCTTACGTTCAATATATATTGACAGCGATCCAGTATCACGATATTTATTGAGCGTGTATTGATGGATCGCGATTCATATTGCAGAATATAATAATTTTATGGGATCCACGATCTGACTACTCCTTTGTAATCCAAAGCTGGGTTATATGGTCCTGCCTTAGGACATCGTAATGTTAAATAAAATAGACCATGTTTTTTCCATACGTTTGGGTTACTTTTGGACTAGTGCTAGTCCCATGTGGTCTAAATTTTACACGCGTGTTTGGACTAGTCCTATAATTTGCAGGGGTTTGGTACTCCGACCAGTGCTGCCAGAAGTTGGAGAAAATCCTTACATGTACGTATTTTTGATGCTAAAATAGAAGCGTAGGGAAATCGGACAGATTTTTTATAATCTCCAATATGTAGGGATTTTTCGTCATATCGCATTATTTATTAAATAAAGCATTTTATTGTACACAAAATTTATCTCTTTGCCAATCCGAGGTGGTTTAATGAAATTGCAGGTGGGTAACCAGAAAAATCTGGTATGTATGAAAAATGTATCAAAAGGATAAAAAATGAATTTATCAGAATTATGTGGTTTTGTTAGTTTCGATAAATAACGGGTCCACCATCTAAAGTTTTTTTTTTCAACTAGTGCTTATTTCGTGAATGGTAACACTTAGTCCATGTCTGATTTGACAGATAATTAGTTTTATCCTTCCGCTGAACGAATATGGTTGTGTATACGCTGGGAAATATTGCGACATTACTTTGAAAATAATGGTAATGTTGCAGAGTGTGTGCGAAAATTGCGTACGGATTTTGGATGAAGCTCATTTTGATCTTGGCGGGTATGTAAACAAGCAAAATTGTAGCATTTGGGGCACAGAAAAGCCGATGCACCCAAAACGAGTCACTGTTTGGTGCGGATTTTTGTCCAGAGGCATAATTGATGAGCAAGGAGTGGCCGTTACAGTCAATGGCGATCGTAATCGGGCCATGTTGAACGAATTTTTGTTCACAAAAATTGAAGAAGGATATTGGCAACATTTGGTTTCAACAGGACGGCGCTACGTGCCACACAGCCGAAGCAACACTCGATGTTTTGCGCCCTGTTTTTGAAGATCGCATTATCAGCCGCAGAGCTGATGTCGTTTGACCACCTCGGAGCTGCGATTTGACACCGTTGGACTATTATTTGTGGGGTGCCGTCAATTGACGCTTTAAAGGACAATATTCGTGAAGCCATTGGTGAAATACAGCTGCACACAATCGATAATGTGCTTAAAAATTGTACCGATCGTGTAGGCTACTCCATGGCCAGACGAGGCTGCCATTTGAATGAAATTATTTTCTTATTAATACGATTTTCGTATGACGTGCTAAATTCCCAGTTTTTCATATTTGATAAATACACTGAAATTTATTGTTGAGGGAAAGCTAGCCTCTATGCGCATTTCACTGGTTGCTTAGGCCAGCTCATCAGGAAACCTTTTCCAAAGAAAACCCATTTTTCCATTTTTAACCGGAAGGATTGTACTTTCGAATAAAAAAAGAAATTTGAGAAAATATTCAGTAGTTTTTTTTATAGAATTTTCAAAAAAAAAAAAGTTATTTGGCGGACCCTTTACTTTTTGAAGGATTTTCTTGCGGTTGCTATTAGATAAAGTTAATTAAACAAATGTAAAAGAAACAGAACAGTGTGATATCAAGAAAATTTAAATTCATTAGTGTTTAATTTATTATATTTATGTAATTACTTTACTAATGTTTTTTTTATTCTTCCCGGTTTTAGATTTAATTTGACATTAGCTACCGCAAAATCTGTTATAAATCCCAATGCAGATATTGGTTTACGTTTTACTGTATATTTTCGGGACGACTGTATAGTGAGAAATGCCCGTATAAACGGTGTTTGGGGTGAAGAGGAAATAAAAAATGTGGACAATTACTCTTTACCAAATCCCATAACGTCGGGAGATTTCTTTATGATCTATATATTGGCATGTGAAGAGAAGTTTCATATTTCTATTAACAGTCGACCATTTTGTACATTTAAATATCGTTTACCATTGGAGTCTTTGAGATCGCTAGAATTACAAGATCAAATACAAGTTATAAAACAAATAGATCATCGTACAGTATTTCCAAATCCTTGGCCAGCCATTCATACATCGGATTATTTCAAGGCCTTCAGTAATGATGCACCCATATTATATAGTCCTGGCCATGTAATTGTAATAACAGCACGTTGTTTTGACAATAAAAAAGGGCAATTCATAATAAAGTTTATGGAATCGGATACAAAGCGAGAAGATTTTCATTTCAGCGTAAGATTTGATCAGAAGGTGGTCGTGCGAAATAGTCACAATAAGAATTTCGAGTAAGTTTTATAAAAGATTGGCTAAATGTCTAATAATTCGATATACTTAAACATAATTTTTGTTTTTTGTTTTTATAGATTTGGTCCCGAGGAACGGCATGGCGGTTTTCCATTTGTTTTTAATCAACAATTTAAACTTGCCATAGCTTTTACAGAAAAAGAATTCCTAACTGCTGTTGATGGTTATAATTTTTGCAGTTATGCCTACCGCATGCCAAATGTCTTACAAAATCTTGTCGGTTTTAAGGTGACCTGTATAAATGGCCTTCACATGCATGTCACTGGTGTCGATCATATACAAATGGGTGATGCTTTGTGCACGAGTTTTGAAAAGTATTCAAGATTTGTTTATGAATGTGCTTAAGTTTTTTTTTTCTCTTCTTTATAATTGTCTAAATCTTATCCTGTCTTACTGTTTTTGTATTTAAGTACAATAAAAATAGGATTAACTACTTACATTTCCTGGTGCTGTAACATCATTGCAAAAATAACAACCCAATTGATGTCCCGGAATGCATTTCAAATTATCCACTTCTATTTGAGCAGTTGTAGAATTATCTTCTGGCTTTTTGATTGATCCATGGCGTTGTACTAGGTAACTGTCAAAGCCTAAAGCAGAGTTAATGACAATCTGTTAAAAAAAGTTTAGGAGATTGTTAACCTGTAGTTGTTAAAAGCTTAAAATTTATAAGGAATTTACCTTTTCATGCGATGTTCCCAAAAGTGTTGGCAACCAACGACTTTCCCTAGAATCTGTTAAGAGAAATATAGCATCATGCTCTTTTACCAATTCTTGTAGTTTATTAAGATCCTTTTCGGTTTGCTGCTTTAGTGACTCGCCAACAGTGTGTCCAGGCATAGGTATTTGCATAACATGGCCAGCCGAAACCTAGAATAGAAAAATATGGTTATTTATCTTCTTTTAAAGTTGGTATATAAGGAGTGTGTTATTTGGTGGTATTTTATAAATCGACAGCTAATTATTGGTTTGGCGCATATGGCAAAAAGTCGTAGTGGAAAATATGAAAATGAAAGTTTACATAAAGTTTTCTGAAAATATATCCGATAGAATTTGTTTGTATTTTTACCACTGCTTTTGTTTTGGAAGAAAAATATAAATTCTTGTGAACGTTCATTAACGAACTTGGAAGTTAATAGAATTCTATTAAAATTATTGTTTTGTGCCGCATATGCCTCTTTTCGCAATTTATTTTAAAAAAGAAGATTTTTGTGCTGCATACGTATTCTTGCTGCTGTGTATTGAGTTGTTGACATTTTAGTTTGCGTTGGGATTTTACTACTTTTTTGAGGCAATGAAGCGAAGCAAGATAAATTTTATTTTGGTTTCGCTTTAACTACTTTTTCTTCTTACCCCGGGTCTCCACGTACCAATATTTATTGCGGCAAACGTCAAACTTGATTGATCCATTTAATTTGGGACGTGTGGACCTCATATTACCGCATATGACAATCCATTGCGCAATGATTGCTCTTCTGATTGCTTGAGCAATTTTTGCTTAGCAATCTGCTGTAAAATCAGTTGTCATTTGTCTGGCATTTCATTTATCTGTACGTTTGTTTATGACAAAGCAATTTTACGTGTTCTCTAGCAATATATAATCAGTAATTATTGCGCCATTGTTCTGCCGACGTTTTTGCTTGTGCTTACCAAAAAAAAGCCACGTGGATACCCAGCGTTAGGAAAATGAAGCAAAGCAAGAGTTTTTGTATAAGGAATTTGCAGCATTCGCCAAACAGTGGCGTGTAGGTCAAAACAAT
The DNA here is from genome assembly GCA_949318255.1 of Pollenia labialis. Taxonomy (NCBI): domain Eukaryota; kingdom Metazoa; phylum Arthropoda; class Insecta; order Diptera; family Polleniidae; genus Pollenia; species Pollenia labialis. Next base: position 34,455,374 of record OX439143.1, on the reverse strand, counting down.
ACTTTATAAACTTAAAAATAGTTGATATGGAGCAAAATTATTCTTAATATCACAGAATCGATATGAAATTTCGTGAAGCAGGAAATATACATGTATATCTCCAAACCATACTCAATTTTTTTTTTAAATGGTCGGTAGCTCAAACCATAGTGAGCTGACGATAAACAGTTTTCTGAAAAAATACCCGATAGTTTTTTTTTGTATTTTCACCACTGCTTCTGGCATATATTTTGAAAGAAAAATTTAGCATTTTGTGAACGTTCATGAACGAACTTGGAAGTTAGTAGAATTTTATTGAAATGTAAATAATTGTTTTTTGACCCATACGACACTTTTCTAAATTTATCTTTTAAAGGTAGATTTTTGTGCTGCATTCGTATACTACCTGTTGTGTTTCGAGTTGTTGTCATTTAAGTTTGCTTTTGCATTAAATACTTTTTTTATCTTACGGAAATGAAGCAAAGCAAGAGTAAAATTTATTTTCTTTTCATTTTGTTTTGCTCTCGCTTTATCTCCTTTTTGTTTCTTACGGCAATGAAGCAAAGCAAGATTGAAATTAATTTTTTTCGTTTTTGTATGAGAAATTTGCTGCAAGCGTCAAACAGTGGCGTCTAGACCAAAACTTTATAATAGTTGATATAGAGCAAAATTAATTAATTAATAATTCATTTTGTGAAACATGTTTTGGATTCGCAAAGCGGGTATTCAAAATATATATCTAATCCAATTTTTTTTTTTAATGGTCGGTAGGTCCAACCAATAATGAAATGACGATATACGTATGTATGTATGTATATAACAAAAAGTAAGAAAGTAAAGTCGGTCTAGACAGGCCATATGATACCCTACAACACAGTATTTAAAATCAAATTTTTGAGAGTGTACGCTACAAGGGCTGTCAGACATGGGGATTTATTCCCAAAGTTGGGGATTTTATGTGAGAAAAAAGGAAAAAGAGTCATTTGGGGATTTAAAAAAAATTCGGGAATTTTTTGGGGATTTTACCCTTTTTCCTCTTTTATTATTTGACAAACTCTGAGTTTTGGCCTGGTTTATAAGAAAGACTGTTTTAAACAAGTCGTCAATATGAGGATAAGAAGAAGTCTGTGGAATACTTTTTTTAATGGACGTGTCATACTAAAAATATTTCGAGTTATTCTACGAAAATGGGAAAAAATTCTGTAACGCACTTTCCATATCAATATTTGACTCTCTCTGTGCTTAGATCTAATTTATTAAGTAGACCGTTTTAAAATTGAAATGTTATAATGTTGGGAAGATAAGCTCTTGCTTCTAAGCATCTTGTTGGTTGGCTTGGCGGCTAGGTTGTGGTATCACAAACAAAATTAATGAAGAAAGGCATTTTAAAACATGGAATTAAATAAAAGTTTTTGATAATAATCAGTATAGTGGTTATTTTTGTTGAACTGTTTTATGGGTTTTAATCCAAATTTTGATATTTTGATTATTCTAAAGTTCATCAAATTTAATTTTCATTAAATTATTTTATTATGAAGAAAGGAATTTTACAACGTGAAATCAATTACAATTTAAAATAATAATTTTTCATTTTTTGACTGACTCGGGGCTCGAACCCAAGCGTTTTTACGGAAAGGTTACCCTTACATGTTTCAATCGCAACCACTCGATATTCTCAGAGGGGTTTGCCATTTAACACTCGCAGCCATCGACGACTGCTGGCAGTCAATAGTCAAACATCAATCTTTAAACCAAATTGTATTAACACTTGGTAGATCGAAATTTTCTTTTTTGAATGATTATCTATTTTAATTGATTTAGATGTTTTTCCTTGCTTCTGTTTTTCGCACATTTTTTGAAGAATTCTTTTTGAAGTCCAAAGTACATTTAGTTATTTTTTTGTTTTTCATTTTTGTTTGAATTTCATTTTCTTGTTGACCTTTTTCAACCCAACTTGAAGGACAAATGTAAACATATTGTTGTTATTTTTGTTGAACTGTTTTTTGGTTTTTAATCCAAATTTTGATATTTTAATTAGGTTTAATTAAGTTCATCAAATTTAATTTTTATTAAATTATTTTTTTTATAAAGAAAGGAATTTTACAATTCCTGACTGTACGGGGGATTAAACTCGGGTCGAATTTACATGTTTTGAGAATTACCACATTCCCATCATCAGAATTCTTTGCAATTCTACCGTTTGCGCCACTGCGGCGGCTGCCAGTTTATAGTCAAACATAAATTTTTTAACCAATGGTATGGGTAGATCGAAATTTGTCCGTAAATAATTAGCTATTTTTCAATTTATTTACATGTTTCTTGCTTATGCTAGGATCACAATTGAGTCGTACGTTGTATGAACGTAGGACGTAACGCCGTAAAATTTTTGAAATACGCTTTACCACCCAATCTATCTTTTGAACCAATAAACATAGAAACAAAGTTAATACCACATTCGAAACTTATACATATTTGGTACTTTTTCGAAATTCGAACATTTAAGGGGTGAAAATCGTAACGATCGAGCCTGTTCTGAAAATCCCGTGATTTCAAATTCCAAATTTATTCAAATATTCAATCTAAATCTAAAAATTTTTAATTAAAAACCAACAGTTCAATAAAATCACAATTTTTATAAAAAACATGATAAAACTAGTAAAACGTTTCATTAAAGGCGATTTCATAAATAAAAAAAGGGTTTTCTTACCGTTGAGGGATTAATTTTCTTTAGAGAGTCGGCAGCAGCATCTGCTTTCATAACATTGCCCTTAACAGCATCTTCAAATGTGTAAAGATATTGACGTACTGGATTGGCCAAACCAACTTTGCCATTGTCCACAAATGTTATATATTTAAAACCCCAGCCCTATAGAACATATTGAGGTTAGTTTTAGTTCAAATACAAATCACCAAAGACGAAAACTTACCAATAGCATGCGGGCAACTGCACAACCCAAAGTTCCGGCGCCGAATAATAAACATTTGGTATTTTTAATTATTTCCAAATTTAAATCGGGCAATAAACGCCACTTCATGAGTTTTAAATTTAAATTAATGGAGTTTTCAGTTAAACTAATTAAATAGATGTAAAGATTTAGTAAAATGTTATTACTTTACTGCCTGTTCATCTATTTCCGTACGAAGGCCTCGTTCGCTTAACGTACATATGTACATGTAAAACAAAAACAAATAAAAAAAAATATTCTTTTTGTTTTACATGTAAGTTAAGCGAACGTATTCTTCGTTCGCTTAATTTTCATTAAATTAGAAAAAAATTTACACTTTAGAATCCATACTATCCTTCATGGAAACCATACGAGGCTGGGGCTTTTGATTCTTATTCAATTCCCAGCCAACAAACTTTATATTCTCCATATCATCAAGATCTAAGATATCGGTTTGTTTTATATGCCATATTAAACTAAAACCAATATTCATATGATTGCCATAACGCAAGCCCAAGAATTTTATGGTATGGCCTAACAGGAAAGGACTGGAAATTGTACAAATATTATAAATAATTAATTTCAATGTAATTTTTCGACAAAAAAAACAACAATACCTACCACTTGTAATATATAAATGCTGCGTAGATTCTCATTACCCAGGACGGCTGCACAAACTCACTGTTATCTGGGAAGCAAAAATACATTTCTTGCAAAGGCATATTTTCAATTGAAGTTTTAGTATTTATGAATTCCTTTAAAGTGTAAAACTTTCTATTGGTTGAAGAAGCTTGCAAAATAAACAAATTTTGCAATACCCCATCAGGACATAATTTCAATGTTTCTTGTACATTATCAAAATTTTCACGACAATCTACCAGTTTTAATGCTGGTTTTTCCAAAGTCAGTGTGGTAATGAGTGGACAGGGAAATGCAAACCAGTAGTAATAATTATGATTTTTAAGATCCTAAGGTAAAAAGTTTTAATTTTCGTAAATAATAATAATAATTAGAAAGGTCTAAACTTACAGCAAAGGAAAGTATAAAAAATCTAGCCAATAAACTGGGTTCATCGATGGTGGCTTCATTTTGAAAGTGTTGCAAAAGTTTTATACCTTCCTCTTTTAATAAGGCATTCTTATCACAGGTTTTAAATTCTTCGATGGTGTTTTTATTGTAAATAGTGCCATGAGATTTAAAATAATACTTTGGTGGGGTGAATTCACTGCAAGTTTTAAAAATATATGCATTTTGTTAAAAGACAAAAAACTTAAATAAAAACTTTTGTGTTTTAAAAAGGCCAAATTAAAAGTAAACCTTTTAAAATTAGGCAATACACAAAGTGTTCTATTGCATCGTATTGGTTGTATCTTATATATATATATATATATATATATATATATATATATATATATATATATATATATATATATATGGTGGATTTCATTTCATGTGACTCAATTTTGAAATCGATGTCTTCCGATTTGGATGAAATTTGCAACAAGGTTAGTCCTATTGGATAGTCATTTAGACACAAATTTCCAACAAGATTGGTCTAAAAGTTTCTGATTTAGTGGGGGTCAAAATTGAAATTTTGACCATACAGGTGTTCTTTCTTATCCACGTAACTTATTGATGTTAGCAAAATTTGTCCCAAGTAGCTTCGATAGCTATTTGATCCATCTTTTGAAATTTTTTTTTTGTTTTTTTTAAAAAATGTTAAATTTTTTTTTTTAAATTAAAAACTTTTTTTTATTTTTTTTTTAGCGGGAATGTTTTTTTTTTTTTTTTGCTCAAAAGAAAGCTTATGTCTTTTCCTTTAAGGTAGTTTGGGATGCTAGCGGCTTTTGTATAAAAAAAAATAATTTCTAACTCTAGACGACGGTTTTTCCATTTTTAGCATATGCATCGACCACCGAAAAAAACACCATATGTTGACTTGCCCCACCTTCTAGTCAATTCGCCTTGAATACAACAAAGAAGTGTTAACGTTGGCAGTTGTTCAAAAAAAAAAGACAAGCGAAGCAAGCAATCCTGCGAGAGTTTTTATACTTTTCTCTTTTTCGCAAAAGCAGCATTTTCGTTTGAAAAGCACTTCTATTTATTTAAATACAAAGCATATGGTAACCCTACAAGAAGACTGCCGGTTATTTTACTAGTTATATGACCGGAAGTGTTGACCAATATAGTGTTATAGTAATAGTAATTTTTTTAGTTTTGGTTATGCATTTCTTTTAGGGAAGTTAAGAGTAAAAACTGAATTTTAACTGGGTGATTCATAACAAATCAAAAGTAATAATAGCCTATTTACACTTGAACACATCTTAGAGGAATGCGTGGAAGATGTTGAAAATGAAAAAAACTTGTTTACATTTGTAACATCTTTCATCTTTCATCATAAAATTATTTATTTTCACGTGTAAGAGCGAATAAAAACTAAATTAATGATATTACTGTCCTGCTCTTTTGTATTTTTTTCTAGTGATGGTAAAAAATTATTTGTTTTTTCTAGTGATGACACTAAAATAATCGAAAGATGTTGAATGAAACAACATGAGATAGGAACATCTTTTAAAGATGAAGAAAGATGTTGATTTTTAGCCCTGTATAATTCTTATGGGAAGATGTTATCATCTTTGCGATAAGATGAAAGATGTAAGATGTGAACAAGTGTAAAAAGCCTATAAGGGAAGTAAACAATTTTAAACAAGTAAAATTATTTGGAGGCAAAAAAAAAAAAAAAGTACTTTTGCGTACTGATTTGGGTGTTATGCATAAACCAGTACAATAAATAAAAACCAGTACGTGTACTGGTAAAATCAGTACGAATGGCAACCCTAGTCCACCGTGACCGAAAATTTAAAAGTTATTAAAAGCTGATTATTTTACGATTTTGTTATAGAGAAATATTTAGATTTTACTAATTTTATAAATTTACCCATAAATTTGTACACTTAGATGAACAATCAAACTGCAAAGTTGTGCAAACGTAATTTCTTATTTGTGAGAATGTTTTATTGTATGTTTTCATTGATATTGTCTTCCTTAAAAGAGTTGATATTTGATAAAAATTATTCCAAACAAATTTTCTTACATGGTCTGTAATCTAAGAAAGAGTTCGAAGAGTTCGGATTAACGGTAAATTTTAATTTTGTTTTAATCATTATTCCGTTAAATTATTATGGAAAAAATTTCACGTTCCAAATGTCACGTATCGACCCAGATTTTGGCTTAGAAGAAAAAATTTTCAGAAGATTTTGTAATCAAACCAAAGACATTTTAATGTTACATTGCTACGTAAAATTCTGAAAGTAGTTTGACTAAAAAATTGTGACAGGTTTCGCTGAATTACGCCTTTTTATACATGGCCACAAAATCTACTTCTATTTTTTTCACGTTCGAACCGCTATTTCTTTTGTGATTATCTTTGACCTAGAATCGCGCCCTCCATGAACTTTAGCATAGATAACAATGCTTTCTTAGTGCAGTAATTTAAGGGTTAAAAGGACTTAAAAATATTTGTTGTGTAAAATGTTATTGCATTTAAGATGCGTACGACTGTCACGTTAAACACTTTGGAATTACCCATATACATAGATTTTTAACGAACATTCGAGACGCGCGCCTTTTTTGTACATCGATTTATTAATTAGTTAGTAATATCATTCATCAATTAAATAAAATAACATTTTATTAAATTACAAAGTTGTTTTTTACTTTTATTTTTACAAGCACAACAGTTTTATACTTAAAGTCTCGTAAGGGGATCTTAAAAGGGCTGATTTTTTACAACTTGTGGGAAATACTGGTCTGCTGGCGGAGCTCTCTAGGTGCTGTTATAAGAACAGATTACTAAAGTAATCTGTGGTTATAGGATAGCTCCAGCTCCTAAACAAGAGCGAGAAAAAAGTTTCGCCGAGATATACACTCAAATCGCTACCTGTGTGTGTGTTTGTGTGGTGAAGCGCCCACACAGATGCGGTTGGTAAGAGCATTGTTTGTCACCCATTGGTTAACACCACCATTAGATTAGGCCTAACCGGCATGTCTCGACATGTAAATATTATCAACTATGGACTTGTGTTCTTTGCAGACACCCACGTCAAGCAACCAACCAACGAAGAGCGGTACTTACAACTACGGACGAGGGTGACATTGGCGCAATTGAGATCGGGATGGTGCGCACGTGTAAATTCGTACTGTTCAAGAATAAATAGCACCATCCCTGAACTTTGCCCTGCATATGGAATAGGCCCACATGACGTACGATACCTATTCAACTGCAGTGCAAAACCAACCCAGCTAGAAGCAGTGTCCTTATGGACCCGCCCATGTGAGGCAGCACAGCTACTGGGCCTTGATTTAGCTGAGTTGGATGGACAGAGCGAAGAAGAAGAATAGAAAATAAATTTTATACATACATACTTGTTTTTCAGGTCGAACTGTTACAACAACAACAACCAACCAATCAAATATAATATAATATTTAATTAAGTAATCCATTATTTCTAAACAAATAGGATTTTCTATTGTCCAATTATAAAAAAAAAAACTATAAACAAATTTTAATTTGTTTAATAAACCTTTTATAAACCTAAAATATTTTTTATGAATCATGGGAAAAATTTCCAAGTCAAATTTTCGATGATATAAATTACTTTAATATTGATCTAATACAATTATATTTGCAAATACGTTTTATGTGGCTTTTAAGAAATGCTTTTTAAAAGAATGCAAATAAAAAAATTAATAGAATGAACAAAAAATTAATTCAATCACAAGTGCTAATAAGTTGTACGTATCTACTAATTAGAATCTTCTATATGCATGAAGTTTTTCATAATAACATTTAAAATCTCACATCAGTTAATTTGGCAACAATTAACTGAATTTTTTTTAAAATAATTTTAACACAACGGGAACTAATAAATGGACCCACGTGAGCTGTGCTTGATCACGGCTGTCAGTGGAACCTAACCTTACCTAACCCATTGGGTCTTAAATATACAATAGATCTAGCTAATCAATTAACAAATTTTTTGTACCATCTATAAAGCTTTTAATTCTAAGGTCAGTGATATACATAGTACCTGTATTTCGCTCATTTACTTCAATAGTGTCATAATTCAAAAAATCCATATCGAGATAAAGTTTAAAGATTAAAGTTTTTGATTTGCTCTAACCACTAAGAATTTTATACACAATATAAAGAAAAGCATAGTGAACAATTCTGCATCACTAACTCCGATGTTTAATTTTTTTGAGTTATGTCACCCGGGAAAAAAATCCCGGGAAATTTGTGCAGGAATTCCCGGCATTTTTTTTAATTTCATTATGGCAACTTCACTGCTGATATAATTGTAAATAAGTAGTGTCATGAAATAGATCTTAGCCGTTAGGAAAAAATGTTGTACCCACTTTTTCCAAAAAATTTAAGGATTTTATATGCAGAGCATATACATAAATGAAAGATTTTCTTATTAGATTCTGTAAGAAATTTTGTCAAAAGTTATTAATAAAGAAAACGCTTATTCTATTCGAAGAAAATAATTTTTTTTAAAAAAAGAATCACAAGTTTTGAAGGAAGTGCTAAGAAAACTAAAAGTGTCTAGAGATTATTTAATGTTCCTTTGGCTATAATGGCAAGCATCCGTAGAAAGGAAACGTGTTTGCTCACTGAAATCTTGATAAAAATTAGAAAAAAGCTTTCAAACCTTTCTGTAAATGCTTATTCTTAACTAAAATCCCATTTTAACAGAAATATTTTGTAATAATTTGTTTGAATAATTAAACTTTTTTGGTTTTATATAAATGCTGTTGACTTTGAATTAATTATGTGGCAATAAGTGCTAAAGTCTATTTGTTTAGTTTTATGGGGGAACAATTTCAAACATTAAAGGTGGCGTTTGGAACTTTACCCCGAATTTAATATAATCATCAGTTCTCTGCGGTTATAGTTTTTTAAGTTTTTATTCCTGAACCCTCCTCATGTCACAGATCGGAAGTTTTTATTTTTCCAACTGTTATTGCACTTTTGTCTATTTGCCAAAGAAATACAAACGTTGAATGCATTTATAAACTTATTTAAATGATCTCAGGAAATGTTATTTGTTAAAATAAATAAAATTAAATAATATATTGCATCAATTTGTATTGAGCGGGAATTCCCGAGATACCGGGAAATTGAAAATTAAATCCCGCTTTCCCGGGAAATTAAAAAGACCGGGAAAAGAAAAACTCTAATTTTGACTGATAAGTTTTTTAAGTTTTGTAATAAATTTATGAGTGTTTTTTAAACTATTAAAATAAAGTGAAATTTTTTGTTTTTATAATAAACTACATACATCACAGGATTTTTAATTCTGATTTGATTAGAATTACACCAAACCTCTTGGGAGATGTAAGTGGGGTTACTAAAGTACAACAGCTGTACCTACAATGTCATGTAATTTCAAAAAATCCGTAAATTACATTGAAAACCGTTTACAGGAGAAGCAAAAACTATCTACAGATATTGAAAAATAACATACATTTTTCAACAATTTTTTTTAAAAAACAGCAAACATTACAGAAGATGTCTCATAAAAACACAACAAAGGAAATTTACTGTTGATAAGCAAAAATAAATAATACAAAACTTTCTTATTTTGTGTTTGTTATTTATTATTCATCAAAAGCCTTTTTGAAGTTTGTTGATAAAAAGTTAGTTTTAATTGTGGAAGTGTAAAATTTTCATGAAACATGTTTTTAATACGGTGCATCAACCAAAACGTCGATTTTGATTTTTTTTTGTAACTTGGGGCTTTTTTGAAATCATATGACTGTATGTAAGTTTCTTCAATGGGGTTTATTTTAAGCATTAAACCAAAATTGGAACCACAATATGCTATTAAAATTTTCATAATAAACCGATGAACACACCCTCGTGTAAAAACCACCCTCAAAATGTTATTTATCTTTTCTATTTTGAAAATCCGTTTAAATGTAATAAATATCTAAAAGCAATATATTTTTCAGTTTTAATTTAACGCCGCACCCTTAGAGACTCACTCCCAATATACTGGAGTCATGACCTGTCTATTTACTTTAAAAAACATTTAGGTATGTACATACATAGATACAATGCCTACTTACCTATTAAAAGCGGTATAATCAACTTCCATTAAACATGATTTAGCATGACGATTGGTATAGAATCCATAAATAGGTCTTGGTTTATCACTTAAACGATCCAAGTCTATTTTTACTTCTGCCAATTTATGCCAAAATGATGGATTAACAAACGATTGCAAGGGAGCGAATTGTATAATGTTATTTCCACTTTCCATTGTTCTTTGAAAATGTTCAATTAATATTTTTCCTAATAATTTGATGTTGTATCCTGGTTTGATTTAATGGACTACAAACAATTTCCAATTAATGTTTTTCCTGATAATTTGTTTAATACAAATTTTATTGCTTTCCTGGTTTTTTTTATAGACAAGTACTTTGTGGTCGCAAGCAAAAAGAGAAATGCACCCAAAACAAAAGAATAAAAACAATTGTTTATGTTGACCTTTTGTTGACAGCTGTTTTGTTTGCAATTCACAACAGGGTGTTCCAAATTAATACCCAACACACAATTTACGGATAATTAACGAACTGCTGTTAAGCGCTTCATACACTTGAATATGATATTCGCCATATTATGTATTTTCATTTTGTCCTATATAATGCAATGGTTAAAATTTAAATATTGCTCAACTTTCATTCAATAAAAAGGTAAACTTAACCTGTAGAAATAACATAAACAGCATTATACAGCAATATATTGTGTCACCTTCTAATATCACATACACTTTAGGGATATAATTGTACAATACCTAAAACTTAACAATTTTATTGCAAGGTTATGAGCCGCTTTAGACTATGTTCACATTGACAGCAACACATTCACTTAGTGTTCACAACAAAGCAGCAATTTTTCACAAGCACACATATTTTTAAACAATAAAACGTCTGCAAATTTAGTTTTCATTTTTAAAACATAGGGTATGTGTGAAACGGTAGAAAAGCACTCATGGAAGTAAAATTTTGACACTGTTGAGGTGAATAAAATTTCACTAGCCCTGGGGGCTAGTATAAATTTTGACATTAGCGTAGAAATTCTTGACAATTTCAATTCACCATAGAACAGCATGTGTTTGTATGGTCCCTATAAACTCTTAGCTACTTAACCGATATTCCTGAAATTATCACAGTAATTTTCTGATTACTCGGCGCTTAACATATAAGTATGTAAATATTTGTAAATTTTCATCTGGGCGAGGCACCTTTCATACAAAGACAATATAAATCACCTTATAGCTGGTGAAACGTTACACCAACCGTGAGCTGAATTGTGCAGGTGGGCGTGGCACCTCCCATCCAAAGACAATATATTTGTCTGTTTATCTAGAGAACTGCAGGAACTAAAGTTTCCAAATTTTGTACAAATATCTTGGTTGTCAATACACAACATCCGACAAAATATGGGCGCAATTGGAGAAGTAGGCGTAGCACAAAATATGTTTTGTTATATCTAAAGAACGGTACGAGAAAAGTTGTTCAACTGTGGTACACATAGCTGGGTTATAAAAATGGGCAGTATCGGAGAGGTGGGCTTTTCATCTCCCATACAAAGGCATTATATGTAGATGTATGTATGTATATCTGGCGAACGGCAAGAGCCATTGTTTCCAAATTCGGTACTTCAAGCAACTTGGTTGTCAATACACAACATTCGACAAAATCTGAGCTGGATTGTACAAGTGGGCATGCCACCTCCCATGCAAAGACAATAAAGGTTTCCGTATATCTGGAGAGCAGTAACAGCTACAGTTTACAAATTTGGTACAAGTTTCTTGGACATCAATGCACACTACCTGTCAAAAAGTGAGTGGAATTGTAGAAGTGGGCGTGGCACAATATAGAATTCTATATATCTAAAGAATAGTAAGTGTAAAATTGTCCAATTCTGGTGCAAATATAGTGAATATCACAAATAGCTTGGTTATACATGCACAACAGCTGTCCAAAAGTGGGCGCGATTAGATAAGTGGGCGCGATTAGATACGTGGGCTTTGAACAAAATATTTGTTGTTGTCAATACACAACATCTGCCAAAAAGTGGACTGGATTGGGGGTTAATGGTCGTGGCATTTCTCATGTAAAGACGATTTATACTTCTTGAGAACGGTTACAAAAAAAGGTTTTAAAGCTAGAACAAATTATTCTCTAGCAAAACAAAAAAATTACTCTCTTAATATAAAATTTTTTTTTTATTAATTTTTAACAGTTTAATAATCAATTGAATATTAAAATAAAATTCAAACAAAATAATTAAAAAGTTTAGCTTTCTTTTTTACTACGTACAAAAAAAATTCTGAAATGATAAAAAAAACAAAAAATTCTTGCATTAGTTCAACAGCTTTTATTATAACAAAAATTTTATTGTATAGTTAATATATTTTAATAAATTAATTTAACAAATATAAAATAATAACCATTTGTTTTTAAGTTAAATACAAAATAAAATACAGAGAGCGGTATTATCAGCCATGTTTTGAAAAACGAATTCGAGTGAAATTTAAATTGAACAAGTATTAAAAACGATCTTGTTTGGAAAATTTATACAGATATTCATTTTTATATTATCTTCTTTACTTAAAATTTCTTGTATACAAAATTTATTTTATTAAGCCGCGAAGCTTTAAGCTTGGCTACCATTTGTCCTTACCAGAACAACTCCTCAAATGAAAAAATATTATATTAACGTTTAAAAAAGTTAAACTCAATCGCGATTTCGAAAACATTGCCGTTAAGAATTAAAAATATAACAAAAATTTAATTAAAAAACTTACATAACACGTTATTTTTAATAAATATAAGAAATATGTATGTTTGAATTTAAGTTAATAGTAATACATTTTGTTCGGTTCCAAAAAATAAAGCTTCGTTCACAATAGCAGCAACAATTTCGAAACAATATTTTATTTCTCCCAAAGTATTATTTAGTATCATATATTTTCTTTTTTTTTCGATCAAAAATTTACCAAAAGTTTTTGTAAAAGTTGACTGTACTCTAGTCTACTGAGTCTAGTGTGAAAATATTAGTTAAAATTCAATTAAAATCTTAATACTTAAAAAAAAACTTATTAACATTTTATAAAACATAAAAAGTAAATTTAAAATATAAACACAAGGGTTTAAAAAGGCGTAAGGAATAAGTGGAGCCACAATAAATTTGAAATACAGGAAAAAGATGTACCTTATAAAGCAATTGTGTATATTTTATAATCAAAAAAATTAAATTTTTTATATTTTTACCAAATTTTGACATTCACTCTAACTTTTTACAAAAACAAAATATGTACACACTTTTCAAAATTTTAAAAAGTAGCTTTTTGTGCTTGATTCGTATACTTACTTTTTTTCATTTGTTTGTCATTTTGTTTTGATTTCGCTTAAATTACTTTTTTTCTTACGACAATTCAGCAAAGCAAGAGTGAAATTTTTTTTCTACGTTTTTGTATGAGGAATTTTTTGCATTCGCCACAGTGGCGTGTAGGGCAAAACAATACTTAATAAACTTTAAAATAATTGATATGGAGCAAAATTAATGCTTAATATCTCAGAAACTCTAAAATATTTCGTGAAACAGGTTTTGTATTCAGATAGGGGGTATTAAAAAAATATATTCCTCATGCCTAACTCGATTTTTTTTAAATGGTCGGTAGTTCAAACCAATAATGAGCTGACGAAATTACGTTTTTACATAATTATTATACATATTTAGTTTTGAATAAACATTTCAAAATAATGGTTTTAAAAAAAATAATAAATACGTAATATCGTTGTGGGTAAAATTTGCAAGCGTTTTCTTAATTGAAAATATATGTTGCTGCTATTGTAAAAGAAGAATGCAATTTCATTTGAATTCCATTTCAAAAACGTGAAGGGTCATTTGATACATAATTTGACATGTTTAATTGCCTTTTTAAGAAAATGAAAATAGAATTTCGTGTGGTAAATTGTATTCAAAACAACAATAAAAACAAAAATTTGATTTTGTTTTCAATATTATTTCTCACATGAAATTTTGTTTAATTTAATTTGAAAACTTTGTTCCATAAAAAGCAGCGTTTAAAAAGCTGCAGTTGAGATAGTAAAAGTCATAAGATTGTGCTGTAACTTCGACATTTTCATTTGTCATTGGACAAAAAAAACTGTTGTCTTTACTTCCAATTCATTAAATGAAAACAGTGGCAGTAAAGGCAAAAGAAAAAACGAAAAGTTGTACACAACAAAGAACATCGGCAGTCGACATGTTCGAAAGTGTTTGGTTTGACAGACTGAAATTTTTAATACTTTAATCAGGCTTAAGTTCATCAAATTTAATTTTCATTAAATTATTCAGCAGTCGTCGATGGCTGCGAGTGTAAGACGGCAAATCCATCTGAGGAGATCGAGTGGTTGCGATCAAAACATGTAAGGTAACCAGCCGCCTGGGTTCGAATCTCAGGTCAGTCAAGCATTCTGATTGATGATTATCAATAACAATTTTAATTAATATGCATGTTGTAAAATGCCTTTCTTCAGAAAAATAATTTAATGAAAATTAAATTTGATGAACTTAAGCCTGATTAAAATATTAAAAATTTGGATTAAAATATACATATTTTTTATTTAACATTCATTTAAATTATTTAAATAACTCCTATACCTTTAACATTTTTCTAGTTTATTTTCAAAACTTCTACTTACAGTTTTTTGCCTTGAAAACGGTCTCTTTAAAAATATGTTTAGTTAACCCAGAAAAGTTTCAATACTGAATACCAAGATTTATGGTAAACGTTGTTACCAGATTTAAGGATGTTGATCGCCAACACACCAAGATTATTATGTAAAAGACCCATATTGATTTGACCAAGTGTGCTCGCTGGTGAATGTGACGAAGAAGAGGTAGAGAAGATTGTCACCATTATATCCAACCCTTTGCACTTCTCAAGGTCGCCAACTGGTTCTTAAACAGATAAAAGGTATCATTGATGGAAAATACAATTAAGTTTAAATATGCACATACCTTTTATATTTTAATTTGTTTTCCAAATTGCTGGAAGATTTGGAACGATTAAAGGTATGTGGTGAACACACCAAGCCTACCTTTCGTTGTGGTCAAAATGTTGGTGTATTTCTCTACCACATTTTGTCTTTTTTTACAGAGATCATTTTTAAGCAGAACAAAGATAAAAAGATCTTCTAAAAACAAAATGGTGCTTTTTATTATGATTGTTTTTAATCGGGCGTGTTCTGACCATCGCAAAACGCTTTACATTTGCGTTTCTGTGCCGAAATAGCATAAATAGGTGTTTGATAAATCACGATCGCAAAAAGTTTGGCGACTTCAAGTTGCGAAAGTATGCTCAAGGTGTTTAAGTGCGAATGTCAATAAGTGCCTTTACGCAAATATTGTTGAGTTTTAAAGGAGAGTAGTTTAAGAAAAGCATTTATTTGTAAGAAGTAGCTTTGAATTGTAACCTTTGACACTTTCTTGAAACTACAAAACACACAAAATTGTACAAGTTAGTTCTCATCCGTATGCACAAGGCAAAAGGTTAGTATAACCGAAATAAAGATAATTATATTTTTAACCCAATTAATAACCCGTCTTTTTCCATTGTTTTCTGGTCGGATTCTTTTGCGTTTTATACCCCATCACAAGGGAACTCGACTATTTTTAGCAAACTATGCCAAATCGCAAGCAAAATACCATAAACTTAATCTGGCGTTTTGCGATTTCAAATCGTGCGATAGTCAGAACCGTATGTATATAAAAAAGTAAAAATTTTTACCTCTGGAATAGCTAGGAATTAAATTTATGTTTAAATTCCTGTGTCTTTGAAAACATTTGCCATATTTAAGAAAATAATGATCATATCTAATCATATTAAAAAAAAAAACTAAAAATTGTTTTTTTATTAAGGGTATTTATTTCAAAATTTCTTTGGTTGGAAAAAAAGGAAATAATGAAAAATTACACTCTTATTAATGTAAACGAAGGCCCATTGAAAAGGTCTGCGCAAGAAGCCTGATGATCATTGTTTATGTTCTTTTTAGTTGTCAAAAGTTGTTTACATTTTGCTTACATGTGCATGTATACGTTTGTTTACGTTTATGGTTTCCTTTTGCTTTGTATATGGGGTAGTAAATTTTTGACAACTAAAAAGAATCGTTTTTTGTTTTTGTACAAGTAAGCTGACCTGATCAAGGCGAATTCATAAAGGTGACATTTTCGAATCATCTGTTTAATGTTTATTTCCTTGTTTGTATACTGAATGTCAAGCGTTGTTTACATTATCAGGGGTGTCATAGAATCCAAGTCGGTTTTGCTTTTTGTCGGTTTTGTAAACCAATATTGGTTTCATTTGGTGGCATGAAAACAAGTCGGTTTTGTAATTTTCGAATACAAATAAAACCGATATTCGAAAAATCTGTTGTATGTTTTGGAGCATGTGTTTACGGCTTTAAATGCAATTTTTGTTTGTTTTTAATAAACAGAAAATTATAGAAAAGAAAATAAGAACTGTAATGCAGTAAACATATAAAATAATTGCCATCGTTATATTATTTGCATTTGCTGTTTACATTTGTATAATTTTATTGTTTTGTAAAAATATAAAGCAAATTTTTTAAAAGTACAACAAGAAAATTATTTATATAGTTTGCGACGAAAGAGCAGCAAAGCTGCGCAAAAATTCGAAAAGTTTGCTAAAATCGCGAAAATTCGCGAAAAATTTTAATATTTCACACAAGCCATAAAATTGATTAAAAGTCCCTAAAACTATAAGGAATGACAAAAATTCGGTAAAATTGTTAAATTAGCGGAAATTCGCAAAAATTTGCTAACATCGGCATGATAGCAAAGTTTAATATTACTACTTTTAATTATTTAAGCTTGAGGTCGTTTTTTATAAAAAATTATATTTATTTTATTCAATATTTCGCTAACCTTTGGTTAGCATCGTCAGGAAATTTTAATTTAAATAATAAAATAAAGATCAAATAAGAATAAATATCAAAGTTTAATATTTATTAAAATCGTTAAAGCTGTAAAGAACCAGAAATATAACAGGAAAAAAACGCTTCTATTGCTAAATTGGTTTAAAAAGCCAAATGTCGGAAAATAGCATAAAAAAGATTGCAAAATCGCGAAAATTCGCGAAAATTTTTATATATTTTACACAAGCCATAAAATTTATATAATAATACACTGCTATTGTTGAAAATGTGAGGGAAAGACTTTTGCGAGTTTGCAGCAACCCGCTGCCGGAGACATGCAAAAAATACTACCATCTTGCAAAAAATCTAACTGTTGAAAAAATAAAAAACTAAGCTTTTAACACGTTGGCGGACAAGCCGGCATATAGCGTCGAAAATTTAGCAAATTTGGGGACATGACGGGAAATGCCGTCGTTCATTGTTTCAGGTATGTGGACGAAACTACATATGCCGACGCAAAATGCTTTATAAAGTATTGAAATATAATTGAAGCGTCCCTATAAAAAACATTTTATTTTCATATATTAGCAATTAGGAAGATTTCAATTGAAAAACAAACCGTTATCACATAAGGTTTCAAAAATGTTTCCTAGAAATGCATGACGGCATATGCTACTCTAATTTCATACAATTTGCTTCAGAAGTAAAAGTAGTGTCAAGATAGAAGGTGTTTTTTTTTGTGAAGAATAAAAATTAGTTTTTGTTGATTTATATTAAATCTGTGCTAAATTTTTGCTATAATATTTATAAAATTAATTGAATGAGGTAAGATAAAAGTTAATTTCAATAGTTTTAAAAATTTTATTCGAATAAATTTAATAATTTCTTTAGCAAGAAATGGATTGGTATAAACAAAACGAAACAAGAATTTTAAAAATGTTTTTGGAATGTACCTACAGATGAGGATGATTCCAATTCCGGCAGTTGTGAAGATGAATTCGGCAATTATCCTACATACAAACCATCGGCAAATGAACAGGATGAAGATTCAGGTGGTGAAATTATTGATGATTTCGAAGAATGCGCAGGAGATGATAGTGATGAAGAATTTGGAAGCGATGATGAGGATTATGACAATGACAATGAAATAGAATCGGATAATAATCAGCTAGGAAATAATCACCCTTATTATGTTACGCCTAAGACTGTTTGGTAATAGATTAAAGAGAACGTGAACTTAATTCCTTTAATCTATTACCAAACAGTTGTAGGCGTATTTTTAATACGCCAAACACAATTAGGGTGAATGATTCTATGGACGAACTAGAAAGTGAATGGGTAGAGAATACAAAAGATATTCCGAACTTTAATTTTGATAAAGAGAATTGTGGTATTAAATTAGATGTAACGGCAACTTCAACTCCCAGAGAAGTCTTTGATTTTATATTTTGTAAAGAAATTATGGAGTTAATCATCAATAGTACTAAAGAATATGGTAGAAAGCTTTGTACAAATCGTGGTATTAAGACTAGACATTCGAGATTAGCTACTTTTAAGCCTACTACTATAAAGGAAATGTATCAATTCTTAGGCCTATGTTTATTGCAAGGTGAAATTAAAGTACCCAGAATTCGTTATCTGTTTTCAAGAAATACTTTATTTTTTCATCCGGTTTTCCAGCTACAATATCAGGGAGACGCTTTGAGCAGCTTCTTTAGTTGCTTTGGATGTAATGATATTGATGGTGATGAGCATAAGCTAAAAAGATTCAGCCTTTAGTAAAACTCCTAATAGAAAGTTTCCAAAGAGCTAATGTCCCTGAGGAAGAGCTCTCATTAGATGGATCACTTATTTTATTTAGAGGTCGGCTCAGTTTTCGCCAATATATAAAGAGGAAAAAAGGCTAAATATGACATAAAATTATACGAATTGACAAGTAGTGATGGCTATGTTCTAAATATAGAAATTTATCAGGGAAAAGATAGAACAAAAGATTCAAAATTGCAATCTTTAGTCTTACGATTAATGCAGCCGTATATCAACAAAGGCCACAAATTATTTATGGATAATTTTATAACAATGTTAAACTATGTGAAACTCTTCTATCAAATAAAACCCATTGCACAGGCACTTTACGTGCTTATAGAAAACTAAATCCTAAATCCATAATTCAAAGAAAACTTACCAAAGGAGAACATATTTGGTGTCGCAAAGGAAAGATATATGTATCTAAATGGAAAGATAAACGTGATGTAATTTGCATTACAACTGCTAGTCATCCAAAAATGGTTGAAATTGTCCTGATAAAATTCCTCTTTGTTGAGGTGCATGCTTCGAAAATTATCATAAGAAAGCTTGAATTAATTATTATTTTGTTTTTGAATTGAGGTGAATTCGTTTTTTTTAACTTTATATTTAGATTTCTATATGTACAATTTCTATAATTTTATTTAATTTTGCTATTTTTATATTATTGCTCACCAGTAATCTTATGTTATTATAGTAATAAAAATGAAATTTTGGTGTTAAAATTAATAAATGTATTTTTTATTATTATATAATTTATTATTTTAGAGTGACGGCATTTAACGTTCTGTCAACATATGTTTACTTTTTCCCTATTACTGGACAGAACGTATATTACCGACGAGACAGCTATAGCCGTCTTGTCCCAAAATATTTTTTTAGCAATGTATAGGGTTAAAACGGCATATGCCGTCAAAAAATATAACAATGGAAACTAGTATATTTGTATTAATTAATTAATTAAAATAATTTTGGTCCAAACCCCGACTTTTTATCTTTAGAAATGGCCGTTTTATAGCAACTGTCCCTTCACTTGCCAAACACTAATGTTTGCTGTCCGCCAACGTGTTAACAACTTTATGCATTTCCAATAAAAAAACAAGAGCTGTAAGCTGCTTGGTTTGTTTTCAATAAAAATCCGATAATATTGGTTTCTGTGACACCTAAAACCCACAATAATTTTAGTTCGAACAAAAAACCGACAATATTGGATTTCATGACACCAACGTATTTTTTTTTTGTCGGTTTCAAATCCAATTCCAATAAAATTGGTTTCTATGACACCCCTGTTATGAAAAAAATTTGTTAAAATTTAAAACTCAATAAAAAAATAAATTCTTGAAAAAACCTATTTAAATTTTATAGAACAAAAAAGTGAACATAAAATTTAAACACAAGGATTTTAAAAGGCGTAAGGAATAAGTGGAGCCACAATAAATTTGCAATACAGGAAAAAAATTAACTTCTAAAGCAATTGTGTATATTTTATAAACAAATAATTTTGACAATCACTCTAACTTTTTACAATAACAAAATACATAGTATGTATTTAAAAAAAGAGATAGCTAGCATAGCTCTATCTCATGATGCGGTCACCTTTATGAATTCGCCTTGGACCTGATAGATGGGCCTTGATGTGAACGGTATTTTTTTTTTAAATAAAAAGTACAAAAGTTTTAACTGTCAACCAAAAAAAAAAAAAATTGTCAAATAATTCTTGCAAGTAATTTATATTTTTCAAGATGCCGAATAAAAGTGTTAAAAGTGAATGAATAAATTATTTAAATGTCACATGATTAACGGATTTTGATGTGTCGTTAGTAATTAAACTTAGTTTTTTTGTTTTTTTTATATAAATAAATAACCTATGCGCACCATTTTGAAAAATTACCTAGAGTATTTTTTTGTGTGTATAAATATATTATTAAGGGGGTAATTTAATAAACAAAATTACCCCCTAAACTGTTTTGACAGAACTTTGATTGAATAAAACAATGTTTGCTAAAAATCAGGGTTTAAAACTGCCGTCGAAACCAAAAACTGTTGAACAAAATAAACGAAAATATATATGTAAGACTTATCGCATTCTGAGTTGTTTCGATAGCGACTGTTTACATTTAATGAATCAAAATTAAAACCAACAGTTTTTTTATGCCAATGACAAATGAAGAAGTGGAAGAAATTGCAGTTTTTCTACTTTGACTGCATTGTTTTTTAACGCTGGTAAATATACCTTTTAAAATGTTCATTTTTAGCAAAAAATACTCTAATGCCCATTTGTGGGATTTTTTTCTGCCGTATAAAAACTGTTCCATTGTAACAACTTTACTTTTAACTAAACTGAGCGATAAGTTAAAGGAGGGTTCACACAAACTGGAAGGTAAAAGTAGAGTTGCAATTATGGAACACTTTTATAAGGTTAATAAAATCCTACTTTTAGCTATCGGTAAGTCGTGAAAACGGGCCTTAGTTTCCCTTGAGCATACCATTGCGTTTTGAAGTCGCCAAACTTGACAAATTTACAGTACACCTAATATGCAATTTCAAGTCAAAATCGTAAATTTTAAGCGTTTTGCGATTGTCAAAACATGCCTGTATATTAAAAACGTATTTTTTTCAAAGAAAGTACTGGAACAAATTTATTATTAAAAAGTTAAATCTTAGGATGTGTACAATTTAAGGGTCAAATAAACCACACAAGCGGCTTGATCAAACATATGAAAACCGTATGAAGCATGTTTGTACGAAAATAAAAAATGTTTAATATGAAATCACAAAAACATCTTGCTATTGATGTTGTTGTTGTCAAACACTTGTGTAGCTTGTTTGGCCCTTTAAAAATGCATTAACAAAATACGATTTAAAAAGTGTATTTTAAGAAGACGCAATAAGCACTCAAAAATTATATTTCAAGTCCGTAAAACTTAACTGGAAATAAATTTGAGTTTAAACGTATTTTTAAATGCTATTAAACTTAAAAAAAGTACCAATACTCACTTGATTTTAAATTCTTATTTTACTGGAGAAATAAAGTGTAACAAAAGTATATCTCAACCCTTGAAACTTGAAATTCGAAGCGAAATTGATTATTGGGGCGTAGCACTCTATTGCATTCACTTCTTAACTTTTTCTTAAATTCATTTTCATATATTTTAGCTTCTCCAGAACTTTGCCATTTAAAGCATTTGTAAGACATTTAAAAGGCTTTCGCATATAACTCGGATTGTTTCCATTATTGATCGCTTCACAAAGTGAAAATTCTGTACTATTCGCTTCGTGTACAAATTGACAAAGAGCAAATGAAGGAGCCGTGTTTAGAAGCCAAAAAAGAATACGAGCTCTTAAATCCTCCTGCTTTTGCATGGATGCCTTTTCAAAGGAAACATAATGAAATTCTTTAAGGTCGCTTAGAACCAAGAGAAAATCTCGTTGTAAACTTTGAGGCCAGAAAGAAAATATGGCCGATACAGACCTATTGGAAATTCTAGTTTTAAAATTTTCACTAACTACTAAGGCCTCAGTATAAGATTTGCCTATTTCCAAACTGGGCAATAGATATTTGCTTATGTGTTGGACTGTTAATTCTTTGAAATAATGAAATTTAATAAGCTCCCGATATAGGTAAAATTTGCATACCATTTTATGGGGTTGGTGATAGTGTGGTCGGTGAATGGTGGGTGCTATAGAGGCGACTAAGAGATTGTTAGTATGTTGAAAAGCAAAATTATTTACCTTATTGTTAATATCTTTGCATAAAGAACTACGTGTAACTATTCTTGTACTGGCTTGTTGTTGGTTGTCAACTTTATAAGTCGGGCTGGTTTGGCACATTGAAGCGCTACGTGTGACTCTTCGGGCAGGTTGCTGACTTATATTACACGTTTCAGGAAGCTGTTGTTTTTCTCCTGTCTGTGCCTTTTGTTGACCGCTCTTCTGGGATGCTGAGTTTGTATTTTGCATTTGATAATTAATATCAGCCTTTCTCAATAGCGAAGTATTATTGAATACAGAACAATTTTTATTTAATTCCTGGGAAATATAGATGTGAGTACCTAAGGGTGATAGTTGATATTCCGAACAAGAATTTGGACTATTTGGGCCAGACAAACTGTTCTCAGGTGGTTCTAAAGTTACAATTTCTTGCATTAGTTCCTGGTTATCTTTAGTTTTGCTGTTAGAATAAGCTGGTTTTGTTTGTAGAGGACGTGTGTTGTGTTGAATTTGTGGCACTAAGCCAGAATTCTTTAAAGGTCTAACTTTTGCAATATTTTTTGTACCTTTAACTGCAACATAAGTTTTTGTGATTGGTCGGCTTTGTGGTAGTGTTGCCTTGGGTACATTTAGCTGCTGATTTGTTTTACTGGCCGCAAGAGGTTGCACAGCTTTAGATGTGCTGGGATTAAGTTCCATTTGCTCGTTTGTCGTAGCTAACTCCTGTTGCTTTAAAGAAATCGCTGGCACTTCTTCTTCAAAAGTACTTGGAAAATGTTGAGCTTCTGGAAAATTTTGTGAAGATAACGAAGATCCTCCGGAAGAGCTTTGTAATATTTCAAATTGTTTTCCCAAATCTTTTTCTTGGCATATATTTTTTACTTGGCCAGCATCATCTGCATGCAAAAATGTTTGTTGTTCAAAATGGTCGTTTTCACCGCTGCTTTTCAAACTTACAACTCGTAATTGTATTGGTTGTGTTGAAGTGATAGTTTGTGCTTCCACCACAAATTTTCGAGTACCAGCATTGCCATCATAAGATTCTCCTGCACTTGACATCTGTTGATTCAAATTTATTAAAGAACTGCTGCTTTGGCTATTTGGCAAGACATCCCAGAGAACAGGCTCTGCTTCATCGAACAAGACTTGTGAGGGTGGTAGATTCTCTTCAATAACTTGTGATTCTAAAATACTATCTAAATCGAAAACTTCTTCTTCACAAGGTTTACAATGCATATTGCTATCTTCATCCTCATAGAAAAACAAATGGGTTAAAAGTTTATTATCATTGGGTTCTTTTTTAATGATGGGCTGAGTTAGTTCACCCAAGGAAATTGTTTCATCTATTTAAAAAAAAATGTTGGGTTAATTTAAAACTTTTTTTATGTGCCTAAAAAAAACTTACAACTACCATTGCTTGATGGAGAGTTATTTAAGCTGCGTACACTGTTATTTAAAGGATCATTTGACACTCTTACTTCGGTCGGTAACATTTCAATTTGTTGTTGTGTATTTGGCATTATAACACAACTAAATTCTTTGATAGAGCTGTTAGGGTTTGTGGGAGTATACATTTTTTCTATAGTTTCTACATTAACTTCTGACGCGAAATCGGCCACTACAAAAAAAGTAAAAAAAAATGCAAAGAGTTTATCAGTATTAATTTATATTTTATCCCCGTATTTATAAACGATTATTTAATTTAACAAACGTTTATTAAGGCAAATTTTCATACAAAATTTGTTTTGTAAACCTTTATTAAATTTAAAATACGGGCGTATGTGTTTAAATCATTCAAACCTTTTTTTTCTGGAGCACATGAGTTTTGATTGACTACAGACTCTTTAGAAACTTCTTTATGAAGAGATGAAGTTTTAGCTTAAAGATAAAATAATTGTATTTTAATATTCGAAAAAGAAACTTAGGATTTGGTAAATATTTTTAGTGAAAAAGTTATGTTTATTTTTATCACAAAAAATATTTTTCAAAAAATTTTATTAAAAAAAATATTTTTTAAAAAAGTTTTTTAATTGGTTTTGTGAAACTTTTTTTTTTAATTTTTGGTGGAAATTAGTTACTTTTTTTTTGTAAATGAAATTTTTTTATGAAAATTTTAAATCAAAACTAAAGGAAACGGGAAAAGTTCTGAAGCTGATGAGAAAAAGAAAACATGTCTCTTAAAATCGTGTTAAATAAAGTTCTATAATTTTTGTTGAATCATAATTAAACTAAACAGTGGTAGATACGTGTATTAAGACAAAAGTCACAAGCAAAATGAGAAAATGCAGGGAACATTTACAACTCAATGTTAAAAAAGCTAAGAATTCGTTGCCATACAGGGATTTAAAGATTGTCCCCAAAAGTAACAAAATCGGAAAATTTATAATTCCGTTGTCCCATTAAACTGTTTAGATACGTTGATAATTTATCATTTATAAAAAAAGAGATAAATAGCAACTGGGCATAACTTAACATAACATAAGTTAAACATGCTTACCAAAGTTTTTGGGGGCTATTGTCATTTCACTTGCGGCCACATCTGGTACTTCACATACTTCTTGTAAAGCATTTTTATCCAGCATCGTTACATCGCCTAAAAATGTATAAAATATAAAAATTTTCATTACAATTTAAATTAAGAAAATAGTGGAATAAAGTAAAGAATAGCTTTAAAAGATTAAATTACAAGTTGTGAGTTTTATATAATTTATTATTTTTTTAATTTCTTTAACATTCAATGCAGTGTAATTTTACAACATTAGAAAAATGTTCTTCCGACTTCGAGAAGAAGAAAACAGAAGGAAGAACATCTAAATCAATTAAAATAGATAATCAAACACAAGAAGGAATTTCGATCCACCAAGTGATGTCGTCATCTCTTGCTTCCATCCATATACTATATTTCTCCCAGCAACGCAATTAGAGCGATCGGTGCTCCATATCAATTATTAATTTCATAAATGGCTATGTTTTGCTTATCTATAAATGTGATTTAACACAAAATATTCTACATTTTAACTAATTTTTGGAAAAAGTCAATGATTTTATTAATGAATAAATAGAGATACACGACTTTTTTACTCTTCTGAAAACAAATTTGAGATTGAGCATACTCGCCACAGATAACCGATAAATTTTTTAGTACACATTTTTTCTACATTCTTTTCAGATCAGTCTTGCTGATTAAAATCTGATTTATCACTTAAGCGATTGAAAAAGGATTCATATATGATTCATTTATATGTTTATGAGTTTGTATCATTGAAAATGTATGCATGTATGTACATCAAGTACATACATTTTAACATTATATTTAGATAGATTTGGATATTTTCAACAATTCAACATAAAAAGTATATATGTGACAGTGCATAGAGAAAGGGACCAGTAAGGTAAAGGGAACAGTAAAAATCAACTACACAAAACAAGAGGTAGGGACGACCTACGCGCGTTTTCAAGGTTGACCAGCACGTCATGAGATGTGTCGCTTTCAAATACACCAATACCAACTCGATCAGTGATGGTACACCAAAGATACACGTATTTAAATCTTTAAAATGGATCTCCTAAACAAAACCCTTAGTTCCCTTTCTATTTTGCGCGTCACATAAAGGAGGTAGATGAATCCTTTGACGGACTTTTTTCCAAACTCCATGCAAAATATTATTAGTCTGGGTCAACCAACTCCTTCTATTTTAGCACAATGATGTTCTAAATCAGAGTATTGTGTGGCCGTTGCCATGATCTTATCATCTTTTCCAGAGTGAGGGGAGGTCAGGGGGATTCTTGGATGGATGTTTTGGAGGGGTTTGCAGCCAGGGTCAAACCTGGGGTGCTTAATTATGCATTCAAGTACTTTAACCACTACAGCACGCCGCCATATAGTACATATACCTTGTGTAAATGTACTTTGATGTTGTATTTAAAATTTAAATATCGTCTGCTTAATATGCAAACTACATTAAGTAAATTGAGATTTTGGTGCCGTGTGGTAGAGAAAGACACGCTTCGTCGACAAGCATGTAGTTTTTCTTCTATATTTTTGGGTTTCCTCTTAAACTGCAAACATGAAATATAAGAAGTTTTTTGTCTCTCCTGTAAATGTGCCGAAAGGGAGTTAGCAGGTGCATATTAAGCCGACGATATGTAATTTAAAAATGAAATGTGAACTTTGTTTAAACTTAAATATTTTAACTATGTATCAAAGTATAATAACTCGACTCTTTGACAATCTTTCTCAGCAGTCGTGCACAACTCAAATATGTGTTAGTGAAAAATATTCATGTATTGATACACCAGACATACAGAGTGGGTTAATTCCAAAACGTCATTTGCAATGCAACTAAACGAATGTGTACTGCTGTGAGGGAATGTCAAAGACTCAAGTTACTTATTGTACCTTGCTATGCAGTATGTAGATTAAGTAACTTAAAAACTTTAATTTAAAATGCATAAACTACCATTACTAAACAAATGTACCTTGATTATTAGCATTCACATAATCCTTGTAAAAATCCTCATAAACCACAGGAATTTCTCCCAGCCATTTTTCATTTTTCCAACAGCGATTGTAATAATCAACACACTCTTGTTTCAGGGTTTTAATATCATAAGTATCCAATAATTTTCCAGTTCGTTTTTCATAATCAATTTGAACACATTCCACAATATTTGTACACGAAAGTAGATTAGACCAATGCAATACTTTTGGTGAAATGTACGTTAACATAGTGGAGTAGTCATTGAAATGTATGTTTTTTGCGTGCAAAAGTTCAAGCAAGTTTCGAAGTGGTATAAATAGATTTGTTGGCCATACCAGAGGTGTACGAAAGACATAACGATACATACATTCGGCAAGATATTTATCATCATACAAATCGTTGCATTCATAAATATTAGTGAGTTGAACGAATTCACTGAAAGTTAAATCTAAAATTCTGCATAATATTACTTGCTTAAAGCCAAATGAGGTACATAAAACATAGGTAAGGGTACTGGTCTGAAGAAAAAAAAAAAACAGTTCAAATAAATTAAGTATTGTTTAATATTGTGGAAAGAGTTTCAAATACCTTGTCAACATTCCGGAAAAATATACGTTTGGCTTTTTCTAAAGGATTAGATGTTGGCGATATTTCCTGGAATTGTGTTAAACTGGTGTTGTTCTTGGGTTTTGCTCCTGAAAAATTTTCGTTGATCACCTTAGCATCTGTTTGAGTCTTTTCACTTTTCCTACATCTTTCCAATTCACTTTTATTTGCTTCATTACAAGTTTTTTCTAAAACTTTTTCTTTTACTGGATATTTTAAAGCAAAATTTCTATTTGTCATACACTTATAGTAATAATAGCGTTGTAATGCTTCAAAAACTTCCTTTTCATTCAGAATACGTTGCACAATTACTTCATTATGTTCGCAAAAATCATTAAGAATTTGCCTTAAAGGAATTTCATTGTGGTGTATAAATTCTTTATAAGTATCCAAGCAAAATTCTATAGATTCGTCATATAATTGGTTAAGCTTTGCTAAAAGTTTTTGGCAAAACTTTGCAAATATTCTAAAAAAAAAATACGATAAAAAACAATTTTAAAACTTTTTTTATTATTTTAGAAAACGCACTTGTCGTTGTTTAGAGATTGGAATAAGTCTTTTGGAAGTTTTTTCGCATCATCTTGTTGAATTTGTGTAGTACTCGCTAAACCATCTGCTTGATTAGGAGTTGAACTGAAAACAGAGAAATATGTATATGCAAATATAAGTATAATGTAATTTAATCTAAAGCAACTTAACAGTCTTTTAGACCGTGGTTACTTAGCTAGGACGAACTATTTAAACGAGTGTTCGCCTAATAGTCGAAATTCGACCATAAATTTTTATGTAAATATGAAAAAAACATAATTCATCCATCTAATTTATTAATTTACATGTTTCGCAGTAGATCGATTTGGCAAAGGGATCAACCTGCGGTTCATATTTTGTCTTCTACGTGAGTAAATTTAATTTGTAAATTCAATATAAAAAATATCAATTGAGAAACAAAATAGTATCAAAAAGTCTCCTTTATATATTGTCATCCACTCAGAACATTGCATGTTTAATTTTATGTTCTATGTCTAAAATTAACGAAAATCTATCAAAGTACCAGATGTAGAACGAAAAAGTACCAAAAATATCCCTCTTATATATTCTTATTCACTCAGGATCAAGGCGAATTAACTACAGGTGGTGTCGAAACGGCATCCGATTTTGAGAGTTTGAGCTTATTTGTTTTGATTTGTTAGCGTTTTGCTAACCTAGCATTTATACGAGCTATAAGAACTTAAGGTAGAAGTAGATAACACGCGTTAATTCGTCGTTTCGTGCGTTTAAAAACTTTAGCGCATGAAAAATTGCAAGTTACACAACGCGCGGTACAAAAGCCATTCCTGTCAGCTGTTTTTAATTTGTTTACTTATTTGTACATTGAAAATGAATTCGAAGATACATCAAGATTTTTTTTGTTTTATTGAATTTGTTCTATTTTAATATATTTGTGAATACCCACGTCACAAGTTGCACCCTTGCGAAAAAGCTAAAGTAATTGTGTGGTTGTTGTTATGCGTTTGCACTTTTGCTTTTTTGCAAGGGAGCAACTTGTGACGTGAATACCCTTTTTATGTTTTAAAACCTCTCCAACAAGTTTTTCTTTCATGATTCACAAATTTGTTAAATAATTCTTTATTATTGTCAGCTGATTACTTGTCAAAAATACACAACGCGTTAAAAAGTTCAAAGGCGCAAACGCGTCTAAATATTTTGCATGTAACTTGTTTTATGGAAAAACACTAGCTTAACTTTTTTTGAGAGAAGCCTACAGAGCGCGCGCGCATTAATGCGTGTTATGTACTTCCACCTTAACAATGCAATGCAAAACACCCTATATTCACCCTGATTGTGTTTGGCGTATTTAAAATACGCCTACGACTGTTTGGTAATAGATTAAAGAGAACGTGAACTTATTTCCTTTAATATATTACCAAACAGATGTAGGCGTATTTTAAATACGCCAAACAAAATATTTATTTTATTTATTTATTTTATAATGGTGATAGTTTCTGTTGTTTTTGTATTGTTGTACTTCCAACATCGCCTGTAGTGGAGTTCGCCTTGCTCAGGACCATGCATGTTCATTTTTAACTTTGTAGGTCGATTAACAAAAATTCGAAAAGTACCAAATTAAAGCAAAAAGTACCAACATTTTGTATCTTATAGGTTTTCATTCAATCAGTAACCTGCACCTATAACATTATGTTTCTAAGTTCAACATTGTAGAAAATTAAAAAATTATTACATGATGCACGGAAAAGTAAAAGAAAGAAATTTAATTTTCCGTAATTCCAATTTTGATACTTTTTTCACCCCAGTGGTTCGGTTGACAAACAAAGGAAGAAAGCGTTTTTAACTGTTTTGCCTGTGCCGATTTATATATAATATTTATATGCAGGGATGTTCTGGCAATCGAAAACGCAAGAATTTTAAACGTTGTTTTTAATAAGATTTCTGTTTCGTCAGCTCAGAATTGGTTTGACTCATATCGTGGGAATTTATTTTATTTATAAAACGTAACTATCTTACAAACGATAAAGAAAGTTTAAGCTCAAAAAAAAAAAATTAATACATTAAATAACAAAGACATAAATAATGCTATATATTCTGCTTCCATATTACGCAGATAGAAAATTCCAACACATTGGCAATTATTCGTTTTAGTGAATTGACAAGTTATTTTGCTCTGCAAATTCCAACAACTTAGATTTAAATAAGTGCAGCGAATAAGAACATTTTCTTAGATCTCTTTGCAAAGTATTCCAGATTTTAGAAACTCGAATCTGATATGATTGTCCAAAAGTGTTCAAACGTCTAATAGGAAAAATAATTTGAGGATTCCTTGTTGACCGAGAGAAATTAAAATTGTTAACAATATAATCAGGGTTACCATTTACAATGCACTTATAGAAAAATAATAATATTCTAATGGCAATAAAATGTTTAAAAGATGTCCGTAGAAAGGTAAGCGTATGCCGATTTACATGATCTCGAAATCTCAAACCAAAAACATAACGAATAATTCTGTTAAAAATAACCTTAAATTTCTCCAGTACATAATTACCTGCCCCCGAAAAGACTTCTAAACAGTATAGAATATGTGGCACAGCAACCTGCCTTCTCATTGAACAAGGCAAGTAAATATTTAGAGAATACAGTATTTTCCAAACAAATGATACCCGAGACGAAAGGTAATTAATATGAGGACAAAAATTAAACAAATTATCAATAACAACCCCTAGACATTTCATTTTGTCGACAAAAATAACAGGAGCACCGTCAATAGTGATATTTATGTTATTTGTCTCAAATCCAAATCCCATCACTTTCGTTTTAACTGGGTTCACGCTGAATCCATTGTCATGAGCCCATGTTACCACCTGACGAATCACACAATTAACACCCTCCTCCAACACGTCGAGGAACTCAGCATCAGAATAACAAACAAATGGTACATCGTCAGCATAGAAGAAAGGCTTACAGGAGACGCCATTAAATGTCTCTAACAGGTCATTAATATAAATCATAAAAAGAAGCGGGCCAATTACAGATCCTTGTGGAACACCACTTGTATTCTGACGAATCTGGGAGTAACGAGCACCTACTGATACATTTTGAGATCTATCATAAAGGTAAGATTCAATAAGTTTACATTCGTAACGCGAAAAATTAAATTCATGAGACAATTTTAATAGTAATTAAGAGTGTATTACTCTATCAAAAGCTTTTGAGAATTCTATAGAAGTAAAACCACGTTCTTCCGGCTATCTAAAAACTGTCTAATAGAGTCTGTCAGAGACAATAGCAACGAAGTTGTGTTATAACCTTTTCGAAATCCCGACTCTGCCGAGTGAATTAACGATCTCTTATCCAGAAATTCAATCATTTGATGTATAAGAATATGCTCGACTACTTTAGAAAGAACGGAAAGTATTGATATAGGACGCAAGTTATCAAAACAAGGCGACTGACCTTCCTTCTTGATAGGCACGCCTCTGGCAATTTTCCAGTTATGAGGAAAATCTAAAAATCTTACTGATAACCATAATATGCGCCAAGCCAATTCTGAGCTGACGTTATGACAAATATTTCTCTATCAAAAGAACAAAAATTATAAAAATTAGATTAAAAGTGCGTGACAAACAATTTCCAAACTCTTGCGTTTTGCGTTTTCGATTTCCAGAACACCCCTGGACAGTCGAAATATTCGAAAACCGACCACACAATTATTTTTATTTTTTGATAATTGAAAAAAACAATTTTTTTTGTTCTGCATATGTGTTAGTAGCAAATTTGAATGCTTATAACTCTGAAATTATTGTACAGATTTTAATAAAATATATCTGTGTTGTGTACTTCTGTCAGTAAGTACCTTTTAAATGGTGTATATTTTGTTTAAATCGGTTTACAAACAGAGGAGGAAAGTGTTCTTATCTCTTTTGCCTTTGCCGATTTATATATAGATGTAAAAAATTATATTTAAAAATGGAATAAATAGTATACCTTTTCTTTTGAGCATGGCCAGAAAGTGGTAAAGTTAAGGGCGGTAATAAACGATTTTCTAATATTTCTATAAGTACTTTAGAATTGTTTAATGGCGTTTCTTTTACATTTTCCTTTTTAATTTTAGTTTCTGCATCCGTTTGAACTTGTTTCTGATTTGTTTCTTCACCCTTCAAATAAAGATTTGTAGGAATTTCAAAAATTGTTTCTTTTAAATGTGAGGGACAGTTGCTTAATATCTGTAATTTATTCAAAGGTTTAAAGTTTCTCTCTTCTGGCGATAAATAGTAGAAAAGGTAAGCGATTTTTAACATATAAGGCAACTTTCTAAGGTTATTATAACGCTTTTGACAAAAACCGCTTAATAATTTTGAAATATTGGTGTATTTGCAGAATTCGGAAAATGTAACGGGACAACAGTGCTCGTAGGGCAACAGATCCTTATAAGATTTTTTTCTTCTTTCCGTATAATTCGAATCATTTGCGATTTGCTGAGCTGCAAATATTCAAAACATTTTTAAAAATTATTTTATCATTTTATACCTACAATATGAAAACAATTACATTTTAGACGTTTAGGTGAAGGTGATTGTTGCAATTGGTCATTATTTGCTCTTTTACCACTAACTGAAGGTGAACTTGATTTGTTGTCAGAATCTGAAGGTACAACATAATTTTCCTTATTATTCGTTGTATCAGTTGAGTTTGGAATTGTCGGCGTAATAACCGATTTGTTTAAAGCTAAAAAAAGTCGTGTTAAAAAAGGAAATGTTTTCCATTAATTTTCTAGAAGAAAAATCAAGTTAGATCAATAGTATAATAAGTACCAGGTATTTATGTTCAGCAGCTGATGTTAAAATATACAACTTTTGTTTTTAATTTCAAAAGATTTTGTTATTCGTGCTTAATTCCCAGTTTTTATTATTGATAAAAACACTTGGAATTTATTGTTGATGGGATAAGCTATTCCTATGCGCATTTCACTGGTTGCTTAGGCAAGATCATCAGGAAACTTCATCCATAAAGATTTTAGAAAATTTAAAGATATTAAACCAAATAAAACTGTTAAACGTATAAGAATTATAGCAACAGTTCTACTTGTAATAATATCAAAGTTTAAACAAAACACATCAACAATAAACAGTGGGTTTATCTAATCTTACATTCCTTATACGCACGAATAACAAAATCTTTTGAAATTAAAATTTTGTATTCCCAAAAATTTAAATTACTTTTGTTTTCATTTATATATATTTTATCATGAGCTGCGTTGTTTGATTTCGCTGCTGGCAACTTAAATTCAGTACAATTGCAGTCCGTAACTGACCCATTAAACTTAATTGCAACATACCTTTCCGTTCTCTTATAGTTGTTACAACCATATGCCTAGCACAGGCTATTTCTTTTTCCTCCACAACTGGTATAGTAAAATCCGGCGAAACAAGTTTTTCGACTTCCAAGTTACCCAGAGAAGTTGCCTCAATACCTTCAGGTATTTGTAGTAAACGAGATTTCAAACAATTCGGTACTGGCTTTAAACGTATCGGAAATATTTCCCTTACAGCCGGTGACAGATAAAAAGCTCGAAAATAGTTTTCTAAAGTATTATCAAACGCTTCTGGTGAATTTTTATATTTGCAAAATAATTCTTCATTATCTTGGGATTTAATTTTGAAAAGTTTTTCAACCACTTCCTCGTAGTGAGTATATTTTTTAAACATTTTAATAGAGACTGGCATTTTTATTTGCTGAACACTTTTCGTTATGGAAGGTGTATCAGAACTTAATGCTGAAAGATTGTTAAAAAAATTATGTGTTGAAATTAAGGTTTTTTTAATGGTCGGTAGTTCCAAGGCCCATCTATCAGGTCTGCTTACTTGTACAAAATGTAAACACCTTTTGACTGCTCAAAAGAACAAAAACAATGATCATCAGGCTTCTTGCGCAGACCTGTTCAATGTGCCTTGGGTAGTTCAAAACAATAAGGGGCTGACGATTTGTTAGTTGTTATAATTTTCTATTTCTATAGAAAATAAAAGATACTGCCAAATTTTTTTTAAATAATTCATCAAGTTGTATCCAAAAAAAAATTCTGCAGGAAATTTGAATGATTGTTTTTTTTTAAATGTAATTATCGATTAATGTTTGACTTGTTATCCAACTTACCTTTCCGTTCTGCTGTCATTGCTTCCAATTTATTTTCCACAACCAAACGCCTATCACCAGAGCCTGTTTCACTTTCTCCAATCTCAGGCATATTCAAATTCGGCAAAATAAGTTTTTCCACTTCAAAGTGGCTCTCCGAAGTTGCCTTAATACCTTCAGGTATTTGTAGTAAACGAGATTTCAAAAAATTTGGTGCTGGCTTAAAACGTATCGGAATAATTTCTCGGACAGCCGGTGTCAGATAAAATGCTCGAAAATAGTTTACTAAAGTTTTTTCAAACGCTTCTGGAAAATTTTTATATTTACAAAATAATTCTTCATTATCTTGGGCTTTAATTTTGAAAAGTTTTTCAACAACTTCTTCATAGTGAGTATATTTTTTAAAATTTTCAAGGGAGACTGGTAATTGTATATGCTGAAAAGATTTCGATATAGAAGGTGCTGCTGTTTTTTGATCTTGGGTGACATTGTTTTGTTTGCATTTATTTTGTGGTGAATCAGATTTATTGGAAGTGGCTTTTGGACTGATTTCGTGTTGCTCTTCATTATATATCTTTTCGCTATTATTTTCTATAGCGCTAGGAATGGCAGTTGGTAGGTTTGCAACTTCTTTTGTCGGCAAAACAGTATTTGTGTTAACGGATGAAGAAACTAAAGCTTGTTTTATGTTATTATTAATGGGATTTTCTTTATTATTCACGCCTTTTTTAGGTGTAGCTACTTTCTGCTCTTTTAAGTAAAATTGTGTAGGAATATTGAAAAATTTTTCCTTTATGTGTGCCGGACAGGCATCTAGCAATTGTATTTTATTAATTGGATTTATTTTTCTGTGCACAGGCGCCAAATAAAATAATATATACGAACGATAAAGAAACAAGCGATATTGGTCAGCATCTATAGATTTTTCTTCACAAAATTTCTTAACCAATACAGTGATATTACTGTATTTACAAAATTCTTTATAGGTTAATGGACAACAATGGATGTAGCGTAATAAGTGTTGATAGTTGTTTTTGGGAGCAGAAGCTGAGGACGATATATTTATTTTCAGAAGTTCGGGATTTTGCTCCTTATCTTTAAAAAATCGTCATCAAAAAAATAACATAACATTAATTTTAATTTGAAGTTGTCGTAATTTTCTTACCTTCTGAAGATAATGTTGGTTTCTGATCGCCAGATTTATTCATAATTTTTTGAGTTTGTTTTAAATTTGATACAGTGTGAGGAGAACTTAATTCTGAAAGTTAAAAAAGATTCGTTTTATTAAAAGCTAAATTAACAAATAAACAAAATACACTAACACACTAAAAAAAAAATTGAAGTCGACTTCAATCTCTAGCACAGACTCTGTACTCATGAAATATCTTAATATTATAAGGGTTTAGAGTACAAATTTTCTTTGTAAATTTTTCTTATTGAATTTTTTTAACTTTGGAATATGGAAAATTGACAAAGTGACAAGAAAAATCGTATTTTAGAGATCAAAATAAAAAACTTTGCACCAAGAACCATAGCTCTAAAATGAATTCTGATGTTCCTTGTTTTGACACAAATTCAAATTTTGAAAAATTCCACTTTGACCCATTTAAAATTCCCCAATTAAGTCTAAATGTATGACCAAACCCTACTAAATTTGGAGGGCCGACCCACACACCCCCTAGAACACCACTGAGGAGGTTTCCACAAAAAATCACAATTTTTTGGAACTTTACATTTTGGAGTTTATTTTTTTTAACAACTTAATAATAGAAAAGAAACTTAAAAAAAATTATCGTTCAAATCTTTCACTCGACTTCTTACAATACTTGTAAAGCTTTATTAATTGAAGTAGTATGTTCTACAGCTACTCTTCTAGTGGGTGTGGTATATCTCCCCAATGGTAATCTGGTCGTAATGGAAGATATTTTAGGTGAAATTTTAACGCAGTATGACAATATAGTTATAATGGGAGATTTTAATGGAAATTTTTTCGACCCAGTTAAGTCATCTGACTTGAGATCGTTATGCAGTCGACTGAGCCTATCGTGTGTTCACAATTCTATGCCAACACATTGGGATGTGGCTCGCAACTCAACATCTCTTATAGATTTATTCCTTGTAAGTGATTTATCAAATGTATTTTTGTCAGGACAGGGTTCGGTACCTTTTCTCCATTCTTATCATTCCTTAATCTATATGTCATTGAGTACAAAGCCTATGATAAAGTTGATCATATTGCTATAAGATCTTATGTAGATCTATATGATTTTTCATCATTTTATGATAACAGTTGTGTGAATAATAAATTAAATTTTCTTAACGGTTTATTATCCACTTTATTAGAATTTGTGCCTGTTGTTAAATTTAAACCTAAATTAAAAAAAGACCCGTGGATGAATAGAAGGGAAATTATTGAGGCGAGATCTCTACGAGATCATGCTTATGCAACTTTCAAAAGAACAAGATCTGAAGAAAATCGTAAAATTTTCCGTAAATTAAGAAATAAACTTAAATCGCTAATTCGTAAATTTCGTAGACAACACTTCACAAATGTTTTTAATAATGCTGACCATAGCAGAATGTGGAAAATACTGAATAAATCAGGCTGCTGATAGTCGGTTATCAAATATTAATTTAGACGATGTAAATAATTCTTTTGTTTTCAATGGCAATAATCAACCTGATACGTTTAATTTTGAAAGCGTAAACGAACAATTTGTTGGGGTTTCTTTTGAATGTATAGACGAGAATGATTTGCTAAATGCGTTATTGAGAGTTAAATCAAATTCATTAGGTGTAGATGGTTTCCCAATTAAATTAATTAAACTAATTTTTCCCTATATTTCTAAACATATTCTATCTACATTTATTTAATATGATAATAACAACATCCTCTTATCCTGATGGGTGGAAGATAGCGCGCGTAGTTCCGATTCATAAAAAAGATTCAGTCAATGATTTTCGTCCGATAAGTATACTGCCTTCACTTTCAAAAGTTATGGAGCACATTTTAAAAATTCAAATCTTGAAGTATGTATCACAGCAAAATCTTATAAAAGACTTTCAATATGCATATAGAAACCGATATAGTACATCGGCTATGCTCCTGGGTATAACTGAAACTGTTAGGGAACATCTAAATGAAAATAGAAATTGTGTTATGGTATCACTTGATCTAACCAAAGCATTTGATCGCCTTAATCATTTTATACTTATTCGTAAGCTAATGCAAAATTATGGATTTTCAAGAACAGCGTGTAAGCTGATAAATTCTTATCTGCTAGGTAGATCGCAGTTTGTGAATGTACGTGATAATAATTCAAATATTTTGTCTGTTTTCTCCGGTGTTCCTCAGGGTTCGGTTATAGGTCCGATTCTGTTTTTAATGTATGTGGATGACTGTTTTGAGTCTTTAGATTTGCAGTTAGTCAAACCTTTTCTGTTCGCTGATGATATTCAGCTTGTTTTCGGTAATTGCAAGGAGTTTCCAGACGTTTTAGATTCTGTTATAAATTTTAGCCTTAATAGGCTTCATGGATGGATGGTTGAAAACAATTTCTCCATTAATGCCTCCAAAACGAAGGCAATCATGTTTCGCTCTGGTTATCGTAATGACACTTATCCTGAGATTAACATCTTGGGTAATGACGTTAGTTTTGTTCCGTCACTTAAATGTCTTGGTGTTATAATTGATCAATATCTGACTTTTAGTCAGCATATTGATGTTATATCCTCTAGGGTTACTTTAGGCCTTAGGAAACTGTATCACTGTGGTTTACATTTGCCAACTAAGGTTAAATATACAATTGCTCATACATTATTGATGTCTAATGTCAACTATTGTATCGAAGTTGATTCAGGAACTCTATCCTATAATTTGGATAAAATGGAATATATAATCAAAAGAATAGTCAGATTTGTGTATGGTATTAAATATCGTGATCATGTATCTCACGCAGTTGAAAACTTTTTAGGTTGCAGTTTAGGGGAATACATTAATCTTCGAAATTTAATATTTTTTATAAAATAATTAAGGATGGCGTTCCTAATTATTTACTATCTAAGTTTAGTTGTTCCAGGTCCACAAGAAACTGTCAAATTTTTATTCCGCTTATTAAATGTTCTGTCTTTGAAAGATCATTTCTTATTAGAACTGCCAGAAACTGGAATGCCTTGCCGCCTCATCTACGTACTTTTTCACTATCGCATGGCGTATTTAAAAACAAACTATTGTCCCACTTTCAAAATCACCCATAATTTAGGTGTGTCTTGGTTTTTGCTTCTGCTGGTTATTTTTGGACTACCATTGTTTTACTTAAAATTATATTCCACAAAATATAAAAATATGTTTGTTTTACGTCCTTGTTAAATATAATTTATTCCAAGCGGACATTTTCATTGTCATACATTTTCCGGCTTAAATCTAGTTTACCGACGCAGCTCCAAATAAAAAAAAAAGTACCTAGGGGGATAGAAAATTGAAAAATAAGAAGAAAAAATTAAATAAAAATATTGGCGCAAACGCTTAGTTTTCGAGTTATGGACGTTTTTAGTTTTCAGAAATATGTGATTTGGCTGAAGTGCAGGTTAAAGGGCTACGAAAAAAAATAAAAAAAATTTGCCACCCAATTCAGAATAAAAAAGAAAAAAACCAAAATTAAAATTTAAGGGCGCTGAGGCCCGTGGGCCCCCCTGGAATTAAAAAACTGCCCCACCTACTTAGTGATATGTGTGGGTACTCAAATTAAAGGTAATTTGCTCACGATTGCAAATATGTATTTTGTTTTTGTATTCGCATATTATTTTCCTCTTTAGGCTAATTTAAGCATTTTTTAGGTGCAGAAAAGTTTTAGTTAGCGAAGCCGGTGTTTGTTATACCATAGAGGAGAAAATCCTTGCGCCCGGCCGAAGGCCGGCTATGCAAAGAAGCTTTAGTTAGCGAAGCCGGTGTTTGTTATACCATAGAGGAGAAAATCCTTGCGCCCGGCCGAAGGCCGGCTATGCAGAAAAGCTTTAGTTAGCGAAGCCGGTGTTTGTTATACCATAGAGGAGAAAATCCTTGCGCCCGGCCGAAGGCCGTCTAAACATGAAGTGTATGTTTGCGACATTGGTGTTTGTTATTTTATAAAATTTGTACCTATTACACTTTTATTTAAATATATGTATTATACACTAAGTACACAAAAACTGTAATGTGAGCTTAAGAGTTAACAATTTTTAAATAAATTCTATATATCCGGAAAGATCTAGTCAAAACCTTCAAAATGATACCAATATTGGCCATATACCTTCAGAAATGTAGTGGAAAAATTACACATTTCTATGAAAACTAAAAACGTCCATAACTCGAAAACTAAGCGTTTGCGCCAATTTTTTTATTTAATTTTTTCTTCTTATTTTTCAATTTTCTATCACCCTACGTACTTTTTTTTTTATTTGGAGCTGCGTCGGTAAACTAGATTTGTTCCCATTTTCCTATAGTTTGTTGTGGATTTTATAACTTTTTATGTTTTTATTTAACTAATTAATTTAGACTTTTTACATTTCAAAGCCTTTATTCAGGTTTGCATTAAAAAATAAAATTTCACAATGCGCTGTACGTACAACTTAGAAGAAACTAACTTTTAAAACTCAGTTTGATTACCTAAATACTCGGGATGGGTTCCTTGAAGTTTTTGCCTTCCTATACGATGGTTCAAGTTTACAGGTAATTTAACAAGCAGGGATTTTTAGATCAATAAAATTTCTGGCCGTATTAATTGAAAACCGATAAAAAAATTAATTTTTGAAAAACTTTTAAGGTACACAATTTTTGTTTCAATAATAATAATCTTTAAAAGTTTACAATGAAAACTACTCCTTGTTATATTAATTAAATAACAAAATTTACTTAAAATTATTTTATTAAAATTATAATTTGTGAATAATATGAAAGGCGCACAAAAATCTTCTTCTTTTTTGACACACACAATGCAGTGTTGTCAGATCTTTTTAAACTCCATCGATAAACCGGATGACAAAAATCGACAAAAGTAATTTTTATTCAGTTTTCGTTAAACTTTTTTTTTATTTTATCAAAAAATTTAATTTCGCCCAATTTACACTAGGGACATTTCTTGCCGGACATTTTTTGAATTCCCTTTTAATCTTACCTGAAGCGTTTACATATGAAACATTAGAAGTCAGACAGAAATTAATACTTGTATGTAAACTACGAAAAGTAAGAAAGAGAAATGAAAAAATGTCCAGTACAGATAGTCATGTACAACACACTCTACCTTTTCGACCCCTCGCCATCAAACTTCGTCTGTCCGGCAAGAAATGGGACTTACTTGAGCGTTACACAATCAAGTTTTGCCTTTCAAGTTTTAATACACTCACACTTTTTTACCAATACACTAATACTCATAAAAATTGATACGAACTTGCCTTTAAAATTCTCTTTCCAGTTAGTGTTTCAATTAATGTTCAAGAAAACAGCTAATTTCAAGGTTAGTGAGCAAAGGTTTCGTTTGCCTTGATAAATTGTATTCTTGATGACATCTTGAAAGTAAATTGTTCAAAAATTTAATGCAGCCTACGTCACAACTTTAAATTTTTGGAAATTTCGACAAACAGTATATGTATGTAAAAGACTATCAAGAAAATCTTGATCGCGTGGCTGCACTGTTACTTGAGGGTTACACGATCAAGTTTTGCCTATCAAGTTTTAATACACTCACACTTTTTTACCAATACACTCATACTTATAAAAATTGATACGAACTTGCCTTTAAATTCTCTTTCCAGTGAGTGTTTAAATTTACGTTCAAGAAAAGAGCTGATTTCAAGGTTAGTGAGCAAAATT
Source organism: Pollenia labialis (assembly GCA_949318255.1). Taxonomy (NCBI): domain Eukaryota; kingdom Metazoa; phylum Arthropoda; class Insecta; order Diptera; family Polleniidae; genus Pollenia; species Pollenia labialis. The sequence continues at coordinate 34,414,338 of OX439143.1, read as the reverse complement.
TGCGATATAGACGTCAAGTTGAGTTTTTAGGAGAGAGGGGAAAATAAAAGGAGTAGATTTCTTTTTATAGAACTTATAAGAATATGTTGGTCTGTAAAAGAAACAAATCTTCAATAATATCCCCAAAAACATAAATAGTTTTTTTCCATTCTCACTGCCCGTCTATACCAGAGATAATTATTGCGACATATATTGCAGTAAATGTCAAAACTTCATCAAAACTACTTTAACAAAAAAAAAATTAATAAAATTAATATTTTTATATAAAAAAGGCCTCAAGCTAAAACAAATTAATATTCATTTAAATAATGAAGTCAAATAAGAAAGAATTTATGTTAATAAAAATAATTTTTGCAAGATAGCGCTAGTTTTTACACTGCACCTTCTTCCTTGATTTTTTTAAAATTCTAAATTAACATAAATACGTTTTCCCGTGCCTTAAACATAAGCTGAGCAATAAGAAATATTGCTCTGTTGTTCTGCCGACGTTATTGCCAACTTGCTGAGATTTTTATCTTTAGTGTAGATCTAGGGTCAATATAAGCCCGAAATAATTTTTTTAAATCTAATTTGAGTTTTGAAACCTATTATACATTATATTTTTAAATAAACGTCAATATCAACAAAAGCAAACGGCGAAAAGTTCACTAGAACTGCATGTGTTTCATTATGCATGCAGTGAATACTATGTACTTATAAATATTTATAAAATATATAAATAAAAATTAAATTCTGCCATTGGTTTTACATCACGAATTCAATCCTTATATTTTTAAATGAACTAAACTGAGTGAATTAAAAATAAACTTATGTAAATTTCTCAACTTTCAGAAAAAATTTGTTTTTGGAAAAAAACAGATTATTCATCTCAAAAACTTACAAAACAAGATACATCTTACGATATGACAACACTGCTGTAAGCTTACTTCTGGCAACTCAAAAGAGCGAAATATTCTCATTGCATGGAGACCTGTCAAAAAATCATCAGTTTTTTTTTCTGTCTCCCAAAATCGATGTATGGAAACTTCTCCGGGTTTTGTTAAAGAATTGTATTTTGCAAAAACATAAAATAAGTAAACCACTTTATATTAAAAAAATGTCTAACTAGATTTAAGTGTTCAAAAATAATCTGTTAATTCAACAGAATTTGTGGTAACATAAACCAAAAGTTTAAATATAAAATTATGTGAAAGTTAAGAATTGTATACAAGTGTGCGTGCGCGTGTGTTTTTTTGCAAATAAAAAGTAAATAATTTCGCAAACGAAATAAAAGGGGACAACAAAAACAGCAATAAAAATTTATTTGAATATAAATATTGAATAAAAATGTGTTAAGCTAATTAGTATCTATGAACAATTGTTTTTATGTTTTCTTAAGAAAGTTTATAAAGTGAAGAAAAAATGTTTACTCTGTAAACAAGAGGAACACACAACTGAAGTTTTTTCGTTGCTGTTACCCTAACAACAACAACAATATAGTTTTGTGTTTAGTAATTGTTGTTTATTGTGACACTGTGTTCCTTTTTTTTTTTTTAATTCACTATCAGGCCATCGAATCAGTTAGTCAACATTGTCCTTAACTCAACTGGAAGCCGGAATTTTTTGCCGTTAACAACTTCCTTGTTTAACAGGCAGTCCGGGTCATGCTAATTACTGTATTCTGCCAGCATAATTATAATCATCGGAAGGTAAGTTCCAAACAATGAATCAGGTTTTGGCATAAAAAGCGAAAGATATAATAACATTACATTGAAAAAGAATGAAAAAAAGAAAATAATTACTGAGATATATACATTTTATACGCCAAACATAATTACATGTTTTTTTTTGTCGGCAGCCCATAGACCTCGTAAAATGTTAAGATAAATTTTAACAAATATTCTGAAAATTTTTTATATACCTATCTTTTAGTTTGTTTTAAAGCTTTTTATCTTTTTACTTTTTTATACCCACACCAAAACAGTGTAGAGGGTAATTTCCGTTTGTGGTGATTTGTGTAACACTTTAACATACTTTTTGAATTGCTCTAACGATATCCTTCCGTCTATCTACATATCTGTCTGTCCATATTAGACTGAAAATACAGGTCGCAATTTTTCTAGATACTTTGATGAAATTTCGTAATAATGATATGCCTAATTGTCACAATGACCAAGCCTATTGATAATGGTGATTATCGGTGCATATTTTTACATAGGCCCCGCCCCATACAAGCTTCTTTCTGAAATAGAGTCTTTGTGCCCATAAGTAATCTTATTACCTATATTGGTATTTTGGTTAAATTTAAATCAACTTTCCAAATTTGACTGCAATCGGTCCATATTTGACCATAGTTCCCATACTCCTCCCGATGCCATACCTTCCATTAAAAAGTTTGTGGTCATAGGTATAAAACTTTGAGACGATAACTTTGATAATAGCTACTAATTCATGTATAGGAAAACATTAAGGGCGTAAAATGTGATTTTAAGGGGAAAAAGGATTTTTTTTTTGATAAGTGTAAGGATTTTAAAAAAATAACGGCATCACTGAGTTCGGTAGAAAAAGACATGAACCCAAATGTGGAACAATCTCTCTAAAGAATTTATATTTTTGTTACAAAAAACCAAAATAAATTGGTGATGAAATGCTCAGATTCTTATTAAACTTTACACAAATTTGATTTATATGACTAGAAATTAGAAAATTAAATTATCGGTCCATAGTTTACCACTGGCCCCAAAAACACTCTCAGTAAACACTTTTTACACCTTAGACCATAACCAATAATGCTATTTAAATAAATTTAGGTATGGCAAAGTTTCATGTGATTTATACTGCCAAGATTCTAGAGGATCGGGCCAGAATTTTTATAGGCCTCATAAAATGCCGGTTGTTAGAAAACACACACGCCTACAATCCTAACGAATAATGCAACTGTAGTAAAATTTTGTTGTTGTTATAGGTAGTTTCATACGATAAGAAATCACACTGTTAAATTCCGAGAGGATCTGTCTTTTGAAATAGACTTTAATACGCCTAAAAACAATGCGAATTAAAATCCTACGAGGTCGGTTTATATACATATAAATCCACTTCTGAAATTTTCTTATATTCGGTAGAGCCTATAGTACTACTTTTATTTGTTTTTTTTTTTTGTAAAAGGTTTTTTTTTTCATAAAACAAAACGATCAAATGATATCCGGTGTAATTTTACTCATGTCAATCATTTCTTTATTACTAAATCGATTTACAAACGTCAACAAATCTTTTCGTTTAAAAACTTTAAAGAGTCTTCTTTAAAATCATACTAATAAATGTTAAAGTTGGTAAAGATTATTGTAGGTTTGTGTCTCAATCACGCGAAAACCGCTTAATGGATTTGGATGAAACTTGGTATAGTGTACTTTTTAAGAGCCGAATCGGATGAAAATTTGATAGTTTGATACTTTTTCTCTTTTTGATAAATTTCGTATGCACATTTCCTATGGTCCAGATTTAAATACGTATAGGGTAAAAGGTAAAATAAAATTGATTAAAGATTAAAACCTTTTTACCTTTGGTACTTTATCTCCTTTCGAAAAATTTGGTATATATTTATATAGCATGTGGCCCAAATTCAAATATGTGCATATATTGTACTTTTTATGATGTAAAAACCGAAAACATTTTTGCTTCAGTGGCTGGAATATAAATATAAATATAAATATAAATATGGATAAAGAAAACGACATAAAATTTATGTAATTTTTTTTTAGGATAAACCCTTTTCTTTAAATCATAAACTAATTTGCACGTAAACCAATTCTTTGGTAAAAGCTGGTTTCGCATAAAATTATCAGGTTGTCTTTGTTGCTAAACACAAGTACATATTATGAATGGCATTTCTTGAACTTTGTTCCATATAGTTTTGACAAAAAATTTTATGTTTTCTTATAACAACATAATTATGTATGAACATATGTATATAACTTTACAATATATATATTACATACATATACATATTGTGTTTTTGTCCCATTTCTTATCAAGAGAATTATAAATGTACATTTCAAATCATATTTTTTCGTACTAGCTAGTGATGTAACGAATATTCGTATTCGAAATAACGAGTATACGGATATTTAATGACATTAGTATTCACATTCCGGATTCTCTGAGATTGAAGGCCGAGGAAATTCATTCATAAGAATTTAAGTCTGTCATATTTTTTCAATAATCATAAATTTTAATATGTATTATAAAAAAAATCGATAAAATATATTGATATTTCATAAAAACTTTAAAATTTCGTGTAAATAATCATTTTCTCTTTATAATATTTTTTATCGCATGCGATATTTTTTAATTTATTTCTTATCGCATGCGATATTAGAAAAAAATTAAATTAACTTTTCGTATTTATCTTCACATTCATATTTTGTTTTAGCTTTAATTCCCTGAGTTGGAAGGATTTCACTTTCATGAGAATTTCACTTTAATAGACAATTTTACCAATTCTATTTAAATATCATTTCATATTTAGATATAGTTTTTCATATGATTTTACTTTCATTTGATAAGAAAAACGAAGTTTAAACATAAATTGATATTTACATAAATTGGTGAAATCGGCAATAAGTAAAATTTTCAAAAATGTATAAAAATTTTCACAAACACAGTTTGGATAAAGTGCTTATACATTATTATAGCCTTGTCCATAGTCTTCATTTTGTATTAGATTTGATTCTCTGAGATGAAAGAATTTGGACACAGTGACCATATCCCGTAATATCACGTAACTCATTCATAAAAAAAATTCATATTTTTTCAAAAATCATAAATTTCAATATAAAAAGGCTAATGAAATATCAAATCAGTTTTTAATATAAAATAAAAATTATTGATTTTTCATAAAAACTTTAATATTCTATGTAAATATTCGTATTTTCTTAGCATTATTTTTTTTATCGCAAGCGATATTTTATTAATATACATATTTCTTTATCGCATGCAATATTTAAAAAAAAATGAATTTATCTTTTCGTATTTATCTTCACACATGTAGTGCAAAGTTTTGAAATTCAATCATCGGAATGATATTATAATGTAAAATACATTTAAGAGGGTGACAATTTTTTCAATTTACTGTTATCAACGAAAGCGGGAGATTTTTTTCAATTAAATTTAAAATATCGAGTGGCGCTAAAATTCAGATTGAAAATTCGCATTCGGCAAATATTGGCGCAGATATTCGTTTTCATATTCGCAAATATTAAAAATTGATATTCGTAACATCACTAGTATTAACTTTGTTATTATAATATTGTAGCATAAGTTTAAATTTAATGCATACATACGTTTTTATTCCAACTTAAAATATTTTCTCTTTAGTCTATTGACACAAAATATCTAACGAATCATTCAGACATGATTTCTTTTTTTTTAAATTTTTTTAACATCCACTTGAAATTGTTTGGTGCAGTTTTTTGTCTTTTTTATAAGTTCTATTGTTACATTTTCCTATTTTTTTGCGAACATTTTTCTTTTTTCTTTTGTTTTGCTGAGACATTTTATGTGTGCCTTTTTATACAAGAACATATTCAAATTGTTTTTGACTTTCTTGGAATTTGTTTTTTAAATTCTTAGCAAATCGTTGGCTCTTAAGATGATTAGTATAATCGTACTTCAACAACCACTTACACTTTTTCTTAAGAAAAATGATTTTATTTCGTTTTTCCGGCATAGTTTTTCAAATGGCATCTTTTATAGGGGTATTTTAGAATATTAGAGTTTAAAAAAGTCATTTTTTTAGGTGTACAATTTAAAAAATCGCAATAGACAGCATGCCTATTACACAGGCTTTGTGTCTGGAATAATTTACATAGCAATTTGGAGGGTCAACATCTTTCATTTATTTTCTCTTAAGGGACAAATAAACGACTCAAGCAGTTTGACAACAACAACAATATAATGATTGTGTGAACCATGCTCCATAATTTTTTATATTTTTTGTGTGGTATATTTGGCCCTTTAATCAATTGTTTTGTTTCCTTCAAAAATGTCAAACTTTGTGCCTACAAATCATCACTTGCGGAAAGGGTTGTCTGATTTATTTAACTAGAAAAAATGAAATCTGAAACACATCGATCGATCATTGGAGTTTTTCTTAAATATGTTCCATTGATTATGTGGTTCAGATCTGGTGATTTTCAAACGAAAGACAAAATAGAAAAAAAAGTTCTTCGATGACGAAATAAAGTCTTCACTCTAATGATGGTTGTTGTCAAACTTAAGAAAAATGTGTAATAATCATTGTAAGTTACTCAAGCTGCAAGGAACGGGTTTTAACCAAAAAATGAAATGGAGTATCACAGGAACTGAATCCGTACAAGGTAGCGCACTAGCTGAAAAGACTATCTTTTCATGTTCAAAATGCTAATTGAATATCATAAAAAGGATCAATAAGGGCAACCCGAAGCACACGAACTATATCCAGCAGTACAAGACTCTTGAAAATCGGGAACACAAGACGTTCAATCCTTGTGGTCAAATTTAAAATACACGCTCATAAATGCTAGCGAGAAAGCTCTGAAACCCCAGCCAAAGCAGATGAGAGTATGGATGACATTCGAATCGTATGATTTAACCACGGAAAGAAGCAGAAAGAAACAGGCTTCCAAGGATTACGAAGATCTTGTTAAAAAAGTAAAAATTTGTTGTAGAAGAGATTAGCTCCATTGTTTAGACAAAGTCGCGGAGAGGGCAGAGGCAACGGCGGAAAATCGAGACTAGAAACTCTTATACGACATTACTAGAGAAATATGCGGAAAAGGATCACTTCAAAAACGACCTTTTAACATCGATTGAAGACCAAGTGCAACTATTCAGGGAACACTTCTCCAAAATTCTAAATAATTCGACCCTCCCATCCCCGACACCCACCGTGACACAAGAAGATAATAGGCTTACACGAAACATTTCACTTTTGTCGCAAAGACCGCAATTTGATGGAATTATAAAGGCCATAGAGTCTATGAAGAACAACAAGCCCCTGGGAGTTGAAAATGTATCAGCTGAGATGACAAAAGCATGTCCCATACCCACACCTCGACTCCTGCATTCCCTTTTTATTAAAATTTGAGAGACAGAAAAGCTACCAAAAGAATGGTTGGAGGTGATTTTGGTCACGATCCCAAAAATAAGGTGATTTTAGTAGATGCCGCTACTACAGTGGTCGACTGAACTGCGTTAACGTAAAACTGGACTCAACCATTCGCAGGCAACAGGCAAAGTTTTGATCTAACCGCTCGTGTGTCAACCACATTAATACATTGAGAATAATAAAAGAAAAGTCCGTGGAGTTCAGAACCGCCCTCCAACTTGTATTTGTCGATTATATCACATCATTCGACAGCATTAACAGGGATGGATTGAGAGATGAAATGCTTTAATGCAGAGTGGTATTTCAACGAAGCTTATAAGATTGATTAAGGCACAATTCGATGGCTTCAAGTGCAGATTTCTATACAATGATCGCTTTTCTGCGGAGTTCAATACAATTTCCGGAGTTCGACAGGGTTGCCTTATGTCACCTATACTATTCCAGATAGTTCTAGACGATGTTTTAACTCGGGCGATAGACGGAAAAAACCTTTGTATCACCTGGAACCTCCAAAGCCAATTGGAAAATTTGGCATATGCAGATGATATATGCCTGATATGCAGGGCAAAATCGACGTCCTCATTACCAAATCTTAAAATTTTGGCTGAGGATTAACTCTGCAAAAAGCAAAACGTTGAAAGTAAACGCAAGTAATTATAATGTAAACTTCTTCACTTACCTCGGGAGTGTCATTTCCTCAGATGGCTAGCGATATCCACAGCAGAATATCCAAGGCGAAAGGTGCTTTTTCACACCTTTGGAAAACCTGGAGGCCATCATCAACCTACACCCGCACCAAATTACGCATCTTCAAATCAAACGTAAAATCGATCCTTTATCCGTATATGTGAGACCTGGCTAATGACGAAAGCACTTCAAAAGAAACTTTAAATTTTTTAAACAAATTCATTAGGAACATTTTGAAAATCTAGTTGCCAAATGCCATATCCAACAAATTAATTCTTGAGAAATGCAGCCAAATTGCAGTACAAAACGAATTTAAAAAGAGACAATCGAATTGGGCTGCTCACAACCTCCGGAAATCATCAATCATCAAGAAATATGCGGACAAGCTCTCGAATGGTAGCCGCAGGGAAAGCCAAAGCATACATGGATACGAACTATGGAAGATGATATGAAAAAAATGGGATACATTTTTATCCGGGTAAAAATCACCGCTCGAGACAGATCAGAATAGCGAAGTTACTTTGAGGCCCTAAGCTCCACTGGGAGCTTAAGAATATAAGAGAAACAGAAGAAAAAGCTCAAGAAATCGTACTTAAAGCCAAATTAAAGTTATAGCCGAATATCTATAGCGAAAAAGAAATTATCTGTATTTGGTTGGAATAGAAGGGTACTATTTTTTTAGAAGAACGTACTGATATCCAAACGGCCGAACGATTGCAATGAACATCGTACTTAACTCATTTAATTTGTCCGAAAAACAATTGGAATATGCGACCAGACAGGAAGCCGTATTATTTCATCATGACTCCGCTGCAATATCTGTTGAACATTCAAACAAACAAGAGAACAAAATTAAGATTAGGAATTTTAACCCCACCCTTCTGGCTACTATTAATACAAAAATAAAAATATAATTTGAAAATAAAAATTTATGCATTTAACTGAAATACAAAATTGTCGCAATTCAAATAATTGTGTTATCAGCCTTGTATTAAAATAACAAAACAAAAAATTTTTTTTCTAAATATTAAACAATTTAAAACTGTTTTAAAATTATGTGTAAATGATGAATGAATTAAAAGTCAAGAAAACTGATAAAATATTTGAAGACCCTTCTGAAAATATTTTTTGAAATTATCTAAAAGTTTAGTTTAGATAAGTGCTCTTGAACATTGAACGATTTTTCTCGCTGCACAGTTGCTAATGCGTTAACATTGGGCAATTTTTATCGCAGCAATAATTTATTAAAATATGTTGAATACAAAAATAGCAAGTTTTGCAACCGAACTTAAATACTTTTTTATTAAATAAGAAAACGAATAAAAGATGAAAAACACTTGTAGAATTTAACAAAAAAGTACGTACAGTCATGCAGAGATCTTACAGAAGCAACCGACATCTCTGAAACGACCAACGGACTATATGATACCCCACATGGCCCTTGATAAGAAATTCAAGGTCATATTTCCGTCAAGGCGGGAATGGAGCAGGGGAATCCTGGCCAAGGAATACCGCACGAGGGTTAACATAGATGTGGTGTCGACTCTGGGGTCTTCTCGGAAGAACTGCACGTGAGCGTATTACAGGCTTAAATACGGGCGATAAGAGAGGCATGTAAAACACTATACATACAGTAGGAACATCAGCCGCAAAATTGGCATTTTCGTCGATAGCCTGGCGGCTCTGATGTCACTAAAGTCACATAAAACAACGTCCATTTAGGAATTACCTTCTACAAGGATACTCGGAGATTTCGCGGGTGAAACTCAGCAATGGGCTGGCTCTAGCCAACTTGATATTGCCCCTAGGTCAAGTTCGATTGGGGGTTCCAATTCTTCACGAGTTGTTTGGTGTCAAAACGGAGTCACTGTCGACTCTACTTGCAGCACGCCTAGATTTGTGCGTGCTACCACGTTAACCAACCAACAACCAACAAAAAAAAGTACAAACATTTTTAAAATCACCAAAATCAAAAAAAATATGTACTAAAATAATGAACAAACGGGTGTGTTCTAGAATCCGTAACCCACTTTCGAGCATTTTTGCAGGTCTGCATTTCACATTCACATGTTTTTATTCGTTTTCAATTAGAATAGTAAGGGGTTAGTAAAAGTAAATCGAATCAACTTTACTTCTAATATGTGACAACATATTTAACAAAAAAAAGTTTGTTTTTAGTTTAAAATGTTATTTATCCAATTAAATCAAAAATATATCGTTACCTAAAACGCAAAAGGCCTTAAATAAGCCAAAATTAAAAATCTACGTTTTCAATGATATCGATGTAATTACAGCTTATTTTTTTTAACGCTTTTATGTGTTTTTCCGAAAATTTTTCCGAATTTCCGCTAATTTAACAATTTTTTACCGAATTTTTGCCATTCCTTATAATTTTAGCGATTTTTTAATCAATTTTATGGTTTGTTTGAAATATTTAAAATTTTTGCGAATTTTCACTATTTTTGCAAATCCATTAAGCGATTTCAAATAAACTTTAGTGTTTGCTTAAAAGCTTGCAATTTTAGCTATGTTCGCGATAGAAGCGATTTTTTCCTGTGATTCTTTACAGCTTTCACGATTTTTAATAAATTTTAGACTTTTCTTTCAAGCTGCGGTTAGCAAATTAGCGATCTTTAGTTCAACTACAGTTTTTTTCGAACAAAAACTTCGAATACACAAACACATGCGCATTTGAGAACACCAATTTATGAATTATGTGAAGTAAAAAAATTTTTCGTTTATAAGTCGAAACCTAAAACATACCTGAAAATCTTAAAATCTCCCAAATCCAAGTGATTATTATTATCTAAAAAAATGGCACCTAAAGCCGTTCAAATTTGTGAAAAATGTTGATCAATATTAATTATTTCACACGAACATTTTGACATGTTTATCATACGAGTTTGTACAATTTGACGTTTTTATTCCTGCCAAGTATGCGACATTGTTTTGCGTATGTAAACAAACCCCACATGTATTAAACTAAAAATTATTTTTTTTAATTAAAAAGAAAGTAAATATGGATAAAAAACTGTTACTGGTTGTTTTATTTTAATTTTTGATTTCGTATTTATTAATCAGTTCATACTTTTTTGCTTTTGCTTAAAATTCCACGTGAAATATGTGCAGCTTACATAATTTCGCAGTTGTAAAAAAATGTTGCCAGAAACATTTCGGCACTTTTTAACAAAATGAACAGCGTACAACTCTATCAACATTATTTCATAAATATTCCGCACAAGTATTTTGCGTTTTGACAGCATTTCACGTGAAATTATGAACAGAGTACCATGCTTAACTCTACAAAATCCCAAGAATTACATAAACCAAAAAATTAATCAATGCAAAGATATTAAAATAAAAAAAAAAATCACCAAATCTAAAATCCAAAATAAACAACATTTTTAAAATCATATCAAATTAATTTTTTTATTATCAAAGTTATTTCCGGGAATACAAAATTTTTTATTAATACGATTTCCGTATGACGTGCTAAATTCCCAGTTTTTCATATTTGATAAGTACACTGAAAGTCTTACTTGTAACAATATCAAAGCCAAAACAAAACACCAACAATAAACAGTGAGTTTATCTTTTCTTACATTCCCCTACAATTGGTTGGGTTCTTTCCGACTCGAATTGTAGTTGTTAGTGGGTAAAAAGAAAAAACAAAATTAAAAAACAAACTGCTTCATTCTACTGTCTTCGTAAGAAAACAAAAAAAAAAACCAATTTGCCGATTCAGTTTTTTTGCACGGGCACATGCAAGTATGTATATTATCAAAGTTATTTTCGGGAATACAAAATTTATTATTAATACGATTTTCGTATGACGTGCTAAATTCCCAGTTTTTCATATTTGATAAATACACTGAAATTTATTGTTGAGGGAAAGCTAGCTTCTATGCGCATTTCACTGGTTGCTTAGGCCAGCTCATCGAAGACAGTAGAATGAAGCATTTTTTAATTTTGTTTTTTCTTTTTACCCACTTACAACTACAATTCGAGTCGGAAAGAACCCGACCAATTGTAGGGGAATGTAAGAAAAGATAAACTCACTGTTTATTGTTGGTGTTTTGTTTTGGCTTTGATATTGTTACAAGTAAGACTTTGAGTGTTTATAATTCTTATTCGCTTTAGGGTTTTATTTGTATAATATTTTTGGCCTTTCTAAAATCTTTGGAAAAGGTTTCCTGATGAGCTGGCCTAAGCAACCAGTGAAATGCGGATAGAAGCTAGCTTTCCCTCAACAATAAATTTCAGTGTATTTATTTAAAATCGCTAAATGTGTTAAAAAACAAAATGCTGGGGAAAAACACAAAAAAAAATTTTTGCAAAAATAGCGAAAATTCGCGAACAATTTTAATACTTCAAACAAGCTATAAAACTTATTAAAAGTGCCTTAAACTATAAGGAATGGCAAAAATTCGATAAAAATTACTAAATTAGCGGAAATTAGCAAAATTTGCTAATAGCGGCATGATAGCAAAGTCTAATAATTATTAAAAATCTTTAAAACTGTTAAGAATCCAAAAACTTACAGAAAAATTGCTTCAATCGGGAACATGGCTAAAATTATTTGTCGTTGTTTGCTTTTACAATTTTTTTGTAATATCAAATAAATGTTTGCTCAAAAATTACTAAAATATTTGATTTTTTGTGTTCACATTGGACAAATATTTGTTTGCCGGCAAATACTTTTATTTGCTGTTATTTTATTTGACACTCAAAAAAAGTTCGTGTTCAGACTACGTTAATGCAATATTTCATCAGTCTGAACGTACCTTTATTTAAGTTTTTTAATTTTTTTTAACTTGAATTCAAATTAAATATGCGTATTGGTATTGGAATCGGTATCGCCGATATTGCTTTTTGAGTATCGGCATTGTATCGGCAAGAAGGCGTATCGTTACATCCCTAGTATTAATCATGAGAATGCAATTTTTTTCATTCTGTTTTTTTTATATAAATAAAATTGTGTAAATTTTGCATTTTACTTTTTTTGTTGTTATAGACAGAAGACAAAACAATTTTTTTTTTATGTTGTATGTATTTAGCACACATTTGTAATCATTTTCAGTCAATCACATTGCATGCCGTCACACCCACGTGCTTTAAAATACACACAGATTAGGGAAATGACTGACATATTACACGATTATCGATTTCATACTTAATTATATCAATACATCTGCATATAGAAATATGTTTGAAATAACAATAGCGATGATAATTCTGATGATTGTTTAGTCAGTCTCTTATTATAATTTTTTGCGGTTCATAAATATCACTGTCATAATGTGTAGAGCGGAACAGTGTTTTCAACCTTTTTTTTTTTTAATAGAAACTAAAACAGTTCTTTAAAGTTTTAAAATTATAAATTTTGTTATTTTGTGTGTTTAGGTAAGTTTAATTGGTACTTACGATAAGTTCCGTTTAATAGACTGTTTAGTACATGCACAGAAAAAATGCCCCTCAATTTTTTGTTTTTCAATTAAACCATTAATCAAAAATGAAATCAGTTTAACTTAAAAATGCAATCAAGTGAATTAAACGGTAGTTTATATCAACAAATATTTAATTGATTGTTTTCATTGGTTTACTGTTGCAAATTCAATTATTTTTTTATTTAATAATAATTTTTTTTAAATTTTTTGCTCTGTACTGCGTTAATTTTTGACAGAAGCTTACCTTAAGCTTGCTCATGACTTTCTATAGTTGGGGCTTTATGTATATGGCAATTTCGAGGGTAAATATCTCTTATTTCTGTGGTTTTCATTAGCAACCACGTACGTCCATTTTTTCGATTTTGAAATGTTGATGCCATTTTGGTTAATATTAAATGCTCTTTGCATGGTTCTAATAATTTTTGAAAACAGATAGACCCATTCCGATTTTTTAACTCAATAACAAATTTCAAAAGGTGCAATATCTGGCCCATAGTTTAATCTAGAATTGTCTGTTAGGCTCTCCTAAAAAATTGTATTTTAAGACATACACGGTTGCCCATGAAAACCACAGATTTATTCTCGCTTAGTCTTTAAACAATAAAAAATACAAATAAAACGAACAAATAAAAACATTTTGCGCCGACAAATCATAATCAATTGCTAACCGATGCTAACTTAAACATAGTCAGATGTTCTATCGATTTCCTCGAAGGAGAAATGGCTTGTGCGGTTTGGAAATGGTAATTTTGACTCGAAAGACAACGACTGATCAGATCAGCCAAACAAGTTTGAAGATTGTTGGCAGACTAAAGAAGAACTTGTAAAATCACCTTAAAATAGAGCAGCAATTCATTTGCGCATATTCCGTATGCTGCAAAAAAGCTGTGGAAAAGATTTATATGGACAGCTGCCATAAAGCCTGCTTTACCCACAGTATGACAAACAATGCGTTTAACAAACGGCCCGAGTATGAGGACAACCAACTGACCCAGGTAGCAGTTTGAGTGTTTAATCCAACAAGATTATAAACTCGGCCCTTGTTTAGGAGCTGTCTTACCTCCGCTGCTTTTGGAAAGATGCTGTATCTGTTGAGTAGGCACAGCGCATTAAGAAAATCATCCCGCAGGCCTTACTCTCCCACAAGTGGTAAAAAATCTGCCCTTTTGTGACACTTTAGGGATATCCAGTTCCGCGACTTTGGAAACCACAACCATCACGTGATCCCGAAGGTATATTTTCAGCGGAAAAGCTAAACTTCGGCAAAGATAGTCTTCCTGAAAGACAGAAAGCATTTCCCGCAAGAACCATAACAGCAGAGGCCTTAACCAGTAGTTGGTTCGGTGCCGTGCCACGGGGAGCTACCGACTCCCGTGGTACCAGAGAGCATCTATTAATTTTGGATTTTTGCTGAAGCATACGTATTGACTGCACCTGATTTTCCCAAAAGGTTAAATATCAAGTGGAATTGTAAAAAACTCATAGATAAAAAAACTTGCAACTATAAATTATATGAATTTCTGAAGGCAAATCTGATTCTCGCGCAGGCGCTATCGTATCAATCCTTCTGCTCTAATTTAGCGGCAAGATAAAATCATTTTAATAAATCTCTATTCCATGTTAAGGAGCTTAAAGGCCCATCTAAAATATGCTTAAGTTGGCTTAAGCAATTGTGCAAATACATGTGATTCATATGTGTCGAACCATATTGAACTTAAGCAAACTTTTTAATTAATAATTTTGGTTTACTTTCCGGACGGATTTTAGATTTTATTTTAATTTTTTTTAAATGCTTTCGAATGGTTTTTTTTTATTAATTTTCGACAGTAGCTTAAGCCAGCTTATTCATATTATAGTTGGGTCTTAAGGTTTCTGCAAAAGATTTTCAGTTATTTCTGTTTAAGTGCTAGTTATCTAATTCGCAACTTAAAGAGGACACTAATGCAATTTCAAAGTGGAATTTTAAAAAATTTGCAAGTCTGAACGATGTCCTGTTTAGCTCATCCGTTTGTTAAGATAGTCTTACCCAAACATGTCGAGCTGCAGACATCTGCTATGTTTTCGCCGTAAATGTTATGTCGTTGGTTGATTTAATTCGCAGATTTTCTGTTTATCTGATATTTATTTTAAGGCCAACCTTCGATGGCATTCCGACTTCATGAGATTTTCCGTTTGCTGGTAGCGATGGCAAACATTTTTTTTACGTGAATCAGCACTAAGATGGACAGCAGAGGTGAATGGTTCACTAAGCTCGCCGTTGTGCAGAACTCTGATTTTAGCGCCGTCATTGCTGTACATAATTTTCCTTGGAATTCCCAGGCCCTCCATTCCCTTTTTATTGAGTCAATGGCCTTTCGTATACAAAAAATATGTTTGTATTCGATACATTGCTCTTATATAATTCGCATAGAATTAATGCTGTCAATGCATGATTTATTTGCTCTAAAGTTTAAATAACGAACCGATTTGGGTAGTTTTTTAACAACTTACATATCTTAGATAAAGAATACATAAATAAGCAAATACTGAAGTGTATTTAGCCTTCCTATTCGCGACCTTGGGAAAACAAGGTTAAATTTGCTCCAAAACTAAATTTAAGATAGATCCTTGATTTGCAAAGGTTGCGTAGTGTCAAAAATTCTTAATGCTCTGGGCTATTTGTACAAACCGAGTTGACCTCTTCTAAATATCAAATACACAGCCAATGCAAGTGTTTGCCGGCAAGGGCAATTGTAATTGAATAATGTTATTTCAAGATTGCTCCAATTATTTTGCTGGCAGGCTAATTTTGACATTCCCAAAGCATAAAGTTGGGCTTTAGTCTTGAATGCAACTCGTATATTAAAATGTTTTTTTTTGTAAGTTCTTCTATTAAATATTTCTCTAAAACACTGTTTAACCCTGATGTACTTGTAAACTCATTAAACAGTTTATTGATATGTTTGGTACAAATAGTCCGTCCAAACTACTCGATTCGAATGTGTGGCAGCACGTTTTTGTTGTTGTTGTTCTTGCGAAATTGCTGTTGTGCAAATTAGCTGTTTTTTTAGTTGCGTTTTTTTATTTATTTATTTTTTTTTTTTTTGTTGTGTCTCTGTAATTTACACTCAATAACAGGCATGGGAAATTAAATACTATTGTAGTATTAACAATGGAGAGTGATATATTTGGCTTTGCCGAATCTTATATACCCTTCACTATGGTGATGCTTGTTTGCTAATTTGGAACCTTGGCTCTTGCTGTTGTGCGGAATACAGAAATCGTACTGGAGGGGCCACGCCCACTTTTCCAATCCCACCTATTTTTAAAAAGAAAGTGCTATTGCCTTCTTAAAAAAAGAAATTGAGTGGAGTATTTGAAAACTTAATCAAGACCAATTCGAATTCAAGTTTCCGCCACTTGAAAAGTTAATTTGCCTCGAATAAGACTAACACAAGTATATTCTTACTTTTATATAAATATATATTTACTAAGGCCGGATTTTTGAGATGTGGAGTAAGTTTAAACTTAGAAGGCTGCATACCAGGAATGATAAATGAGAAAACCAATATCGTACCAACGAACTTTTAAAGTCGTAATAAATAAAGGCAAACGATTGTATTTGCTCTTGCCAAACCTGTATGATTTTAGGATCAGGAAATCAATTTATTTTTTTTATTGGCGCCAGAGAGTGCTTTCGTATACTTTTTAGAATTTATCGTCTTTTTTTTTAGGAAAATTGACAAAATTGTTGTGAAAATTCACGAATATTTCTCAAAATAAATCTCAACGAGCACCTTCGGATTGCATTTCCAAATTTATTGTGTTTACAATTTTCAATATGTAGTGCAAAAAGAGGAAAGACATTTTAAAAGCTGTAGTAGAAATTCCGAATATAATAAAATGTAATTAAGGGCTTGTAAAATCTCCTTCAAAATAAGTCGTAGTAAATTAGTAATGGGGTTTTATAAACAAATATTTTAAAAGATTATGAGTACGTTCCAAAATAATCTTAAAATGAGAGGAAGTCGTCTCTTTTGCAGAAGTGGTTTCCTTTAACTTTTAAAAACTTGTCAATATCATAAGAAAATGCATGCTTATATTCGTCCAATAAACAAATGAAAGAGGGGAAACGCGAATGCCATTTCTTGTTTCCTCTCTCAAGACTTGACGTCTCAAACTTGACGGGTGTGAATCAGCACTTATATTCATTGGACAGTAAATACTAGTTGCCATTTAATATCAATTAACAATAAGTTTAAAAATTTAAAAATAGTACTAAATGAGTCACGGGGGTGCCAGCGTACTTTTTAGTTTTGAATTGTACCAAAAAAAGTACGATTGTACCAACTTTATCAACCCGGCCGCATACGTAGAAATCAGAACGAAGTCGACATAGTCAACATTTACGTAGAGTCCTAATTTAACGATAATATGGTTACCGCTGACAATAATATGGTTATATTAAACATAATACGCTTAAAATTTTCTTTTAAAATAGTTTGGTTGGAGGTGACCATATTTTAACATGTTTTTCTCTGGGTGTAGGGAGGGGCAAAGAGCAAGACTTTGGCATAGACAATCTATAGGGTACGGTGGTCAATCATTGATAAAGAATTTTAAAACATTCACAGGAACTTACTGTAACAGGAAGAACAAATAGTTGAAATGGGCAATCTATAGATATTGTGGTGGGATTATTGATTCTTCGCGAAGGATTAATTCATCAACTCTATAAAACGATAGGCAAAAACTGGTAAACAATTGTTCACTTTTAAATGCCTCACTTGAATTTTTCCCAGTAAATAGGTAAACAGAAGTTCGGTACTTTTATTCTTCGTAAAGAACCCCTTTATTAGGGATTCGGTAAAATTTCAAAATCCAAATTTTCCATCCCTGCTCTAACATCATTAATTATTTCGTCTCTCTCTCTCGATTTTAGCATATTTATTTATAAATAAAATTCAAACGAGACATAATCGACCAGCTGTTCTCAACTGCATCATACTATCGCATAAGTATTTAATGCAACTACTTGCACGAATGAGGACAGACATACAAAACTAAATATAACATTAAAAAAAAATGTTTTTAATTTTCAAACAAAAAAAGTGTTAAAATTCCGTAAACCACTAAATTGTGTTTAAAAGCAAAATTTATTTTTTTCAAAATAAATCAATTAACGGAAAATTGAATTTCAGTTATTTATACCTAAAGCCAAACCAGTCAGGGTGTTATTATGGATTTGTTCTAATTTTTGTAACGCTAAAGACATTTAGAATATTTTTAGTAATCGAATGTTGCCACTCCAAAAAAAAAAATTTTATTTGTTATTTTTCAAAATTAAATCTCAAGTATTAAATTCAATATGTATCTTCATACGTTAGTATTGGCATCCCTATTGGTTCCTTGGGTACAGTTTAATTTAAAAATAATTATATTTACCTTCTTTTGACGGGTATTTTATTAGGCAAATGGCATCGCTTGCGACTTTGCTTGTACCTTACGTGATCTACTCTGAGACTTTGTGGTGGCACAAACTGATTTTTTTGAATTCTAATTTAAAACTTAAACTCGGCTTTATCTATGGTAATTATATAAAAGGTGTTTTTTTAAAGTCAGATGGAACCTACTCTCACTTTTTCGCATTTATGATCATTGCACACATTAGATCACGCCTAACCAATGCTACCAAATTTTTTAAAATCATCCATCGATTTACGCAAATTATAGATGACTTCGTAACTTTTTTTTTTGGCACATGGCTTAATTTGAAATAAAAAAATTTCTGGATGAGGCCAATCCATAACAGGCCCTACATACCCCTTTAAATCAAAAAAAAAAAAAAAAAAGCACCGATTAGTGCGGTTTACACTCTTCATGACATACGAAATAGTGTTCCAAAATTGGACGTCCAGAATGTGTTCGTCAAGAACAGCCGCGATGCGATGCCCTGTGAAAGCGCATTAAGTGCTGTGTTGAGTATTGCTGATGGATGTCTTAATTTTTCGGAAATAGTTGTACTTCTAATACAGCCCGGGGGTTTTAGGAATCACCTCAACGATATTTGCACGCATACCTGGGATGCGACAAACATCCAAAATGACACACGCAGAGAGTGCTTTTTTGAAGGCGTGATCTCACAAAAGGGCTTAACCGAAGTAGCTTTTTTGACGAACAGATACTTTCAGGGATTACGGGATGGTTGGGGCTTATACCCTAAACCGCTGTAAGGGATGTCATGGTAATCGCCGGGAGGGGTACTAGCTGCGAGAACAAATCATCCCTAGGTGCTGTTGGCTATTCCAAAAAGCAGTGGGGGCTAACAAGCTCCGGCTCCTTAACAATTGGTTGGTAAACGCATTGTTTGTCACCTAATGGCTATGATTCACAATAAGATTAAAGCATATGGCAGGAGCACGTGTCAATCATTTCCACATTGTACTTTCAACAATATCAAATAAAAATCAAAAATTTTTCGATTTTAAATTTTTTGGAATCTTAAAAAAATTTTCAAGATATTCATTCCATTTAAAAAAAATAACCTTTTTGAAAATGTGACATGTTCATGTAAAGTCTGCGTTTTCTCGTCCTCTTAGTTACGGGTGCCACATACTAATTGCCACAATGACGTTTAGGGCTAATAAATCAGAACAAGTTAAACTTGTTTTGGTTTAAAATGTTTTTAAACTACCAAATCTGTAAATCAGATATTATGTAAACAATCTCTAAACGCATAAAATTCGGCGTATACGCTACCAATACAAACTATGTATATGAATTTGACAACATTTATCGTAGTGCTGCCACACTATTATTTTTGAAACTACGTATAATGTATGGAGAACTTATTAACAGCTGTTGAGTCAACTAAACCAGCGTTTAAACATTTACTGATTAGCCATTAAACTAAATAATCTTACTAATAGATAAAGTTGACCTTTTTCGTTTGCTAAATTTAAATTTTTTGGTTTGTTTATTAGCTAAAATTCGACCGAACATTCGAGCTGGGTGTCGAAGTTCGGCAAAAATGTATGTTTGACATTTGGTAAACGTTTCGCCAAGAACCGAACTTTTACTTAACTTTGTGAAAAAATTTTTCAAACATGTCGTAGGTGGTTACTTGTTTGCCGCAAGAAAAAATGTAAGTTTAAATCCTGGTACTCTGTTTAACATTTGACGTGGAATGCCGTAGTAAAAAAAAGTTGTGCGGAATATTTATGAAATAATGTTGATAGAGTTGTGCGCTGTTCATTTTGTGAAAAAATGCCGAAATGTTTCTCGCAACATTTTGTTTACAACTGCGGAATAATGTAAGCTGCACACATTTCACGTGGAATTTTAAGCAAAAGCAAAAAATGATTAAAAAATACGAAATAAAAAATTAAAATAAAACAACCAGTAACAGTTTTTTATCCATATTTACTTTCTTTTTAATTAAAAAAAATAATTTTTAGTTAAATACATGTGGGGTTTGTAAACACATACGCAAAACAATGTCGCATACTTTGCAGGAATAAAAACGTCAAATTGTATAAACTCGCATGATAGGTAAAATTGATACATTTTAAAATTTTCGTGTGAAATAATTAATGTTGCTCAACATTGTTCACAACATTTGAACAGAGTACTAGGCTTAACACCTGTTGCACACTAAGCCAACATATTTCATGAAACAGAAGCTTGTGACGAAAGGTATGGAGACGTTGGCAATGTAAACAATGTGGATACATTTTTGATAAACTTTTTTGTAAATAATTCTAACTTTCTCATCTATTTTTGCCAACCAAAAAAACCGTTCTTATCGGTATATTGAGAAAATCAAATTCGTTAACGGACAGTTTAACAGTCTAATAAATTTATGTCGAGATTTTTAAGTAACAGGCAATTTTTTAATACATTGCGGAAACGGCCATAAAACTTCAAGTTCTAAAAACTTAAATGTACTGAAACTCTGATCCCTTTATTAACCTTAAAGCAGTAGCCAAAAAGTACCACCGTTGTAAGCAGGGCTGCCATATTTGACAATTTGTTGTTCCGAAATTAGCAAAATGCCGATTTGCTGATTTTTGTCTAAAAAGTGACGATTTTTTTTATTTGGCCAAAGTCTGAATAAAACATTACATTTCCTGACAATTTCGGTTTTTAATCTTGGAAAGTTTAACAGCCGTATCTTAACAAGAGCGGAAGGCGGAACGTTTTCTTTCACTTAGATTTTACGCTGATATGCCATACCAAAGCAAGAGCGTCAACATTGTATCACGAACAGTAGTGATAGCTTTCTTGTTTAATAAAACCAACAAATTATAAATAAAAATAGAGATAAAAACGCTAGATTTGCCAAAAAATGGCTTAATTGCCATTATTAATTCACAATACTAATGAAAATCGGGTTTTCCAATTGCAAAGCGTTCAGGCCGCTCTATTCAAAAACTAGAAAACTTAGAGTACAAAAACCACAATGTTAAATTTTGTTTATTTTTCGTCAAACCATCATCGAATGAACCATTTACGGCTCTCTGTATAAATTAAATTTTCAAAAATTATTCAGCAAGCATTTCACGAGCTGTAAGAGAATATCTACATGAGTCTCATACGATTCTTGACAAGAAAGTCTCGTTAGATTATCTTTACCCACGTCTAAACGTTTCCCACAACGATTGATGAAGCGTCTTTCACTGTGCTATGACAGTGTTACAGTTTTTCCCGAGTAATGAATCTTCTACGATTAAAAAAATACTGTCATCGACGATCAAAGACGATCTGCATGAGACTCCCAGTAGCTCTTACACGATTGAAAATGCTAGCTGGGTATGTTATGTTATGTTTTTGTTTGAGTGGTTTTTTTTTTATTAAAATCGAACAAAAATTGTTAAAAAAAAACTAATTTTAAGATGTCCCATTTTTTTTTGACGATTTTTAAAACGATAAAGACGATTTTTTTATTTTTTCTCAGAAAACTGACGATTTTCTCACAAATGTATCTGGCAGCCCTGGTTGTAAGTTTTAAGTGTTGCTGAACCAATTTAGTGCGACCGAAGAACTAAATTGGAAGGCAATTTCGCTTTTCCAAAAAAAATTACGAATTTTTTAATTTTTATTACAAATAGTACTTTTTAATACCATGAATAAGTAAATTTTGTATTTTTTAAATAAATAAATCACAAAATTTCAATAAAAAAAAATTTGGTTTAAGTTCGTGTTCCGGCTGTAGTTCGGGTTCGGCTTAGTTCTAAAAAAGAAGAAGTGCACTTAATGCTTTTCGATTTGAACTCCCATTTTCGTAAAAGGCTTCAACAATCTTAACGCGCTGCTCAATTGTGTCCCTCTTCATGGTTGAATTTGTCAAACAGTGAAACAAAGAAATGTCAAATTAAGTTGGTTAAAAATGTTGACGTTAAGGTGTGACTCAAAATTAACATCGTGCATCATGGTTTGACCACCCTTTGTAAAAATTTCGTGTCACGATGTTTGTATTTGAACTTCAATCCTCCGAATTGGCTCAACCGATTTTTATGAAATATTGTATCTTTATTTGGTAAGCATGATGAGAATAGGTCGTAAATCCTGTTTGTAAGTTACAGAATTATTTTAATTTTTCTTTTCAAAATCCTCCAATATATGCACTGTTTGATTTTCTTCGTTTAAAATTCTTCAAAGTCTTTTGTTCACCTACAATTAAACCACCCACTGTAGGTTGCCACACTAACTAACCCCACATAGAGGCATTGGGCGTTTTATCTTATCAGACGATGACTACGACGACACACTTGGACATGTTTCTATGTTTTTTTGTGCCTTTATTTTTTTCTTCTTATTTTTATTTGAAAATTATGTGAGTGCTTTTTAGGTATTTTTTGTCGTTCGTTCGTTTTTTGTTGCAATAAATAAATTTAGTTTAGTTGTAATTATACATTTATGATCAACAGAAGTAGCGTTCTTTAATGCAATAATATTTGTTTTCAATATTCGTTTTAATTTTGTGTTAATGTGAATTTGCTAAAAATAATTTGGTAACAAATTGTTATGAAATGTGAAAGAAAAAATCATAAGAAATTTATTTAAATGCTGGAGTGTTCCGAACAAAACTCTGAAACAGCTGAACTGAAATGTTGAAATTACGACGGTATGTGTGTGGTTGGGTGGCAAGATTGAAAGTATAAAAATTTGTTTATTAATATTTTGTGTGGTTATAAAAAATAGTGCTCTTAAAATAAACTTGCTCGGCAAGTTTTTAAGAAAATTATTGTTTTTATTAAACTCGTATGTTTAGGGTCTTCCAATAGGGACTCTTGAACTTAAACAGCAGATAGCGGGCATATTGTTTATTAATTTGCGTGTGCCAAATTAGCCTATTATATTTAAGGGGTTTCAAATACGTAGTTTTAAGCGTTAACAGGTAATAGCGGCCGCATCGTTGAAGCTACATGTGTTGAATTGCCAAATCACAATGGACAGTTGTAGCGTTTAAAAACCCGTGCAAATAAATCAATGTAAAACAATTTTCAACTAATTAATTCTTATCTCTAAAACTCTAATTATTTATCGAAAAATCAATCATCTTCTGGATGAATAGGAACTTCAACAAACAGAACATAATCTCGAAATGGGGTCTTGCTAAAAAGGTAGGTTTTAACGCCCAACAGACATAATGTTGCATGCTAACGCATAGACGCGCGGCGGATTTAGGTGTATAAATGGATGGTATAAATATTGAGAATTCAGAATCTCTTGATGTTCTAAGCATGAAGATACAATGTGATGTCCGATGAACAAAACATTTATTCAAGGTGTCGAAAAAAGCATTTAAGTGCCTCGATTTTTTAAAACAGTGTATGATATACTTCACTTTATCTGATCTCCTTACTATTTATACCAACTATGCATATCTGATCGCGAATAGCACCCAACTCTCAAGTGTGGGCCGGTGCGTCAAAGTCTATTTTGGAGCTTCTCGACCGCGAGCAGGAGAGTGTGAAGGTTCTCATTGTTGACAGTAGGGCGTCCAATTCTATTGATGCCCTTGAGCACCGCCGCAATTTGCCTGTTTTATCGTTATAATAATGGGATGTTTTCTGATGAAAAAAGGGATCCTGTTCCCGAAACCCGTGCGTTTTTTCGTAGTACACATCCTCTTGTGGACGATTGGCCGGTGTTTGTATGTGGAATAACCTGCCTGTTGACACCCTCTGACTTTCAACAGGAATAAATTCAAGTCGAATGTTCACAAGCACTTCTTTCTCTATCCTCCTTCCCATAACTTATTTTCCTTGCTTCACACACAATGCAATGCATCAGTAGGGGTGATTCCCCTGAGTGCTTGTCCTAACAAAAAAAAAAAAAAATAATGCAGCAATTAAAAACTATACCAATCTGCATGAGGTCCAAGAGCATCTAATGCATCCCAAAAACGTCACTGTTTGGTATGGATTGTTGGCTGGCGGCGTCATCGATCCAAATTTTCTTGAGAACGATATTGGCCATCAAGAGCAAGCGCTATAGGCCGATGATTGCCAACTTCTTGTGGCCTAAATCGGATGAAAAGAACACCAACATTTGGTTTTAACAGTTCAGTGCTACGTGCCACACAACTCATTCCACACCAGCTATTTAAGGGCATTATCATCTTATGCAAAAGTGTAGACAGGCCACTAAGATCTTGCAATATAACCCCGATTGACTTTTTCTTAGGTCGCTGGTCTATGCGAATAAGCCACAATAAGCCGCAACGGCGCTCACCGCCAACATAACCCAGGTTATCGATCAAATTTAGCCTGATTAATTGGTCAGAGTCATCCAAAATTGGATTCTACGGATACGCACAATCCAGCGAATTCGCGATGTAAATATGCACGACGTTATATTCTATACATAGAGGTTTTAGTCGACTTTCACACAAAAAATTCTTGACAATTTTGTTTCAATTAAATTATTAATCAAAAATAAAATCAGTTTTATTTAAAAACTTAATCAAGTGAATTAAACGTTTACTTATATCAACAAAATTACTGAAGAAAGTGTGGTTAACGCCAACAAATATTTAATTGATATTATTGATTTGTTTACTGGTGCGAATTTAATTAATTTTTTTAAATCAAAAATATTTTAATATTTTAACGAATAAAAAATTTAGACGAAAGCTCACACATACTTGCTTTATTAAAACTTAAAGTTAGAAAGCGCGTGATAAAAGATAATTTTTAGGCTCAGTTTATTAATTCAGTACAAACGCTCTACTTAAAGGCAGCATAAAAACAAAACTCACAGAATTAAGACTGACTTAAAGAAACAATGCTTTGTCGCAACTGCTTTCTGGTCCCACGTCAACACAATGTTTATGGCTTATTAGCACGAAAGAATCCCTTAATCAGTCCGAATAACAGACTATGCAGGCTCAGCTGCGT
This sequence comes from Pollenia labialis, assembly GCA_949318255.1. Taxonomy (NCBI): domain Eukaryota; kingdom Metazoa; phylum Arthropoda; class Insecta; order Diptera; family Polleniidae; genus Pollenia; species Pollenia labialis. The sequence goes on along the minus strand of OX439143.1, from coordinate 34,388,698 downwards.
CAGGGAACCATGTTTCTAAGGAGCCAACATTTTAGAATTCAATTAATTTCGTCGATAAAGAGAAATTCAATGATTTCGGCTCAGATGGAATGTAGAGCACACAAAGCAGTGCCCATGTTCTGTAAGCCATGCGTTAAGAAACTTTTCGATTGAAATGTGAGAAATGAAACAAACCGCTGTTTTTCTCACTAAACTGTGTCTGTATTTTTTTATTTTTTTTGGCGAGTTATAGCTGTCACGTTTTACAGAAAAAGTGTGTCTGTAAAGTTTTTGTGAGAAAGTTCTCGCTTTGAATTGTTAAATAAACTCACGAATAAAAACGTGGTGAGAAAAAGTTCTGACGCAAAAAAATGCAATGAATAATAACACAGAAGAGGTAAGTATTTTGTTCTTTGCTGATTTTTTTAAATTGTTTAATTATTTTGCTTTTAACATTTTTGAAAAATATACGAATGTTTTCAAAGCAAATTTGTGAACAACAAACATTAAAGTCGCACTTTACATTATTTGGTAAAGCCGACAGTTATATTTTCGCCGCAGTTGTTGAACCTTTTTTTAATTTTAGTAAATTTTGGTCGCTGTCAACGATATGCGTGACTGGTGTTCTCAACGTCTGCATTTTCACATCGGCTTCTTTTGATAGTTTTCGACATGAGCTACAGGCACACATTTTTCTCACTTTTCGAGAATCGATTGAATATTTGGCTTCACATCTTTTCTATGCGAGATGTTCTCAGTAAAGTTTCAGAACATGGGTACAGAAAAACTTTAAGACAAAAGTTAAGCATGGTGGTGGTAGTGCCATCATTTGGGCCCGTATGTCGGCTGAAAATACTGAAAAGTTGGCGTTTATAGAAAAAACTATGGACAAATTTAAATACCTTGGGATCTTAAAGAAAAAATTGTTGCATACGATTTCGATTTTATTAAGAAAACGGTTCGTAGCCCAAATCGGTTATTTCACGCAGAGAAAAAATTTGGTTGGGCATGGTTACGGCAACTGCACTATGTTTATTGTAACAATATATTGTTGTCGTACACAAATAATTGTTATTTTTTTTTGTATTTAATATAAGCAATATTATAGTTAATGTAAACATATTATATTACTCACAACCATACCATGATATTTAATAGCCATAACATGATAACTTTCTATACATTTATCATAATATGTTTAAGATGCAATCAAAATATTTTAACTCTAATAATTTTTTGTTAGCGCCATTTGTAAAATAATTTTACAGCAGTTGTATCGTTTGTTTCACATATGCTTATCGAATTTTTTGTTAGTGAATGGTTCAACAATTAAAAAAAAATACAAATTAAAAAAACAACTTAAACAACTTAAAAAAAAATAAAGAAATTGAATTAACAAAAAAAAAAATAAATTGTAAAGTGCCACAAAATAAAAAATCGATGCAAAAAAATAAATTTTTTTTAATTGTTGTGACAGCACCACAGTATCATTATATGATTAATTCAAATTTTGTTATAATTAACATGACAATAAATTGATAACTTTTTAACTTAGTATGATTAATAGTATGATAATAATCGTAATATGGTGACTAAACTCATGAATCTTATCATAATATGTTGCTCTTAGAATATGTTTACCACAACCTCTTTTTTTCTTTGCGTGTAGTGCGAAATTGCCTAATACTTAACTGTCCACATTTGATGATGCCGCCGCAGTAGTCACCAGACCTTGATGTCATTGAAAAAGTGCTGTTTTTATTGGAAAATAAAATTAGAAATCACAAAAAGAAGCTAAAAAAACGGAATGGCAAACATTTTCTTCCAGTGTTACCCAAATACTGGAACCATAGATGCAAAACCGGCTTAAAGATTTTATTGACCATTTAAAGTAGCGACAGTTGTGAGGTGAAAAATAAGTTCTTTTATTTCTTTTTTTTTAAATTATTTATTCATTTTTTCAATTAATAAAGTTTTTCCGCTTTTATAAGCTTTTCTCTTTAATATGATGGCAATTTTTAATTCAATTAGTTTCATTGATATTGAATCTGAAAGTCTGGGTTAAAACTATGAAAGTTTTCTTTCAGAAAGTCTGAGTTTTTTGATGAGAAGGGCGAGAATAGTAGCATGTTCTCTTTTCCCCTCTCCCCAATAAACTCAGACTTTCTGAAAGAAAACTTTCATAATGTAAACAGACAAAGAAAAAAAACTATGAACTGTATAAAATAAGGTGTGAGCCACTCTCGGGATTAATTAAGTTCTTAAAACTTACTTTAAGTACGAGTCGTACTCAAAAATTCAATCAATAACGGAAATTCTCAAAATAAGTATACAATTCTTAAACCAAGTAAAAAGAGATTAAACTGAGAGTAAAATTAGAAAGTGCGCATTTTTAATCTCATAACAGGGATGATAAAGTCAGTACAATTGTACTTTTTTTAGTACTATTTGCATTGCAAAAGTACTGAAGTGCTCCAATGACATATTTAGTACAATTTAAAAATTTGCAAATATAAGAAGAATTGCCAAAGGCATATTGTCTACACAACATTGATCGGCGAATATGGAATGGATTTTTTCGTACACAGAGAAAACAGATTCGTGATCACAACCGAATTTGGCGCCAATCGAATTTCGTCGGTTGCATGTACTATCACACAATTCGGTTACAATTACTGAAAATTTCGTTGCTAAGCATAATATTTTTGAATTTTAGTACGCTATCAGTTATAACAACAGATATTGTTAGTTGTAAGTATGATTATTAGAAATCAAAAATATGCTTACACCCGAATATATGATAGATGCAACTGAATAACCACATAATTGGTGTTCATAACAAAAGATTTGATTGTCTTTATCAATTTTTTTTTTTAACCGGTTACATAAACCATTTTCCCAATTTATTAGATAGGAAATCAAAATAATTCCAATAAACTCCATTTTTTGTTAGTATATTTATTTATTAATATTTTTATGTACAGTTTACAACTTATTTAATTATAAATATACAAACACATTAATGCAGCTTTCCACATCATCATTTGGCTCCAATTCAATGCAAGTTCTTTCATCAATGTCGTCTTGTTCTAGTGTATGAAGTAAAACAGAATAATTAACATGTGGTATTTACAATATGAACAGTGATTTAAATTAATATGAAAATCACTAAAATACTGAGCGATTTTCATATAATGTATTTATAACATATTTGTTTGACCAATGTACACGCGGAGGAAAATATAAACAATATATACATGTATATGTATTGTACATATGTATGTATGTAAGTCTAAGATATTGCCAAGATAGCATCGGATGTTTGTTAGACGATTGTCTAACTCCTCAAAGAATCTTCTGATGATTATCTGATGAGTAGCAATAATAAAAACAACTTAATTTTTTATTTATTAGTTTTTTGTACATTTTCTGACACGCTTGCCTTTTAATCTTGGAATGAACCTTTTGCGGCTCTCGTTATGAGTTATACAAAAATTACTGAGCTACCTAAATAAGAGCGTTTTTAAAACATGAAAATTCACTAGTTAATACAATTTTATTTAAACAAGCCGACGTAAGGATCTGTCAAAAAAGATTTTCGAACAGGATTGTGGTTTAATTCCTGAGCTAAAGGTTTGTTTCGTATAAATTGAATGAACAAGAAGCTTGATGCTCTTGTTTAGGTGGCTCAGTTATATGTGTAAGCATTTCACAAGTTGTAAGGGAATTCCTACAAGAGTCTCGTAAGATTCTTGATGCGCTTTCTGAAAGCCTCATTAGAAAATCTTTGCAGAAATCTCAAACGAATTCGTCTACGATCAATACACTGTGCAACAAAAAAAAAAAAACACCCTCAATACTTGCAACGCGAAATGAAACTAGAATATTGGTAGAGCAAATCTGCCAAAGGGTTTTGAAAAGTTAGCTTGGGTTCCCAAAATGTGGGCCCCTAAAGTTTTTGAATTTTTGAAAAGCCGTTTGGTATAAGTCAAAAAAAAAAAATACACTAAATGTACTTCTAAGCTAAAATACTATTTCAGATGTCTTCAGTAAAATTTTATGGTGATTCTCTGCTTAGAATATATTAACCCTCCAACACTAACTTTAAGGGGTAATTTTTGTCCTTTTTTTAACTTCCCAACAAAAGTATGCTAAAACGGCACTTTAGAAGGTTAAAAAGTTCCACGAATATTTTCTGCTTCAAATTTTACTAGTGGTCTTTTAAGACCAAAAGTTCATGCAATTTAAGTAAAACGGGGTTTCAAGAAATTCAAAAATTTCAAGGACAGGAATTTCGACAATCCGTTTTACATACAGTGCACAAACTTTTGGTCTTAACAGACCACTAGTAAAATTTGATGTAGAAAATATTCGTGGAACTTTTTAACCCTCTAAAGTGCCGTTTTAATATACTTTTGTTGGGAAGTTTAAAAAAGGACAAAAATGACAGCTTAAAATGAGTGTTGGAGGGTTAATATATCCTAAGAAAAGAATCGCCATACGATTTTACTGAAGACATCTGAAATTACTTTTAAGCTGAGAAATACATTTAGTATATTTTTTTTGGGTTATACCAAACGCCTTTTCAAAAAATTCAAAAACTTTAGGGGCCCATATTTCGGGAACCCAAGCTGACTTTTCAAAACCCTTTGGCAGATTTGCTCTACCGGTATTCTAGTTTTATTTCGCGTTGCAAGTGTTGAGGCTGGCGGCAATGATCCGAATTTTTTTGCACTGTGATATAAGCGTATTTCGATGTGTCTTGTGCGAGAAATCTTTTACGATTAAAAATTGCCCTCGTCGACGATTAATGCTCTTCATGAGATTCCCAGTAGATTCTTTCGATTGAATGTATGTACATATGTATTTATAAGAAATATAATACAAACATACATACATATGTACGTGCATACCAAAATTATAAAAATACGTAAATTACTTACCCCTATTTCTTAAGTTTTTGCACTTTTTTGCGTTTTTGAACGCAAACTTATTTATTTTAATATAAATTTAAAATTATTTTATTATATTTAATGTTTTGACAGAAAATTTAGTAAACAATTGGGACACATAGCTTTTTTTTTGGTTGTGAATACCAAATAATTATATTTTCATTTGTTGTACTCGAATTGAAACTATACTAGTAATCGATAATTAGCTGCAATAAATGAATTAACATTTATATTACAAAATTTGTTGACGAAAGCAAATTTTTAATTCTAAAGACCAATATTCAGGATTGCCCTCTATTAAATTCGGTTGTGATTCTTACCATTTGTACTAATTTTTAGAACTAAATTAAATTAGGTATCATAACTAATAAAAGAATTGAAGGAATCATATTTCAGTTGGAATAACGTTTAAATAATCAAGAGAATTAAAAATCAGTTAGAACTATACATTTTTAATAGTTGCAATAATAAATTATGTTTCTTGATCAATATTTTATTACTGCAACCGTTTTCCAACCAATTTGTTTTCTGTGTGTAGCAAAATATGATAAAAACAAAGCGAAGAATACGCCTTTTTGGGATTATTGCATCATACTACAATCTAATGAATCTTGTTGGTATAAATAAACGAAAACTTTTATCCTTGATTTCTTAAAGTATATTGTAACCCTACATATTGCGACAAGTTGTAGAACCATTTGTTACGTTAGAGGTGTAGTGGGTCATCGGTTGAATAAAAAATCAATTTGATTTGAGTTTCAAATTGGTACGTGTGATGGCGATTTATTCTTTCTGACTCCATAAAAATAGTTTTTTAATGAAGCTTCAAGAAAAGTTGGTAAAAAAATTCTAGCATGTGCTGCGAACTGGTCTATTTAACTTAATTGTACGACCAGTTACAACGTGTATGGGCCGCATAAGGGCCCTTGACAATATCTTTTGGGCTTATTACTGGGTTATACGTATTTATATCCTGGCGCCCTATGCCCCAGTGGGAGTTAGAGGAATAAAAAAAATTACCCTGTTCCACTATCAACTTTAAAAATGCCAGATAAAAAGTATCGTCTAAATTCCTTGTTACGTGTTAACTTAATGTTTTTTTTTTTTTTTGTTAATTGCCAAAGGTTTTTTTTGTTCATTATTTATTTATTGAATCTTCATATATTTAATATGAACTAACAATAATTAATCAAATCTTATCGTAATACATTATATATGTCCACCCAGTGACAGACAAAATTTCGTCATAACGGTTTATGTTCACATATGTGGGTGTTTATCGCTCTTCTGATTCGGTGAGTGCTGCAGTGTCTCTTCTTCTTAAGCGAGTGTGGCCGCCATGATTTAAAATATTCCGAGCTAGTGGATTTGGGTGTTGTTCAAGCCATTTCAAATATTTTACCGCATATTTTGTAATCATAGTTTTTACTAATGGCACATTGAGATCCTTATGAATATTTGAATTTTTAACGTACCAGGGAGCGGCTGTGATTATTCGAAGAAGTTTATTTAGACGCCTTTGAATTTTTTCGATATTAGAGGCCAAAGGTGTATTTCAAATACGTATGTATAAAAGTATAGTACAAATGAATTTTAATGTACATATGTTCGTACATTTTCTGTTATTTTAATAATAAAACTAGTAGAAAATATTTTTAGTACAATTTGGGTCAAAAAAGTACAATTGTTTATACAATTAAGTACAATTTAGAAAATGTCATTTATCATCCCTGATCTCATATAACTTATTAGTCTCATCTCTCAGCATTGCACTCTTTATGCGTGCATACGCTTGTGTTGGTTAAAGTTTGTTGCAGACGCTATAACAACATCATACAAGTAGTTAAAAACGATTTGCTTGTTGTATGTAGAAACAGCAGAACAAGATGACAACACATTTGGGTTGTTAACGGAAGGCTGGTTATAAGGTTATATGGTTATTTAGTTATATTCAGAACAACAAAATACATTTATTTTAATTTTTTTTTTTAAATATATTTTGTTCCTGTTAGTTTTTTAAGTAAAAATCATATCGGGATGCTGCTGTTTTATAATTAAAATTCTATAAGTTGTTTAACGTTTAAGTTAAACAATCTTAAACAAATTCTCATTCTAATTTCACTTTTGGTTTATTTCAAGTACAAATTCGGGATTAAATCAACTTTATAATACTTGAATCAAGCGCATTATGAGATTGATTCAATCTTATTTTAACTTAATTCAATCTCATTTTCGGATTATTTCAAGTACGAATTCGGGATTGAATATGGATAAGTTAAGTATTTCGCGATTGAAAATCCGTACTTGAATCGATCTTTCTGTACTTGATTCAAGAAAATCTGTACTCACCGTACTATTAATACCGCTTCGGATTGATTTTAGTACGGATGGATTGATTTTTCTTTTGAGTAAGACAGTCTTTTAGTGTGAGTGTTGCAGGTTCGATTGCCGAAAGAGACTCTGGTATGTGACTCTACAATGGGCTCAAGGTCTTCGTTTTTTAGAATTCAATACAATTAGGAATTTCGTTCAATATCATATTCCGTAATGGGGGCCTATCTATACTATCCATACAATATTCTAGAATTTTTATGAAATTGAATTTAACAACAGCATTGTGCATAAAGCTCGTAAAATCTTTTTGTTTATTGTAATGAAAATGGAAATGAAAAAAATGTATCTTGCAGCACCTTAAAATTTTAAAAAAAATTTGTAATTATTCCATTTATAACATTTAAAACTTGAACAAATTTACTTTTTCCAAACTATTCAAGCCACATTTAAGGAAAATCTTAAGAAAGAAATTTCGATCTTAAAGAAATTTTGTCGTCTTTCCCATTCATACTGGTTATGGCTACAAAAGTTTTCTTTTTTAACACTCAATAGAAGAGAGATTACAAAACATGCCCATTGGCCCCGGGCGATTATTCGTCAGTGTGTCACATTTGCTTGTGTATAAATAAGTTTGCTCAAAACATTTATTGACAATACAATACAAAACTTATGCGGCAATTTTTCAATTCTAGACCATCAAGATTTAAAAGAAAAAATCAATAATACATAGTGGGGCAAATACAAACGCCAACAATCCATTTGAGAAGGCAATAATGGATTGGACACAGTAACTATTCTAGAGTGTTGCAAGTTGCAACACACAAATGAGTAAGTAAAGTTTAATTGTGTGGTAAGAAAATCCCAGCTTAGACTAAATTTAAATAATTCAATGTCGTTGTTTAATGTTATGTAAATGGAAATTGTGTTTAAAAAACTCTGTAAAAATGTTTTTGTTACACTACACTGAACAAATTAAACAAGGTCGATCGATAAGTGGTCATTTATACAACTTTTAACTAAAGGGATGTTTCTTTTTAGAGGCATAGAACTTTTTTAAAAAGAAAACACAACAAATTTAAAGGAATGAATAAAATGTGGGCTTTATTAGCTCACAAATTTCATGGAACTAATTAATGGACCCACGTGAGCTGCTGACAATGGAACCTAACCTAATCTAATGTTAAAAAAATATTTCTGGCATATGGCCAATGGCGCACGTCATCCTGTCGGTGCAATTTTCAACGCTTTTTCGAGCAGACCCGGTCTTATTTTGTCAATAGGGTAACGAATGTTGGCTTCTTAATGATCAATAGTTGATGGCTTCATAGAACATACATTTGTCGCACGAACATCTAACAAAATTCTACTCGGCATTTAAACATTTCTGCAAAATATATTTTCAATGTCACACTATCACTCAAAAAAGATGCTAAACCATATAACTCAGCTAGAATCTATCACTTTATGACTCTATTCATAAACATCAATTCATTTTTAGGTCACACTGGGCACATCATAAGGCGTAGGTTAAAGATTAAAAGATATATTTTGCAATAACTTCGGTACAGTTTGAGATAAAATACCGATTTTTTGTTACACGAAAAAAAATTTTTGAGATATGACGATATGTTTATAAGGTGATAAACATAAATTTGTTTCATTTTGTTTTTTGTAAAAAAAACTATGGAAACTCGTGTAAGATACTACAACATACAATTTTAAAAACACATTGTCCTAAAGATTGCGGGTGGAGATCTTGTAAGAAGAAGTCCGTTTGATGCTATTTTTTGCATCAACCTTGACATACATTTGACTGATATAAAAAAGAAAAATGTCTTCGGATTGTGAATTAGAAATATGCAACAAGTTTAAACTTTTGCACTTTAAACTATTTGTGCAATCTCGGTAAAAAAGTGAACGAAATTTTTCGGAAACATGGTAATAAGTAAATAAAATAAGAAATATACTCTTTGCCGACTTTCTAAACGCATTGAGTGTGTCTTAATGTTATTTCCTAAGCTGTTAAAAAATGTTAATATATTTATTTAAAATATAGTATATACCAGTGCCATTCAACCTATGGTACGCGTACCACTTGGTGGTACGCGAAAAATTTCCAGGTGGTACGCGAAATCTTTTAAAATTTTAACGATTTCTATTTTGCAATTGGAAACAAAAAGAAAAATCATCCCTAAAGTATACCTTTTTTGTGAAATTTTGAATTTTTAAATTTAAGTAACACTGTCATCTACATTTAATAAATAATAACAAACGTAAGCGAATGATAACCATACCAATAAACGAATGAGCAAAAATTGTTTACATTATATTTTTTTTGGTGGTACGCGAAAAGTTTGTCGTGAATTTAGTGGTACACGACCCAAAAAGGTTGAATAGCACTGGTATATACATTAGGGTGGGTCAATTTTTTTGTAAGTAGGCGTATAGCAAAAACGTAATCTACAATAAATTCTAAGAAAACTTGACTAAGAAAGTATGGGTCTAAAATCAAAACCTAGCTCCCGCCGAGAGACATAATGGAATCTTGAAAATTGGTTTAAAAAAATAATAGGTAATGAGAGCAAAATACTGTTTTATGCAAAAATTACACATTTTTAATGTTCCGTACTGAAAGAGTGAAAATGAAACCTTATTACTGAGACTTCTATGTACGTGCGTCCATCCATCCGTCTGTCCGTCCGTCCGTCACAGTGCCCATTCTCCGCAACGGTAAGGAAACGGTAAGAACTAAAGAGTTTAAATTAAGACAGAATATGTAGTTAGGTGGCCTCTACAACAACAAACAATGAAAACAACAAAAATTGAAGGCTTACAGGTGTCCCCATAGAAGAAACTGTATTTTGGCTGTAACTTGGAGGTAGAAACTTCACAGAATATGTAGTTGCTTGGGTGGTACAAGAAATACTTAAAAAGTAAAATGCTAAAAAATAGAGGGTGCCCCAAAACAAAGAAAAAAAACGTATCTTCAAATATCATTAAATCCATTTTCTAAATTTTAAATACATAAATACATATATTGCACGGTACTCGTAGTACAGAACCTAACATATGCGAGTCTTATACTTGGCTCAATTTATTTAATAATTCTGGGCTTAATTCTGCTTTATCTTTTCGAGCCATTTTTAAAACACCTATATTTATCAAATTTACCTAAAACTTAAGTTTGTAGTGTTATTGGACAAAAGGTAAGAACACAATTTTTTTTTATTAAAGTTTTATTTCGTTATTAAAACAACAGAACCCAAGTCTTTTTTACAATCCATTCGGGCTATTTTGGTTCGACTTTCTATAGTCACTGCCATAACACTTTCACGATTTTTTGCATTAACGGTAAATTTCTACAATGACTACAACTATTAATAACATTGAATTTGTAATCAAATAAGGTTTAAAAAAATACAATAAAAAGGTCCAAAAAAGCAACCATATTTGTGTTTTGTCAATGGATATACCAGATGTTGCTACTTTTTTATTTTTCATAATCAAGCCTCTCGGCGGGAGCTAGGTTTTCACTTTAGACCCATACTTTCTATGGGTAATTTTCTTAGAATTTTACGTAGATTTCGATTTTGGTATACGCCTGTCACGTTTTTTCTCCCCCGAACAAATTGAAAATTATATCAAACAAAAAATTATATAATACGGCTAAAATAGGCAGAATTGATAATTTTATTATCCACTTAATTAGAAACCATATTGCCAAGAGTTCAGAATGCACCGTGAGTAATCTAATTATGGCACCTTTTTATGCCAATGAAGAATATATTCATAAAACCATGCAAAGTGGATTTGTACCACCTGAGGCATTTGTTTACCTCGATAGTAAAGGTTATATCCAAAATGAAATAGGCATACCTATATTTTACCATATATATAGAAGAGCAAATACGAAAGCAATTCATTGCAATGAACTGACAATTGATAATACTAGATTTGACAAAAGTATATATTTCGATGATCAAAACATACTTCCAAATATAAATAAAAATAAATATTGGTGGCTTACCTAAAGACCTCCCTTTTTTTTTGCTTTTTACCCACTGACTTATTATTAACCCTTTTAGATACAATATAAAAGTAATGTTTTTGTAGAAGATATCTTTTCGTTACATAAAATTTAATTGATTGCATAGAAGCAATAAATTATATGGGTATATACATTAGACTGTCCCAAGCTTGTATGGGGAATTTTTTTTTTTCGAATTCAGATATGAGTACCCTCCAAATTTTTTCCTTTTGATCCGAATAACCGAAATATGAAATATTATTGTGATCGGATAACGTTTACCAGTGTCGACTTGAAGTCAAAGTTTGAGATAAAGGCCAGTGTTAAAGCCATAGAATAATCTTGGAATTTAAAACCATCTTTTAATTTTACTTGTGTAATACACATTTATTTATTAAAAATATGCTAATATTCAGTGTTTTCTGAATCCTCTAACCACGCCCACTACAACCCCCTCCATGCTGGTACTGTACTGTTGCCCTGCCACAAGTCCTAAGTTCCTGCCTAAGACCATCTGGACATGGTAAGTGATATAATGTAGACAAAAAAATATATATATATATTAATTTTAAAGTTTTAGATTTTATTATCTTTATTCATTAAATTTTCTTTTTAAAGTTTGTTTATTACAGTCCGGATACATCTGTCTGTGTTCTTGTACACAACGTAGTAAATATTGCTTTTGCTCCTCTTCAGCTGTAATTAAGCCATGAAAATCCTTTACTAACTTAACCGATCTTTCAGCAGTATCATTAACCGCTCTTAGTGCATTAACTTTCTCTTTACTTTGTTGAAATGATGCATTAGTTTGCCACGTAGTGGGACATTCGCTTAGAAAACTGTCGTCGATTTTAAGCCGATTAAATAAGGATTTGCTTTTAAATGAAATAAAGTCATCTATATTTTTGTCTAAAAATAAAAAGGGAAAACTGTTATCAATTGTATATTGAAGTATTTATTGAAAGAAATGAAATCTATTATTAGTATATGCAAGACTAACCGTAAAGTGAGCCGCAAAGTTCTTCTTTCGATGGGATGTAGCGTTTACCTGTTGCTAACGGAATTTCATTCCTTAAGTTAGCCACCATTACCAAGCACCTTACCAAGATATGTGTTTTTTGAATTCTTTGAAAGCTTATGAAAAAATTGACAAATGCCTTTCAAAAGCAACGTTGCAAAAGTTTTGCCAGCATTTATGGTACTTGACAGATGAAGTATGTATGTTGTCTCTATTTGACGATGATGTAGATAAAAAAACTAAAGCGAAAATGGTGGCTAACTTAAGAAATGAAATTCCGTTAGCAACAGGTAAACGCTACTTTTGCTACTTTGCGGCTCACTTTACGGTTAGTCTTGCATATACTAATAATAGATTTAATTTCTTTCAATAAATACTTCAATATACAATTGATAACAGTTTTCCCTTTTTATTTTTAGACAAAAATATAGATGACTTTATTTCATATAAAAGCAAATCCTTATTTAATCGGCTTAAAATCGACGACAGTTTTCTAAGCGAATGTCCCACTACGTGGCAAACTAATGCATCATTTCAACAAAGTAAAGAGAAAGTTAATGCACTAAGAGCGGTTAATGATACTGCTGAAAGATCGGTTAAGTTAGTAAAGGATTTTCATGGCTTAATTACAGCTGAAGAGGAGCAAAAGCAATATTTACTACGTTGTGTACAAGAACACAGACAGATGTATCCGGACTGTAATAAACAAACTTTAAAAAGAAAATTTAATGAATAAAGATAATAAAATCTAAAACTTTAAAATTAATATATATATATATTTTTTTGTCTACATTATATCACTTACCATGTCCAGATGGTCTTAGGCAGGAACTTAGGACTTGTGGCAGGGCAACAGTACAGTACCAGCATGGAGGGGGTTGTAGTGGGCGTGGTTAGAGGATTCAGAAAACACTGAATATTAGCATATTTTTAATAAATAAATGTGTATTACACAAGTAAAATTAAAAGATGGTTTTAAATTCCAAGATTATTCTATGGCTTTAACACTGGCCTTTATCTCAAACTTTGACTTCAAGTCGACACTGGTAAACGTTATCCGATCACAATAATATTTCATATTTCGGTTATTCGGATCAAAAGGAAAAAATTTGGAGGGTACTCATATCTGAATTCGAAAAAAAAATTTCCTGGGACAGTCTAATATACATATCTATATAAAATTTCCAAAAAAAAATTTAAATAACTTAAGTATACTAGAGGGCTCGACTATGGGACTGTGTATTATAATAATTTATAAATACTATTTGTTTATTTGTAGTTTAAGTAGATGAATTTAACTTAAATAAACATCATAAAAAAAAAAAAAAAAAAAAAAAAAAAAAAAAAAATTGACCCACCCTAATATACATACTTATAAAACATATTTATTTAAAATATTTTATCTATTTTATGAATTTACTTTTTGATCTCATAACTTGAGTACCACAATTTTTGTTTGTTTTTATTATTGTTTTATGAATTAAATTGTTATGTTTATGTTATCTTTTTATCTTGTATCTAGAGCATAATGATACGAAATTTACATATAAAATCGTAAGGTAATAATAATTCAAGTTCCTCTTTCAACCTTTAATTAATTTTTGTAGTATTTGGGCATTTTTTTACTTACTTTGTAAACAAGTTCCCTTACGCTTTTTAAAAAAAAAATTTTTTTCATTAATTTAAAACAAATTTACTTTGTATTATTTATAAAAATTTCCCGTTTTCCCGGGAATCGAAAAACTCCGGGGGAAAAAAAACTCTAGGTCTTAGGCGTACTAAAGTGTTTTTCGTTAGTACGGTTTTTATGGGGTCTAAGGTAAATTATGGACCGATCTTCACGAAATTTCACAGTGTTTTTTCTAGTCCTAAAAAACTGTGACGTAGCAAATTTTGTTCTGATAGCATTATTTTTTACGGTTTTAGGCGTACTAAACTGTTTTCCGGGAGTAGTGCCTATATGGGGCCTAGGGTAAATTATGGACGGATCTTCACGAAATTTTGCAGGGTGATTTCCAGTCGAATAAAACAAATTTTTGCAAAATCTTATCTCATTCCGTGCCTTGTTCCACCATTTATGTTATTTTTTGTAACAAAATTATCATTTTTTTTTAGGTGGCAGTTCCACATTTTGATTCATAGCTCTGGTCCTACTGCACCGATTTTGCTGAATTTCAATCCCAAACTGCTTAGGATAACTACAAGCAATTTGGCACCAAGTTTGTTCATTTATTTTGAGTTGTTCGAAAGTGAGCGTGTTTTTAACAGACGGACATAGAGGCTAAATCGACTCAGAATCACTTAAGGACCCAGAATATATATACTTTATGGGGTCTGAGATGAATAATAAAAAAGTTTCACACGGAATGACAAACTTAATATACCCACCGTACATAACAAGTGAAGCAATTGCATAATGATGTAAATTTCTGTCACATAGTTTTTCATGATTTCTTTGGGTATTTCGAAATCAATTGCGCATAATATTACTAAAACAATAAAAACAAACCTTTGTTCCACTCAGTAAAACTTTTATATAAAAAAAAGTTTCAAATCAGCTTTCGAAAAATTGCAAAAATTATGCTTGTTTTTTTTTAACTTAGCAAACAGCAGAGTAACGAGACAAAACCGATAAATTTAAATGGAATGCTTCTTCTTTTTTTACCGCTATGATTTATTGTGTACAATACTGATGAGAAATTATCAAGGCGAATTAACTACAGGTGGTGTCGAAACGCCTTCTGATTTTGACAGTTCGATCCTATTTGTTTTGATTTTTTAGTGTTTTGCTAAGAATGGTGGACATTTCGAGCCGTAAACACTAACAATGCAATGCAGAACCCCCTATGTTGCTTCTGTTGTTTTTGGATTGTTGTAGTTGCGACACCACCTGTAGTTGAATTCGCCTTGGAAATGATTTTGTCAGCAACCAATTTACATTAGACCTGTTCGTGTTCGTTTTCTTCTTCAATAAATATTATGATGGAAATTTCCATCACCATGCAAATAAGGGTTAAATTAACATTCCCGTTAAGTAAGATGACATTAATATTGAAATAACACTCGGAATCACGTTAAATGAAAGTTATTTCAAGTTGAAACAACGTGAATTTCATGTAGAATCGAATTAGATTGAGTTTGAAATAACATTGAGAAGCAGCTTCAGAGACAAAAGATGCATTAATTTAAGTAACATTCTAAACTCTTACCCGCGAAACCAGAGAGAGAGATAGAGAGAATATAATTATTTATTTTCCTGTAACACATGTTTACAGATCAGTTATGATGCCTTTAGGATAAGAAAGATACATTTTTTGGCAAAAGTGTTTAATTAAAAAAAAAATTTGTTAATATGCCGATGTTTAAAATTTTGAAAAAGTAGTTTGTTCAACATTTCACTCAAAATAAAAATTTATCCATCCGTACCCAAATGAATCCGAAGCGGTGTTAATAGTACGGTGAGTGCGGATTTTCTTGAATCAAGTACAGAACGATTGATTCAAGTACGGATTTTCAACCGCAAAATACTTAACTTATCCATATTCAATCCCAATTTCGTACTTGAAATAATCCGAAAATGAGAATGATTTAAGTTAAACTAAGATTGAATCAATCCTAAAATGCGCTTGATTCAAGTATTACAAAGTTGATTTTATCCCGAATTCTAGCTTGAAAAAAACAAAATAAAGAAATTAGATACAAAAAATTATTATGGCTGATTTACTTACCCGTACTACACCTTACAGAATGATAAAACACCAACATCATGCCACAGAATACTAATACTAGTATTCTGTGATCATGCCCGGTATCAAGGTATATTTACACAAGCTAAACTCGTTGGCCCATATGTTGTTTGCTCTTACAATTTTTTTTGTAATATCAAATAAATGTTTGCTCAAAAATGACTAAATTATTTGATTTTTTGTGTTCACACTATGTTCACATTGGACAAATATTTGTTTGCCGGCAAATACTTTTATTTGCTCAAAATCAGCTGTTATTTTATTTGACACTCAAAAACATTTTGTGTTCAGACTACGTTAATGAAATATTTGATGTTTGCTATCAAATATTTCATCAGTCTGAACTTACCTTTAGGCATTTATTTTACTTACTTTGTAAACAAGTTCCCTTACGCTTTTTTAAAAAAAAATTTTTTTTCATTAATTTAAAACAAATTTACTTTGTATTATTTACATGAATCGAAAAACTCCGGGAAAAACAAACTCTAGCCGTATCTCTTAGCCTTAGGTTTCTATTGAGTTATAACATGCCTCATTTTACAAATATTTATTTTTTTCTATTCCTCATTTAAAGGTACGTTCAGACTGATGAAATATTTGATAGCAAACATCAAATATTTCATTAACGTAGTCTGAACAGAAAATATTTTTGAGTGTCAAATAAAATAACAGCTGATTTTGAGCAAATAAAAGTATTTGCCGGCAAACAAATATTTGTCCAATGTGAACATAGTGTGAACACAAAAAATCAAATATTTTAGTAATTTTTGAGCAAACATTTATTTGATATTACAAAAAAATTGTAAGAGCAAACAACGACAAATAATTTTAGCCATGTACCCGATAGAAGCAATTTTTCCTGTAAGTTTTCGGATTTTTTACAGTTTTAAAGATTTTTAATAATTATTAGACTTTGCTATCATGCCGCTATTAGCCAATTTTTGCTAAGTTAGCAATTTTTACCGAATTTTTGCCATTCCTTATACTTTTGGGGACTTTTAGTCAATTTTATGGCTGTTTTTGCAACATTTTTTTGTTGTTCTTTTCCCGACATTTTGTTTTTAACCGAACCATATATTTTAGGGGTTATAACCAATTTTTCGCAAATTTTAGCCATGTTTCCGTTAACCATTTGTCTTCCAGTTTTGTTTTTCTTTTACATACTCCTGTTCTAACAATATAATAGATGCTGCTCCGATCACGTTCATCATTGTGAGTACAAACGGGATCAAAATTTACATACGTAAATAAATCGCTGTAATTATAATATTGACATAAAATATGTATAGCTAAATGTTATCCAATAAAGTTTAAATTGTAATTTTTATTTAATATAAGCGTGTAATGCATATTTGTAGCGTTAACATCACTGTCAAAATGTTCGTTTATACCACGTTCACAAGGACTGCAATATTCGTGTTTCGCGCCCCGAACATGATTGAAACAACATGTTTTGCCATACAAATTCTTGAGAGCGAAACAGGTCGTTTCATTATGAAACATGCTGCGAAACAGGAAAAATGAACTATCATCAACAATTATCGTTAGTTTATCTGAACTAGATAAATAGAATACAGTGATAACTATAAAATAATAATATTAATACAAGTATGACATAATGGGGGGATTCACAAGGTGTGCTATTAAGTCATATCTTCATAATGTACTAAATAATATTTTGCAATTGTTAAAAAAAATGCTGTTGTGTTTCAAACAAAACAACAATGTTAATGCTGTGTTCATTGATTCGTCATAACTGTACAGTTAAAATCCTAATTATAAACGGCTGCCCACAGCAGTCATATATGTTTCATGTAATTGTTTTAAGACATATGACTTTACAACTTTACGACTACCTTGTGAATGCCGCAAATATGGACCTGTTCTGAAAATCACGTGATTTCAAATCACGTGTTTTTGAAAATCGCACGTGTGATTTTGTGGCTTTCTGAAGGTCATATCGTTTTTGTGTATCGTCTCGGTGTGCTTTCGTCAATTGAAGGTCAAACCAAAACACACAAAAACGGGACACTAAAATATTACACTTGTGATTTTAGTAGGCACATGTGATTTGAAATCACGTGATTTGATCGAAAGTTATTTCCAGAGCATTTTTTTTATCTATTTTAAATAAAATCACATTAATGGCTAATAAATCACTGATGGTTTAAACAATGGTTTAGTTAAACTAAACATGAATATATATGTTGTTTAAACTCAACATCTTTCAATCAGTGTCCCATGTATTACATGTTGTTAAAAAATAACATTTGAAAGCACTACGATAAATCTTATCAAATTCATATGGTCTGTTGTATTGGTAGTTTAAACGCCCAATTTTATGCGTTGAAAGATGGTTTATATGTTTATCCCCGTATTCATATTAAATTTAAGAAACGTTTATTAAGGGTAATTTTCATAAAAAATTTGTTTTGTTAACCTTTATTAAATTTAAAATATTTTTACGAAAGGGGCAGTCAGTAATTTATAGATTTGTTGGTTTAAACACATTTTAAACCAAAAAGAGAGTTAAACTTGCTCTGATTTTTAGCCCTAACAACACAAAAAAATGTCAAAATAAAACAGAAATAAATCGTATGAACAGCATCAAGGCGAATTAACTAAAGGTGGTGTCGAAACGGCATCTGATTTTGACAGTTCGAGCTTATTTGTTTTGGTTTGTTAGTGTTTTGCTACGAATGGTTGACATTTCGAGCCGTAAACACTAACAATGCAATGCAAAAAACACAATGTTGTTGGGTTGTTGTAGTTCCGACACCACCTGTAGTTGAATTCGCCTTGAACAGCATGTTTGGCAATCTAGAGAAATTCACAGAGGGAAACGAGTGGTTTATATCGTTGTATGAACATAGCATTAGTTCTTAAGTGAAGTAGAAATTAGAAATGCTGAATAGATAAAGTGAAGAGTATTTAAAAGCCGACATTTTCAGAAAATTGGGGTTTAAATTATAAAAGAAGATTAGCAAAATAAATATAATAAAAAAACTTTTTTTTTAATCAGGCTTAAGTTCATCAAATTTAATTTTCATTAAATTATTTTTTATGAAGAAAGGAATTTTTACAACATGAAAATTAATTAAAATTGTTATTGATAATCATTCATTCTTGACTGACCTGAGATTCGAACCCAGGCGGCTGGTTACCATGTTATGTTTCGATCACAACCACTTGATCTCCTCAGATGGATTTGCCGTCTTACACTCGCAGCCATCGACGACTGCTGACGTCAATAGTCAAACATCAATCCTTAAACCAAATTGTATTTTAACCTTTGGTAGATCGAAATTTGCTTTTTTGAATGATTATCCATTTTAATTGATTTTCTATTAGGCGACTTCATGATTTAAATGACGCAACTTATTTTTTTTTAATTGAAGGGGATGTTTTGATTTAGAGAAAATGAAGTGTCAACTAGACTTCAAGGACGTGTGATGTGAAACCTCTTGATTGTTTTCTGTAGGGCAGTGAAGTCACTGGTTTATGCTGATAAGCCAGCAACAATTGACGAATTGGAGTTCAACATTGTTCATTTAATTCGTGACATGCAGCCAGAAATACTCGAAAAAGAGGAACAAAGTTGATGTGTGTGAAGTTAAATTTTAAAATTTATAACCCTAGACACATTCTGTTATGTTTACAGAGCAATGTTAACCACTTAACAGAACTTATGTTATCGCTGTTATGATGCATGATTCCAGATTTCTGGAAAAGGAGTCAACGTGGGCGATAAAAAATGATTAGGATTTGTGGACAATACTATTCTCCATCGTTCTCCATCCCCAGAATTTGTAACAGAGCGAGTTGGAGTGACTTATGGCCAATTTACTCTTTTGAAGTCTCTAGGGGATGAGTCCAGATTTCTGGAAAAGGAGTCAACGTGGGCGATAAAAAATGATTAGGATTTGTGGACAATTCTATTCTCCATCGTTCTCCATCCCCAGAATTTTTAACAGAGCGAGTTGGAGTTACTTATGGCCAATTTACTCTTTTGAATACAATACAATATATTGTCCACAAATCCTAATCATTTTTTATCGCCCACGTTGACTTCTTTTCCAGAAATCTGGACTCATCCCCTAGAGACTTCAAAAGAGTAAATTGGCCATAAGTAACTCCAACTCGCTCTGTTAAAAATTCTGGGGATGGAGAACGATGGAGAATAGTATTGTCCACAAATCCTAATCATTTTTTATCGCCCACGTTGACTCCTTTTCCAGAAATCTGGACTCATCCCCTAGAGACTTCAAAAGAGTAAATTGGCCATAAGTAACTCCAACTCGCTCTGTTAAAAATTCTGGGGATGGAGAACGATGGAGAATAGTATTGTCCACAAATCCTAATCATTTTTTATCGCCCACGTTGACTCCTTTTCCAGAAATCTGGACTCATCCCCTAGAGACTTCAAAAGAGTAAATTGGCCATAAGTCACTCCAACTCGCTCTGTTACAAATTCTGGGGATGGAGAACGATGGAGAATAGTATTGTCCACAAATCCTAATCATTTTTTATCGCCCACGTTGACTCCTTTTCCAGAAATCTGGAATCATGCATCATAACAGCGTTAACATAAGTTCTGTTAAGTGGTTAACATTGCTCTGTAAACATAACAGAATGTGTCTAGGGTTATAAATTTTAAAATTTAACTTCACACACATACAAAGTTGGACGTCTGCAATGCATTTCGTCAAGAACAGGCGCGGTGCCTATTTGTTTGAAATAAGTTTTAATTGGTAATGCCGTGTATTAATCTGTGATTAAAATTAATTTTTTTGTGTTGACCAGCATTTGCAGTTTCATGGTCCTTAAAATACCCTTTATACCTTACTTAGTAAACAAAATGCCTGCAGGTTTTTCTACAGCTTTCGTAATTCAGTTTTACAACTGTTTAATATTTTTCAAACTTAAGCATTTGAAAGTTGCCAGATAAAAATAAAATTAATTATCAGCCCTGGGAGATCATTCCCTTCTCCCATTTTTACAATTGATTTTAAATAGGGAAAAATGGGAAAAGGGAAACAAACTCCCGGGGAATTTTTATTTATAATTGGGCTGTATATGTTGGAGGCTAATTTTTAGTTTGAATAACTTTTTTTAATAGACCTCGGGTTCTAAATCACTATGAAGAGCATCTTTATCCAAATATATATTTAATGATTGAAGACTTTTCTTAAGTTCTTTGGTTAAGAAGACTGTGCATTTTTTATCAACAATATTTAAAAAGAAATAAATGTTACCACTGATATCGAATCTTGATTTTATTTGGGTGTCTGAAGTAAGAATTTCAAATAACACCTGAATTACACCTAAGAGAAATTACCCACGCCCTACCACCGACAGTAAACATTATACCAAATTCGGGTAATTACCCATAAAGTGGCAACACTGTAGTGATGTTCTAATTCTGTGTTTTTCATTATTACATTACATCGTTAAAATATTGCAGATGTTGCTAATTCTTTTTTAGGCTTTCGTTAAAAAGGATTCTCCTGTTCTTTTAGAACCTTTTTTCTTAGTGGACATATTTTTTATCATTGTTAATAAAACGTTTTGAATTGAACGACACAACACGGTGTTTCACTTGAGCGAAGGTTTAATTTTTGATTTTGGAATGAAATAGAATTTTATCCTTTTGTTCTGATTATTATACCATCCACCGAAGGTAAAATGGTATACAGTGAAAACTCCGTATAGTGGACACTCTCTTTAGCGGACACTCCTTTTTAGTGGACAAAAACTCTGAAACGTAGCCCCAAAAAATAATTTTCATCTGAATGAACCTCCGATATGGACATGGACAAGCACTTTGTATATATTTTGGTTAAAAACCCTCCATTATGTGGACATTTTCATAAAATCGCTGAAAATTTTTGAAATGTTTTTGTATAATTTTTTTAATCTGGCATCGCTTTTGCATATTTTTGGTTTGTTTTCAAATATTATTCAATTGCTAACTCTGAAGCAACTAAATATGTGTGTATGTTTTGTTGTCAAATTAACTGATTGCTTTTGTATCAAAAATGTCTTCACAGCGAAAGTGTGAAAAAAAGTTACTGAAATAGAAAACTGGGTAGACCAGCTAACAAAATCACAAATACTTTTGAAGCTCTAAAATATCTTCATAATGTAAAATCATATTTTATTTTTTTGTATCGCATGCGATATTTAACAAAAATGAATTTAACTTTTCAAATCTATCTTCATACACGTTGTATATTCCTGGTTCTTATGAGGAGCGAAGTTGATTTAACGATGTCCGTCTGTCCGTCTGAGCATCTGTCCGTGTGACCGTTGAAATGCTGTTTCCGAAGACCACGAATATGATGGGGTCTGGGTTGTTATATATTTACATCACATATAGTCCAGAAAATCGGTCGTCAAATGGCTGAGGTGTGAGCAAAAAAGCACAACTGCCTCTAATTTTAACCATAAATCACTTGTTGTTGTTGGTTTTTCTGTATATCAGGAAAACGGCGGGAGCAAAAGTTTCCAAATGGGGTACAAGCATCTTGGTTAATAATACAAAACATCTAACAAAATGTGGGCGTGCCACTTCCATTGCTAAGACATTATAGAAATCTATCTGTAGAACGGCAAAAGCCAAAGTTTTTAAATTTGGTATAAGCATCTTTGTTATCAAAAGACAACTTCCGACGAAAAGAAGGCGGAGCACAACATTGATTTATTTATATCCAAACAACGGTAAGAGTAAAATTGGCCAAATTTGGCACATATAGCTGGGCTGCAAATACTCAACCTCTCTAAAAAAAATGGGCGGGATGGGATACAAAGATATTATAGATTTCTGTATATCTGGAGAACGGGAACGACAAAATCCAACGTTTTTAAATTAGGTACAAGCATCAATTAATAGACGACATCCGACGAAACGTGGTCGGGGTTGGAAAGTAGGCGTGGCACAAAAAATATTTATTTTTATCTAAACAACGGCTAGGGAAAAATTGTCCAAATTTGGCACACAGCACCTGTTAAAAATGAGCGGGATGGGAGAAGTGGGCGTGCCACTTCCCTTACAAAGACATTATAGATTTCTTTATTTCTGGAGAACATCAAGAGCCAAAGTTTCCCAATAAGGTACGAGCATTTTGGTTATCAATAAACAACATCCATCAAAATATGGGCGGTAGTGGAGAAGTGGGCGGGGCACAACATACGAGTATTTATATTATTTATATATAATTTTCTGTTCATATCGCGCCACAATGAAGGATTTACATAATCATCCTTATTGCGAGAGTCTTTGTCGGGGTGGCAGTCATTTAAAATTTTTTTCGATATTATTTACATTTTCCGACAACAAGAATGTAAAACACATACGAAGTTTGCTTTATACGGCACAATTTTAAAAACGGCTAATTTTCGACTATGGCAACAACACTCATAACAAGGCCGAACAAATATTCTAGGTAAACACACTTTTAAAATTGTCTTAAAACTACACATAAAAAACCCCAAAAAGAAAAACGTGTGAATAATTTTTCAAATTAAATGAAACAACAAAAAAAAAAAACAAAATTGGAATTTGTTTTTGTTTTCAATATAAATTTCTAAACGAAAATTTTTGAGTTTTTTTAGGGCTTAAAAAATTGCAGTCGAAAGCAAAAACTGTCGAACAAAAAACGAAACCTTGTGTACAACTTTTCGCTTTTTGAGTTGGGGTGACAGCGACTGTTTACATTTAGTGAATTAAAAGTAAATGCAACAGTTTTTTTTTTTTGGCCAATGGCAAATGCAGCAGTGGAAGAAATGGCAGTTTATCTACTTTGACTGCAGTTTTTTAAACGCTGTTTTTTTATTGTTGTTTTAATGTAAAATCCCAAAAGAAAATTTTGAAAAACAGGCAGCTAGTATTTATAAATAAAGTTAATAATTTTATTGATTCCAAACTATAATACGAAATCCAATCTCATCTGCACATTTCAAGGAGTCCCAAAAGGTATAAATTTTAATAAAACTGTAAACTCCAACTTAAGTGTCTCAACTTTTTTCTTTGTAAAACTTATTTTGATTTTGTATCTCTAGAAGAGCATTTTCATTTAATTTATAATAATAATTTGTGAAACTTTGAATTCCCCCTTGATACTTTCATATTAAAAACTCTGTTTCCATGTGAGTAACTATTTACCGACGATATTAATCATAACTCTACGCTTATAACTACTGTTTGCATTAAACACTTGTCGTCTGATACACCACCCTAAGGTTTTTCAGAAGAAGCAACTGATGCTTAGACTGAATAATGTTTTTTATGTCACAGAAATTGAGGAGAGATCACAGAAAAAAAAAAAATTAAAAATTGATTTCAATTAAAAAATTTGTGATATTAATTAAAAAATTTGTGATATTAATTAAAAAATTAATTTAATTTGCACCAGTAAGCAAGTTAAAAGAATAAATTAAACGCATAATTCACTTGATTTAACGTTTATTAACTTAATTATATTTTCAACTAAAACTCATAGGAACAGCTTTTCCCACCAACAATTTCAGTTTTCAATAGTAAGAATTGGGAAATTAACACAATAAAACTAAAGTTTATTAATGAAATTTTTTGACTTCCAAGAAAGCCTTTGATAAACTGATTTTCTTTCTGATTAATAGTTTAATTGGAGAACAATTTTGGAGAATTTTTTCTGTGATTCGTTACTTATTTAATAGCGTTCTTTTCGATCTGATGAAGCCGGAATCAACACAGAAAAAATGAAAAACCAACTTTAATTAACATATTAGTTAGCAATTTGTAGTTACTATCAATTAAATTCCGTGCTGGTTTTCCGCCTGCAAAAATTCAATTATCATATCAATTAACAAATTTGTAAGTTTGAGCTTTTCTTGCTGTTGAGTTTCAATCAATAGGTTAAATTTGAAATGCGACCACCAGCAAAATATTTTTTCAATCCACACTGTTAATTGAAACAATTAAAACATTGTTT
Source organism: Pollenia labialis (assembly GCA_949318255.1). NCBI lineage: Eukaryota > Metazoa > Arthropoda > Insecta > Diptera > Polleniidae > Pollenia > Pollenia labialis. The sequence goes on along the minus strand of OX439143.1, from coordinate 34,363,670 downwards.
AAAACATGAATAAAACATAAAATATTTGAAGGTTTGTGTGTATGTTTTCATTTTTGCAAGTATACGCACAAAAATTATAATTTTTATTTTCATTTAAGTCAAATTAATTGGAGCAATTAATAAATTGCTTGAAGCGTCATTACTTGATTTAATTGTGAATGATCCCTCTGTATATGACGTTACATCAAATTCATTAAAAAGTAAAAAACTTCCAAAATAAAATTTTTGAAAACATTTTAGGAGAGCGGTGTCTTACAAGTTTGTCAATTTGTGCTTGCCAGTTCCTTCCGGCGCTTGCAAGTTTCTTAGTCTGGGCTCACACTATGAAAGTTTTCTTTCTGAAAGTCTGAGTTTATAGGTGAGAGGGGAAGAGAACATGCTATTATCCTCTCCCCTCTTATCAATAAACTCAGACTTTCTGAAAGAAAACTTTCATATTGTGAACCTAGAATTATCTTTTTTAATTTTTAAGCTCTAATTCTCGGCTTAATTCTTTCGCAAGAATTGATAGCAGGCAATTTGAAGATTTAAATTGATTGTCTAAAGACACCTGAACTTTTTATTTGCGGAACATTTAAAATCTAGAGGAGACTTTCAATTTTGAAAGTCTGGTGTCAATCCGTGTATAAACTTTACATTTGCTTTAAATTCTGCAAAACATTTTAGCATTTTAGTACTTTTTTAAATCCACTAGCTGGCAGCGCTGTTTAAGTTTTAATACGGAATCCGTAACTTACATCCACTCTTTTACAAATCATATCAATATCAACTTATATCAGAAACACAAGAGCACTCATCCATACGCATCCACTTTAGAAAACACACAGAAACAGATATAAACAGATGTATCTGTGCAGGTCTTTAATACGGATCAGCGATGGCTCGTCGAGTTAGTGTTCTTTTGAACGTTGAATAGTAAAGATCGTTACCGCGAAAAAACTGTAAAAGACTTTGCACATTTAAAAGCTGTTTAAGTGAATCTATTACTGTGTGTTTTTGTTTATTTTGCGATTAAAATAAATTTCGGCTAAGAGCAAAAAGTAAACAAATTTTACAATAAAATTTTACAATAAATTATAAAGAACTTCAAAAAATGACTCTAATAAAATCGCTTTATGTCAATTTTTTTTAACTTTTGTTGCTTGTTTTCTAACTGTTTCTTAAAACTTATTTAATTTAATTTTTGTGTGCTTATCTTTTTAACATTTCAATCATATTTGTTTCTATTTCTAGGTAAGCAATCGAAAAAAGAAACGTGTACAGCTGTCTTAGAGGTGAGACGACAAAAAAAGGTTTAAAATAAAAGGAAAAATAGCTTTACTTAAAAAAAAGCTCAAGTTGATAATTTTATTGGTTCGCAAACGATGATTATGGAACATTTTCATAAAAAATTAGTTTTGTAAACATTTATTAAATTTGAAAATTTTTTATGAATACTGGCGTAAATGTATTTTTAAAGTTGCTGAATTCCAAAATATTTTTGTAAAACTTTTTTTTTTTGTTTTTAGCAGCCAAAATGGCGCTGAGCACAACTGAAACGAACATTAATGTGCTGAAGCAAACACAACGAAGTTTGTGTTTGGTTTGTGAAATGTTCTCATCTCTACGTTGAGTTTGATTAGTAAAGTATTTTTATTGCGTACAAAGATCACAAAAAGAGAAACGTTTTTTTTTTAAGAATTTACAAAAAAAAAATTTTATTTGCAAGAATTTGTTTGTCGTGCTTAGTTCCCAATTTTTATTCTTGATAAAAATTTTGTATTGCCAAAAGTTACTTTGATAAAAAAAAAAAATACACAAAAACTTTTTATGAACAGTGCTTGACAATCAGAGACACAGCCTTGTTTATGGCATTCAACATGAAATGATAACACACATATACATAGAAGAACAGTGTTGCTAAACGCCAGGATTCACTTAACGACTTAATCGTACGATTAATTTACGCGATAATCTGGCATAACTCTACCCGACCTAAAAAAGTCTCAAAAAGCTGTTGTCAATTTCACACTTTCACACAAAAAAGATAAACAATTATATAATAAAATTAGCTTTTTTACAAGAAAATACGACTTAATATATTATATTATAATTATTATTTTACGAACATTTGCATTAATATTTGCAAGTTGGCAATACTTGTCGTTAAATATTTGTTTTTTTTTTAACAAATTGTACGGCACAATAAAATAGTTAATGCCTGTTTAACGATTTGGAACATCAACGTTCACATAGAAAATTATATTTAAAACAAAAACTAATTTCTTAAATTTGCTTTTGTTTTAAATGTAAGTTTCTATGCGAACGTTATAACCAGCAGCATGCTCAATATTCTTTTCATTATCATTCTGCTTTGAAACTTTTTTGTATGTTTTTCACAAAATAACTTTAACAAATAGAATTTGGGAATTTTTTCTTCATAATTAACTTTTTAAACATGGAAATAATGTATGTTTTTCATCTTGTATTGTTGTGGTTGCTTCTACACAAAACAGGCAAATCAGTTGTTACACACTTGTGTCATGTTGTTGTTGCTGCAACAGAATTTTACAAACACAAGCGAATTTACGCAGCTGGAATTCAATGTTAAATTCTTTAGTACGACTCGAACTCAAAATAAGTGGAAAGAACTTAAATTAAGTACGAGTTTCTTTCTTTGTGTGTATCAAGATTTTCATGAAAACAAGTCGGATTTGTTATTTTCGAATACAAAAAAAACCGATATTCGAATCAGCTGTTCTTAATAAAAATAAAAAAAATATGTAAGCATCCGCCGCATGTGCACTCGTCCCTTGATAATCGACGACTGAATTGTGTACTCTCGTGGACTAAATAAAACAGCGTAAGAATGCGTGTGAAGAATGTGTGTGAATTAATTTCCACTATTGTGTATGACGCTGAGATTCCTGCCTTAAACCGACACTTATTTAGATTCGAACAAAAAACCGATAACATTGGATTTCAGATTAGTTTCTATGACACCCCTGATTATATTCGAATTGAACTCTAAAATTTCATTAAAGGCCGTTTTACACTTTAACACAAGTCTCAATTATTTTTATCGAAAATGCTTCCCTGTTCTATTTATTGTTTGAAAATGTTCATAAACAATAACAACCGAAATCATGTCAGAGTTGTATTTTCCTCAAAATAATTAAAACGTGTATTATAGTGTGAAACTGCCTTAAGCGATTACAATTGTTAAACAACTTTTAATTTTATTGTAGGAAATATCGTAAGAAGCTATTCTGAAATTCTTTCTGAAATTCAAAAAACAATTTTTTTCCATAATTTTAAAAATTTTATTGTTTTTTCTATTTAATTTTAATTGCCCTCCATTTACACTATAAAGCACTTTTGTGTTTATTAAACGAATTAAAAAAATCATTTTCGAATTTAACTAAAATTAAAAAAAAAAAAATATCTTAGCGACTTCGATCAAACGTATCCACTCGATTCTAATTTTAAGGCTGCATCGTAGGTGGGTAGACCAGTTTTATCTATAATTTTGCTCATATCCAAACTTATTATGCCATTCTCATTGATGCAATCTAAATTAATGGTTACCGGGGGAGTAGAGGTCGCCGAGGAAGTAGAGGCAGCTGTGATGACAGATGAGCAGCAAGGTGTCGTTCTGGCCGTAGTTGTAGATGTCGAAGGCAAATTTAAGGAGTCCTCCGTATTCGTAATATCATTGTTGTTATTTGAGGGTGCCGGATTTATTGATTGTCTTTCAGTTGCTAATTCACAGTTGGCATTAGCATCTGTTGCAGAATCATTACTAGAATCGGATTCATTTGTTTCATTAGGGTGTCGTAGGTCTTCTGTTTCCTGTTGTTTGTTTTGGGTATTAATTCTTTCATAGGAATTTTGGGTGTTGAAACTTAATTCTTTTTTTTGTTTTGAATTTAAACAGGAACATTGTTGCTCGATCTCATTTTCATTGTCATCTAATTCATCCTCTTCCTCGTCGGCTTCATTGTTGTCGTGGCCATCAGCCCCCTCAGCCTGCTCATAGCCTTTCGCTTTATAATCTGAAGTATTTGTTTTATGATTATTTAAATTACTTTGTGTTGTCTGCTGGTCTGTAGCTTGTTCAGCTGCAACAGTTTCTTCTGCCAAGGCACCGGCCAATGTATCTAAATCACTTTCCAGGGATATGGAGAGAGTAGAGTCATGATCATAACGAAATTTACCACACAGAGGACAACCCCTTCTGTAGTAGTTTTGTTTTAAATAACGGGTGCCAAAGGTTTCGGGGCCCTGTGATTGTTTGCGTGTATTCGTGGCCAATGTAGGCGAACTTGTTGAGGCTGTCGTTGAGGCCCTAGAATCGCTGGGTAAATGAGCAGATCTGGCTGCTAAAGCAGCTGCTGCAGCATTCCACATATTTTCCACTTCCGCTCGTTGTAGCGAACAGCAGGATTGGGCCTGTAAAACCTTTTTCATATTCAACTGGCTCAATTGGTTTGTGGGAACATTTCGTTGTTGTTGTTGTTGTTGTTGCTGCAGATGCTGCTGTTTGTTGCGCAAATAGCTGGCAGTTGTGCGAGTATTGGTAGGTGTGACTGATGCCACAGGCACTGCTGATGATGCGACATTACCATTGACATCATTGTAATTGAGTAAAGGATCTATGGGTGAAACGCTGCTGGCTGTTCTTAAATTTGCTGTCGATGAAGCCAAGGAATTTATTTCCATTCCACTTATAATGGATCCTCCTACTGTTAAGACGCCTCCTAGGCCAATTCCTCTGCTAACATCCAATGATGAACGATAACCGGGTGGTGGTGAATTATTTGTTGCTAATTGCTGTTGCAACATTTGTTGCTGCATTAGTAATTGCTGTTGATGCTGTTGCATTAGAAGTTGTTGTTGTTCTTGCATTGCTACCACAGCATCGTACGAGGGAGGCGGTTCGTGATGTAAAGCTGGTATGGTAGCCAAGCCATCCATGGAGTCACCCACAAAGAGCCCAGATGTTTCATAGCACTGAAATTATGGAAAAATGTATTTAATGAACAAATTTTTGATAAAAACTATAATAGAAGATAACATTTATGAAGAGGACTTGACAGCCATTTTAATTTGTAATTTTTCTAATATTCAAACTAACAATCTATTTTTAATAAATGTTTATTAAAAGAATATCTGCTGAAACTACTCCTATCAGTTATGTTAAGTAGGGTTATGCGCTCCAGGTAACACCTCCACTTGGATACCAAAACGCTCCACTGTGAATCCTTTCAATAGGGATAAGGGAAGATAAGAAAAGAATAGAAAGATAAAGTTTTGATGCATCCACCATATAGCCCGTTCCATGCACCTATAGATTATCATTTGTTTCGATTTCTACAGAACTCTTTTAATGCTGTGAATTTAAACGCCGTAGAAGCCTGCAATACGCAATTGCAAACGTTTTTCGCTGAGAAACCCAAAAGTTCTAATCTGATGGAATAATGGCTTTACCCCAAAAGTAGCAAAAGGTTATCAAATAATTCGGCACATAATTTGTTTTTTTAAAGCTCGTTTCAATTGGAAAAAGCTATAACTTTTGAAAATGGGGCCAAATGTCATTTCGGTGTTGACATTTGTGAAGTAAACAAACGCAGAATACAAATCGACAAGCCACGAATCGGTTTACTTCGCACGACTGCGGAATTCTGAAGGAAGCATTCGGGTCGCTTAATATCTCGTTTTGGTGATTTGCAATGGCCGGGAAGATCACCTGATTTAACCGTTCCAGACTGACTTTATTTTATGGGGGTTTTTGAAGTTGCGGGCTTGCGTCAACAAGCTTCAGACTCTTCAAGCCCTTAAGGAGAATATTCGCCAATAATGCGAAAACCTGACGCCCAAAGTTCTGGCAAGAGTAACGGAAAATGCCATAAAACGAGTCCATATAGTCATCAAGTCTGGCGGCGGCCACTTGGCCGATATAATTTTCTCAACTTGAAGGAATAAATTCTAATGGATTAAATAAATTAACAAATTTCACAAGCAGAACGAAATTTTGCATTAAAAAAAGAAATTACAGCAAAAGAACATTGGGTGATTACTTTTTCCCCACCTTCTATAAGAAAAATGTGTTTAATTTTTGGTAAAATTTGGAACCGAACTTTTTCGAACACCTTTTATTTTATAATAAGTTTGTTAATGAATGAATCACTAACATTGTGTATAATTTTTATTTATGTTTTCATTCTTTTATATTGGAAATACTCTTTTTTTTAATTGTTTCGGATATTTATGCTTTATATTTTGAGTTTTTAAAAATTATAGCAGAGTCTCTTAATTTGCAGTTTGACTTATTACGGTAAAGGCCTAAATAAAAGTCCTTAACAACCAGAGTTATATTTTATATAAATAAATTTTAATTTTTTATACTCCTAAAAGCATCCTTCACATTTAAAGTACTTTGTACTTTATTATAATCTTTTTACCTTAATTTACAATTTCACAAGCAATCCCTTCAACTATACTACACTTTTGTAGAAATCTCATTAAACAAACATTTTATATAAAACCACTTAAAGTGCAAACCTTTTAATACACAGTTAATTAATTTATTAAACCTTTTTGAAATGTCCCAACTCAACCAACCTCTCTACCCTAATTATTTCTCCGCAACCTGACAACATTAATAAAGTTTTATGAACTCTCCAGCAAATGTCAACAAGTGCTAAAAACATAGAAACTGTGGAAAGTTTTTTACACAACAATTGGATTTTAACTGACCAACAAAATGGAGGAGGAAAAACAAAAAACGAAATAAATTTCTTAACAATTTAACATTTTCGACATTTAATTTTAAGCTGTATTTTCTTGTTGCCATAATCATAATAAATGTGACATTAAGACGTTAACAAGAATTATTCGCTCACACAATTTACCCGCTTATCAAGTCAACAACAAACAACAAACGACAAAACAAGTGAAGGAGTTTTTTTTTATTTGCTTATTCGTTTGTTTTTGTCAACGAAATGTTTTTAAATACAAGCGGAAGGAACTGTAAAGACACTTAAAAAACTTCCTGCAGCAGGAAAATCAAGTGTAAAATAAATATGTAATTGTTGTTGACATTCTCCTCATCGCCAATTCTTTAAACTCATTCCAACTTCGCTCGCAGTTTGTGTGATTTGAAGCAACTTGTATGCAATTAGACGAGTGAAGCGTTAAATTGGGGTTAAATATGTAGACAATAATAAAAGTTTCAACAAAATAAATAATAATGGTGTTAAATCTCATTTTTACTTAAGGGTACTTTTTACTTTACACTTTTACACAAGACTTGTGTTTTCCATAGTACTTTGTAAAGGCTAGTTTACACTATCACTTATATCGAACGTGTTCCATAATACTTTGTGTGATAGAAATCTAACGAGTTTTATCGCGACTCTCAACAAATCTAATTTAAGATAACAGCTTGATTTCACTGTATTCACACTATCACACATGAATATGCTATTGTTTATTATTGTTTAGGAAAATTAAAACGAAAATAAAAAACGATGAAGTCGTGTAGTAAGTCAAATTTTTTCATCTTATTTTACATTACAGTCTGTATTTACACTATAACACCATAACACATAATACTTTTATTTGCTTATGTTACTATAGGCCGTTTAACACAAAGTCTTTAGTAATTTGCGAAAATGCAACCCTGTCATGATAAGTTGTTATTGTTTTTTTAAAATGTTCAAAGAATAATTAGATCAGGGAAGCATTTTTAAAAAAAACGTAAGACTTTGTGGGATAGTGTGTATCGGCCTTATGCAATACTGATCAAATGATCAAATTTGGATTGAAAACCATAAACAGTTCAAACAAAATAACCACAATTCTAATTATTGTTAAAGCTAAGGCACGAGCTCTATGTGTACATTTGTCCTTCAAGTTGTGCTGAAAAAGGTCAACAAGAAAAAGAAAGACAAAATGAAAAAACAAAAAATGTACTTTGGACTTCAAGAAGAATTCTTGACATAAATACGGAAAAAACAGAAGTTAGGAAAATCATGTAAAATCAATTAAAAATGGATAATCATTCAAAAAAAAGCAAATTTCGATCTACCAAAGGGTTAAAATACAATTTGGTTTAAGGATTGATGTTTGACTATTGACGTCAGCAGTCGTCGATGGCTGCGAGTGTAAGACGGCAAATCCATCTGAGGAGATCGAGGTCAGTCAAGAATGAATGATTATCAATAACAATTTTAAAATAATTTTCATGTTGTAAAATTCCTTCCTTCATAAAAAATAATTTAATGAAAATTAAATTTGATGAACTTAAGCCTGATTAAAATATTAAAAAAAAAAAAAAAAAAAAAAAATAAATTTAAAAAATTTCAATTACCAAAATTATCATGACAACAATTTTAAACAATTTTAATTAATTTTCATGTTGTAAAATTCCTTTATAAAAATAATTTAATGAAAATTAAATTTGATGAACTTAAGCAAAAAAAAAAGGGAAAAATAAATTTTAAAAATTTCAATTACCAAAATTATCATGATAAATTAAAAATTCCATTCTACAAACTTTAAACAAAAAGGAAAAAGGAAATTTTAAATATCGAGCCCTAATAGCAAAAATGATGTAACCAACAACATTAAAGATTTTTGTTTTTTGATAAAAATCGATAATTTTTGATCATTTGCATCATCTCTAAAAATCTCATATCTCTGGGAAGTACCGTTAAGAAATTAGAGCAAAGGCAATTTCAAACGAAACCCAAGACTTCAAGCAAAAATATTTAAAAAAAACCTTCTCCTGTAAAATTTTATTTTTGTTGGTTACATCATTTTTGCTATTAGGGCTCGATATATTCAAAGCCTAAAATCTATTTTTATGTCCCTTTCTGTAAATCGTAATCCCAAAAAATTTTTCGTCTTCAAATTGCAAAAGTTTGCTCAAGGGAACTAAAAATTTTCTAATCTCAGGTCAGTCAAGAATGAATGATTATCAATAACAATTTTAATTGATTTTCATGTTGTAAAATTCCTTTCTTTATAAAAGTAATTTAATGAAAATTAAATTTGATGAACTTAAGCCTGATTAAAATATTAAAAATTTGAATTAAAAACCATAAATAGTTCAACAAAGTAACCAAAATTCTAATTTTTTAAGAAACTTTAACAGATCGCAAGCAAAATTCACGAGTTTTTAAAAACCATAAAATAAGTCTGGCGTTTTGCGATTTGAGCGTTTATTTAGGAAAATTTCAAAAAACGAAGATGTCGCATGGGATGTCAAATTTTTGTCATAGAACTTGTCATTTCCATTCGCACTTTCACACTGAAGGCGAATTTATTTTTTAGGTGGCGTAGAAAGAACAGCCGTGCTACCTTTTTTTCTTAATTAGTGAGAGCAATGTCAAAACCCAGCGGGAAAATGAGGAATTGATTACATAAGTAACTTAACAAATAATGTATTATTTCCGAAAGAATACAAATGCTTTCATTGGAATCGAGAAGGTTATTTTATCAGACAAAATAAATTGCCATTGATTACCACCGATATTCCCAAATTTGCGGAACAAGGAATGTTTTGCTTTTGTTCGTGACTATTATTCGTGTTTTTATATATTTTCTTAATAAAAATTCGTTATTTTTTGCTGATTTTATGTCGATTACAAATTTTGATCATAAAGGATGCATTATTTAATTCATCCGAAGGATGCATTAAAATAGGACACGTTCCGTGTTAAGAATAATGAATTCTGGATAGGGATGGGCAAGTTGAAAAATATATCGATATGTGTATATCGAATCGATATTTTTTAGAGTATCGATATTTATTATTTCAAAAATATCGATATATCGATATATCGAACGTATTTTGCTGAAACTATTACCAAATTAAAAAATTTTGTATACCTTTGTACAAACATATGTATAAAGAAATTAATTATATGTAATTACATTGTTACTTTGTATTGTTTAATTTAATTTAAAAAAATTAATAAAAACAAAAAAATTTAATCAAAACAAAAAATTCAATTATAACAAAAACAAAAGGGAAGAATACAAAAAAACCATAAGAAAAAAAAATAAATTACGAAAAATTTAAATGGAAGTAAATAAGTCATGGAAGTACCAACTTTCCTTAAAATTTGGATTGCACACCAAAAGTACCAACTGGTTTTAGTCAAACCAGTAATCATCAGATATGGACATCAGGAGCACTCTCTGTTTTATGTGCACTCCAGACAATCTGCTTCTTGTATCCGGCACTGCTTCTTATTAATACCAATTATTTTAGATCTTCATATTTGTTAAAAAAAAACATATGATGCATGCAATGATTCCAATTCTTAAAAAACATATTGTTTAAAAAACGGCTAAAATTTTTAGTTCTTAATGAAGACTGACTTTAAAAAATATCGAATTCGATAGTCGTATTTCAATATCGATATATCGGTATTTAAAATATCGGCGATATATATCGATTATATTTTTTTTAAATATCGATATTTTGATATATCGATATTTTTTGCCCATTCCTAATTCTGGAATCAAATATTATACAAGGTATGTATTACATTCTCGATTCCTATTGATTACATTTTCCCGCTGGTAAGTAAGTTGCCATTGTTTTTGAAAGCAACAAATAAAATACAATGTTGTGTTTTTGGTGTTGTACTTGAATCGCCACCGTCTTCATAAATTCGCCTTGATCACACTTTTACATATTGCTTCAGTTTTTGACATGCCTTACCAGTGTTTTCTTTTATTTTCTCATTACCATGCGACTATCCAAAAATTACCGTACGCAAAGATTTTTAATCAAAATATTAATGTGCTGCTTCCAAATGACAGGCGATTGATTGTGTAGTAAAATTTATATGAAAAGCACTCAGTCCATCGCCTGTCATTTGTTAACAGCACATAAGAGCATTATTTATACCATTAATTAAAATTTTAAATGTGTTTTAAGAAAAATCTGAATGTAAATTTTTGTCTTAAAATACATTTTTAACCAAAATTTTTGTATTTTTTATGAACACTTAAAATAATCCGAAAATTATAGTTAAATTTAAAACATTGCGGCTATTTCATATGTTGAAGAATTATTGATTTTTAAACAAATAAAAAGTTAAAAATAAAATTAATAGTATTTGAAATACATGTATTTAAATGCATGACGTGCAAGTATTTTGTATTTTGTATTTTAAATACATGTCCAGCAAGTATTTTGTATTTCAAATACATAAAATAAATAGAAGTAGTTTGTATTTTGTATTTTAAATACTTAAAAAATGGGAGTATTTTGTATTTTAAAAATATATTTTACAAAATATATTTTGTCAGTTTATTGATGGTTGTTTGCATTTTGATCTACCAAAAACTAGAATCGCTAAAAAACGTAATTTTCAGAATATGGAACTATCAAAAGTATAAGCATCAGTAAAGAAGACGATGATTTTGTTGTTTTCGTAGATAGGAATGATGGTGAATCAAGGACATCAAATTTGGAGTTGGAAATTGTCAGTTTCCTCAGTGACAAAAGCTATCCAAATATAAAAAGAGTATTCATAGAATTTAATACAAGTTTGTGCTCATCAGGACCTGTAGAAAGATTATTTTCTTCAGCAGGTTTCATTTATTCTCCAACAAAAAACTGTTTGTCTGATGCTACATTCAAAAATTTTGATATTTATGAAAGGAAACAATTGTTTTTGTTAATTAGTTGTATCTAGTGTATTTTTTGGTTTGCATAAAAATGGTGTATTTCGTATTTTAAATGCATATATGCACATGACGTGGAAGTATTTTGTATTTGAAATACGTACAATAAATGGAAGTATGTCTTTTGTATTTAAAATACATATCCTGAAAGTATTTTGTATTAGGCAGTTATGTTGAAGTAAAGTTTTTGTGTATGTGAAATAATTGTAACAATTCTATTTTTGTCTTTGAAACTATTCTACATTTGTGTTAACATTTGCATGAACCAAAATTAATATTTTTAGGCCCGTTTTCACAACTAACCGATAGCTAAAAGTAGACTTTAACCGGCCTTATAAAAAGTGTTCAATTATTAAAACTTTACTTTAACCTAAAGTGAGCGATAAAGTTAATTAAGGTTCATCCTACTCGTTAGGTTAAAGTAAAGCTGTAATCAGCGTTACCGTTGGAAATTTTCGAAAAGGGTCACAAAAAGGGGATTTTCCTGAAAAAGGGGTCAAAAAAGGGTATTTGAACTAAAAAAGGGTCAAGGTTTTAATAAGCAGTATTTCCCACTTAAAAGAATATAAGAAGGCCTAGTTTTTGATAAACAAACTAAATATATTTGTTTCAAGTAAGAAGTGCTCAAAAAACTTAACTTTTTTTATGCAATGCCATTTCCTATTTTTAGCACCTGACCTGATTTTTATCGAATTTTAGCCATTCCTTTTAGTTCTGAGAGAGATTTTAATAAATTTGAAATATAATATATATATTATTTTTGCTATATTTTGATGCTCTTTGAGGCAATCGTCGCCGTTTTTAAATTTGTCCCATGTATAATCTGAAGTCACCTATTTAACAGGGCAAAAAATATAGAAGAAGAATAAAACATTACCCTTTTGGAGAGCAAAACATTTTGAAGAAACGAACACCAAATTGCATTTGTTAAATAAAATGTTACATTTTTTTGTATGCAAGAGGACCCATAAGTTATTCAATGAATAAAAATAAATTACAAAAATTAACAAATGTGTACATATGTATATGAGTTATGTTTGCTATTACGGAAATTGTAGTTAAATTTGTACTTCATTATCAAAAATCCAATTTAGAAGTAGTAAAAATGTTTTGACACAAACTTTTAGCGACTACTAACACCTTTTTAAGAATGTGCGTTCTATATATTGTTATAAAATCTTGACTTGAATTCCATTCCTCCATCTCCGCTTTGAACAAATTATGAGAAGAAAGCATGGAATTGTAAGTGTCTACTTTGGGTCTGTTACAAAGTTTATTTTTAAGCAATGCTTATTTCGAAAACATTTGTTTAGCTGAAGAACTCTGTTCAGCAGTGTTAACAAAAAACGAAATGTGAGTGGTATTTCTAAAAAGGGTCAAAAAGTGGCACAAAATAGTTAAAAATGATACAAAACTTAAAAAAGGGTCATAATGTGTATCAAGAACGTCGAAAAAGGATCAAATTGATACTTTAGTATCACAACGGTAACGCTGGCTGTAATAATGGAACACTAGCCGATAAAATCCTATCTTTAGCTATCGGTAAGTTGTGAAAAGGGGCGTTAGACTCGTAAAATCTCTTCGTGTGATATTTGGATCGCGATCGATTTTAATAATTTGTGGTATGTTTGTGCTCTTTGAAAAAATAAAAGTGTCCAGTTATTTAGTTTTTTGTTTCGTTAAAGAAAAACTTTAAAACAAAAAGATTACGTAACAAATAGTTGCAGGGTCAGGCTAAAAAATACGGCGGCACTTGTTTTAGAAAATTTTCCGTTACGGGATCGCGTACAATATCAAATGTTTGAGTAGCAGTACAATTTGAAACCTATTTTTTGGATTAAGTAAAGAAACTACTGAAGTGTGTTAAAATCAAGAGCGTATAAAATCGTATTTTTTGAAAAAAAAAAAAAAAAAAAAAAAAATTGGTACTGTGTGTAAACAAGAAGCTTCGTCAACAATGGCAGCAACCAGGGCTGTCAGATTTGACGATTTATCGTCATTTTGACGATTTTTGTTCATAAATTAGCAAAGTGCCGATTTGCAGATTTTTTCTAAAAAGTGACGATTTTTTCAGTCTCCAAAGTCTGAATAAAACCTTAAATTTTCTGTCAATTTCGTTTTTTAAACTTGGTTATTTAACAGCCGTAGCTTAACAAGAGCGGAAGGCAAAATTTTTTCTTTCGCTTAGCTTTTACGCTGATATGATACACCAAAGCAAGAGCGTCAACGTTGTGTCACGAAGAGTAGTAATAGCTTTCTTGTTTAATAAAACCCACAAATTATAAATAAAAATAGAGATAAAAACGCTAGATTGATCAAAAAATAGCTAAATTGCCATGAACCTTTAATGGCTCACAGTATTAATCATATTTTTATACGGCAAGTATTTCACGAGTTGTAAGAGAATATCTACATGAGTCTCATACGATTCTTGACATGAAAGTTTCGTTAGATTATCTTTACCCATGTCTTAAACGATTCCCGATTGAAGAAGCGTGTTTCGCTGTGCTATGGAAGAATCATACTCGTGTTACAGTTTTTCCCGTTTGAGGAAACTTCTACGATAAAAAATTATGTCATCGACTATCAAATACGCTCTTCATGAGACTCCCAGTAGCTCTTACACGATTGAAAATTCTAGCTGGGTATGTAGTGATAATGTTTTTATTTGAATATATCTGGCAGCCCTGGCAGCAACATTTTCGTTTTTTCTGTTATCTTATTTCTTTCCAAAGTATGTCGTGTCCTTTCAGTTTTCGAAAAAAAAAACAGCAAACAGCTTAAAATACATAATATAAATTGGGTACAAAGCTAAAAACGGTATAACTCATGAACGGTAAGAGCAAATTCAAAAATTCAAAAATTATTATATATTAAATTATAATTAGAATTGTGGTTATTTTGTTTTATTATATTAAATTATTTAAAATTAATTGATCTTTCAAATTTTAAAGTTATAAAGCGTTATTTACAAGAATAATAAAAAAATTACGAAAAATTGGCATGTAGAGTCCCTAAATGATCAAATTCATTGCCAGAGCTTAAAGTTTTTCATACAAAAATATAACAGAGATGTAAACCATAATGCAAAAACTGCAAATTTCAACTGAACTAAAGTTGAGTTGTAAACCGTAAAAGAAGCAGTGGACTCTATAGACAAACAAGTAAACAAATTCCACTTTTTTCTTGTAAAATTTTCATTACCATAGTTTTAGGTTTCTACGCCTTTTCCCAATCAACAAAGTTCCACCAACATGATTTCTGTTTTTAAAGTGTGGGTAATTGTAAAATGGATATACATACATATATGCCGACCGGTATACAAGTTTCTGTACAGGTATACCCATATATGGAATTAAAATACGGTAACCGATATTGAAATAAATTGTTTAATACCAATACCTTCATGGTGTATTTATTTACATGATAAAGTTGCCTCAGCATTTAAACAGAGACAGAAAGCTTTATAGACATATATTTTCCACATAAAAAGATTTAGGCTAATTATTATCAGTTGTTTCTTTAAGGCCACCTTTAACATAAAAACACCTTGGATATCGTTACCGATACCGAAATCAGATTTAGTTGCCAACCTTGCTTGTTGTTTTTACGAGTAACAAAAACAGCTGTGTTTTGTTTGTAAACAACAAAAAATATTAAATAAACACATTAATTGCCGTTTTCTGAATATATTGACAAACTGCCTGTTACTAAATCTCGACATAAATTTATTAGACTGATAAACTTTCCGTTGGCTGATAAGACTGATAAGATAAGAGAAGTTGAGAAAACCAAAGTACTTAATTCTTTAGTTTTCTGTTAGGGAAAAAGATAATTGCCTAATAAGAAAGCGACCATTAATCTCTTTGTTAAATTTTTTATTCCCACCATCAAGAAGATTGGGGAATATGAATGTTGTCAATCTGTTTGTAACACATCGAAATAAAAATCGGCTACCCTATAGAATATATATGTATATACATACATATACATATGGGGGATTTCATGTCAAGTGACCCAATTTTTAAAACGATGTCTTCAGATTTGGATTTAATTTGTACCAAGGTTAGTCCTATTGAATAGTAGTTTAGGCAGAAATTATTAACAAGATCAGTCAAAAAGTTTCTGAGATAGAGGGGGCCAAAGTTTGACATTTTGGCCATACACGTGTTCTTTCCTAAAGGAAAGATGTCCCTGTCTAAAAGGGGGCATTACAAATTATTTGTTTCATTCTATTAATACATACACACATACATATGTATGTAATTGTATCTCTCTTTTTTTATTTCATTTAAACAACAAAACAAATGTGTATGAATTTTTTTTTGCAAATTTTGTCTGCTTTTAGCAGTTGTTCAAAACCCTCACAAAAATGTTACAGAAACACATATTCTGTAAATTGGCGAGTAATTTCCTTACGTGACAACTAATACTCATAAAAAAAAAAAAAAAAAAAAAAAAAAAAAACAGGCACAGCTTGTGAGAAAAACAGCTGTTTGTTTCACTATATGGCATTTTTGTTTTATTTTACACATTTCAATCGAAAAGTTTATCGTCGCGAGAGTTACAGAACATGGGCAGAGGATAAGAATTTTGGGATTATAACGACCATATGGGATAAACGTAGCAACAAAATTTAGCTTCTTGGCTATGCAGAGAAGCTTTAGTTAGCGAAGCCGGTGTTTCTTTTACCCGGCCAAAGGCGGTTATGTATAAAATCATTAGCTTACGATTTGGGATTTTAAGTTTTGGGCATATGAACCCAACCCTTAAACATTTACATACATACATCAATATTTGAAATGTTAAATGCAATTTGAATAATGTACATATGAAATCAGACCCAAAAATATTAATTGGACTTTATTTTATTTACAAAATTTGGGGACTTATTTTCCTAATGAAACAATACCCCATCACAAAATTTAAAATTACTTCATAAAAAATAATCAAAATCCCTAAAAGTCGCTGTTGTTGTTCCATGTTTTAAAAATTGGGATACAAGATAATTTTTGCTTTTGGGTTTTCGTTCGTACTGCTAATAAAGATAATAACTTAACACAGTTGAAGTAACCAAAACCATACAAACACAACTACTGTTTATTTATCTTCACTTAAAAAACTGTAACTGACATTTTGATGATTCGATCTAAATTTTTCAATTCGAACGTTTAAAGTCACACTTCTATTTGTAAACAGTCTTGCCCCCGTATTCATAAACGATTGTTAAATTTAACAAATGTTTATTAAGGAAAATTTTCATACAAAATTTGTCTTAATTAAATTTATTTTTTTTTTTATAAATACTGGGGAGTTACTGCGTATTTCGATTCGAGGCTTCTTGATGGAAGATTAGTTTAACCATAATATTGTTGTCGGTGGTTAAATTAAACATAATATGATTACAATGTTTGCAAAAACTAGTTTTGCTGAAGGTGACCATATTGAAACATGTTTTTCTCTGTGTGTATAGTGTTGATTTTGTCAGCTTTACAAGTTCGAAGCTACTGAAATTAAGTCTTAATTTTATGAGGAATTTTGATAAATTCAAGAATGAAAGCCACTAAAACAGCAACTTTACAAAGTATGCAAGCTGCAGGGGGCTGATTCTGGCAGTAGTGATCGAATACTTTTTCGATTCGAAAGCAATTTTTATTTCTAATTCTTTCAGTCGATACTGAACGAATCGAAATTAATATTTCAGTGTTGTGAAAACTCTTTCTATTACTGACTCGATTCGTTTTTGCCTAAATAAAATTAAATTGTAAGAATGTTTTACAATAAACCTGTAAAATTTTCCAAAAATGTTTTCTTTTGTAAAGGAATGCGGTTACGCCGTCCTTAAAAACAAAGTTGAAATCTTCAGAGCATGTCGAACTAATGACGTCACAAGAACTGCTTTCCTATTGGCTAATTACTTGAAGCTGGCAAGCTCAAGATAGTGGTTGTTGCGGGGTTGCCAGCTCTAATAAAGTGCATACATTAATTATAAAAAAAACTCGCGAATCATATGGACTTTTAAACTTGGAAAACCCTTGCCACGGACAAACTACGTCATCTTTTATGAAACCATGAGCATGGCGCAATCTCGCATTCTATAATTCTTGCTTACACGTATTGCTAACGTCTGAAAATTTTTAAAACATAATGACTTCCACTCAGTTTAACATAAGAAAAAATTGATGTAGCATTATCTCAGAATTGAAGTTTTTAAAATGGAAACTCCAAAATTTCCTACTGCTTTTAGTAAAAGCTTTCCTTTATCTGATTCTTTTCAACACTTTTAAAATTATTTAACTATACATACATTTAATTAAAATTATGAGTACTTACTTGTTCCACACTATAAATTTCCATATTTGGATCATTTTCCAACCATTGATGTTGTTGTCGATACGCGGCTTCGGTACGTTTTTTAATGTTGCGATGACAACAGTAACAGACAACACACAAAATGGTTGTAATCAATGTTAACATGGCACTAAAAATAGAATTAAATAGAAATAAACAATAAAAACTACATTGAATATAATGGAATATTTTATAATATAAAAAAAAAAAAATTAGAAAATAAATGACTGGCGGGTTGGCTGCTTGTGAGTGACACGAAAGGACAATCAGGACATAAGAAACACGATTAAATACATGTAGTATTTTTTATTTAATAACTTATGGGAACATTTTTTCTTTATTAAGTTAAAACAACGGTTACTTGGTCTTTTTTGTTAAAAAAAAAAAAAAAATGGTTAAAATGAAGGACATTCAGGTATGTGATAGAAATCGAATTTTAACCTAAAAAAATCTTAAACCGATAATATCGATTTCAGTATCTTTAAAAATATCGGTTTCAGTATCTTTAAAAATAGATGTATACTACATTTGCGTCTTGTTTTCTGAATATATTCCATTAAATTTTATATTATATACGTAAATTTAACTGTGTTTTGATCAAAAAGTTAAAATTTTTAATTTAAAAATGTATTTTCTCGAAATTTATTACTCGTTTTAAATATCGATTTTTTATCACATACCTGATTATGATACGCATTTAAAGAAAAATTCAGTTTTTTTAGTGGTTGTCAGCTCGATTTTTTTTTCAAAATATTGAAAACTTTCCAAAGACTGTGTTATAGGTAATAGTATCAAATATCAGCTATAAAAAATCTGTATTCAGCTAAACTCTCTTTCCTTAAATAGATATTCAGCTGATGCATAAGAACTTCCTAGCATATTCAAGCAGTTAACTAAGGTTTTTTTCTTTAAAAAGTTATTATAAATCGTGTAAGAAACATTATTCAACTGTTTTCAACCTTGTTCAGCTGTTTATAACCGTATTCAGCTACCAACTTTTTTGCCTTCAGCTAAGAATAAAGTACAATTTAATTCATTTTATTCAGGTTTTTTTTAAATAATCTGTTAAAAATAATGTTTTGTTAAAAAAAATGTTATTCAGCAAAATAAACCCATATTCAGCTAGCAAATTTGATCTAAATAAAGACGTTTTCAGTAAACTACTTTTTCATCAATATGCATATATCTAGTAAACTACAACTCATAAGATAATACATTAAAGTGACAAAACTTAGATAAATAAAAAAGATATTTTTTTTATGAATAATTTAAAAAAAAGTCCTATTCGGATGTAAAAATGCATATTTAGCCAGCAATTTTTCCATTAAGACGTATTCAGCTAAGAATAAGGTGCAGTTGTTTCAAATTTAAATATTATTCAGCCAAATAATATCATATTCAGCTAACAATTTATTTTATTTAAGGCATTTAATCTTAGGATAGTACTTAAGATAACCTATGCTGCTATGTTCGCACGGCATCTTGAATTACATTGTTCGCTTTTTGAATTACGAATACGAATTACGCTGTTCACACGACATCTTCCTAATGCAAGAACTCTTCTTCTTACATTTATGAAATTTTTTTTTAAATGTATCGTTTTTTAACAATTCCTATTTGGTTTCTTTATTTGTTGTTTTAAATTTCACAAAAAACAATTTTTTTACAATTTTACGCAAGGCAAATTCATATTACATGAATTCGCCTTGATTTAATGTTTTTTTCTTATTTGTTTTGTTTTGTTTTTCACAGCCTTCGATAAAAATTAGTGATGACAATGATTTGTTTGTAGTTGGCATGGTAATTCAAAATGAATTACGTACAAATGAGATAATTCGCTCTCAAAATTTTGTATGACGAATTATGTAATTTGGAGCATAATTGGGCTGTGAATTACGAATTTGAGAAAGCGAATTACGAAAAAAATTGTCGTGCGAACATAGCATAAGATATCTGAGCAACAAAGAAAGTTTTTTTTAAACAAATAAGCTGGATAAACCATATTGAACTATTAAACAAGTAGTACATTTTTAACCCTTTTATATGCCTTTTTTTTGTGGGTTTTGTAATCAAATTTAAAAATCTAATGTTTGTTTTGTTTATTTTTTTTCATCAAGTTTTGTCTTTTTTAATAACAGCAAAAATATATTTTTGCTTATTTGTATTGCATAAAATAAAAGTAGTTTACCGATTTAAAATGCCTAAAATAAATTTTATGTTTTTTCTATACCAAATTTTGCTTTTTATTTTTAAGCTGTTTTATTTTTTTTTTTTTTTTTGGAAATCTGTTATCGATATTTTATCGGCAAATTGTGTTCAGCGCTGAGGCTAATTTTTTGCCTAACGGGTTTGTTGATAAACAAAATTGCCGCATATGAAGTAAGACCAATGCACAACAGACTCTACAGACTCCATTACATCTTAAATGCACCGTTTGGTGTGGTTTACTCGCTGGTGGCATCACTGAACCTTTAAAAGTTAGGCCAAGTCTTGCGTTTTTTTGCCTGAAAATATGGATAGCATATGTAACCTTATCCGAGAAAAGGGACACATTAGGTCAAAAACGGGTTTGGACTTAAGAGGGGATTTTGGTACCTAAAAGGGTGTAGAATAAGATGATATGCATTTTCTCCAAGCTTCATTTTTACACACTAGGTCCCTTTTCTCGGAGAAGAACACATATATTTAAACGAAATGTAGTTCCCAAAAAACAGAGCTACTTGCCATACAGCGACTGCAACAATCGACATATTAAAACCAAACTTTGGCGATAAGTTGTTTTATAGAAATTGACCTGTCAATTTGCCTCTTAGGTCGTGCTTGCCATTTAACACCACTTGGTTATTTCCTGTAAGGCTACGTAAAGTCACTGGCTTATGCTGATGAACGAGCAACAATTAAAGCTTTGGCGGCCAACATTGTTCTTGTGAATCGTGACATTACTATAGTAATGCTCGAAGAAGTGGCCAGAATGCGATTAGTCATATGTCACAAGTCCGAAACATTTTGAAATGTTAATGCCATGTATTTTTCTTGCGAACAGTTTAATTTTTTGTGTTATTTTTTTACAATTTCCCCCTTTTGTTTTGAAAAACTAGGTATACAATCTTGAAGAACACATACATTATTCGAGCTCAGCTCGATAAGCCACGCTAATATTGTTTACCAAATACGCTGGTTCATAAATTGTTGCTTGAAAAATTTCTCTTTCGACATCGATACATCAGCAGTTAATAATTTTTAAATATAAAAATCTTCAATATAAGTCAACGACGTTACAATAAAATTCTTGAAATTTTACATTTCCAAAATTCCGGAAATTTAAAAAAAAAACATATTTTCCGACAATTCTTGGGAATTTTTTTCGAAACATAAATCCTAGTCACAGCCAAATAAAGTGTAAAATATCGAGCCCTTACCGCAAAAATAGCTTAAGCGAACTCATTTTCAAAATCGATTCGTTTTTTTTAATAAATGAATTTATTGGCAACACTTGCATCTTCTTCTAAAATGTCATGGTCACATAAGGTATCGTTACATTTCATAGCAAAAACAATTTTAGCTTAAGCGACACCCTTATAGAAAATTTTTATGAAATAAAAAAAAACCTTCTCTTGTAAAATTTTGATCTTGTTGCTTAACCTTTTTTGCTGTAAGGGCTCGGTATCGAAAAAAAAAACGAACTCACCCTCCCAATAATAAATTGACATTATTATTGATGCCATTCGAATAGGAACCACCGCCCAGTCCATTACTAGAACTGCTGCCAGTTATTAAGGCAATGCCACCGCCACCATTGGAACGCATATTTTGCTGGTGGAACACACCAAAACCACTGCCATAGTAAGTGGTGCTGGTATACGTGTTTGCCGGATGTCGATCAGATGTTGTTTGTTGGCCCAAATCTAAAGATTCACTACTTTCACTGCTATAACTGGAGGAGTAATCGATTATGTCTCTGTTTCTGTTGTCACTTCCAACACCGTCATTATGATGATCATGTTTAAGTTGGGTGCTGGTAGAGGATGTTTTATTACTAAGAAGGGGTATTAGAGGAGATTTTGAAGTTGCCGTTGTTGTGGTAGTTGTGGCTAAAAATGTTGTTGCATTAATTTGCTCTGATTGTTGTTGCTGCTGCTGTTGTTGTTGTTGTTTCAATTGTATCAATGTTGATTTATTGCTATTTATTATTTTTGTTGTTGCCTCTGTTGTAGTTGTTATTAGAAATGTTGTTTGTGTATTATTGTTGTTATTATTATTTGTAATGTTATCGTTATTGTGGTTATTGTAACCTTGTTGATTTTGATATGATATTGCTGCCAACATTGCAAAACGTTTAAGAGACATCTTTTTATGTGTTTTTTTTTGGTTAATTTTAATTAATTTTCTCTTTTCATTATTCCCAAAAGAATTGATTATTATTGAATTTTGTTGGTTTTAGTTTGATTTGATATGTTTTTTTGTTGTTTTTATATTTTTTTATAAATAAAATTTTTGTTAACTTTTTGCAATTCGTTTTTGTTTTACTGTTTCATTTTGTTAACTCAGTAGTTTTGTTTGGGTTCCTTAAAATATACAAAATATATATTTTTTTCAAAAGCATTGCATACTTTTAAGGTTTTTTTTTTGGTATTATAAAAAAATACTGCTTACTTAAAGGCTGTATTTATGAAATCAAATTACAATTGCATAAATTATATCTTAATTTAAAGGACATTTTAAAATAACTGCTAAATATGAACTGAATTTTATAACTTATTATTTTATAATTAGTATTGTGGCTGTTTTGTTGAACTATTTATGGTTTTTAATCCAAATTTTTTAATATTTTAATTCCGCTCAAGTTCATCAAATTTAATTTTCATTAAATTATTTTTATGAAGAAAGGAATTTTACAACATGAAAATTAATTAACATTTTTATTAATAATCTTTCATTCTTGACTGTGGGGGGCTAAAGCGCAGTTTTTGAAAGATAAAATTAAAAAATAGAAAGTGGCTCTAGAAATATCTGAAATATTCAAAAGTTCGGTTCCAATCATATAAACTTATAAAGTATGTATATGACATAATGTAGATGCAAAAAAATACTTATGCCAAATGAATTCTAAAAACGACATCCGGGGATATTTTTTATGTAAAGGGTGTCCAAAATTGTGGTATCATTTTATTTTGAATAAAAAATTAGTGTTAAGATATAAAAAAATATTTTTATTTATCTTTATTACAAATAGGTTTCTGTTAAAACTGAAAAAATTATGTCGTAAAGTGCCCCTCCCCCCCCCCCCCCCCCTACTGGCTCGGCAAGTTCCCAATCTTTTACCGAAATTCTCATTGACGCTTTTCAATAAACTGTTGTTGATATCTGCTGTACACTTTCGATATAAAAAAAAACCCCACAAAAAATAGTCTAAAGGTGTCAAATCTTGGTAGCCAATTCACTCTCCCTTTACGAGAAATAATGCGATTTTCGAACTTTTTTTCAAAAGATCTATTGTCTCTCTTGCTGTGTGGCAAGTGGTGCCATCCTGTTGAATCCACATATGCTCTTCGTCTAAATCATCAATTTTCCGCCACAAAAAGCTTCAGATTATCTCCCTGTAGCATTCAATGGAATGACCGATGACGACTATAATGATTTTTAAGAAGAATAGAAGCCAATTGATTTCAATTCAAATCTACATGATTCGGGCTCGGACGTGACTGTGTGGAGGCAGCCAGTCCTTCACTGGCCTCTTGTCTAGAAAATATAAGAAAATAACGTCCGTGGTAAGAAGACCGATTCTAATTCATTTGTAGGCAGGAGTAAGGTCTTTGTTTGAACCGGGCCACTGCCTGATAGGCAGAATGGCATTGATACTGGGGTCTGATTGGTTGGATTTATGTTGTATGTGCGAGTATGCAGAGGTAATAAAGGCATTTGAATACATTCTGGGCCACTGTTCTAGGTTGCAGGACAGTAGGATGAGATGGCTGGATAGAAGGAGGCGAATTGGGATTTAGTGGCGGACTCAGAAATATGACGGGATTCGTGATGGGCATGACGTGGCTGTATGATAGGCGGATGGTAATTGGCACGTAGGTTTGCATGGGACTATTTATTATAATTATTAAGGTTGTTTTTAACTCTGGTCCGATTGTTTGTAGGGAACAATTTTAAGGGAAACTCCACCTTATGGGGTTACATTCTCTGTTGAAATTAGGTGCAGCTAATATTTGGAATTCGGTAGAATTCAAAATTGAGAGATATCTTTGAGATCGCGGCTGACCAGAGATCTTACCTGGTACCACGGCAGTTAGCAGCCGCCAATGGCACCGTTCTTACTTTTTCCTTTCGAAAAAATCCTTTTTTCAATGAGTTTGTTGGTTGTGGTTTATACCCAAAGTCTCGGGAAGCAGATCCTATTGAGGGAAAATTCGTCTTGTGGGAGGATCTCCCTAGGTGCTGTGTCTATTAAACAGATGCTGTTGGCTATTCCTAAAGCAGCGGAGGTTAGATTGTTCCGGCTTCTAAATAAGAGCGAGTGTATAATTTTGCCGGATTATACAGTTAAAATTGCTACCAGCGTGTGTTGGCGGCGCTTATACAATCACCCATAGTTTGAGCACCATGAGATAAGGCCGTAAGACAGGTGCTCATGTAAATCTACCCACAACTGGAACTTTCACTATTTCTCCTTTAGGTTTTCTTTTATGCTTTTTATTTTTTTTCCTATCTTTTGTGGGTGAGGGCGTGGAGAATTAACTTCACACTAACCTTTCGTTCGAATATTACCTACATGAGATCGATGGAATGTAAACGGCCCATGAGTTATATCTTGATCAATTACATGTTATTCAGAGTAAAACTTTAATGGAACTATATAATCGGTTTGCTAAAAGCCAGACAGGGCGCTACAATAAGGGACCATATTGGGCCGCTGTTTTCAATGGGTGGCACCAAACTTGTGACGTGACAGTTCTTAAATGGTTGTGAACAGTTCTAGTTTAAATACTTTTTATGAAGGGTAATAGTCACTTTAACATGACGATGTTCTAGGAGAGGGTTGACTGGCACCTTTTTGACACTTTGTAACACATTCAATTTCAATTTAAAAAATGTCTGCCGCAGATAATGTCCCGAGTGAACCATGGTAATATGATAATCCCCTTCATATAAAGTAATAGAACCTGAAAGAATCGGCCACTACCCGCACAAAATCCAGTCACATCTACTGTTGTGTCAGTTAGTTTTCCTCTAAACTTTAAACACATTATCACCAGTTAGGGTTACTTGTCTTATTTCACCTATAACAATTCCGTCCTTTTTATTATAATATTGTGTTCTCAGGTCACGGGACAAGTGCCTTAGAACAATTGAAACAAATTTCCCGCAGGGTTATGCTAGAATTTTTCTTAAGGGCTGCTTGGTAACGCTTAAAAATATTTACATTTTAGGTATTCACAATATTTGCGCTATTATTATTTGAAACTTGAAAAAACAAATTACCTCTAAATAAATGCTTTTCAAATCAAAACTTTACAA
The DNA here is from genome assembly GCA_949318255.1 of Pollenia labialis. NCBI lineage: Eukaryota > Metazoa > Arthropoda > Insecta > Diptera > Polleniidae > Pollenia > Pollenia labialis. The sequence goes on along the minus strand of OX439143.1, from coordinate 34,338,107 downwards.
AGATTTAAATTTTTCTTGCCTAATTAAAAGTTCAAATTCCATTTCAACTTGTTTATTTTGCTAAAAAGAAAAGCGAGCACGCTTGAATATAAAGACTTGCAAGCATTAAACAAAAATTAACAACCTTTTCTTTCGTTTAACCAATTACTGTCCTTTTAAACCTTTTATATTTCTTCCACCAATTGTTTGTTTGGTCTCCTGCCTTTATTTCTTCCTTGTTACAGTGTAATTTGTCTACATACATATTTGCTTTGTTGTCTTAAGTACATTTTATGTCTCGTTAATCATTAAAAACTCTTGTTGTCAGCTGGCGTTTTTTATGTCCTTTGAATTCAAATCAAAATTGAAAGTTTTCTTTATTGAGAGACAATAAAATGTCACATCAAATAAATATAAATGAATGTGTGTGTAAAGGTAGTACATATTCCATTAAAAGGTATTAATAGGAGAATTTTTATGGCATACATTTTAGGCGCATTAAATTAATTATGTTGGTTATTAAAAAAAAAAACGTTTTTTTTAAATCGAATCTTGGAAGTATTGAAAGTGTGTTTTGAAAACAAGGTTCATTTTATATTCTTAAATATTTTTTTTATTATCAGTTTTATTTATTTTCAAATTTTTCTTTCTTTGAAAACAGACTCTGCTTGAAATGCATACTTTAAGGGTTACAATGATAGTAATTGAGTTTTAAAATTCATTTAAATTTCGGAATTTCTTTTACTTTTTTTTACCTGCTTAAGCACAAAAGTTAGTTGCAGCATTTGCAGTTTTAATTTAAATTTTTTGTAGTGGGGAATTTAAGAAGTTATTTAGGTAAACTCTGTTTATTGCTGTTGTTTTTTTAATAGCCCAGTATAGCACTCTTGGTTTAATTTTTTTTATAGGTGTTAGAAAATTTAACAATTTCTTTACTACATATTTTAAGTTACCTACATGGTGCGTCCTGACCATGACCGTTTTTTTTAATGGCATAGCGGAGCAGGCCGAATCAGGCTGCAAATACAGGCAACCTCCACGGTCACCGCGATTCTAAAGGCAAATGATGGATCCGAGTTAACCACCACTGATGAACAACTTGAACGGTGGAGGGATTTCTTTGCGTCACAACCTACGCAAAGCTAGAAGAGAAATCTCAACAGATCCTACAACGTATGTAGAAGTTGTCTCGGCATTACACAAAATGAAAAATTGCAAAGCATCAGGTCCTGACAACATCCCGGCTGAATTGCTGAAATATAGCGCCGGCACCCTTGCTGAGTTTCTAACACCATTTATTAGAAACGCGTGGGAAAATAATCAAATTCCTACAGACTGACAATTCCCAAAAAGGTGACCTTACACTATGTAAAAACTGGCGAGGTATCACATTGCTCAACGCCATTGGTAAAGTGATGGCGACACTAATATTGGATCAAATATCTGTTGTGGTTGATCGCATTTTACGTAAAGAGCAAGCAGGCTTTAGGCGCGGGCGGTCTTGTGCCAATCATATCAACACACTTCGCATAATTATTAAGCTGAATATAACACACATTTATACCTCCTTTTTGTGGATTTTGAAAGAGCTTTCGGCATTATATCCCGAAACTCTATGTGGACCGCATTAATTAACAAGGGAATACCGGAGAAGATTGTCACCTTAATACGCGAACTTTATAAAGATGCGCAGTGTATGGTATCTTTTTAATGGTAAAGTAAGCCGCCCTTTTACAACTGCAACCGGGGTCCGACATTATTTCTTCTGCTTTTGGACACTGTAATTGGAAGAGACTAAAATGAAGGCGCCGTTTGGCATTCGATGGAATATGGCGGAGTACCTAAACGACATCGATTACGCTGATGATATTTGTCTAATGGCTCACCGATATGGGGATATTGAAGCCAAAATAAGGAATCTAATCGAAAGCGCCCGAATAGAAGGATTGAAAATAAACTTTCAAAAGACAACAACTAATGCGTATGAGGAACCCATATAACGACTCCACTTATAGTGATATATCTGATCAGATTACCAAAGCTCGCGTTGCTTTCTTCAAGTTGCACAAAGTGTGGCGGGCAAAGAAGGCAAAACTACGTATATATAATTGCAGCGTAAAATCTGTGCTGCTATATGGCTGTACCACATGGAGCTTTACAAAACTTGGACTTAAAAAGATACAAACATTTATTAACCGATGTTTGAGGAAGATCCTTCATATATATTGGCTGAATTGGATCTCAAACGAAGCGCTGTGGCAAAGTGCAAATTGCTGCCCAGTCGAGTTAGATATACGTTGACGCAAATGAACATGGACCGGTCATATTCTCAGAAGACTACCCACTGAAGAGCGGCTCTTGGGTGGAAACCTCAACGACGACAAGGAATGCCACGGAATACATGGATACGCTGCACCAAAAAAGAATATGAATCAGTACGTACAACCTGGAATCAGGTAAAATCACTGGCCGTAGACAGAAGGAAATGGAGAGAATTCGTTGACGCCCTATGTTCTTCGTGCGGACAAGCCTAAAGCTTTGCAGGTCTAGTATAAGAAAAGTTTGTACACTAAAAATTTTTTAACTTAAATAAATGAAATGAAATGAAAAATTAACTTTTTATTTAAGGCTCATGTAAAATTTTCTTTTTTTTTAAATTTTACAACGTATATTTAAGTAAATAAAGGACATATGTATATGTATATATATATTTTAAGTTTTATAACTTTTAGATTTGATATAAAAAAAATCTATTTTCATACTTTTAGGTTCCACCTAATTTTTTTAAATATTAGTTTTTTGCATTACAATTTTATAGACAGCTTTAAAATTTTATTCTTTTAAATTAAAATTTGATGGCAACTTTTAGGCATTATAGACATTTTTATTTTGCAGCATATTTTTCGGTATATATTAATATAATATTGTGATATTTTATTAATTAAAGGCACTTTTGTTTTTATTTTTATATTTTAATTTGTTTAACAAATTTTGTTGCTTCTTCGCTATTATGCAATCACTGCATTTTCAAGGTTTATCTTAATTGTTTTTTTACTATTTAACATTAAAAAAAAATAGCATGTGTATGCGTGCAATGTCACATTTGTTATTTGCACACTATGTTTGATCGAACTTTTGCAACATTCACTGACTAACTCTATACTGTTACTAACAATCGTTGGTATAAATAAGTTCACTTGGCTAGTAGAAGTTTTGCGTGTGTTTTTTTTTTAGCATTTTATATAATAAATTGTTGTTTTTTTGCTTTTGCCTACATTCAGGCTAAATTAAAGACCTGCGCCTAAAAGCAAACACTAAAAGGCACTCCTCAGGTAATTGCACTTATTAACGATCAATACTCCAATGTACACTAAATAAAATGAACACATTTTGTAACAATAGACTAGAATTAAGTTCTAATTCCTAGAATATTGTAGATTTTTATGGTTATCGTTGTTTTATTTGTAAGCATTATATTTGAAAGTTTTTATATTTAGAATTATTTTATTGTACACCATGATGCATATTATTATTATTTTTTTTTTGTATTGCTTTTGCATATTTTTTTACATTTTTTTAACACTAAAATCTAAATAAAAAAAAATAATAACAAATAATAAAAGCCAAAAAACTTAAAAACTACTTGAACTGAAATGTTTTTTTCTAAATAAATTTCTACCGCACGTTAAAGGGAGAGCAACAAAAAGGCCACGTCCTTTCTGGCAAACGTTAAGAAATATTTTGAAATCTTTTTCCACTAGTAACAACAGTCTAACTACCAACTTTTTTCTATGTTCTATTTCTTCTGCTATATTTTGTGTGCCTTAAAATATGCTATGACTACTGCTCGGCTGTTAGTATATTCCACACTATACAGTTCTCACACGCACTCATACTTGCACAATTTTTTGTTATGTTTTTTATTTTTTTTTAACACACACAGAGAGTGTTTATACTTCACTCTTCGTCTGTTGGTTAAGCCACGCCGTTGAATTTTCCAACCAAGTTGTGTTGAAAACAATATGAAACGTATAGAAGAAATTGGTTGTATACACACGTGCGCCAAAGTTTTACGTTATTTTTTGAATTTTTCCAACCAACCATACAATTAAACACAATCATGCACAGAGAAACAAACCCAGCGGGAAAAAGAAGGAGTACGAAGGCCTTCTAGAAGGCCTCTGTACCCCTTCTTTTGGATGTACAAGGCCTTCGTGCTCCATTCCATACTCATATCTTTTTTACACGCGTTGTCATTGCGGAGAAGGCCTTCCGCTTTCCTTTCTTTCGCCAGAGCTTCTTAAAGGCATTCAAACATATGGCTCTTAGAAGGCTTTCCAGAGAAGGACTGTTAAAAGGCTTTAGAATAAAGGTTATCTTAAAGGGTTTTTAAGAAAGGCATGTTAAAAGGCCTTTTAATTAATGGCTCTTAAAAGGCCTTTCGGACCATCCTTGTAAAAAGTGCATCGGTTCTAATGGAAATTGGCTGACCATTTTCATTCGCATCGCATCGAAAAAAACATCGATGTTTTTTTACAGTGTCCATCCCTACACAGAACCTTCTTCTTCAATGAACAAAACACAACTAAAAAGATTTACATTATTGTTTTCACTTTATTTTTATAACGGGATCTGAATTCTTTCGCTTTTGCTTTGGCGAAAAAACAGAACAAAAAATTTTACTCTTTCTCTTTTTAACATCAACTAAAAAGATTTACGTTATTGTATTCATTTGGAAGTTATTTTATTATGTATGTTACTTTGTTTTTGTAAAGGAATCTGAACTCTTTTGCTTTTGCGTGTGCAAAGAAAAACAAAACAAAAAATGTTACTCCTTTTTTTATCGCTTCTCATAGAAGCGAGTGTGGAAGGTGTATCTTATCTTTTATACCAAAGAGCCGAGGCCTTCTATGAGGCATTCTTTAGCAGTTACATAAGAATAGTAATTAAATGAAAAATTTTTTTAATCAGGCCTTCAAAAAGGCCTGAAGTAAGAAGGTCTTCTAAGTTTTACCGCTGGGAACAAGCACACACACACACACACACACACACACATACTCTTTTAAATATATTCACGTCGAACAATTTTGCAACACAATCTAACCAGGGCTGTCAGATGTGGCGACTTATAAACCTAATTGGCGACGCAATTTTGTGTTTGGCGACATGGCGATTTTTTTTTACGAAATTAAAGAAAATTGCCGATTATTTTGGCGATTTCTAAAACGCGTTTTATCTTTTTTTCATATTTATATGAACAAATTTATGGGAACTAACTAAAATTTTTCTTGGAATTTTTAACAAATTTTAAAATCGCAATACGAATGCGGTTTATTTAGGTGATAAATTGATAATATTGCCAGATACATTAAAACAACAATGAAAACAATAAAAACTTGTTTCCAAAAAAATCTTAGATTTTCGCACATTTTCCTTATCAGAAGTTATCAATAATCAGGCCTTTACCGAAAAACTTATTTTGCAAAATACATTTTAAAAACTGAATCGTTTTCGATTTCATATGAAATGGGATTTTTAAGATAAATAAATAAATGTACGCTGTAGTCGAATTAATAGAGAAAGAATGAAGTTATTAAAATTATAGGAAAAAGTGTGAAAAGTGTGTGAAAATCAGAAAATTAAAAAAAAAAACGTTGAATAGATATAAAGTTCTTTATTATAATAGTACCTATCAAGCGTATTTTTCAATGTAGAGTGCAAAGCGCAGATTTTTTTTTTATACATTTTGGCTTTTTTTAACGAAATAAAATCCAAATTTTCTTTTATGCCTTACATAGAATATTAAAAAAAAAAAAATTAAATATTCACTTGAAATTTTTGAAAACTCTGATTTTATATAGAATCGAAGACGAATCTGGGTTACATAGAAAATCACTCCTAAAAAAAAGGATTTCTTTGCATCAAACTCAACTCATTTTTTATACTTGATTTTTAAGATAATCAACCTTCTTATGACAATTGCTCTATTTAAAATTGCAAAAGCCAGATCTGTTAAGGTGTTAGGAAAATCGTGCCTTTTGCTTGCGATCTGCCATAGTTTTTAACAAAAATTCTAGTTTTCTTCAGAATAGTATTGCAATTTTACGTCGCCAAACTGCTTGCGATTTCAAGTCAGAAACACAAATGTTAAGCGTTTTGCAATTGTCTATTATAATATAAACACTCTACTAGAATAAGGCTTAATATGGAAAATTAAAATGAAGATAAAATACACTTGTATACTCTTTTTGATATAAAACTTTTATTTGGCGAGTAAGTTTTACCAAAAATTTAGGAAATTAAATTTCTGGCGATTTTTGGCGATTTTCAATATCCTATTTGGCGATGAAGGTGAAAAAAAATCTGACAACCCTGAATCTAACCAGCCAGCTCATATAGAATACGGTTAAAGTATAAACCATTTCGCACAGAGGGTCTAAAAAAAACAAGGCATCTTAAAACGTTTGCTTTAGGAAATAAGAGAGCAAAGAATTTACTGGACTTAAAAAAAAAGCACATTCTAGATTATACCCAACAAATACGAAGTCAAACCTTTGATATGAAATGACTTAATGATGTCAAGCATAATTATCAAACCTTTCTCAATTGTTTGTTTTTAACATTTGAATTCAAATTTATAAAGATTTGAATATAATAATTTGTGATTTTTAAGATGAAATGTCGTTTTTTATTTGAAATTTTGATATTAAGTTGGGCTTGAGTTCATTAAATTTTACCGAAGGAAAGAATTTTAAAACATGAAATAAATTGAAATTTATCACTTTTGGCTGGCATTCACCGCACGCAGTGGTGCAGAGGGTAGAACTGCAAAGAATTCTGATTATGTGAATCTGGTTATTCACGAAACGTAAATTCAATCCGAGTTTGAGCCCCAGCTCAGCCAAGAATAAAAATTAGCAATAAATTTTAATTAATTTCATGTTGTAAAATTCCTTCCTCCAGTAAAAATAATTTAACGAAAATTAAATTTGATGATATCAAGCCTAACTAAATATCAATATTTCGTCTTTCCAAGAATTGATGGACGAAAAGAAATACAATTTATTTAAATAAATTTTAATTGAAAAAAAAAATACATATTTCATTTATGTTTCACATTGAATTACAGTCTACATTCGAACAACACTAGAGAATAACGTTTAAAAGCAAGTTGAAAATAAATGCATTTTAGAATTTGAAAATAATTTCCCTTTGTGTTGAAATTGCTATGATTTTCAAATCTAATGATTTGAGAAATGGGTTTATTTCAAATAATCTTCAATTTGAAATCAAACCTCCGTATTTGTTGGGATAGTCAGCCAAAGCTTAAAATGAGTTTGTGTTGGTGAGCGAACTAAACTAGCAAACATAATTTATTAATACAATTAAATTGCTTTTATTTATACTCTTTCGACAGTTTCTTTTTAATAAAATGTGTTTGAAATGTGACGCACTTAACTTATTTCGTTGCTTGAGCAAAGGAATTTAAGGTCGGAAAATATTTGCACTCATGTCTGCGAGAAGTCTTTGGAAAACTAGAAAAATCATTAGACTTAATTTCCTTAGGTTGAAAACTATTAATTTTTCTATGAAAAACATCATAATGTGTGTTGCCAATTGCATTATTTATCACGAAATATTTTTGATTATCATTATGAATTTTAAATGCTTGCTGGATAAGTATCGTTGTCTCATTGACGACTTAATGAAAGAGCATAAGAATATGTGTGCATGCTCAAAGCATGCCTATGTTCTAGATCAGAGAAGAACTAGGCATCTTTGAGTATAACGTGTTGGCTGTAGTTTATACAGGGTGATCCTTCAAAATGCTAAGTTAGGAGCTGAGTTTAGCAAGTAGCCAAAAGCGACTGTTCAGACGCGAATGTCTCTGGGTAATGTTGTCATTCAACAAAATCTTTAGTAGAGATAAGGTTCTCCGGGCAGCCATCCGGAAGAGAGCTCATTTGGTTCCTTGGATGGTCACTTTGTGATAACCAGCGCCCAAGCTCGTCACACTCAATAGGTTTTACTGCTGACTTCACTTAATTCGTTGTCCATCTTAGATAGATTATCCGAACAGATAAACAATGTTTTCTTCAGGTATTTCTCCGTAATGCCCTGAATTCCAGGACATGTCTTCTTCCTCGTCGTCATGACAGCTTCTAGGGTAGTTATTGAATTCCAGACCTATTATTTTCTCATAAGTCTTTACCGGTCAGTGCCCAGCCATCACCGAGATGACTGTCCTGCACTGCTAAAGAGGATAGATTGCTCCCGGTTCTATTCACAGGAATGTGTAAAAACACCTATTGTTTTAATGAGAATTAAGAGCACCACATTACAAATTTTAGAAAATAATCGAGATTTACTTAAATATCAATTATCAGCAATAAAGATTTTGATTTATCCATTTTCACAATTTTATGCATGCATGACCTTGAGTTTATTTCTTTAATTGACATTATAGAAGATTTTTCTATCCAATACAATGATATTGTCATTCTAGGTGATTTTAATCATAATATTCTTGTTGATAACACATACTACCTGTAAATATTTCAACTCCAACACACTATCACAGCACCTCCAACAGTTTAATTGACTTACTATTTGTAAATGATATATCTAATGTACTTTTATATGACCAACTTTCAGCATCAGTGTTTTCAAGACACGATATGCTTTTCGTTGCCTATGATTTTTGCGTGACCAGAGAAGATAAACATATAACTTATCGTGACTTCCACAACATTGATTATGCCATTTTAAATCAACACATTGACAACGTTGAATGGAACATTATATACACTTTAGTTAGTGTCGATGATCAATTAAATTTTATTCAAGATAACATAAATAACGTTTTCGACCTGTGTGTTCCTTTGAAGACTAAATCTATAAAAGCTGATAAGCATCCCTGGTTCAACAACGATATCAAACTTTTAATTAAAAAACGTAATGATGCTTACTGCAGATGGAAAAGGCTTAAAACCCCTGTACTTCAAAATATTTTCAAATGTGCAAGGAAAAATGTTGTTAAAAATATACAAATAGCAAAATCTTCTTATTACCAGAGAAAATTCTCGTCTGCTGTTGATAGTAAATCTAAATGGAGGGAAATTCGAAGCATAGGTATAGGCCAGAAATGTACCACAATTTGCAATGAGGATATTGATGTGGACACCCTAAATAGTAAATTTGTTAATATAGATATTCAACCTCCCTCCGGAAACGTCTATAATAATCTCTGCTATGTACCAGTAGAAAATTGTTTTTATTTCCGTTGCGTAGACCAATTTGAGGTTTTAGAAAGTATGTTGGCTGTTAAATCAAATGCCACTGGTATGGACAATATAAATCCCATCTTTCTGAAAGCAATTATTCCCAAAATTCTACCTTTTTTGACACATTTATTCAATACGGCTCTTGCAAAATCAGTATTTCCTCAAGGATGGAAACTTTCTAAAATTATTCCCATTCCCAAATCCAACAATGATTTTCGACCGATCGCTATCCTTCCTTTTCTATCAAAGGTAATGGAAAAACTAATGTCCAAGCAAATAAATGATTATTTGGACATCAATAACCTTTTATCGGAAAAACAATCTGGTTTTAGGAAAGGAAAAAGTTGTATAACAGCATTGGCAGATGTAGTTGAATCTCTCCGGATGAAACTTGATCGTAATAATGTATCATTTTTAATTTTATTGGATCACAGTAAAGCTTTTGACACTGTCGATCACGGTATTCTTGTGAGAAAACTTGAAAAACTATTCAACTTTTCTAGTTCTGCTTGCAAGCTAATATCATCATATCTCGATAACAGATCCCAAATTGTATACTATGCTGGTAAATTTTCGAATCCTCTCACAGTCGTCAGAGGTGTTCCACAGGGATCAATCCTTGGACCTCTTCTGTTTTGTTTGTACATTAATGATCTACCAGACGTTCTGAAAAGTAGCGAGGTACATATGTATGCTGATGATGTTCAGCTTTATAGTAGTGCTAGTTTAGCTGATGTGCAATCGTGTGTTTGCAATATAAATGATGATTTAGATAGAATTTATAAATGGGCCATGGAAAATGGATTAGTCCTTAACCCCCTCAAGTCGAAATGTATTTTTATGTCTAAATCTTCAAAAAATTCTAGAGTTCTTCACGATAATACTGAAATAAAAATTAATAACAATGCTATAGCCCTAGTTAGCACATCAAAAAATCTCGGCGTTACTTTTAACAGTCAACTAACTTGGTCAAATCATATAAACTCGGTCGTTGGAAAAGTGTACGGAATGTTGAGAAATCTATGGGCTGTAAAAAGTTCAACACCTTTTAAAATAAGAATGCTGTTAGCCAAAACGTATTTGATTCCAGTTCTGCTCTACGGATGTGAAATTTTTGCAAATTGTGACAGTGTCGACTTTCAAAAATTAAATGTTACCTACAATAATATTGCAAGATATGTTTTCAACAAAAATAGCCGTGAAAGTATATCAATGTTTTCATATAAAATTTATGGAATGCATTTTAAGAATCTTTTGCAATTTAGATGCCTTTTATTTTTACATAAAATTATTACATCCAAAGAACCAAGCTATCTTTATAATAAACTGCAATTTGCCAGATCAAATCGTGGAAACAAATTAATTCAGCACAGATTTGTCAGCCTTATGTCGGAACGACAGTTTTTTGTTTTTATTATCCGTCTTTGGAACGCCCTTCCAACCCACTTTCAACTCTTAAGCAACGCAAACACGTTTAAAAAGGAGATATTAGAAATACTTGGTTAATACCTTATACTTTAATTTTTGTAATAATCTCTACTTTTTACTTTTTTCTATTGTTTATAAATGTTTTTATCTAGTATGTACTTTGATATTTTACATTTTTATTTGAAATTATATTGATAATATCACTAGCGCTGTAATTTATAAGATTTTATCTTGTTGCGCTAGATCAGTTAATAAATAAATAAATAAAAAATAAAGTTTTATATTCATAGTTCATGTTTGTTGTCCCACTGTTCAAATGTTAACAACAGTTTTGCAACTACAACCTTTAACAAAAAGGTTTCCTGTTGTTGCTGCTGCTGTTTCTGTTTTTTTGTTTATAATTTTCTTTTTTAAAATGTATTTCGCATTCATTTTTATTCTCTTTGTTTTATTTGAAAAATTTTTATACTTTTGAGCGAGGTACTGCAAATGATGTATGCCTGGTATTGATATAATTTGGAATAAAAAAAAATATATTTTTAAAAGAATTAAATAAAACGTAGGTATTTTATTTACAACTTTGGCAATACAGACAGCAAGCAACATATGGGGCAGTCCATGCCTGAAGAATATATATATATATGTATATGTTCCCGAAGATCCTATAAGGAGCATAGGGCCTGAAGAAAGTTTTATTAAAACATAAAATTGAAAAGATTTTGTTAGTCGTGCTTAATTCCCAATTTTTATTCGTGATAAAAACACTGAAATTTTTTGTTGAAGGGATAAGATTTTAGAAAAATAAAGATATTAAACAAACAAAACTGTTAAGCGAATAAGAATTATAAGCAACAGATTTACTTGTAACAATATCGAAGCTTAAACAAAAACCACGACAATAAATAATTTTTAATTCAATATTTAGCTGAAAAAGACATAATTAGCCTATTTACGAAAGAATTCTTTCGCACATCGGCAATAGGTAGTAAATACATATTGATTAAATGTTTCTTTAAATTATAGAAAATTTCATTTTCATTTTATTATAAGAAGAAACCCATTTGGTACTATATTTCGATACCTTGTTGCATTTTATTATGATCTATATTATTCTTTATTGTTGTAATTTCTTTGTAGTGGTTGTGTTGCTCATAAATTGTTTTACTTTGTACACTACTACACTACCGCATCTATACATCTCAACACGAATACATCAGGGTATAAAATGTAGCAGGGATGTGAAGTTAATTTTGAAATAGTACCAAAATAGAAATGCTAGAATGTTTCACATTTGTTATTATTTATTTAAGTTAAAGTATAAGAAAATTTGTAAATTAAACATCGAAGAATTCGCAGAGAATAATTTTAATGTTTGAAATAATGAACTAAAAATAATTTCTCACGGATAAGTATTCTTATTATTTCATGAAAAATCAGCGCCTATGAGTATGCTACATTATCTTACATATACAGTAAGATAATTAAAGAAATAAAAATGTACCAAAAGGGCATTAGATTTTTTACACACCTGAAAACCTTTGTCTTAAACTAAAATGAAATTGTCCAAAAAAACGTACAATTTCATCTACAGAATAATTTCCTGACACATCAGATCCATGTACTTTTTTCAATAAACATAAACGTATATGAGTGCGCTGTGTAGGTGTTTAGTACAAGGACCTTTGAGTATATTTTTGTCATTTTTTTATCTGCCATTGTTGCTCATTTTATTGTGCGAATTTTTGTATTTTTTTTATTGCTTTGACTGTTATAAAATTTATATTTGTAAATATTGTTTTGTTGCAGTCTATAAAACACGTATGAACTCGTCTTTAGAAGGGAGTTAAAAAACATTTCATTATACAAGTACCAGTCGACCATTTTTTGCTGCTGTTGTATTTGTGCAACAACATTTATTGTCGTTTGTACATGACGAAATCCCCTGAAGATTTTTTTATTTCGATTAAAGATAATTATTGAAAATAATGTGAAAAACCAATATAAAAAGGGTGCTTATTTAAGCCTGATAGAACTTATGAAAAGGATTAGCTGTCAAACGAATTGCCGACGCTTACTTTTTGACATTTATGATAAGTATAACCTGGCTAATCATCACGAGAAGATTTACAATTTAACAACGCTACCAACACTTAAATAAATAAAATCTGATTTCAATTACGAATATTTGTGATATTAATTAAAAAATTAATTAAATTTGCACCAGTAAACAAATTAATTAAATATTTTTTGATATTAACCACATTTTTTGCAGTATTTTTGTTGATTTAAGTAACTGTTTAATTTACTTGATTAAAAAAAATTGTTGAGAATGTTTGTGTGTGAAGATAAATACAAAAAAGTTAAATTTATTTTTTAAACATATCCCATGCTATAGAAAAAATATATCAAAAAATATCGCATGTGATAAAAAATATTATAAAGAAAATTAAGACTATGAATAAGGCTACCAAATTTTCACAAATACAACTTGGATAAAGTGCTTAATGATTATTCCATAGTCTTCATTTTCTAATAGGCCTGTTTCCTTGAGAAAGAAGGATTTATGCCCAATGGCCATATCCCTAAAGGAACTCATTCATAAGAATTTAGGTCTGTCAAATTTTTCAAATATCATTAATTTTTTTTTTATTAATAGACTAATAAAATATCAAATTAGTTGTTAATATTAAAAAAATCAATAAAATTGATTGATACACCAAAAAAAACTTTATTAAATTCGTGTAAATAATCGTGTTTTCTTTATAATTATTTTTATCCCATGCGATATTTTTTATCGCATGCAATATTTAAAAAATTAATTTACTTTTTCGTATTTATCTTCACACACATTGTGAATTTTTCTCTAAATTTTTAAAATTTACTTTAAAAATCAATCATCGAATCGCGCAACTTATAGACGACTTTGTGATTTTTATGGCACACGGTTCTTTTTTGGCTTCACTAGACTGGTAATAAACAAAATTGGCGCATATGGATATGAGACGATACCACCCGAAAGACTCCAAATCGTCAAAAAAAAAAATACTCTTGAGCTTGGTGACATCATCGGACTTTTTTTCTTCTAAAAATTAGGTCGGATCTCGCGTTGCAGTCAATAGAAATCGTAACCCGCACCATGATGAATGATTTTTTTGGTTTAAAACAACAGCTAGTGATTCTTATGATGACAAAATTGTTAACCATAATCAGTGTTGCCAATTTAGCCATTTGGTGGCTAGATTTAGCCATTTTTCACCTTGTTTAGCCATTAAAAAATGAATTTAGCCATTTTTGAACTTGTTTAGCCATCAAATTTTTTTGCCGTTTATTCGTTTTAATTAAAAACTTTTATTTTCCTATAGAAATTTTTAAGAGTAAAATAAACATTTTTAAAAATTAAAACGCATTAAGTTTAAATACCAACTTTTACAAATGTTGGAAATCGAAATAAAGGTTGACGATGAAACATCTTTCAAATTAAAGGAACAGTAGCAACCGTTCATTCGGTTTTATAGATTAGGAAAATATTTTTACCATAACAATAAAATATTTATACCCACAGCCAGGGTTTAAAAAACTGCTGTCGAACAAAAAACGAAAATTTGTGTACAACTTTTCGCTTTTTGAGTTGGTGTGTAAGTGATTGTTCAGAAGTAAAAGCAACAGTTTTTTTTTTGGCCAAAGACAAATGAAATGCCTATTTTTAGAACTCGATCTCAAATGTGACTCGTTTAACTAACATTTAAAACAAAACAAATTTTAAAAATTGATCTCAACTTACAATTTTATTGTAATAAATTATTTCTGTTCTGTTATTGAATTTTAATGTGCTTTTACTTGAAAATTTTTTTTAGCCATTTACTTAGCCATTTTTTTCCGTAACTTTAACCATTTTTGGTCACCAACTTTTGGCAACACTGACTATAATACAAAAACTGCAAAATTTCAACTGAACTAGAGTTGAGTTGTAAACCGTAATAAGGGCGGAACCTGCCAATTTGATTCCAAGATCGTGCGGTATGCCACATTTAGGTTATTTTTTGAGGGGCTACGTGAAGTTACTGGTTTATGCTGATAAATCAGCTCAAATGAAGCATTGGCGGCCAACATTTTTCGTGTTTGAAAAAGTTGCGGAAAATTGGATGTCCAGAATGCTTTTTGTCTAGAACAGCTGCGGTGACCTATTCCTGAAATCATTATCAAATGTGAATGACGTCTTTATTAAATTTTTTTGTTTTAATTTTTAACGATATCAACTTCTATCACACAGAAAAGAATACCAAAGTAAAATTAACATGGAAAAATGTTGATTGAGAATCATAGTAAATTTCTGCAAAAGTATGCCCGTTATTTAAATTTATCATTATTTCATATCAATTTTAAATGGAAAATATTTAAATAATCTTAAATCACGCTTATTTAAAATAAATTCAAACAAATATTAAAATATAAATAAATATGGATTCAATATTGAATCCATTAAAAGTTTATCTTGTTAAATTAACATGCATACATAGTTAAGTATGTTAATTTTTTTATTTTCACTCTTAAAATATGTTAAAAAAAAGAAGACAATTCCCGTATTCTTTTAATTAAAATTATTTAGTTAAATAGTGCATCAAGTTTTCAAAGTAGAATGATGACGAAAACCATATCGGGCGATTTTACTGATGCTTCTGTTGACAAAGGAGAATACAAAATAAGTGAAACATGTGTTACTGGGGTAAGTGTATTTAATTATTATTAAATAAATGCATATGTTGTCTCTGAAGCTTCTTCACACTGTTATAACACACTCAAACCAATTTGATTCTACGTGAAATTCACGTTGTTTCAACTTGAAATAACTTTCATTCAACGTGATTCGGACTTTTATTTCAATATAAATTACATTTTGCTCTAACTTTACTGCAATGCTAAATTAAAATGAATTATAGTTATTTTAAAAGAAAAAAATATTGTTCGCAAGTTATTGTAAAATCAGGTTGAATTAATATGAAAAACGTATGAAGCAAAATCAACACCGACAAATGTTAAACCAACCTTGTTTTCTACGTTTTTAACTTGATTTTTTTCTGTGTGATTAGGCTTAAAAAACACCCTTTTGTTGCCTATAAGAATGGATACGAGAAGACACATACATGGATTGCAAAGTAACTGGCTTTTATGTAGAGTATAAACAAGACTGTTATCTGTAGTCTACTTAGAGACTGTATACTAAACTTTTAATCTGGGACCAACAAAATAAAGACTAGATGGTGTAGATTGATAGTCTAGAGACAAGCGACTTGATACAAATAGAATGATGTATTGTCAATTGACTATAAATTTACAGCCATGTTCTTAAAAATGTCTTATTTCAAGCTTTTAGTATGTAATAACTATCAAACGCTTTTTGACTTATAAACCTCCTATAAAAAGTTGTATTCATAAACGTACATGAACAGCTTTTTTTACTATTAACTGTTTGTAGCGATTTTGTGTTAAAGTATGGCAACTTTCTTCATACTACGCTGCCATTTTATTGCTAGTGATGCATGAAACTTCTATTCGGTTCACATGATATTCTATATTTAATTTTTTTTATAAATTTTTATTTTAATTGTAGACCTCAAAAATTATTCTTATCAAATAAAACTACATATTCAGGGGTGTCATGGAAATCGAAAACGTTAAACGAAAGAATTTTAAGAGTCGTTTTTCACAGAATTCTTTAACAAAAATTGTAAAAATTGGATTAAAAGTTAAAAGAAAAGAATTGCCAAATTCTTTCGTTTTACGTTTTCGATTTCCGTGACAATGTTGCCGAAAGAAATCTTAAAAAACCTTTGTTTAAACCTTTTTTAAATATACGATAAGTATTCGAATAAAAAGTTTGTTTACTTTTTATTAACATCAATATTATTATGATTTGTTTATTCTATTGTTTTTAATACTTTTGCACAATAATTCGTTGTTTTAAACAAAAAAAAACCAGTTGCAACAATTTAATAAATAACACACTGCTACAAAAAACACTTTTTGTCAGAACTTGGAAACCGACCTAGTGGGGGTTGTAGGCCTAGGTGAGGACATACAAAAACCGTTTTCAAACACCCTCAAAATTTTGAGTTATTTTCAAAAAACTGTTTTAGGGTAGGTCGTAGCACTTTAGTACCTCTAACTCACAAATTTTTTGATCGATTTTTAAATTTTAAACTGTTTTGAAAAGGCAAAGAATTAAGCTTTTATGAAATGTATTCATAGAAAATATATTCCAAAAAATTAGGTGAGTTTTTCTCAAAATTATCTAATTTTTTTTATTTTTTTTGCCTAATTTTTCAAATTCAACAAGAGTTATTTTAATTTTTTTCTATGAAAACCTATCTTTGTTTGCACTGTATTTTAAAGATAATTTTGTGTAGAAAAAAACGAGATATCATTTGTTAAAATCGGCTTATATTTACAAAAGTAACTAAAGTTTTAAATCACGCACAAGATCGCAAAAATATGCATTTGTCACAAAATGTGGCTCAGCCGATTTTAGTAAATATTCCAGATTCATCATCACTTTGTTTATGTTAAGTTTCATTACATTTAATTGCACTTAATACTGGCTTAGTTAGTAACAGTTAACACATTAGCATACTTAATGCTATCAAGATTTTTATATTGATAACCAGTGATGTTTGTTTGGCAAAAATAACAGTCTTGTGGTTTATGGAATATTTTATGATGCTAAATCATTGGGAAAGATAATGGTAATGGCTGGCTTATAAACTTTTCGGACTTAGTTTTCTTAAGCATACTGGAACAGCTTGTACAAATACTTTCGGGTACATAACATTTGCTAGAACTGTATGAGCGGTTAAAAACTGTATTGAAGGCATTTCTTCAGATCAAAGCGCTGTTTTTTGTCAGCGAATAAACCGCAAACATAACAAAAGTTATTACGCTTATCATACACTGCAGAAAAAAATTACACACAATTTAAAATTTGTTAAAGGATTACAAAAATTACAAACTTACTTGTTTTAATAAATTTAAATATTAATATCACTTCACTTGTCACAAATTTTAAACTATTTACACTTTTGTTTACTCTTATCTAAAAACAATATCCTTCACCAAAAGGTAGTATTTAAACTTTGTTGGTAATAAATTCGATTAGTTTATGAATTTATCCAAATATATATATGTAACTAAAAATTGCATATAAAAACATTCTAAACTTGTTAAACGATTTAAAAAACTAGGGCATTATAAACCCTATTCATCTGTATTATCTTCCAGTTCTTTTTTTTTAATAAAGACATATTAACAATAACTTATTAATATGTGGTTAACAGAACACGAGCGCCTTACTCGTCCGTTCAACTTACAGTTAAAACAAAATTTTGAATTCGTGTTCTGTAAACCAAGTTAATACCAAAAACGTAACTGTAAAATTACAACATACAAATTATTAAGTTGACAAATTTGCTTGCATAGTTAATTGTTTTTTTATTCTTATGTTTTGCGCGGGGGGAGAAAATACTAAAAACAGGTGTTAATGAAAAGTTGAATAACTTATACAATTTTTATCCGATTTGAAAAATTAAGACCATGTTTTGTTAAGAACTAAATTTTCTTCATACGTTAATATTATTAATAATTTTTATAAGCTTTCATATTAAAATAAGCAATGAAAAGCACCTAAAATCAAAAAAGTTTATAATTTTCGTTTGTTTTTGTAGATATTCTTAACAAAAACAATTGTTATAACTTACAAATGTATATAAAATGCACGTCATTTTAAAGCGTAATTTTCTTTCCAAACCAGTTAAAAAAAATTAAAATCGGACAAGAACTGACTGAGTTACAGGTCGATAAGTTGACGAACATCACTGAAAACGGTTTTTTTTAAATAACTTCTGAATTTGAGGGTGTTTCTGAATTATTTTGACACAATTTTTTATGTACTCAACAAGACCAATAACCCACGCTAGGTCGTTTTCCAAGTTTTTTTACACTGTAGCACCGTGTAATTAAAGAGAGTAAAATTTTTTTTAAAATAAATAATCATATAACTTTAAATTGGTTGTCTAAAATAAAAAAAAAAAATATAAAATGTATTTAACATGTCCATATTAATAAATAAAATATTTTTTCATTATTTTACAACATATTTCACAAAAAAAATAACATAAAATGCAAACACTTATCAAAATGTCATTCTATTTTTGGTTTAAAGAAGGGCAAATCCAACAATAAATTTTCTTACTTAATGAATGGTTTATTAATAGACTATTTTTCGTTTATGAATACAACTTTAGCAATTTTTGCTTAAAAACGGTTAATTAATGATAAACAAGTTTTTATGAATACGGCTGTTATTCTTTAAAAACATGGATATGAAATTATAGTCCAGGAGTCTAATCACCGCATTCGATACTATCGTATCGAATAAACTATCGAATGTTTTTGCATACGATAGACACTGACGTATCGAATGAAAACTTTAGAAATGTAATGTCGAGTTACTCAATATCGAATGCTATAATTTCAAATTCAATAAATTTCATTCTATATCGAGATTCATGATACCAAAATAAATAATTTCGATCAATTTTGCTCGATATCGTATGCGGTGATTAGACCCCTGATAATATTACAACATAATAATCTAGATCAGCGTTGCCAGGAGATTCGGAAGGAAAATCTTCATTTAGCGAAAAAAAAAATCTTATTTTGAAGAGAAAAATCTTCAAATGATTTATACAGGTCTGTTCTGAAAATCACGTGATTTCAAATCACATGTGCTTTTAAAATCACACGTGTGATTTTGTGGTGCTCTGTAAATCACACCGTTTTTGTGTTTTTCAATTGTCGAAAGCACATGTAAACACAAAGGGTTTGTTTTTCAAAAGTATAGCTAATTTTTAACGCTTTTTATGTTATTTTCCGACAATTTGTTTTTTTAACCGATTTAGCGATGTCAGATTAGTTTTAGGGTTGTTTAAAATCTTGAATTTTCTTTGCGAATTTTAGCCATGTTCGCGATAAAAGCGATTTGTTCCTGTAAGGTTTCGGATTCTTTTCAGCTTTAACGATTTGTATTAAAAAGTAGACTCTGCTATCATGCCGCAGTTAGCAAATTTTTGCGGATTTCCGCTAATTTAGCAATTTTTACCGAATTTTTGCCATTCCTTACAGTTTTAGGGAGTTTTAATCAATTTTATGGCTTGTTTGAAATATAAAATTTTTTCGCGAATTTTCGCTATTGTGCAAATTTTTTTTGTTTCATTTTTCGACATTTTGTTTTTTAATCCATTTAGAGATTTCAAATAGATTTTAGTGTTAGTTTCTAAGTTTGCAATTTTTGGCGAATTTTAGCCATATTAGAGATAGAAGCGATTTTTCCCTGTGATTCTTTACACCTTTTACGATTTTTAATAAATATTAGACTTTGCTTTCATGCCGCTGTTAGCAAAAAAGCGAACTTTAATTCAACTAAAAAACAAATCTGAAATCACAACAGAAGTCACAAAAGCAAATATCATTTTGTAGTTTCATTGAATTTTCTTAATTTTAAACGATTTGTTGTAAATAAAATAGCTTATTGCATACAAAATTAATAAACAACGCATGGAATATTTTATTTAAGAAATTTATTATAACGGTCAACTTCCAATAGTCGCAAAAATAACAAAGTGATTTCAAAAAGTTGTTTACATAGCTGAACGTTTTGAAATCACAAAATAATACGCCCAGAACACCTTTCTTGTGATTTGAAATCACTTTCAAAAAATGTGATTTTCAGAACAGGCCTGATAATAAGGGCAAAAATTAAAAATGATCAATTTTATATTATGGAACAAAATTAAATTGTAGGTTTAAACTATGTTTTTAGTTACATTTTCCATAAAATGTTTTTTTAAAACTACATTTTGCATCCATTTAATTTCTAATAAAGAATAACGTAACAAATTCCATCTAAATAAAGAATGTTTAATTGAAAGAAATCAAATTCTAATATTAGTGATTTATAAATTTTGACCAAGAAGATTTAAGTTTGGCACCTATAAAGCTCATACATCATATGAAATCTTAAGGGTTCTCAATTTAATATTATATTTTTTAATATATCGAAGGTATTTTGAGTAAATTGCATTAAAAAAAAGCTCATTGAGAATATATGGAATTTCCTAAATATATTCCTAACGGAAAAGTTATTAAAATAATGTTGGTACACCTTTTAAAAGATATTCTTGAGCACTTTTGTATGAATACTTTGTTTAAAAATTGTCAAACATGAAATGTAGAATTTTCAAACTAAAAGCTTCTTAAGTTCCATTAGTTTTACCTAGTTTGGTACTAAATACATGAACTTTTTTGTTGTTTAATATATGAAACTTTATAAAAATACGTTTTTTCTTTTCACAAATAATTATTTTCATCAATTTTCTAAAAAAAAAGTGTTGCATAAGTGTTACATGTGACTTGGCAACATTTTTAAATGCTCCCCTAATTTTTAAGAAGTGTTTAATATTTTACGTTTACAAAAGAACACAATTTTGGGCATAAAACAATTAAGTACAATTAGCGCAAGGTAAATTCAACAGGTAATGGCAAGACTACAACAATTCAAAGCCAACAGAAGCAACATACATATATTTTTTGTATTGCATTGTTAGTGCTTACGGCTCGAAACTTGCCACCACCTTGTACTGAATTTGCCTTGATCTAGTGCTGCACTCATGCCCCTTTAATTAAAATGAATGCTGAACATGTAGCATTTTTTTTTAGTTTTAAAGGAAACATCATCAGAAAAGAACGCTTTACACTTTTTAAATAACACATGTTTTTCAGAAAAGAACATAAAAAAAGGCAAAAAATGCCTGGCTAGCCCCAGGTATACAATAAAGGGTTAATAAAGGTACCTGTATTGAAACGAATTAAAACAATTGTATAACATACCAAAAAATATATTTGTTAATGTATGAAGTTTAACTTTAATATTTTCAAAACCGAACCGAAACCGACCGGTTTTAATAATTTTAAAACCGAAACCGCGGCTTGACATTTTTACGGTTTTAAGCAAACTGTAGTTTACACGAAACAAACATATAGAAAACGAATTGAACACTACCCGGCTGTAAAATCGTATATAAAAGATCGCTATGTCGGTATTTGAAATATAACTTTCAAGTTAAAAAAAAAACGCTTGCTGCTTTGTTTACGTATTTCAGTTAAAGTCTAGCTCGAAACACAACAGACTTATTGTATAGAAACTATAAACTAAAAGTCTGAGGATTTTTTTTTATATTCCAGATAATCAAGAGACTATAGATCAATAATCTAAAGACGTGGATATATAGTCTAAAGACCACAGACCTATACTCTAGAGCAGTGGTGCCCAAAAACACACAAATACTATTATGTGCATGCGGAAGCAGCAGAAAAACAAGAAGTTAATAATTTGACTTATTAAAAAACTTTCATAGCGTAATCTAGCTTTAGCGATATCTGAATAACAACTGAATTGATTTTCTTTGTTGAAAGTAAACAAAACAACGCTGCAGCAGAATTGTTTGCCCTATACTCGCGAGTATAGGTAAATCCGAAGTGGACGTCACTGCTCGAGAGACTATAGAATGTTGGTTTCAGAGACATTCGAAGTTCGAACTATAGCCTAGGGACTGCAGATTTTTTCAATGCTATTTAGATTTTTATAATCTTTAGATTACTGATTTATGGTCTAAAGACTATAAACTTCTAGTTTATATATGTATATAGAATTATACTCAAGGTCTAAAGACTATTGACTTATAGCGTAGAGACTAGATACAACGATGCGAAAATTGTATGTGATTACCTGCCATGGTGGCCTACCTCAAAGGGGATCCTAGCGCCAGGTCCCAAACAATGCATATACAAACCGCCCCTGTCTTAAAATGTAACCTTCACCCACAGGTAGCAATAAGAGTATGTATATAATATAGGAGAATTTACATTCGACCATTGTTTAGGAGCTGGAGCTATTTAACCTCCGCTGCAGTTTTGAAGCAAGCAGCATTTATTGAAGAGTGACAGCACCTATGGATCCACCAGCAGGCCGCACTTTTCAACAAGTGGTGAAAATCAGCTCTTGAAGCCAACTTTTTAAAATCCCCCTTCCCACGACTTTGGGTTTAAACAACAACCCCCATATGATTCCCGTAAGTACCTCACCTACAGGCATTATTTGTAGTAACTATTTTTGATCTGTAAACTGGAATTGACTTCTTTCATACGAGTATCAAGGATTTTTCAATTCAGGTACTGGTATGCATGCGACTAGTGCATATGTGTCGTAAACACTTAAACAGAAGTGGTCATAAATATAGTTGCTATGGCAGTGTTCATAAAAAACTTCTACGTTGGGAATATTTAGAATTTCAAAATGTTTATAATTAAATTTTGGAAAATTTTCAAAGTCAGCTTTTTTTTTTTGGTTTTGGTTCAATTAATATTTAAAGTTGTTAACTGCTATTTTTGTTGCGCAAACTGCAGTTTATTTATTTATATATTGTTTTAAAAAGACAATATAATTTTAATAATTTTTACCTTGTTTTAGGCCGTACACAAAAAACTTGTTAATTGTTTTTCTGTTTTGTTCCTTTTCTTACCTTCCTTCTTTCATTCTTTTTTTTCATCTACTCTTCTTTCTAAATGAAACTTGAAAAATAAAATTGTTAAGACAAAATTGGTTCATTGTAGACAGAATAAAAGAAAATTCTATGATTTTCATATTCTGTCAATATCAGTTATGAAAATTTAATAAACTTCTAACAAAGAATTTATTTTCTTTCCTTTGGTAAGGCTAGAATGGATTCTTTGAAGTTCGGCAAAAAGGTCTTAAGTCAGAAACTATAGTTTTTCATAAGGTCAAATTGAAAATTAATTGGTGTATTTAATTGACTTATTTCCTAAAGAGAAAGTGATTACGATAGAAAGCAGCTGTGCTAGACTTGACCCAATAAAAAATTTTAACATTTTGCGAAGCACTAATGAATGGTTAATTAAAAAAAAAAATAAGCGCAAAACAGTAAAGTAAGTGAAGGAACGAACACTTAAGAAGTTTTATGAAAGAAAAAAGATCATTTCAAGTGTCACGGCATTCTCTTACTACGAAGCAGTCTTGTTAGGGTAAAAACTTAAAAATAACTGTACAAAAACATTCAGTGTGTTAAGTGTTCACCAGTTTTTGTATGCGTTGAATAAAGCGCTTTATATGTCAAAAATATATTGCTTCAAAGTGGGAACTCAACATAGAAAATTCATGCCTGCCGTTAGCGAGATGACGAAGGCTAGTTTACACTATCTCACAAGTCAGACGTATTCCATAATACTTTGTGAGATAGAAATCTAATGAGTTTTGTTGCGACTGTCAAAAAATCTAAATCTAACAGTTTGTGTTCACACCATCGCACAAAGTATAATCACTCACACATGAAGAAAAATGCAACCCTGAACCAATTAAAAGTATTATTGTTTAGAAATTTTTCAAAAAACGATGAAGTCGTATAGGATGTCAAACTTTATTCATAATACTTGTCATTTTCGCTGCAGTGAAATAACGCCGGGAGAAATAACACCGGTGGGTGTAATTTCCCGATGAAAAGGAAATAACGCCGGCCGGCCTTATTTCCTATTGCAAAAAGAAATAACGCCGGCTCCAAAGAGGAAATAACACCCCGGGGGTCTTACTTCTTTTTGCAAGAGGAAATAAAGCCGGCGGGATTTATTTCCTGTTCATCGGGAAATAACGCCGGCTGGCACTCAATCAAAAAATAAATAACAAAAAAATAAAATTTTATTTCTGCTTAGAGCTTAGAGAAATTTGTTATAAAAATCAACGTAAAATGGGCATTGCCCATTTTGTCGACAAATTGTGCAAAATTCCAGCCCAGTTTTTGTTTAAAGATTCCATTTCGTTTGTAACTTTTCTATTTTTTTAAAAATTTTTAATGGATAAGATTAATTTGGCTTTAATTAAATTTTTGTATACTTTGATAAATTAATTTGAATACATACTTATGTTTATTGTAAATATAAAATGCTTTGATTAGTTACATTCGCAGGCGTTATTTCCCAATGAAAAGGAAATAACGCCGGTCGGCTTTATTTCCTCTTGCAAAAAGAAATAAAGTCTGCATTAAAGAGGAAATAACACCCCGGGGGTCTTATTTCTTTTCGCAATAGGAAATAAGGCCGGCCGGCGTTATTTCCTTTTCATCGGGAAATTACACCCACCGGTGTTATTTCTCCCGGCATTATTTCACTGCACCATTTTCATCACACATGCATTCATCTATCTATCGAACTTTTACATATTACTTAAGTTTTTGACATGCATTAATACTAAGTATAGTAGTGTAAACTAGCCTTAAGCGAAACTCTTACATTTCTCCCTTGTTTGAAGCTCAATTTGTATAACTTAAGTTATTGATACCTAACGAAAGAGAAAATTTGTGAGAAAAAGAGAGAGATTGAGTTAGACGACCAGCGTTACCGTTATGCGACTAAAGTCGCATTTTTGCCCCTTTTTGACTGCAGTGCCACTTTTATGACCCCTTAGTTTTAAATCCCCTTTTGTATCATTTTGTAGTTTTTTGTGCCCCTTTTTCACCTTTTTGAACCAAATATTTTTTATACGGGCAATATTATATTACTTATCATGGAAACCAGGGGGCTACTCTCTATTGCGATGCGAAAGAAAATTGTAGCAAATATTGCGATTGGTACTCTTTAATACGTTTGCGCATGTGTCTTTCGCATCTTTTAATTTTTTTTCTTTTCCAAATCATCACTTTATTTTATTTAAATTTTTCAATTTTAAATATTTTTACACACTTTGGCATTTCATCACTGTAAATCCGCGCCATCTTTAATTTTTATTGCCACTATTGCTTAATTTTTAGAAAATTTTGCGAAAGTTATAGAGAGTACCAAGTTGGCATTTCGCTTTTGCATCGAAATGGTTTTCGCATCGCATTATGCACTAAAAAACGCGTTTTATTCGCATTAAATATGCAATAAAATCTTGAAAATACGCCCTAAAAATTGTTAAAAATATGCCCCAAAAAAATCAAAAATTGCTAGTTTGAAAACAAAATATTCCACAATTTAATAACAGTTCAAATTAAAAAAATAATTCTAAAATTATAATCGGTAAATCACAAACACAATAGTATTTAAAGAAGAATTTTCGAGATTTTCCCTATTTAGAACCGAATATTATCTATTATCCATATAAGATCTTTTGTCTTAAAGAGATTTTAGGGACGGTAACTAAATTATAAATTATTTATTAATGTTAACATTTTAAGGGAAGTTAAAGCAATATATAGATGAGAGCTTTGGGAAAATGTGAACCGATTCAAAAAGAATTTAAATAACAGTAAAATATTTTTGGGGCGAATTTAATCTAAATACCAAATAAATAAAATAGTTTATGGACACAAATAGTCTAATTTGGAAAGAAGTTTGTATTTACATAGACTTCGCCCTTGATCAAATTGTCTGAAAGATTTCAAATTGTGCTTTGCGCACAAGGTTAACATGGACAGACAACTAGCCAGATGGACGGATGGACATCGTTATATCACTTTTAAAAGTGATTCTGAGTCGATATACTAATATATTGGTCCAGATTTCTGTTTTTAAAGTTGCTCCTTTTTTTCTCTCAGCATTCCCCTTTTTGTGACACTTTTTTTTGAAAATCCCCTTTTTGTGCCCCTTTTTGAAAATTTTGAACGGTAACGCTGTAGACGACATTAAAAACTTAAAGGCAGTTTTTTTGACTTAATACCTTTTTGCTTAAAGCCAAAGAATCGATCAAAATGTTTTATTAAAACTACAGCAGTTTTAATAGATTGCATTTTTTATTATGTATGTGTTTTAGAAAATTTTACTTGTTTATAATTATAATTCTTAAAAACAAACAAATTTGTTATACAAAATTTTTGTAAAAGTCTTCAATTGTTTGTGGTAACAAAAGAGGGCGCTAACATCATTAAATATTTATTAAAACTGTCTAAAAAAAATTTCTTCTTGTGGTTGTATAAAAACAAAGCAAAAAATGGATTTTATAGAAAATTTTTCCTTTTTTTTTCAGAAACAAAATAACCTTTAATAAAATTCAAGTTTAGAAAAAGTTTTGTGGTTTATTTTAAAATAATTGCTTTAAATAAAATAAACTTTTGTCTTGTTAGAAATAAATATTCTATTTTTATATATAAAAATAATAATAAATCATATTTTAATATTCATGTTAGTAAGTAGTTTTACTTTTAAAATTTATTTAAGTTGCACAGTGGTTTAAAATTAAAAAAAATTCCAACTCATTTATTATACAGATTTTACAACATACAAAAGTGAAATTAGAAGGAGAATTTTATTATTATAGATTTACTTACCCGTATTACAACTTTTATTATTTTAATTATAAAACACCAGCATCATTCCCGATATGGGTTTTACTTTAAAAACATATACATAAAACGGAAAATATAAGCTAAATGAGAAGCAAGAGTTTTCAATTCAAAAACAAAATTTCAAAATTTAAGTCACTTTTGCGCTCTCGTTCTAAAAACCAGGCAAGGCAGTAAGTTATGATTTTGTCTGGTACTGGCTGGACTTTAAATTTTAAGTCTACGTTTTAGAAGTTAAATAACTTCACAGGACAACAAATTGTTAAACCATGGACCAGAATATACTTTTCTAAAGGCTTGAGTTTCGCTAAATCCGAATTCTTACTCATAATTTCTCCATCACATCTGGCTTTCCCGATATTTTCGCTTAAAGTTTTTTCCAAATTTTGTTTAAACTTGACAACGAACCATACAGCGTACGATACAATTAAATTATTCGCCCTTATCGTTGTTGGCGAATTTAAAATACGCCTGCGACTGTTTGGTAATAAGGAAATAAGTTAGCGTTCTCTTAAATCTATTACCATACAATCGCAGGCGTATTTTAAATTCGCCAAGCACGGTAAGGCTGATTAAAGACCAAGTTCGGCGAACAAGTTATCTCACGTGCTCGCCATTCGCCACCTCGTTCGTGCTATTTAACGCCTTAAGACTTTTTCCTTTAAAGCTTACATTTAATCGGCGTGCTTCTTTTAAATTTGCGCTCAGCGTATTTACTCGTGTTGGCAATTCCGCGGTGGAAATATGATCGCTGTCGTATTTAATAAATAATAATTTCATATTAAAGAAAAATTATTTTCTTAACCTACCTACAAGCAGGACTGCCAGCCAGATTTGAAAATTTTTCGTCATTTTGACGATTTTTTGTTCCGAAATTAGCAAAGCGCCGATTTGCTGATTTTTCTCTAAAAAGTGACGATTTTGTCCAGGCTTCTTTTATAGGGTGCATCATTAATAGTGCAGAAGTAGAAGAAGAAAACGAACTTTAATATTTTTATTTTGATTAAACAAGTTCCTACCCAGCCAACATAGGATATTTGTTAGACGATTGGTTGATTATGCATCTCCTAAAATAATCTTTTGATGATGATCTGACGATAAACAATAACAAAAACATTTTCCTTTTTAAATTATTTCTTTTTTAATAAATTTTGTGACAAGTTCGTTTTTAATCTTGGAATGTTTAATATGCAAGTCTTAAGCAAATCTTTAAATGATTATTTTCATGGTAAAAAAAACAACAATGTTACACTATGTTTATCTTTCGTCAAACCATCGTGAACCTTTTGCGACTCTCTGTTTAAATCATATTTCCAACAATTATACAGCGAGCATTTTACGAGTTGTAAGATAATATCTGCATGAGTCTCCCACGATTCTTGACATTCTTTTTGAATGACTCGTCTCAAACGATTCCTACAACGATTAAAGTAAGCGTCTTTCGTTGTGGTATGGAAGGTTCTCACTGACGAAACAACTCGTGTTACAGTATCTCCCGTTTAAGGAATCTTCTGCTTTTAAAAAATGCACTCCTTGACAATCAAAAAAGCTCTTCATGAGACTTCCAGTAGTTTTTACACAAAATTTTAAGAAAATACTTGCTGCACCAAGAGAAAAACATGTTTAAATATGGTCACCTCCAACACAAATATTTTTAAAGAAAATTCTTAACATATTATGTTTAATTTAACCAAATTATTGTTACCGATAACCATATTATGGATAAATAAGTAATCCATCAAGAAGCAACAACCATATTATTGTTGCCTCCGAACATGTTGTGGTCAATAATAACTAAAATATGTTTAACACTTATAATAGTATGATTGAATTTCAACCATGGCATGTTGCTCTTGGAAAAGAGGAAAATGCTATTTTTAATTTAAAAAAAAAAACAAATTGTTGTCATATTTAACCATAACATGTTTTGAGACTACCATAATATGGTTGTCGCTTCTTGATGGACGACTATTTTAACCATAATATGGTTGTCGGTAAAAATAATATAGTCAAATTAAACATTATATGTTAAAAATTTTCTTTAAAAATAGTTGTGTTAGAGGTGAGCATATTTTAACATGTTTTTCTCTGTGTGTGGATATAAATTTATTCAACCCAATTACAAATACACATTCCCCGGGAGTTTTTTCTCTTTTCCTATTTCTACAATTTCATTTAATTAGGAAAACTAGAAGAAGGGAGAAAACTCCCGTAGAATTTTTATACATAATTGGACTAATTATGTTTTTGTTTTTTTTTATAAGTCAAGGAAGTTAAAATTGAACAATCGAAAAAAATCTAAATTTTATGTTTTTCGATTTTTTTTGACGATTTTTGTTCTCAGGAAATTTACGATTTTTTCACAAATTTATCTGGCCCGGTAGGTCCTTAACAGACTGCATCTCCAATATTAGATCAAAGTCTGAATATCATTTTTACTGCTGATAATATTTAAGATAGCAACAATAAGCTTTAAAAATGCGCTATAAAACTTGAAATTGTAATTTTTCATCATCTTCTAATGTAACTGTTATATTTAAAAGTCGAAAATTATAAAAGTCGATCTGCAGTATAACATTAAATTTAAAAAAAAACCCCAATCTAAAGCTATACAGAAAAAAAATAGATTTCAATTAAAAAAATTTGTGATATTAATTAAAAAACTAATCAAATTTGTACCAGCAAAATAATCAATAATATCATAATAGTTTCTAATATAATCAATATTTTCTTCAGTAAACGTTTAATTTACTTGATTAGATAGAAAAAAAAAAAAACAAGTATTTGTTCTGTGTAAGATCTAGCTAGAACTTGTTTTATTTAAATCGACTTTAGACTTTAGTTCTTTTCTTATTCATCACAGCTTTTTATAAATTTTACGCCACTGTGGCTCGTTCCCACTTTTTCTAATAACTATATCATTAATACAATTGCTTAACATTTGGATAAATTCTGTTAATAAATAAAATAAACTCTTAAATATTAAAAAGGAAATTTCTATAAATAGTTTTTTTTTTATTTATTACAAGAGAATCATTATTTGGACGAAATGGAGGAATAATAGAAAATTATTAATTGTATGAATTAATAGTTTTGCTCTATTTATAAATCGTAAAACAGAGTTAGTTGATGACTTTGCAGGGGGACCGAGGAGTAGGAGACTTTGAAAAATGAGTTTAAAAATTCACAGTCTCTAAAGAAAAAAATTATATTTTAATAAGTCTATATTTAAATCTATGT
Source organism: Pollenia labialis (assembly GCA_949318255.1). Taxonomy (NCBI): domain Eukaryota; kingdom Metazoa; phylum Arthropoda; class Insecta; order Diptera; family Polleniidae; genus Pollenia; species Pollenia labialis. Next base: position 34,307,740 of record OX439143.1, on the reverse strand, counting down.
GTATGCGAAATGTTGATGTCACCCTAAGGCCCCAACTAACTGCCTGTTTGTACTCGTTTAAATAACATTTAAAATAAAAACAAATTTTGAAATTTTGTTTTAAATGCTAGTTAAACGAGTCACTTTTGCACTCGCGTTTTAAAAACAAGCAGAAAGAGCACCTTTATTATGTTCGTCATTCACAACGTTTTAATTTCTTTAATTTTTTTCCGATTGGGAAGTTGTTTGCATATTATTTTTAAAAATAATAAAACTTGTATAAAGTTTTGGCTTTAATCTTTTAAAATTGAATATTTTTTAAATTATTTTCTTATGTCATGATTTCTTTAAATAATTTAGTCTGCCAGCGGTCAGGACTTTAACATGAACTTTGTTTTGAATTACTTTCGACAAGTCCACTCATTTATTTATTGATTTATTTGTGCGACATTTTTTTTATTAAAACGGTCATTTAAATTATTATTTTTTCCTTTAATAAATTATAATTTACCTTAAAAATCGATTTTTATTGTTATGATAAAAAATTAATAAACAATGTGACAAATCATAAAGGACACAAATGTTTATAGCCAACAATTTAAAGATTCGAATGTCTGTATATAAATTCTGTGTATGTTACCAGTTGAAAAAGTCATCGAAGATCTATAAAATAGATATAACTTCATTCTGGGTCCAAAGAGAATTCTAGGACGACTAGATATGCCCGTCGGCTTATTTTTCAAAAAAGATGGATGGGGATGATTAAACTCGATAGAGTTAAATTTTAGGCAAAAAATAAGATTGGAAAATTAAATGCGTCAATTATTTTGGACCAAAAATTATTCAATTCAAATTTGGATTTTTCAGAATAGATCGATACCATTTAATCCCAATTATTAATAAAATTTCTTTTCTATTTTTACATTTTAAGTCGAGATAAGATAACAAACGAGTTAAAAAAAACTCGATGAAAAAATCATTATTCGCAAATAATAAAATAAACCAAAATTAAAGAAAAATTTCGTTAATAATATAAAATTTTAAATACCTAAACAAAAATACTTTTTTAATGAAAATTCGTATGATTAACAACAGTTGTTTCAACTTTTTGAAATTGACTTAAGATGTTTTGTGAAAATGCCACAGATATGAATCTCATATTTTAAAGCTTGTTGTCTGATCAAGTTTAACAAGAATACGAAGACTTTTTATTTACAAACTGCTTAAAATTTACTTTCACTTTTTTGAAATTCTATATTGAGTGTCATTTATTTTCTGTTACTCTGTAAACACATTGATGACTTTTCTATAATGGAAAAATAAAAAATTATATACATGCATACATAAAACAACAAAAATTAATGTTTGTTTTAGTTTCCATAACTACTAAACAACACATTTTACTATTTTTTTACACTACCGCCAAACTGGGTGGATGGGGTGGTGTTATGCGTTTGTGCTGATGTGTGTAACACATAAAAATATTGCTCCTAATTAGACCCACCTTTAGGTGTACCGATCAGCTAAGAATCGCTTTTTGAATCGATTTAACGATGTCCGTCCGTCCATTCTTCCGTCCGTCCGTCCGGCTGGTTGTCTATGTTTATCTTTTGCGTAGAGTACAGATCGCAAATTTGGAGATGATTAATTGAAATTTAGTTCATAGATTTATAGAATCTTATTGTCACAAGGACCAAGCCTTTTAAAAATGGGGAGAATCGGTCCATAATTTCACATAGTCCCCTTTCTAGTTTCTTTCCAGATAGAAGTCTTTGTGACAATAAACCATCTTATTTTGTTGGTATATAGATTTAATTTAAATTTGGTCCAAACTTATTTTATTTTAATGTAAATCATCTTGACAAATTCAATTAGCATAAGTCCATATTCGACGATAGATCCCATACAAATAGCATTGCCGAAAATTGCTTTTGATGTCATAACTTCCGTATAAATTTTGGTAATGATATAAAATTTGGCGACAATACCTTGTACGTTAGCTACTGTGTATTTCATGACAAAATGTTCTTCACGCTGGAAAAGTATTTGCTCGTCAATTGACATCTCCATGCACTTCAGTGACCACCAAGATTGGATACCAAAACAAATTACGGTATCGGTTTAAACTTTTTATTTTTTTTGGTATCGGTATCGGTTGCCAACCTTGCCGGCCACTGAAAGATCATTCAGCACACAAAGTTTTATCCACTCAAAGAAACGAAACTGGTTAAGTGGAGATAGTGCTGGACAAGTTTGTTGAATAGCACATAATTGGAATCTAAACAATAAAGGCATAAGGAAAAAAAGTACACTTCCCCAAATATTGGGACCAGTGATGGAAAATTGAAAAATTTAGATGGTACTCAACACCAAAGAAAATAGTACTTTTTCAACATTTTGGCTATTTTTTCAAACTTTTTTTTTTTTGTAAATAGTATAGGACTATTACAAAAAAGCTTTATAAAATACATAACTGAAATTTAGCTCATAGAATAAATTCGAAAAATAAAAAAATGTTGAATATAATAATTTTTTTTTTTTTTTTTGCTCATTTCTCAGCTATTGATATATACATATGTTTTTGATAAAAATAAAATTTGAGCAGGCAATATTGTCGAGATTGCTGAGGAGTCGGAGTTGTAGAGTCTGAGTTGAGGTTTTTGTACCAGTGTCGGAATCGTAGTACCCACAAAAAATTCACAACTCGGACTCCAAAAGTTTTCGACATAACAAATTTAAAAAAAAAATATTCTAATACATACATAATTTCCAAAATAAAAATACTTCGGAATTGGCGATGCAATATTTAAAATATTGATTCGAAATTTTTACTGAATCCTTTTCATGCTTTATTAAACCATTTAAAAGATACTGCATTTAAAAAAGAGTTTAAAGACAAATAAGGACCAGTTTCATATGCATTTAGCATTAAGGCTAGATTGTATATTTATTTATTCATTTATTTACGTAATATTAAGAGTGGGAGTTGGAATTTCAGCGGTTGGAGTCGGAGTTAGTACATTTTGTTGACGGCTCCACAGTCCTGGTTGTCAATGTTAAAAAAAATATCAACGCTAAATTTTTAAACAAAGAAGCATAACAAGAAACGAGTACCGTGGTAAAACCATAGTAGTGAATTTTCCATAACTGATTGGGATGCCTGTCCTTTTGCCCTTTTTCCATCTGTTATAATGATGGTATAACATCTAAATCCGAGCTAAGCCAGAAAACCCCAAACGCGTTTTGATAAGCTCCAGAACCAAAAGCAAAATGCAGTGCACCTTTGATGACTTTGAAAATGTTACACTGTGATATTCAACACTAGTTTTTTGAGTGTTTTCCATATAAATTTTACTACACGTTCAGCCACGTTTGGTGTGAAAACAGCACATTAGTGTTGAATATCACAGTGTAACATTTTCAAAGTCATCAAAGGTGCACTTCATTTTGTTTTTGGTTCTGGAGCTTATCAAAACGCGCACATAAGAGTCTAATGATCCCAAATAGGGTACACTCTCGCAAATTGTTTCTTAATACTGTGGTGAAGGGTATCATATGCTCAAGCTTGACCGACTATATTTTCTTCCTTGTTTTAGTATGTGTTTAATTGATTGATTTCTTTTACTCACCTTTATAAAAAAAAAAACTTTATTCACTCTACTCTTTCCTATAAATTTTTATTTAAGTTCTCTTTTTGTTCTAAAATCAATAACAATAACACATGGCAAACATACCCACACTAACATAAATAAATTATAAACTATTTAAACAACAAAAAAACTAAAGTCTAATGCAAAAAAAATGCTTTGGGGTTTTTGGCGGTTCTTTTATTTTTTGGGTGGGTGCATTTTTTCCTAACCAAACACAACAAAACACATGTTTTATTTAACGGTAAATGTATATGCATAAACAAACAAACTTAATATACTCTCATTTAGAATCTATAATGTAACAGCAACAACAACTCATTGAGAAAGGTCGTTCGTTTATAACTTTTTGTGTTTTGTTGTAATACTTATTATTTACGACTGTAAGCGTGTATGAATGTGGGTTTACGATGTCATGCAAAATATTATCGTAATTCGTATCGTTTCGTGTTTTTCCTTTTTTTTTTTTAATAAAAAAGAAACTTGTAACGTTAGACAGTAAAACTGAATAGAGAAATTAATAGAAATTAGAAATTTTTAATTAATAATAACAGTTTTTTTTTTTTTTTTTTTTAAATAATAAAATCAAATTCCTAAATCGGATAGTATCTGAAAAATGTTTCATAGTACACAGGCGCGAAAATTTTAAGCATTGGCAATTGATTCTTTCCGGCAAAAGATAGTTTATACGTTACCTTTAACAGCCAGAAAGGTATTGAGTCAGTTCCTCCCCTGCAAATAATATTGGACCACCTGATCCTGATGGACTGGTTAGATGTAATGCAAGCATGGACCATGCCATTGTTAAAAAGTATTTGTAGCGAGACCACATGTCTTCGTTTTTTAACGACATGCTTTCGATTTTAAACGACTTCAAAACTAATCCTCTTGAGTATACAATGGAGTAGTTTTAAAATACTCTTTTGAAATCCAAACCTGTGTTATCTGGTCCTGCTCTAGGACATCGTAATGTTAAATATACCATGTTTTTTCCATACTTTTGGGTTGCTTTTGGACTAGTCCTTGTCCCTTTTGGGCTACATTTCACACTCGTGTTTGGACGTGTCCTATTATTTGCTGGGTAATTTCTCTGACTGAAATGTAGCGTCTATAATACAGGAGATTTTGCATTGACCAAAACAAATGATAGTTAAAAAAGTTTAGATCTGGGCTATAAAAAAGGAGAGGTCGAACTTTCTATCATATTTTATAAGGGCACGTGTTGTCGGCATAGTTCTTTCCTGATAGTCTTACCGTTAGGTTTCAACAGATTTTAATATGAAACACCATTTTATTTCTATCATCATACCGCAGTAGATGTATTTCAATGGTGTTCGTTTTTTCTCCGATTCTTTTAAATCAAGACCTTTTTTATTCTCAGCCACAGTCCGACGCAATAAATTCACTTGTTCCAGTGCTTAAGCAGAAATTCTTTTGTGTACAGACGGCGCTAATTCAACATTCAAAAACATTAGCATCCACCTCGGGCATTCTTTGTCTTCTGCAGCGGTAACTTTATCTTTAAATCTGCATTAAACCAATCGATGAAAGTGTATACAAAAGAGTATCGCAACTCAAATCTCTAAACTCATCATTGCTCTTATACAATTGTGTTGGGAGAAATAGTTGACTTGTCTCGCTTTTCGACACGAAAGGGGCAAACCAGGTATAGCCATACCTGGAATCCAGGAAAGATTCAAAATGATAGGCCTCCTGAAGTCTTCGTGATTTCTTGAGATCGAAGGCTGACTAGAGATGCTATCTGGCACCACGGGAGTCAGTAGACCCCGGCTAGCAGGCACCAGACTGACTGTTGGATGAGGCCCCAGGCGATATACTCTCTTCGGGAAGGGTGTCTTTATGCTCCAAAAAAGTTCTGTGGGAGACACGTTTTCGGAGATTTTAAAAATGTTTAAGGTGTTAATGCTGGTTGTGGTGAAGATCTGGTAGTCTTGTTAGTAAAGAGCGGGGTTAAAGGACTGTAAAATGGGCAGTTAAGTTCTGAAATTGCAAGCGGATGATAGGTTGAGGTACCTCGGTTGAAGATGATAAATGACGGAGTGCTTTGGTCTTGACTTCTTTTATGAGATGTGTTTTTCGCGGGATGATGCTTTTGCAAGGAAATGCTTTTCCTTTATGGTTGTGCGTTTGGGGATCACCTGGTGGCTGTGGTTTATACGAAAAATTGGGGAAGGGAGCAGGCCAAACAACCGCAACCACTGAAACCGCGTGATTACAAAGGAAGCCAATTACTACTGCACTTTCTACCAAAAATTCTATTGTCTTTGATAAATGAAAGGTCTCTTGTTGGGATTTGCCAATTTTAGACCTTGAGTACTTTAAAAGACTGATGTAATGCCTAGAGTGCAAAGCCAAAAAGTAACTGCTTTGCAAAGCAATCCCCGAGGGCGTTCTAAACATCAGTAGGTGTAAGGCCACCAGGGCCATCAACAGTAGTGATCGACACTATCATGACGTCCCCCTTGGTAATAATTATTCAAAGTCTTCCCGAATAGAAGACGTACCTAAACAAAAGCAGCACGCGTTTTCTAGTTGTCAAATATTGTCATGCCCACACAAATTGTATGAAGCATACCTAAACTGCTCGTCGTCAACGCCTTGCAATTGGAAAATCCGATTTTGATAGCGCGTTGAATAGTGAAGTTGGCCGCTAATGTTAATAAATAATAGCAATTTAGCTATTTTTTGGGCAATCTAGATTTTATTAAACAAGAAAGTTATCACTGACACAACGTTGACGCTCTTGCTTAGGTATGGCATATCAGCGTAAAAGCTAAGCGGAAGAAAACATTCCGACCCCGCTCATGTTTAGGTACATGTTTCCCTTTATGTTGGTGTTACTATTTTGATAAAATATCTATTTCTCCTGGTCCACTGTGCATTCGTGCTTTTAATAAATTTACATAGTCGACACAATAACGAAATAAAAATAAAGGTAGAAATGAAAGAAAACATATTGTGAATATTCATTTGCTTCTTTTCGTTTTTTTTTACTGGGTTTTTTGTTTAACGAATTGCTTTTGCGGCACCAATTCTGATTTTAACGAATTTAATTTAAATGAAGATTTTCTAAAAATGTTAAAATGTGAAACTCTTGTTGAGCAGTTGTGTTCCTCGTGTTGCTGTCGTCGTCGTCGACATCATCATCATCGCCAGCGTTGTCCAAAAGTAATTGTTGTTTTCGACATTCGAATCAATTTGATTTACATACGTTCAATTCGATTCAGTTCAGTTAAATTTCTAATACTCTTGTGTCTTCTCTTTTGTTTTCATTTTCTATAATTTTTCTAATAAAATTTGTTGGTGTCGGTTTGTTTAGTTTTTTTTTAGACATGTGTTTAAAAAAGAGTTTTCAGTGATTTCAAATTAAGGAAAGAGAGTAATAAAAAAAAAAAAAAAACAAGCAATCAGAACCTGAGAAAACTATTAAAAAAGAAGACCAGTGTAAAGGAATTTTATGAGAGTATGTGTGTGTGTGTGTGTGTGAAAGTAAAGAAAAGTAAGAAAGTTTGTGAGTTTTAGCAATAAACACTTTTTCTTTTTTAAACAGACACTGATTGTTTAGTCAAGGTGGCCATTAGTGAGTTTGTGTACGTGTGTTTGTGTGCGTTAGTGTCTGTGTAAGGATTTGAGCATGACATTCTATTGTAGAATTATCTATTTTTATCTAACATTTTGCTTTACCAGTTTAAGCTCATTAAAACCAACAAAAGCACTAAAACTTAAAACAACAAAATCATATAACTAGTGAAACTAATACTTGCACAAATACTACAGTTAATAGTAAATTGTAGGTGTATGCGTGCGTGTGTGTGTGTGCATTGGTGCTCATATGTGAGATTGATTGCGTGCATTACAAACATTTGATAAAACAATAGTGTTACCAACATGAATATTTTATTGCATTTGCGGTATTTTAAACCCAATTTTCAAAGTTCACCATGGTAAGTTGACTTTTTTCTACGTTTTATTTATTTTTATTATTTAATTTAAGCATTTTTTAAATTTTATATTTAAATTAAAATTCCGCTGAAAATGTGTGTTATTTTTCATTAATTTTTATTACTTTTTCTGTGTCCTTGTTTTTGTGACACCAAACACAACTGTCGATTTTCACACAGTGATGTCATTTTTATTTAAGTTTACTTTATGTAAATCACTTTTTCTTTTACATTATTAATTAAAATGATTGGTGGTAGTGCAATAGTAATAGTTTTTCCAGTTTTAGAACCCTTTGGGGGTCACAGTAGTATTTTGTAATTAATAAAACAGCACAGTGTTTCTAATCTATTGAGCCCATTTGTTAAAACCACATGATGTTTTGCAACTAAGTATGGACCCATGCACCATTATTTAGTGTTATGTTTGTTAAGGGGGCGGATTCATATGTAAATGTTTGTTTTTATTTAAACATTTATATACGAAATTATAAAGTTATTTATTAAACTCACAATTTTTGCTAAATATTTCTTTGATATTTTTGTATACTATTTTAGGTTAAAAAGGGTTATGCGCCCAAGAGCACAACCTCCACCCGGGGACCAAAGCGGTCCATTGTGAATCTGTTAATTTTCTTAAAATCAAATGCATGGGTTATGGTTAAATAACACAAAATAGGAGCTTCCTTCAAGAACACTGTTTAACCTTAAGCTTTGTCTAAGAAACCGATAACTTCCAGAATCCGATAATAATTTGAGATTTCAATGGTTATCCACCAGTAATGCAATTCTTCTATCACTCACGAGAGGGGACTGTAGGATTATGGTAGGATTTATAACGGGTCACTGTTGGGCGGCTGTATAAGCCAAGAAGACGTACCAATTGTAGATTCTGTGTGGTACCAGGGTAAACAGAGACAGTGGAGCACATACTCTGCCACTGTCCGGCACTCATACGCTCCAGAGCAAACTGTCTGGGAGATCATTACTTCCAAGATCTAGGGAAAATCTCTGGAACTGGACTTTTGAGACTCCTGGCATTTGCCAAGGGGGTGTGGAGTACTCTGGGTATCATCACATCGAACTGACCGGGTTATCGTATAATGTGGTAACGCTAGTGACCAACGTGCGGGGTCTTTATGCATCTGAATTTTATATAATATCCCACAAAGTCATTTTTAGTTTAATTTGGTTCTCTATAAGATAAAAGTAGGATTAAAACAATTGCATATGGTTTATGTTGAAACCCGAAAATCTGTAACTCGGTACAGTGTACAAAACCTAACCATTTGACAGTGCGAAATGAAACGTAAAACGCACAAATTTCAGACAACCTGGAATGGCCTAATTGCCATTAAAATATAATTACTCCTGTTGTATATGAAAAGTGAACAGTTTTTCCTTTTTTTTTTTGAAATTTTGCTTTTCTCCATAAACTATTTAGGGAAAAGAGTACAAAGTTCGAAAGAAAGTTCAATATTAAATGTGGTGATAGTAATAAATCTCTTGCAAATATACTTGTAACTCATTCCTTGATAATGATATCCGATGGATATCGAAATATTGGAACAAATAATTTAATAAATAATATATTTATTTTTTAAAAATAATTGGCCTCGAGCTGGAAAAAACTTTTTATTTTAATTAAAAAAAGGTCGAAAACATCATAAGATTTAGTTCGAAAGAAATTTTAATCACGATAGGGTGAAATGACAGTGACGTGTTCGCCTGTTTTTCAGTTGAGTGTCACGACTGTCAAAATTCTATCGATTTTTGTTTATGCCCAAAGAAAAAGATAAAGAAAATAACTTAAATGTAAACAAGAATAGATTTTTTCAGAACTTGTTTAAATAGAAAAATTTTCACAAAAACAGAAACACATTAGACGGAGTAAATTTCATATTGAAAAAAATTTAGGGTCATATATTATTCTAATAATAAATGCATAAAAATCCAGCCCCTAAGTATGACGTATTGGGTTTACACCGTAAGATTATACCGCAAAGGCAGGTACTCCCTTAAATCTAAAACATTTCTGTGTTAATCCTTAATGATTTGGCAAGATTAAACAGGGCTTGACATGAATCTTAATCGAATTAGGCACAAAGATAAGAACAATCTTCCCAGGCAATAAAAAAATTGAGATTCAGACGTAGAAGATTTGTAAGGGAGACTTGTAAAAGTTTCGCTTACCATTTCGCTTAAGCTGCCCACACACGAGTGATTTGTGCGTGTGATTTGTTCGTGATCGACATCTTGTTAATTGTTAATGGAGCTGTGCGCGCAGAAATCACAAGCAATTTGAAAATTTTCAATTTCTTATGATTTGTTCGATGCATTAGTAGACAATTTTATGATACATATTTGCATATAACAAATAATTAAAAAAGTATAGTCAATCAAGCATACGTCACAGTATTTACCCACGATTTCTCCTCTTTGGACCAATCAGAGTAAAGTTATATTTTAAGGTTAAGATTTATATAAAAGTGATTTGTGCATTTAGAACAAATTAACAAACATCGAAATATTTTTCAAAAAACGTCGAATATACACTTTAAGCTTAAAAAAATGCTTTTTTTTACTAATATGTATATGCAAAAATGCTGTAAAATGTAAAAATATGCACTGACAAATCGATGCCAAAGTTCATAAAAAGCTCTAAAACGTATAAATATATTATATTTGCCGCCATTGGTCGAACAAGGAAAACCACAAAATTGCATACCTACGGTTTCCCTGGTTATAACTCGGATTTCTATTTTATTAAATTTGAAGGAAGTCTCCTACTTTTAGAATGCTAAGAGTCATTATTACAACTTGCCGTTGCTTAAAGGTAGGATTTTGTCGCATAAAAAGTTAATTATAATTTAAATTTTACTTTAAACTGGCCGATAGGACGGACTTGGCTTTAACATATAGCCCACTTTAGGTTAAAGCAAAGTTGTAATAGTGAAAAAAGTTTCATACATGGGACAAAATTCAACCTTTACAGAACTTGTGAAATTTATAGTCTAAAATAAAATTTAAATTTCAAGGCAAACATTAAACTTTTTCGCCACTGTGCATTTAGTGTAGTTCAGGGGACCCTGCAAGGGCTACTACGTCGACCAAAAGTTCATTTGATCGGAATTCCTTTTAAAACAGAATATTTATTATTTTATCTTTTTTTTCATCAAGATCAAATTTTCCTAAATGATTTCAAACAAACAAAAAAAAAAAAAAAAAAAGAGAGCAGAACAAAACACAAGAAAATCATCGAAAAACCCTCATTAAATTTCAAAATGTTGGCCATTTTTCATGTTCTTGATTTTCTATTTTTAAGTCATTATGTGACTTTTTTTTGTTCATGTACGTTGTTTGTCATAATTAGTCGGTTTAATTTTACATGCAGCTCATCATAAACATCATCATCGTCATAAACATCATCTGTTTAAGTTTTAAGTTTCAGTTTTATTTTCAATTTCAGTTTCAGTCGCACTTTTAATGAGGTGGCCTGTACAACGAACAATTTATTGTTGTACAGTTTTTTTCTTTTTTACTGCTCACCTTCTTCGACAAAGATATATTTTGATTTTTTTTAAAGTACAAACTAAATGAAAAAAAATCTCACTGACATTGAATTATAATGGGAGAATAAAAAAACAATGACAGTTTTTAAGAGAGGCACGAACCACTGTTGGTTTCATTATGGAAGGACAATTACAACAAAGTACCATTTTAATAAGTAATATTTGCATATAAAAAGTATATACAGGTTAAATATAACGATTCTTTAAAACAAATAGTAATACAAAAGTACTATTTTCAAATTATTCTGGACCCCCTTTACAAAAAAAGGTAGCAGAAATTTTTTTTTCTTAAATTTGTTTTTTAATACAAAGGTTTTTTGGTTTTCGAATTTTAAATTGAAACCCAGTTTTTAGTTGCAGAAAAGGTCCATTACAAATTTAAAATATAAAAATCTATAAGATAAATATTACAAGTTTCTTACTTCCATAACAAATACAGTAATGTCTGACATAATAAGTATGGTATTAATGAAATTGGGTTAAAATAAAACAGGATTAATGCGACAATAATTTCATTTATAACCTTTTTCAATTTCTTTATTTAAATTTCTAAATCCCTAATGGAAAAAAATAATATATAAAAAACGACACACATAAGATGACTATAAACGAAAAGAGAAAGAGGGACCTAAATTTATTATGTACTAAATAGTTTGTACGAGTACAATGTTCATTTAAGTGCAAGTACATTTTTATTTCCAGTTGTACTTTGATAATAATGTGTAACCTGTATAAAAAAAAAAGTATGTACTTATAAATGTATTATGTATATAAATTATATGGATGAATTAGGATGGTACTAATTGGAATATTTCAACTCTTCATAATAATTTCGTTAAACGAACTATTTCCATAAAAAGGACATTTAAAACAAACAAAAACATCTTTATCGTAAAATGTAATTTATTTTGTAAAAGAGCTGATGGCCAACGTTGCTAGTGCTCACAAATTAAATTTAATCATAGAATTATATTCCTTAAGATTAAACAAATAAATAATAATAATAATATTTTGTTAAAATAATAGTTGTTTTTATAAAAAAGCCAATTATTTTTTTTTTTTTTTTTGAAAACGATTTTTATTTTAAAACGTTTACTTTTCATAACAGTACTTTTTTAAAAAAATTACTGTTATTTGTAATACAATTTTTTTTATGTAAATTTCTTAGCTTTTTAAAATGTTGATTAATTTAAAAAAAATATCTTTTTAATAAAAAGTACATTTTTTTTTAAAAAGTAAATTTTTTTTTATAAAAAGTACCTTTTTTTAAAAAGTACATTTTTAATAAGAAGTTTCGTTTGAATAAAAAGTATATTTTTAGTAAAAAAAAAAAAAAAAAAAAACAATTTTTTTAAATGTGCCTTTCAAATGAAAGGTGTTTGTATTAATATTAATTTGGTGCCTTTCTAATACAACATGATACAGTATTTTATAAATTGCACTATTAGAAACCGATTAGTTATTAGTTATTTTTTATAAAATCACCTTTTTTTAAAATAAACCTTTTTAATAAAAAGTATTTTTTTTAATAAAAAGTATTTTTTTTTAATAAAAAGTACGTTTTTTATTAAAAGGAGTTTTTAACAAACAAAACTTTTTTAATAACACGTTTTATAAAAAAGTACTTTTTTTAAAGTACGTTTTTAATAAAAAGTCCATTATTTTTCAAAAGTAAGTTTTTTACAAAAGTACGTTTTTAAAAAAAGTACTTTTTTTATTAAACGGTTTTAGTATAAAGTACTTTTTTATAAAGGGTTCGTTTTTAATAAAAATTAAATTTTTATTAAAAAGTATATTTTTATTTATTTTATTTTATTTGTAATAAAAAGTACATTTTTATTAAAAAGTACGTTTTTAAAAAATTACGTTTTTACGTTTTTAAAAAGTACTTTTTTTTAACAAAAAGTTTTATTATCAAAGTAATTTTTGGGAATACAAAATTATATTCTTGATAAAAACACTGAAATTTATTGTTGATTCATATGCGCTTATCTGGTTGCTTAGGCTAGATCGTCAGGAAACTTCATCCAAAAAGATTTTAGAAAATCTTTGGGGAATGTACGAAGAGATAATCTCACTATTTATTGCTGATGTTTTTGTTTAAACTTTGATATTGTTACAAGTAGAACTGTTGCTTATAATTCTTATACGCTTAACAGTTTTTTTTTTGGTTTAATATCTTTAGTTTTTCTAAAATCTTTTTGGATAAAGTTCCCTGACGATCTGGCCTAAGCAACGAGTGAAATGCGCATAGGAATAGCTTATCCCATCAACAATAAATTTCAGTGTTTTTATCAAGAATAAAAATTGGGAATTTAGCACGAATAACAAAATCATTAAAAAAAAGTTTTATTTTTTTTTATAAAAAATAAATTTAAAAAAGTTCCTTTTTTTATACATTTTTCACAAAAAATTTAATTATTATTAAAAACTTAATATTTCATAACAGCTTAAGTGAAGAGGTTTTGATTTATTTGTTTCTGATAAATATTTTTTTTTTGCAATCCATTCACTTGGGACTATCCTAATGCCCGTGTTTGTGTTTAATATTATGCAGCATGTCCTTATTGCAAATATTTGCCTTTTATATTTAGACCATGTGTTGTGTCTGTTTTTTTGCGTTTTTGTAAAAATTTTCCCCATCAAGAACATCAAAACGGATCAGAAAAAAAACAAAAACAAAATAAACCCCCTTTTTCTATGGCTCCTAGTCAGACATGTCAGTTTGTTAGTCATAAAATACTTATTGTCACAATTACACGTTTTCATTAAATTACAAACAAATATGAAATGTTGGTTACAAAACAAAATAAAAGTGATGCTTTTTTTGCAGGTTGTTGTCATTTTGTAATTAATAAAACTACAGGGAAGTGCAGGTCACCCCTTAGGATTTTGCTCTTTTTGTAAAGAAGACTTGAAAGGAATAAGAATGTTTGTTTAAAATTTAGAACAGTTTTGTTAAACTTTGCTAATTTAAGGATTTAAACTTGTTAACGGAAAATATGCACTAAAAAATTAAAGGTGTTCGGAAATGTATGTCCCTTTTAAAGAACCCTTTAAGGTCCATTTAGCACAATGGTATATAATTTAATAATTTAAAAGGTAATAATGAGATTAGGACTTCTTAATAAAAATTAAAGTTCATAGATAAGGAAGGGCCTAGTGTTTTAAAATTAATGTAATTTAAGACACACTGTTCTCTCACAAGGTAGTTCTTCAAGGATTGAAACCACATGCTTGCCTAATTTTTCTTTAGAATTTTTAAATTTTTTTTTGTATTTAAAGTAAGTTCTTGCAGTAAGTAGCAAAAAAGTCTTTACCTAGCAATATATAATTACTTAGTTATGTTAAAAATAAAATTTTTTTTTACCAAAAAATTTATTTAAATGAAGAGTTTTTGCATAATTTTAAAGAAAAGAAAATTCCCGTATTCTAAGGGAAGAACTAGTAAAATTAGATTAGAATAGAATAGCGGCAGAAAAAATACACATATAACTACTATGTACGCCTGTGTGTAAAAAACTGCAAAAAACCTGGCAAAAATATTATATAATGAAACATTTAAAAATATGTTACACTATACACATACATGCTACACTCACGCAGCTTATTATTGTTTTGGCGCATATGCAAAAAGTCGTAGTGAAGAAAAACGACAGTGAAGGTTTAAATGAAGTTTTCTGATAATACACCCGATAGAATTTTTTTGTATTTTCACCACTGCTTCCGGCATATGTTTTGAAGAAAAATGTCAATTTTTGTAAACTTTCATTAAGGAACTTAGAAGTACGTAATATTTTATTAAAAGTGAAAATAATTGTTTTGTGCCGTATACGCCGCTTATCTAAATAAATTTTTAAAAGTAGCTTCTTGTGCTGCATACATATCGAGTCATTACCGTAAAAAAGCTTAAGCAACAAAAACAAAATTTGACAGGAGGTTTTTTTTAATTTATTTCATATAAATTTTGCATGAAGGTTGGCGCTTACGATACAATGGTTTTTGGTATAAAATCGTAACGGTACCTTAGGTGACCATGACATTTACGGAGATGATGCAAGTGTTGCCAATAAAGTCATAAAAAAAAACGAAAATTGAAAATGATGTCGCTCAAGCTTGTTTTGCGGTAATTCCTCGATATACTTACTGCTGTGAACTGCGTTATTGTAATTTTATTTTGCTTTAACAACTTTATTTTCTTACGGATATGAAGCAAAGCAAGAGTGAAATTTATTTATTTTGGGTTTAGAAAAGGGTTATACAAAATATATAAACCCCATACCTAACTAATTTTTTTTACAAATGGTCAGTCAATAATGTGCTGACGACTTTTTAATATTACCTATAATCACTCGAACTGTTGCAAGTTATACGACTTCAATCGAACAAAATTAGATGATTTTATGTACAACTGTTGCACTTTTGTCATTTACAAACATTTAACAAGCTACTTCGTAAGAGTCTCTCTTTTTTTCGTGGACATATTATGCCCTATCGTGAATTAAAATTCATTGGGAGTTTTTCCCATTTATAATTTTTCCTTTGTTAATTCAATTGTAAAAATGCGAAAAGGAAAAAACTCCCAAGGAATTTTTATTCACAATAGGGGTGATTATGTTTCTACATTTAAACAAAAAAGTACCAAAATTTTAATTTTATAGCTTCTCATTCACTCAGGACCCTGCACCAATAATTTTATGTTTCTTAGTTCAATATTATGGAAAATTTTAAAAAGTTTCACATGTAAAAAGGAAAAGTAAAAATTTAACTTGTGATTGTGACAATTTAATTTTTATACTTTTTTTCTCTTCCTATTGAAGTATCAAAAATGTTAATATTGTAGAGGGAACCCATAGTTTGATACGTATATGTGAACTTCTCCGAGAAAAGGGACCTAGTGTGTCAAAAAACAAGTTTGGACTTAAGAGTGGATTCTCAAAACTTCATTTCCACACACTAGGTCCCTTTTTTTGGAGAATGTCACATATGCCAATGAATGAAGAAAAAGGTTTTGTAAAAAAGTACCAGAAAGGTACTTTTTCACCCCTTTTACGTAACAAATTGGTATTTGTTTTATTTAGATAAGTAATGAATACGATATAATTTTCATTTCTATGTTTATGGGATTAAAAAAAAAATGGGGCGACAAAAAGTTTCCAAAATACCGGCTTTACCCTTTTACTCCCAAAAAGACCGCATTTCAGCAAAGTGTCTGAGACCTGTCTGCTTATTTTTTAATGAACAAAGATAAGTTTAAAATTTAGCTTGTATCTACTTTAGTTAAGGAGATATGAGGTCAACGAATTTACACGTTTATAACTTTTTATCACCTTAACATTCGAATTTCCAGAGAGAGAGACCAACCTCCGGTCCAAATTTTAAATTTAAGCTTCAGACCTTTAGGTTGTGCGATGATAAATCATTTAGTCAGTCAGTAACAGAACTTTATATACAAAGAAGTACTTCATTAGCAATTTTTAAAACTAGTTGAGCGGGTTTCAAAGGGGAAAATGGAGAAAAATTCATACAAAATACTCAAATGCCGATAAACAAAAATTTTAAATAAAAGTTTCTGCCGCAAATGTTCTATAATATGGACGAGGACCGAAAAAGCTACGAATTACAGATTATTTCATAAAAAATAACTGCTAAGTTGTTTTAAAATCCTTAATCAACTATCCAGTTTTTTTTTTGTTTAATTTTACGCCACTGTGTAGCCTTATTCACACCGAATTCATATAAATATTGAAATGAACCAACATGTTTTTTTTTTGCATATTTGAACTAAAAACGTATAAATTTGAATAAATTTCTTTATATAATTTTTTTAAATAAACGCACAAAACATCTTTAACATTTCAACTTGTTTTTCAGTATTTCAATACTTGCACATACGTTTAGACTAAAACTAAATGTCTTAATAATTATGTGACCCTTTTTATGAGATTAAAAAGAACGACAGCCAGCCATACGGTGTCTATGAAAATGTGCCTTGTTTTAGTTTAAAATGTCATTAAAATACAACTCACACCAATTTCAATAGAAGTTAAAAGGACAATCGATAGAAAAAAATCCTATCGATAAACTATTTAAAGGTCAAAGTGTGTATCAGTTTTGTTTAATTTTTAGGTTTTAGAAAAAAAGCTAAATAAACTTTATATTTAGTTTAAGTTAAAAATAGTAAAGACAAAAAAAAGTCCAATAAGTCAGATGTGTCAAAGAGGAAACAATAGAACGTTTCTGATACAAAGAACATTTTTTTATAAAATTAACTTTTTTTTATAAAACAATTTAAATTTTTAATAAAAATAAAAAACTATTGCTCACTTTTAAAAAAATCACTTTGTAATTCAAAAGTACTTTTTTGTTCAAAAGTACTTTTATACAAAAAATACTTTTTGGTAAATACTACTTTACTTTTAAAAAGTACTTTATTGTTTAAGAACTTTTTTAATAAAAGGTTGTTAATAAAAAAATGGATTGCATAAAATTGTTAATGAAAGTACTTTTTTTAGCAAGGATCCTAAATTAAAATCCATTAAAAAGTGTAAGGGGAAAACCTGTGCTAGTATTGGGTATAATAAAAAACTATTGTTCGTTTCTGATAGAAGCTAAATTTTTAATTAAAAGTATATTTTTCAAATGTGCTTTTTATAAAAATCCTTTTTTTAAAAGTACTTGTTATAAAGAACTATTATTTGATAAAATAAAATACTTTTTTGTTAAGGAACTTTTTTTTTAAATAAAAAATACTTAAAAAAATTTCTTTTTGCCCAAACTGGATCTTTTTGATAAAACTTTCATTGTTAATAGAATTAATGGATTTGAAAAATGCACATTTTTCATACGGAGCAAATTTTAAATAAAAGTCCTTTTTTTAATAAGTTTCTTAATTAAAATCCCCTAAAGAAATCTTAAGATACGTCCTGCAGTGCTGCGTGATATAAAAATTCTCTTTTCATACAAAGTTCGTTTGTCGTAAAAAGTGCCTTTTTGGTACATAAATATTATATTTTTTGTTTGCTGAATTAGTAGAAAAGGCCCCCGACCTTAATATTATTTTATCCATATCAGAACTAGATTTTTACACAAAAATCTAAACCTTCCAAAAAAAAAATAAAACTAAGACAAAAACTGAAAGTAACTTTCAGGATAATGATTTAATCGTTAATGGTTTTTACGGCATTAAATACACAAACACACTTATGTATAACTGATATCTACACATACACACCCATACATTTATAGTTCCTGTGCAGTATTCATCCGTTACCTGTGAGGCCATAAGAAGGTGTGTTTTAGAGAAAGACGCCACAAAATTTTAAATATTACTTAAAACCAAAACAACAACAAAAAAAAACCAATAAAAAGGAAAAGTTAAACTTTTACTTTGTTGTCATTTTACTTTCTTTAATGATGATCTAGTCCTGTTGAAAAAAAAAACGTTAAATGCGAAACTACAAAAAAGCACAGACCTACCCCATGTTTACCACCATGCAGTGAGTCTAAAATCAATTTCAATCTCGTTCATTGCATGTTGGAAGTTGTGTTTTTTGTTGTTCGTGTCTGTTTCTGTGAGTATTTGTGTGTTAGATAATGTCTGATAATCGTAAAACTTTAAGCGATAATTACAGTGGGTTTTTCTAAAGAGGAATGATATTTAACAAATTGGTAAAAACACAGGAAAAAATGTTGCACCAGGAAAAGCATTTATCAAAAATAAAATCAGTTTTAATTAAAAATTTAAACCAGTTGCACATTATCAGTAACAGTACATGTGGTCCGAAAACGATATATTTATTGTTCTTCGAATTTGCCGCTCTGAACGGCGATTATGTACGCCATAAAATGGAAGAAGTGCACGATGAGCTTGACGAATAGAACAATTTTTTTGATTAAAAATTTCAATAATTTGCACGCATAATGAAGCTTTAAAGCAAATTAAACAAAAAGCAACTATGAGCTATTAAATGGGTGCTCAAATAATTCAGTGATGCCAACTCAAAGTTGTGACACTCTTGAAAAAAACACGCTTTACATTTTAAGAAAATTTTGTTTTTTCAATAAAATGAAACTTTAAAAAAGATGAAAAACTTTTCTTAATTAAAAAATTATAAAAAAAATACAAAATTACCGTTAGAAGATACATACTTTTTATCAAAAGGTTTCGTATAAAATCGTAAAAGAAACTCTTAATAAAAAGGACCTTTTATGAAAAATACACTTCTGTTAAAAAAACGATTTTTTAAATAAAACTATAGCTTTTTATACCTCCTGTTCAATTGATTAAACCTAAATAAGTCTTGTAACTTAAGGCCGTTTTACATTATCACACAAGTCTTAAGTATGATCTTATTATTGTTTGAACATTTTCAAAAAACAACAGCAACTTTCGATGAAAGTGTTGTATTTTCGCCAAAATGTTTAAGCCTTGTGTGATAGTGTAAATTACCTATGAATACAGTTGCCATTGTTTCTCTTGCTGTGTGGAAAGTGACAACATCCTGTTGAAGCCACATATGCTCAACGTTTAAATCATAAATTTTCCGCCACAAAAAGCTTCGGATCATCTCTCTGTAGCGATTTCCATTGATCGATGATACCTTAAATTTGGACATCTAAATTATGATAACAGAATTTTATAAAAAGAACTTTTTATAAAGAAAATTTTTTAAGAAAAAAATTTTTTTTTTTAAATTATACTTTATGTAAAAAAAGAAGAAATCTTCCTGAAATAAAAAAGAATTTTAAAATTATACTACTTACCAATTTACCTACTCTCAGCCCTTAATTTAACCATTCTCCGCGTTTTGTTTCCTTTTTTTTTTTGCGCACAAATTTAATTTCATTAGTTTAGGTAATAAATTGTTACCAATATTTTGTGGTCATTGATGTTTTTCTGTTGCTGCTTCTGCCTACAGAAAGAACCTCTAGTTTAATTTTTTTTTGTCAATTTGCTGCCGATTTCCGTTTACAGGTTGGCGTTTCCATTTATTTCTGTTGCATGTTTAATAATAATTTTTAAATCAACGACTATTTTGTTCCTTTTTTTCAATTTATTTTATTTTTTAATTGTTTTTCTTCTGCGTCTAAATCGTATTATACTCATTCTATTTCTTCTATTCCTTTTTTAGGTTACGCTACATTTTCAAAATGGCTTTGGCCGTTTCATTGCGTAGAGTTTTACTCATGCTACTCACCACCACCATTTTCGTCATAATGGTCTTGTATTGGAATCAGGGTAGCATCAAGCCGCAATCATACATAAACACATACGAAAAGTCGGCGAGCAATCAGGAGCAATTAAATGAATTTCCAATGTAAGTAGTAAAACGTTTTATTTTAGTTGTAATCAAATAATCAAAATAATTAGAGGGATTTAAATTAAAGGAAATTACATTTATTATACGAAAACGCTAATCTAAAAAAATTATGTTTTTTTCAATATTCGTTTTAGATAATTGAAAAAATATTAGAAGTGTGAAAATAATTTTAGGAAAATTTACTATAAAACTTTAATTGGAACTTTAAATAGGATCGGAAATCTTTGCCCTAATGCAAAAAATTGGTTTAAATTCGAACCGGTAAAATTTCATAAAATTATTTTATTTTAGTGGACACAGCCTTTCACTTAGATCGACAAAAGAGGATTCTCTATCGGTACAAAAGTCAAAAAATATATCGCACCTCCAATGCAATATCCACGTAATGTGGTAGATATCAAGTTTAAAGTGTTCTTGATTATTCAAAATATAATTAAATTACGGACTTAAGTAGGCCTACATAACCGACTTCAAGAGTTCATAAAATAGGTGGCTATTTTGTTAGATAGAATTAATATTATTTATATTTTGCACTTTGAACGCTATTACTCAACATTTCGTCAGCTCATTATTGGTTTGACCTACCGACCATTAAAAAAATAGAGTTCGGAATGTGGCATATATATTTTGAATACCCCCTTTCTAAAACAAAACCTGTTCCACAATATTTTTTATGGTTTCTGAGATCATCAATATTTTAAAATTTTAAATATTGTTTTGCTCTACACGCCACTTTCTGGCGAATGATGCGAACTCCTAATGCAAAAACGTACAAAATAAATTTCGCTCATGCCTCGCTTCATTGCCATAGAGCGAAATCAAAATAATGTGACGCTTCATTGCCGTAAGAAAATCAAGCAGCTAAGGTCCAAATACACTGATCCAAATACTCATCAAGCATTGTGGTTGTATTAGTGAAAATGTGTTTGTATGTGTCACACCGACGATGCTGGATGGAAAATCAAAAAAAGTATAAATGACGGCGAATATTACGTCCAGTACACGTACACGAGTGAATTCGCTTGCAGGACAAGCACTTAACAAGTGTATTTGGCTCTTTAAAGCGAAAGCAAAATAAAATGTCAACAACTTGATACACAGCACTAAGTACACGTATGCAGCAAGAAAAGCTATTTTTTTTAAAAAATAAATTTAGAAAATTGGCGTATTCAATAAAATACTATTAAGTTCTAATTTCGTTCATGAACGTTTGTTAGCAGGAGCGAAATACAAACAAATTCTATTCGGTAAATTTTCAGAACACTTCATGTAAATCTTCATTGTCATTTTGGCCTGTGCGCCAAACCGATAATGAGCTGACGATTTAGGCAAATTGCAATTACGTCGGTATTGCAATGGAGGAGCGATATAAAAATTAACCGACCGAACATAACTGGAAATCTTTTTTACCATATAAAATTAGAAAAAGAAATAAACAATTAATCATTCATACATTTCTTAAGTTTTGTTTCATCAACTTAATCTCTCCCAAACTTATTTTCAGACCCGTTGAAAAAATCTGGACCTACAAATGCGAAGGTGACAAATGTGTGCGGTATCACTTTCTCAGCATGCCGAAAGGCGAAAAACGAGTGCCTTTTATGACCTGTTCCATGACATGTGGTGACGTAAACATCTGGCCACGTCCAACCGTTAAAACAGGTGTTAGTTCTAAGCCTCTAACATTTTCCATAGACGATATAGAATTGCATCTAGACACGCCCTACACACAAGTTGAAACTTTTTTCCGGCAATCGTTTGAATTGTTTCTCAAAGATTTAAGGCGTATACAAAGACTAGACTTTAGGGACAATGCGCCTCAGGAGGACACAAAGGGTGCAGAGAAAACGGAAGAAAATAGTCCCGATAATACTTACGAGGCTAAGAGCCGGCACCAGCAAAAACGTTTTGCCGATGCGGGCCAACATGAATCGCATCGCTTAAGGGGTGAGAATATAGCGGCAGCTTCGATCTTGGCCAATGCCTTTGGTTCACGTAAACACAGTGATATAGAAACGTTTACGGTGAATGTGGCCATTCATAAATTCCCCGAAATGAATTTGAATATTGATACGGATGAAAGTTATCAGCTAACGGCAAGTTGTAAGTAGATCTTTTTAACATTTTAAAACTAAAACGAATAATGTTTTAATATGTTTTAGTTGAAAAACGCCATTTTAATGTACAAATCACGGCAAGTTCGTTTTTTGGCGCCCGCCATGGATTAAGCACTTTGCAGCAACTCATCTGGTTTGATGACGAGGAAAACCAGTTGCGCATTTTGTCCAAAGCTGTAGTAATAGATGCCCCTAAGTTTAGATATCGTGGTTTAATGTTGGACACTTCACGCCATTATTTCTCAGTTGAGGCAATCAAGCGCACCATAGCGGGCATGTCGTATTCTAAACTTAATCGTTTCCACTGGCACATAACCGACTCGCAAAGTTTTCCCTATATTTCCAAATACTATCCAGAGTTAGCGGCTCATGGTGCCTACTCAGAGCGAGAGACGTACACCGATGCAGATGTAAAAGAGATATCAGCATTTGCTAAGTTACATGGTGTGCAAGTGATACCTGAAATCGATGCTCCTGCCCATGCAGGCAATGGTTGGGATTGGGGTCCCAAGCGTGGCATGGGCGAGTTGAGTTTGTGTATAAATCAACAACCGTGGAGTTTTTATTGTGGTGAACCTCCTTGTGGCCAACTTAATCCTAAGAATAATAATACATTTTTAATTTTACAACGTCTGTACGAAGAGCTGCTAACTGCAACGGGACCCACCGACTATTTTCACTTGGGCGGCGATGAGGTGAATTTAGAATGCTGGGCTCAATACTTCAATGATACTGATTTAAGGGGTCTGTGGTGTGATTTTATGTTAAACGCTATGGCTCGGTACGATCCTTTAATTGTTCTAAAATAAAGAATGGCATTAATGTTAAATAAATTTTTGTAGTTTAAAAATAGCCAACAACAATGTGGAACCAAAAATCGTTTCTGTATGGTCAAGTGGCTTAACCAATACCCGCTGTCTCCCTAAAACTCAATTTGCTGTCCAGATTTGGGGCGGCAGTACTTGGCAGGAAAACTATGATATATTGGATAATGGCTTTAATGTTATATTTTCTCATGTGGATGCCTGGTATTTGGATTGCGGTTTTGGCAATTGGCGGTCAACTGGTGAGTTTAATTATTTTTATAGATTAAAGGATTTAAAGGAATTGTTCTCAATAATTTGTTTTATTTTCCAGGTGATGGCGCCTGCTCGCCGTACCGTACGTGGCAAAATGTTTATAAACACCGTCCTTGGGAACGAATGCGTTTAGATAAAACTAAAAGAAAACAGGTAATTTTAATTATTTTGTTGGAGGCTTTTGTTTAAAAAAGGTTATTCGCTAATTGTCAAAAAGGATGGGAATTTAATACATGAATTTTTTAAAAACTTTAAATAAGTTTGTGATTTATTGCCTTTTCGAAAAAAAACCTTGATTTACATACTTTCTCGGGTTATTTCGTCTGTCTGTTATCGGTAATGGATTTTGTGACTCAAAGTTAAAATCAGTTAAGGAAATTAAAAATCGATACGATTTTATGTTTTCTTATAAAAAATCGAATTTTCAATGCAAATAACCGTTATGGTCAATATTTTATGCAAATTTGTACTTAAAAGCCATATTCACCACGCTTGCAGCAATTTTCAAAATTAAATTTTCTTTGAATACCATAAGCGTTAACAGCACTGATTTTCAATAATTAATGTCAGCTGTTGTTTTAAATTTTGCGTAAAAAAAATTATTAAATAAAAGTTAAACAAACGAAAAACAAAAAGTTTTTATACCCACCACAATAGTATAACCAAAAATCACAATATAACACAAACTGTACGCAAACACAAGAAAAAAATTATTGCTTGCATAAAAAAGTACTTTACGCAAAAAAGTGTTCTATCTCAATTATAACTGCGGATAAGAAATGGAACAAATTTGCCAACTTCTCACATTTTTGCATATATTTTAAGAATAGAACAAAAACCCGCGCGAATGGTAGCATACATGGAACATTTTTGTTAGAAAAGAAAACACCATTAGTGTTCACAGATTTGCATCCTTTTTGCTCAAGGACCCTCAGTTTACAAAATAAATGTGGTTTTATCTTTTATATTAAAAAAAATCGAACTTTCGTGACAAACATCGATTTTTTGTGGGAAATATAAGTGATCACAGATTTTCATTCTTTTTGGCTCTACTATCCTCAGTTCACAAAATTATTGCGATTTTATGTTTTCATATAAAAAATCGAATTTTCACGACAAATATCGATTATTTTGGGGAAAATATTAGTGTTCACAGATTTGCATCCTTTTTGCTCTACGATCCTCAGTTCACAAAGTTAATGCGATTTTATGTTTTCATATAAAAAATCGAATTTCCACGACAAATATCGATTATTTTGGGGAAAATATTTGTGTTCACAGATTTGCATCCTTTTTGCTCTACGATCCTCGGTTCACAAAGTTAATACGATTTTATGTTTTCATATAAAAAATCGAATTTTCAAGACATCGATTTTTAGTGGAAAATATGAGCGATCAAAGGGTTTCATCCTTCGTGCTCTAGGACCTTTAGTTTACAAAATATGTGCAATTCTATGTTTATATATAAAAAAAATTGTACTTACGAGACAAATATCGATTATTTGTGGAAAATATGAGTGATCACAGATTTGCATCCTTTTTGCTCTTAAACTATTAGTGTACGGATTAAATTTGACTTTATGTTTTCATTTAATAAATTTGTGAGACACATCGTCAGCTCATTATTGGTTTGGGGCATATGCCAAAAAGTCGTTGTGGAGAAAAATGATAAGGCAGATTTACATGAAGTTTTCTGAAAATATACCCGATAGAGTTTTTTTTTATATTTTCAGTTGTTGACATTTTATTGTGCTTTTGCTTCTAATACGCAATGACACGAAACAAAAGTATAATTTATTTTCTTGTCATTTTATTTCGCTTTAACTACTTGTTTTTCTTACGGCAAGTGAAGCAAAACAAGAGTGAAATATATTTTGTACGTTTTTGTATGCGCATTTTGCAGCATTCTCCAAACAGTGCCGCGTAGAGCAAAACAATACTTAATAAACTTTAAAATAGTTCATATGGAGAAAAATTAATGCTTAATATTCAGAAACCATAAAAATTTTCGTGAACAAGGTTTTGGATTCAGAAAGGGACTTTTCAGAATATGTACAGCCCATAACTTACTCAATTTTTTTTAAAAAATGGTCGGTGGTCAAACCAATAATTAGCGGACGAAAAAAAGATTTTTGTTTAGAAATATAAAACCACTTTTTTAAAAACTTTTTAATCCAATCCATATATTTTATATAATCAAAAACCGGCTTAAATAAATAACACTGCTTTACAAATTTTTAATTTGGAAAAATACCAAGAACGCCACATGCCTAGAGAAGTTAATTGGGACCTCCTGAACACGAAAAACTCTGTAATTTTTTTTCCCAAGTACCGTTTTTGATATATGGTCCCACTCAAACCCTTGTGGAGCTCAACCGAAATAATCGAAATAAATGGCACATCGTTGGGAAGGTAATTGAATGCCTTTTCCGTCGATATGCTACAAATTTCTATCTGATAAAAAATGGCTGAGTTATGGCACCTCAAAGTTTGCCTATTTTTTACGTTTTTTTAAAAAAATTTTTCATTTTTATTTCGTTTTTTTTTTCTACGTAGTAAATATCTGGAATGTTTTATTTTTTAATCAAATAGTATATTTAATTTACCAACATTTTAAGCGTAATTTGAAAAAAAAACGGATGAAAAAAAAGTTTTTATTAAGGATTTTGTGGAACGACAATATTTTTATATTCATTGCTCACACACTATATTCGGCATAAGTTCAAAAAATTTAAATTAAAATGACGAGCGACTTGAACTTTTGCGTTTATTTTCGGATGAATCTTCGCGAATGAGAAACCAACAATAGTCCGCCATTATTTGTTCATCCCACCAGCCTTTGTAACGTCTCTCGATTTCTTCCATTTCCTGGTAAAATCTTTCACCTTGTTCATCACCTTCGGAGCCCAAGTTCGTGGGGAAAATATCCAAATGACTGAATAAAAAGTGTAATTTAGGTGTCATATTTGAACCTAAAAGTTAAAAAAAAAATAAAATTTCAAATGATAACGGCCTTTTTGATATGCATGTTTTCACTCAACGCTTACCAATGGCATTGCATTTTTGCAGTAGTGTATCGATCTTCTCAGTGTAATCAGGACTTCTGTAGTTTTTCGTGTTCAGGAGGTCCCAATTAACATATCTATGCATGTGGCGTTCTTGGTATTTTTTTGCTGTAAACCAGTGTAATAAATTAATAAATAATGAATAGATTCACTTTTTCGTTCAAAGTTGGAAAATTTTTTTAGAAAATACGCTGACTTGCCTCGCATCAACGGGACGAGATAATTTTTGAAGAAAAAAAAATCGAAAAATTAAAATAACATTAATAGACTTTCCCCATTTTTCAACTAACCGAAAGCTAATCGTTGAATTTTATCGGCCGTATAAAAAGTGTTCTATTATTTTTAGGTTACTTTAACTTACCGGGTAGGATGAAACTTTATTTAACTTAGCGCTTTCTCATTCGGCCGATACAATTCAGTTCTTAACTATCGGTAAATTGTGAAAACGAGCCTTAATAATGTAATGAAAGGATGAAAATTTACTTTGACTTAAACATTGCAGACTGGGTTAAATTTATTGCAATAATATTTTGAAAATTGTGATAGATATTTTTGAATTGTGGTAAATAGTTTAAATACGCGATTTCATTAAGTTTTTTTTATTTCTTTCATTATTTCAGGTTTTAGGCGGTGAAGTTTGTCTTTGGACAGAACAAGTTGATGAAGGTCAACTTGACAATCGGTTATGGCCCAGATCAGCTGCTCTGGCAGAAAGGTAAATAATTTTAAGTTTCTTTGGTCTTAAAAAAAAAGTAACAATTTTTTTCACAAACATGAAACACGTGGGGTGCGGCTAATTATGGCAGTCGTGATCGAATGCATTTTATATACAAAAGCAATTTTATTTCAGTCGATACTGAGCGAATCAAAGTTATTTTTCCAGTGTTGTTAAGCATTTAAGAATTCACAACACTGGAAAAATAACTTTGAAAAAATAATTTCGGTACGTTCCAAACAGAATTCATTCCAGGTAATCTCGGTACTACAACAAGTACAACTCGTACAAAACCCACAAGCAGTTTGTTTTTGTAAAATCATTGTACAATGTCAAAAACAGAAATAAAACAAAACAGAAACAAAGATAATAAACAAAATGTTGGCTTCTAATAATGTTAAATCTAAAAAAAAAGTTATCAGCATGGCTTTTAAGACCAACTATAATGAATTCGCCTTGGTTCGTTTATATCGACACAAAGAATTATAAATAAAATTGCTTTCGAATCGAACAAGTATTCGATCACAACTGCCATGATTAGCTCCCTGAACTTTTTCAATTAATTTTATTATTTTTGATTATTAAAAAAAAGTAAAAATTATTCAAGCATTTGACTATTTCTACCGTAAATTACTCTTTCTCAGATTATGGTCCGATCCGGATGATGAACATGATATGGATACCGTACCAAAAGAAGTCTTCAAACGTATGTCCGTTTTTCGCAATCGTCTAGTTGAATTGGGCCTTAAGGCTGAACCAATATTTCCAAAATATTGTGCTCAGAATCCTGGTGAATGTATATGATATTTTTTGTAAATATTCTATATTAATGACAGTTAAAATGTCATTTCTTAACAACAATCAAGTTATGCAAACCACAAAACTAACACTAAAACTTCAAAAGACTTCATATGCGATATGAAATGTTAAAAATGATTTACTAATTTAAGTTTTTTTTCCTATTATTAGGTTTCACTTTTATCCTTTAAAGATCCTAGAATTTAAAAAAAAAACAAAAACTGAAAAGCAAACACAAGCCAAAAATTATGCATGTTTTTTTAAAAGATTTAGATATTCTAATTAATCAAAAATGAAAATGGTTTCCTATTGATATTTTTTTTTTCTTTTAAAGTAACATATTTTTTTTTATTTTTAATATTTTCTATATATGTACATATAAAATTGTTACGTTACTGACTGATTCATCATCGCTCAGCCTAAACGTCTGAAGCTAAATCCACTAAGACAGGTTTATTGGAAATTCGAAGGTTTAGGGGGTAAAAGAGCGCAAATTCGGCAACCTTTTATCTCCAAAACTAAAAGAGATACAAAAAATGTAATATATATCGCTGTTCTTTAGAAAAATAAGCGGGCAGGTGTCTGGTACTTTTTTGAAATTCGTCCCTATAAGGGAGTTAACAGGTAAAACCTCAATTTTGATACTTTTTGACACCCCATCTATCTTTTCAACCAATAAACATAGAAACAAAGTTTGTTCCACATTCGAAACTTATCAAAAAAAAAAAAAAAATACAAAAACAAATATGGTACTTTTTCAAAATTCTAACATTTATGGGATGAAAATCGTAACTATTGTTGGTAATTTTTTTTCAAAACATTTTTCTCCATTCATTGACTTATACTACAATACTGAAATTTTTAATACTTTAACGGTGGGAAAAAATAGGACCAAAAAGGGGAAAACGAAAAATTTGATATTTTACTTTAGCTTTTTGGTTCTACAACTGGTATTTTTTTAATTATCGTTAATGTTAAAATATAAAAAATAACATGCAATACCCTGAGTGGATAAGAATCTATGACGGAACTTTTTGGTACTTATTTGTTCTTTAGCTAGTACTTTTTGAATTTCTGTTAGTATTGGACCAATAAACATAAAGATGAAAAATGTTGTAACTTAAATATGTTCATGAAAGAAAAGGCCCGATTACAAATTAGCGGGGTAAATGCTAGAATTTAAACAAGTTAAAACCTAAAAAAAAAATAAACTTTGGCATAAAAATATATGCACGAAGAAAAAGGAGACGCGTAGCGGGTTAAATGCTAGTAGATTATATAATTGTATAAATTCAAACAGCCCAACCTAAATCAGCGCGCTAGGCGTAACGTTTTCTACCGCCTTGCTTTAGAGCTGAATTGACATATATGTTTTTGTGCTTTAAGTTAAAAGGATGAGCTCTATTGATCTCTAATTGCCAGGTTGTTATTTTTTGTAATTCGCATGACGTCAAATAAGACCCTCTTAACCTTTACGGAAAACTTCCAGAATCGGATCCGAGCATTATGGTCTCCACTAGTTATCAAAATTGGGTCCAAATTATGGCATTCGATATCAATCGAAATTACTACACAATCAAACTCAGTGGAGTTGTAAATAAAACAACCGGTTGTGTTGAGTTGTAATTTTTTTAAAATTTTTTTGTTCGCCGCAATAAATCAAAGTTGTAAAACATAATACAAATTTTAAAAAAATTACAACTCAACTTAGTTGAGTTGTGAACCGCAATAGGGGCCTTACAGGGTACTCCTACAAATCATATAAATTGAAGTTAAAAACGAGAACAAATGGTTAAAGCTGAAAACTGCGAAAACAGTAACTCGGTACAGTCAAGTTACAGTTACACAAGGTAGCAGCACTATTCTTATGGATTTGTGGTTTCATGGATTAGACATGCAAAAGGCCTATTAAACTTCATATTAAAAAGAGGACAGTCAGCATAGGCCTCACTAAAGCATATATCTTGTGCAAATGTGCGCCGGCAAGCCACGGTGTGTTCCAAAACATCAAAACACATTGCAGTGATGCGACTTACAAACTGTTTCGATACAAAGTAACGTGCTGTTTCGTTTACATTATAAAAAAAAAATAAATTTCAACAAAGCATCAACAAAATTATTGATGCACCGTTTGCCGTTTGTTTGCGCATCGATAACTGTTATACATAATACATTTGGGGACATATGACATTGTCAATGTTTAAATGGTTGTGCTTAGGAATGCATGACTTTGTTCCGTTGCATTGCGAATCAAGTTTTGGAAACAACCTAATTTGCCCATCTAGATCTGTTTATTTATGTACAAGGTGAGACGATAACTACAACAATACCAGAACAGCAGAGGTTTCTCGAATTGCATTGTTATTGTTTACGGCTCGAAATGTCAACAAATTTATAAACAAAACCTTGTAAAATCAAAACAAACTGGTTCGAACTTTCACAGTCAGTTGGCTTCTCGCTGCCACCTGTTGTGAATTCGCCTTGGAGTTTTACGAAAGAAATGACACACTTGAATAATACAGTTAACCAAGGTGAGTTCATGTCAGGTGGCAGGAAAACTCCTGCTAAATTTTGACAGTTCTAGTGTTTTGCTTTAGCTTAGAATTTCCTGTTTTCTAATGGCTGACAGTTCGAGCAGCAAAGAGAAACAATGCAAATCGAAAATCCACTGTGGTCTTAGCATTTTTGTATTATTGGTGCCACCGTGGCATCAAAATTGCATCAGCAGTAATATTGGCTGACTTCTTAAAGGAATACCTTAAAAAACTCCACTTCTTTTCTAAAGACAATGCCTTGATTTCATTATGTTAACCGTATTCACTGCGAAACGGGTGCGAAATTTGTGTATTGGTTTTATTTGTGATGCTTTTTCAATGCATTTCAACACTGCGTTTAAGAATAAATGGCTAATTTATCTTGTTTCATAAAATTCATAAAACAGAAATTGAGGTTTTTTTATTTAGTATGGCCGGGTTTTTCAGAAGTTTAAACTTAGTTTAACGTAGTCTGAAACTTGGATTTTTTCGGCGAAATCTGATTTTTTTTTTAATATTTCATTTAGGACAAACATTTTAAGCAAATCTAAACTGTTCCGTCAAAATTTGTATACAAACTTGGTAATGGCGGCACATTTCAGTTTTCAGATTAATTGCAGGGGTGTGCTGGAAATCAAAAACATTAAACGCAAGAATTTGGAGGCTGCTTTTAATCTAATTTTTATAATTTTTTTTAAAAAATTCTGTTGTGTAATATTTGTCATAAAATTCTTTTATTACAGAAATCTTATTAAAAAACGACTTTTAAAATTCTTGCGTTTTGCGTTTTCGATTTCCATCACACCCCTGTAGACCTAGTTTAATTGAGATCTCAACAATCCAGCCTAAGAGATACCAATACAATTACAAATAATATTCTAACTTAATAAACCGCGCAAATCGAACCCACTACCTTCGCACTGATAGACAAGCTCACTATCAACTAGCCTATCGGAGCACCCAAATATAGAGGTAAAACCACTAGATTAAGCTAAAAATAGCTTGATTGCTTTTTAACAATAGCAGTCAACTTCACTTCATAAAGCACTATCGAAACCGGCTTTCCAATTTCAAAGTATTGGCGCCGCGGCGTGCCAAATTTGTGTTTGCTTCATACATTTTTAATTTGCATGATAATTTTTGACATTGGGCACGTTCATAAGACGTAGCTGTTGAGCTCAACTGCTACAAAACTGTTGACAACTGTTGAGCTGAACACTTTCGTCTTAGAAACGGCATTATATGTATAATAAAAAATTATCAGCTGATAAATATAAACAATTGAAAAAAAATAAAAGTGATAATAAAATTTATTAGTTTAGCTAAAAAGTATGGATAATACAGAATTTATATCTGATTTTCAGCTGTTGAGGTTGACCACAACATGTTGACTTTAGGTAGCTAAAAAATTTTATGATGGATTAAATGGCTTCAAATACCCAACTGTTGTGTTGAGCGGAAGTGCTCAACTATGCGTTTCTAAGACAAACACTAAACGGTTACACAACTGTTACGACTTATGAACGTGCCCATTGAGAAAACGCTGGATGCGCTGATTTAGGTTGGTTTTGAAAATGAGAGAAAGTAAAAAATTTTTATTAACGAAACTATTTTCGTTTGCTCTCGTTTTCATTTTATTTTTAACTTGGCTTTAATAAAACAAAATTTTTAATTTTGACCTTGCAAATTAAGTTTAAAATATATTATTTTGTTTTTAGCATCAATTGAGAAAACGCTGGATGCGCTGATTTAGGTTGGTTTTAAAAATGAGAAAAAAGTAAAAAAAAATTAATAACGAAATATTTTCGTTTGCTCTCTTTTTTAATTTTATTTTTAACTTGGCTTTAATATGTAAATAAATTTTTTAATTTTGTCCTTGCAAATTAAGTTTAAAATATATTATTTTGTTTTTAGCATCAATTTATAGTTTACTTTAGTTAGAATTACAACTCATACCTCTATTTTTATTTTTTATATACATAAATTTGTTCGATTGTTTCACGCACATACTTCTATATAAATACAAACATACTTATACACAGTCACTAATACATACATACAATATATTTAGACTAGATTTAAGCGATAAACTGTTTCATAAAGTTAATTTTGTATGATACGAGTATTTTTTAGATTTTACAGATTTTTTTTTTTTTTTTTTTGTTTAAGTAAAAATTATTATTAAAATTTTTATAAATTAAACATAAATTTAAGCAGATTGTTTTTTTAAATTTTACTATTATAAAACACAGGATGAGAAGCATCTTGAAAAGAAAATTTTATAAAGTTGTTTAAATTTAGTCTTATAAAGTTTTTTTCTTCCAAAACATTTAATATAATTTTTTAAATTATATCCTTATCAAAGTTACGTGTATAAAGTTACACTTATGAAATATTTGACGAAAAAAAACGGGACCAACAAGAAAACTAAATAATTATTTCCTTCAATTCCAATATTTATTTTGATAATAATACCACATCTTACAAACAACAATTTGTTGCTATGTCTAATAGTATATTCAGTTTATTTTGTGATATTAAGATCATGCTAAATCTCAATAACTCTTAACAAAAGTAGAGGTTACGCTTATTTGGTCAAATATTTATTAAGTGTGGCCTGGCCGTAGCTTTAGAATGGAACAAAATGAAGCAATTCATAAAGTTTTCTTTTGTGTCATATTTCGTTTGCGTTTGCTAAAATTTTATGATTGTCACATTCGTGAAATATGACACCACAGAACACTTTGTGAACTGCCTAAATATAAAGAATTTTTTTTTTTGTAAAAATTTTAAGAAATAAAGTAAAATAGTATACAAAATAATATTGCTAAGCTCAGGCCAAGGGGGATTTATACAAGTGACCGCATCAGACCTTATAAAGTTATGCTGGCTGTAAATTTTTTTTTATATTGTTTGATATTTAGAATACCTTTCATAGCAACATGCAAAAAAGGGATAGCTAGCATAACTCTCGTTGATGAGTTTACCTGTCTGAATTCGCCTTAGATAAGGCTTAGAATTTATAAAAGAAATGTTTAAAAGAAAAACAACAAAAAAAACAAAACATAAAAATAAATAAATAAATATTTATATATTTTAATTTTTGAGTGATACCAGGTGACCTTAAATAAATTCAAAGAATAAAAATTTATTAAGAGATATACTAACAACAAATGATAAAACATTTTAATAAAATAGGAAACTATTTAAATATACAATTTTTTTTTTTTTTGTTATTAAAGTCAAAGTTTTTTTTTTTAGTTAGATTACATTTTTGTATAACAAATTTTGCGACATAATTTTTAAATACCCGTAGAAAAATGGTTATTGCTTTAAAGCAACGTTGGCAATCGAGGCGAATTTCGCAATCGGTATTAAAGTATTGGTTATTTTGGCATTCGTATTTTAATTATATGTACTTATGTATGTATAAGTATCGGTATACCAGTACAGAAGATTTTTTTAATGGTACAGGTATGTTTGTATATCGGTTTTACAATTTAATTAACCAAGACAAGCAAGAATGTTAAAAAAAAAATGTAAATGGATTTAAATGACTTTGATGACACATTTGTTGCATGGTGGATATATTAAAGCGATTTTTCTCTAAAATATTAGGTGCGTTCGAGAATACATAAGTTTTTACTATTTTTCTTTTTACTGAACTTTACTGCATTTTACTAAAGTGCGTTCGCGTTCACAAAATACAGTAAATGAGAACACAAACTGAGAGCGTAAAGTGACAGTTCTTGACTGAGTATTTACTAAATTTTACTGCAAAAATTTTTGCAATAAAATTTAGTAAAACAAAAAAACACGTCTTTCAAAAAGGTAAACAAACAAGCAGAAAGCATACAAATCGTTTAAAAAAAAATTGATTAATAAAAGAAAAGTTGATGGCAAAATACCAACTTTTGAAACTTATTTTTTGTTGGGTTAATTTTTTAGAGTTGTTAAATTGTGAAGCATTTGAGTATTTTGAACTGCGCTTGTTTTTTAAGTAATCCATAGCAGAAAAATTATTCAAGTTCTTTTGAATTAATTAACCCAGACGCAAATTAGAAAAAAAATCAAATAAAATAAAACAAATAAGAAATACTAATTTCTATGTATTTTCCTTAACCCTGTACAGTTACTCTTCGTCGAATCGACGAAGCTTATTTACATTTTGTCATATAGCTTTTCTACATGTATTCAAACTATGCTCTTTTTCTCAACAACGTTAGCTGATGCCATTAGCTTGCAGTAAGTGGACGTGCGCTGGATCCTCATTTTTTTAAAGTTAAAATTCAGAGGTGTGTACTCGTCGTGTCTATTTTTTGGAATTATAAATATTCCTTTGTCAACAGCTACGTCATGTATACTCGCAATATGTACCATAAAGATCGAAACCACAAAAACCGACGACAGTATCTGAAAAATCTTCATTAATCTCTCGTGGCTTCCTATTTAAAAGGCAGATTCGACCCACCTACCTTGCAGACCTTAGTTAAGGAAAAAATTCAAAATAAAATTCCTAATCGATAAGAATCCGTCGAAAATGTTGTCAAAGGACAAATTCATCACGACGAGAAATATATGTTTTATATGCCAGAAAAGCATCTGTTGTGAACATAAAATTGAACTCTGTGTCTCATGCGTAAAATAAGGCTGATAACTCAATATTTTTTCTTTTGTATTATTTGACTGATTATTTTTAAAGGTTGAAAAAGAAAAAAGTAATTTATTTTTTAGTTTTGTTGTTTTAAAATGTTAATTAATTTGAAAAACAAAAGGAAGGAGTTTAAATTCGTATCGATTATTATTTTTTAATTAAACGCTTAACTTAAACATATTTTTTTTTTTTTTACTTTAAAAATCGTTGCGTTAGAAATTATTTTTTAAAAAGTTCGTCGATTCGACGAAGAGTAACCTTAATGTACTAAAATGAAGAGTAACCTTTCAGGGTTAAATTTTCGTGTTACAAAAAATATTTTATCAAGTAACGATAAGAAAACGAGTTTAAGTAGACAAAAGTGTAAACATTTAACAAGGCAACATTTTTTTGCCATCAGCTGTTCTCTATTTTTACAAATTTTCCGTTCGCGTACTTTTTTTTTGTAACAGCTTTTTCTGAGAGTAATTTTTCAGCTCACTCAGAAATAACTCAGTTACTGCATTTTACTGTAAAAGTACTCGACCAAGGCTATTGTAAAAATTTTATTATTTTTGCAAAATTTATTTGTTTTGTTTTAATAAGGGCGTGTGTGAAACGGTAGCAAAGTACTATTGAAAGTAAAATTTTGACACTTCTGATGTGAATAAAATTTTACTAGCCCTGGGGGCTGTAGAATTTTTGACACAACCAATTAGCACCAAATTAGAAGTTTAAAATGAAAAAGTAAAATAAAAACGTTTACAAAATTGTATGAACTCAAAATAAACAATAAATAAAATGCAAATAGAGACATCTACAAAAAAATGATTGGTATTTATTTTCCTGAATTGTTCATTCATTTATAAATATTTTTTAATTATTTTTTACAAAAGTCAAAATTTTATATCGTCAAAAAAGATATTATTTCACACAGCACAAACATAAAATTTTTTCCCCACATCAAAATATTTTTTTACCATAATACTTTGCTACCGTTTCACACACGCCCTAAGTATCAATTTTGCAGAGTAGAAACAAATTAAAATTATAATAGAAAACTTGTGCTAATGAAAAATATATTTGTTATTAACCGAAACTAATTTCGGTATCAAAATATTTGTTATTTCGGTAGCGATATTGATACCGTTATTCAATTTGAACGATATTTAAGCTGTATAGGTATTAATAGCGGTATCGGCTGCCATCTTTGCTTTAAAGACACAAATGGTCTTTTCTATTTTTAGTTGTATTTTTTAACGTCTGCTTTCAGTTTTTTTTTACGGCTTCGGTGGCATACGACTATCCGATGGTCCATATTTTCTATGACTCTGGGACATCATTGAGGTTCAATGTCGTTAATGGACCGAATTATCTCATGCTTTCGCTCTTGGATTGCTCTTGGCTTATTGACGTACACTTTTTCTTTGAAATGTCCCCCAAAGAAAAAAGTTTAACGGTGTCACATCAAATGATTGTGGCGGCGAATAAATATCGCCACGACGTGAGATAACACGGCAATTTAATTTCTCGCGCAAAAGAGCCATTGTTTCGTTGGCTGTATCATCTCACGATAGCAAACCCCATTCACGGTTACTGCTTGGCCGACCTAATTTTCGAAGAAGAATGGCCCCAGAACGAACTGGACGAGCATGTGTTTTCGTAATTTCGTATTTGCTATGGACCCGGTTTGCTAAAATTTGCGCACAATTCTTCCGATTGTGGACACATGGTCGATTACGAAGTGCACGAAATGCATTTTGATTTAAAGGCTTTAACAATCTTTACGTGCTGCTCAATTGTGTACATCTACATGGTTTAATTTGTCAAATACTGAAACAAAGAAATGAAAAATTAAGTTAGGAAAAAACTTCACGTTAAGGTGTGACTTACAATTAACATCGTGCATTATGCTTTCTGTATAGCCATATATTGTGCTATAAAATTCTATTCGAATCAGTCCAGGGGTGCTACTCTCTCTATTGCGATGTCAAAGAAAATAGTATCAAATCTAGTGATGGGCGCTCTTTAATGCATTTGCACATTTGTCTTTCGCATCTTTTTATTTTTTTCTTTTCGCAAACAATATTTATTTTAGAATCTGTGAATCTATTTCTCATCTATTTCTAAGTCAAATTACATTTTATAAAGCTTTCATACTTTAATAGTCTTATTCCTTCAATATTTCCAGGAATATTTTCTATGCTCTATCAGAATTTTTGATTCTAAATTTCTGTTACGAGCAGGGCTGCCAGATTTTACGATTATTTGTTCCGAATATACAACATAAATCATATTTTCAACAATTATACGGCAAGCATTTCAAGAGTTGTAAGAGAATATTAACATGAGTCTCATACGATTCTTGACATGAAAGTCTCGTTAGATTATCTTTACCGACGTCTTAAACGATTACCACAACGATTGAAGAAGCGTCTTTCGCTGTGCTATGGAAGAGTCTTACTCGTGTTACAGTTTTTCCCTTGTACAATTAAGGCCCCTATTACGGTTTACAACTCAACTCGGTTGAGTTGTAATTTAAACAACTGGTTGTGATCAGTTGTAATTTTTGTTATGTTTTTGTTCACCGCAATATAGCAAAGTTGTAAACCATAATACAAAAATTAAGAAACTGAGTTGAGTTGTAAACCGTAATAGGGGCCTAAAAATGCAGTCATCGACGATCAAAGACGCTTTGATGACATTCTCATTAGCTCTTACACGATTGAAAATGCTAGCTGGGTATGAAGTAAATATGTTTGTTTGAATGTTTTTTTTTTTTATAAAATTCGAACAATTTTTTTGACGATTTTTCGAAACGATAAAGACGATTTTTTTGTTTTTTCTCAGGAAACTGACGATTTCCTCTTTTCTTCTTTTATTAAAATATTTTAATTAATCAATCTCCGCCATCTTTTATTTTTATTGCCAATATTGGTTGATTTTCAAAAAACTTTCCGAGAGTGATAGAGATTACCAAGTTGGCATTTAGCTTTCGGATCGAAATTGTATTCGCATCGCAACAGAGAGCAGCCTCCCAGAATTAAAAATAGTTCCTTTGTATTCTTTGGTTCTAAAAGCAAAAAAAAAAATCGTGGAAATGACATAAGGAAAAGTTTATCTCGTTAACAATTATCAATTTTTTTGCGGGTGTTTTGTAAAAATTATAAATTCTTCGAAAGAAATATAAAAATTGGTTTTATTTTTGTTTATTAAGTTTTCTAAATATTAGATGATGAACTTATTTAAACGCAAAATATAAATAAACTTAAAGTTAAAATAAAATTACTTTTTAAGAAGTTCAAGAATTTATACTTTGTCTAGCATTTAAGCGTTTAAATAAGAAATCTATTGAGTTTTTGTTAAAATTTTATTTATTTTCTGAAATTTAAAATCAAAAAATAGTAAAGTTTTATAGATAAATTTTCTTTTATATTGTTTTTGTTTGTTTAAATTAATTATTTGTTTTTATAAATATTAATAAAGACATGCATGTATATATCTCTTAAGTCCCCATATATAGAAAATATAGTTAGTTTAAAAAAACTTCACTCCTTCAAACAAAAACGTCTAAAATTAATAAAAAAAAATTTTTTTAATAAAAAAAAATTTATTTCAAAAATATAAATTTTTATTTAAATTAAATAGTTTTCTGTTCTTTCTCAATTTCTTAATATTAAATAGAAAAAAATATTTAATAAATGAATACGTAAATTAAATTTATGTTTATATTTATATTATAAGATCGTTTAAGTAATAAATCAAATAAAAATTTAATTAATAGTTTTCTATTTATATAAATATATATTGTACTTATTTGAAAAAAAAAAAAAAAAAAAAAAAATAAACTAAAACAAAAGAAGAAAATCTTTAATTAAGCACACCTATCGTAGTTGGCGAATTTAAAATACACCTTCGACTGTTTGGTAATACGTAGATTAAAGGAAATTATTTTACGTTCGCAGGCATATTTTAAATTCGCCAACCACGATAAGAGTGAATATGTTAATTTTTATTTTCATAAATATAAAAAACAGAAGTCTGTCATGCTGATATTAAAGTTTTATAATTTAAGTTAAATGTAGAACTTCATTTGCACACAGCAAGTTTTTTTAAGCAAGTCTTAAGTTTAAAGGGGAGTGAAGAACCCCTTTCTTCTTTCTCCTTTAAACACAAAACCTACTAAACTTGCTGAGTGTAACGTTAAAACAAAACATTTTATAACAAACCAATTTTATAATTTAAAGTAAACTTCATTAATTTTTTATTAATTCTTACTGTAATTTTTAGTCCTACGTACGATTATTACAAAAAAAAAAAAAAAATATATAAAAAATGTAACTGATTTTTAAAAATTGTTTGTTTTAGTTAAAATTTCTTATTTAATATAATAAATATTATTGTAAATAAAATTTAAATTGAAATGTTTAAATGACATGTCTTTGTATAAATTTTAATACGAAATGCAAAAAATTTGCCAAAGTGCCAGTTTAAGAATAGCAATCGTCATTATGTCCACTCGCAGAGAATTCACATTTTTGACGTTTTGTTTTTTTGTTTGTTCACTACAAATAACGCGGTATTTATAAATTTTAGAGCTTTTCAGAAATTTAACAACATCATATTTTTGCACATTTAATTTATAAGACCATTTTCGCAACACTTTTCACCATTTTAAAGCATGTCGAAATTGTCCTAATTCTGGCTGTCGTGATCGAGTACTTTCTCGATTCGAAAGCAATTCTATTTCAGTCGATACTGAACGAATCTAAATTATTTGTTTAGTATTCTGAAACTCAAATTAAATCTTTATAACACTGAAAAAATAATTCCGATTCGTTCAGTATTGACTGAAATAATTAGATATTAAATTGCTTTCGAATCGAGAAAATACTCGATCACGACTGCCAGAATCAGGCCCCAGTTAAAAATTAAATTCATTGCCAGTATGAATTAATATTAAATGTTGAAGTTATTTTCAACAGGGTGACTAACGTTTTTTTAAATAAAGTTGTATTTGATAACAAAAAATTTGCAAATTTTTACTTAACCTAAAATCTTGGGATTTTAATGTAAAAATTCCGGGATTTGGGACTTTTGTTAGGGCCATCTAGGTCCTAGGAAAATATGTTATGGGAAGGAGGATAGAGGGAGTAGTGTGTGTGAAGATTCGATTTGAACTTAATCATGTTGCAAGTGAGAGGGAAGACTTCGGCAGGAAGGTTATTCCACATACGAACAGTACGGGGAAAAAACTCATTCTCTCTGTAATGCGTTGTACGATTCACCTGCCAATCGACCACATAAGGATGGGCTCGTGAGGAAAAACGTGTATTGCGAACAAACGTACGGGTTTCGGGAACCAGATCCCTTATTTCGTCAGAAAACATCCCATTGTAGTAACGATAAAACAGGCAAATACAACCCACATTGCGACGGTGCTCAAGGGAGTCAATAGAATTGGATACCCTTCTGTCACCAATGAGAACATTTGCCCTCTCCTGCACGCGGTCGAGAAGCTCCAGAATAGACTTTGAAGCACCGACCCACACATTTGGCTGCAAAAACTTAGTTATGTCATGGCAAAATGTTTTAATGAATGGTGAATGCACAATTGACGCATATAAACCCCAATTATGAATGAAAATTCCCCGGGTGTTTTTTTTTACCTTTTCCCATTTTAACAATTGAATTTATGTAGGAAAAATATGACAAGGGAAAAAACTCCCGGAGAACTTTTATTCATAATTGGGCTGATAAGCCCCGTCCCATGGGCCCCAAATATGAAGCACTCGCAAATATGTCTTTACCGACTACACTTTTTTTTACTTGTGTATTGCATGCAAATATTATTAAATTGTTGCATGTTTTGTTTTCAAATAAGCCATTTTGGTTTTTTAGGAAAATATTTTTACAGTTTTCAGATCATGTTTTCAAGTATGTATATACTTTTTTTAAAGGGAATTTTTTTCGGATCAATAAGCAAAATTTTATAACAGGCGATGTTTAGATCAGATATCCGGATTCGTGAATTCACCACAAAAAGTTTAAAAACCTGCACAACTAGAGCCAACAGTAGGCACATCGTGTCACACATTGAAGAAAAGTCTTTTAATAGAGTATTATATAATCGACCATGCCGTCTGAATTTTCTCCTTTGCTAACTTATCTTTACAATGACAGTTTTAAGTTAAAATACAATTGT
This sequence comes from Pollenia labialis, assembly GCA_949318255.1. Classification (NCBI taxonomy): domain Eukaryota; kingdom Metazoa; phylum Arthropoda; class Insecta; order Diptera; family Polleniidae; genus Pollenia; species Pollenia labialis. Next base: position 34,266,114 of record OX439143.1, on the reverse strand, counting down.
ACCATGGTGAAATAATTAGAAGGTGGCAGCACTACGGAATCTATTATTTTTTGCTCAATTCATGGTGAACTTTCATTATGTCAAAATCAATTGTTTGTTTTTTGATGTAATGCCACTTAAATACACAAAAGATTATAAAAATTATTCTTCTAGATAAAAACACAAAATTGAAAGTGTAGTGTAAGTGAATTTGAGAATTTTGTGTATGTGAACTGGTTTGGTTGGGTTTGTTGATTTGTGAACCACCCAACAACAGCTAAAGTGGAATATGAATAACATCGTTGTACCGCTACATAACTTTTCCACCAAAAACTACAACTTTAAATCACCCGCCCAATAAATAAATAATTATTTCAAAGTATTCTTTGTTCTTGATATTTGTGTCATGTAAAATTGTCTTCTTTAACATTGCCTTTTTGGCTACTACCTTACTGTTGCTTTTGGTCTTTATTGCCTAAAACCAAACTAAAAGCTTTTGTTCCCGGGAAAACTTCGCCTATAGTTCATTTAAACTGCGGGGAGCTTCCACTTCATTCCTTTGTAAAATTTCTCGATGTTAATATTCAGGTTTATGACGATTCATTAAATAAAAACAATAATATTTTGGTGTGGTGAAAATCCATATTTTTGACATAATGGACTATTTTACACAAACAAATTTGCCTGTTTTTGTTGTATTGTTGTACAACAACTCCTAGTGCTGCCACCTTCTAGTAATTTCACCATGAATTGTACAAACAAATAAAATATAAATTAACAATTTATTTCTTGAGAAAAAAAAATTGCTCATACTTTTATGTTTTACCCATTACAATTTTAAATGATAAGAAATTATTCAGCAAAATAACAAATTAACAAAAGTTTTATGTTTCATAAAAAGTCTATTTCAAAGACACTTCATTCAGTATATAAAGAGTTGTCGATTTATAAAAACACACCGCAAAGAGAAAAAAATTAAAAGTTCTAAACACAAGTTGTAAATATGAATTAGAAACACGCACTAATAATAAAATTTGATTTGAATATTTATCCATCTACTTATTAACATTTACATGTAATTAACCAAAAGTGAGACAAAATAAAGGAAACGTAAATTATTTGAATAAATGTTAAAGAAAAACAAGTAAAAGAGTGCTAGATTCGGCTGTACCGAATCTTCAAGACACTTCACCTAACGTAATACAACCAACGTCTTAGGCCACTAACACACATTTTTAAAGGGAATTAAAAAAAAAAAAACATTGAGTACATCTTTTCGTTTAAAATACATTCCACTCTTTAAGCGGTAATTCATGAAAAAACAAATCTACACATTAAAAAAACAACAACAGGAAATTTTTTGACCACAATTAGAGGCAATCGTGATTTTTTGCTCATATTTCAGTCATTTATGGACTGATCTGGTTAAATTTCAATTACAAAATTTAACGGAGCCCATGTGACAGAAATATATAACAAGCTAGTTCCCATCGTATCTGGGGTGTTCGGAAAACGTATTTCAACAGGCGAAATGACAAACTGACTTCTATCGCTCGTATGCTGCAACGTCGCCAATAACTCCAAAATCTGTTTCAAGAAATTTTGTATGCTTGTGAGAAATTAAGCTTAAATTTTGTTCCATATCAACTATTTTAAAGTTTATTAAGTATTGTTTTGCTCTACACGCCTCTGGCGTATGCGTCAAATCCCTCATACAAAAACGAACAAAATCAATTTTATTCTTGCTTTGCTTGATTGACGTAAGAAAAAAAAAGGAGTTGAAACGAAAGCAAAATAAAATGACAACACGAAAATAAATTTTACCCTGGATTCGCTTCATTGCCCGTAAGAAACAAAGTATTAAGAGCAAAAGCAAAATAAAATGCAAACCAACAACTCACTACACAGCAGTGAGTTTACGTATGCAGCATAAAATTCTATATTTAAAAGATAAATTCAGAAAAGTGGCGTATGCGGCACTAAACAAAAATTTTCACTTTCAATAAAATACGATTAACTTCTAAGTTCGTTCATGAACGTTCACAAAAATTTCAATTTTTCTTCAAAAGATATCCCAGATATATTTTCAGAAAACTTCATGCAAACCTTCATTGTCGTTCTACTCCACTACGACTTTTTGGCATAAGCGCCAAACCAATAATTAGCTGACGAATTGTGAAAAGATCTGGGGCCTGATTCTGGCAGTCGTGATCGAGTCATTTCTCGATTCGAAAGCAATTTTTTATCTAATTATTTCAGTCAATACTGAACGAATCGGAATTAATTTTTAAGTGTTATAAAGCATTTATTTGAGTTTAATAAAATAAATAATAAACAGTTGAAGGCAATTTAGCAGGTATTTTTATCTCATGTAACATTTTAAATATGTTTAATAAGGCCTTTTACGTTTAAGGTAACGATATGTGTCGGGGTTTTCAACAAGAACTTTGTTTTCTAAAACAAAATAAAACAACAAATTTAGATGATTCAAATTTGTATTTTATTAGGAAGAGAAACGTTCGGCAATTACGATTGAAAAATTATATCTGGCAAATGTCCACCACTTGCGCGCTGACAGATGTCGATTCGTTCATCAAAGTTTTTTATCACTTTTTTGCAAAATGGCGGGGCTATTTCGTTGATCACGTCACGGATTTTGAGTTTTAAGGCTGCAATCGATTCGATTGGCTCCGTATAGACTCTGTCCTTGACATGGCCCAAATAAAAAATAATCCAGTGGTGTTAAATCACACGATCTGGCTGGCCGCTTAACAGCTGATGTTAGTGAAATTATGCGATCGGGAAATTTGGTTTGCAATAAATTGATCGTTTCATTGGCTGTGTGTAATGTAAATTTTCATTGTGGATTTTAATTATTTGAATACGATTTTCGAGCGAAATTGAATTTATTGTAACAATGGCCAATGTATCTACTACGAATATGTCAAACCACTAAATGTCAAAACTATCATGTTGATTGTGTTGCCACAAATAAAAAACAAAGTTCTTGTTGAAACCCCCTTTATTTTCAACGAGAAAGAAAATGTTGTCTGAATAAGACCTATCGTAGAGAAATTGTGTATCTACAACGGCACAGAAAATATTTGGCACCATTAAAAGTATTAATCAAAAATAAAATCAGTTTTAATTAAAAATGTAATCAAGTGAGTTAAACGTTTAATAAAGTAAGTTAAACGTTTAATTGATATTATTAATTTGTTTACTGGTGCAAATTAATATGGCCAATTAAACATTTAAATACACTTGATTAAACGTTTAATTCACTTGATTAAACATTTAATTCATTTGATTAAATTTTTAATTAAAACCGATTTTATTTTTGATTAATGCTTTTATACAGTAACAACTTACATTAAACGGGTACCTTCCTTAAGCGGACACCTCCTTTTGATGGACACTTTTTGTTGGCTGGTCCTGGAAGCGTTTCATAAGTAAAGCATTGAATTCTTTATTTTGAGATTAAATGGATCAGCAACATTTCAGTGGTCCTTTCGGTGTTCGGCCACAGCATTATCGATCCTTAGAAAACCTGGCAACGTGGTATTGTGATTGCGCAAAAAATTTATTTATAAACCGACTACCTTGAGTGTAAGAGATTCTGATCAATTACAAATGTGGTGTAGAAACAATTATTACGATGTACAAACAGTAACAAGGACCCATAATCCGTGCGGTGGTGTAGGGTATGAAGATTTTAATGCTAACAAAAGCCGACTAAAACTCAATTTTTAATACCTGCAGAGTAACCAGTGCTCAGGAAGACCGATTTTAGTTCACTTTATAGGCAGGAGTAAGGTCTGCGCTAGAACCATGTAAGGTATTATCACGGGCCACGGCACGATAGGCAGGATGGCGGTGTTACTGGGCTCTGACTTGTCGAATTGATGTAGGTTGTGTGGGGTCACAGATAGCTGATACAGACAGTGGAGCCAAATCTGTGTTACTAGGTTACAGAACAGCAGGCTGACTGAGATGGCTGGGTAGCAGTTTCATGGGCGAATTGAGAGATGTCTCGGGTTGTGGGCTCGAGAATCGGTCGGCTGGGAACGGGGCGTATGTAGGGTTCTTGTGCTGAACAGGGTTGTTTTTCCTTCTCGTCTGAGGTAGTTTCCGCTATTTCTTATGCTCTTCCTTTCCTTTCCTTATTCTTATTACCCAATTTCTTCTCAAGGGGTCACAGTGAACCATACTGATCTCTGGGTGAGTGTGTGAATTTTAAAATTCACACTAGCCATTGTGCCTACCTAATATTTTTTTAATTCTTTAAACTTAAAAGCGCCAAACATTATTAAAGTTAAGTAATACATACATACATATACAAACCGTTAAACAAACTTTGTATACCTCATGATTTTAATATAGCGAAAGGTATAACAAGATAGCAATTCTAAATGGCACTCCTACAAATATGTATTCGTAAAATATAATTAAATCAAATTAGTTAAATACTTCAAAATAATATTTTTTTGCAAACAAACAAAAAGTCCTGCGCAAAATTTCACCTTTTCAGTCAGTTGTTATAAGATTTGAAGGCAAACATGATGTTCGTAAAAGTATTAATTCCCTTAATAAGTATTTTATTGATGGTAAGTTTTTTTGTAAATTTGATTAACTTTCAATTAATAATTTATATTTAAACAATTCAAGACGACTTGCCAAACAATCAGCCCGGAAGACTCCACGACAACAACAACATCTGAAACTGAGACGACGTCTCCAACTTCGCAAAAAACCGACAGTTTTTATACGACCTGCGATTTTGATTTGGATAATGTTGAAGATTTATTGCCATTTCTACCCGATATTTGCACTGAAATTTACAACAATCGTGCTGAAAGTGATTTATACGAATTGTATTTGGTGGAATCGCAAAATTTCGCGAAATTTTATAAGAAACTGCACGATTATGAATTGCGTGATGAGCCCAATGGCGATATGGAAGAATTAACCAGATATCCCTTTGAAGCGAAATTACGCAATGAAACATACAGCCAAGTTGCTTGGGCCCAATGTGCAACGATGGCCAATAGTTCGGCTACTGATTACTTAAATTGCTTGAAGACTAAACGCTTGGAAATGGCAGAATTAATACCGAGTGCTGAAGAAAAGTAAAACTCTTTAATATGTTTTATTATTAACTTTTTAAAAATTGAGTTTAGGTGATTGCTAAATACATATTTTTGAAGTAAAAATAGTTTTTATAATATAAACATTAACATTAAAATTTAATTAGTATTGTGGTAATTTTGTTGAACTATTTGTGGGTTTTAATCCAAGTATTCAATATTTTTAATCAGGCTTAAGTTCATCAAATTTAATTTTCATGAAAATTAATTAAAATTGTCATTGATAATCATTCATTCTTGACTGACCTGGGATTAATCCAACCATTTATTTTTTTAAGAAGCATTTAAATAAAGTTTTACAAATGTGTATTAAATTTTTATTCCAACAATTCTTGGGAACATGATTGAGAGAGGAGAGAAGATTGGGAGAGTTACACAGTTTCATGTGTAATTCTGCTTTGTAATTCTCACTTTTCAACCTGAAGTTGGTTGTAGGCAAGGCGAATTCATGTAAACGGTGATGGCGATACTACAACAAGTAACAACACCAAGAACACAACATTGTATATTATTTGTTGTTTTCGTTGGTCGATGTGTCAAAAACACATGTAACTTTTGACATTCCTGTTTCTAATGAAAAAAAAAAAGTATCACAGCTGTGGTTTCTACGCCACCTAAAAAATTAATTCGCCTTGGTTGCAGGTGTATTAGCGTTTATATCAGTGATGGAAAATTGAAATATTTAGATGATACTGACCACCAAGCAAAAGAGTACTTTTTTCAACATTTTGGTACTTTTTTAAAACAATATTTTTTTTTCTCATATCCTAACCATTTTTATGGAACGAGCTGGCTAAATTTCAACAGCAAAATTCTAATGAGGATATCAAAATATAAATATACCAACAAGAAGTGTTGCCATATTCTATTGATAATAATACATTTTGTGTAGGCAATGTTGTAAACAGGGCTGTGGGTCTAAGCTGTAGAGTCTGTGTTTAGGTTTTTGTACCTGAGTCGTAGTACCCACAAAAAGTTCGCGACTCCGACTCCAAACTTTTTCGGCATAAAAAATTTAAAAGAAATATTCTAATAATTTCCAAAATAAAAATACTTCGGAATTGGCGATGCAATATTTAAAATATTGATTCGAAATTTTTACTGAATCCTTTTCATGCTTTATTAAACCATTTAAAAGGAACTGCATTAAAAAAAGATTTTAAAGTCAAATAAGGACCAGTCCCATATACATTTAGCATTAAGGTTAGTATAGGAGGGGTAGTTGGAATTTTAGCGGTTGGAGTCGGAGTTAGTTCTTTTTGTTAATGACTCAATGTTAAAAAAAATCAACGTCAAATTTCTGGTTTATATGTATGCACAAGTGTTACCACCAGCACAAATACATTTGAGATAAATGCCCAAAATTTTTGGCATTTATGAAAAACATCAAAGTTAGCTGCGCACTTTTTCATAAAAATATCCAATAATAAAATATCAATTTCTTAATAAAAATATTTCTTATTCTTCTTTAAACCACTGTACTTCAGCTGCACTTTTATTCAGGTAACCACAATTTTGTACTAGCACATTAAGGCAGATATGAAAGTATGTACATTTAAGATAACAGCACTTTTGATTTATCTGCACGAAACATCGTGCAAAGGAGATTGTGCAGCTAAGTCAAAATTATGTACTGTAAAACTTGTTAATGTCAAACTTTATTGCATTTCTGTAATTTGTTATACATAGTTTTATCCGGCTTTCAAAGCCATTCGAGAGTAAAGGTATGTTCACACCTATTAAATATTTGACGTCCTACATGTAACCACTAGTTTTCTTAAGGAATCGCTTGCTTTTGCAAAACGTTTGGCTAGAGCAAACATTATTTAACAGTTTCTTAATTACATTATACTTTTATGATTTTAGAAATAAAGTTTAGTTAATAAATATAAATTATAAAAAATAAAGCTTAACTTTGATCAATTACTGGTCACGTTTTTTTTTTTTTTATTTTATCGTCTTTAGGTCCTTTAAGGTCTGAATATACCTTAAGCCTTATAAATAAATCCTGGTAAATCCCGCAGAAATTTCCCGGATTTTTTTTTTGGGAAATCACGTATGAAAAACACTATCCAGAACATACAATGTATATAAACAGTAAAATTGTTCGAAACAAATGTTTAATGGTAAAAAAACTACTTTTGGATTATGTCTTCACTTTTGGTATTGCCATTATGCACAGGTTGTTGTCTTTGATATCAATCAAACTATTTTCGCCGTATAAATAAATAGTTGGCAATAATTTGGTTTTGCATAATGTCCCTAATGTAACCGTTGCACATAGGGGTTTTTTGCCAATCTAGCCGGACATTAGGCAAAAAATTCAATTTAAGAAATATAAAAATTTTAAGTACGCAGCTCGACAGACAACTAAATCCTGCATCTTTGTGTATTTTCAAGTCTCTTGCTGGAGATTTGTTGTTTTGGGACATTGTAAAAGTCAGGAAAGTTGAGTAAATTGCATGCGTGTTCATTGACTTTTTACGGTTTTGGGAGGCTTACAAAATACTTTTTATTTTTTTGGGTAAACGAACACAGATTTTACTTTGATTTTTTTTCTTTGAAAAACTAAATTAACAGTTACTTATAAAAATTTTTAGAAAAATTTCATTTTAAATTTTTATAATAAAAAATTTGTTCGAAATTAAAAAAAAAAAGTTTTATTTGTAACCTTTTTTTTTTTTTTTTGAAAGTGGCATTTTTCAAAATTTTAAACATCACGATCAAATTTAAAATCTCTACTTTCAAATTAAAAAAAAAAAACGTTGCGTACTTTTGCGCCATTTTTTTCTATTTTTGCTCATCTTGCAAAAGTACATATGAGAGAAACCCTTTCGTCAGTCAAAAAATATTTTGGTTGTCTTTTATTTAAATTATTACGAGCCCTTACCGCGAAAATAACGTAAGCGCCAAAAATCAAATTTTACAGGAGAGTTTTTTTTTTATTTAATATAAATTTATTATTTGAAAATGGCATTTAAGCCCTATGCTCCCCAGAGGAGTAAAAGGAACATATATATATATACATATATTTAAGAAGATGATGCAAGTGTTGCCAATGAAGTCATTTTTTAAAAAAACGAAAATTGAAAATGATGTCGCTTGCGTTATTTTCGCGGTTAGGGCTCGATTACATCTATGACCAATATATCCTGAGTAAAAAAGAAATGTGCGAAAAAGTAACGGTTTTTAATTACCTGTGCAGCCAGAATTCGTCTATTTAAGAGCATATTATACCTGACGTATAAACTCACAGTGAAAAAGTGGCAATTAAGATCGGATGAGGACAAAAATATTGTTAAAGAGAGGACAAAAATCTATCTATGAAAAATTCTCAAGTAAATTCGGGCTAGCTAATAGTGGATGTACCGATCTCCTGGGTCCATTTCCACATTTTTCACTTTCGCCGACGTTAAAAGTTGCCTTTTGCTAAACAAAAGTATGGGAAAACTTAAAAAAAAAATTAATTTTTCAGAGATTCAATTAGTTCTTTTAAGGGAAACTTTTCCTCCTTGGTCCGATTTTATTCATTTTTGAGATTTACTTGCCGTTGACCATATTTCTGCCAAGTTTCATCCATCTAGCGGCACTCAATTACTTTTAAGAAGCAATATAAGCTAAAACAAAAAGTAATGTCCGGCTAGATTGGCAAAATACCGCTTTGTACGTTGCGTTATATGTGTACAGTGTCGGAAAAAATATTAGGGGCGATATCTTAATTCTAAACAGAGACCTGCATGAATACCATTAACATGAATGTGTTAAGATGTGAGCCTCTCTTATTAAAACTCCGTAAAAATGTTGTTTTTTTTAATGTGAACTAACAACAATGACTCAAGGCCGCCATGGACGCTGGCACTCTTGTTAAGGTATGTTATAAAGCGTAAAAGACAAGCGAAAGAAAAGGTTCCGCCTTCCGCTATTGTTTAGGTATGGTTGTTAGTCCCTGTCCAGACTTGAAATTCTTGTATTTTTTATATGCAGTGAATAAATACAGCAAGGATGTCGTTGGCATTCAGTCTTTTTGTTGATTTTAGAGCTGTCAATCGGTTTTTTTTTGCTAAGCATTATCGATATATTTTTCAAAGTCTTATTTTAATTTACCTAAGAAGAAATCTAATATTTTATTTCAATTATTCTTTATTTTTTTAATTATACTTACCCTTATGAAATTTTACTTTAAAATAAAGATTTTTATTTAGGCAATTTTAATTATTAATATTTTTTTTTATTAAATTTTTAATACATACATACATATATACAACGAGTTATGACAAAAGTTATATTTTTGTTTATTTCAATAATAAAAAATTTATTTTTTTAATTTATTTTTAATAAAATTTTTGCTAGCTACTGCATAGTGGCGAAAAATCAAAAAGTGTCAAAAATATAAAACTTTAAATGTAATTAAATAAATGATTTGCTTAAAATAAACATTTTTATCGTTTATCCTGTCGATCAAAAAGAATTTTCGTCCGGACAAAATTTATTTTTTTCCAAAAATATTTACTGAAAATCAAAGCGACCACATGAAATTTTACTCATATCATGTAGTGTACATATCGCACCCTAAATACTTAAGGGTATTAACTCAAAATTTTAAATATTTCAGTAGAAGCAAGACAATTTTTAATTTTGCATTACAGGCATATGAAAAAGGATTTTTAAACCAAACTTTTCATTACCAAAAAGGAGTCAAAATAGCATGATAGTTTTACAGCGGGTAGATATGAATATTATGTGTCGATTTCATCCAAAAAGTGATAATAGAAAAATTTTGAGTTAATACCCTTTAGTATTATGGGTGCGATATTCATTCAGGCTTTTTTTTTTTTAATAAGATCGCTATGCTCCATTTATTATCTTTTTTTTTTACAATTTTCTTTCCACAAATTTATTTAAAATTTTTCACTCTTTTCAAATAGATGATGTGGCAAGTTGTCCGGTCCGGACAATTCAAATTCATACAGACTACTCTCACAATATTATAACAGTAACGGACTGTAGTTTATTTGAGAAGTATTCCGTTCAGTAATTTTTAAATAAATAAACATTTAAAATTCCAAGCAAATTTATTTTTAACTGACAGTTATTTAAAAAACTAAGTGCATAATAATACGGATTTTCAGTTGCAGTTAATATTTGTCCGTTGATTAAGTTAAATTTTTCTTTATGTAAAATTAAATGAAAATGTAATTTAAATTAACGAAAAGTTCATGTAATTTTTACTGTCAAAAATTCAACCACGAATTCCGTAAAAACAAATGAATTTTGAGATATTTTATATAAATTTACTACCAAAAATAAATTTTTAGTTATCTATAAAAACCAATGTGCTTGTTTTGTGTTACAAATTCCCATTTTCTATTTGTTAAAAATATTTTGTTAAATACATCAAATTTTTAAAGTACAATAATTGCAAAGCCATATCGGTCATGCTGCTGGTGTCTTAGAATTAAGTTTTTTTTTTTTTGTAAACAACGTGGTCAGTACAACAGAAGTAAAATAAACGTGTGTAGCGTTGCCAGAAGATTTGGAAGGAAAATCTTCAAAAAAATCTTATTTGAAGAGAAAAATCTTCATTTTTTTTTTAACAAGGGCAAAAAAGTAAAAATTATTAAATATTTATAAGAACATAATTCTTATTATAAAAACTATTTAAATTGAAATACATACGTACATAAATACATAATTGCGATATTTATACAAAATTGGATTGTAGGTTTAAATTGTGTTCTTAGTTATATTTTCCATACATTTTTTTTCGAAAAAAACATTTTAAAAACATTTAATTTCTAATAAATTAGAACGTAAACAAGTCCATCTAAATAAAGAAGTTTTGTTCCTTATTTATATGAAACTTTATAAAAATACGTTTTTTTCTTTTCACAAATAATTTTTTTATCAATATTCCCAAAGTGAACAACCGCTAATCTAAGATGCATTTTTAATATTTTGTAGGCCCAGAAATCATGATGCATTTCTGTGTATGCTAGACGTGGGTACAAAAGTGTTGAAAACCAACAGACAACAAGCTGATACAAAATTCATTGTTTTAAAAATAGAATTTTTAAAAAACTGTAAAAAGAGTATGTATGTATGTTGTACAAACTTAAAGTTAAAAATCTTTATTTCTAAACATAAAAATCTTCATTTGAGAAAAAAATCTTAAAATCATATTTTGGTCAAAAACTCTTTGAAAATAAGATAAAATCATCATTCTGGCAACGCTGCAAACGTGTTTAACGGGATAAGCAAATAATAACATTCTCTCTCTCTTCCATTAGAAAAACAAGCGGACAGGTGTCTGTCTGGTATTTTTTAAAATTCGGCTCTTAATTAATTAAATAACTGAATAATCCCTTGGTTTTACGGAATATTCAGTTAATTTTTTTATAGTTTTTTTCTATAAAATGACTGAAAATGTATTTGTTTATACGGAACATGGGGTTGAATTATTGACAGTAAAAATTAAATGAACTTTTCGTTAAAAATCAATGAAAAAGAAGTAGAGCGGTTTTTAACTGAATTTTCATTTATTTTATATTAAAATTTCAGTTAATTTTACCTACAGAATATTGTGAGTGTATCTTTAACCGGTATATGCATACGCTTAGCTGATTGTTTTTTATATATAAACTTATGGGTCGATAACGGATGGCAACACACCTGAAGTGGAGTTGCCAGCAGCAAAATTAAGCAACACTGCTCATGTAAAAATATAAAGAAATGTGCGGCGTTGCTTGATTTCGCTGCTGACAATACAACTTCAGTTCATTCGTCATCCGTAAACGACCCATCAGTTACTCTAAATGTCAAACTTTCGTTAAAACAATAAACTCTCTCTGATGCATATGGGCAGTTCCAGGGCAAAGTCTACTCTTTGTAACGTAACGCCATTTCAGCCAAAATCCCGCAAAATCGCCAAACTGTTTTCAAATCGCCAAGTTTCGCGAGAAATCGTCACATCTGACAGCCCTTCTCTTTATCTGTCTTATGAATTTACAGGTATGAATGTATAGTCAGGCAAGATGTATGAAACCTAAAACTGGACCTACTGAAAAAATATCAGCAAATACTTATTTATACAACCAATATTTCGAAGTTAGTTATTTAGAGAATGTTTCTCTGGGGGGCTAATTCTGGCAGTCTTGATCGAATAGTTTGTCAATTCGAAAGCAATTTTATTTCTCATTCTTTCAGATGAATCGAAATAATTTTTTCAGTATTGTTCAAATTAAATAAATGCTGTATAACCAGTGTTGCCAAAACTTGGGGACCAAAAATGGCTTAATTTACGGAAAAATAATGGCTAAAAATATGAGTTAAAAAATGGCTAAAACTTTTTTAAATAACAGCACATTAAAATTCAATAACAAAACAGAAATAATTCATTTAAAGTTGTTTACGATGAAATTGTAAGTTAAGATCAATTTCTAAAATAAGAATTAACGTTATTTAATATTTTGAAAGATATTTAAAAAATTAAATTATCGATAAAATCGATGCCGTTATTGTCCATCTCATAGTAATCACTCGTGCCTATTAGTTCAAAATAATTTGAAGATAAATCATAATCACGACAACATTTACCCAACACCTTTTGAGTCCAGAACTACAAGAAAAAAACAAGTAAGAAAGTAAAGTCGGTCAACCCCGACTATATGATACCCTACAGCACATTAGAACCTATGTGCCAAATTGATCAAATAATCTCCAAAATTGCGACATGTACTTTGCGCACAAGGTTTACATGGACAGCCAGCCTGCTGGACAAACATTGTTAATTCGACTCCAAAAGTAATTCTGAGTCAGTCGGTATACGTAAAGGTGGGTTTATTATCAATATTTTAAGGTGTTACAAACATCAGCACAAACGCATAGTACCCTCTCTACTATTGTGGTGTTGGTATAAATATTTCATTGGTAAAATCGAATTAACGGTTGCTAAATGTTACCAATATCTCAACTTACTTTTAACGATATTTGCTTTGCTAAATACGTTCTTTACTTTAGCATTAGACCATGGAAGTGAGAGCAACTTTATAGGCAATTTTGAAATTTATAAAAAAATTTTGTTTCCGCCTGCATTTAATTATTTAAATACTTGCAACCAGAAGGAAACACCGATGTTTGTGTTGATACATTTTATAAATTTAATATTGGAATACTGTTCGTTTATTTTGAAGGATGTTTCATCATCATGCTTATAGCGATTTTCAGCATTTGTAGAAGTTGTGATTTAAATTAAAGGCGTTTTAATTGTTAAAAATGTTTATTTTACTTGATACATTTTTATAATAAAATTAAAATTATTCTTTTAAAAGAAAAACAGCAAAAAAATTTAACAAGTTGAAAAATTACTAAAAAAAAATGGTTAATGGCTAAACAAATTTTTTAATGGCTAAACAGGGGAAAAATGGCAAATGTAGCCACTAAACGGCTAAACTGGCATTTCGATTAGTTCGAATTAGAAGTAAAATTGCTTTTGAATCGAAAAAGTATTCGATCACGACTGCCTGAATTAGCCGCCTGGTTTAATTTCTGTAAATGTGTTTTGTTCATTGAAAATATTGATGAAATTTTATTGTTTTTTTTAACGTTATTTCTAAAATTTTTAATAGTATTGGTAATGGATATTTAGGGTTTCCCTTAGTTATAAATTATCTTACAGTAAATTTTATATTTTTTCCTTTAAAATTTTAAAAAGTAATCAAAAATTTTTTTTAAATCTATTAATTTTAATTGGAATTAAAAAAATTTTTCAAGGGACAGCCTTTTTACTAATAAAAAAGTGTCTTCAGTTTTGTTGTGTCATAGAAAAGAACAAAATCAAAGCAGCAATTACTTGTCAAAGTTACGTCGTTACTAATTATGTCCCATTTTTTTAACTTTGTAATACAATTTTCTTTTTGTTGTGGTTGCTCCAATTATGGTTGCAGTTTTCTCTTTTTTGTTTATTGGAAAATCAAACCCAATCTGTGCGAGTTATACTGGAACGTTGTATCGAACAGCGACTACGTTGCTAGGGACGCACACAGATGAAATATTCTTCGGTGCTAAAAGAAAAAAGCAAAACAAACAAAAAAAAAAAAAAAAAAAGGAGAAAAAGAACGAACGAAAAAAAAACCAAATAGCAGAAAAAGGAAAAGAGTAGAATTAAATCGAAAACAGTTTAGGTATCTGTGTATGTGTGGTAAAAGCTTAATTTAAAATAAATTTTTATTTTACATGAAACTTATATTTGAAATTGATTTAAACTAATTTAATATTTTACAAAGAAAATAAAAATGGAAATTTAATTTACAAAAGCTCGTCGTGCTTAAACACTAAAAGAGTTTACATTTATTTACAAAATAAAAAGTTTATTGAAAAAATTATTACAAAATTTTATGTAACATATCTTCGGCTTAAAATGAAAACCTGCTAAGTCCAATTTTTAAGTAAATTGAGATTTTGATGCCGTGTGGTAGAGAAATTTACGCTTCGTCCACCAGCATATTGGTTTTCTTCAATTTGAGTCTTGAAGTGTGTAAAACCAACTTTATTTTTGGTTTTCCTCTCAAGCTGCAAATATAAAATATATAAAAAGTTTTTTGTCTCCCCTGTTTAATGTTCTGAAAAGGAGTTAGCAGGATTGCATATTAAGCCGACGGAATGTAAATACAATTTTCTATAGTTACATTTTTGTTTTCATCAAATTTAGAAATTTGGTTTTGTTTACAACACAAATACGTATTCATATATTGCTTATGATTTATGACAGTTGTGTAAAATTAGAAAAAGGCGGTTATTTGCAATATGTGTATAAGAATTATTGATTATGCAAATAAAAAGTGGGTTTCTTGGTTTAAGAAATATAATTGGAGTTTTTTTTAGACGTATGTATGTATATAACTTCGTATACGGATAACTGTAAAAAGCTTTCAGTATACTTTGGAAAATCACCATACAGAGCGCACGTTTACAAATCGTGGAATGTTTTTTTTTTGCCAAGATTCTCTCTCTTTTGTTTAGAGCACTTCGTCAAGTTTACGGTGCGCATAATCATCCATCTGAGCAGCAAATACGCAATGAAAACTAAAGCCCCAACCAAAATATGCATAACGTTGCTTAAGCAAATGTGCGGATACATGTAAATCTTATGTGCCAAAGCATATTGAACTTAAGGTAACTTTTTGTTAAATTTAATGAAACTGCCATTTGCTTAAGTTAAGTGCGAAACTGATCGCATATTCCGTTCGTAACCAAAAATGTTTTTTTTATATTGTTTTTCTTCTTTTAAATGCAGTTGAGAGGCTTTTCGTTTATTTTTGACAGTTTCTTAAGCTTGTTTATGCATATTCTGGTTGGACATCAAAAGTGTTCTTGTTTGTATGGCCAAATTTAAAAGGGTTTTGATTCCAATTCGCCGGCCAGATTTTTGTTCCTTTATATTAAAAAATAAAAAAAGAAGTAAATTTTAGAGCGAATCATATAACGTTAAGTGGACCCGAACACGACTTTAATTAATTCATTTCAATCTATTTGTTCTTACAGAGGTATATTGATGTCGTTTCCGGATCCGCTGCACGTCAGAGAACGGCTTTGTGAGATTGCAAAAAAATCGCATTCAATGAACACCAACAAATACAATCGCTTGCGTTCATACAATCAAACTTGCGCAACCACACACATTCGCTGCTGGTTTGCAGTCATTCAAATAATGCACATCGTGCTGTGCCAGGGTTGATAAAGTTGGTACAAATGTACTTTTGTTGGCACAATTCAAAACTAAAAAGTACGCTGGTACCCCCGTAACTCATTTGGTACCATTTCCAAATTTTTAAAACTTATTCATAATTGATAAAAAATGGCAACTCGTAGTTACTGTCCAATGAATATAAGCGGAGTTTAGTGTTTGGTGCAAATAATCATGCGAAAATGCAAAATGTCGTAGCTTTTTTATGAAATCTAAGGGAAACTCTACTTTGTTGTTGGATTTAACAAAACAGCTATGACATTTTGGATTTGCTCTTTTGCAAGACCATTTCCACGAAATACTGAACTCCGCTATTGTGAATAGATTTTTGCACTTGTTCATTGAACGATTGATTATGCCAGATTCTAAATTTAGTATCAGCGGCAGCATATAAGCGTTCATTTTCTGATGATACTGACAAGTTTTTAAAAGATATAGGAAATCACTTCTGCAAAAGTTCTACATTGTTGAAGAGACAAATTCCTCTCAATTCAAGAATTTTGGAACGAACTCATAATATTTTCAAATATTCGCAACGTAAAGAAGTAATCAACAGAATTTTGGAACAGTGAGAGACCAATCGATTATTATTTTACTCCAAATAATTTTGAAGGAGATTTTACAAGCGCTAAATTAAATTTTATTTTCTACTCCTTTCCTGTTTCTGCCGTACATATTAAAAATTATAAACACAATTAATTTGGAAATTAAATCCGAAGATGTTCGTATGTACATATTTTTAGGACGCTCAAAATCCTTTAAAATTGGAGAGGACAGTTTGAGAAGTATTCGTACATTTTCCAAAAAAAGACGATTAATTCTAAAAAGTATATGAAAACGCTCCCTGGCGGTAATCAAAAATAAAAATTAATGGAATCCTCAACCCTAAAAGCCGCATGATACAGGTTTGGTTACATCAAATACAATTTGCTAGTTTCTATTCTTGAATATTTTGGAAAACTAATTATTTTGAAAAATTAATTTTTGATCTTTGTTTTTTTTTGGAAAAGTTTCTTGAAATAGAATAAGAATCGCGATGTGCTTTTGACGCGAACAAATTTTACCCATCCTATTATTGTGTATAATTTCCTTTTCTATTTGTTGTATGAACTTTTTGTTTTTAAAAATAAAATAAAATACTGACTTCGTACAATTGGGGCCGAAAAAGTACGATTTTAAAAGTTCGTTGGTACGATATTGGTTTTCTCATTTATCATCCCTGTGCTGTGCTATTTATACCATCGTTTAGCTTCGGCAATGATTGCTTTGGTAAAGCAAAAAACAAATAAAAACAAAAAAGCCAGAAAGCAAGCAATCATTGCTCATGTAGGCATTCAGCAGTTGCTTTGTTGTACGTATTTAAGTTTTCTTATATGCTGGATTCGAAATTGCGTGCGCAGCAATGAATGCAAACAAAGTACGTTCAATCATCAAACTCACACATGCACAAATCAAATGTTAACGAAAGGATGTCAATATTACCAACGTTGAACTTTGTTTTGCAGGCAGAGAATTGAAGGTAATTTAAGCGTATGAGTGAATAGAGAAAAATAGTGATTTTTGCAGTTCTCTGCTGCACGTGATCGGATTCGCTCCAAATTTTACTTCTTTAAAATCTGCCTGGCGAATTGGAACCTTATCACTTTTAAACTATCATACAAATAAGAACATCTTTAATGACCACATTTACTCTTATGGATAATATTCATTCAAATCGACCCCGTACCGTGCGTACAGAAGAAGCCATTGTCGATACAGACGTATGTAAGCGGACACGTTTACATCGATTATACGGCCCATCTACACAACTCGGTCTCTGTCCGTCCTTCGCTTACATCCATATAAGCTCTAACTGGTGCAAGAATTAAAGCTAGAGAACCATCAATTGTGTCGTGTGTTGGGTGAATGTGCTGAGAATAAACCTGATTTTTATCGCTTAATCATCTTCAGCAATGAGGCCAATTTCTGGCTTAACGAGTATGAATTGAGAATTGTAATTTTTGGACAGAACACCTTATGAGACTCTTGAGACTCCATCACTTTTTGGTTTGGTTTACATGCCGAAGCCGTCATCGGCCCATTTTTGGCTTAACGGATATGAATTGCAGAATTTTTGTTTTTAGAGAGAGAGTGCAAAATCCTAATGGGACTTTTGAGACTCCATTGCATCCCGAAAAAATCTCTCTTTGGTGCGGTAATCGGCCGATTTTTCCTTAAATCCGAAACCGCTGCCAACATATCCGGGAATGGTAAACGCTTCAGGCAAATGATTCGTGACAAGATGGAGCAACATGCAATACAGCTTGTCAAGCCATCACTTTATTGAGCAAAAGTTTTTTGACCGAATTATCTCAAGAAACGGACCTGTGAATTGGTCAC
Organism: Pollenia labialis; assembly: GCA_949318255.1. Lineage (NCBI taxonomy): Eukaryota > Metazoa > Arthropoda > Insecta > Diptera > Polleniidae > Pollenia > Pollenia labialis. The sequence continues at coordinate 34,247,868 of OX439143.1, read as the reverse complement.
CACGTCAAATATCTGGTGTACGCTGATAAACCACCAAGGCACTATTGACGTAATAAACTGGGTATACTTGAAAATTTTGAAAATTATGAATGCCATCCATTCATAAGGCTCAGCCGCGCAGGCGATATGCCAGCAATTGTTTCAAAACAACTAATGCCATAAAATATGTGAGCTAGTACAGCCAAAACCAGCGTTGAGATAGTAAAAGTCATAAGATTGTGCTGCAACTTCGACATCTTCATTTGTCATTGGACAAAAAAAAAACTGTTGCCTTTACTTCTGATTCATTAAATGAAAACAGTCGTAGTGAAGGCAAAAGCAAAAAACAAAAAGTTGTACACAACAAAGAACATCGGCAGTCGACATGTTCGAAAGTGTTTGGTTTGACAGACTGAAACTTTTAAAAAAATCCCGTAGTTACCGAAGATGGGACGTTATGTTTTTTTCCGAATTTTTTTTTTTTTAAATAATACCTACATGTGTACATAAATACATACATATGTATTTATTTTAATGCTTAACAATCTTTTTAATTTTTTTAAATTAAATAAAACGTATGTATTTATGTACACATGTATTAAAAAAAAAAAAATGCGGAAAAAACACAACGTCCCATCTTCGTTAACTTCGGTATTTATTAAAAGTTTCAGTCTGTCAAACGAAACACTTCCGAACATGTCGAGTGCCGATGTTCTTTGTTGTTTTGCTTTTGCCTTCACTACGACTGTTTTCATTTAATGAATCAGAAGTAAAGGCAATGGTTTATTTTCGTCCAATGAAAAATCAGAAAGTGGAAGAAAAAGCAATTTTTTGATTTTGACTGCAGCATTTTTAACCCTGGCCAAAACCTTTGTCATTTCATTGAATTTATTTTGTTTTATTAAAAAATCTATGCCTCTAAAAAAAACACCCCTTTTGCCAAATTTGCACGATGTCTTTTCAGACATGTCTAACAAACACGTTTGTTTTGATGGTGGCGATCGGATGGGAGAAGAAAGAGGAGTTGCCAAACAGACACGAAACGAGTTTTCATGTTTTTATATGGGAAGATTAGACAATTAGATGTACAACTGCACTGTGAGAACTCAGTGTTTCTTAAATGACAAAGATCATCTTAATTGTGATGAGTGCATACTTGGTCACCCTACTGTGATCTTAGCATCGGATAGACCTAGTGCAGCTCGCGTGTGAACACCTTCGTTGAAATTTTCAACATCTACACGGACTCTTTGCTTAAAAGAATAAGAAGCAATTTACTTTTTATTGTATACCAGCTTCTGCTTTAAAGAAACATAGCACAGGGTTATCCGTCAGCTGGAAAATTTCCGTCTTTACAATTCACAGTATTTTTAAGATCTTTCTTTTTACGATTTGGATTTAAAATACAGCTATCACGTGATTCTAGAAGGGAGACCTTACCAACAATCAGTTTGAGGTTCTGAGTGATACTGTCTCCGTCTTGCCAGTTAAGTATCTGACAAGTCGCGATCTTCAAAGTTCTGTAAATTCTAAGCCATAGAGAAGTTTTAGGTTTTGCCTGAACGTACTTCCCCCAAGAGTACAACGTCAGGTGCGCTTGTAAACCAAAAGGAATGGTATTGTCTTCAATATTAATAAAGTTATAAATTATTATTTATTTCTTGCAAATAGTTAAGCAAATAAAGAAGTTTTATATACATATTTTTATCCACTGTTTTTGTAATTTTACGCTACTGCACGTATGAGCAATTATCAACGTATAAACAATTTTAAAAATATCACTTATACGTATAAGAGATTCTTTGGTGGGTGTGATTTACTAGTTAGGTGAATTAAAATAAGATCAGCTCAGTGTTTTTTTAAAAATTTCTTTTCATAAAAAAAAATTTAATTATATTTGAAATTTTTTTTTGTTTGGAAACAATTTCCTTTCAATTCAAACTGTTTCATTTGATTTTTAACAACGAATTTTTTAAAATTATGAGCTGATTAGACAATTGTAAAAAATTATTTAACAACATTGTTAAATATAAAATTAAAAAGTAATATTTTAAATGAGAAATCACACTTATTCAAAATGTACAGTAGTTATAGGACTTGTGGAAGTTAATCTAAAAGTAGACAAAAAAAAGAAAAAGAAAAAGAAAAAGAAAAAAATTTAAATAAAATTGTATATCTATGAAATTTCTGTGCGGAAAAAATAAAATGAAACATGCAACAATTATGAAAAAATTTACACAAAAATGTATTTCGAGACAATTAACCAGAGTATGAAAACAAACAAAACATTTCGCAAACGTTTGCAAAATGCACAAAACTATTCAAAATTTTTTAATTGTATTTTACATGTGCAAAACCAAAACAAAAACTTTTCAATTGTCAAAGAGAGAAAACGAAACAATTGGCTTTCCACTCATGTGCATTTTTTAATTTACCGTTACAATCGTACATCTGAGTACAAAACAAATAGAGAAACGTTTTGTTTGCAGTAATTGATTTAGTTCTTGTTTGGTTTTCTTGGAATTACTTTTTATTTAATTTAGATTGTTTTTTTTATTACTATAATAGGCAAAATAAGCATTAATAAAAACGAAAAAACCTAAAAACCTCTCCATTTATTTCACTTAGAAACAATAGTGTAAATGAGTAAATTTTATATTGAGTAAATCAATTGCCAAACGTTTGGCAAACGTTTTATCTCTGAATGTTTCAATATTGTTCTTACTCTTTTCTTTTCCAGCTGTGTACGTTTATATTAATGTACAATTTGCGCTCTCGAGCAAAAACAATACAAAACAAAATGGCACAATCATTCTCATTGTTTTGGTTTTGTTTTTGTTTTACTCACTGCAAAGAACAAAACAAAACGAAAGCAAACGTTTCGTTTTGTTTATTTTCGTACTCTGCAATTAACTTCATGATAAAAATACAAACTTTAATCGGAGTTGCATTTTTTATACTCTATACCGACATAGGCGGCGTGTTAATGTGTATGTGTGTGTGTGAGTCAATTTAATGATGTATGCCCGTCTGCTAACATGTAAACTGGCTGAAATTTCTTTAAATTAGCAAATGAGCTTCTATTAACTCTGAGACACAGGCCGGCCATTGAAGAAAGGAGTAATGGAGAATATGGCATAATTTTTGTTCGCATATTTCAGGCGTTTTTCGGACAATTCGGTTTTCGAACGAATTAATTCCGTTTGGTAAAGCTCTACTGTAATCGTCTGAAACGATTTAAGCGGCTTTTAAAGATGTGGCCGAAGACCGTTTTTGAAGAAAGGCTTTAGTTAGCGAAGCCGGTGTTAATTTACATCTTTGGGCAAGGCCGTAGGCTTGCTATGCAATGAAGTTTTATTTAGCGATTCTGGATTTAAAAATTGGAGATTTTGAAATTCGGAAATTTCCAAAGAGTCGGGAAAGACCGACGAGGTTTGAGGTTTACCTAATGATATAGTAGAATTACAAAAGTCTACTTTGTATTCGTACAAATATTCATCAAAATTCATCAAAAACAAATAATTTTTTATGGCAGCGCCATTGTGGTTAAGAAATTTACCACCTCATTTCTTCAATCCGTTAAGCTATTAAGTCTATGTGTAGACAGCGACGGACTAAATTATTTGCACAGAAGGTACTCTCAACTTCACGATTGATTTCAGAGCCTTTTTGCACTTAATTCACACGGGGTCTTTTACGACGTCTTTTTTTGTTTGCTGGCGAACGGTGTAGAGAAGTAAGAGGGGTACATAAAAAGAATCGGTTTGTGTTTTTCATCTCGTATTTTATATTTCTCTTTTAACTTCTTTTTGTTACGTTTTATTATTTTTCTTACTCTAAAGTGTCAGGTCGAAAATACAGTAAGACCTCGATTATCGATAACGGCAGCATTCTGGACTATAATTTTTGTTTGTGTTGTGTTGCTTATTTTATGTGAAAAATTGGCCAGATCGATTAACATTTAAAAAGCTTAACCACACCGCCAATAATTTTGTCCAGCAAAACGGTATTACTTAATAGATTATATAATTAAACTTTTGAAAAAGTAACGAAGTGAATTTTGTGGAAAATTCATAATTTTATCTATTAAAAATATTTTTTAATTAAAAATCACTTTAAGAAGGCTCTTAAATCAATCGTTCAGTTGGGAGAACTTTCTATGTCAATAATTTAGTCCGCCACTGTATATACTTTTTTCCTGAGCAATTTTTCTTAAAAAATTAAATGTGTTAGTTTAAGCACAAAAGAAAAGTCAAGTAAAAACTACAACAAGCTAATAAATATTATATGAACATTTATATACTAATGATGCCACTCTTATGTATTTATTTCTGCAATTCTATATACCTTAAAGAAACAGGAGCAGTATTTTTTTTATTTTTAAAAAAAAGAAAAATGAACAATGTAAACTACTGGATCATAAATTAAAAAATAAAATGGTTCAGCAATAACGAATATTTTATAAGATAAAAAATTCTAGCATTTTACTTTACAATACTTTTTTTTGAAACTTAATCATGTAAAAGAAAGTCAGTGGCGATATTTTAAAAACATTAAACATTTTATTGGATTTCTGAAAGTCAGACTAAATTGAGAACAAATTACCTGTTTTCTTAATTAAATTTTAACTTTATTCAAATGATACTTTAAATTATTAAAAATGACATTAAACTGTTTAATGAAATTTCACTTTTTTTTTAAATTTTGTATGTAAATTTCGAGGGATGTGCAGTTAATCGGTTACTCAAGGATCCCGATTAATGAAAATAATGATTTAGCGGTTAATCTAAGACTCCAAGCAATTAAATTTTTTTCACTATTAGGAAAACTAAAGTCGACTAAATATATTCAAACATATGTATGTATATGTATGTTATATACTCACTGTAGCGTATAACAAACTCATTTAAAAAAAAATTCTATTCAACAAAACTTTATTCATAATTTAAAATATTTTGCCATTTTCTTTCGGAAAGCAACTTTCCCAAAACAACTGTAACAGGATATACAATGCAACAACAATGGCGTACATATACAATAACAAAAAAAACCCACACACACACAATCTTGCTTGTTGAAATAAAACAAGAACAACAAATAATGTCATATACATAATAAATACTAACAACAAGTGCAAGAACAACTTCATGTATACAATAAGAAATAACAGCAACAACAATAGGAAAATATAAACAAGTTTTTTCCATACAGTTGTAACTGTTATATTCCATTGTATGTACCAGTAATGAATGCTTCTACCAACTACTATAGTGTTGCCAGAAAGCTCTTGGCTATAGTGCATTTCTTTAAGTTAATTTTAACAAAATTTCATATAAATAATAAATTTTAGCAATTTCCTATAAAAGATAAATTTTTGCAAAATTTTCTATAAAAGAAAACTTTAACAAAATTTTCTATAAAAAGCAAATTAAGCAAAATTTCTTATGAAAAGTACATTTTTCCTAAAAATAGTGAAATTATAAATTTTTTCAAAATTTCCTATAGCTAGTAAGATTTAGCAAAATTTCCTATTGCTAGTAAATGTTTGCAAAATTTCTAATAAAAAGTAAATTTTAGCAAAATTTTCTATAAAAAGTAAGTTTTAGCAAAATTTCCTATAAAAAGTAAATTTTAGCAAAATTTCCTATAAATAGTAAATTTAAACAAAATTTCCTCTTACTAGTAAATTTAAAAAAAAAATCCTATAAAAAGTAAAATTTAAACAAAATTTTCTATAAAAAGTAATATTTAGGAAAATTTCCTATAAAAAGTAATATTTAGGAAAATTCCATAAAAAAAGTAAGGTTTAACAAAATTTCCTATAAAAAGTAAATTTTAGCAAAATTTCCTATAAAAAGTAAATTTTAGCAAAATTTCCTATAAAAAGTAAATTTTAGCAACATTTTCTATAAATAGAAAATTTAAACAAAATTTCCTTTTACTAGTAAGTTTAAAAAAAATCCTATAAAAAGTAAAATTTAAACAAAATTTTCTATAAAAAGTAATATTTAGGAAAATTTCCTATAAAAAGTAATATTTGGAAAATTCCATAAAAAAAAGTAAGGTATAACAAAATTTCGTATAAAAAGTAAATTTTAGCAAAATTTCCTAAAACAAGTAATTTAAAACAAAATTTTCATAGCAAATAAATTAGTATTGTGGTTATATTGTTGAACTGTTTATGGTTTTTAATCCAAATTTTAATATTTTAATTAGGCTTAAGCTCATCAACACAAAATTTCCTATAATTAGTAAATAAAAAATAAATTTCCTATTGCTAGTAGGGTTAAGCAAAATTTCCTATAAAAAGTAAATTTTAGCAAAATTTCCTATAACAAGTAATTTAAAACAAAATTTCCTATAACAAATGTGTAAATTAAAACAAAATTTCCTATAACAAGTAATTTAAAACAAAATTTCCTATAACAAATGTGTAAATAAATTAAAACAAAATTTCCTATAATTAGTAAATTAAAAAAAAAATTCTATAAAAATTAAGTTTCAGCAAAATTTCCTATAAAAAGTAAATTCTAGCAAAATTTCTTATAAAAAGTAAATTTTAGCAAAATTTCCTAAAAAATGAAGTTTCAGCAATATTTCCTATAAGAAGTAAATTTAACAAAATTTCCTATAAAAATTAAATTTAAAAATTTCCTATTATGTACAAGTAAATTTAAAGAAAATTTCCTATAATTTGTAAATTTAAACAAAATGTTCTCTACACGCAGAGAAAAACCATTTTTAAATATGGCAACCTCCAACAAAATAATTTTTAAAGAAAATTTTAAACATATATGGTTAATATAACCATATTATTGCCACATACAACCATATTATGGTTGAATAAGTCCTCCATCAAGAAGCCACAACCATATTAGGGTTGCCTCTAAACATGTTATTCAAAACTAGACTTGAAATACAGAAAAATTACCAGATTTGAATAAAATCACACGTACATGATGGCACATTCATAAGTAGCGTTAAGATTTTATAAGTGAATACATTTTTGTAGACTTTTCTTTGGGTTATTTTTTATTAGACTTAACTTTGAAAAGCTTTGGAAATTTATGATAGAAAGACTCAGTACAGAACAAAGAAAGTCAGCACTCGATTATTCATCCAAAATTGCAGAATATGGGGAACCCAAAATCCAAGAATATACCCACTAAGATGCACACATTTTTTTTTGAAAACGACGAACAAGTTGTGGCTTATGTGAATGACATTCCAGACCGGGCAATAATTACAAATTTTTTTAAGCCCGAGGTAGAGACAAATCCAGAATTGTACACAGAAAAAATTAAAAATTGTCTCTAATCACCAATTTTCATAGAATCAAGCAACCCATTTGTTGATTTTGCACCTATGTATGTATCACCAAAATGATTATATTGATTACTAAAAATTGTAGAAAAAATTTCAGAAGGATTGTCTTTGCGGAAGTTTTACATTTCTGATAGTTTATAACTTCAAAGGTCACACTTTCGTCTGGCATGACAGAAGGGGTGCAATGGGTACATGATTTTTGACGAAGGGATACTTTCGGAGACTACGTGGTGGTTGTGGTTTTAATAAAAAGGCTAGCAAAAGGAATATCCTATAAATCCTACTTATAGACTGATTTTCGACAATTCGGTATGAGCAGGACTTTCTCTAGGTGATTTGCTACTCAACAGCTGCTGCAAGATTATTTCCAAAAGCAGCAGAGGTTAGACAGCTCCAGCTCCTAAACAGTGGGGGGTATTTAATCATGCTGGAATATGCACTCAAAGGGCTGCCTGAGTGAGCTGGATGCCCTCACACTCAGGAGCGGTTGGCAAACGCATAAGTTTTCAACTTGTGGATAAAATCCACTATTGAGAGGACCCACGCAGCTGGTATCTATGTTATTTTTTTTATACATTTGTTTTTTTTTATAATCAAAATGATTTAAAATGGTATAAATTTCTTCACTGGAATCAAACCTTTGTTTTATTTGGACAACCACATCAATAAAAAATTCTCTACAGTTTTTAAGAATCATGTGTCGAAATTTTAATATTCATTTACGTGTCAAATAAATTTGTGTCTGCATTAAAAACGAAAGAAAGATAAGGCATTCGATATCGATCGAAATTACAATACAATTCTAATGCCGTAATTAGATCTCTGTTGTACACCTAAAAGAAATTAGCTACGCTCTACCCACGACAGTAAACATTTAACCCAATTCGGGGATTGACCCACGTAGTGGCAACGCTGGTGCAGTTGTTCTTGTGGTTTTTAATTGCATTGTTTACCAATAAAATGAAGTGATGAAAAAGAAAGAAAACAAATTTTATAAAAGTGGAAAATAATAAGGAAAGTGATGGTTTAGTAAAATTAAAGTTTGCTTTAAAAACTAATAGTCGTTAGTTATACTTAAAGTAAAGTTTTCTAGAATGAAAGTAATTATTATTTACATCAACATTTGCACATATTTATATTTGAATTACAAATAGACAAAGTATTGTATTCCTGTGTTTTGTATACTACATATTTTTTTATTCTATAAAGTTTTTATTATTTTTTTATTAGTTTGTTAAAAATACATACCGTAAACTTTCAGTTCTTGACCTTTGTGAGTAGTCTTTGGATAAACGATGTCTGTAAGAGAACATCAAACAATTTTAATTAGTATAATTTTTAAAAGGGAAAATGTAGATTTTTGTTAGATTTACTATGTATATAAAAAAAAGAAATAAATAATAAAATTGTTTAAAATTATAATGTTTTAAAGGACGTAAATCAAATTATTTACTAATGTGCAACATTTGTTTTCAACTGAATTTGTTAAGGGCTAATTACTAATATTAAGAACTAAAGAATTTTAGATATGGGCAAATCCCAGAAGCAGTCCACCAACCAAAAAATTTTAACCCGTCGTTGCATGCCATTGCATATTATGCAATGTTAACTTTTTGTTGATCTGGTAAGTATTGAGTTAAATATTTTACAGTAATTATTTTTTCAATTGTTTCTTTTACTTCTTATCTTTCAATTCGTGCTAAATAACACCAAAAACATTTCTTAACAAAGCAATACAAAATAATTATTGTGAGTTCTTAGAAAAATAGAATAATTTGAATAAAATTTATATAAAATCATGCAACGAAGGGTTAAAATGAATTTTTTGTTAATGTAATATTAGACTAGATGTATAATTTCATTTTCATATTAAAAAATATGTATTTATTTCGATGATCATTGATATGTACAATAATTTTTACCAAATACTACCCCACCCCTGATTTCTTAATGTTATACGTGAATTTATCATTATTTTAGGTGATTTTTGTGCTTAACAGACTCATCAAATTATAAATTTCGTCCAAGAAAAGTTGATATGCATTAGTTAAGAAATGCAATTCATAAAAATATTATTTGTTTTGTTAAAATAAATAAAATATAATGGAAAATCTGTAGCGTGCGTTGTGAGGCGTGCGTCACAAAGTGCTCACGGCTTTTGTCAAAAAATCACAAAATTTTTTGGCTGCGAATAAGTGATTTTAGAACACTCTTATAGTCATCTTTCTTTAAGGAATTCGATTTTGTATACCTTATGATGCAAAATTCGCTAAAAATTAGGAAAACACACTTCAACCTTTTAAGTTACTTCCACTTTTTGTGGCGTGCGTCACAAAACATTGTGATCAATCATTTTGCAACAAATACATACTTGCTAAGAAATTATGATATATGACATTCTTAAGTACATACTAACGTCACTAAATACTATATATAAGTTAAAGCCATCTCTTTTGAGAGACCAAAAAATTTTTATATATCAATCAGAAAACGCGTACACTGACAATATTATAACAGTAACGGACTGTAGTTTATTTAAGAAGTATCCCGTTCCGTCATTTTTAAAAATATAAACATTTCAAATTCCAAGCAAATTTATTTTTAACTGATTCTAAGGTTATTTAAAAAACTAAGTTCATAATTATACGGATTTTCAATTGCAATTAACATTGTCCGTTGATTAAGTTATTTTTTTCTTTATGTTAAATGTAATGAAAATGTAATTTAAAGTAAAGAAAAGTTCAATTAATTTTACTGTCAAAAATTCAACGGCGAATTTCGAAAAAAAATTGAGTTTTCAGTTATTTTATATAAATTAACTATCAAAAAATTAACTACATATTCCGTAAAAACAAAGGAATATTCAGTAATTTTATGTAATTTTACTACCAAAAATAAATTTTTACTTATCTATAAAAAACGATGTGCTTGTTTTGTGTAACCAATTCCCATTTTCTATTTGTTAAAATTATTTAGTTAAATACATAAAATTTTTAAAGAAAAATAATTGCGAAGCCATATCGGTCATGCTGCTGGTGTCTTATAATTGAGAGTTCTTCTGTAGACTAAACGGGGTCAGTACAACAAAAGTAAATCAAACGTGTGTAACGGGGTAAGTTAATAATAATATTCTCTCTCACTCTCTCATTAGAAAAACAAGCGGACAGGTGTCTGTCCGGTATTTTTTAGAATTTCGGCTCTTTTGTGGAGCAAACGTAAATTACTGAATTTAATTAAATAACTGAATAACCCCTTGGTTTTACGGAATATTCAGTTAATTTTTTGATAGTTAATTTTTATAAAATAACTGAAAATTCATTTGTTTTTACCGGACATGGGGTTGAATTTTTGACAGTAAAAATTAAAAGAAATTGTCGTTAAAAATAAATGAAAAATAAGTAGACCGGCTCTCAACTGATTTTACATTTATTTTATATTACAAATTTAATTAATTTTACGTACAGAATATTGCGAGTGTTTAGATGACGCTGATTTTCACAAGACGTCTGTAGGTCAACATACAACATTGGATGTAAAATCGATCATATTCGTAAGACACCGCTTAGAGATTGTCATAAGGTCATGATTGAGTATGCCGTTCATATTTTGACTCATAGCTTCAACCTCAGCAAATTTATGTTGAGACCTAACAAATATTTGACGAACAAATTAAAAAAAAAAAACGTGACCACTAGTTTGATCAAACTTTAACTTTATTTTTAGCAATTTTATTGATTTACTTACAGCCTGTTCAACGATTTCGAACGTCAACGTTCGCATAGAAAACTACATTTAAAACAAAATCAAATTTTCGAATATGGTTTTTGCTTTACATATAATTTGCTATGGGAACGTTGACGTTCGAAATCGTTGAACAGGCTGTTAACTTTATATGCAAGAAGATAATTGTATAATGTGATTAAGAAACTGTAAAATTATCTTTGATCTAGCCAAACGTTTTGGAAAAGCCAAATAATTTCTTAAAAAAAACTAGTGGATACGTACAGGACGTCAAATATTTTTAATAGGTGTGAACAAAGCTTAAGGCTTGGTCTATAATTTAAGGAAAATGAGTGACAAATACTGCTGTCATCTGCAAAAGAATAGATAGAATTGAAAGTTAGACCCAGGAGGTCGTTTAGAAAAATAAGAAAAAGTGCAGAAGGAAGAACAAAGCCATGCGGTACCTCTGAATTCAAGTAAAACTCCTCCGATGAGAACCTACATATAACAGCACGTTTAGAGGGGGCCTTGAGAAAACTCGAGAGAAATCACTACCGACACCAAACGCAATAATCTTTGAAACGAGTGCACCGTGCCACACACAATCAAATGCTTTGGAAATATCTAGAGCAATCACACACACTGCTTTCACCAAATTGGTGAATAGAACGTCTCCAACGTTCCGATAGAAATGCCATACTGTCTATCCCATAAAAATGAATTAAACTCCAGATAATTTACCAAGTGATAATTGATTATGGGCTTGTAGCCTCACCCTTTCTTTTTGGTGGGCTGGACGTTGGATACCTTTCAGCAAAAAGGAAAAACTCCTTCAACGACAATGCACACTTCTTCAGGACCACAGCCGCAACACCATCCGGCCCTGGGGACTTGTTTATGTTGAAATCTCCAAGAACCCATTTAACTGCACATGCTCGAGCATTAGATACATAAATATATTTTTTATATAATTTCATTTATTTTATATACATATCGTCATAACAAATTCAAAAGGGCCTACCATAATTTTTAACAAATTTTCAAAAGAGGGGAAAAACTCAATAAAAAGCCAACTATTGCGATTATAAAAACGGGCTTTTTGGAAAGCATCATTAATCGGTTTGTTTTTAATGTAGCAGGGACTTTGCGATATGAATGCAGTTGCGCAATTACTATTAGAAATAAAACAAATCTGACAAAAGTATAATCTTGAACTTCGTAGCCCGGTATCTTGTAATCACAACTAAGGAAAGCCTTTAACTCTTTAGTTTAATTAATTCTGGATACTTCTTTTTTATAATACAAGAAAGAAAAAACTGTTTGCTAACTTTTAATTTTCCAGTTAGGATGGACCTTTCTGTCGAAATGCCCATGCCCTCGGAGTCTATAAACAAGTCGTTGGTGCAATTCTCCTGTGCTTTTTGCGTCTTGGACGAAAAGTTCTGATGAAGTAAAGAGAATTAAAGTAAGTGAGAAAGTAGAGTAGTACAAGTTCGATTAGTTGATACGCTACTCCACCGTATTAACAGATAATTTTTCGATTGCCCATGCAACCCAGGCAAAATTATGTCACTATGTGCAATTCCTTTAAGGAGAATAGAATCGCAATTCTGGACCTTTGAGCACAAAAGTTTTTAAAAGTTATAGTCTCTAAATTGTATGACAATTTATGGCATTTTCAGCAAATTTCGGGACTGGAATTTGTATGGGAGCTTTGATCAAATATGGAACGATTCAAAACAATTGGTTGGACGATTTATGTTGCAAAAAGATATTTGCGAACCAAATTTTTTTGAAATACCAACATAAAAGAAAATAAAACATAAATTGTCGACAGAATGCACCGATTCTCATTAAATTTTGTCCAAAATAATTTTACATGACTTGAAAAAACTTAGAAACCTTTAAGCACTTAATAAAATGCTCAAAAATCAAGGGCTCAAACTGTACAAGAAATAAATTGATTTGAAATGCGTTGATTTTAATTTAAAATTTGGAAAAAACTCATGCTAATAAATAATTAAACGAAAATTAAGTCATGTTTAAACTTATCAAAAGGTATTAAAAACCACTAACACAAAATGATATTAAGAACCACCTACAAACAATTACAAGGGCTAATATCCTTATACCAATATATATGAACAAACACACGTACACTTAAAATTAAATAAAATATTTGCACAAAAATTCATTCAAAAAAATCCCCCTGAGACATTATTTAACATTAAATTAGAAATAAACAACAATAAAATTTAAATTAACATTTTATTAAAAATCAACTGAATTAAAAGGAAAGAAAAAAAGCAACTTAAATGAACAAAATAAACAGAAGCGGAGAAGGAAACTGAGAACGTAAAACAGAAACAAATGCCACGAGAACACATTTTAAATGAAAAAAATGTGTTTAAATTTCATAAGAATTGGAACAAAATTTAATTTCTTTTCTTATTTATGTATTTTATGTAAATGCAAGCATAAAATTATTGAAAAAAAAATTGCCAGAAAATCAAATTAAACCAAACAATAGAGAGTTTAAAAAAACTTGATTAACTTTTCCTTAAAAAAGCTGTTGAGTTTCATTACCTGCGATTCCTTTGAGAGCTGCCACTTCTCAGGTTGCGATTATCACGCCATCTGTCAAACCGATGACGCAACGTTTGACGTACTTCCGAGTTGAGAAAGCAAAAGAATAAGGAAACAAAGAAACCCTGCAAAAAAAAGAGAGTGAACAAAATTATTGAAACTTATCAATTAATAAGAGACAAACAAAGTAAGGAAATTTTTCTTTTTGAAGGCCTCCATTTCGCCGTTTAGTGTTCCAATAGAAATTTCATTATTTTACGAAGCACTTATGGTACGTTTATGCGCTACGCAACAAGATGGAGTTTACACGGTGTCTTAACAGACATGTCTGTTTTTGACATTCTCTTTTGAACATGCTTATAAAATTAGATTGGAATTGATCCATAATTGACCACAGCTTCCATACAAATACAACTCCCGAAAATATTCATGAGGAGATCGAGTGGTTGCGATCGAAACATGTCATGGTAACCAGCCGCCTGGGTTCGAATCTCAGGTCAGCCAAGAGTGAATGATTATCAATAACAATTTTAATGAATTTTCATGTTGTAAAATTCCTTTCTTCATAAAAATAATTTAATGAAAATTAAATTTGATGAACTTAAGCCTGAATAAAATATTAAAAATTTGGATTAAAAACCATAAATAGTTCAACAAAATAACCACAATACTAATTATTTTCTTTATAAATGTTTTACATGAAACTCAACCTCATATAACATATTTTTTTCTGGCGGGTGCATCACTAATTTTTCCACATTATTAAGGCTTGCTACGGCTTTAGGCGTATTTAAATGATTTCCCAGAATGGCTTTTTTTGGGATCTTTGTGAAATTGTGAACCGATCTGCACGAAATTTGACAGGGAAATTTTAAGTCTTATTAAGCTATGAACGACCAAATTTTATTACAATAACTTTTTATTCGTTAGAGTACCAAACTATTTTTTAAGAGTTCCACATTTGCATTCACATGCAACTTAACTAAGTCTGAATTTACTTACACGTTTCATCTTTTGATGCTCAACTTCTTTCCAATTCCCAATTAAAGATACCAATAAAAAAATCACACGCAGCACTCGGTTTCAACTTTTTTTTTTTTTGGTATAAAACAACAACAATTTTATTAACAGTGAATCAAAAGGAAAAGGAAATGAAAAAAATTACATGCAGCCATCGTTGTGCATATACCAACGTATAAAAACGCAAAAAGTACTTACCGAGTACAGTACAAAAGTAAAGCCTATAGTGGTTCTGACGTAATTTTGACGTCACTTCAAAGCCACAAAAGCAAGTTCGTGTTGTGTGATGACGACAAAATTACGTCAGAACCACATTCGCATGTAGCTTTTTACATTCCGTGTACTATAGGCTTTAGACCAATCTATTTCTTACAGATGGAGACGCTACATCTTACTGCTAACTATAATCGTTGTAATTGCTTTACACACAACAAAATTAATCAGCTGATTTGCAAAGTTACTGTTACTTCCGGCTAACTGAGCCATAAGTTTGCTGGAATTTAATAACAACGTGCTGAGGACAACTAGAAACAATCTGACAAGAGTATTGTTCTTTTATTTTGAGTTGTTCGAAAGTGAGCATGTTGTTAACAGCCGGAAAGAGAGAGAGATAGACAGTCGGACATCGCTAAATCGATGCCATAAAATCAAACAAACAATTGTTTTTCTCACTTAGCCGCGTCTGAAACATTTTTTGGCGAGTAATAGCTGTCACGTAAGGATATTAATCGCCTATTTAAAGAAAAAGTGTGTCTGTAAAATTTTTATGAGACCGATCCCGCTTTGAACTGAACGAATAAAAATGGGGTGTGAAAAAATTTCAATACAAAAGAATATATAAAAATTGCATAATGCAATGAATAAAAACACGGAAGAGCTAAGGAAGTATTTTGTTCTTGGTAGATTTTTTCATTGTTTATTTTTTTGCATTTAACATTTTTGAAAAATATTCGAATGTTTTCAAAGCCATTTTGTAAACAACAAACATTAAAAACGCACTTTACTTTATTGGTGTAGCCGATGTTTGTTTTTTTCGCCGCCGTCGTTAAACATTTTTAAATTTAAGTAAATTTTAGACGCCGTCTGCAATTTCATATCGGCTGCGAATATAATATTGTGACATTTAAAACGTAACGACGTAATCTCTGTTGATTGTTTTCGACATGAGTGACAGAAACGCTTTTTTCTCACTTTTCGATAAACGGTGGAATATTTTGGGTACTGCTTTATCAAAATAAACGACTTTGATAAATTTCGAGATTTTTTTGTTAGGAAGATAACCCCTACCAATTACATTGCATTGTTTTGGAACTAAGAAAAAAGGTTATAGGAAGGGGGCAGTGCCAAAAAACGAATATTCCCTGTAATGCGTTGTACGATGCACCGGACAATCAGATCAGATTGAGTGAAGTATATCTGTCATCGTTTTAAAAAACCGAAGCACTTTAATGTTTCTTTCGACACCTTGAATATATGATTTGCCTTTCGGACGTCACATTGTATCTTTACGCCGAGAAATTCAAGAGAAACTTGCCCCTATTCGCAACCCCATTCCAAGATCTCAGCCAAGCGTATCATTCATGTTCTGCCTCATAGGGGCAGCAACATATCAATGGCATTTTGACAAAACCTCTTAAGTCGAGATAAGATAGCAAAACATTTAAAAAAAAACTCGGTGAAACAATAATTTTTATCAAATAATAAAATAAACCGAAATTAAAGAAAAATTTCGTTTACAATAAAAAATTTGAAAAACGTAAACAAAAGTGTTTTTCAATGAAAATACATATAATTAACAAAATTGTTTTCAACAATAAGAATAAAGATATTTTGTCAAAATGCCACAGATATATATTCTGCGGGAAATCTAAACTTATTTGATTTGCGTCATATCGTATCAAACCCTGTATTCGCCGGATTCCAAGGAAAGTTATGTTTTGGTTATAAACTTAACTTTCCTTGGACTTGTCATAACAACTGACGAAAACGTACTTAAATATGTCTTTAACAGGGTTCTTAACCAATATTTACGAAGATAGACAGCTAAAAACAAAATGGGAAGAATTAAAAACTCTTGAAAAAGGCGTTTATCATACTTCAATAGTGCGTATATATAGAGAACATTTTCTTGTCCTCTTTAAACTTACTTGAGTACTTATTAAGAAGGCTCTTAAAATTTCAAATAAATTACGACTAATGCCCTGTTCCGGTCCAACTAAAACCAATAGATAAGTTATTCCAAACAATGGTATCAATACCAATAAAGCTTTTGAAGCCTTACGATATTGCCTCGTCTCCAGGGTATTGGCAGAACGTAGTTTTGTTATAAGCACCTGCAAAGAAACAGCAAAAAACAAAAACATTATAAAGGATTAAGTAAAGCAAAGAATATTTTCTACGAAAACCGGAAGCAAATTGAAAAAAAAGACATTCTAAACATAACAGTTACTTTTCTTATCAGTTTGAAAGAGATAAAGTTGCTAAAGAAAAATAAAATAAAACAACTTAGAGGAAAGTGATTTCACTTTAAGTACAAACAAGAATCTTAAAAGCACTTTGCACATTTTTTGTTTGACTTTCTTTTATTTGCTGTAGATAAATATTTTATGCTTTTCAAACGACCTATTTTTAAGTGTTTGTGCTTTTTTTTTTTAACTTACCCACATTATACGTATTAGAAATATTAAATTAAGTGTTAAAACCAAAGAGGCAGGTCCTTGAAATATCCAGTCAATATGAGATTCACGCATCCAGGAACATTCAATATCCAGCTGGAAGAGCAAAGTAAGGAGAACATTTTAAATGTTAGTGTCAAATATACAGACGTATACGTAACTTTTTTTATTATTTCATTTAAAATTAATCATACGTAAAATACATTCGATTGAAATAGTTGTATAAAATGTGGTTAAAAAAATAATTATTATTTTTTTGCGATTATAAAATGATGTTTTCAAAATCAAAGAAAATTACTTAAATGATTTCTTAAAAAAGGGTGTTAAAAAGGGTGGCAGAATTTATTAAGCATTGGATCAGAATCAATGCTGTTAGGGCGGGGCGTTTTACAACGATTTGTTCGAAAGACTTAAAATCGAATAAGATAGCAGAGGTCTATTTGAGTTTGAATTGTCACAGGCTCCTCTAAAACAGCGTTATGAAATCTTACAGCCGTACCTTATCAAGAGCTGCACGCGTTTTCTACCTGTCAAAAATTGTCATGACCATAAAATTTGTATAAAGCATTTCTATATAGCGCGGCGTTAACGCTTTGGAATTGAAAAATCCGATTTTGAAAGCGCGTTTAACAGTGAAGTTAGCCACTTTTGTTAATAAATAATGTCAATTTAGCTATTTTTTGATAAATCTAGCGTTTTTATCTCAATTTTTGTTGCTATCATATGGGTTTTATTAAAGAAGAAAGTTAACACTAACGCTCTTCACACAACGTTGATGTTCTTGTTTTGGTATGGAATATCATCGTAAAGGCTAAACGGACGAAAAAGGTTCCGCCTTCCGATCTTGTTGAGGTACGGCTGGTAAAGAAGGAAGCTTTGACCATGTAAAATTTTCATTTAATCACAATTTATGTATGAATATTCCGAATAATGCATTTTCAAAGGCCATAAATAGGGAGTACTTTTATTTTTAATATTCCTATAATTTGTTTACTATAAAAAAAATAACAAAAAATGTTACTTAACAGAGTTTGCAACAAGATTGATCTAAATCTTCCAATGATATCAAAGGAATAAAAAATATCGTCCTTAAGTATTGAAATTTTTAATCGCGAATACGAGCGATAATTTTGGAAAACCATTGAATTCAGCGTACTCATATTAACTTTACGAGTAGGGTGCCCATCTTGTTATAGTTGGCGACTAGCACAGTTAGGATTGCCAGATTTAAATTTGCAAAATTCATGACATTCACTACAAAAAATCTTGAGTTTGAAAAGAATTTTAGACCATTAAAAACTTGACAAGACCCAATTCTCACGGTTAAAGTCTTATTGATAAGCTAATCACATTTTATTCTTTAAACTTTTATTGGCATTCACACAACGCGAGTCTTATTGCTAAAAATTTTAATGTACAAAGTACACACATATGTGTGCGTTTTTACACAACAAGAGAGAAAGCAAAACGTATTTGAAGAGTAAATCAAGATGGGAACTCGTTTCTTTTTCGCTCGTCTCTCTCGTTTATAAAGTAGCAACCCAATACAAAATTGTGCTTTAAACGAAGCAGGGAGAAATGTAAGAGTTTCGTTTACCATACCGCTTACGGAAGACATGAATTTTATATGGCGAGTTCCAACTTTGAAGCAATACATTTTTGACACAAAAAGCGCCGTATTCAACGCATATAAAAACGGGAGAACGTATCTACCAGCTTTACACACTGAATGATTTTTTACAGTTATTTTTGATGTTCTCCCTTACAAACCTGCTTCGAAGTAAGGGAATACCGTGGCACTTGAAATATTTTTTTATTTTTTTAATGAAACTTGCTAAGAGCTCCTTCAATTACTTAACTGCATCTCTGTATGTGTTATTGCGTAGCGCATAACTGTGCGCTTATATTTCTAAATGTACAATTAGTGCTTCGCAAAATTTTAAAATTTTTTATTGGGAATGCTAAAAATAAGACTTGCACATGAGAACTGCGACCTACTGCTGACGGTTAAGTTATGGGCTTTAGAAATTTTGCCTCAAGTCAAAGATTAAATTTTGTCTGAATACCAACACTAAAAAACAAAACGATGCAATATTTATTTACTTTTACGAAGCATTATTTAAACAAAAATTGTAAACAAATTTAAAAAAAAACTAACGTGTTTTTGGTTGGGCTTTAAAAAATATTAACAAAAAAAATTTTTTTTTTTTGGATTTGTGACGAGGATTAAAAATTCTTGTAAATCAAGAAAAATTAAGACCGTCTGGCAAGTCTAAGCACAGTGTTGTTGTATGATTTTTCTTAACAATAACATTTTTCCATTTTTCAAAAACAACATGTTATAATTAACAAGTAAGAGTGATATATTCGGCTATGCCGAATCTTATATACCCTTCACCATGAAAAGAACAGAAGTTTATATATATGTATATATTTAAATATATGTACTATATATACATGTATATTTATAAAATATATATCGCTTAGTTTTATTTAATTATTTGCACATGATTGCGTGCTATTAAATATATTGAAAGTTAAATTAATATATAGCACGTTTAGTTTTGATCTAATTTCAGTATTTGGTCATACCGACATCTTAAAGTATAAAATTATCATTTACTTTGGTGATAAAACTTGTGGTCGGGAAGTTCTATGGTTCCCGAAAATAGGTATTGAAAAAAAACTATATTGTTGACATTACTTTTTTTTTACCGATATTCCGAGTTTTTCTAAAGATTTCCGATATTGTGTTCTTCTAAAGATTTCCGATATTTTAATATCTTAAACGTATGAATAGGTCATAATACAGCTCTAAAATTTTAGTTAATGTTTTTCAATCCTTTTTTGGAGTATTTTGCACATTACTTAACCATTTTTAACCGATTTGGCAGATTTATATACCAACGTGCTTAAAAATAATATTTCCATTAAATTGGCTTATAGGCATATATGTATATTTACCTACATATATGTACATATATTTAAGCAAACTTAATTATAAAAAAAAACAAACTTAATTATAAAAAGAGTAATTTTTGGGATTTCAGTATTTTGATTATTACTCAGTAATTTTTTAACAAATTTGACAGATTTATATACCGACGTGTTTAAGAAGAAATTTACCATTTACTTGTGTTATAAAGCTTGGACTCGGGGAGATCTATGGTTCCCGAAAGTGGGTATTTAAAAAAAAAAAAATTAATTTTGGTCATAACTTTTTTGTATCTGAACCGATTTTTCTGAATTTTTTATAAAATATGTTCTACTAAAAATTTTCGATATTTTGGTATATAAGTCATATCCATAGGACATATGGCAGCCCTAAAATTTAGGTTTTTATACAATTTTTAATTTTTTTTTTGTACGGGAGGTACCACGCCCACTTCTCCAATCCCGCCCATATTTTGTAGGATGGTGTGTATTGGCTACCTAAATGTGTGTACCTAATTTGGAAACTTTGGCTTTTGCCGTTCCCCAGATATACAGCAAAAAGTAATAAAATTACAACAACCACAAGGGATTTTTGGAAAATATTAGAGGTAGTCGTGGTTTTTTGCTCATATCTCAGCCATTTGTGGATCGATCTTGCTGAATTTCAATAGCAACCGATGGTAGACTATATGTGACATAAATGTAAAACAACCTAGCCGCTATCATGTCTGGAGTCTCCGGAAAACACATATCAAACGTAAAACGGACAGACAGACGGATATCGTTAAATCAACTTCTCTCCCCATAAGGACCCAGAATATATATACTTTATTGGGTCTAAGATCAATATTGTAGAAATTACAAACGGAATGACAAACTTATATATACCCTTTTCCACCTGAGGTGAAGGGTATAAAAAACAACTACTGTATTATCAGAGATAAACATTTTGATGTTATTATTAAACATAACATCTTCGGAGGCAACCATAATATGGTTATTGTTTCTTGATGGAATAACAATTTTACCCTAATATGTTTGTTCCTAAAAAATGATTAAATTATTTAAACGAAATATTTTAGATCTCTTTCGTCGACTCATTAGACCGGAATTGTTACATGGACTTTCATTTGGAAACAGTTTCTATTCAATCCATTATCGTAAAATCTTCTCAAGATATACAGGGCTTTATCCGTACATCTCTTGTTGGTACTAAAACGGTTGCAAATGTCCATATATAAAATAGGCCAATTCGTTTCATTTCTCACCCGCCTTTATGGAATTAATTGCCCCGGACGATAGCAGTGCCACAATTTTTCATTTTAAAAAGCATTTTTGCGAAAACTATTCTTTAAATCTTTTTCCGAAAATTTGCTAAAAATATTTCTGCTCGGCAAGAAATTACGATAGTGTTTATTGCGAATTAAATACATTGTAACATGAAAAGTTTGCAAAAAGGTAATAAAATTGTTGCCAAAGGAACAAAAATTTGTGAATTGCTTTTAAATATTAAGGGTATTCACGTCACAAGTTGCACTCTTGCAAAAAAGCAAAAGTGCAAACACATAACAACAACCACAAAGAAAATTATTTACGCACAACTAATTGTCTGTGTGGTTGTTGTTATATTTTTCCACTTTTGCTTTTTCGCAAGGGTGCAACTTGTGACGTGAATACCCTTTTCACGTTATACTTCTTCTTTGAATTACCAAATTTTCATGTGAAATATGTGAAAAAGGGGAAAATTACGAGGAAAAAATTATTCACGATAGGGGTGATTATGTATAGTGTACGTCAGTCGATATCCCTACATCAAAATTGTTTGCCCTATACTTGCGAGTATAGGAATATGAGAATTGTGCGTTGCTGATTTAGAGTACAGGAACGCTTTTCGTGAAAGTAAAGAAACAAACCAATTATAGTTTTTTTTTTAAAGTTTAAATTTTTTTAAATATCTTACAACTTTCTTTAATTTTATACAACCTTTTTATGTATTTAAATGTCGACCAAAATTATGATTTCTCCTTCAGAAAATTGAAAAAACCACTTTCTAATTTTTATTCCTTAAATTTATGCCTGAATTATTTAATTCTTGAATTTGTAATTTATTATCCTCTTCTTCCTCGCTATAATCATAACTACATCATCTTCATTAGAATATTTTCCATAACTTGTTGTTACACAGTGATGTCGTTGGAACACGATTTCGTTTTTAATCTTGAGGTTACTTAACGAAACTACATGGAGCATTAAAAGCAAAATACAATAAGCGCAAGAAGAAAAATGCACGATACATGTAAATATAAAATTAAACCTCTAAGGCATGTATACTATTACAGCTAAGATGCCTCGTCTTGCTCAGCAGTTTGATACTTATTTGTTGCAAGATGAAATAACATGCAAGATTAATACGAACAAGCGCATTTGAGTTGGTTAACCGTAACAGTCATTAGTGAAATATTTGCTGTTGCCAGGGAATTTTTAAGGCAAAATAGACAAATGTTGAATACAGTACCCATGTTCTGTAACTTTAGTGAGAACTTCTCGCATCGAAAAGATGAAAAAGAAAATATTCCATCATTTCTCGAAAAGTAAGAAAAAAGTGTGTTTGTAATTCTTGTCGAAAACTATCAAAAGTGATTAAGTCGTTACGTTATAAAAGTCAGACGTTGAGAACGCTGTCGGCGACCAAAATTTACTAATATTAAAAAATATATCAATTTAAAGTGCAACTTTAATGTTTTTTTGTTTCAAAACGAGCTTTGAAAACATTCGTATATTTAAGCCATTTATCTTAAAAATCGTTTTAAATACAAAATTCATTTCTTCACTTAACACTTAAATGTTACTAAATTCACCGATGTGGTGTATTTAAATTCATTTAAATTCTCAATATTAAACCAATACAACAACAACAGTTAAAGTAATAGCAGACAACTGTTATTTGAGGCCACCTTGTAAATAAATACATTTTTTTTTATTTAGTAGTGCTGCCACATTTTTATCTTAATAAAATAACACTTTTTAAACAAAACTCAAAAAATCAATCTGTATTAACTCCACTCAGTTGAGTTGTAATTTCTTAATTTTTGTATTACAGCTTACAACTTTGCTATATTGCGGTGAACAAAAACATAAAAAAAATTACAACTGATCACAACCAGTTGTCTTAATTACAACTCAACTGAGTTGAGTTGTGAACCGTAATAGGGGCCATAGATTTAAATATTATCCTGAAAATTTTGCATTAGCATTTTGCATTTTTAATGTTTTTTTTTAGTGTTCAAATTTTTTCTCGCCCCGTTTTTATTAGTGAGTTCATTTGACAGTTTAAAGCGGAACCTTTCTCACAGATATTTTACAGACACACTTTTTCTCTAAATTGGCGAGAAATTTCATTACGTCACAGCTAATACTCGCCAAAAATGTTACAGACGCATTTTAGTGAGAGCAACAGTTGTTCGTTTCAATTTATGGCATTTTTGTT
The DNA here is from genome assembly GCA_949318255.1 of Pollenia labialis. Classification (NCBI taxonomy): domain Eukaryota; kingdom Metazoa; phylum Arthropoda; class Insecta; order Diptera; family Polleniidae; genus Pollenia; species Pollenia labialis. The sequence continues at coordinate 34,224,138 of OX439143.1, read as the reverse complement.
TAATTTCTCACATTTCAATCGAAAAGTTTCTCGACGCAAGAGTTACAGAACATGGCCACAGATTAGCTAACTTTCTACACTCAAAAAATTATGTAGTTAAATTCAAACGAAAATTCATTTGAAACATCTTAAAATTCATTTAAAAAACGGATCATTTACATTTCATTTAAAACAAATGATTTTTACATTCATTTTTTATTTTTTTATTTATTAAACAGCATATTCCGTAAAATTGAATAGTTTTTACTTTTAAAAAAATATATTTTAACCGAAAAAAATCAAACTACATAACAAAATAAATACGGAAAAACATTATTTTTTGGTAGTTTGGTTTTTGAATAACAAACAAAAATGTTGAAAAATAAAATTATTCGTAAAATAACTATTTTTTTAGTACGGAAAACGAATTTAATAACCCACATTCAGTTACTGTAATAATTTTATAAGTGTATTATCTTTTTGTGATAGTTAAACAAAAAATCAATTACTACATCATTATGTCATCTACGAACAAGCAGACACCACTTTTAATGTACACTACCCAGTGGAAAAACTGCTATAAATCTTACGTTCTTCCCACTAGGCGCAATACATTTGTAGAAGCCTCTTAAAAAGGCTTAAGGCTCAGTTAGCCGGGACTAACAGCTCAGTGATATAAAATTTGTAAATATTTCTCTTCGTAAAGTGTAACCACAAGCAAAATTAAAAAATACACTTGAGACGAAGAAAATTACCCGATTTAAAAAAAATTACCCCTGGTCCCTGTTTCTGAAAACTACAAGTCTACAAGTAAAACATATTTGAAATAAAAACAAAAATTGTAAAATTGTTGCCTAATGATTTTTATAGCGCCCATAATCGTCGATCTGATCAGGTTTGTTAATAAAAAAACTACCGCATATGGAGCAAGACCAGTCAGACAACAGGCTCCATTTCATCTAGAAAAGAGCACCGTTTGGTGCAGTTTACACGCTGTAGACATAATCCGAACTCATTTTAGAAATGAGGCCAGAAGGGTGATTTCGTAAAAAGAACCTGTCAATAAACCCCTCCCGATTATTTTCTTTGGGGCTAATTGAAGTCACTGGCGTATGCTGATAAACCAGCAACAATTGAAGCACAGCCACAGATAACGTTGTAAGTGACAAAATAATTATTTTTCAGGAGAACAAAAAACGGTTTTAAAAGGCAGGATTATCATTTTAAAATTTTTTTTAGATTATCAAAATTAATGATAATAAAAACTTGTATGCAAAATATCACGCTCTACCCACGACAGTAAAAATGAAACCCAATTCGGGTAATTATCCACAAAGTGGCAACACTGCTTCGATATTAAAAATTCTTTAATTTTACCAAATAGTTATTAGTGTTGTTATTTCATTGAATTGTTTACAAGTCGCAATTTTGGAAATAATTTGATAAAATTTGGCACACAGGTTCGACTTGGCCCAAGGACCAAGCCTATTGGACCGAATCGTAACGCCACGAGGAGATGAAGAGGGCAATTTCAGCCTCTCAGAAACTATGAAACCGATTGTAATCAAATTTAAAACATAGATGGATCGCTATTTATAAAGCCAGACACTCTCGAAAATTTGTTTTTATATGTTTTTATACTGTGGTGTAGGGTATCATATGGTCGAGCTTGACCGAATTAAAGTTATTTTTATGAAGAATGGAATTCTACTGCATGCAATTAATTACAATTTATTGCTAATTTTTCATACTTGACTGAGCTGGGAAGATCTTCAAGATGTTTTAACAAAAGTATTAATTCATTATTTCAATCTGGAATTGCCGAGATAACGGAAAGTTCAAAATGGTTAACCGCTTTCTTTCTCGGGAAGTGAACAAATACCGGGGAAAGAAAATTTTGCTGTAGGGCACAATGCCATTTATCTAAAACTGCTATACAAACTAAGAAGATAAAGATTTATTTATGGAAAAGACAATTAAAATGTAAATGTGAATTTGCATGTCGACGTCGTAGTAAATTTGTGCATGTGCGTGTGTGTGTGTAAATGTTGTTAAGGATAATAAGTAGCTGATAACATTTAAAATACAAAAATATACGTATGTGTAAGTAACTTGTATCTATGGCTATTTGTTTCAGTAACTTAATATGTGTGTGCCTGTTTTATAAATAATTTTGTTGTTGTTTGTTGATTACGTCCATTTAAGCAGGCAAAATGTCAAGAAAACTTATAAATGAATTTGTTGTTAATGTCATTTTCTAATGATACAGTACGTGTTGAACAACCAACGTACTCTCAAAGTAACTACGGCACAGACATACACACTGCATATGCATTCTATAGATACTTGAACATTTACGGTTAAATAAATCTTAGAAGTTTAAAACAACTGTTATTAGTTGGTAAAGTTAGTTGGGATTTTCGTTTAAAGCTACTTTTCAGTTGAGTGTAATAAGAAACAAGTTAGATTGATACATTCGACTGACAAAAAAAAATAGGATTTGATGAAAAAAATTTAGATCATTAAAATAAAAGTTAAACTGTGGTGTTTTCATAAAAATTTAAAAAAAAAGTAAGAAAATCCTCATAATCAATAATCATAGTCAATTATTAAGTACAATTAACCAGTGTTGCGAATTAAGCCAGGTTTTCTCATTTAAAGCCGTTAGTCATTTAAGGTCATTCTTGTTTGGTAAATTTCATTCAGCGCTGCCATTTACCTAATAAATTTAAAAAGTTTGAATTTATATCGAAAACAATTCGTGTTTTTTTATATCCTTTACCCCTAGTCGTTCGACCAGGTTAGGATAGGAAGAAAGGCTCTCACCCAAAGACGAATATGGTTCGGGCTTCTAATTAGAAAAGATAGGATAAATAGAGAGTGAAAGCCCAAGAACAGAAAAAGTGGTGGAAGATGAAATCGGACCAAACAAGATAGAACACCCTATTAAACAGAAATCTGCCCTACATGTACCCAGTACCCAGTATCCTGTTGCGCAGTCAGGTCATTCCGATTACAAATCCCGTAAGATTCTCGAGCCCACAACCCAAGACACTTGTGGTAAATAAGAGTATACTAAATTTGTCATTCCGTGTAAAACATTTTAATATTCATTAAGGATATCTGCGGCATTTTGACAAAACATCTCAAGTCAAATTAAAAAATTAAAAAAAAAAAATGTATTCAACATGTTTTTTTTTTTTTTTTATTTTTCGAATTTATTCTATGAGCTAAATTTCAGTTATGTATTGAAGGAATATGACTATTACAAAAAAAAAGCTTTATAACGAAAAATAAAAAAAAAAAAAAATTTTGAATATAAAGTAAAGTAAAGTAACCTTCGGAAGGAAATAATTCCCAGTTTCTATTTTTTAAAAAAAAATTTTGTTAATCATACGAATTTTTATTAAAAAAACATTTTTGTTTACGTTTTTTAAATTTTGTATTATAAACGATATTTTTCTTTAATTTTGGGTTTAATTTATTTTTTAGCCAAAATTATTTTTTTTCACCCCGTTTTTTTCAAAAACTTTTTTGCTATCTTATCTCGACTTAAGATGTTTTGTCGCAATGCCACAGCTATAAATTCTGGGTCCTAGATATAATCGATTTAGCCATGCCCATCTCTCCGTTTGTTAAAAACACGCTCACTTTTGAACAAATCCAAAGAAAAAATATAACAATTTTTATGTCAAATTGTTTCTGGGTATCTTAAGCAGTTTGGATGTAAAGTCCATCAAAATCGGTTCAATAGGACAGGAGTTATGAATCCAACACAGAAAAAATGCTCGCCAATTTTCTATTCGATTAAACTATTAATACAATTTAGATCAGTTTTATTTTTAAAAATTTAAGCAAGTGAATTAAACGTAAATATTTGATACTATTAATTTGTTAACTGGTGCAAATCTATATATAAATCGTCTAAGGCAAAACAGTTCAGTAAACTTTTCTCCTCTGTTTGCCTAGCGACTGGAATAAAAGATACACCCTTTGAAAGGTATTTACTGCCAGAAGTGCACAATATATATCTTAATAAAATCTGTTCAATATTTTCAGAGTTATAAGCGTTCAAGTTTTATACTAACACATCTGCAAAACACATAAATGAAAATTTTGTATATTATCAAAGTTATTTTCGGGAATACAAAATTTATTATTAATACGATTTTCGTATGACGTGCTAAATTCCCAGTTTTTCATATTTGATAAATACACTGAAATTTATTGTGGAGGAAAAGCTAGCTTCTATGCGCATTTCACTGGTTGCTTAGGCCAGCTCATTAGGAAACCTTTTCCAAAGATTTTAGAAAGGCCAAAAATATTATACAAATAAACCCTAAAGCGAATAAGAATTATAAACACTCAAAGTCTTTCTTGCTAATATCAAAGCCATAACAAAACACCAACAATAAACAGTGAATTTATCTTTTCTTACATTCCCCTACAATTGTTTTTTTTTCCAATTATCAAATAATAAAAAAAATCCGGTTTTCCAGTATTTCGACTATATAAATCTTATTAGATTATATATATATTAATCGGCACAGTCAAACCAATTAAGAACGATACCTTTCTTTGTCTGTCCACCGCTCACATGGAACATAACATATGACCGAAGGTTTGTCCGTTGCCAAATCGATCCACTATATTTTCTTAATATTATAAAAAAATTAAAATTATGGCCGAATTTCGACCATTAGGCAAACACTCGTTTGATTAAAATCCCAAATTTTTTCATTTAAATTAATTTTTGTTTCTTTCTGTGTATGAATGAATGACTTCCGTTCGAATCCCCCGAATTTCTACTGTATGAGTTCTTAATTAATATTTCTAAATGTTTTACATGATGACCATAGAATACTCTTAATCAGTGATGGGCACATTCTTGATTTCTCGGTAGGTTGAAAAAATATATATCGATATATATCGAATCGATATTTTTTTAGAGAATCGATATTTATTATTTCAAAAATATCGATATATCGAGCGTATTTTGCTGACACTATTACCAAATTAAAAAATTAAGTATACCTTTGTACAAACATATGTATGAAGAAATTAATTATATGTAATTACATTGCTACTTTTTATTGTTAAATTTTATTTAAAAAAATTAATAAAAACAAAAAAATATAATCAAAACAAAAAATTCAATTATAACAAAAACAAAAGGGAAGAATACAAAAAAACCATAAGAAAAAAAAATAAATTACGAAAAATTTAAATGGAAGTAAATAAGTCATGGAAGTACCAACTTTCCTTAAAATTTGAATTGCACCCCAAAAGTACCAACTGGTAACAGTAATCATCAGATATGGACATCAGGAGCACTCTCTGTTTTATGTGCACTCCAGACATTCTGCTTCTTATTAATACCAATTATTTTAGATCTTCATGTTTGTTTTAAAAAAAAACATATGATGCATGCAATGATTCCAATTCTTAAAAAACATATTGTTTGAAAAACGGCTAAAATTTTGAGTTCCTAATGAAGGATGACTTTAAAAAATATCGAATTCGATAGTCGTATTTCAATATCGATACATCGGTATTTAAAATATCGGCGATATATATCGATTATATTTTTTTTTAAATATCGATATTTTGATATATCGATATTTTTTGCCCATTCCTATTTCTCGGACCTCGTAGTTATGCAGCAATATTCCGCTTGCGTAAAGAAGACACACGTTCACTGTTATAAATAATTCGCTCTCTGCTCAACATAAATTCTATCTATAATTGCAGAATACATACAATTGTTAAAATCGTACTAGTATGTTTGTTGCCCATCACTGATCTAAATCAATGAAGACCATGTCAGATAAAACTTTTGCTTCGCGTTGCGTTAGCAATTCCCTTTGACATCCAAGATGAAATATTCATACTTATACGAAACATGGCACATAAAGTACTTTTAACGCAGAGAGAAGCGAAAAATTAGACAACTCTCAATCTTTTTGCCCGCTTTGACAGTCTGCTAGTGAAATTTTTTTTTATTTATTTATTTTTAACAAACAATTCGTGTGTGTTGTCAAAGTGTTTATTGTGACATACACCTTTTGCGTTACGCTTTTCTGTCAAATATAGAAACGTCACGCAAAGCGATGAAGTTTTATCTGTCATGGCCTTGATGGACCCATTCCTAACCTGGCTTTTCTTTCTAACTTGCATGGCAATTCTGAAAAACTCAATACGCTCGCACTTTTTCGAAGACACAATGGCATTATTCGTACTTGTAGCCAACTAACTGCTCAACACATTTTTAAAGACAGTGATATTTTGACACTTCCAGCAAGTAAATGTCAAAAATATAAACAGGGGACTAATTCTGGCAGTCGTGAAACTTAAATTAATGCTTTACAACTCCGAAAAAATAATTCCGATTCTTTCAGTATTGACTGAAATAATAAGATATTAAATTGCTTTCGAAGCGAGAAATTATTCGATCACGACTGCCAGAATTAGCCCCCAGGGTTGCAAAACAATAACTATGGCTTTAATTTTTATTTAATATATTTTTAAAAATATTTTGTGTTTTTTTTAATTCCCATAAAGAAGAATCTCATTTGCAAAATAAATAAAATTTATTAAAGCCGAGTGTTTGCATATAAATTAGTGTGTCCAAAAAAAAATATTATTTTTTTTATTTTCATGGGGTCGGTCCTCAAGCCTAATTTAAAAACTTATAGGGTAAAGTATTCTTGAGATTTTTTTCAGATTTTTCGCAAGAGATTTAGAGGTCGCTCAATTCGAGTTTTTGCCAAAAATCGGGTTTGCCGGTCTATTTTTGCGTGCATTCATTTTAAGTTTTTGTTTCTTTCTAAATTTTTTAGAATTAATTGATCTTTCAAAGTGCGTTGTTTGTTTCGTTTTCATACAAATTTTAAGAGTTATAAAACGTTTTTTACTAAATTTATGGAAAATGAGCAAATTCGTTGCAAAAACTGATAGTTTCTGCACGAAAAAAAAGCTTGGACATTTATCTTTTACATTTTTTTCTTTTAAAGTAAAGAACATCGTGGTTTTTAACAAAGTTATCAAGAAATCCCAACAAAGAAAATACCGGCAAACCCGATATTTGGCAAAAATTCGGCTTGAGCGACCTCTAAACTTCCACCGAAAAATCTGAAAAAAAATCTCAAATATACTTTTCCCTATAGGCTTTTTAAATTATGCTTGAGCCCTAATATAAATGTATCCCTTTTATGTTTTGGTTTACCTGAATTTAAAAGAACTTTCACTTGACTGTGTAAACGATCTTGCAAGTTGCATGACATTTGGCTTTATTTTGACATTTTTATGTTAATACTTCTTACAAGTAAAACTTGCATGTGGAAAGGCAGGGTTAGTTATCAAAATAAAATTCTTCTTTCGCAGCAACTGCACACGAACTATTTTCTCTACTCTCTCTGTTTTAAAATAAACCATCAAAATATCCAATTGATCTCTTATTTCTAGATTTTTGTTACTTAAGAAATTTAATCGTTAATATTGTTAATATTGTGGTATGTGTGTTGCCGATCCCTGCTGCTTAATATAAATTCCTTAAAAGTTTTTCCATCCATATCATAATGATTTGCATTTTGGACTTTTTATTACAGTCTAGATAAGATAGTTGAGTATTAATTATTTTATTATTTTCTGTTACTTAATGATGACACTTACATCCAATTGTCTACTTAATAAAACAAGTTGTACGAGTATGAATTAATTAATATTCATTTATTCTGTCACTCGTTTATTTATTACGCAGATTAATGAATTCAATCCTGCAGGCACAACAAATAAATTTATGATTTAAATATTTTAATTATTAAGTGCCTGGGAGAATTTTAATGACAACGTCAATAAAAGTGAGTACGGCACAATTAATTTTCAAAATTCTTTATTATTTTTGATTTTGAAATACTGTTTCTGCTTTAAAGGAATAAACGTTTTAGAAATTAACATTTTGGTATTTTCATTAGGTTAAGAGATTCAAATAGAAATCATTAGATTAATCCAAATAAACACGCATAATTTTCATTAAAAAAAAAATAAAATTTCAAATAAACAATTATCTTATCAAAATGTATTGAATAAACGAATAAAATGTTACACAAAATATATTTGATTGAAAAACAATTCTGTAAGATGTTCCTTAATAAAGGGTGGTTAAATTTTAAGGGCTGATTTTTGATTTTGAATAAAACACAAATTATTTAGGAAATTATTGTAATTTCTTTTCATTATGATGATACATACTGGTATGGTTCAATTATGCATTGAACAAAAAATCGGCCAAATGGCCGCCGCGACCTCGGCGGCACACCTCCAGCCGATAGTCCAAATTTTTGATGACGATGAGGCATAAATGAGGTTCTATGCCGTTAATGTGACGAATTATCTCATCCTTGAGCTCTTAAATTGTTGCTGGCTTATCGAAGTACTCCTTTTCTTTCAAATAACCCCAAAGAAAGAAGTCCAACGGAGCTAAATCACATGATCTTTGCAGACAATTGATGCCGATTATGCAAAAAAAAAATCATCTTTTCAGATGAAGCTCATTTTGATCTTGGCGGGTATGTAAACAAGCAAAATTGTCGCATCTGGGGCACAGAAAACCCGCACGCATACATTGAAAAGCCGTTGCACCCAAAACGAGTCACTGTTTGAAAATGAGCAAGGAGTGGCAGTTACAGTCAATGGCGATCGTTATCGGGCCATGTTGAACGAATTTTTGTTCACAAAAATTGAAGAGGAGGATATTGGCAACATTTGGTTTCAACAGGACGGCGCTACGTGCCACACAGCCGAAGCTACACTCGATGTTTTACGCCCTATTTTTGAAGATCGCATTATCAGCCGCAGAGCTGATGTCGTTTGGCCACCTCGGAGCTGCGATTTGACACCGTTGGGCTATTATTTGTGGGGTGCCGTCAAAAATAAGTGTTACGCCGACAAGGCAGAGACAATTTACGCTTTAAAGGACAATATTCGTGAAGTCATTGGTGAAATACAGCTGCACACAATCGATAATGTGCTTAAAAATTGGACCGATCGTGTAGGCTACTACATGGCCAGCCGAGGCAGCCATTTGAATGAAATTATTTTCCATTATTAACCGGAAGGATTGTACTTTCAAATAAAAAAAGAAATTTGAGAAAACATTCAGTAGTGTTTTTTATAGCATTTTCAAAAAAAAAATAGTTATTTGGCGGACCCTTTATATTCATCAGCTAATTAAATTTTATTTTTAAAAGTTCTTATTCTTTTTATAAAACATAATAAGCCTGTTTGATATTTTATAAGCTATTAAGCTAGCTGAATTAAATTTTAAGGCTTAATTTAATTTTTAATACATTGTTTGTTATATATTGTGTAATATTACAGCTATTCAGCTGGCTCTATATGTTTTAAATATCAATTCAGCTGGTTGAACTTTTTTTGCTTTTCTTAAAAAAATGTTTTAATTGGTTTTATAGTGATTTCTTTTAATTCAGACAGCTTAATATGTCTTATACATACTTTATATTTTTAAATTATTTAGATTGAATTTTGAAATATTATTTTAGCTATTCAGCAAGCTGAATAAATTGTTAAGTTGTATTTTTACTTTCATATTTGATTTTTATTTATTACAATATTTAGAATTTCTAAAATATTGACCTTTAATCCAAATTTTTAATATTTTTAATCAGGCTTAAGTTCATCAAATTTAATTTTCATTAAATTATTTTTATGAAGAAAGGAATTTTACAACATGAAAATTAATTAAAATTGTTATTGATAATCATTCATTCTTGACTGACCTGGGATTCGAACCCAGGCGGCTGGTTACCATGACATGTTTCGATCGCAACCACTCGATCTCCTCAGATGGATTTGCCGTCTTACACTCGCAGCCATCGACGACTGCTGACGTCAATAGTCAAATATCAATCCTTAAACCAAGTCAAGAATGAATGATTATCAATAACAATTTTAATTAATTTTCATGTTGTAAAATTCCTTTCTTCATAAAAATAATTTAATGAAAATTAAATTTGATGAACTTAAGCCTGATTAAAAATATTAAAAATTTGGATTAAAAACCATAAATAGTTCAACAAAATAACCACAATTCTAAATATTGAACTTTATTTAAAAGCTTCATTAAACGAACTATTTTAATAAAAACAAGGAAAAAGTACAGAAGCGCCCGCTAGATTATATAATACCCTACACTTCCTGCGATTATCGTCAGAATGGGTGGTGATGTTGGATTTTTAGACAATAATCGACTTTTGGTTACATAAATTTTATTTATCATTTTGTATTATCAATTTAATTAATTAAATTTTTAACTAAAATTCTACTACGAAACTAGCAACAAAAAAAATTTATTACAATATAATTTTACTTATTAAAATAATTGTTTAGTTACAATGAAAATGCTACAGGGCATATCAATCAATTCAAAATTCGTTTCACATATTTTACATTAATTATATTTTAAAAACAATATTATTTCTTTTTATTTCATCAGAACATTTAAATTAAGTTCATCATGTTCTAAAAAAAGTTATTCATGTGTAAGAGCGTGTGTTACAATTATCTCGAAATATTTTCCACTATTGTGTAGATGGGCAAAATTTTAATTAAAATTCTATTAAACTCTATGTTTATATTCGTTTAATAATAACAAATTGATATTTAAACATAAAACAAAAACTTCTATTTTTTTTATCCTGGACACGTGTATGTACTACATTATTACATTGATAAAAGTACCAAACTAGATTGGAAAAGTATTTTTTATTGGCCCCAAATGTAATAAGAATTCTTATATTTGCTATTTAAATGAAGTTTTGAAAAAAAAAAATTATCTTTATAAATAAAATTGTAATGTGACTGACTCACAGATTCATCATCGCTCAGCCCAAACGCCTCAAGCTAAAAACTTGAAATTTGGACCGGAAGTGGGTCTCTCCCCAAATAGGTTCAATAATTCGAATGTTTATTTCCAAAACTAAAATAGATACAAAAAAACTGTAATACTTATTGTTGTTCTTTTGAAAAACAAGTGGACAGGTGTCTGGTACTTTTTTGAAATTCGGCTCGCTTATGATAAAAACGGGTAGAACCTGAATTTTAATACGTTTTTGTCAGCTCATCTATCTTTTCAACCAATAAACCTAGAAATAAAGTTTAAAACAAGTTTGGTACTTTTTCGAAATTCGAACGTTTAATCGTTACTATTTTTGGTACTTTTTTACAAAACATTTTAACATATTCGTACTAAATTACGGGCACCAACTAAAATACAGCAATTTTGGATACTTTAATGGGGGGAAAAATATAACCAAAATAGGAAATACGGGAAATTTAATATCCTTTTTCGGATTTTTTGTTCTACAACTGGTATTTTTTAATTATCGTTAATATTGAAATGTCCTCAGTGGATACGAATCTATGAGGGAACTTTTTGGTCCATTTTTGTTCTTTAATTGGTACTTTTTAAATTTTCGTAAGTATTGCAGCTAGAAACATAAAATTCAAGATGCAATGTCTTGAGAAAGTAAACGCGTACGAATACCTGTACATATTTTGGAATAATACGGGAAATTAACTTTCTTTCATTTGCTTTTGTATTCTACGAGTGGTACGTTTTTAATTTCCTATACTATCGAACTTAAAAACAGAAAATTATAGGTTAAATTTGTCAAAATCTAGGAACATGAACTTTGGCATACAAATATGTTTATGAAAGAAAAGGCCCGACAAATATGGTTAAATGCTACTAAATAGTATGTATAAATTTGCTATTTGATAATCAAGTAGCTGTAGAGCAACGAAAATTTACTGACAGTTTAGTTAAAAATTTAAAGAACCTTGAATCATATACATATTCACCACTACATATTCACCACTGCTACTTTAAGTTGGCTAGTTGGTAGTAAGAATGTTTAATATTAAAAAAAAAATTAAGTATTTTAAAGGAAGTTAAAAAAAATCTTATTTTATAGGAAACTTTGTTAAAATTATAAAATAAAGGACAACTACTATTTAAGAGGGAATATGATTATTTTATAGAAAACTTTTAAATTATTTATTTTTTTTTTATTGGAAATTGAAATGAAAAATTACTGTTTTTTGGAAAACGAAATTAACAAACGAGCCACAGCGCGGCAAAAAAAAAACGTCCCAATGTTTTCAAAAAGATTTTCGGTATATTCATCAGACATTGATCGGCACGAGTTTGATGGTTGGACAGAAGTCGAAAAAAACATCACTGAGTTAAAGTTTTATGTGAAACCGTTGTCAGTTTATATACTTTTGTTTCTCCAATTTTTCGTTTCACCATAATTGGACACTTAAGACAATTCATTAAATGTTCCATCACAAAAGAACTGATTTTGTGTTGTCTTGCTTGTTGCAAGACGCTTCCGTATTTCCTAATTTTTAGGCATTCCCATAGTTTAATTTGAAAACGATAAAAGTTTATGGGTGCATTCCATCAATATTAGATTCGCTGATACATACAAATCTTCTTCACAACTTAGTTCTTTATATTCCGGATTAATTTAGTTGAAGTCCCATTTTATTATTTGATATTCAAAACACTAAAAAGCCTATTTGAAAGTACATACCAGCTGATTAACAATTTATGATTGCCATATGCTGCATTAAAATGAGTGATTTATATTGATTTAAATAAATACCCAAATAAATTTCCAGGAAAAAAAAGAACTAGTATTAACAATAAATCCGGTAAAAACCGGGTAGACTTACATTTATTTTAATATTCTTAAATAAGAATAGAATGTATCACTAGACACAAAACCAAATTTTATGTGGTAAAATTTAAGTAAATTTTTTTTGTCAGTCCTAATTTAACAATTTTACTTTTTATTTTGCCATCTCCAAAAAATGTGTCATTCAATTAAAAGTGAAGTGTGTGTGTGTGTGAAAACACAATTGTGAATAGAGGGAGGAGGAGTTGTGTTGGTATTTAAAGTTATCACAGACATTTTGAATTGATTTGCATACCCTCAAGCGTCAAATGTGATGAATAAGGGTATATTAAGTTTGTCATTCGGCGTGTAACACTAAGAAATAATAATCAAAAACGCCATAAAGTATATTCATACATATATACAACAGAGTTTTCACAGATTCAGATCGAAATAGTTTTGATTTTGTTATTGCAATTCCGATCGCATTTGTTTTAATTTTTATAATTAAATTTTCGATCGAAATTGATTTCTGTGACTGGCATGATTCTGGATCGTTGTGATATTCGAAATTCACTTATAGACCGCATACATAGCAACGAAATCTGGTAGGTAATTTCAAGATATCAAGGCAAATCTAATTATTGCTCACTAGATTTCCCATACAAAACGAAATCTACTTTGTGTCCAGATTTTGACCCGTTGTTCTTAGATCCCTTTTAGACAGGCAAAGTTTACTTTGCAAATTCTTGAGTTTATACACAGTTTGCTGTACCTACTCACAAATTCGTTTTGTTTTTTGTTCGTCGTTTCTATCTGAAGTTGGCTGCAACAACAAACAAACAGAAATTTGCCAAATTAAACTTTGTGTGTCTAAACACGAAACACAGTTTTAAAGGGAATTCAACAAACTTCGCCTGTCTAAAAGGAGACTTAGTGATGAAACAAAGCCGAATTAAATACGAGGTGGTCTAATCGCTACAACAACAAAAACTACTTCAACAATTCGCCTGGTAGAACTTTAAAAATGTAACTTAAACCACAAAAGAACAAAATTTAACAATGTTTGTTTGAAAAGAATTTCTTTTTGTTTGCTAAATTTTATTCCATTATTTTCACTTGTACAATTTTTTAATTTAAAGAATTTAAAATTTTAAAATTAAATCATAAACAATTTTTGACAGTTCGAGTTGATAATTCGCCTTTGCACAGCTCAGCTAATGATGACTTACGGCCAATTTCAACAAGTTCGGTTATAATTAACTATCGGTTATAGCTGTCAAAACATATTGAACTTTAATTAAAGGTTAGTTTTAACTGAACTTGATGAAATTGGCCGTTAGGCTAACGAGGCCACCTATTATTCAATTCGCCTTGAATTCAACTATGTTTTTGCATATACATAGCATTCAAAATATTTTTACTGTCAGTTTTTTTTAAATTTTTTTATGCGAAAAGTATGAACCACTAGTTAGCGGACAGTAACAGTAACGTTGCAAATCAGATCGGCCCATAACTAACCCGACATATACATACTATAACATCTCTCAAATCGAAACCAAAAATTAAAGGTTTATAAAACTTTCTAGAATAAATTTAATGTAACCTCACGAATACAATACCACACATTTTTATGAGCATCAGTCCATAAATGGTCTTGGCACCCATATAACGTTAACTTCCAGAAAATACTTAAATGTTTTAAAGTTAGATGGGAAACATAAGGACTCATTTGATTATTAAAACATTCGCTCCGATTAGTAACTCTTGAATAATTTCTTGCCTTATCGTAGACAAATATTATTTCAATTCTTGGCGTAGGGTATCAAACCGAATATGGCATTCTGAAATGTTTTCAGGAATGCAGTTATGTATGTTTGCATTAGTGTCTGCCCGTATGTGTGACAAAATGTTTGTATAGGACCTCGACAATATAGATGAGTTTTCTTTTTTTTTTTTTGGCAAAATGGCATTTTCAGTTGTTGTATAGAATCAGTTTTAACTTTTACTGATGATTGCTAGTTTTCAGGAGCACACACAGAAATATACACAAGTGTGTGTATAGCATAACTGAAACACGCCTTTATATGTGAATTCATGACAAGCAGCCTTAAGTGTTGAACACATGAATATACATGTACAAAAAGCAAATGCCGGCACACAGTGGTGTAAAAAAAAAAAGGTGGTAAAAAAAACTTAAGTCAAGTCATCATCGGTATAGAATAAAGTGGGTCCAGAATTCATATTTTCATTAATTACAAACCACATCACAAACTTAAATTACCCTTTTCATCTTAGATGACGTATGTAGCGTTTATTTCGTGCTTAAATTCCTGGAAGTTCTTGAGAAATATTTCAAAAATTCTCAAAAATGTTATGGCGCGAAATTTTAGAAATTCTTTCACGAAATTAAAGTTTTTTTTAAATTAACTGCCAAATAAACGCCGGAAAGGCTTTAAAATAAGAACCATAACTTGACCGCAATAATTCTTCTTCTTCTATTCGTTTGCCAAGACCATCATTTGAAAATTCTTCGGAGTTTAACTAATTTATCAACAGCAAACATTTCAAAATTCTATCAACAACTTTAAAACGAGGACAAGGTGTTCGACTTATTGGTCAACAAAAAAAAAATTTTGATGGTTGATACCCTGCCGATTTGAAGTAAATGTTGGAATACATATCGCACTGGTTTTTTTTTAAATTTTCAGAAAATCCTAAATAAAATCGGATTATTTAAGAATTAAGGGTTTTATGATGTGTTTAAGTAATACAACATGGAGTTAAGATAAAAAGTTTTGCGCATTAAAAAAGAAGAAGTCAAAGCGAATTTGAGAAAAAATAAAGTAGAAAATTTAAGATTTCCATAGTTGTAGATGAATAGACGGATGTTTTATTAAAAATACTGATTTTTTTTGTAAAAATACAATTTTTTATTCGTTATTCTCATCGATTAATCAAATAATGTTTTAAATTTAATCGTTTGATCGACCGAACAAAAACAATTATTTGAATTATTCGAACAAAGTTTAAAGTCAAATAATTGACAACTCTAGTAAATAATGAAAATAATTTAAAAAGACATAAAACTGTCATTGAAGTGCCCCGGTAGACTAGCTGGTAGCGAGCTAGTCTATCAGCGCCGGGGTTGCGCGATCGATTCCCGCCATAGACTCTGGTTTCTATAGGAAATTAGAATAAAAAAATAAAAAAAATATCTTCTGCAGAAAATATGGCAGCATCAAATTCTTAAAGTTCACTTGTAAAGCTACCATAAGGACAAACCTGCTGTTAGACAATCAGTCACTTTTTTGGTTAAACTAAACTTGTAATAACCAAAACCATTTGTCTGTCAGATGGCATCCTTAAAATAACTATTTGTAGGTTGAATAATTACCGTTAATGGATATATAACGTATTACTTGGTCGCCCAAAGAAAAAAAAACTAGAGTTATAAATTTATATCCTTGTTTTAATTTTTTTTTTATCCCACTGTCCAGTATTTAAATCAAATTTTTATTTTGGATATCTCTGTGGCATTTTGCAGTTTGCCACAGTTGTTGCAACAATACAAACAAGATAAAATTAAAGCCTAAAATAAAAATTTCAATTTGATTCTTAAAACAAATGCAACAAACAAGGCTCTATTAAAATGAATATTGTTATCTTTAGAGGTTTTTGAAATTAAAATTAAAATTGAAATTTGTTTAATTGCGTTAGGAAGCTAAAAACAAACCAACAGAAACATTGTGACACTTTAAACTACCAGGTAAGTTATGCGTCACCAGAAAAAAATAAAATTAACTTTCAGCTTCACTTTTTACCTGTTCAAACGAATTGACCATAAAATCCTTGTTACTCATTTATTCCAAGGCATTTAATTTCATTTGAAATTGATTGAGTGCTTGATTTTTTCTCTATTAACGTTTAAAAAATACGATTTTTTTTAAATTTACTTTGTAGAACGTTTTGTTTGTTTTTAGATTTTACTAGTGACTTTGTAGTTTAAAGCCATAAAAACTAAAATAATTTGTTAAAAAAAAAATTCAAATGTATTCTGTGTTTTATGGACAACCATTAAAAACGAGCGATTTTATGAGACTCTTCAAAGTCATGGTCTTTAATTGTTCATAATAAATTTATGAACATTAAATTTAATGGAAATAGTTGGAATAAATAACATTGGCAATTTTTTTCATTGGAAACTTTTAAATTTACAATTTTTTTTTTTGTTAAATTCTGTATAAATAATTTTATTATTTAATCAATTTATTAAGCTTTTCCGTAATAGTGGTATTCCCTTAATACTTCACATACTTTTTTGCTTAAGCCAATCTTTTGTTAATACAAAAGCTTTGACATGTTCCTATACCGGGTGTTTTTTTTTAGCTGCATGAGAACTTTCGATATCTAAAACTACGGTTTGACAGCTCAGAATGTGAAATCGTGTCGACATTTCGGTTCAGTAAGGTTTGGCAAGCCGTAATGAATCGTTTAGCGTCAGAACAATCCCACTAGAGCTTACTGGGAAGCAATTTTGTATGGGAGAGAAGGAAAATATCCCCTTACAAACCTGGGCCCATATTACGGCATTTGAAGCACTACTTTTTTCCTCTCTGCTAAAAAACAATTTGATGACTGATTGCGTTATAAAAAAAATGTAATTTCTATTATCGGTTACATTTCGGAAATGCTCGTAACCACATTTTAAAATCATTGCATATCAACCTGCTTCCATGTAAGGGAAGAAGCACTTAGACCCTTGTTCGTGAATTTGTTCATTAAAATTGCAACCTGCTGACTTATAAGAGAAAACAGTTATTCAATCATTTTTATTCACTTTAATTAAAAATTCTCTTCAATGGTGTTCGCGTCTCTGCTGCTTCTTAAGGCTAGTTTACACTATCATACTTTGTATTACTACATGTCAAAAACTCAAGTAATATTTAAAAGTCTGATAGTGTGAATGCATGTGTAATGAAAATGACAAGTATTTTGAAAAAAAGTTTGACATCCCATACGACTTCATCGTTTTTTTTTTAAATTTTCTAAACAATAATACTTTTCATTGGATCAGGGTTGCATTATATTTCATGTGTGAGTGTTTATACTTTCGGTTTTCGGTTTGGAAAATATCCAAATAGAACTACATAACCAATATTGAATGTAGTTCAAATGGTTTATTTGTATCAACCCAGCTAGCATTTGGGTGCTAATTTTTTGTTTAAATCACCTAAATGAGTA
Source organism: Pollenia labialis (assembly GCA_949318255.1). NCBI lineage: Eukaryota > Metazoa > Arthropoda > Insecta > Diptera > Polleniidae > Pollenia > Pollenia labialis. Next base: position 34,206,214 of record OX439143.1, on the reverse strand, counting down.
TTCTCAGATCACGTAAGAATAAATATGATATAACATTAAGATTTTTTTTTCAGGTTACACAACCATGTTCTAAAAAAGTTTTCAAACTTTCTTTTTGTAAAAATAAAGTGATATTATTACCGAACAATTAACTTTATATGCGTATAAAATCCTCAAAACTATTTTAAGAATTTTTGTTTGAAATTTTTCAAATTGAAAAGTTAATTAAATGTAAAATAAAGATTGGAAGATGTGGTTAAAAGCAGGGACTTAAAAAAGACACATATCATTTGTGTTTTGGTTTTGTTTAGATTTAATCGCTTCAAATACACATTTTGTTTGGTTTAACAATAAAGTTGTTAAAGGGTTTTTAGTAAACATAAAAAAAAATGTTTTTTAAAAGTTTTTAGTGAATATTTAAAACCCGTTTTTTATTAGTGATAGAAAAACGTCAGACTTTATATAAGGTTTGTTTCTTATAATTGGGATTTGTACTCGAAAATTATATGCTTTTTGGATCCGGCGAGATCCCAATATTGACAAAAAGCGTTCCCGTACTTAAAGATTCCTTTTGAGAGAACTATTTGCTTCTCCTTTTTACACAAAATAGCTTACACTCGTTCTTTGTGTAGATTGGATGAATTGCCAATCAATCAGCTGTGGAAAAAATTAACAATAATAAAAGAAAGATAAACATCCCAATTAGGAATAAAAATCCCTGGAAGTTTTCTCTCCATATTCCAATTTTTCCTGTTTAAATATAATTGTAGAAATGGAAGAAGGAAGAAAACTAACGTTTTTCTTTAGGGTAAATCAGATACCACGATATAAAGATAAAATTTCATGATGTTCAATGTCTACATAGAACCGGAACTCGAAACTTCAATTATGACACAGATCAGTGCAGTACGGTGATCGAAATCGTAAACACCTACAAATATCTCGGTATATATATAGACCATAATTTTAAATGGAAAACTCACATAGAAGAAGTACACAAGAAACTTCGAAAATCTTCGTATATGAAGTATCAGTTAAGCAACTGTTCCAATGACAAAGTAATGAGGCAAGCTTACTTTTCATTTGTAGAGTCACATATACGTCATGGCATCACAGCATGGGGAAACTCATCATACTGCAGTAAACTTCAGCAAATTCAAAATAAAATAATCAAACTATTAAAACCATCTACTGTCGTCAATAACTCTACACAACCACAACACACAAACAACACCACGCAAAGAAGTCAAAATAACAACTATGCTAAAGATCGCAACGTCTTAAACGTCTTCAATATATATCGAACAACACTTGCAATAGAATTCTATAATGACACCAGATTTTTATGCAAAATTGACCACAACCACCAAACACGTAGCAACACTCAAGGAAAGTTCAAAGTTCAAAAATTCCGCAATGAATATAGCAGAAGCACCCTACCCGTAATGTTACCAACAATCTTCAATACAATACCCAATGATGTTCTTTCTAAAAGCAACAACAATAGAGCCAGAAACAAAGTCCTTAAAACACATTTTATTAATACACAATGAGAAAATGAGTAAAAGCAATAGAAAATAAGTTTTATGTAAAATTTTAATAGGAAAGTAAAATAAGTATTATAACTTCTTTTGTATATTCGATGTTTACTATACCCACCTGCAGATAAGCCATAACGGCTTCGCAAGGTTATACTAACACTGAATTGTACACTGAATAATTAATATTAAAGTGAATAAAGTGAATTAAAAAAAAAAAAAAAAAAAAAAAATTTCGTATTTCTTGTTTGCGTACTTTTGTACGGAACTTTACCAAGAAAGTAAAGACACAAAACCAATCGGGAATGTTTTATAAAGCGAATTGAAGTGGATTTAAAAATAAACAAATTTAAAAAAGTTCATAAAAATATTCCTTTTTATATACTTCATACTTTGAGTGCCAATTATCTTTACAAGAGCAACTTTAAAAACAGGAAAAACTACAGCCATTTTGAAAATTTAAGCACGAATATCTTTCTTTTGTTATTGTTTATTTTTTCAACATCTGATTATTTGGCAGTTTATACAATATAGAAGAAGAAGAAGAAGGAAGGGAACCAGCCAAATGTACCAGTATTGCCATCAAGTTTTTTTTTTTTTAAAACAAGCGAAAAATAAGTTTTTTCGTACGAAAATCTTTAATAATTTTGTACAAAAAACTGCAATTAAAAATGCAAATTTTTGTTAAAAAAAGAAAAAATTTATTATTTTTCAGAGATTTTTGAAAAAAAAAATTAAATATGTACAAAGTTTTTCAAATCTTTATTTTTTAGAAAAATTCAAAACTAGAGTTTTCAATTTTACAAAAATGGCATTTTTACAAGGATATTTCAGACATCGATATCAATAATACCAAGAAAAGGGCGATAACGTCTATTTTAAAGTAATTATTTAGTAGTTTAAAGGAATTATTCACCACAAACAATTTTATGTGCATACATTAATTTGGCTCTTAAGACTGCTGTTATCGATGTTTTTTCTGGTTTGTTCGCTGCGGTATATCCATATTCAAAAAACTCCATTATGAGTGTTGCTTTTAAAACTGAATGTCGTGCTAAACGTATTTCTCACGTCAAAGTACATGTCAAATTGTGTGTCAATAATTCTGGCTCAGTTTTGTTCTTTAACACACTAACAATGGCTCGTCAAAGCGGTGTGTATAAAACAATATTGAAAAAATCAAAACGATACAAATAATAATGAATATGGTTATAGACATATAGAATGTATGTATGTATGTATGTTAATATTATTCCATTTTTGATTATTTGCAATTCTGCATTTTCCTTTTGCTTATCAAAGGCATATTAGATCACAGTGGGGAATAATAAAAATATATTTAAACATTTTCCGAATGCCCATGTTCAATAAAAGTTATAATTGGCAACTAAGCCATTCATAAAATAGGCCAGGATATAAATTTGGGGGATTTACAAGGTAGTCATAAAGTCATTTGTCTAATTACACGCAAATTATGACTGATGAAGCAACCCCTCATAGTGTTCTTCAAAATTTGACTCAGCGGATAAAAAAAAACTCTAAATATTTCATGTCAGAATGCCAAGAAAGTTGTGCGAAAGTTACATATTAAACATTACAACGGCTGACTCAAGTAAGAATGAAAAAAAATTGCTACTGTGTAGTTATGACAAAACAATAAACGCGGCATAAGTCTTATTAGTTATTTTACGACTTCTTTCGTTTGAAACACAACAACAACAATGTTATGACAATATGAATTAATAGCGTACTTTGTGAATCCCCAACATTATAAAAACAACATTCTTATAAACGTGATCGGTTATTCATAGCAACAATATACATAAATATATTAGTGGTGGCAAAGTTTTAAGTAGTGGATACCGAGTATATACAATAGTTTTTGAGTACTTAATTCTCAAAAGCAGTTATCTAATATCGAAGATATTTTCGGGAATACAAAAATTCATTAACAAGATTTCATTGTGTGCTAAATTCCCAATTTCATTCTTGATAAATGCACTGATATTATTGTTGGGGGATAAGCTAGTTCCTATGAGAATTTCACTTTTTGCTTATTCCAGATCGTCAGGAAACCTTTTTCCAAAGACTCTGGAATAGCTAATAGTATTTTGCAAATAAACCTGTAAAGCGAATGAGAATTACAAGAACTCAAGTCGTATTTGCAACGATATCAAAACACCAACAATAAACAGTTAGTTAATCTTTTCTTGCATTCCCTACTGCAATTGGTTAGGTTTTTCCCCAACTCAAATTGTAGTTGTAAATGGGTAAAGAATAAATAAAATTAAAAACAAATTGTTTAATTTTCGACTAATTCGCCAGTTTAGTTTTTTTTTCATGGACACCTACAAATTTACTTTCAAAGTTAATTTCGGGAATAATTCTTTGAGAATTGTTAAATGGAAAATTTTGCGGATTTTATTACGAAGAAAAAGGAGAGTAAAAAAAGGAAATTTATGATACAAAAACTTTTTTTAAATATCTGAATTTTGGTAAGGTAACAAATTAAAACCCATTGTGGATTTGTTCTTATATTTTAGTGAACTGAGCTGGCTGAAAGTAATATTAATACAGTGGAATCCCGATAATTCGTAAAAAACTGTCGGTCCCTTGAAAAAATCTCGTTAATTCGTAAAATGTCCATACATTTTGGTCCCCTCGCTAATTTGTAATTTTTTTTTTTAAATAAAATCTTCTTTACCTCTTAAAAATCGTAATTGCTTGCTTACTACCACTTATAATTCGTAATAAAAACAACAGATACATGGAAAGAATGATTTTGTGTTTACTTCTATTTTTTTGCGTGGGTTATTGCTTTTGCTTGTGTGTATGTTTCTTTTCTTAAGATTTTTTTTTACGTTTTTTTTATCGTTTTAGTAAATAAATTAAAAAATCCCATTATTTCGTATATATTTTATTTTAACCCCGTTAAATCAAAACCCCGCTAAATCGAAAACCCCTATAATTCTTAAGAAATGGCCAGTCGATTGCTATTACGAATTATCGGGAGTCCACTGTATATAAACAATTTAGTCCACAATTTATCTGTAGTCGTCAGAAAACTGATTTTAGCCAACGATTCATCCTTATCTTGCATAAACTTTTCCTCGAATTTTAATACCTTTTCCCCAAAAAAAGTGAAGAACAGAACATTTTGGAGAGAGAAAACTGTTCTCATGTTAAACACGATAGGCGTAACAATTGTGGTGAAGAATTAAAAACAAAAGGACCAAAACCAAAGAGAGTAATAAGGAAGAAGTCTATTATAGAAGATTATTAGCGAAGTTGACACAAATAACACCCTGTAGAATCACTATATGCTATAACAGGGTGTAGCTTTAGGCTATAGTAACACATTCTTTAATCAAATCTGCTTAACCGTCTACAACGATAAATTTATATCAAACTATTCATTTAGTAATGACTTATTTGCTTAAACATTTAATTGTTTTCATACCCATTGTGCACACCAGGCTTGTGTTTATTATTCATGCGATTGTTTTGTAGTCCAATGAACTTTAATTTAAAGTAGATTTATGCAAAATTTATTTCTTTATTACTTGATTCTTCTTTCGATATTCCATCATCCTGGTGTTTTGTTCGAGTGTTTTTTTCAGCTTTTATTCAAATTGATGCAAATAAAATTGCTTTTTCCCCTTATTCTAATGTCGTGATTAATTTTATAAAATAATAAACGATTATATGATTTAAATAAAAAATATTAAAGGAAGAAATCGTACAAAGGAGGCAAATAAAAATATAACACGGAAATGTGTTGTTGTTTTAATTGAGAATAACATCTTAAGATTTATAATCACAACAATCGTCTATTCCGGAGGTCGTTTAAAAAATACTTCCCATATAAAAAAAAAGAAACATATAAGAAAGTATAATTGGTCAATCCCGTCCAATTGATACCCTACACAATAGTCTATAAAGACACATTGTTGAAATTGTACCGTATTTGGGATCCATGGTCAATCATGAACCCGGAACAACGCATAATACCCTCGTCGGTATTGTGGTGTGTATTTCAAAAAATATAATTCGATATGAAGAAAGACAAGAAGTATGGTTGCAAAACATTTTAAATTGTTACATTGTTACCGCAACCATATTTTGTGATTAAATCAGTCCATTAAAAGTCAAAAGCGCGACCACAATCATGTTGTGGTTGGACACGAACATGGTAATTTTTTCTTTGCCCTTTTACCTCAAGAGCGAAATGTTATGGTTGCACAAGCAAACATACAATTTTTTGTTGAGAACATATAATTGGTTAAAACAAATGATATCGATATCGGCATAATTATCTTTTTTACCAAAACATGGTTGCAGCAACCAATTTATATATTCTTTAACAAATTATAATCCTGTTTGTTCGACCTTTTTTATTAAATATTATTCTTTAATAAATTATTTAAGCTTAAGGTCACTTTTTTTTTATTGTAAAAATTTCCTGAAAACGTTTTCCAACGGAAATCGTAATATTGAAAATTAAAATATTTAAATTAATTTTGAAAAAAAGCAACTAAGCTTAAATAATTTATTATAGAATAATATATTCTTTAACGTAATCATAAAGAAATATTCTTTGACTTTGGATCAAGAAATGTCTGGATGAATATTATTTTTCAAAACTAATTTTTTAATTATATCGAAAAAGAATTCATAAAAAACTGGAAAATGCATCTAGGCCTCTTATATTTTGCAGACATATAAAAAACGAAGCGGCAAACAAAACAAGCCATACATAAATGGTAAAAATCTGTTAGCAACTTTTGATTTTATTCACTAAAGTCTTAAAATTTTGATTAATTTAAGAATTTCATAAAACGCAATATTTGTATGGGAGTCCCCTAAGTAGTGGTGATAAGGTGCAAGTTTGTCTGGAGAAAATGTTTAGGAGAAAAAATTAATTGAGGTCGGTCATACATTATATCCCACTAGGGGCGACTCCTGGGCATTTATGGGACTTTTCTTCAATATATTTCTACACTTAAGCCTGGTACTCTGTTCAACATTTCACGTGAAATGCTGTCAAAATGCATATGAAAAAACTTGTGCGGAATATCTATGAAATAATATTGATGGAGTTGTACTCTGTTTATTTTGTGAAAAGTGTCGAAATGTTTCTGGCAACATTTTTTTTACAACTGCGAAATAATGTAATGTAACGTGGAATTTTAAGCAAAAACAAAAAAGCATGAACTGATTATTAAATAAGAAATAAAAAATTAAAATAACACAACCGGTAACAGTTTTTATTATCCATATTTACATTCTTTTTTATTAAATATTTATTAAATAAATTATTTTTAATTAAAGACATGTGGGATTTGCTTACCCTAGGTCTACACTAAAGATAATTATCTGAGCAAGTTGGCAATAACGTCGGCAGAATATCAAAGCAATATTTCTTATTTCTCAGCTTATGTTAAAGGCATGGGAAAACGTACATATATATGTTAACTCATAATTTGAAAAATATCAAGGAAGAAGGTACAGTGTAATAACGAGCGCTATGTTGGAAAACTTAATTTAATTCATATAAATTCTTTCTTTTTCGACTTTATTATTTAAAAGTACATATATTAATTTGTTTAAGTTTTATTATATAAAAATAATAATTTTACTTTAACAAAAATAAAATTAATATTTTTATATAAAAAAGAACTCAAAATTAAACAAATTAATTTAAATTTGAATAATAAAGATCGAATAAGAAAAAAATTATAATAATAAAAATAATTTATGTAATTTTATTTTAGTGTTTATTAAATTCTTTTATTACAATTAACTATTATAATTAGCTCCCATTTCAAAAATTTTATTTCTTTCTCACACAATTTGCTTATATTTTTACTGTTTTGCTTCTTTTTGTGTATTTGACAACCAAATTTGACGTTTTATGTAAGCAATAATTGTCAACGAAGATGGACTAACAATTATTGCAGCATAAATTGCCGGCAATAAATATGTACAAAAAATTGCTGTCTACATGAAAGATAACATAATTTTGACATTTACTGCAATATATGTTGCAATAATTATCTCTGGTATAGACGGGCAGTTACATACGCAAAACAATGTCGCATACTTTGCAGGAAATAAAAACGTCAAATTGTACAAACTCGCATGATAGGTAACATTGATACATGTCAAAATTTTCGTGTGAAATAATTAATGTTGCTCAACATTTTTTACAAATTTGAACAGAGTACTAGGCTTTAGGGAAAAAACGTGCTGAATCAAGATTTTACGTTCAAAATCAAATCATTTTAATCTTAATAGTCTGTTAAATTTGAAAATTCTTAATTCATGAACAAAATCTTAATTTTTTTAAGATCGCATTTAAGATTGTAATCTTGAATAAGTTCTCATTGCAAGATCAAATTCTAGATTTTGTTCTTATTAGTAATCTTAAATCAAGAATTAATTCTTAATAAATTTCTTATTTTAAGATCGATTTTAAGAATATTTTCTTGAAAAAAGTTTATCCGAATTCATATTTTTGAAATGTCTGCAAAAAATTAGAAGCTTAGATGCATTTTCCAATTTTTTTTATGAATTTTTAACACACAAAAATTTGGAAATTTTGATAAATAAATAATTTTATTTTCAAAAAAAAAAAGAAGTTATGTTTCTAAAACGAATGCGCATATTAGAAAAAAGTTTTACATCTCTTAAAGGAAATTTTATTGCGGAATTTCGGTTTTTTTTTTAGTAATTTTAATAAACTAAGCCGTTTTTGAGTTACGCGAATATATGTTGTGTAACCACCTCCATTTTCGAAATAACGGTATATCTCGAAAACAAGAGCTAACCTAAAAAAAAATGGTTAGCAGCATTGGATTCAGCGTACCTGAGTTATGTTAAAACGCCATGTGCCCGGCTTGTCTAATTTTGCAACTAGCACAGTGTTATTAAATCATTTCAATTGTTCGACAGAAATTAATCTTAAAACATCTAGTACGTCATTAATGAAACAAGCAATAAAGAAAACCCATTAAAATTTCAAACAAATCTGTTCTAAATTACCCAAATTATGGCTTTTAAGACAAAAACATATTTTTAATAAAAACTCTTTAGAAAATAACTCATTATCACTTTCGCTACTTTTAAACCTTTAATGACATTCTGCTGATTTTAAACAAAAAAATTTTCTAGAGATTTTTTTTTGTATTCTTTGTCTTTTTAAATTCTTCTTTACCAGTACAAATTTTAATTTAAAATAAATTCATATGTATGATAAAACGAAAAAAGAGAAATGAGAACGGACAAATAGTAATTTAACACAAATTCGACAATATGTAGGACATTGTAGGTACTGGTTAATTTTTACAAAACAAAAAACCTAAAACCAGCAAAATATTTTGTTTACAATTGAAACTACACAACCTTTATTGCATGCATTACTTTCCCATTTAATTTATAACTCGTTTTATTACTCTTTCCGCAATTCCTTTCATTACTCTATTCAAAACTCTTTGAGTCTGCTTTCACACGTTTCATCTTTTGATGCTCAACTCTTATGTTTTATGGTGAGAGCAGAAAGAAGAAAGGGGGTTGGTACTGAGATGGCTGTACGCGGTTAGTACGCTTTGTGTTTTCATTCGTTGGTATTTGCACAACGATGGCTGCATGTAAATTTTTTCTTTGATTCGCTGTGAATAAAATTGTTGTGGTTTTGAACCGAAAAAAAGTTGAAACTAATTGCTACGTGTGATTATATTGGCATCTTCAAAAGGAAATTGAATAGAAGTTGAGCATCAGAAGATGAAAAATGTAAATTAAGACTCATTAAACTAAGTTTAACTTTTGGCTTGTGCTGTGTTTTTTTAATCAGTGTTGCCAATTTAGTTCACAACTCAACACAGTTGAGTTGTAATTTCATAAAATTTTATCCAAATTTTCTTCAAGTTTTTAAAGTTTTTGGACCAAAATATATTATAAATACTGCATCGTTAAATTTTTCTTTATTAGGTTAACGCAAATAACTTTTGCAATTTTATTAATTTTTTCGTTATTCAAAGATTTTTTATGTTTAGTTTTATTATTATAATTGGCCCCAATCACTTAATTGTGCGTGCATACTGTAGGCGTGTATGACCCCCTTTATTCTAAGATTTTTCTTATAAAAACAAACTAAATTATCTCTTGTGTGCAATTTCAATAAAGTAAATACATTTTGTAGTTTTTTTGTTTATTATAATATTGAAACGTTTCCTATAATAAAGATGTGGTTGATTTGGTTCATTCATGTTAAGTTTTGAAGAGTTGGCATCACTGTTTATATTTGAAAAATACCATGGACCGTAACGGTTATAAATGATTTCCAAAAAGTTATTTTGTGAATTACAAAAAACAATTAATTTTAACGTGAAAAATAAAAGGTCGAATTGAACTCATATAAAGAGAATTTTATTTAGCCGTCCTAAATAAAACTCTTTCTAGAAGTTTTATTTAACCGCCATAAATACTCTTTTGAGCAGTTTTATTTGTTCTGTCTAAAATCCCAGCGACAAAATAAGGAATTGATTACATCAATAACTAAAAAAAAATTAATGCTTTATTTTCGAAAGAATAATAATGCATTCATTAGAATTGAGAAGGTAATTTTTTGGCACAATAATTATGTATTGATTACCACGTATGTACATCCCCACATTTGCAGAACAAGAAAGGTATCGTTTTTGTTCGTAACAATTATTCGTTTTATTTTTCTTCTGTTCGTGATAATTATTCGTATTGTTTGGAATTATTTAATTATTTAATTCATTCGCAGTATAAAGTACATTAAAATAAGATTCAGATTGCATTGCAACTCAATAAATCGTCATTAAAAACAAGAAAAAATAAATAAATAAAATTCTGTGAAAAATAAAACTCTGTTAGGAGTTTATATTCTTGAAAATAAACACGAACGGTATTTAGGGTTGTGTTCGTCTACATAAACAATTTAAAAATATATATCGTTCCTGGGTGTGTAAGCCGAACGCTAAGTAATGTTTACTTTCGAACACTGTTCATAACAAATTTTGACGAAAATAACAAACATTACAAAGTGTTCTGTTTTTCGTTATATCAGAAAAATTTTATTGATTCTGTAGACATACATTATATTTAAATGTTCTTTAGTGTTTTTTTTTTACATAAATCTCACAAGTATTTTTGTTGTTGCTTGGCAATTTATATGAATAGCGTGTATGTGTATTGTATACATGTTTGGTTTCTGTAAAAAATATTTTGTTGTGTATATAAGCCAAAAGGCCGCTGCACTTAACTGAAACGAGCAAACATTAATGTGCTGAACAAAACACAAGGAAGTTTGTAGTTTCTTACGAAAAACCGAACGCAATAAAAAGCTCTCATCTTTATGTTGAGTTGGATAAGTATAGTATTATTGTGTACGAAGATCGCAAACAGCAAAAAATGTTTTAAGTATTTACTACACAAACACTACAGAACAATATTTAATGTTTATTTTCGAACACTGATTACAACAATATTTAATCGGTATCATTAGTGCCTTTTCTTTTTTAACCAATAGTTTGCTGGGTTATATTTTAATAAGCAATAAATTGTTTGCAATGAATGACGTCATTGCGATGTAATACCTAATTAAGTATTTCCTCACGTTTCCTCATTTCTTATACAGTACAATTAATTGCCAATTGCTACTCAAATGAAAGATTTTATCAGAATTAAATGTATTAAATATTACAAGACTAATTTCAACAATGAGTAAAATTATCGAGGCAAGTTAATCCCGTTTGGTCAATTGGTCGGACAGTGTGAGAAAGATGGCAGAATTACTTTGTACGTTTTTTTCGGTTGTGAATCAATGTGTGATAGATATGTTTTTCCTTTTTCGATCTGTTCTGCTCTGTTGCTGAAAAATCTTTTGCAAATAGAATTTAATGTTAAGGCCTAAAGTACGTTTGTATGTCCATATGTATGTATGTATTCGTTTTTGTGATGTAAAAAACAGATGTTTTTTGTTTATAAAGGAAAACAAATCATGTACTGTCGACACAAAAAGTATCAAGTTTTTAACAAGGGCCATTGAAAAGGTCTGCGCAAGAAGCCTGCTGATCATTGTTTATGTTCTTTTTAGTTGTCAAAAGTTGTTTACATTTTGCTTACATGTACATGTATACGTTTATGGTATGCCACACATACTCGTTTTTTTCCTTTTGCTTTGTATATGTGGTAGTAAATGTTTGACAACTAAAAAGAATCGTTTTTTGTTTTTGTACAAGCAGGCAGACCTGATAGATGGGCCTTGGTTTTTAATTACTATTTTGATTCTTTTTTTTTTTGTTTATTGAAGCAAAATCATTTTTACGAATTTTTTTTTACAATTTGTATAATTGCGGTATTCACAAGGTGTGCTATCATGCTACATTGTCATAATGTTCTAACATTTTACAATAGTTTTAAAATATTGTTGTTGCTTTGTAAACAAAAAATGTCTTAAATTAATAGAACTTTGCTTGCTTTGTTTATTGTGCTGTCGCAATTAATCAGAAGAGATCTGTGCTGAGCGGCTGAGACGAGACGAGACGAGACGAGCCGAGTCGTATTAGTTTTTGTAAGCCGGTGGCATTGATTGTATCATTTTATTCGGCTAACATCCGAATTTAACCTGCGGCTTGGAATTTTTGCAACAAATCACTTGCGGCGCCAAATTAGATCGGCTTAGGACTCTGCTGTTTGGTTAACAAACAAAATAAAATTTATTTGTGATTTGCGTCTGAAAAATGGAAAGTAGTCAGGTAAGATCTAATCAAGATTTAAGTTATTAATTCATGGAATAGAATTAAAAAAAATATAAATTGACATTTATTTTATTTTTATTTTATTAAAAAATATTTTTATTTAAGGTCAATATTTATTTTTTATATTTGTTTTAAGTCAGCTGATTTAAATTCAAAATAGCACACTGAATTGTGTGAGGTTATCACAACAGTCGTATTTTTTATGTTATTACTTTAAGACACATGACTTTATGACTCCTTGTGAATCCCCCAAATGTCTTTCTTTTTCCTATATTTTTCTATTCTCACAGAAAAAAGCATTAAAATATATTTGCTAAAAAGGAACGACACACAGCCACAACCAAAATTGAAAACTAATCAGACCCTGGATTGTCAAGGCTGGGTCACCTGCATGACATTGGTATAGTTTGGGTCACTGTGCTTTATCTACTCCACTTTAAATTTATCCAATTCGCAATTTCACTGGGTTTCATTTAAAGTATCAGGCTCTTTCTTCACACAGTAGAGAAATCAAGTTTATGTGGCCATTTGATCAACAACATAAGATGCGACTTATAACCCGTTATAAGAGGAACGTATCAAGGTTGCTGGCAGTATTAATGGGACATTGGATGCTTGGTGCCGGTTCACACACGTCAAGTCTTGAGTTTTTGGGAGAGAAGGGAAAAGAAATGACATTCTCTTTACCCTTCTTTCCTAAAAGCTCAAGACTTCACGAGTCAAACTTGACTTGTCTGAACCGGCACTTGGTCGGCATTCAAGAATATTCAGCTTTATTTTTAATTTATTAATAAAATTTTTTGGATTTGCAAAATATCCTTACAGCCTATTCACTTATGTTAAATTTAATATATCGTTACCTAGAACTCAAACGGCCCTATCAAGCATTTTAAAAAATTTACAGGAGAAGCAAGAAACTTTTTAAAATGATAAATCTTCAATAAATAAATTGTTTGAAAGTTGTTTTGACAATTGACAATGTTGCATATTATGCAAATTAAAGAAATAAAAGTTGAAATTTTAAAAAAAAAATAATTTTTTTATTTGTTAACTTTTTACAGTTAACAAAATCAACTTTATTTATTAGTATTCAAAAACCGACTGCAAAGAATTTACAATTAAAATTGTTTAAGACTTTTAACTTAATAATTAACCTGCTGATGTTGCATTTCCCACAACCTGTTGATGTTGGGTTTCCCACAATCCAATTCATGCGCTTGCCGCGTGTGAGGATTAGATTTCGTCTGGGAATTTTTAATTGAGCAGTTTGAAGTTTGTTTAGGTTGCAAATTCTATGTTGGCACGTTTTGAGTTTTGTTGGCTATTATGGTTGTTGTTGTTATTATTATGTTGAATGGTGTTGAGTGTGTTAACTCCTCCCCCTCTAAGTTCAGGCGTCCTCGCATGAATAACTGTATTTCAAAAAAATGGAAGGTCATGGATTTTCTTCTTTTTAGAACCCCTTAATGGTAATGACAAGGAGATTTTCGACTTGGTTGACAGTTGATCCTCTACACTTCCTGTTTCATGCTCTGTTTTTGCGGATTCTGTATTATTTTTGGATGAATTACTTCCAACCTCATCGGTTCCATTTGTCCTTTTCTTTTTTATTATGTAAATAATAATAATGATCGATATTATAATAGTTATTACCAATCCAATATTGATGGTTAGGTTAATTTTGTTTTCAACTTGCAGTTTCTCGATTATGTGAGAGTTGTTGACGTTAACTGCCTCCATTCTTTCTAACGTTATCACTTGTTCTTGATCATTAGAGCTACTTGGTTGCAACAATGCCGGTAATGGTTTAGTAAGGGTGACCTGAGTTGTAAGATACGTTTTATTTCCGATTCGTACTGTAGAATTTAAGTGGTGAATTATGAACGTGCCATCTATTTCAATTGTTGAGTTATCTATTTCGATTTGTCCTTTGTACCCATTTAATAATATCATGCTCTCATCTATTTCTTCTACTGGTGCCACATGCTCATCGTTGGTTGTTGTACAGCGTGATGGTTTACTCTTTAGTAGATTTGGGATGCAGTCAGATTTACTTATGTCTATGATGTTATCTATTTCACAAATACTTATCTTATTATAATTCTTGCAGTCATTTTTTGTACCAAATATCTTATTATTACATTTTAGAACATTTTTAAAGTTTGTCTTAACTACTATATTATTTTGCCTTACAGGTTTGACTAATAGATTATCGCAACTCTCACTATTGGTTGTTGGGATATTGACAATGTAGATAATTTCTTTATTATTAGAAGCAACTTTAATCTTTGAAAAATTTAGTAATTCATCCATATTGCCAAATGGAATGTTATCATTATAAAAAATATCTCTCAAAATATTAACTTCAGTATTAGAAAAAATAAACGAATTTACAATATTTGATTTAGCCCAATGAATGGCATATTCGATATTAGACAATTCTTCTTTAATAATTTCCAGTTTATACTTAAAATCTAATAAATTTTCTTCTCTACTTTTTTCCTCTAATAGTTTAGAAATATTATTGGTTACTACTGAGAGTTGGTTTACTTTATCTATTGTTAACTGATTAATTACGATCTGATTATTATTGTTTACTAGAACGTTATTCATTTTGTTCTCTATTATCTCGAAATCATGGTGGTCCGGACTACCGGCTAACCATTTCCAAGCGCTTCCAATGAAGTCGAGTGACCTCGTTGCCCTCGTCTTGGATCTTAGTCTGGATAAACAGGACTTCGTCTGGGACATGGTATAGGATAGGTAGGGTAATAGTGAGTTGTCAGTATTGTTGTGTAGATAAATTCCTTTTTCTAATTTTCCTATTAAGTCTTCGTATTCTCCCAAGTCAATTGTATGGACTAGTTTGAACACGCCGGTCTGAAATTTCGCCGAACCCGTGTTGATCACGACTAGTCTAGAATTAGAATAGTCCATTATCTGGAACTCGCAACTAGAGGATCCAATCATCAGAAACAACCTGTAAGTAAGTGCAATAAGAGTTTAGTTCCTTATGTGTTTTTTGTGGACGACTCTTCCACTCTCGGTCACCACCGTAGAGTGTCTATTTTCTTTTATTAGTTCGCGTTTAAATTTTTCGGTTAATTTGGTACCAAGCCTTTTATTTATTCTAACAAAAATCTCTTGCCCTGGTATGTATTGTTTCGCTTCCTTCCTTTTCTTGTTGTGATAGTCTAAATCCTTTGCCTGTTTCTTTTTTAGCATCGCGATATTATTTTCTCTGGTTCTTTCATAACTCCCAGGTGAAAAGTCTACAGTCCTCCCAAAAAACAAGTCCACTGGTTTTCTACCTATCGTGGAATGTATTGAGTGATTATATTCGTTGACGGATTGCTCCAATAATTCCTCGAAATTTCTGCAAATGCCTTCATCCTTGAGACATCTTAAGATTTCGGCCAATGTTGAATGAAATCTCTCAATTTGGCCGTTGGCCTCACTTTTGTAAGGTGGTGTTGTAAATACCTCTATCCCCAGTTCGTCTTTCATCATAAAAAGAATGGTGGCCGAGTTCAGTGATTTTTCGTTATCCACGACAACAGTTTTGGGAACTCCATAAAAAAATAGAATATCCCTTAGTGGCCTCCTGATATCTTCTATTGACTTTCCCTGTAGAATTCTTGTTTGGGCGTACTTTGAAAACTTATCTATGGCTGTCAATATTAGTTTCCTATCTGTTGAAAAAATATCAATGTGAATAACTTGACCGGGATAATTTGGTATTGGAGTGACATTCAGTTTTGGTTCGTTGGGGTGTCTATCATACTTGTTTTTTTTACATATGGAACAAAGCTTGACTATTCTTTTAATTTTGGAGAGCATGCTAGGAAAATAAAATTTTTCCAATATTTGGGACTTGTTTTCTATAGCATTCCTGTGTGCTCGATTGTGTGTTTCTATAATTAGGGTTTCTTGATCGGATTCTGATAAAATATCTTCAACAAGATTCTGAGTAAAGCGAATTTTGAAATTTTTAAAATGATGTGGGTAGATTTCCTGAATCTTTCCCATAATAAACTCTGGAGTTTTAATACAGTTTATGACGGATGGATTCAAGTATTTTTTTAAGATGGAAATTAATTTTTCAGTATCGTATTCTGGTTCCGTTACTAAATGTCTATGATAGCCCGGAAATACTATTTGGAACTGATATGCTGGCGCATTGTCAATTTGTATAAATATTTGATTCTTAAAAGCGTTTATGGGCGCTTCCACACTTGCTATGAGTTCCTCTGGAGAGCTGTCACTACTATGCACTGTTCCTGTTAGTGAATTAATATTTGTTGTAGGAGGTCTGGAAAGTGCGTCAGCCACAACATTGCTTCTGCCTGGTTTATATTGCATTTCGTAATTATACTCCTCCAATATCGCCTTCCACCTTTTCATTTTGGTATTATTGTTTTTACTGCTAAGAGCATAAGTTAGCGGCTGGTGGTCGGTGTATATTACGACTCTAGCAGATCCGTATAGGTAGTTCCTCAAATTGGTCAGAGCCCAGATTATAGCCAGCATTTCTTTTTCGTTGGCTGCATAATTTTCCTCGGTTTCCGTTAAGGTTCTTGAAATAAAAGAAATTGGCCTGTCGTCCTGGCTAAGTACCGCTCCTATAGCGACATTGGATGCGTCCGTAGTCAGCTGGAATTCTCTCTGAAAGTCAGGATATGATAATATTACCTCTTTTGATATTAAAGCATTTTTTAAATTGTCGATAGCATGTCTCGCTTCGTTATCTAGCTGAATTGTCCTCTTGCTTGATTCTTTTTTAGATATCGAGCCCCCATCTCCTCGTAAGAGTTTCGTCAATGGTTTGGCGATGTCTGCATATCCTCTGATGAATCTTCTGTAGTATCCTGAGAGGCCAAGGAACGATCGAAGTTCTTTTACATTATTAGGGTAAGGAAATTCTACAATTGCCTGAACTTTCTTAGGATTAGCTTTTATCCCGTTTTGAGAGACAATAAATCCAAGGAATTCAACTTCCTCTGTGAAAAACTCACACTTATCTAATTGCACCTTCATATTGGCATCATTCAGAGTTTCGAAGATGGCAGCCAGGTGTTTTAAATGTGAATCCTCGTCTTTACTGAAAATTATAATATCGTCGATATAAACAAAGCAACTCCTTCCGATGTGGTCCCTTAGAATGTCGTCAAGGGCGCGCTGGAATATCGACGGGGCATTTTTTAGCCCAAAAGGTAGTCGCAAAAATTCGTACTTTCCGTTGTTGACTGAGAAAGCCGTTTTTTCTATGTCTTCCGTTCTGAGGGGTATCTGATGGAATCCGCTCTTTAAGTCCACAACTGTAAAGTACTTATTCCCTCCAAGATGAGAAAGAACGTCGTTTATTTCTGGGATGGGATATTTATCCGGGATAGTTATCGAATTGAGTTTCCTAAAATCCACCACAACTCTATACTTGTCCTTTCCGGATGCATCCTGTTTTTTTGGAACTACCCAAATCGGGGAGTTATAAGGGGAACGCGATGGTCGAATTATTTGGTCCCTCAATAATTTAGAGATTTCATCGTCAACTATATCCCTTAGAGCCATTGGGTATGGGTAACTTTTCGAATATACAGGATTATTGGTTGTCGTTCGTATCTCGCCCACGACCCTAGTTGTGTATGTAAGACTCTCGTCAGGATCTGCAAACAGATTCCTATAGCGATCAACGATGTTCTCCAATGCTGTTTTCCTATTCTTTGAAAGATGGTTTGATCTAATCTCAATATTATTGACATTTTGGGAAATAAGTTGTTTTATAGGAATTTTCATCCCTCCATTAATGATAAAATAATTCTTCGATGTATAGATGACCGCTGAACGTTCTTTTAGACTATCATTTCCTAATATTGCATCGAATGTTTACAACTCTGGTAATAGAAAAAATTTAATAGGAGTATCGTTGAATAAATTTATGAATTTGTGCTGTGTAATTTTTGTATATCCCTTAACGGATTTTGCCATAAAATTTGTCTCATTATTGTAAGGATTTGTTATGATTTTAGGGTTAATGTAATTTTTGTTACTGCCAGTGTCCAATAATATTTTTAATATCCTGCCGTTCCCCATTTTTGCCTCAAAATAAGGTAATGAGGAACAGTTTATGCTAAAAAATTACTTGCATGTTGAACCTCATCGGGTTCATCCTCATGTCCTCCGGGCGTAGCTGCTTCCTCGGGAATTTGTTGTAAGTATTCCTCAACAGTCCCAGATTCCACACTTTCGGTATAATGGTCAACTTCGCCTCCCTCTGGTGGGTAGCCACAATAGTAAGCCTCCACCGGCATGTAATCTGTTTCTATATGGAAGTTACGTTGGAATTTATTTACTGGTACTTGAAAAGATGCTGTTGTTGGCCTTTTTAGAGCTGGATTATTCTGTGGTCTATTAATGTAGTCGACCTGACGGGTTTGGATTGATTTATCCACATCCATTGGTTCTACCCGATTGTTCAGGGGTCTATTTTGAGTCCCCGCATTCAGTCCAGAATTTCCAGGAAAATTTAGGTAATTGCTATAGTTTGGATTACGACTGTAATTTGGATTAGGGATAGGTTGAAGGTTCGAGTTATGACCATAATTTGGACTACGACTGTGGTTTGGATTAAATTTAGGTTGAAAGCTTGGGTTACCGCTAAAGTTTAGAGCGTGATTATACCGAGGGGGTACGGGGGATCTAGTAGCCGGTGCACCCCCAACATAAGCGAGCTCGGGGTAGAATCCTCTCCCATTTGTGAAACCTGCCGCACCAGCCCTATCTTTCTGTACGTTACTTCTGACAGAGTGTCCGTGTGCGTAATTTCTCCGAAAGGTCATATTGTCCAACTTTAGACAGATATGTAACGCTTTGGGCAATGACGTCGGTTCACGTACGCTTAACAGTCTTGGCAGATCTCCATTTAATCCCCTTACGAATGTATCCAATGCCTTTTCCCTGTAGGTAGTAGTCATTGCGTGAAGACTATTTTCCTCCAGATCCAGGCAGGAAACCTTATCGAGAAGTAGAGAAAGGTGCTGATAAACACCCTGATAGAATTCCGTGATTGTCTTGTTACCCTGGCATAATGTCATCATTTGATACTCTAATGTTCCTATGTCTCTCTTGTCCGAATAATGCATCGAGAGACATTTTTTAATTCGTGTCCAGTCCAGTGGAGTCCTATACGACTCCAAAGCAGTATCTGCGTCACCAACAATTTTTGTCCGTATAGTATGAAGAATTGCGTAGTACCTACCAGTACCTTTTACTGAATCATAGAGTCCTAAAACTCTCTCCACTGATTTTCTCCAGGAGTTAAATTCTCCCGGTTTCCCGGAGAACTCCCTCAAGGACCTAACTATATCGGGTACTCTGTCCAGTTCCTCTAACTTGGCAGAGGTTGCCCCGATGGGATGGTCAGCCCCCTCATCCGCCAGATGGTCGGTCGGTGACCTAAGGGCATCCCTTATCATGAGGGCTATCTGTTCCCTCTGTGGTTCGGTAAGACCTGTCGCTCCAGTCGGTTGTGTCATTGTTAATGTCCTGCTCAGCCTCTCGGTCAGTTGATCGATAGTCTCGTCGGGCATAGCGGTCGAATGGTTTTAAAATGAAAGGCTCGGAACAAATTCAACAGAATTTCGACCAGTACGGAGAATAATAAAAATTTCAACCGAATAGAAAAAAGGAAAACCCAGTGAAAAGAAATCTTTTCCCTTTTTAGGTTTTTAATTAATTCAAGATCGTAAATAACCGATTAATGAAAACAATGTTAATTTCAACCATAAGTTTTAATTAATTATGGATTGTAAATAATCGATTAATGGAAACAATGTAAATATTAACCAATTTTAAGGATTTTTTCCTTTTCTATATTTTTTTCTTTCTTTAAGTTTTAATTAATTCTGGATTGTAAATAATCGATAAACAAAAACAACGGACTTAATAAAATCGTAAAATCGTTGTGTTAATTTAGGCAAGGCAATATACTTAATAATATACTTAAAAAAATCTTACATAAATGCCGCTAACGTCATCTTTAGGTTGGTGTTGTTAATGTTGTTAATTACAGGTGTAGGTGAAGGTTGTAAATATGGATGTTTCTTGTTGCTGTTCTTAAAGAAATTAACTCCTTTCACTTTATTCCACTTTCAAACTATAATAATAGTTCTTCTAGATCACTTTAAGTTAGGCTTAGCTCAGTTATTTGAGAATTTGGCTTTTTATCTTTGCTTTTTATCTTTGACTTAATTCTTTTCCTTTAATTTATGGTTTTTTTTCTAAACAGTTTTGTTCACTTATATTTAATTATTTGATTTGTTGTTTCTTACTTATTCTTTTGTTCTATTAATATTTGTAATTAACTTAAATTTTTGTTTTTCAATTTTCTTGTTTTTGTTATTTATTGTTATTTGTTTCAATTTATTGTTTTTTTCTGAATGATTTTGTTCACTTATCCTATGTCATTTAGTTTGTTGCTTTTTGTTCAGTTTTTGTTCTATTAATTTTTATAATTAACCAAAACCTTTCCTTATTCAATTTCTGTTTCCTATTTATTGATTTTTCTTTAATTCAAATTATTTTGTTTAATCTTTAATTCTCTTTTTTTTTTTTTTTTTACTTAAAATATTACTATTCGCTATTCACTTTTAATTTTTTATGTTCATTTGTTCACTTTTAATTATTTATTAACTTTATAACATAATTAATGATTTTTTTATATTCGATATACTTTGTTCAATTTTATTCTTCAACTATTCACTTTTAAATTTTTATGTTTATTGATTTCTCAATTTTATATTATTAATTAATAATTTTTTTATATTCAATATACTTTGTTCAATCTTCAACTATTCACTTTTAAATTTTTATGTTTATTGATTTCTTAATTTTATATTATTTATTAACTTTAAATTTTAATTTATATTATTTTCTCTTAATTCTAAATCGCGGCCGCTGATCCTTAAAAGGACCTCCCTTTTGTCTTTTTATGAAAGACTACTTGGGCGCATCATTTCCCCGATCTATATCTTGTTTACCGGAAAACCCTTTTTGACGAGGGTTTTATTTACTTTTTACGAAAAAGGACCTCTTAAGAGAGGGTCCCTGCTCGGGCGCCAATTAAAGAAATAAAAGTTGAAATTTTAAAAAAAAAATAATTTTTTTATTTGTTAACTTTTTACAGTTAACAAAATCAACTTTATTTATTAGTATTCAAAAACCGACTGCAAAGAATTTACAATTAAAATTGTTTAAGACTTTTAACTTAATAATTAACCTGCTGATGTTGCATTTCCCACAACCTGTTGATGTTGGGTTTCCCACAATCCAATTCATGCGCTTGCCGCGTGTGAGGATTAGATTTCGTCTGGGAATTTTTAATTGAGCAGTTTGAAGTTTGTTTAGGTTGCAAATTCTATGTTGGCACGTTTTGAGTTTTGTTGGCTATTATGGTTGTTGTTGTTATTATTATGTTGAATGGTGTTGAGTGTGTTAACTTGCATAAGGTTGGTTAGGTATTTAAGCGTTTATCATAAAAAAACCGTAAACATGTGAAACCGCGATTTCTGTTTTAAAATTATTAAAACCGGTCGGTTTCGGTTCGGTTTTGAAAATATCAAATTTAAACTGCATTTTTGTATGTAATAAATATTTTTTAATTGTTTAATTGTATAAAACGCGACGCAACGCCAAAGAATAACATTGAAAGCAAACACATAGTCATAAATATTTTGTAATTTTGTTGTTGTTTTCTACAAATGGGGCTGCTGAACGCGAATATGGCACTCATTTATTTTTCTCAAGAAAAGTTTTCGAGATATATGGGACAAACGTGTTTTTCTGCAGTTGTTTTAGGTATTTCGAAAAATCTCTTGAACAGTTCAACTGAATTGTACAAGATTCAAACTTTTGCATAGATATGTCTCTTCTCCTTCAGGCCATATCTAAATTGTGTCGATCGGATAAAGATTTACAGAGCTGGAAGACTTTAAACTTGAACAAAAAACCAACAAAAATATTTCATTGAAAATTTAAATTTGGAAAATTTTGCTAATTACCAGAGAACCCAAAAATATGCAATTGCCTGTTTTTCCTTGTGCTACCAATTAAGGCAGATACATTTTATATATCCGTTTTAGAGCTTTTTATGAATTCTGGCATCGATTTGTTAGTGCCTATTTTTGCATATTTTACCGTTGAAAGCATTTTTGTTTCTTTTTGCATAATTTGGTAAAAAAAAAAAATGGCATTTTTGAAGCATTTTTTAATTTTTTAGCGCATATTTTGCCTTTTTGAGGCATATTTTGATAAATGTTTAATATTATTTTTGCAACAGATTTTTTTTTTCTTTTTTTTTTGCGATTTTTTGGCTTTTCTATTTTAAATATCTATCGGTATACCAAATTTCACCATCTACATTTAATTTTTAATCGAAAATTGTGAGACAAAGCCAGCTGTCATTAAAGATTTATGTTATTTTAAACTTTCAATTTTATATGTGAATAAGCAAACATTTAGGGAAAAAAATCTTGTAGATAATTGGATCATATTTGGTAAATACAGTTAAATTGTACTAAGGACAAAGGACGGTCTATTATTTTTCATATTCCCCACACAAAACTTTTTTCCAAATTAGACTCTTTGTGCACTGATAGAAAAATTCATCATCATATTTATGATGCCCTAACATCAGAATTGTGAAATCAATGTTACTACAAATGGCATCAATGATGCAAAAAGTAACATCAATCCAATGACTAACGTCTTCATACAATTTTGACATTTCCTATATGGGTAATTCCATGTCAAAACGAGCAAGAGTGGGACACGACCTCTTCCGATTGTAATGAAATTTGGTGAGAAGGTTCCTTTTATCTTATAAGGAACATATATGAACGAAAAAAAATTTTAAAATTTTTTTTTCAAAAGTTACGTCATATTCAAAATGTCATAATTTCGCAGATTTAGCCGAATGTGTAGAGCTTATTTCTTCAATATCTCGAAAACTACTTGACATACGAAGATGATTTAAATGTAATTTTAAAGAGAATACTTGGGACTACAAACCATATACTGAAAAGATATATTTTTTTTGAAAAATGTAATATCTGCAAAATATTAAATTTTAAAAAACGGCCTAAGTCAAAAACCTATTCTTTTATTTGGCTGATTTTTTTTTTGTATAATACCCCAAAATGTTCTTAAAAAATCCTGAAACTTTGAAGGAGGTGTTTTTTTTTCTTTTTTAAGATATGATTTTTTTTCTTTAGCAACCTTTGAAAAAATAATCTTAAAATAGAATTTTAATATTGTAATTTTGAGCAATATGTAAACTGTGCTAGTTGCAAAAAACAGACCAGCCACGCACCTTGCATTTTGCCCTAAAATTAAAGAATTTTATTAAACCGCAATATTTGCATGGTGACGCGTAGGATGCTTCTAGATGGGTCAACTATATGACCAACCCCACTTTATTATTTATTGCCGAATTTCGGTTTTTTTAGTTATTTCAATAAACTAAACCGTTTTTGAGTTACGCAAATATATGCTGTGCAACCTCTTACATTTTCGAAATAACGGTAATTCTTGAAAATAAGGGCCAATCTAAAAAAACGGTAAGTCCAACTAGATTCAGCGTGCCCCAATTAGGGCAAAATGCAAGGTGCGCGGCTGGTCTGTTTTTTGCAACTAGCACAGTGTACTTATTGCTCAAAATTACAATATTAAAATTCTATTTTAAGATTATTTTTTCAAAGGTTGCTAAAGAAAAATAATCATATCTTAAAAAAGAAAAAAACACCTCCTTCAAAGTTTCAGGATTTTTTAAGAACATTTTGGGGTATTATACAAAAAAAAAATCAGCCAAATAAAAGAATAGGTTTTTGACTTAGGCCGTTTTTTAAAATTTAATATTTTGCAGATATTACATTTTTCAAAAAAAATATATCTTTTCAGTATATGGTTTGTAGTCCCAAGTATTCTCTTTAAAATTACATTTAAATCATCTTCGTATGTCAAGTAATTTTCGAGATGTTGAAGAAATAAGCTCTACACATTCGGCTAAATCTGCGAAATTATGACATTTTGAATATGACGTAACTTTTGAAAAAAAAATTTTAAAATTTTTTTTCGTTCATATATGTTCCTTATAAGATAAAAGGAACCTTCTCACCAAATTTCATTTCAATCGGAAGAGGTCGTGTCCCACTCTTGGTCGTTTTGACATGGAATTACCCATATTCTATTTTTTTTTAATTATTTATGGTGTTTTCTTTTCTACAAAAAAATGTGCTTTTTTTGAAAAAAAAAAATGCAATTTGGTGTCTGTTTCTTAAAAATTTTGCTCCCGAAAAGCATGAGTTTTTTAGAATAAAACAAGCCACCCATTTCGGGAGCAAAATTTTTAAGAAAAAGACAACAAATTGATATAAATTTGTTAAATATATACAATTTTCAAAGTAGAATGATTTCGAAATCCATATGGGGCATGGTGCTGGTGTCTTATTAATGAGGGTTCTGCTGTAAACGAAGGTCGTAATTCAACAAACGTGTTAAGAACATTTTTAACGGGTAAGTAAATAATAATATTCTCACACTTTGACTTAAGTCAATTCCAATGACTTCGACTTAATGACAAACTGTCATTAAATTGATGCTAATGTGTCCTTCCTCCGATGCTACTGCGTCATCGCACTGATGACATATTCGTAATTTCTGTGATGCCGATGTGTCATTCCATTGATGACATAATTTCATTTTGACCCATATAATTTGAAGATTAAATTCGCCTCAAAAATGTTTTACTGCAAACTAAATTCTTTTCGAATCATTTCACATCTATAAATAGCTTGAACTTCCTTTGAAATGTTTTCATTAATAAACAATTTAGCGTCCCTCCCAAAAATCCCTTCAAGACAAAAAATCTCCTATGGGTGTTGATATATAGATAATGTTCGTCGGCACATATGAATTTTAACCTCTTAACGTGACTTAGTTTTTGTGAGCCGATGACTGCCCATCGTTTCCAAAAAGGGTAAAATCTTGAAAATTTGTCTGTAAATACAATAGTGTTTGGGCTTTACCGATAATAATTTTATGATTATTTTTATCAAATGGAACTGTTATTAAATTTTTAACAATTTTGAGGGCATATTTTCAAGTTTTTACTGCATATTCAATGTGCATAAAACGTGTTTTTTAGAGCATATTTCTGATTTCCCTGCAAATTACATAAATTGCAACTTCCTTATTTTTTGTGCGATGATAACAATTTTGTTCCAAACATGTTTGAGATATAAGCTTAATAATAAAAAAAAACGGAAGCCTTAACGAAAGGACTAAAAATGCTGAATTTTAAAAAAACGTAGGAAAAATCAATTTTTTCCAATCTTAAGATTTCTTTGTGACAGTGTAGAATTTGCGCAATTAAAGAAAATCAGTTCTCAAGATTTTTGGAAACAGCCTTATGAACTACAAAAAAAACGCGTATATCTCGAAAACATTTCTTGAGAAAAATAATTTATGCCATATTCGTGTTCAGCAGCACATATTAGAAAACGTCTCATTTTTGAGGTTATGGTAAAAAGTTAAAAGCACAAGCCATACAGTTTCCGCGCCACCCTGTACCAATGCCTCTCTCTTTAAATAAATTTGAGAACGATATTATCCATTGATAATGCAAAGAAATTTAGCAAAAGCACATTTTATATACAAAGTTAGTTGGCTATTGAAAATTTATTGTATTACAAGTAATCTCGATACTACATCAAGAACAACTCTTGCAAAAACCACAAGCAATTTGTTTTTGTAAAATCATTGTACAATGTCAAAAACCGAAACAAAACGAAACAAAAACAAAGATAATTAACAAAATTTGGATATCCAACAATAATAAAGCTAAATAACAGTTATCAGCAGAGCTTTTAAGATCACCTGTATTGAGTTCGCCTTATAATATATGAAGGGCTCAGAGCTGAAGCGATCCAAGTCAAAAAAGAAAATTGGAAAATTTTTTCAGGTTGAGTAAGTAAACTGCCATTAATTTCTGGATCCACTATCATGGGTTTATCACCGCACAGAAAAAATAGAAAATCGACTTCAATTAAACAATTCGTTCAGACAATTAAATATTTAACTAATTTTGCCCCTGCAAAGGAATTGATCATATCAATTAACGGATTTGTATTTTCGAGTCATGGGACACAAATTTAGTCAATTAAAAAATTAATTGCATAAACAAAAAATACACCACATATACACAAACATTTAATTTTATGGGTTTTGATTAAAAAATTAATTGCAGCAAACAAAAAATTAATTGAATAATAAATGTACACCAATTAATTATTTAATTGAATAATTTTTTGCAAAAATTGTTTCTGTGCGTTACCTTAGTAACGAACCACTTTTTGATTTAGTCCATTCCAGAGCTGGATAGAGTTAAAATTAGCGGAGTATTTCCCAGCAGTTTTAAAATATATGCATCTATAATCTATAATCTATTATTTTATGGCTGGGTTCGGTTCAGCTCTAAGCTTTCTTTATGTGCTTCGCTCAATATCGCTCTATTGGTACGGAAGCATATGAAAGCGGTGTTAATTTTCACTAAATAATGTTGAAAAACTTAATAAGTTTTAGTTTTTTTTCGCCTCACAGATAAAAATACTTTACGGCAACCGTATTTTTACTTTAATTGGTTAGTAATTTTACGTTTCCAATTATATTGTATGTATTTAGAGCAATTAAATTAATATTTACGACTTACTTACCCCATTAAAACTGCCACTTTCCAGGGGTGGTGCATAAACCTTGGCAATAGACCAGGCAAAAATGATGATGGCCGGACAACCTTAAAAGGATACCAAAATAAAATACAAATTTTTGTGAATTTAATTACAAGTCATTAGGGGTTTTGTAGCTTTAATTTGATTTAACAACGTCAATAAATCTTGACAGAATTCCTAAAATAAACGGGAAACAAACTCAAATATGAAATAAAATTTGTATATTTACCCCAACCAATTAAAGCGTATTGAAGAAATCCTAAATTATCACTAGAGAATGTTTGTACTACCAGAGTGTATAAATAAAGGCCTAAAAATATGCAAAGAAAATGTAAACAAGAAATTTATATAAAAAAATGGAATAAAAAGGATATTAATTTACAACATTAAGGAATTTATTTTTTTTAATTAAAATTGTTACTATTTAATGAATAAAATTGTTAAATGAAGATAATGTTAAGAATATTAAATATTGATGATAATAATAAATGAAATGAGAAGAAAAACTTATGTTGTTGAGATGACAAAAAATTGTTGGATTTGTAAAAATTATTCCATAAATCCTAATTAAATTTTTACTGCGTAAAATGAGCTTCTTTGTTGTTTAAATATTCATCAAATCTTTTTATTATACCCACACCACAAAAGTGGAGAGGGTATTATGGATTTATGCTGATGTGTGTAACACCTTGAAATATAAGTCCTGTACCCACCTTAAAGTATACTGATCGACTCAGAATAACTTTCTGAGTCGATCTAACGATGTCCGTCCGGCTGGCTGGCTGTCCATGTAACTTTGCGCGCAAAGTACAGGTCGGAATTTTTGATAAAATTTTGCCTTTAGGTTCTTATTGGCACAAGGACCAAACCTATTGAAAATGGGCCGAATCGTAGGACCACGAGGGGAGGTAGGGGCAATTTCTGCCTCTCAGAAACTATCAAAGCGATTTTAATGAAATTTAAAACAAAGATAGATCCATATTTATGTATATGGACGCATAAGCATGATTCTCCATGGTTCCCGAATAGCGTACACTCTCGTTAATGTGTTTTAAAATACTGTGGTGTAGGGTATCATATCATATAGTAGGGTATCATATAACTCTTCGTTAAATTTCAGGTGTCAAAACCATAATTTTATTTCGAATGTTGGATTTTTAATTGGGGAAATGGTTCCTGGCCTTTTAACATAAACTCTTTCTTTCAAAGATATCAAAAAAAAAAAACTGGCAGGTGCTATGAACGTAAAGGCCAGTTACTATCGCTTGAGTGCAAAAAAGCGTTTGCGCAGCATGTCGAGTCATTAACGAAAAAAAAACTTGAGCGACAAAAACAATATTTTACAGGGGAAGGTTTTTTTTATATTATTTCATAAAAATTGTATGAAGGTTGTCGCTTAATATAAAATTGTTTTTGCCGGTACCTCCTGTGGCCATAACATTTTAAAAGATGATGCAAGTGTTGTCAATAAAATCATTTATTTAAAAAAAAAAAACGAAAAAAGCTCGATGTATCTTACCCATGCCATTGAGGAACCTGCAGAATGTTGGATAGTTTTTCATAGCTGGCCTAAAAATTGTTTCCCATATCGTCTGATACGCACCACCATTGACAGAGATTGAAACAAAAATGCAGTTTTCAAAAAAATATGGGCCAATTATCCCTTTGGAAGAAGGAAATGGGTTTTTTTGATCGTTAAAAATAAAAAAAAAGTATAAAGCGAATTCACTACTGGTGGCGGCCATTCTACAGCAATCCAAAAACAACAGAGACCTTTTTGCATTGTATTTTAGGGCCTTATTCATAAACAATATTCCATGCTTAGTTATAACAGGTTTATAAGACGAATTTTATATGAACATTTGTTAAAATCACCTTTAATAAAACTGAAGCCTTAGGCTGGGGTTTTGAGATCTTAGTTAATCTGAAAACAGATTTGTGCCGCCAATGCCAAGTTTGTATAGAAAACTTTGACGGAACAGCTTAGTTTTGCTTAAAATGTTGGTCTTTAATAAAATAATTAAACAAAAATCCCATTTCGCCGGAAAATGCGAGTTTCAGACAAAGTTAAACTAAGTTTAAACTTAATCCACATCTCTAAAACCCGACCTAAGGGGGTTAGTCTTTATGATTTGAAATATCAACCAGTTCTAAACAAAGCATTGTCAAGCCAAAACAAATTGATTCGAACTGTCAAAGTCAGCAGGCTTTTTGCTGACATCTGTCGTAAACTCGCCTTGGTTTAGTAAAATTAAGCTACATTTTTAATTTCCATCCACTTAACAATTATAACACCTTTTTGTTTCGTTCAGTGTACATTTTTTTTTTAAATAATTTTCAATATTACATATTTTGCACTCACCTTCAACAAACATCCAAAAGAAATTTGTTAAATTAAAATAATGGAACATCATGACCAGCGTTATACAGCCAGCGAGACTGGCATGATCTGTCATCTAGAGACATAAAAAAGAAAGAAAGAGAGAGACAGAGCGCATCAACAATAATATAAATGCTACGAAGTTAATTTTATTAAGGCCAGACATTAACCTCCACTTTTTCTTTTTGAATTTAATTAAATGTAAAATATTTATTTGTTATTGAATTAAAAAGTTTCTTTTATATTTTTGCTTCATACTTTTACAACTCTTTAAACAGCAGAAGTGATTTACTCATAGACATTTAAATGCTGCGAAAAATTTAAATCAAATGTTGGCAAATATTTGAAATGGGAAATTTAAAATTCTGGCAATTTATTTTGCAATATAATATTTTAAGCTTTTAGCTTTTGAATCGTAAAAGAGCAATTTTTAACTGTGGTAATTTTTTTTGTTAAATAAAACATGAAAAACATTCTTCGCTTGATACTTTTAAAACATGAAAAATGTTAGTTTGAAAAGCTTGTTGGAAAATTCCCACCAGCTCCACTCTTTGATCCATACAAACATTATTTTTTATGGACAAAGAAAATTAAAATATGGATAAATTCCCATAAAATGTTTTTATACGAGGGCGGGTCATTAAGTCCATGACTTTTTTGATTTTCCGCCTCTTAACTGAGAGGGAAACACTGCTCCTGTCAACAGGTATCTATCAGTTGACTCCTGTCAAATTGTTAATAAGCTGCGTCACAAAGTTTGTGTCTGACAACCATTGATAATAAACTATCACTTGATTTGAAGAGAAAATGGAAAAAAAAATTAAATTTATTTGCTCACAGCTGACACGTTCTAATTAAAAAATTGTACACTGCAATTTCGAGCTGACATTTTCAGAAGCCAATTTTTGTTTTTGCTTCTACACGGCATGTTTGCATTTTGTACTGGTAAATTTAACAAGCACAATGCTAAATGTAAAATCTTTTATAACTTACTTACCACTTGTAAAAATAGTGTTAAAATCCACAATAGTGCAGAGAGGATGTAGGTTAAAAATAAATTCGCATGAATTGTATTTCGTAGACATTTCAAATCTCTGCAAAAGACAACAAAAAATTGATTATTTCATGTATGTAAATTGTTAAAAATTTCCATCACAAATTTTTCCCCTACTTACTTAAAACATAAAAAGACAATTAAAGCTAAAACTAAAGCAGCAAAACTAATAAAATAACCGCAACAGTAGATATAAGCAGGCAATTCAATGCCGGGTGCAAAATCTGGAACTGCGGGCATTTCAACTGCATGATGACATTTATCATAGTTGGAGTAGCTATCCCATGTGCCATTGGGAAAACAGAAACGTGTTGCGTTTTCTAAAGAAATTTAAAAAAGAGAAAAAAATAAAATAGGAAGGAATTAAAAAAAAATTTAATGAAATGAGACTTTATTTATTTTGAAATAAATTAATTTAAACGACAGCTGCGGTAATTGCAATTAGAAATTTTATTTAATAGAGAGAAAGAAAGTCGCAATTTACACTATGGACATTTCTTGCCGGACAGACGAAGTTTATTGGCGTAAGAGGAAAAGAGTGGGCATACAGCGTAGCCCCCTTACCAACAAACTTCGTCTGTCCGGCAATTGCGACTAAGAGGTCATTTTCACATTCTTGTTTGATTTCTTCATTGTTTAATTATTTTGCTATTAACCTTTTTACAAAGTATACGAATGTTTTCAAAACCATTTTGTAAACAACTAACATTTAAGTCGCACTTTACATTATTTGGTACATCCGACGGTTGTATTTTCGCCGCCGTCGTTGAAAATTTTTCATTTTAGTAAAATTTGATCGCCGTCAACGACTGGCGCTCTCAACGTCTGCAATTACACATCGGCTTCGAGTGAAATATTATGACCTTAATAACGTAACGACGTTATCTCTTTTAATAGTCTTCGACATCAGTTACAGACACACTTTTTTCTCACTTTTCGAGAAACGATGAAATTTTTATTCAATTCTAAGTGGGCCCGTTCACAATTCATTCGAATCTTAATAAACCGGTTAATTTTTTCGTTCCATTCCTAATGAGCTGGCTTATTTCAATTTCAGTTCTAAATGAACTAGTTTATTTTTAATTCGGTTTTAAATGAAACGTAAAATTTTTTTTTACTCTAATGAATCGGTTTATTTTTTATGTGATCCTATATAAACTGTTTAATCGCATTCAATCCTAAATTGAACCAATTAAACTTTTTTCGATTTTATATGAACCGTTTCGCTATTGATTTGTTTCTAAGTAAATAAGCTTGTTTCTTTTATTCCTTTTTAAAGGAGCAGGTTTATTTCTATTTAAGTTCTAAACTAACTAGTTTATTTTCCGGTTTTAAATAAACCGTTTCATTTTTGTTATTCACCAAGAGTTGGCTTATTTTCGTTTGATTCTAAATATACTGTTTAATTTCGCATTTGATTCTAAATGAACCGATAAATTTTTTTTTAGATTTTATATGCACCGTTTCATTATTAGTTTGATTCTACATGAATCGGTCTATTTGTATTCAATTCTAAATGGGCGAGTTCACTATTCATTAGAATTTAAATAAGCCGATTCCGTTTTTCCTTCCTTTTTAAATGATCCGGATTATTTTTTCTAAATTTCTAATAAACTTGTTTATTTTCTATCCGGCTTAAAATAAGTTTAATATTTTTATTCATAACGAATCGGTTTACTTTCGTTTTATCCTAAACAAACCGTTTCATTTCGCATTTGATTCTAAAAAAACCGATTAAATTTTTTCGATTTTATATGAACCATTTCATTATAAATTTTATTCATAAAGAAGTGTTTAATTTTTTTATTCAATCCTAAATTGGCCAGCTCAGTATTTATTCGTATGTTAAGAAACCTGTACATTTTTTCTTCTCTTTCGCTTTTAATTCTAAAAACTTGTTTGTTTATTTCCATCCAGTTTAAATGAATCGTTTAATTTTTCGTTTCGTTTTTCAATTTTTATTCTTATTTTCGATCGTTTTAAATGGACCGTTGGATTTCATATTTGATTCGAAATGCAATTTTAATGAATTCAAAAATATATGCGGCGATTTATTCCCCATTTAAACATAACTGAAGCTGTTCATTCCATTAAATAAACCGGTTTATTTTTCCATTGGAATATAAATAAGCGGCTTCATTGGATTCTTAATGAACCGCTTTATTTTTCATTTGATTATAAAAAACAGGTTACTTTTCTATTCGATTTAAAATGAACCGGTTTATTTTTTATTCGATTAGCAAGAAACCGGTTTACTATCTTATTTAATTTAAATAAAAAAAAAAAATATTAAAAAAACGATTTACTTATCAGTCCGTTTTATAGAAATCAGTTCATTGACAAATAAATTTCAATTTTGTTGCAAATGAAATGGTATTTTTAACTTTTTAGTAAATGAATCGATTCTCTTCTCACTTCACTACAAAAGATCGTGTAATTTTTCATTTAATCCAGTGATTTTTCAGTTTGACACTTATTAAATTGACTTATTGTTCATTCGTTTCTTTTTGATTAATTTAAGTTTCCAATTGATTTTTGATAATACGGTTAATTGAAAAGATTTTATTAACCGTTAATTTGAATGTAATTGGGGTATTCACAAGGTGTGCTATCGTCATTATGTCCTAAATAATATTTTACAATTACTTAAACAAATATTGTTGTGCTTCAAACAAATTAAAAACTTTAATGCTGTGTTCATTACAGTAGAAATCTAAATTAAAAGCAGTTGCCCACAGCAGTCACATATATTTCTTGTAATTACTTCAAGACATTTGACTTTACAACTTTATGACAACCTAGTGAATCCCCCAAATCTAATCTAAATGAACAGCTAAAAATGTTTTTAGAATCTAAATTTGTTGGTTCAATCGAATATATGTTAACCGGTTGTTGCTGTCCTTCAAGCTCCGACGAGCCGCATCAATTATCATTCACTCTTATCGTGATTGGCGAATTTAAAATACGCCTGCGACTGTTTGGTAACAGATTAAAGTGAACTCATTTCCTTTAATCTATTACCAAACATTCGCAGGAATATTTTAAATTCGCCAACCACGATAAGGGTGATTATAATTTAAATACTCTGGTACAATTTTAAATTTCATTTAGATCCAAATGCTGACACATTTATCTAGAATCTAAATTGCTCGAGTTATTTTTAAACAAACTAAAGTATTTCACTTCAAGCTCATTTAAAACCACATTTTTGTTTAATTTTTTATGACTTATTCGAATTGAAATGAATTGGAATCGAAATAAATCGGTTAACTTTAATTTGAAACTTGATGAACTGATGAAATAATTATTTAATTCAAATATTAATATTTTGAATCAGGGAAAAGTTATCAAATTAAAGTTTCATTAAATTATTTTTGTGAAGAAAGGAATTTAACAACATGAAATTAATGAAAAATTTATTGATAATTTTTCATTCTTGACTGAACTGGGAATCGAACACAGGTTTCTTTAAATCTTTTATTAATTAATTTTTAAGCCATTTTGTTTACTTTTAATTTGACAATTTGATTATTTTGAAAAAAAAACCGGTTCAAAGCAGCAAAACTTTATTTAAAGTGGAAAATTTTATTCTTTTGTTTAAAAATGTGCGTTAATAAAAAAAAATAGATAACAAAAGATATTTGAATTAATTTTATTGACAAAATTTTTTTAAATAAATATTTACTTTAATAAAAAGTTGAAGAAAAAGACACTAACAAAAATATTAAATATTTCGTCGTTTTAAATAAATATTTAATTATGCCAACCGAGTAAACAGTAGTAAATGTTTGTAGAGTTGACGACTGGAAGTTATTTTTTGTTTTTATTACTTTATTACTCATATTTCTGTTATATAAATGGAGTAAAAAAACACGTATACATGGATTATTATTTTTTTTTATTATCAAATATAAAAAAAAAGTGAAAAAATGTAGTAAGCGGATCCATCTGTATGTAACTCATACGTTTAGGTAAATGTTTATCTGTTTAAGTAAATACAACTTTTGTTTACTGGGCAAATTTCTCATTCCTTTCAACAGAATGTGTAGCTGTCGAGCTTATTTGCTTAACAGGTGCCACAGAGGAAAGCCAAGAGAAAGAGGTGGTTTTGTGTTTAACACAAACTTTTACGAATCAGAGCACATGGCAAGAGTTAGTCTCCTGATTAATTATTTACGTGATGAAAAGTATGAAGTGTAGATGTGTTATTATATAAACACTCACAGAAAAAACAAAAACAACTCACATTAACAAGTAATACAATAACAAATAACACAATTGTTATGTTTATTTTATGTTTTTAAGAAAAAAAATATTTGAAAGTTTTTTGTTTAAAAAATAGCAGGGAATTTCTTTAACATCCCACCGGGAAAAATTGCAAACACTTCCACTTTTTACGCCTTAAAGAAGGCATACAAGCGCATTCTTAATAAACTTTTATTCATTCCACCCACATTTCCATCCCCAACAAATCGGTATCGCAAATATTTTGGGAGTAAAAATATCTATTGTGCATTATTTGCAGTGCTTAATAAACAAAAGTCTCTATTGTGAATAACTTGTCAGTGCTTGTATTGTGAAAGAAAAATATACAAAATAAAATACTAATAAAAATATAATAAAATAAATAATGAATAGTGTTTACCTTCATTTTCTTAATTTACACACCTTCAATAAAAGAAAAAAGAAATTTAATTGCGCCCTACCTTAGAATACAAATTAAAATTTAGATGTTCCCTTCTCGTTCACATTAACACTTGTTGGGAATTTTTTTAGTAAAAAAATTCGCGGTAGTAAAAATTTTTTAAGTTTTGGAATTCATTCCCAAAAAATTTGTTGTGCGAATCATTCACAATACGAAATAAAAAAATATGGAAATATTTTCATGGGAGTAGTTGTTTGCGCTAGGGGTGATGTTGCTCAAATTGTTGCTATCTTTAATGTGAACGACACCTAAACGTCAAGTTTTTTCTGCATTTCATTTGACATTTCTCCATTTCAGATTACTTCAATTTGAACCATGGAAAAATACACAATCAAGCTACTCGTTAAAATTACTCAGGCTTATTATGAAAATGGGCGTTCAAATCAAAATGCATATCGTGCACTTCGTGATTTTTTCGGTCAATTTAATGATTTAAGGAATTTTATGATTTCACCTCAGTGGATTCGTCAATAAGCAGAATTGCCGCATTTGGACGAATGAAAATCCAAGAGTGATTGTCAAAAAACCAATGCACCCACAAAGAGTGACTGCTTGGTGCAGTTTATGGTGGCATCATCGGGCCGTATAGAACCTTAATAATGCCTCAGCGTCATCGGAGGACATTCGGCCGATATTTTATCCCATACATAACTGAACCATATTAATATTATCACAATAAAAAGATTTGTTTGTTATTCAAAATCAACATCGGCCCTTAAAATTTCACCACCCTTTAGCTTTGCGCTCTACACCAAAAAAGTAAATAACATAGACATTATTCTTTTAGAAACAATTTAAAATGCTCGCGACAAAGTTCGATTCTAAGAAAAGGCCTGCCAGAATCGTCTTTTTGGAAATGATGTGGGAATGTGAGTGCCCTGGTAGGCAGCTGGTAGAGAGCTAGTCTAACAGCGCCGGGATTGCGGGTTCGATTCCCGCCAGAGCCAAACAAAACGCAGGGGTTGCAGACAAGCGTAGAGCTTCGCGGGATTAGCTTAGGAAATTAAAAAAAAAATATAAAATTTTTAAAAAATACTAAACATTAACAGTTATTAACTTTCTTACTTTACATTGTTAGCAACAACAATTAATTCATAGTAGAAGCGAGAAGGCGATGACTTTGTCTCCAATGACACACAGTGCAAGTCGGAACGCTGCTGGGAGGTCTTAGGTCTGCACACAGAAAAAAAAAACCAATAACCAATTAACATGGCGCAATGTTAATTGAAATTCATAGTAAATTTCGGCTAAAGTAAGCCCTTTATTAATTATTTCTATTGGCTAGCCCCGGTGGGCTAGCTGGTAGCGAGCAAGGCTATCAGCGCCGGGGTTGCGGGTTCGATTCCCGCCAGAGACTCTGGTTTCTTTCCTGCAGACAAGCATAAAGCTTCGCGGGATTTGCTTAGGAAAATTAAAAAAAAAAAAAAAAATCCTGTACAACAAGTATTAATCTTATATTTAGAGTACAGGAATTTATTAGCGATAATTTAAGTTAGAACGGCAATGGATCATTGTTCCATGTTAACTTTAAATGAAAAATGTGGAAATCGCATTGTTTGGACAAACAAGATTTTTTTTATTTTCGTGACCAAAATAATTTATATAAAAAAAAAGAAAAATTCCCGTATTTTTTTTTTTTTTTTTTGCTGAAATTATTAAGTTAAATACATAACCACCCCTATTGTGAATCTTTTTCCCCTCGTAATTTTTCCCTTTTCCCACTTGTTTTAACTTCAAATAATTTTCATTCGACGTGATTCGTAGAGTTTGTTCAATCAATATCAATGTATGTTTTCTCTAACTTCACTGGAATGTTAAACTAACATAAATTATAGTTATTTTAAACGAAAATTCTGATAGTGCATAGAAAAAAATTTCTGGAAAACATTTTTAAGGAATAAGACTATTTAAGTATAAAAGCTTTTGAGGATTGTAATTTTACTTAGAATACACATTCGAATAGTATAAAAATTTATATAAAACTAATTTTGTTCGCATGATTTTACAATAGAATCATGTTAAATTAACATGCAGTAGCTTCAAAGGAAAACACTACCGAAAAATGTAAAGTCAACCTTTTTTCGACGATTGATTTTTTCCTGTGTGTTTTTGCAGGTCTCTTTACTACTTCTTTTTCCAGCTGGGATAAAACACGATTATATTTATTTAACAATACACCAATACCCCGGTTAGCGTCGCTAATTGGGACCGGAAAAACTCGATGGAAACCGAAGCACGATTTTAAATACATTTGTATTGATTTACATTTAATTGGTTCCGAGATTCATAATTTTAGCTGAAAAAATTAATTTTGATTTGATAGACTTTATAACGGAAAATTTTATTTTAAATCTTCAATAAAGTTAAAGGTTTTTCAACCTTTTGTTTGAACGGCATTTTCATCTTCAATCCTTTTTTCTTATTTTTGTAACCTGTTTATGTTGACATGATGTTCTTGTTTCAACAAATTTCTTAATTTTATCAGCGTCACTGGAACAGCAAATGGATTTTATCGTAGAAGGGGCTAGTTAAAGGTTTCTTTCAATTTCAACAGCCTTTTCCCCTGATTTAAAACGAGTCAAAATGCACAGTTTTTGTTCTAAGCCCTACAAGAAATGAATGAGCGAGTAGTCACATTTTTCATTTTGGTGTTAAGAAAATGATAGAAAAAAATGACCGAAATCAAGTTTACGGTCACATTTGGTCATTTCTTTCTATCATCATCTTAACACCAAAATGAAAAATGTGACTACTCGCTCATTCATTTCTTGTAGGGAGGTTATTTGCTTTTTTTGACTCGTTGCTTCAAAATATTTAAATTTAACTTTGCTTCAGCAAATGTGATTTGAAACCAGTTGCAGTCAGCAGACAACCTTCACATACATATTTGCATTAGATTTCAACGGGAAATCCCCTTTTTCTGTTTAAGCTTTGTACAAACTTTTTTTATATTAACGATGCAAATCGAAGTACTAGCGACGCAACTTCGAAGCCATGCGAAGCAAAGTGAAACAAAAACGACGCTAAAAAGACGCAACTTCGAAAACGACTCAAGCCGAAGCGACACAAACGGGGGTATTGGTGTATATAAAATATCTTTATAAAAAAAATAAAAACAAAACAACTCAAAGTGCTTAATTCGAATCTTTGACAGCCTCAATCCAAAATAAAAATATTTCAATAAAAACTGATCTCAAGGTATTATAATTCTTGCTGTTTTTGGACGTATTAGAGTCTGTTTCAAGAGTACGCTTTGTATGGGGCCTATTGTAAATTAATACAAAGACCCCACGCTTATCAAACCTGTGCTGGTGTAGAATCCTATGAATCTTTACGTCTAACACAGTCAGTTATGGCGATCTTCTGAACCTTATTAAAAGCACTAAAGTTGAATATAAAATTAAAAAAGGAAGCGGACGTGGTTGGTCATATCCCCCTTAGAAGCGACGACGGCATTAAAAAGGCGGCTTTGCAGTTGAATCATCAAGGACAGCGAAGACCAATTAGGCCTCACACTACATCGATAAGGTCGGTAAGCCGAGAGTGTGCAGATTTTTTTTAAGGCGTACTAAAGTTTTTTTCGAAAGTGTGCTTTAAATGGTAAATTATGGACCAATCTTTGGCTGTACAATTTCGTGTCATATTAAACGAATTTGTGCAAAATTTATTAAAATTTTACGAATTTACGAAATCAATTTATATTATTTTTTTTTAACAAAAATATAAATTTTTTAGAAGATTGTTGCAGATTTGTGTTCATAACTCCTTTCTGGTCGTGTCGGATTTCAGTTCCAAAATGCTTAGGAGAATTAGGAACAATTTAACACCAAAAATTTTCTTTTCTGTTAGTTCATTAGATAGTTAGCGTGTTTTCAACAGACGGGCATGGCTAAATCGACTTGCAATTACTAAGGAACCCAGAGTATATACAGATACTTTATTAGGTCTTCGATCAATATAAAAAAAGTTTTATACGGAATGTTAAACTTGGTATATCCGCATTCACCACTAGTGGTGTGGGGTATTAAAAGTTGAAACAAATGTGTGCAAAACTTTTCAAAAGGCGAATAATTAACTCAAAAAACAAATTAATATAAATCATACGCAAGAGAATACTCAAAAGTTTATTTATAAAATAATTCAGAGAGTTGTGCGCGTAGCGTGAGTGGTTTTTGAAAGAAACAAGATCAAGCATTTTGAAATTCTCACAAACGCGAACATTTCTTCTAAACCGAAAATTTTAAGGCCAATAATAATTGCGTTGCGTTATTTGCTTCTTGCACAGAATTTTGCAAACGAAGACAAGAGCGGCAACGTTGTGCCCTGAATTGTAATGTTTACTAATCTTGTTTAATAAGACGCATTCAGTTAAAATTAAAACAAGAGATAAAATCGCTGCATAAAAAACCCGAAGATTTCATTACAACCTGTCAAAATCAGAAAGCGTTGACGCCGGCTTGTTGCGGTTTGCTACATGCAAATTGTATGGGCATAAGTATTTTTGTCAAATGAAAATAAACATTTTTGTAGGTGAGTGATTTTAAAATGTTAATCAAGTTAATTTGTGTTTAATAGTTAAAGTATTCAAATTCACAAGTGATTCTTACGCGATAGCAACAATTTACGTTACTAGCAGCTCTCAAAATAAAAACACTTGATTATTCTTAATTTGATTTTAATTAATTTTAAAATTAACTCTCTTATAATTCTACATGATCGCATTCACTTTCAATTACTCTCAACGGAAATGTTGCCTTTTTATTAAATTCAAATAAAATGTTTTGCTTTTCATTCATTTCTAAAGAAAATGTGTATGGTTTTATTCGGTCCTGAAAAAATCGTTTAGTTTCTTATTCAATTCTTACCTCACCGGTTTGCTTTTCATTTCACTCATCATACGCTGTTTTACATTCAATTCTAAATAAAACTCAAAAGTTTTTATTAGATTCTGAAAAAAAACCGTTTTAAAAACCGTTTCTTCGGTTCTAGCTGAACCGATTCGCTTTTCATTCCCCCTCTCTATTAAGCTTTTTACTTTCGATTCGATTTTAAATGTACTGGTTTACTGTAAACACGATTCTTAATGCACCGTTTTACATTTTCATTCGATTCAAAATGATTCGATTCACAAATAAAACATTTCACATTTCATTCGATTGCATACAGCCAGTTTTAATTTTCATTTGTTTCAAAAAGAACATTTTTTCGTTTCATTTGTTTAAAAAAGGACCGTTATACTTTTTGTTCGATTCTAAACAAACTGGTTGGCTTTTCATTTGGTTCTTTATTTACCGTTTTACTTCTGATTCGCTCTAATTGAACCGGTTCACTTTTATTCGATTTTAAATAAAATTTTTCCCATTCGATTTTAAAAGACCGTTTTGCATTTAATTCGATTCTTAATGAGGCGGTGCGTTTCTAATAAACCGTTTTACTTTCCATTCGAATTGAAATGAAATGGTGATTTTTATGCGATTCTTAATAAACTGTTTTTTGTTTTATTTTATTTTAAAAACCCGATTCACTTTTCATCCGAAGGAACTGACTGACTTTTTTCGATTTTATATGAAGCAGTAAACTTTTCCTCCGAATTAACTGGCTGACTTTGTATTAGATATTCAATGACCCGGTTTTTTTTACTCGGTTATAAATGAATCGGCTTATCGTTTATTTGTTTATAAATGAACCGGTTCACGAATCTTTATCAAAATTTTTATGTTTCATTCGATTACAAAACGTCAATTTTACTTTTCATTGGATTTTAAACAAAAATTTTACATTTCATTCGATTACAAAAAGATAGTTTTACATATTATTCGATTCCTAATGAGCCGATGCGTTTGATATTTGATACCTAATACACTGTTTAGCTTTTTAATCGATTTTAAATTAAAAAGTTAACTTTTTATTCGATTCCTAATAAACTGGGTTTTATTTAATTTAATTATAAAAAAAATCTGTTCACTTTTCATCCGAAAGAACCGGCTGTTTTTTATTCCATTCTAAGAAACCGGCTGACTTTTTATTCGATTTAAAATGAACCGGTTAACTTTTCATCCGAATAAACCGGCTGACGTTTTATTTCATTCTAAGAATCCGGCTGGTTTTCTATTCGATTTTAAATGAACCGGTTTACATTTTATTCGACTCTAAATGAAACAGTTTAGATCTTATTCGATTCTTAATGACTTGACTTTGTTTTCAATTGGTTATAAATTAATCGGTTAACTTTTTATTTCATGCTAAATAAACAGGTGCACTTTGTATTCGACTCTTTATGAAAATTTTCACGATCGAG
Organism: Pollenia labialis; assembly: GCA_949318255.1. Taxonomy (NCBI): domain Eukaryota; kingdom Metazoa; phylum Arthropoda; class Insecta; order Diptera; family Polleniidae; genus Pollenia; species Pollenia labialis. The sequence continues at coordinate 34,164,693 of OX439143.1, read as the reverse complement.
TAGATTACAAAACGACAGTTTTACATATTATTCGATTCCTAATGAACCGGTTCGTTTTTTAACTGATACCTAATAAACCGTTTTTATTAAAATTCGATTTTTAATGAAATGATTTACTTTTCATGCGATTCTTAATGAACTGGGTTTTATTTTATTCAATCTTTTACCGTTTCGCTTTTCATATGAAAGAACCGGCTGACTTTACTCACTTTTAAATAAACCTGTTAACTTTCCACCCGAATGAACGGGATGACTTTTTATTCCATTCTAAGAAATCGAATGGCTTTTTATTTGATTTGAAATTAACCGGTTCACTTTTTATTCGATTTGAAATGATCTGGTTAACTTTTTATTCGACTCTCAATGAAACTGTTTAGATCTAATTACAATTCTGATATCCCGGTTTTTTTTTACTCGGTTTTAAATAAATCGGGTTACTTTTTATTTGATTCTAAATGAACCTGTCGTATTCTTATTCGAATCTTAATGAACCAGTTTACATCGCATTCGATTCTTTATGACCAAGTTCACTTTCCACTTAATTCTCTATGAACCGTTTATTTTAATCGCTTCTTAACATATGGCCCTTTTTCTTTTATTCGATTCAAAATAAACCGAATAATTTGTTATTCGATCCTCACTTAAACGGTTTATTTTCTAACATTTCAATCAAATCTTAATGAACCGGTTTTATTTTTAGTTTATTTTAATTTAATTGATTTTATTTTATTACGATTCACCTGGAAGTTTTATTCCATTCGATTTAATTTATACTAAAAACAAAACCCGATTTTGTTGGTTTTTATGATTTTTTTTTTTGCTCCGGGGAAATATTTATTTTCTCATAATTTTTAAAATACTCTTAGCATAAATACAAATTTTCCTTTATAAAATTTTCAACTTACGTGTACTATCATATTGAACTCCTTTAAATTCCTCAAAACATGGCAGTATGGCCCAACTGCCGGCGGGAGTTCGTGGCCAACAGAGCACAGAATCAAAAGATACAGGGCAGGTTATAAAATTTGCAGGGCTGGTGAGGGAGCTGGCAGTCTACACGAATTAATTTCAAACATAAAAAAAAATCCAAATTAAATAATTTCTTTTAAAGATATAAGAGAATTCTGGTATAAAAGTGCAAATAATGATAATAAATAGTTCAAAAGACACAATAAAAACAATTAGTAAAGCAACTGAATAATACAAGTCGGTGGTTGGAAAATGAGTGAAACACAATAAACGGGGAAAGAGAAAAAAAACTTTACCAGAGTTAATTGTTTAAGAATAAATTGTAATGAAAAAATATGTTTTCATGCAGTCCCTTTGAACTTTCTGTTTCTTTTTTTTTACTTTTTTTTTACCCGACACAATGAGAAGGAAATGGAAAAGATGATAAAAAAATGGCGTTGGCTAAAGTTTCCTATTCATAACTTTCAATATGAGTGAACATTATGTTGATGTTGGTTTTTGCTGCTGGTATTACTTAACGGTGACTTTTATGGTGATTTTTTTATTTTTCATTTATTTTTCATTTGAAATTTTTAATATGAAAAATTTTTCTGCTTGGTTTCGCTGTTTTCTTTTCATTTTTTTATTTTTTGTAAATATATAAAGTGAATATTTATTAAAAAGAATTTTTGCTTCTTAAAAAAAGAAGTTTGTGTCTTGTTATAAAATTCATAAAATGTTTAAAAACCTTTTTCAGTTTAATTTAACATGTGATTTTATGTGCATTTGTGAATGTTTTTAGTCACAAATGTGGAATTTTTGTAGGTGCCTAATATTTTGGAAAGATAGTGGTATAGATACAGTGATTAACAAAAGATTTCAGTCGTTTTCGAAAAAACTAATTCTTTCAATTTAAATAATTCACTTTAGTTCTCATCCAATTCTTAATAGGCCGTTTTAATTTACACTCGATTCCAATTGAAATGGTGAAATTTTAATGCGCTGCTAAATAAATCGATTAATTCTTCATTACCAGTGAAACCGCAATTGCATATATTTCCTTGTGTGACCAAAGAATACAAAAACAATTTAAAACTTTTTATGAATTATGGCATCGATTTTATAGTGCATATTTTTGCATATTTTACCATTTGCACAATAAAGTAAAATAAGCCTTTTGCTAACATTTTTAAGTCTACGTCCAGATTTGGGTGGTCCATTCATACACGATGTTAATTGTGAGTTACACCTTAACATCAAGTTTTTTTCTCAACTTAATTTGACATTTCTTTGTTTCAGTGTTTGGCAAATTTAACCATGGACCACTCAAGCGTCGCCAATACGCCGAGTAATTGGTTGAACAGACAGCAGTTAATGGTGACTTTACAAAATAATCTTTAGCGACGATGTGGATTCGTTAACAAGCAGAATTGCCGCATTTGGGCAAATGAGATTCCAAGAGTTATTGTTGAAAAGCCGATGTATCCACAAAGATTGACTGTTTGGTGCGGTTTGTGGACTGGCGGCGACTTTTTCGAAACTGAGTTCGGCCAAGCAGCTACCGTGAATGCTGTTCGCTGTTGCGAGAAGATAACAGACATCTTGTGGCCAGAAATTGAGGATATGGTTCTAGACGTTATGTGGTTTGAACAAGATGGCCACACATGCCACACAGCCAACGAAACAATGGCTCTTTTGCGCGAGAAATTCAATGGCTTTGTTATCTCAAGTCGCGGCGATGTTAATTGGTCGTTACGATCATGTGATTGGACACCGTTGGACTTCTTTCTTTACGGATATTTAATAGAAAAAGCGTACGTCGATAAGCCAAGAACAATTCAAGGACTAAAGGATGAGATAATTCGGCAAATTAACAACATTGAACCTTAATTTTCTCTCAAAGTCATTGAAAATATAGACCATCGGATAGAGGTTTGCCACCGAAGCCGTGGCTAGCATTTGGCCGATATTTTGTTTCACTCATAATTGTCATAGATCCTTTTATCATAATAAAAAATGTTAAGATAGTGCTTTGAAAACTGTTCTGTTTTATTTACATTTAACATCGTACGTGATGGTTGGACCACCCTTTAATATGTTATTGGTTAAAAAATTTGTATCCTTCATCCTTTTTTATTTGATGAAACATTTAAATTTTAATTTTATTTGAAATAAAGCGCACCATCTCTCACTTCATTCTTAATAAAATGTTTTTTTTTATTTGTTTTAAATTGAAATACTTTAGTTTTCATACGATTCTGATGAAAATGGATTTCCATTGGATTCTATTTTAATAATTTTACATATTTTTTAATTTATTGGAAAACCCCGATTCAATTGAATTTGATTGTAAACAACGAAGTTTTTGATTTTAATACTAACTGGAGCTGTTCATATTTGACTGGCAGCTTAACCGGTACACTTTATATTTGATTCTAATTGAATTTAAATAAAATAAATTAAATGAAAGGTTGGGCTTTTCGATGGAAAATATTATCAAAAGAAAATTATAAATTTATTTTAACACACTTAAAGCTTTTTTAACAACTAACAAAAGAAGTTAATTCAAATGAAATCACTAACGAATGAAAATTCATTAACAAATTTCCCAAATTATTCACAAACTAAGAAGCAAGAAAGAGTGCTAGGCTCGGCTTTGCCGAATCTTATATGTCCTACACCATTGTGCGGTAAGAAGTGAAATTTATATACATAAATACCGTTCTTTAGATATAAATTAATCTGTTTTGTGCCACGTCGACTTTTCCAATTGTATTGATAAACTAGATGCTTGTACCCAACAAATATGGAGGTTTGTTGTCAAATTGAAAATGATTTGATACGTTTGATATGATTTGAAAATCATAGCAATCTCAACAAAAAGGGAAATTATTATTTTTAAATTAAACTTAATTCTCAAATGTTTTTCAAATGTCGATTATAATACAATGTGAAACACAAGGCCCATTGAAAAGGTCTGCGCAAGAAGCCTGATGATCATTGTTTATGTTCTTTTTAGTTGTCAAAAGTTGTTTACATTTTGCTTACATGTGCATGTATACGTTTGTTTACTTAATGGTATGCCACACATGCACGTTTTTTCCTTTTGCTTTGTATATGTGGTAGTAAATTTTTGACAACTAAAAAGAATCTTTTTTTGTTTTTGTACAAGTAAGCAGACCTGATAGATGGGCCTTGGTGAAACATAAATAAAAATATTTTATTTTTTTAAATTAAATTCATTATTTATTTAAATAAACTGGGAGAAAAACCTTCGGCACCATTGCCAAAAGATGAAATAATGTTTTTTCCGTCCTCTAGTTCTTGGAAAGACGAAATTCTTCGCTTCCTTTTATTGCTTTTATCATACAAAAAACTTATAATTTCTTAACTTTTCCGTTTAATTTTTTTTTCATTCGTATTCCTTATCATTGAAGTTACTTACAAATAATTTCTTTTTTCACAAGAATTAAATCGTTCACTTGTTAAACACATTTAACCACGAAGTACAAATTTGACTTTAATCGCAATTTTTAAGGCCCGTTCGTCGATAACGAATGAAGACTTCGTTCGCTTAAATAACATTTAAAACAAAAACAAATTATAAAATATTGTTTTTGTTTTACATGTAAATTAAGCGAACGAAGCCTTCATTCGTTATCGACAAACCGGCCACTAATGTTTGCATTTTTTCGCTTTAGTATTGCCAAGTTTATTTTTGATTTGAATTCAACCTTTGATACCAATTCGGCATGAAATTGATAAAACATTTGATGGCAAATTATTTATTTTAAAATCATTATCAATTTGAATTTAAATGTTAAAATCAAACAATTGAAAAACGTAAGGGAATTTTGTTTCATGTCAAATTATTAAGTCATTTCATATCAAATGTTTGACTTCGTGTTTGTTGGGTACGTAATTTGGAAATTTTGGCTTTTGCAGTTCTCCAGATATACAGAAATCTATGATGTTTTTGTATCAGATGTGCCACGCCAAAATTTTGTTGGATGTTGTGTATTGGTTACCAAGATGTTTGTACCTAATTTGGAATCTTCTGCTCCAGAAATACATAAAAACAGACGGACAGACCGACAGACAGATATCGTAAAATCAACTTCGCTGTACATGCATGTATTTGTTGTATCTTAAAAAACGTAAAAAAAGTTATTAAAATAGAAAAGAAAAAAAAAACTTATAAATTATTGGTGACGAGTATAAAAAAACAACAATAACATGGGATTTTATGACAAAATTTCAAGGCAGTCGGGGTTTCCTGCATATATCTTAGTCATTTATGGAGCGATCTGTCTTAATTTTTATAGCAGACAATTCCGTACTATATTTGATATAATTATGTAACAACTGAGTCCCGATCGTATCTAAGGACTTCGGAAACCCCATTTCAACGGACACACGAACGGGAAGACGGACAACCGGATGTGAGCTGCTCTTCTCATAAGGATCCAAAATGTTAGTCCTTTATAGGGTCCAGGAAGTAGCAAACAAAATGGCAAACCTATACACACCCTTTTACCTTCGGTGAGGGGTATAAAAAACAAAACACATCATCCAAATTATAATGAAAAATGTTGGAAAAAGAAAACTTTCCCTTGTACATGAAAACGATTTTTGAGTGAAAAATATGACTGTGTTGTATAAAGGAAGCACATTCTTTCATTTTGTACACTTACACTTACAATGTTTTTAAATAATGACATGATAAAAAATGTACGAGTATAAATAAGCAACAGCAAGACTACACTGGCTGGCATTCTGTCGAAATAAGTTCATAAATTCATTCGTGTACAAACATAACTACATACATACATTTGTATGGTGAACATCTTTTTAGTTAAGTTTTCATTATCCATGCAAATGTAAAAGCATTTGCACGCCAAGAACTTCAATATTATACAACAGTGAGTAACAAAATATAAAGAACTAGGATAATGAAGTTTTTATCTGATTTTAGTTTGTCAAGTTCAATGAAATTTTTAATATGTATGAAACGTCCAACTTTTATTGTTACCCACTGCCTAAGTACCATGCATAATGAATTCCTCTCTCTGTGTTTATTTTCTATTTCCTTCTTTTTTTCTATACTTACACGTTCATTCTGTTGCTGTTGTCGCAAACACTGAATTTCAAGAGTTCGATTAAGCAGTGTATCGGTGTTACTCAGTGCCAATGCCGCTGCCACTTCTACATCCTCCAAGTGTATTATTGCATCCGTTTTGGTGTCAGTGCCAAGTAGACCATTGCTGGCGGTTGCCGTTGCTGCAAATAGAGCGTTTGCCTGTTGCAGCATTTCCGTTGAAAAGTTGGCAAATGCATCAGACACATCGGTGGCTCTGCCATCCGTGAAACTGTCGACTAAAACCCGCAAATCTGGCGGATCCATGACTTGTTAGAGCTATTGTTGTATTTTTATCGAAATTTGTTGTAGCTTTTTTGGAGGTGTGTGTTTGTGTGCTTTGAAATGTGTATTGTTAGTGTTGTGCTAAATAGATGGGGCAGCTATAGTGGCATGCAACAAACACAATAAGCAAACAATTTTAAATTGTATCTGGTTTGAGATTTTACCTTGAATTAAATTCAATTTTAATAGATTTTTTGTTACTTGATTTTCTTTAATGTTGTTGTTACTGATGATGATAAATTTGTTGTCACTGTTTTTATTATTTAATTAACCTTTATTTTGTTGTTGTTGTTGCTGCCGTTGTTTGGCTAAAATTGAATTAGGAAAAATACATGGAAAATTATTAAAATATTAAAAATGTAAAATGTAAAATAATTACAATAATTAAGTTATAATTAAAAAGAAAATTGTGCCATGAAAAGATTATTAAATAAATAACATTAAGATTAAATTATAATGAAGCGAAAGACGAACGGAAATTTACGTTTTAAATTTGCTCATTTTCGATTTCATTTAAATTTTGCCGGAATAAACAAATTTCTAAAGAAATTTTTGACATCTGATTTGTTTTCTTTCGCTTGTCCATTCGCTAACAAAAGACATCATTTTATTATTTCTACTCGCTATTTTGTTGTGATGATGAGAATAAATTTATGGCCAGTTTTTATTTTTATTCTTTTATAAAGTACTTTTTCCTCAGAACAAATGTACTGGCTCGCTCATTCGAGTATAAAATAACTGTTCTATATTTTTTTATGCAACTTTCCACTTTCACTTGTGGCCTTGAAAAGATAAAAAATCTACCACTATTCTCAATTAAATTTTTTCATTGTTCAGGGATAATTTTTTTTTTTTTACAATTTGAATTTGCTTGAAAATGTTTGCTTTTGGTGCCGTGTTTAATTTTAACGTTTAGGATTTTGCTTGAAGAAAAACTGAAACAAACAAAAATTCTAGAAATCTTTTAAAATACTGCGATACTAAAAATGATGAGAAGAAAAACCAGTAAAAGTGCTTTATTCGACTATGCCGAATCTCATATACCCTCCACCGTAGTTGAGAAAGAACGGAACGTTGTGTTTCAGCTAAATTGTTTAAGGTAGACTCAGAGAAAAACATTTTTCAATATGATCACCTCCAACAACACTATTTTTAATGAAAAAATTTAAACATTTTATGGTTTATTAAACCATATTTTGTGTTTTAAGAAAAATTTGGTCCCCCTAGCTTATATGGTATAGGCGCCATAGCCAGGTCATTTATGGACGTATTTTGTTAATTTTCACTGCCTACATTGCACTAAATTTGTTTAAGAGGAAAGAGGACTTTTAAAAATTATGGTTTATGGGTAAACGTTTGCGAATTATGGGTAAAAATTAGAAGCAGTCGTAGTATTTTGCTAATATCTCAGTCATTTATGCACCGATCTGGCTGAATTTCAATAGCAAATTTTAACAGAGCATATGTGACATAAATATAAGGCAACCTAGTACGCATCATGTCTGGGGTCTTCGGGAAACCCATTTCAACAGACAAACGGACTTCTCTTCTCATAAGGATCCAGAATGTATAACAAGTTTATAAGATCTAAGCTCAATATTGTAGAAATTAAAATGACAAATTTATTTATACCCGTCCCACCTGTGGTCAAGGGTATAAATATAACTGCAACACATTGTCGTTTATCAACGAAAATAATTTAAAGTGGTAAATATTCTTCATAATTTATAACGCAAAAAAAAACAGGTGAAAAAGTAATTTTAATTAAAAACGATCTTTAACTTATTATTTACTCAAAACGGTTAATTTTTAACCCTGGAAGGTTTCTCTTCGTTTTAGTACATTAAGGTTGTTACTCTTTGTCGAATCGACGAACTTTTAAAAAATTCTAGCGGAACGATTTTTAAAGTAAAAATCAACAAAATTTAATTTTAATAAGCATTTTAATTAAAAATTAAATAAAAGAAAGCTTAAAAAAAGTTATTTTTCTCTTTTAAAATTCGATACAAATTTGAGTACTTTTTTGTGTTTTCAAATTAATTAAGTTTTTAAAGCTTTCATCATCAGCTAAGCTAACGTTGTTGAAAAAAAGAGCGTAATTTAAATACACATTTAAAAGGTTTTATGATAAAGAGATAATGAGCTACGTCGATTCGACGAATAGTAACCATCCAGGGTTAATTAACTTCTAATCAAACGTTGCAATCGAACTATTTTTAAAAACTTGTGGAAACTTTTTTAAATAATGCGATTTAAAGTGAATTGAAATAAATCCGTTAACTTTTATACAATTTTAAATGCAACAGTTAACTTTTTATTCGACACTTAATATAACGGTTCACACGTTATTCTATTTGATTTTGAATTACCCGGTTCATTTTTTTCCATTTGTTAAAAAAAAAATGGCTAATTTTTTATTCTATACTAGATAAGCCCGGTAATTTTTTTCGATTCTTAATTAACCGGTTATTTTTTTCTTTGTATTTTAAATTAACCGTTTCACTTTTTTAAGCCGGTTCATCTTTTTTATTCTATTTAAAATTAAATAATTTAATTTTTTTTGCTTATAAATAAAACGGTTAAATTTTTACTCGGTTCTAAATAAATGAATTAGTTCCATACTAAATTTAACGGTAAATTTTGTTATTCGATTTTAAATAAAACGCTTAACTTTCTAAATAAACCTGATCACATTTTATTCAATTTTAAATGAACTGGTTTACTTTTTATTCGATTCTTAATAAACTGGTTCATTTTCATATGGTTTCAAGTGAACCGGCTCAATTTTCATTAAATACTTAATAACCCAGGTACTTTACAATTCAATTCTAAATAAACCGATTCACTTTTTTTAAGCGTTTTAAATAAACCGGTTCACTTTGCATTCGATACTTTATTTCTCGGTTGATTTTTATTTCGATTCTAAGTAAACCGTTCCCTTTTCACACGCTTTAAAATGATGTGGCTCAATTTTCTTTTGGTTTTTTTTTAATTTGTAATTCAATTCTCAATAAACCGGTTCACTTTTCACACGGTTTTATATGAAGCGGTTAAATTTCCATTCGATACTTAATTACCCGATTCATTTTTAATCCTATTCTAAATAAACCAGTTCATTTTTCTTTGGCTTTGAAATCAATCGGTATGTTATTAAAACGATTTTTTTTAAGCTGGTTAATTTTTAATTTTATTTCAAATTTACTGTTTCTGTTTTAATTCGCTTTTAATTGAACAGGAAAATTTTTTATTGGATTTAAAATAAACTTGTTTATTTTTTTATCATAATTTATTTCATTCGATTTAAACCTGCTTTTCTTCTTATTCGATTTGAATTGAACCGGTTAATTTTCCATTCGATATTTAATACTACAGTTTCGATTTGAAATTGTTTAATTTTTGTTTATTATAATTATAATTAATAATTTATTTCATTCGGTTTAAAAAAAACGCTTTTCCTTTTATTCGACTTGAAATAATCCGGTTAATTTTCCATTCTATATTTAATGAACTGCAATGCACTTTCTTTCGATTCTAATTGTAGTTTCAAGTTTAAATTTAAAATAAAATTTATTTCATTTGATTTTGATTTAAAAAAAACCTCTTTTCTTTCCATTCGATTTGAAATGATACGGTTCATTTTCCATTGGATATTGAATTAAATATTGAAAGAAGTAAAATTCACTTTCAATCGTTTCGATTCTAATAATACGATGATTATTTACCTAAATGAATGCGATTCTGAATTAGATCTTTAATACACAAATTCAACATTAGTTTAATTTTAAATGTACCAAATGAAACCACTTATTTTCCATTTAATTATTTTTATTATACTCGTTTCTCTATAAACTGTTTATTTATTTTAATCGTTTCCAATTAAAAAGGTTTAAAATATTTAAGGTGATGTTTAATGCGCTAATTGGTTCACGCCAAATTTAATGTTCAACAGTCAAAATTACACACCACTTTATTTGGTGTATCTTTAAGGTTTTTTATCTGTATCTCTATTTTTAACATATTTTTTCTTCTTTTTTTATCTAAACAGATAAACCATAAAAATTATAATTAAGTTATAACGAAAATGTTGTTGCTGTTGTTTGTTCAAGATTTAAACAGACTCTCTCTCCTTTAATAGACTGAAGTGAACATGAAAGTTAATTTTCTTATTATAATGCTCTCCACATTTTAAATGAATCTAATAACCATTTTTAACATAAATTCGAATATTAAATGAATTGAAACAAAAATAAGTAAGAGTGCTATATTCGGCTATGTCGAATCCTATATACCCTTCACAATGATGCGATAAGAACGGAAAATTATATAAATACGTTCTTAAGATATAAATAAATCTTTTTGTTGCACGTCCGGTTCTGCAAACACGCCCACATATTGTATGATGATGTGAGTTTGTATCTTGCCGTTCTCAAAATATATATAAATCTATAATGTTCTCGTACGGGAAGTTCCACGCCCACATCTCCAATCAGATCCATTTCTTAGAGAGATGTGTATTAGGGTGGGTCACTGATGTATGAGAAAAAATAAAAGTTCTCGAATCATATTCTAATAGCAATATTTTTTTGTATTACGTTAAAACAAATAAAAATTGCAAAAAAAAAAGTTCAAAAAAGTTTCATCTTGAGCCCGCGCATGAGCTCCTAAGAATTAAGAATATTTGAAAAAAGCCCATTTTTTAAATTTTAATATTTTATTTACTATCAATTATTATTAATTAAAACTAAAAATATTTTGAATTAAACTTAAAAAAAATAAAAATTTGGCTCTTATACGACATAAAACAATAAAATCCTTTTTGGTCACAAAATCTTGTTTACTGTCAAATCCGGGCATCTCTTGTCTTGATTCAAGTTTCGTCTATATTAAACCATCGCTTGACTTTTTTAGCGCAAAGAGTCATGAATGCTTCTGACACTATTTTCTCGAACCAAAAAGTCGTTAAAATACAGTACATAATATGCTTTTCTGCAATACAATGCTATTGTTGCTATATTAAAAATAACAAAACTGAAGGTCAAAGCGCGGGCTCTTACACTAAAAATAAATTAATAATATTTTACAGGGATCTTATTCAGACAAAAATACAACTTATTTACGCTATTAGAAGTCGATAAGAGAAAAAATATTTTTTTGACCCAGCCTAATGTGTATTGATAACCCAGCTTCGGGTACCAAATTTGGACAATTTTTCTCTTTCTGTTGTTTAGATATTATAAAATCTATTTTTGCCATGCCCACTTTTCCAATCCCACCCAAATTTTGTCGGATATTGTGTATTGATAACCAAGATGCTTGCACCTAATTTGTTAACTTTGGCTCTTGGCGTTCTCTAGATACATATGGGTAATTCCATAGTGTTGAACGTGACAGTCGTACGCATCAAAAATGCAATAAAATTTTAAACAATAAATATTTTAACGTTCTTTTAACCCTTAAATTATAGCACTTAGAAAGCATTGTTATCTATGTTTAAGTTGATGGAGGGCGCGATTCTAGGTCAAAGATAATGGCAAAAAAAAAAAAAAACAAGCGGTTCGAACGTGAAAAACTAGACGTAGTCTTTTTGGCCAATTTTTTAGTCAAACTACTTTCAGAATTTTACGTAACTATGTAACATTAAAATGTCTTTGGTTTGATTCCAAAATCTTCTGTATTTATTCTTGTAAGCCAAAAGCTGGTTCGATACGTGACATTTCGAACGTGAAATTTTTTTCATAATAATTTAACTGAAAAATGATTAAAACAAAATAAAAATTTACCGTTAATCGGAATAACATATTTCTCTTTGAACTCTTCCTTAGACTGCAGACCATGTAAGAGGTTTTTTTTTGGAATAATTGTTATCATTTCGAGCCCTAATAGCAAAAGCAGACTATTTGTGATACAATTATATAACGGAAACCCCATTTCAACGTACGCACGGATAGACGGGCATCGTTAAATCAACTTCGCTCCTTATAAGGATCCATTTACAATATCAATGTTGTATAAATTACAAACGGAATGACAAAGTTATAAATACCATTTTACCTTCGGTGAAGGGTATAACAAGTAAACAAGCTCGAACGAAAGATAAGATTATGTACCCTGCGAGTATTTGGGGTTAAAAGCCGAAAAAGAAAAAATAGAATCATTTTGTTACACTTCATAGGTGGCATGTCATAATGTCCAGTGTCATAGTGTACATTTAGACGGACGTTATGACACTTTGTAGAGTGTCATAATATCCACAACATGCTCGGGCCGGGTCGGGCGAAAGGATTTTCTCCTCTATACCTGCTTCGCTAACTAAAGCTTCTCTTCACAGCCGGCCTTTGGCCGGGCGCAAGGATTTTCTTTTCTATGGTAAAACAAATACCGGCTTCGATAGCTAAAGCGTCTCTGCGTAGTCGGCCTTCGTTCGGAAACAAGGCAGATTTTAGGAGCTGTACTTAGCGAAGCAGGTACTTGTAAAACCATAGAGGAGAAAATCCTTGAGCCCGCCCGAAGGCCGGCTGTGCAGCGAATCTTTAGTTAGCGAAGCCAGTACTTGTTTAACACAGAGAAGAAAATCCTTGCGCCCGGCCAAAGGCCAGCTATTCCGATACGCTATAGTAAGCGCAACCGGTATTTGTTACACCATAGAGAGAAAAACCTTGCGCCCAAAAGTATATTCGTTATATATTTACTGCCGTATTCATAAAAAACAAAATAAATTTAAAATTTTCATACAAATTTTTCTTAAAATGCATTTTAATCCATTTTAATTTTTTATGAATACGGCAGTTAATATATACACCCAGAGAAAAAACAACAAAAAAAATTTTTTAAAAAATGTTTAACCAAATCAATGTCATCGACAACCATATTATGGTTAAAACATGTTTTTCTCTGCGTGTATGTGGCACAATTTTTGTATTGAACTTCTTTAGTAATTATGGACCTTGTGACATTTTTAAAAATTACATAATGTCCATTTGCAAAGTGTCTTAATGCCCACGGAAATTATGACATTGTCCATGGACACTGTGACACTGGACGTTATGACATGCCACCCACTTCATAAGTTCAGTTTTAAACTTAAAGTTTTACAAACTAGAGCAAATATCAATCTTTTTGATTTTTACTTAGCTCACTGCGTAAATAGCAAAAGCCCCGCCATACACTTCACAAACGCACTGTGCAAAGAATTAACTTAAATTTGAAAGGTGATCGATCGTTCATTTGAGAACCCCTGGAGTTTTGTTTAAGTTAAACTATAAAAAATTTATTTAAACCAGTGTTCGAAAATAAACACTAACTGCCGTATTCATAAAAAATAAAATAAGTTTGAAATTTGTTTTAAGGTAAAATTTTCATACAAATTTTTCTTAAAATGCAATTCAAATTCATTTTAATTTTTTATGAATACGGCAGTAAATATCGTTTCTTAGTGTTCGGTTCGGTAGATTTGTGGAATACACAAACGCTAAAACTGTTTGTGTAGAAAATCATTAAACAAATAATAACGTTTCCCTGTTAGTCATCTTTCGAATAATACTGTTTTTATTCGCATCGCAGAGAGTAATACTGGCTGTCAATTATTTTTGTATGACATTTAGAATACATATAACAACATCCAAAATGAAGGGACAGCCAGCATAACTCACTCTCTCTATCCGTTGCGGTCACCTGTATCAATTCTCCTAGTAAAAGTTAAATTATTTTTGAATTTTAAAATAAAAAGTTTTTTCGAGCTCGAGGCCAATTATTTTTAAAAATAAATATATTATTTATCAAATTATTTGTTCCAATATTTCGATATCCCTCGGATATCATTATCAAGGAATGAGTTTCAGGTATATTTGTAAGAGACTTATTACTGTCTCTACATTCCTTGATCTGAGTTCCTTTTCCAAAAAAGCATGAATTTTTTATAGTTGGAACATTTCCGGAGTGGGCTTTATATGGAACCTTTGGCAAATTATGGACCGACGAACAGACAGACGGACATGGCTTAGTGACTAAGAATTACTCAGGGACCCAGAATATATATTCTTTTTGGGGTCTTAGTTTTTGCCCAGCAAAAAATAGTTTTGTTTTAGTCGGTCCGATATTGTCTATAAGTACTGTGGTGTAGGTTATCATATGGTCGGATAACCGACTACACTTTTTTTCTTGTCTTTCTTTTACTGGCTTACTTAAGATCAAATTTATTTTTCACTCTAATCAAATTAATTAATTTTATTGTGTTTAAAATAAAGCGGATTATTTTCGTTCATTCTAAACGAATTATTCTATTTTTAAATCGTTTCGAAATAATCCCCTTATTTTTTTAATCAATTCAAAATCGATGATTTCATTTAACAACTAGTTCTGAATACATATATCCTATCCTATGAATATTATAAGTCTTAAAGTTTGTATGTTTGCGGAGCAATCACGCGAACAACGCTTATGGGCTTTGGATAAAATTTAATAGACGGATAGCATATGGGCCGGATTGAAATGTAGGCTACTTTTTAAGAAGCAAATACGGGAAAAATTCGTACTATTTCTCTTTTTAATAAATTTGGTATACAGATTGATTGCATATGGTCTAGATTGAAACAGTATGTGGTACTTTTAAAGGGGTGGGTCAAAACGGGATTAAATGGTTATTTTTTCTTTTTCCGATAAACTTGGTATACATACAGGTTAAAGCCTACATTTGCATACAGTATACTTTTTAGGGCATTAAAATTGTACATTTGGTATTCTGTAACACTTGGTATTTTTTTTCGATGAATTTTTTATAGAAATAGAATATGGCCCAAATTAATAAATTGGGTGTACTTTTTAAGAGGTAAAACAAGAAAAAAAATTGGTACTTATGGTACTTTTTCTCTTTTTGATAAATTTGGAAACATACTGCAGATGTTTTTCCTTTGAAAAACATTTTTTTTTATTATTAAAAATGAACATAGATTTGTATATTATATTTTTTTTAGTATTCTTATTATGTTATTATTTATATCAAAAAGTAATTTCAATTTTTGGGAATACAAAATTTAAATTTTCAAAAGATTTTGTTATTCGTGCTTAATTCCCAGTTTTTATTATTGATAAAAACACTTGAAATTTATTGTTGATGTTGCTATAATTCTTATACGTTTAACAGTTTTATTTGGTTTAATATCTTTAGTTTTTCTAAAATCTTTATGGATGAAGTTTCCTGATGATCTGGCCTAAGCAACCAGTGAAATGCGCATAGGAATAGCTTATCCCATCAACAATAAATTTCAAGTGTTTTTATCAATAATAAAAACTGGGAATTAAGCACGAATAACGAATAACAAAATCTTTTGAAAATTTAAATTTTGTATTCCCAAAAATTGAAATTACTTTTTGATAATAAACAGGCAGGTGCACGGCCTAAAAAACACTTAATTGACAACATCTTTTTGTAAGTTGTTGTTGTTTTTATTTTGTTTTTCTTAACCTACTTACAACTACAATTAATGTTGAGAGAATTTCAACTAATTGTAGTGGGGAATGTAAGATGAGATGAAGCCACTGTTTATTGTTGATGTTGTTTTGTTAAAGCTTTGATATTGTTACAAGTAGGACTGTTGCTATAATTCTTATACGTTTAACAGTTTTATTTGGTTTAATATCTTTAGTTTTTCTAAAATCTTTATGGATGAAGTTTCCTGATGATCTGGCCTAAGCAACCAGTGAAATGCGCATAGGAATAGCTTATCCCATCAACAATAAATTTCAAGTTATTATTTATATTTATATATCTTTGGCCTTTTGACAAAACATCTTAAGTCGAATTTAAAAAGTTGAAAAATTATGTTGTCAATTATACGAATTTCCTTCAAAAATCATTTTTGTTTAGGATTTTAAAATTTTGTATTATAAACGAAATTTTTCATTTATGTATTTCAGTTTATTTTTTATTTGATAAAAATAATTTTTTTCACCAAATTTTTTCTTAAACTTTTTTTGTTATCTTATCTCTACTTAAGATGTTTTGTCAAATGCCACAAATGTATATCATTAGATATTTATTTTATGTTTTTAAAATTTTCAAATTAACGTAAACCTTTTTAAATAAATGACGTTGATAATGTTGATGGATATACTCCAATTTGCTGTGTTTCGTTGTAAAAACCTCTTTGTTAGCATTGCCATGTTGCACCGCATTTGTCACGTATGAAGCGATGCATAAAAATGTATGTTTTTCCGTCTGTCATTTTCGTTAAATCGCAGAGATAGGGATCAGGCAATGACTTTACGAGGATTCCTTTCACGATTTGCACAAGTTAGAATTTCATCTTCATCCGGAATGGGGTTAGAACACATACAAGTTATTAAAAAAGTAGAAAATGGATTTTTTTTAAAGGATGTCTTTCAATAAAAGTGTTTTGCATCCAAAATAAATTAGCTCACAAGAGAAAGGGATTTTAAGGTTTTTAAATTAACCTGCATAGTTTTCGCCTTCTGCAAAAGCCTATCCAAGTTTGTAAGATTTGTTGCGTTTTTTATCTGCCACAAATTTTTTGCACAATTGTGTCAAGGAACTTTTTCCTTTAAGTTAAAAAATTTTGTTAAAACAATTAAACCCAAAAATACATTTAATAAAAACGCCACAACTATTGTTTTATTTCTTATTAATTGTTTAATAAGAAACAATAAATCGCAGCAACAATTAAAATACCTAAAGGCAAATCAAAAGCAGAAGAATCATAAACATATTAACTTTCAAACTTCTGACGAAACATCAGTAGAGGTAAAAAGCTCGTTGATCCTAATTAAGTATTCATTAAATAAAAAAATCAAGAAATTGAAACCTAGAAAAAATTATTAATACATCATCAACGAAATAAATAAGAGAACAACTAAAATATTTGAAAAATCCTTTGTCCTTCAGCTAAAGGATACAAATTTTTGCACCAAAACAACAAAAGAGTGAAAAATCCTAACATCATAAACTTTACAACATGGATCGGAAAATAAAAACAACAATAGCTTTAATTAAATTTCAAAGTGCTTCAAGAAAAATTTAATTTAACAAATCCAAATTTTCAAATTTCAAAATTTCAAAATGTACATATCGTTAACTAAAATGCAAAAAGGTGTATGTAACGAAAAATTCAAGTTCGAGTTTTGGATTGATTATAATGAATGCCATTTAACTGCATGTCTTGACAAAATGTTACACTTCTGTGATCAAAAATGAAGCTTTCATTAAGAAAAAAACAAAGGGACGTAACTACAAGTGTGTTAATTTGATGTATGCAAAACGACGTAATTACAAATTTTTGTCTTACAAAATATAATGAAATTGGGTTCCTTGAAAATTGTGTGAAGAATTCCAAGCACAACTTATCAATTCATATTTTTCTGACATGTTTATAGTTTTCACTTTTCCAAGTTGTTTGCTTCTCCTGTAAAATTGTATTTTTGTTATTTTAACCCTTTTTGTATTTTAGCTAACGATATAAAAAAATTTTACCCAAAATTAAGAATCAAATACTTTTTTTGTGTCCTGTAAAATAAACTTTTTGTGCCATGTAGCTTCTTTGTACCCTATAATTCAATATCTGATAATATGACACTTAGTCAACGATAAGAAAATATTTTTTGTTTTGATATTTGTTATTATTTTTTTTTTAATAGTTTTTTTTTATTTACATTAGTAATTTTTAATCGATTTCTTTTGTGAGTGATTTCTTTTTCGCGGGTAATAATTATTCAAATTTTATATGTTTAAACCTAAATGAAGTTTAATAAATTTTGCTAATTTTTTATTAGCATCATGGATTATTAAAATTTCTTAAGTTTTCTTACAGCCATACCTAAACAAGAGCGGAAAGCGTTTTCCAGCTGTCAAAAATTCTCATGCCCATACAATTTGTATGAAGCATCCCAAAATAGCGCGGCGTCAACGCTTTACAATTGGAAAATCCGATTTTGACAGCGCGTTTATTAGTGACCGCTATTAATAATAAATAATGACAATTTAGCTATTTTTTGTCAATCTAGCGGGTTTTTCTCTTATTTTTATTATATGGGTTTTATTAAACAAGAAAGTTAACACTACTGTTTGTGGCACAACGTTGACGCTCTTGTTTAGGTATGGCATATCAGCGTAAAAGCTTAGCGGAAGAAAACGTTCCGTTCCGCTCTTGTTTAGGTACGGCTGTTAGTGATGTGATCGAAATGTGGTAGGTGATAGTGGGATTTGAGCGGAGATTATTACGCCGCTCAGATCAAAGGTTGGGAGGGTTAAGAGGAGTTTCTCTCTTCATGTACACCAAGAAGAGAATCCAGTGCCAGCTCGCTAATTCGAATTAATGATTGCAGACCCTGATTTGGATTTACGAGACGTTCGGATTATTGGATGTGCTGTTATTATGTATGTATATTGATTCACTATATCCGAAAATAAAACACAGACCAGGATTTCAAAACAAATTTAATTATTCTTAAAAAAATAATTTGATTTTATCAAACCATGGCGAATTTACACCAGGTGACCTTATCTTGCTACGTTAGCAACAGCTGATAACTAACCTTGTGTCAAAATGGTATACCGTTCTGGTAGTTTTGGGGAATCTTTACTAAATTCTATAATTTTCGATTAATTTTTTGAAATTTAAAATTTTTTTAAGTTATTATATTTCATAACACACAATTTAAAATGAAATATTTGTTTAAATATTTGACACAACGTTAAAATATTTTACAGTGTTGTAAACGTTTTCAAAATTATACCACCTAAAATGAATTCGCGTTGTAACAAACGTATGTTCAAACAAAATTTCCACTCGTAAAACTGAGTGGAGAACAAGTTCGCGCTTTTTGTCATTATTTCTTAAGGAAAAACAGGTCGTTTTTGTTTGTTTGCTTTTGGTTAGTGGTTTGGCGTCGTATAACTGTACCGAGTTACAGTTTTTGCGGTTTCTACATTAACTATATGCAATCGTTTCTTACCTCAGTGTTTTAATGTGTTGTCTGGCGGAGAACCAAAAATAACTAAACGTGACTGGTGGAGTACCAAGGAAATAACTCGTGACTGGTGGAGTACCAAGGAAATAACTCAGACGTTTACTGGTGGAGACCAAAATACTCTGGAGAGGATTCTGGAAGCTCTCGCTACCTATACGAAGGCTTAGGTCGAACGAGTACTTGTGGTTGAAGCTTCAAAAATTGTGTGAAACCTTGGCAATATAACTGAAGAGAGTAAGCCAAAAAAATGTTAAAATAAAAAAAAAATAAAAAACAAAATTTCTACACAAATTTTTCTGAAAATATATTTCAAGACCAATTAAGTTTTTAATGAATACGGCAGTAAAGCTTTTTTTAAATGTTATGTTTTTTTTAGCACACATAATTTGTGATGTAGGGTTGCATCTCTTGCAGTGCACATGCTCCATCGAAGTATTGCCAGATTTAATATCCAGCTAAGAATTTCCTGTTCAGAAATTCACACGTCATTATTGCGGTAAAATTAGTTGCAAATTTTGAAAGTTTGCACAGAGAATCGCTTCTTAAAATTATAAAAAAGCAGAAAAATAAAATAAATAAAAATTCAGTTTAGCGAACTTGCAATCAATGCGAACTAAAGAGTATGTGTAATAAACTCTTCTTTTAATTAAACACACGTTTTAATAGTTTTAATATTTATTTAATTAATAGTTAATTATTGTTACTTATTTTAATGTGTAAACGTCAAAGTCCAATTTGTGAGTGAGTTTGTTTCGTATAACAAATGTTTTAAGAACTACATAAGAAGAAGTAAAATACATAATAACTAATGGTATAATTCCAATAGTTAGTTGTTGCCTAAAATACCAAATAAGTGAGAGAAACCAAAACAGTAATTTTAAAGAATGCAATCACTTTTAAACATACTCTTTAAAGAATGTAATCATCCTGCAATAATACTACAGTATGTAATACGTCATAAATTCAATTCGGATTACTGAATAATTCGGATTACACACCTTCGGTTTAGCGAGCTGGCACTGTATAAAGTTTCAATTGTAAAGCTTATTTTTTTAGTTATTCCGTCCTTTCGTTGATCTTAGCTGGGGTCTTATTTACATCTTTTATAAATATTATCAACACCCGGTCCAGTATATTATTTAGGGAGTCTATAATAATATTTATGTAACGGAAAGATTTCTTATTTGGCAAAAGAGATAGATAAGAACAAGAATCCCCCACCCGGCTGACAGCTAGCAAAATCAATGGCTCCTGTTCGTTCTCCTTTCTCTACTAGAGCACCATTAGCCAAAGGATAGAATCCGCTTTTCGAGCTGAATCTTTATCTGTTCATTACAACTTGTGCGACCAATGAAAGCAGAAACAACATATTTATCTATTTTAGAGCTTTTTAAGAATTTTGGCATCGATTTGTTAGTGCCTATTTTTGCATATTTTACCGTTTGAAGCATTATTTGGTTAAAAGATCCTTTTTTCACCATTTTTTAAGTTTTTAGCTTTTTGAGGCATATTTTGATACATGTAAATATTTCTGTTTTAAATATCTAAGTATCTGTATACCCAACGTGTTGCTTCAATTTCACCATCTACATTTAATTTTTACTCGACATTTTTCATTCATAAAAATGTTATTTTAAACTCTAAAATTTTATATATGAATACGATGTGTGTAATCGATTAAGAACCACTTTTAAAGTAATCTAATGATAACGATCCGTCCGCCTGTCTAGTTTCCTGTCCATGTTTATTTTGTGCGCAAAGTACAAGTTGCAATCTTGTAAATACATTATAATTGCACTTAGAACGAATTCTATGTAAATGGTGAGAATTGGTCTATAATTTTACATATTCCCCATAAAAACTTCTTTTGATTTTAGACTCTGTGTCCGTAAGCCATATAATTATGTTGGTATTTGGATTAAATTCACCCGAAAAATAGTCTACTGCAAATTATATTATTTTAGAATCGGTTCAGATTTGCCCAAAGCTTCATTATATAAATAGCTTTAACTTCCTTTTAAATTTTAACATTAGTAAACAATTTAGCTACCGTTCCTAACATCCCTTTTAGACAAAAAATCTCATATGGATGTTAACATCTGGATAATATTTGGCGAAAATAACTGATATGATTTTCTGTTATAACATGTTATAAAAGTGTTGTTAAAACATTTGCATTAACAACCGTGTAATTACACGAGAAAAACTCTAACATGATGAGTCTATAATTAATGCTAACATCATATTAGTGTTAATGTTAAGCATTTTATGTTAGTTGTAGACTGCGTGTTATATGCATTTTAACATCTTTACATAACTCTGTTTTTGTGAGCCGATGACGGCCCATCGTTTCCAAATAGGGTAACATCTCGAAAATTCGTCATTAACTTTTATGGAATTTTGCCTTCACCGATTATAATTTTATAATTGTGGAACTGTTAATAAATTGTTAAATATTTGGTTTTCAAATTAGGAATTTTTGCGTTTTTTGGGCATATTTTTAAAAATTTTCTGTTCATATTTTAAAGTTAAAGCTTTTTATAGCATATTTCTGGTTTCCCTGCTTATTTCCTTACTTATTTTACTTATTTCACTTCTTTCGACAGTAATCGGTTAATGTCAATAAAATAAACGGGTTTATTTTTAGCCTGATTTTAAATTAATTTGCTAATTTTTTGCTTAATTTTAAAAAAAAACGTTTATTTTTTTTTGATACCAAAAATAAAATTACACAAGTTTTGTTTCTACGTCGTAGACCTTCAGCCCGTTGTAGTGAAACAGACCAGATTCTCTGGCGGGAATCGAACCCGCAACCCTCGGACTAATAGACTAGCTGACTGCCAACTAGCTTACTGGGGCACGTTTTATATGATTTTGCTAATTGTTTCACATTTGTTTTAGCGATTTTATATTTAAAGAAGTTTTATTAATGCTAATGAAATAATTAGTTTAACACATTTCCTTTTTATAGTTTAACTCCAAAAAGAGAAATTAAGGACGAACATACACTCGCACTTAAAAAGTTGACCCAAAAGGATGTTGCGTAAAATAATTAATTTAAATACTTCTCATTATTTCCTCATTCACCTTTTCAGTGGCTGTCGGATGGATGGAAGTAATAACGAAATTATCCTAAATTAAAAACATTTACGACAACGTCATTAGTAACAAATGTTAATATCGTTTTCGTTTCACGAAAACTTTTCAACATTTAACAAATCATCTAAAGTTTGTGAAACAAAAACTCCAGTCGTTTGGAAAACCAAACGAAATAAGGAGTTATACTAATTACATTGCCTGTGTTGACATTTCTAAAAATAAAATTTTACACAAATACATAAGTTTATCTTCTTTTCGCAATAAGGGTATTCATTTCAAAGTTTTTTTTGGTTGGAAAAATGGAAAAAAGAAAAATTACACTCTTATTGACGTGAACGGGTTTTTTTTATTTTTTTTGTAAAAGGTACAAACTGTCAAAAAAAATCTGCCAAATAATTCGCGGAAGTAATTGATATTTTCAATATGCCAAATTAGTGTAAAACTAAAATTGGTAATATTTACGAAGATAAGGGTATGTAAAGATACATTTTCATGAAAACAATACAATAACTTTGAAATATTAAATTGCAGAAATGTTTACTTCATTCAATTCATTTCTTTTTTTTTAATTCTTTTTTAATAACTTTTTTTATTGAACTCATTCTTAATATGTGTTTTTTCTTTTTGAAAGTTAAATGAGAAAGAAGTTATGTTTAAAATGTTGTAACTATAAAAAAAAATTTTTAAAATCAGAGTTGTACAATTCAAGAGTTTATAAAAAGAGATGTAATTTTTCGTACTTTTTATTAAAAAATTAGCATTTTTTTATGAATGGCAACATCATTTCGTCTGACGTTTATAGTGGAAAATTATATATTTTTATCCTGACTTTTTTACACTTGGTTATAGTTTGACAAAAATTTAACTTTTGGTGGAATTTAAAACATTAAATTTTTACACTTTAAAAATTAAATTTTTACACTTTTCCATTTTTCCAACATATAAAAAACTGAAATGAATACTAATTAGAATTGTGGTTATTTTATTGAACTATTTATTTATGGTTTTTAATCCAAATTTGTTTCATATTTTAATCAGTACATTTTTTTTGCTGCGAGTGTAAGACGGCAAATCCATCTGAGGAGATCAAGTGGTTGTGATCGAAACATGTCATGGTAACCAGCCGCCTGGGTTCGAATCTCAGGTCAGTCAAGAATGAATAATTATCAATAACAATTTTAATTAATTTTCATGTTGTAAAATTCCTTTCTTCATAAAAATAATTTAATGAAAATTAAATTTGATGAACTTAAGCCTGATTAAAATATTAACATAATTTGGATTAAAACCCATAAATAGTTCAACAAAATAACCACAATTCTAATTATTGTTAAAGCTAGGGCACGAGCTCTATGTGTACATTTGTCCTTCAAGTTGTGCTGAAAAAGGTCAACAAGAAAAAGAAATACAAAATGAGAAAACAAAAAAAAAATGTACTTTGGACTTCAAGAAGAATTCTTGACATAAGTACGGGAAAAACAGAAGTTAGGAAAAACATGTAAAAATCAATTAAAATGGATAATCATTCAAAAAAGCAAATTTCGATCTACCAAAGGTTAAGATACAATTTGGTTTAAGGATTGATGTTTGACTATTGACGTCAGCAGTCGTCGATGGCTGCGAATGAAAGACGGCAAATCCATCTGAGGAGATCAAGAGGTTGTGATCGAAACATGTTATGGTAACCAGCCGCCTGGGTTCGCATCTCCAGTCAGTCAAGAATGAATGATTATCAATAACAATTTTAATTAATTTTCATGTTGTAAAATTCCTTTCTTAATAAAAATAATTTAATGAAAATTAAATTTGATGAACTTAAGCCTGATTAAAATATTAAAAAAATTTGGATTGAAATGAATGCCTTTAATGTGGCTGTGTTCAAGCAGAAACCCAAACAACTGTTGCTGCCATCGTTGTCTTGAAAACACAAGGAATGTCACTTGAAAAACAAAATGGAATTGCTTAATGGCCATAGAGCATTAAAGGTATGCTTAAGTTTTTGGAAAATAAATGTATAAATTCCTTGTAAATCCGTAAAAGTTTGAAATGTAAAATTTTTTTTTAAATAAAAAAAAAATAAGCGCCCTTTGGATGTAAACAAAAAATAAGTACACAAAAAAAAACGAAGGCCAGGAAAAACAAACAAAATTTTATGCCGATGCTGATGATAATGGAGACGACACTGATGTGAATAAAAACCAACTAACCAAACAAAAAATATGACAAACATACAACATATTTATGAAATCCCCTAAACAAAGGGATTTTACTATGACCAGCCACAGAAGTGAAACGGAAAGCAAACAACAGAAGACAAACACATCTAAAATTAATATCGTAACTCCACGTCTACAACTGGCATGGTTTGCTGTTATAACATGATGTTATAAAAGCGTTGTTAAAACATTTGCATTAACAACCGTGTTATAACATGAGAAAACCTCTAACATGATGAGTCTATACATAACACTACCATCATATCAGTGCTAATGTTAAACATTTCATGTCAGTTGTAGACTGCATGTAAACACTAAATGTTAACATTTTGCAGTTTTGTGGGGCAAACAAACAGGAAAAAGTGCTACATTCGGCTTTGTCGAATTTCATATACGCTTCACTATAATATGGAAAAGCCAATTGTTCACGAGCTCAAAAATGGTCAGGTTTTGTTAATTTTTTATAATAAATACTTTTTATAAAGGGCGGTTCAATCATAATGCACGATATTAATTGTGAGCCAATCCTTAACGAGAATCCCCAACATAATTTGACAATCTCAACCATGGAGAGATACACAATTTAGCAGCGCGTTAAGATTTTTGAAGCCTTTTATGAAAATGGGCGTGCAAATCAAAATGCATTTCGGAAGAATTGTGCGCAAATTTCAAGTCGGTAGAAGTCACACTTTCTTTTCAGACATCTTTTCCGTTTAACACTCAATGCCATCATATACCCTTCACCATAATATGGAAAAGCCAATTGTTCACGAGCTCAAAAATGGTCAGGTTTTGCTAATTTTTTATAATAAATACTTTTTATAAAGGGCGGTTCAACCATAATGCACGATATTAATTGTGAGCCAATCCTTAACGAGAATCCCCAACATAATTTGACAATCTCAACCATGGAGAGATACACAATTTAGCAGCGCGTTAAGATTTTTGAAGCCTTTTATGAAAATGGGCGTGCAAATCAAAATGCATTTCGGGAGAATTGTGCGCAAATTTCAAGTCGGTAGAAGTCACACTTTCTTTTCAGACATCTTTTCCGTTTAACACTCAATGCCATTTATGACGGCTGACAGTCATCTTTAAACCAAATGGTATTCTCCCCTCGGTCGATCGATTGGCTTTTTATGATTATCTATGTTCTCTATCGCGATATGATAACGGACTTCTTGTGGCTAGAAATTGAGGATATGGACCTGGCGGTTCCCACAGGATGGCGCCACTTGTCACAATGACCGGGTTATCTCACTTCTTACTTTAGGCATATTTAAAAGAAAAAGTGTGCGTCGATTCCAGAGCTACGAAGTACCTACTGAGGTATGTATGGCTTATGAAATAAAGACGAGGACGAACATGAACTGCAAATTTTATTAAACAATAACCAATTTTAATGATCACATACTTAAGGGTACTTTACACTATCACACAATTCTTACGTATTTTGAAGAAAATACAGGTACAAACCCTGTCATGATAAGTTAATCTTGTTGTTTTTTTAATTTTCTAAGATCAGAGATGGATTTTCGTCAAAATACGAAGGACTTGTGTGGTAGTGTGAAACAGTCTTAAATATATTTTTGTCCATTTTGCTCTTTTTTAAAAAAAAAATTACATGAAAATTTAGTACATTCTTTCATACGTTCTTTTTCAGTTTATAACTTTTTATCCCGTTTTTCATATGTCCTAAGGCGTTCAGTTTCGCAATAGTTGCCATCACTGGTGGAGGGTATAATAATCAAATTATATGTATCACACCCTACGTTTAGTGTCGCTTCGTATTTATTATTCATACAGAATAAATTGATACCGGATTAAAAGGTTGATATTTTACTCGAACCTGTTTCATTTTCATTTTATAAGGCAGACAAATCGTATATTCACACATACATACGTAATAAGTTTTATTTTAAATCGATTGGCAGTAAATAATTTTTTTTTTATTCTATAGGGTGGTGCATAATGAACTTTATGAAATAATAAGTGAATAACATTTTGGTTTAGGTTTTTTTTTTGGTTTTACTTAAAAAAAAAACTTGGCCAATTTATGAAACTCAGCACAGAACAAGGAAGGAAACTTGTTCAATTTTATTTTGAATGTCAGCATTTGATTATTAAGACACAAATATCATATCGAATAATGAGCGATGAGGACCACTTTCATCGTAATGATCACTTGAATTGACAAAATTAAAATTTGAAGGTCCGAAGTAGAGAAAAATCCAAAAATGTGGTTCCAACAAGATGGAGTCACAGCTACACAGCTTGTCAAACTAAGGCTCTTTTTGGCAACCGAATAATATCGCATTTTTCTGATTTTAACAGGCCATCGCGTCTACCGATTCAGAGATCCCTGATTTTTTTTTTTTTTTTGCGGTTACTTCAAGCGTAAGGTGTATGCTAATATGAACCATCCAACAGCGAGAAGAAGTGAGAGCGCTCGGACCTGAAATTCAAAGAAAAGTTCTAAGAACGTCAGGGCGAAGCAAACAATGTGTACCATTTGAAATATCTTCAAAACATAATGTGAACATATTTCTAAACTAAAACTTAGATTTTAGTAAAAGACAGAAATAAAACCGTTATTCATTAAATAAATCACAGGGTTACTAATGCTTCACCCTCTACATCAAATGGTTTATTTTTCCTCTACATACTCGTATATAAATGGGTTTCAAGTAAAATGATATTTTATTTAGTTCTACATCAATCAGTACCAGTAATGTAAGACGTAGGGAAATTGTCCTTCAAGCAGAGTATTTTGTTTAAAAATACACCGTTGGGGCAAAAAGACTTACATTTTCGACAAAATGTAGAAATGATTGCCATTGAACACATTTATATGCACTTGCTTGTTATACTGTTGGGGGATTCACAAGGTGTCATAAAGTCATACATATGTCTTTAAATAATAACATGAAAAAATACGACTGTTGTGAACGGCCTCTAATAATTCAGTGTGCTATTTGGAATTTAAATCAGCTGATTTAAAACAAACATAAAAAATAAATATTTACCAAAAATAAAAATATTTTTTAATTCTAATCCAGGGTTTAATAATTAAATTAGATCTAACCTGACTATTTTCCATTTTTCAGATGCAAATCAGAAATAAATTTTATTTTGTTTGTTTACCAAACAGCAGAGTCCTAAGCCGATCTAATTTGAGGCCGCAAGTGATTTGTTGGAAAAATTCCTAGCCGCATGTTAAATTCGGATGTAAGGCGAATAAAATAATATCATCAACGGCGACGGCTTACAAAAAGTAATGTGGCTCGGCTCAGCTGTTCAGCGAAGGTCTCTTCGGATTAATTACGATAGCACAATAAACATACAGGGGAATCGGAAACGTAAAACGCAAGAATTTTAAAAGTCGTTTTTTAAAAAGATTTCTCTAATAAAAGAATTTAATGACCAATAGTATACAAATATTTCTCTGTTAAACAGAAATGTATAAAAAACAACTTCCAAATTCTGGCGTTTTACGTTTACGATTTCCAGCACACCCCTGATAGCAAACAACGTTCTATTAATTTAAGACTCTTTTTGTTTACAAAGCAGCAACAATATTTTTAAATTATTGGAAAATGTTAGAACATTATGACAATATAACATGATAGCACACGTTGTGAATACCCCAAGTGTATAACGAAACATTAAATTAGCCACAGTTTTACGCTCTTCTCAATGAATAAAATCATTTGAAGCAGAAAATTTAATTACATTTTTACAATAATTAGCTATGCAATAACTTTCTGACTGCATTACCTTTCAAACCTAATCATTACTGACAGCATTACATTACACCAATTTATTAAATACTTTCTCATTAATCACACGGTATTTCGGTGCGTAGCTCAATTGGCTAGAGGCAAACCATTTTAGAAAGATAAAAAGTTGAAAACAAGGAATATTCAGTATCACTTTTGACCCTTTTTCATGGCAATGACACTTTTTGTGACCCTTTTTTTAATGTATCCCTTTGTATCATTTAAACAAAATTGATGACACTTTTTGAACCTTTTTGAAAATAAGTACAAGTTGCCATATTTCTTACAACAGTTTCTGTGTCCACGGACAGTATTTTCAAACAAACTTAAAATAGAAACTTGTGAATCCATGCATTCCTCGCTCAATTTGCTCGAAGCGGAGCTGGAAGAATGGACTCCAAGTGAAGAATTAATTACAAAATACAGAATAATTATTTCTAAAAAGTGATAAAGGTTATCAAAGGTTTTTGCAAAAGTAACTTCTTTTGTTGATAATATGACTAATATTGAAATGTTTCTTAGTTTTAACATTGATTTATCATTCAAGGATGTATAAATACTTTTATTTTAGTCTAATGTATTGAACTAATACTTACTAATAAACTTGACCCTATTTTACTTTAAAATACCCCATTTTGACCCTTTTTTCGTAAATTCCCTTTTTATGACACTTTTTTGAAAATTTAAACGGTAACCCTGGTTATGCCACAATAAGTACGGCAATAAAAAAACAACATTGTATTTTTATTGTTGCTTAGGTTGGTCGATACGTCAAAAACAAAAACAACTTTTGACATTTCTCTCTTTCCTTAAGAAAAAAGGAGCTTAAGGTGTTTTCTTTTATACAAAATACTACCACCTTATTAAAAGGTGCATGTGTGTATAAAATGTCTTGCCAACCCTGTTACAATGCAATTTGTTATTTGACGACAACAAAACACAAAAAGTGGAATGCCCTTTTTTAACAAATGACAAAAATTTTGTTCTTCAAAGTATAAAAACCCATATTTTGAACTTTTTGTCTTAAAATGATTATTAATTTTCTTGTTTGTTTTTCAAAAAATTTGTAAACAAGAAACTACCTTTGACAGATAGCCGAAGTTGTAAGATTTTTTGATTTGACGATTTTGTTTTTAACAATTTAATAACACCGAATCCACTAACATGTAATACTTTTTGTGTGTACTTAAAAATAATAGAAAAAAAAACAATTAAAATTTAAAATTTGTACTGTCCTGGTAAGAGCCGATTTTTTCCAACTTTGTCTGGTAGCCCTATAAATAAATAGAAGTTAACTGGTTTACAATACATTATCAACACCGTCAATGTATACGGGGCGTAAAGTCTCTTATGCCATTAGTAGGAGCCGGTTCACATACGTCAAGTTTGACTCGTCCAGTCTTGAGCTTTTAATAGAGATGAGAAAAGAGAAAGCCATTTCTTCCTCCTCTCTCCTTAAAACTCAAGACTTAAAGGCTCAGTTATCCGGGAGTAACAGTAACGTTGCAAATCAGCTGATTAATTTTGTTGTATGTAAAGCAATTAGAACGATTACAGTTAGCAGTAAGATGTTACGTCTCAATCTGTAAGAAATAGATTGGTCTTACTTTTTTACGGTAAGATTACTGTTACTGTTACTCCCGGCTAACTGAGCCTTTAAGCCGTCAAATTTGACGTGTGTAAACCGGCACTAAGAGTGAATTTGCTTAAAGTAAAACCCTTTTAGAGACCAAAGCCTTTTTAAGAAACAAACACCAAATTGCTTTTTTTTTATAAAATTACGATTTTTTTTTTTTTGTAGAAAAGAAAAAACCAGTAGTTGTGTTTTCAACGCCAGCTAAAAATGTAATTCTCATTTATTTCTCATTATCATATAAATGTATTTTTACCTAATAAGCAAAGTGTTTGCTGGGTTTTTCACCATATTCGAAATTAAGAGATTTATTTTTGTAAAAATGTAAAACTGTTGATTCTTTGAAGCATTTATTTAAAATTTATTATTGTTATTTAAGTGAATAACATACATATTCAGTAACTAATCAACTATTTTCTATGACAACAAACGATAATCGATTAAATGATCCATTTAAAAATCATCTCTGGAATCCAATAAAATGTTTATAGTTTTTATGTATCGCAGTTTCTTAATTAAACGAACAAAATTATTGAAGAAGTAAAAACAAATTTTAAGTCACTGTAAAACCATCATCATAAAAATAAAATTCTTCATAAAAAAAACACAAAGATACTTTGAAATTTTTTTATGAATTTGGCCATGGCCGTAACATTTTATGACCAACACAATTTTCTAGTGAAAAAAATTAGATAAAAATTTTAAATTAACAATATTGTACTTGTCGGTCGTATTTAAAAAATCATAAAGTCAAAAGTAAACAATTACCAAAATATACATTATTAATACAAAGCAAGCTAGAAAGTATAGCCGCCAAAGCCCGACCATTTTGTACCATACACCACAAATATTTTCTAGATATCAACATCAAAGATTTGTTCGTCTTAATGCGATTTAACAAACGGAGATTATATGGGTCCTATGATCAATTCCGGATTATACCAGTCCAAAATTTTCCATGACATAGACGCTAAATTCAAAATCTTTACCAAATCTTTAAGTACTAAAAAAATTCATACCAGCTAAAACAAGTAAGAAAGTCCAGTCGGTCAAGCCCGATTATTTGATACCCTACACCACAGTATTTTAAAACACATTTACGAGAGTGCACCCTATTCGGGACCCATGGGGAATCATTACGTCTCCATATAAATAAAATCGGTTTGAAAATTTCTGAGAGGCAGAAATTGCCCCCTGCTACAGTTGTGTTCTTATTTTCTTTAAAACTGCATAGCTTATTTAGCCAAATATATATGGAGGAATCTATGTTTTAAATTTCATTAAAATCGGTTAGAAATTTTGTGAGAGGCAGAAATTGCCCACTGACTCTCCTTGTTGCCCTATTTTTGAAAAACTGCATAGCTCATGTATGCATATAAACATGGATCTTTCTATGTTTTAAATTTCATTAAAATCGGTTTGATATTTTCTGAGAGGCATAAATTGCCCCTATCTCCCCTCGTGGTCCTACGTTTCGGCCCATTTTCAATAGGCTTGCTCCTTGTCCCAATAAGAACAAATAAGCCAAATGTTATCAAATTAGTCGATTTGTATACTTTCAGGTGGGTCCAGAGCCCATATTTTAATGTGTTACACATCAGCACAATTGCATAATACCATCTAAACTATTGTGGTGAGGGTATAAACAAGTAAGAAAGTGTAGTCGGTCAAGCCCGACTATATAATACATTACACCACAGTATTTAAAAACACATCATGCTTATGTGTCCATATAAATATGAATTTATCTATGTTTATAAACATCATTAAAACGCTTTGAAAATTTGTGAGAGGCAGAAAACTGCATAGCTTATGTGATCATTTAAATATGTTTTTATCTATGATTTAAATTTTATTAAAATCTGTTTCATAGTTTTTTAGAGGCAGAAATTTCCCCCTATCTTCCCTCGTGGCCATACGATTCGGCACGGCCCATTTCTACTAGGCTTGGTCCTTGTCCCAATAATAACCTACAAGCCAAATTTTATCATTTTATCTCCACCTGTACTTTGCGCACAAGGTAACATGGACATCCAGACAGCCAGCCAGACGGACGGACATCGTTAGTTCGCAAAAGATTCCGTTATTCGTGCTAAATTCCCAGTTTTTATTATTGATAAAAACACTTGAAATTTATTGTTGATGGGATAAGCTATTCCTATGCGCATTTCACTGGTTGCTTAGGCCAGATCATCAACAATAAATTTCAAGTGTTTTTATCAATAATGAAAACTGGGAATTTAGCACGAATAACGGAATCTTTTGAAATTTAAATTTTGTATTCCCAAAAATTGAAATTACTTTTTGATAATAAACAGGCGGGTGCACGGCCTAAAAAACACTTAATTGACAACATCTTTTGTAAGTTGTTGTTGTTTTTTATTTTGTTTTTCTTAACCTACTTACAACTACAATTAATGTTGAGAGAATTTCAACTAATTGTAGCGGGGAATGTAAGACGAGATGAACGCACTGTTTATTGTTGATGTTGTTTTGTTTAAACTTTGATATTATTACAAGTAGAACTGTTGCTATAAGTCTTATACGTTTAACATTTTTACTTGGTTTAATATCTTTAGTTTTTCTAAAATCTTTATGGATGAAGTTTCCTGATGATCTGGCCTAAGCAACCAGTGAAATGCGCATAGGAATAGCTTATCCCATCAACAATAAATTTCAAGTGTTTTTATCAATAATAAAAACTGGGAATTTAGCACGAATAACGGAATCTTTTGAAATTTTTAAAAAATTTAAGAATATGTTTAAATATGCATTTAAAACCTAAATATGCAAAAATATGCATTTTCGCCAAAATATGCAACAAAATGCATCGTTATTAGACTATTGACAAAAAACATGCACTTGCATGGAAATCGCATCTCTAGTTATTACAAATGGCATCAATGAGGCAAAAAGTGACATCAATCCAATGAAACATTTGTGTATTATTTACATTATTTTCATGTTAAAAAAGTAAATAAGGAAGATTAAAATTCCCATGTTCTATTTTTTTAGTTATTTAGTCATATACATCAAATTTTCAAGGTAAAATGATAACGAAACCCATATCTGGCATGTTGCTGATGTCTTGTAATTGTTAATTCTTCTGAAAACAAAGGGCGAAATACAAAAAAAGCGAAACACACATATGTAACGGCTAAGAAAATAATGATATTCTCTTTCACTTTCACTTAAGTCAATCCCAATGACAATGACTGTCATTTAATTGAGCCTAATGAGTCCTTTCTCCGATATTACTGAGTCATCGCACTGATTACATGTTTTTTTTTAACTGACTCCGATTCGTAATTTCTCCATTTATTTCTCCAAGTGATGTTAAGGCTGACATCACAATGATGAAAAGTGACATTAGGTCAAAAACGAAGACACCTGTCATAGTAATGATGTCAAAATACATCAACATTATGACAGCTTTTCTATTAGTGTATTCCGGACAGAGGTTTGTACATATGTATGTATGGGGGCCATGTGAAAAATTAGATCAATTCTCACTATTTTTAGAACGCATTCATCCTTATGACAGATGAAATGTGTGTACCAAATTTCATCACATTATTTTCAAAATTGCGACCTGGTTTACATGGACACCTGGACGGACGGACATCGTTAGATCGTCTTACACTAAAATGTAGGTCATTAGTACAAAAGCATCATACCCTCTCCACTTTTATGGTGTGCGAATAAATATGTAACATTAAAATCTTTTTTTTAAGCATCATGGATGATTGATTAAAAATGATTAAAACGAATTTTAAAAAAGTAAAAATTTAGATAGGAAAATTTTTTTTTAAACTGATCAATTTAAAAAGATATTAAATTTTTTTCCGCCGTAAAAAGCACATACATATTTTGATTTATTTCTTTTAAAATCATTATCTGACGTGATGACATTAAAATAAAAAAAAATTTTTCCCTCAAAATTTAATTAAGATATTTGTTTGTATTTTTGCAACCCCCACATTTCAAATCATTTCAAAATTTATTTTTGATTTGCAAATAACAAGAAAAATTTTTACTTGGTTCATAAATGCATTGGACAGTGTAGGAGTTTACGTGCCCCGAAGTTTTCAAAATATTAATGGTAAAAGTCCAAATCCAATGCAAGCTTTGTGGTCATTTTAATATCAATAGCAATGCCAAAATTAAAAAAAGGTAACAATTATATTTGCATACAAAATGTATTAAATTATTTTAAGAAAAACTTTTTATTAATCTGAATTCTTTTAATCATACAACAGTTTATTTATCTGAACAATTAACCTGTGATTATTTCTCTTAGGTTATGTTCGACTGTATGTACATCATTTTGGTTATGGTATTTATGTCTATTTACTTCCGACAAATACAGGTACTTATCAATTCATTCCTCCATGCCTTACTGTTCGTAAACATTTGCTTTTCACATGTATTAAATGATACTAATTGGAATAAACAGATGTTGTTGACGATCTGGTTGCTGGCTGTTTCTTCCATTCAACTGTATCAAATTCAATTGTTGTCTGCGAACAATAAGAAACTATTTGTACTTGTAAATCAAAAATAAATTCAAGTACACTTTTGGTTTCTTTAAATAAATAAAAAAATACGAGTATATCGATACAAGAAGTTAATTAGGCCAAAGCAGTACAATTGAGAAATTTTCTAAACTGGAGAAAATTGTGCCACCAAAAAAAAAAAAAAATTCAAATTATAAATATACATTGCAAAGTTCATCTTAATTGTACAAATTATTTCAAAATAAACAAAGAAATTTACAGCTTGGGTTTATACAAAACCGTCAGCTGGAAGATAGTGAATTTTTCAAAAATTGAAATCATCTACATATGTATGTATTAACATTTTCCTATATTTTAAAGCAACTCTTACATAGTTATAAAGGTTTGACCAACCAGCAACTTCATCACCATTTAAAATATTAATCAGTTGTTCTTCTGTCAAAAAAGTATTACAGAAGTACCGGCATCTTATTTCCTTTAACACTGGGCAACGGCCCAAAAAGTGTTGTACAGTTTCCTTCTCTCTAAGGTTGCACAAGGAACAATTACAATAGAGAATTTGTCAGATTCTGAGCAACTTTTTCCCATAGAAAAGAATTCAGATTCTGAGTAACTTTTTCCTATAGAAAAGTTGTCAGATTCTGAGCATTTTTTTCCTATAGAAATGTAGTCAGATTCTGAGCAACTTTTCCTATAGAAAAATAGTAAGATTTTGAGCAACTCTTTCCTATAGAAAAGTAGTCAGATTCTGAGCAACTTTTTCCTATAGAAAAGTAAGCAGATTCTAAGCAACTTTTTCCTATAGAAAAGTAGTCAGATTCTTAGCAAATTTTCTTATAGGAAAGTAGTCAGATTCTGAGCATCTTTTTCCAATAGAAAAGTAGTCAGATTCTGAGCATCTTTTTCCAATAGAAAAGTAGTCAGATTCTGAGCAACTTTTTCCAATAGAAAAGTAGTCAGATTCTGAGCATATTTTTCCTAGAAAAGTAAGCAGATTCTGAGAAACTTTTTCCTAAAGAAAAGTAGTCAGATTCTGAGCATATTTTTCCTATAGAAAAGTAGTAAGATTCTGAGCAATTTGTACTATAGAAAAGTAGTCAGATTCTGATCATATTTTTCCTATAGAAAAGTAGTCAGATTCTGAGCAACTTTTTCCTATAGAAAAGTAGTCAGATTCTGAGCAATTTTTACTATAGAAAAGTAGTCAGATTCTGATCATATTTTTCCTATAGAAAAGTAGTCAGATTCTGAGCAACTTTTTCCTATAGAAAAGTAAGCAGATTCTGAGCAACTTTTTCCTATAGAAAAGTAGTCAGATTCTAAGCAACTTTTTCCTATAAAAAAGTAGTAAGATTCTGAGCAACTTTTTCCTATAGAAAAGCAGTCAGATCCTGAGCATATTTTTCCTTTAGAAAAGTAGTCAGATTCTGAGCAATTTTTTCCTATGGAAAAGTAAGCAGATTCTGAGCAACTTTTTCCTATAGAAAAGTAGTCAGATCCTGAGCAACTTTTTCCTATAGAAAAGTAGTCAGATTCTGAGTAACTGTTCCTATAGAAAAGTAGTCAGATTCTGAGCAACTTTTCTTGTAACTTTTAAAATACCTAGAAATTTAAAAATTATCAAATACGTTTTTTCATTCGAAATACATGGAAATAATTTCTGTCTTGAAGTTTTCAAGTTTATTACAACAAAAAGAGTATCGCAGAGACCAGATATTAAATTTTCATAGAAAAACTTTTAAATCTTTTAAATGATTTGTTTATAGTTTTACATACAAAAAATTAAGTTAAAAAGCACACAAAAATTTGTATTTGAAAAAGTTAATTGAACAAAACAAAACTTTTCATCAAACATTAGTTGTCATGTTTTTAATACTGATATAAATTTCAAAAGAAAAAATTAAATTTTCTTTGTAGTATTTTACTTTATACTTTGCTTTCCACTTAAGTAAACTTTTCTCTTCTTTTTTTTAAAGGAAAATTTATTTGTAAAGTGGTTTTCTTTTGGGTTTTTTTTTTAGTAATGAAAAGAAGGAAGTTTGTAATACAAACGACTTGAAAAGAACAAAACAAAATACTTAAGTATGTAAATACAAAAAAAAAATATACAGATTAAATAAAAAGAAAAATATTGTAAAACAAATTGAAATATACATTTTGTATACTATATTCAATATGTGATTTGTTAGACCTTTTGTTGTAATTTTAATGTGAAATAATTAATTAAGCTCAAAGTCAGTTTTTTTATTTTTTTATTTATTTCAAAAATGTTTCCAATATTTCGAAATCCACTGGATCTCATCTTCAGGGTATGTACTACAATTATAGTTAACAAAATAAAAACATAATTTTAACATTAAATTAATACATATTGTCCCACTGTGTCATAAAACATATAAACAGAAATAAGCGTACAAAAATAAAAACTTACAAGAGGAACAATAATAAAAAACACGTCACAAACGGTTTTACATTTCATTTTGTATACTTATTTACCAAAAAAAAAAAAAAAAAGGAAAACAAATGTATTTGCTGTGAATTATTAAAGAAAGCACCACTGTACATAAAATATGTATGTATGTATGTAAAAAAGAATTTATTGACATATAAACAAGATTAGCAACTCATTGTCTTAATTATTTATTTAGCTTAGGGGTACCAGATCAAAAAGCTTTTTTATACGGCACTTTTAGATTTTGACAACTTTTTAAAACGAAAACTTGTCTAACACTTCTAAAGCGGCCCATACACTTCCAAATTATTATATATGATATTCGCCATATTATTTCCATTTTGTCCCATATTATGCCATAAGTCGCACAATGGTTTCATATATTCAATAAAAAGGTGAGCATAACCTATAGGAATAACATAAACAGCATTGTACAATGTTGCCAATCCATTTCACTTTCTTTTCGTTGTGCAATAAAAATCAAAAGTCTTATACGCCGTAGCAAAATCAGGTGCAGCCAATTAATAGAATTTGACGGGAATTCCAAATTTATAGATTTCTTGGGATCTTTAGATCGTGGCTGACCAGAAAAACAATATGGTACCACGGGATTTATTAGGCACCTGGTACTTTGGTATGGCTATTAGTTGAGGCCCCTAGGGGCATGCTCTATTTAAGTGATAGTCAATGAAAATGAGTGATAGTCTGGTTAAATCTTTTGGGGGACGCTCCTGCTACGATGAGGAGCTAAAGTTGTGTGGCTATTGGATGCAGAGCGGTTGTTTTGGGGGCGAAACTTGGTACATCTTGATCAAATGATATAATGAGGACCGTGTTGGATTCTGTGAAGTGGTGAAAAGTTAAGAGATCGGTGAGTGCGTTAGTGGATGTCGTGAGACTTGGAATGAATGAATAGTGTTTTTCGCAGGATGATGCTCTTTCTTAGGGAGTGTTTTTTTTCGAGGGGGTGTTTTTGGGTATCACGAGGCGGGAAGAGTTTTCCTGAGTTGCGAAAGAATTTTCCACATGTGGAAGTTTCGAATTGTGAGAACGGATCATCTCTGTTGGCTGTTACTATCCAATAGATGTTTCCCACTAAAAACTCAAATACAGAAAAGATTAGATCGCTCCAGCTTCTTAACGATCTCAATTGCTACCAGTATGTGTCTTATGCTCCCAAAGTGGTTGAGATTCACCATGGAGTAGGCCGTTCGGCGGGTATTCACGTAAATCGACAGATTTTCATAATGACGCAGTTAAAAAGACTTTCTACATAATGATTCCAAATACAATATTAATCGAAAAAATTTTGCATGACAACAGGGTTAGAATTAGTTTTATTAATTTTTTTTTTTTTTTTATTTCTGACACCAACTTATGCATCTTCAAAAAGCAAAAAGAATATGAATGTCAATAAAAGTGAATGTAATAAATAAGTCATTAACACTCAAAAGTATTCGTTATTAAATTTGCAAATAACACATTAAATTGAGTCAGCCAGCCACTTAGTTTTATCTGCTAATATATTTATTGGAATTAATGTGATTATTTTTGTTCTTGTCTTTCATTTTATAAGGAGCGAAGATAAAACAAGAAATCAGCTAATATATTTATGGGTTTTATTAGGTTGCAAGTAAATAATTCACTTGCTCGTAAAAAGGAATATTTGTTAATATTAAACAATTTTTATGCATATGAGAATTAAGTGGCAAGTAAAAATTTCATGCTTTTGTATGGAAATTGAAATAAAAAAAGGTTTGTATTTAAATGCCTTGAAGAAATTTCTTATAGGTTGTTGCTATGCATACAAATAACCAATTGTAGTCGGGAATGTAAGAAAATATAAACTCACTGTTTATTGTTGTTGTTTTTGTTAAAGCTTTGATATTGTTATAAGTGAAACTGAGGTTAATAATTCTTATTTGCTTAACAGTTTTATTTGTATAATATCTTTAGATTTCCTAAAATCTTTGGATGAAGTTTCCTGACGTTCTGGCCACAGAATACACAGAACTGTCACGAGACGGAAGATTTTGTGTTTTCTTTTGTCTCCTTTTAAGAAAGCTGCCCTTTTTGCATATCTCTTTGCACCATCTTTTTTGCCACAATACAATGAACACAAATTTATTAAGTTGAAATTATCATGAAAAACTGCTGTAGGAATTAACTTTTGAAATTACCACAACACTAGTAAAAATGATTTAAATGAGTAAATAACATTATAAAACAAAACAATATAACTAAATTTTTTTTCACTAAACACAACGTTTGTTGAACTAATGCATTTGTTTACCGTAGTTTGTGTTTTGTTATTTTTGTTTTGATCACGCCATTTGTGTTGATGGTTGCGGCCTGTTTTTACACATTGCCACTTCACTATCAAAAAAAGCTTTCTGTCTATTTCTTGGAAAGATGCCTTCGCAACTGATTTGGGCCCTTTTCACACGTCACTTTTCACAGTTCTGTGGTATTCTGTGGATCTGGCCTAAGCAACCAGTGAAATGCGCATAGGAATCACAAAGCATACAGAGATGAAAAAAGTGACGTATGAAAAATGCCCAAATCATTTGCGAGGGCAGCTTTCGAAGAAAGAGAAAGAAAAGGTTTTTTGGTAGTAAACTGGCAATGTGTAAAAAAAGGCCGCTACTATCAACACGAATTACGTAATCGAAACAAAATATTCAAAAAGAGCAGCTTTCGAAGAAAAAGACAGAAAAAATTACAATATTTTCTGTCTCGTGACGCCTCTGTGTGCTCTGTGATAGGAATAGCTTATCCCATCAACAACAAACTTCAGTGTTTTTATCAAATAATAAAAATTGCGAATTAAGCAGGAATAACAAAATCATTTAAAATAGTTCATATATTTATGAATTAGTAAGTAAATAAAAAATTTTATTTTTGTCAACATAAATATTTATATTTTAACTTTTGCAAAGTTGCATTATTCAGACTTTTACATATATTACATACTTAAGTTCGTATCACACGATTGCCGGAAATGCACCAATATGACACAATTTTTATTGTGCTTTATTGACGCACAATAATGAAATTGCACTAATAAAATATTCTGAAATCGCACGATTGCCCAGCTTTAAACAAATTCAATTGCCGCTAGTTGGTACAACGAGAAATGGTTACAACAATTGCCGCAGCACATTCACACGATTGTTCTTACTTGCGTTACCTGTGAAAACAGCTGTTGTGGTAGCTTTTTTATTTTTTTGAAAGTTCTTGTTGGTTTTTTTTAAATTTTTTAAAAAATTCCTAAGCTAAACAGTCAGTTCAACAATTTCATATGTTAAGGTTCGCATAGAAATATCTTTAATAAACATATTTGCACTGAACAAAGTAAATTATAAAAAAAAGGCAAATATTGGCGTCAAGTGAGAGAGTGCCATTTCTTTTCCCCTCTCTCCTAAAAGGTCAAGACTTGTAGAGTTAAACTTGACGTGTGTGAACCGGCACTTAACGATTTCTTTCTTTGCTTTTTACATCATTTTGCGTTTGAAAATGTACGTTCAATTGTTGCTCAGAAATGTGTTATCGATAAAATACGAAAAGCAATATGTGAAGTGTCAGCAAATATTAGATTCGTTCTTATTGGTTATATTTTTCCAACAAATTTTATTATATACACTAAGGTCTCGGTTTTATGCGAATTTTTTTATGCGGATTCAAATTAATGCGATTTTTAAATTAACTATTTTTTTTTTAATAATTTTCGTGGGAATACAAAATTTAATTTAAATGATTTTGTTATTCGTGCTTAATTCCCAATTTTCATTTTTGATAAGAACACTGAATTTAACACTGACTGGCAACCCGCTTTATATTTTGTTTGCGAAAACAATAAAGCAAGTTGTTTTTGTTTTTATTTTATTTTTTTTTTTTTTTTTTTTTGAATTTTAACAGATTTTGAAATCTTAGATGTTTTTTAAGCTTTTTACCGTTTAACAATTTGCAGCACTGATATAATCGTTATAGTTTGTTTTATTTTGAGTTTTTTCTATGCATAACCGATACGTATGTATGAGTGTTTTCACACTTATGAAGAGCACATAATAAAAGTTTTGCAATATAATAAGGACACAATAGGCTAATTTAGGTAAACAAAAAAAATTAGGAATTAGTTAGAAAAATTTGGGTTTAAATTGGTCATTTTTGGTTTTGCAAATGAAAAAATTTTTTTTTCAAATTATTTTTTTTTTGTTTTATTTAGACATCAATCGATTTTCTATAAGAATAACTTAATATTTTTTTGTTTGATTAGTTTTTAGTTCAAAAAGATAATTTAAATAAACATTTTTTTTTTTTTTGAAAACTGCAACACCTTGCAACTCGACAAATAAACATCATAGAAAAAATATTTCGCAAACTTATTCATATTTACTAGAACAATAGGTATGCAATGCAAATATAAGTACAGTCAAATCCCGATAATTCGTACCCCGATAAATCGTAATTCCCGATAATTCGTAATAAACAGTCAGTCCCTTGAATAAATCTCGTTAATTCGTAAAATTTCCATACATTTTGGTCCCCTCGCTAAATCGTAATTTTTTTCCAAAAAAAATCTTCTTTACCGCTTATAAATCGTAATTGTTTGCTAAAGGCCAGTTTACACGGTAATACAATGTATTACGACTTTGTAGAATCAAAATATTATTGAATTCTCTCCGTGTTTAAAAGAAAAATCTGTTGTATGTATTTTTTATGTGTCTACATAATGTCGTAATAAAATGTATTACCGTGTCAACTAGCCTTAACTACCACTTATAATTCGTAATAAAAACAACAAAAACATGGAAAGGATGATATTTTGTTTACCGCTATTTTTTGTGTGGGTTTTTGCTTGTGTGTGTGTTTATTTTCTTAAGATCAGTTTGTTACATGAATCATAAAGAAATATGTCAAAGCACACGCATCGTTTTAGTAAATAAATTGAAAACCCCCGTTAATTCGTATTTATTTGTTTTTAACCCCGTTATATCGAAACCCCGCTAAATCGAAAACCCCTATAATTCGTAATGAACGAATGATTTCGCAGTTTCTTTTACTTTATAAACCATTTCCTTAGCATTGCACGTTTCTATTAATATGGTTTTCATTTAAATTTAAACTTTCCCCTAAAATATTATCCAATGCATCCCTTTTTATAAATTTTCTTGCCCCTTGAAGGAACAAATATCCCATTCTGGAAAGCAAAATATGAATCCTGGCGTCCACGCTTTGCATTTTAATATTCACGTCGTTAATTATTAAAAAAAAAAAAAAAAAAAAAAAACAACAACATACATTGTGCAACAAACACATGATGACCAAAGCCTGCTCTCGAAATGATCACATCGCAGTTAAAAAGCTCAAAGGGTAAAAAAGTACTGAAAGCAACGCGGGAGTACTGCGGTAATTTAAATATGAAAAAGTATTGAAGAAACTACCAAAGTACTGAATTTTTCAACACTATTTGGTAGTGAGCTAATATATCAGAGGGGGTTGCGGGTTCGGTTCCCGCCAGAGGCTCTAGTCTGTTTCCCTACAATCGGTTGAAGGTCTTCGTTACTATTTCTCGGCTAATTAAGTTAGAATATAATTTGTAATTGTATTTGTAACACTTATTAAATTAAAAATTAAATTAAATTATTTTAACAAATCGCATAAACATTTTGTTGAAAAAAATTATTATTGGCCAAAAACTTTTTTCATTGATTCAATAAACTTGGTTGTGGACTAAAAATGCAATAACTTTGCCTACAAACTTTTTATCAATGCCGCAAAAACCGTCAACGCAGAAAATTCAAATATGCGATTTTCGTTATCAAATATGAAAATTATTTTTTTCTGTGACCAGGGCAAGTTCTTCAAGCTTTTTGTTTAAAAAAAAAAAGAGATTTTGTTTACTTCGCAAGAATTTTGAAAAATTAATTTTATGAATATTCATAAGAACATTAACTGGACATTAACTGAAATTGTAATATAAAATAGAAACTGGGAATTATTTCCTTTCGAAGGTTACTTTATATTATATTCAACATTTTTTTATTTTTCGTATTTATTCTATGAGCTAAATTTCAGTTATGTATTTTATAAAGCTTTTTTGTGAAAGTCCTATTCCTTCAATTTTTCAGAAATGACTTTTTTATACACTACCAGACTATTATATTGTATCTTCTTGTTACATTTTACCTTAAATTAAAATTCTGTTTTTTTCATTTATTTTTAACAAAAAGTTAATTTAATTTTTACTGTCAAAAATCCAATACCATGTAAAAACAAATGAATTTTCAGTTATTTTATATAAATTAACTACATATGCCGCAAAAAACAAATGAATATTTAGGTATTTTATTAAATTCAATAAATTTCGTTTACTCCACAAAAGAGCCGAATTTCAAAAAAGTATTAGACAGACACCTGTCCGCTTGTTTTTCTAATGAGAGAAAGAGAATATTATTATTATTTACTTACCCCGTTACACACGTTTGTCATACTTTTGTTGTACTAACCCTGTTGTTTAAAGAAGACCGATATGGTTTCGCAATTACTTTACTTTTAAAATTTTATGTATTTAACTAAATAATTAAAACAAATAGAAAATGGGAATTGCTTAAACACAACAAGTAATTCGTTTTTTATAGATAACTAAAAATTTATTTTTGGTAATTAAATTATAAAAAATAACTGAATATTCATTTGTTTTTACGGAACATGGGGTTGAATTTTTGACAGTAAAAATAAAATGAACTTTCCGTTACTTTAAATAACATTTTCACTTTATTTTACATAAAGAAGAAATTAAATTAATCAACGGACAATGTTAACTGCAATTGAAAATCCAAATTATTATTTAGTTTTTTGAATAACTGTTAGAATCAGTTAAAAATAAATTTGCTTGGAACTTCCTCAATAAACTTCAGTCCGTTACTGTAATAATATTGTGAGTGTATGTGGCACTATGTGCATTAGGCTGCTTCACAAAAAAAAAA
The DNA here is from genome assembly GCA_949318255.1 of Pollenia labialis. Taxonomy (NCBI): domain Eukaryota; kingdom Metazoa; phylum Arthropoda; class Insecta; order Diptera; family Polleniidae; genus Pollenia; species Pollenia labialis. The sequence goes on along the minus strand of OX439143.1, from coordinate 34,120,660 downwards.
AATTTTTTCTATCATCTTAAAAGTCGTATTACTTTTTACTCTTTAAGTTTCTTCAAAATCATGTAAGAGGTTTTTTATGGAAAATTTAATTTCCTATAAGAAAATTCCCATCAATATTGTTAACAGAAATAGTAGTTTTACTCAGTGATGCCAGTAGCAATTTTTAAAAATTCCTATGTGCCTTAAAAAAATCCCTTTTTCCCCTACAAGCAAAAAAGATTTTCCTACACTATTCCCAACGTTGAAAACTTATTGTTTTAGCAACAAATACACTTTTAGTTAACATTTTGTAAATATTATAAATAAAGCATTTATTAACATTAATTACCCCCGCAAATATATTGGACCAACTGATCCATTTGATTAAATGGACTACTCCATTGACTGGTCCGATGTAATGTAAGCGTGGACCATGTCATTGTTAAAAAGTGTTTGTAGTGAGACGACATGTCTTCGATTTTTTACGACATGTTTTCGTTTTAATTTGCAGGGTATTAAAGCATTTACTACACGCACACATAAAAAAATTAAATTTCAAAAAATAGCACTGTGGGACAAATTCAATTTTTTTCTTTTTGGCAGAAATGTTTAATCTAGTGAAAAACTAAGCTTGAAATGTTTAATATTTCAAGCAAGCCAAAAAATTGATGTAAAGTCCCTTAAACTATAAGAAATGTCAAAAATTCGGTGAAAATTGTTAAATCAACGGAAATTCGCAAAAATTTGCTAAAAGCGGAATAATAGAAAAGTCTTGTATTTATTATCAAACGTTAAAGAATCAGAAAACTTACAGTAAAAATATCTCTTATCGAAAACATGGCAAAAATTCGCGAAAATATTCAAAATTAGAAACAAACTCTTAACTTTATTTTCAAAAGCAAAATCGGTTACAAAAATACATATGTCGGCATATAGCATAAATAACGTTAAAAAGTGAGTAAAGAACACAAATAATTGGAGATGGGATTTTTTTGTTTTTAATTTTCGATAACTATTCGACGTCGACACAACATTCTTATAAAATACCAATTTAACATCGAAGTGATGTAGTCGTCGACTTGATGTGACAACAGTTTAAAATTAATGTCGACGTCGACGACGACTTACATAATAGGGGTGAGTATGTATATAAATGGGGAATATTTTTAGTTTAGTTATGCAAAATAATATCTCGCAAGAGGTGGCCATTTTCTGCTTCGTAAATTCATGCTCTTTTCAACACATTTTTCATAACCTTTCGCCAAACCTCAGGTGTATGTGGTTTATTTCGTGTCGCGTATATTGCTTTTTAATTGCTGGATGGTTCTAGGCCAACTAATGTAGACTTTTCCTTTCAAATAACCCCAAAGAAAACAGTTAAATCGAGTGAACGTTTATTGTTGAATCTGAGGGTCCAACCCGCACATTAAAATAACGACGATATGCACGCTGAGTCAAAACAATGTATCCACTGTTAGTTAAATATTGATAATAATTGTATGTTTATAGTATGCAAAATAATGCTTTTCTGCGCATTTTGATTAGCATATTTTCCCATATTTTTTGCCATTTTTTTCTGTAGAACTTTAGCTTTTTTTGGGCATATTAAAAAAACTTTCCCTTATTAAATTCTATAATAATCATTATTCAGCAATATTATAAAAGAATCTAACACATAAAGACATCTTGAATTTAAGTTCAAGTTGTCAAAGAAAATTATTTACAACATGTGCAAAATGTAGAAATAACAGAAATTAAAAGGTGAAATAGAGACGAGCTAAAATTTTATGAATCAATTAACTAACGACGAGAATAAAGCTTTAACTCGTTAATTATTTTTTGCAAATCGCAAATATTTTGTAAAGCAAAAATTCTGTCATAGAATTTTAATCAATCAAAATAAATATTCAATTATTTTGTACTTGTTAGAAAATTGTATTAACTTTTGACATCTCTGTGGTACTCTGTAGTATTCATTTAAAAATATGCAAGAATGCTTTTTTCGGCTGTGCAAAACTTTTAATACCCTCCACTATGAATTATAATTTTTCCGAAAGTGAGCTTTATATGCATGGGATCAGTGAGAAATAATGAGCAATTTTTCATAGAATCTGACATCAGAAATTTTTAATCTTATTTTCTTTTATTCCTTTAGATTAGCGAGGCCTGTCACAGAAATCAATTCCGATTAAAAGTGATTTCGTTTTATGTGAAGCAAAATACGAAATCACTTTCACTTTCTATCGAAATTGATTGCTGTGACGGGCCTTATAATCTTAAGCGTATTTACCTGATCAACACAGTTTTTACGTAGACTACATTTCGATTTAGTCATATAAAGCACCAAATACATTTTTCAAAATCACATTAAGAATTGCAATTGTAATTGTGAAAAATAGCTGGTATGTGTGACCGTCGCTTGATGGAATGTTAAACAATGTGTCTTAAAATTAATGTATGGTAAATTGCATGGCAGTTACAACCGTAAAATTCTGTTACGGTTTTTTGTGTATTAAGGCGTTTTTCGAGTGGGAATTACAATAGCATTATTTATTAAGCTTTTACCGCTTAGTCACCGAAAACTTTGTAAAGAATTTTCAAATTACCACATTGTTTTTTGTTTGACCATCGTTAAAAAGCGCAACTTTAATAATGTCTGCCTACCAACTAGAGTTTTTTCCCCGGAGTTTTTCGATTCCCGGGAAAACGGGAACATTTTTTAAATTTCCCGGGATCCCGGGATCCCGCTCCATATAAATAATACAAAGTAAATTTGTTTTAAATTAATGAAAAAACTTTTTTTTTTTAAAAAGCGTAAGGGAACTTGTTTACAAAGTAAGTAAAAGAAATGCCCAAATACTACAAAAATTAATTAAAGGTTAAAGGAGGAACTTGAATTATTATTACCTTACGATTTTAAATGTAAATTTCGTATCATTATGCTCTAGATACAAGATAAAAAGATAACATAAATATAACAATTTAATTCATAAAACAATAAAAAACAAACAAAAATTATGGTACTCAAGTTTTGAGGTCAAAAAGTAAATTTATAAAATAGATAAAATATTTTAAATAAATATGTTTTATAAATATATTAACATTTTTTAACAGCTTAGGAAATAATATTAAGACACACTAAATGCGTTTAGAAAGTCGAGTATATTTCTTATTTTATTTACTTATTACCACGTTTCCGAAACATTTAGTTCACTTTTTTACCGAGATTGCACAAATAGTTTAAAGTGCAAAAGTTAAAACTTGTTGCATATTTCTAATTCACAATCCGAAGTAATTTTTTTTTTTATAAACAACGTCTATATCAGACAAATGTATGACAAGATTGATGCAGAAAATAGCATCAAACGGACTTCTTCTTACAAGATCGACCTGTAATATTTAGGACAATGTTTTTTTAAAATTGTATGTTGTAGTATCTTACATGAGTTTCCATAGTTTTTTTTATTTCTGTTTCCCAGCACTTCCCAGTTATATAAGCCGTCACAAAATGAAACAAATTTATGTTTATCACCTTATTAACATATCGTCATATCTCAACATTTTTTTTTTAATTTTAAGTTAATTAAGCAAAGTGTTCCTTCTACTTTCTCGTAACAAAACATCGGTTTTTATTTCAAACTGAACCGAAGTTATAGCAAAATATATGTATCTTTAAATCGGTACATTTTAACTTTAATCGCATTTTGCCATTTTGTAGATATGACTTTGCTGCAATGAAGGAGCGATATTTTTGGATATCTCCTATTTTTAAGACTTGTCCATGGACAATTAAAATGTACTGCCTGCATCTTATTTTGAATTAATGTTCTTTATAAACTCTTCACTTCACTAAATTTGTTAATTATCAACTGTTTCACGGCACATTCTGCTTTTGGTAGATTTATTGCGTCAGAAGACATTGATTTAGGAACGCACTCACTTCTTGTTATTGATCTAATCGACAACCCATCAACAGATGCTAATTTTTAGAGAATATAAAACTAAATTTCTGAAACTATGAGGAACTTTTATTTCCCGGGATCCCGCAACAAAAATCCCGGGAAAACGGGAAAGAAAATAATTGAAATTCCCGGGAATTCCCGGGACGGGAAATCTCGGGAAAAAACCCTACTACCAACACTGTCAGTTCTTGTTTATAAAGCACCAACATTTCATCATTTAAAATAACGCCATATACGAAAATGAGTTCAGTAGTTAATTAGAGTACGAAAAATGGCTTAAATTGTTTGTGTTGTAATATAAACATATACAAATATGTACACACAAATGTTCATTTAATTTTTATATATTCTATCGGCTAACAGCCGGCTTCGAGCCGCCGCCGAGTATTTTTGGTATCAGCCTCCACTACCGATACAATCCCACGGCGCAAGTCTCTGGTATAAGGGCCCAAATATACTGATCAAAATACTCATCAAGCATTGTGGTTGGATTAGTGAAAATGTGTTTGTATGTGTCACACCGACGATACTGGAAAATCAAATGATTTAGATATGAGGGCGAATATTACGTCCAGCACACGTATGCGATGGAATCCGCTTGCTGGGCAAGCATTTGACAAGTGTGTTTGGCCCTTAAAGTTTTAAATCTTCACTAAACATTAGGAGTCGGGGTTTTTGTTTAATTTCCAATACATCTGTATTTGTATTTGTATAGTTTTTAGCAGGGCTGTGGAGTCGTTAAAAAAAAAGTGATTACTCCGACTCCATTTGATGAAATTTTTTAAGTACGACTCCAACTCGGACTCCGACTCCTTTGATTCGCAGTGTATATGAGACTGGTCCTTATTTGAATTTAAACTATTTTTTTAATGAAGTACATTTAAATAACAAAAAAGAAAAAGATTCCATAATCAATTTTAACACGTGCCGCATTGAGCTTTAATATAGTTATTTACATATGAGTAGCTGCGATGCAAAACTCGTTCGTTACACTTTATTCGAATTTTGGGAAAATAAAACATAAAGCGCCCGATTAAATGGACCAAATTACTTGAACTACTCCATGGACTGGTCCGATGTAATGCAAGCATGGACCATGTCACCACTGTTGCCAATTTGACGGGTTTACCGCGATTCTAGCGGTTTTTACGTGTCCATCGGGGTAAACTTTCCGTTTTGGCGGTTAGCGGGAAATCTAGCGGTTTTTTAATATCATTAGAAAATAAAATTTTTGTTCTAGGCATTTGAAAATTACAGTTTTTATCTCAAAATAAAAGATTTAAAATATTTGTTTTCAGTTAAATTAATTAAGTAATAAGAAAAAATTGTGGAAATTAAATTGGTTTCCGCAACAAAAAATTGTACAACGTTTTAAGCAGATTTTATAAATTTTCTTATTAGGAAGTTAAATTGAAATAGATTAACATAACCGTCTTATTTCCAGCGAAATATTTGTCCAGCCCAAAAAAAAAACTAGACGTGATAGAAAAAAACTGAGAACGGACTTGAATTTATTTAAAATACTTTTAACGGCGGACCAGTGTTATCAACTTTTAACGACCAAAATATAATCTATAGTCAAAGCTAAAGTAAAAAGGGCGTTGTCTACAGCAAATCAATGTTTATATTAAAGCACTTAAGCAACCAAAAATTAAAAGTATTTTTTAATATCCCTCGGATAAAACTTCCACACAGTTGTCAAACGTAATGCCAAACAACGTACTGTTATTCGAGAATTCAAGAAATACTGTTTGTAATTCTTTAAAAAACAAAAAGAAAGCGCCAATTTACGCCTTTGCCTGGTTTATATAAGTTTGTTGTTTAGTTTAAGCAAGCTTGTAACTAGATATGCCATTATTCTTATATATTTTTATTTTAGTTAACGGATAGGTTTGTATCAAGTTTTCCTAAAAAAGTGAAAAATAATTTGTATAAATCTAAGCGAAGTCTTCGGAGCGAAACAAAAATCATCTATTAGTTTGTTAGGATTGTAAACAGTTTTCAAGCATGAATTTTTGAAATAATGGCCAGCCAAAACTTTTTAAAATTATAAACCTTATAGAGCAGTAGTGGCCATGTTATCCATATACAGTGCAATCTCCCTTAACGGACACTTCCCATAAGCGGACACCCCCATTAAACGGACATTGTTGCTAGGTCCCGGCAGCGCTCCATAAGAAAAGCATTGCAGTCGCTTTCCCTTGAACGGACGCTTCTCATGAGCGGACGCGGACATCCGCTAGATAAAAAAAATTCTCTTGGACGGACACTTAGCTTATTTTTTTTCCTTATTTTTCATGTCATAATTTACAAATAAGCCTGCCAAGACTTTTAATTTGTTCGCTTTAACAACAGGGCACGGTTTATCATATTTTCTACATCACATAACATAGTTAAATGTGGGTATGTTAAATATGTATAGTACTCATAAAACATTTTAAACTTTTATTACATATAGAACTACATTTAATGATTTTTTGTTTTTAAACCCAATTGAGTGGTTTATTTTTTATATTTTTTTTTAATAAAAGTATGTATCTTTAAATGAAAACAAAAAATATAAGGCAAAGTTTTGTTGATTTAAATTTGTAGTTTTCTCTTGGCCGGACAGCCCCCTTGTGCGGACACATTTCAACGGTCCCTTCGGTGTCCGCTCATGGGAGATTCCACTGTATACATATGTTTATTTAACATTTTTAAATAGATGTACCTCAGAAAGTAAATGTTAGTATATATCAAATATAAAATAGTGTAAAATTTCAAATCGATTGTCTTGAATTTACTTCCTTCTTTTCTTTTACGTTTTTTTTTAATCTTGGTCTACGGTCTAAAATTTTTAGCATCTTTACCAAAACTATCTGCCTGTTCAACGATTTCGAACGTAGATGTTCGCATAGAATTTTATATGGAAAACATTTTTAAAACTGAGTGTTTTTATATACATTTTCTATGCAAACGATATCGTTCGAAATCGTTGAACTGGCAGTATATTAAGTGCACTTAACTCTAATGAATTTTATATGAATATAAACATTTTGAACGTTTGCGGGACTCAAATAGTCAGTGAAATTAAAAACCTTACAATATAATTTTAATTGAAAGACATAATACACCTTTAAAAAAGCACCCTACATCTAGATTTGTCATATTATTTAGATTTTAGCGATACATATTTTTAAAACATACTAAGCTAAATAGAAAATTTAGCGGTTTCTAGCGGTTTTTGAAGTACGATTTGGCGGGAAGCCTTAAAAAAAAGTTGGCAACAATGCATGTCACTGTTAAAAAGTGGTTGTAAGGAGACGACATATCTTCGTTTTTTAACGACATGTTTTCGGTTTTAAGCGACTTCAAAACTTATCCTCTTGTAGATACAATGGAGTAGTTTTAAAACTACTCCTTTGTAGTCCAAAGCTGGGTTATATGGTCCTGCCCTAGGACATCGTAATGTTAAATAGACCATGTTTTTCCATAAGTTTGGGTTACTTTTGGACTAGTCCTAGTCCTATTATTTGCAGGGACAATTGATTTTTGTTGTGTGTTTTATATTCAAATAAATACATTTATACAACCATTTACCTCTTAATTCACCACTTATTTTGCAGAGGGTATAAAACAATTTATAAATATTTATGCTTAAAGTCAGTCATACAAACATACATATGTATGTATGTATAAATATGACCATTGCCGGTGCTTGCAAGTACAAGCTTTCCACATTCTGTATTTTAAAAAATTATTTATTTAATTGTTTTATTGAATTAATTTAAAACTTTCCTATTGTTTTGCGTTATTTTTTATATTGATCGACACCTCTACATGCGATTATTTTAATTCACTGCATTTATTTTGTTCTTATGACTACTGGCGATGATTGTTTATTTTTTTTATAAATATTGGTAGTTTTGTTCAAAAATTCGTTTATTAATTAAACCTAAAGCAAATAAACAAATAAATATTTGTGTTCAAATAAATAAATTTTGTGGTCGATTTCATTGTTTGAAAATATTTAATCAATATTTTATAATAAATCCTAACAAGAACAAGTAAATATGACAAAAGAATTAAAATATATTGGAAGCACAGAACTAAACAAATAACTAGAAAATGGACTTTATATTTTACTAAAGGCGCCAAGCATATTTTTTTTTACCCTCAAGGTCAAGTTTTTAAGACTATGTATACACAAATACAACGCAAAAACTAAGAATACCAAAATGACTTTATCATAAAAAAAACGTTTGTAATAAATAACTGTTAATTACTATTTATTAAACTGACAAACCGAAATAGTTGTTACATCGATACTTTCATAGATACATAAGTATCTACAATTATTTACCCAGTTGGCCAAATCGTCAACGTTGCCTGCAGGAGGTTTTTTGAATTGTCGTCTTTTAAATTGGGTTAAAGACAAGTTAAGTAAGTATTCAAGCCGTATGATTTGTCGTGTTTCAAACTACTGTGGGGACAATGTTAGCGACAAAGTCTTGTATTTATCCAAAATAATAATATATTAACCCTTTCGCGGAAACCATTTTTGGAGAAGGGTGTCCTTCCTGCATCTCCATTCTTAGGCAAGTTAGAAAAATTCTGAAAACACCAAACTGCCTAGAAATAATAAATAAAAACTATATAAGGGCAAAAAATAAGGTTTTGGTATTGACAGTTATGAACACCATGCGTCTACTTATGTCCCAAATGTGATGTAAAGAGGGCATGACGTTCCTAGACGTCAAAAGGATATCCCTTTGAAAGCAATTCTCATATAATATGAGAAATATTACTGTTTTTGAACGACTTTTATTAGTTGCACATTTTGGTAGTGTTTTTTGTCAAGTACAATTAGGGCTGCCAGACGGCCTGGATTGTCCAGCTGTTTTTTTTCTTGTTGGTGTTGTCCAGGTATTTAATTTTGAAAAAAAAAATGAAATTTTTTATAATTAAATTATTATGTTGTATAGAACAAAATCCGATACTAAAAACAAATTGTAAGGAAAACACTGCTAATTAGCCAACGGACATTCCAATAAATAAGATGCGGTCCAGTTTTTTAAAAATGCGATAGAAAATAAAGCACAAAATTAAAAAAATTGATCTCGTTTATTATTCATGCAAACTAACAATACTTTTTGTGCAAGGACTTAAGGTATTTCGAATATTCTTTACTCACAAGAATCCTTTCCTGTGACCGAATAAAGGCTACAATTTTAATAAGACTAAATTTTGATGAAAGTTGGAAAATGTTTCAAAAACATTTTTGCTTACAACTATAGTAATAGAGTTATTAAAGTCTTCAAATAACAATAAAAAAAATGTGGCTAAACAAATAATACAAATAAAACTGTTAAGCGAATAAGAATTATAAACCTCAGGTTTACTACATTTAGAGTTGACAAAAAATCAACCAATTGTAGTCGGGACTGTAAGAAAAGATAAACTCACTGTTGATTGTTGTTGTTTTTGTTTAAGCTTTAATATTGTTACAAGTAAAACTGAGATTTTTAATTCTTATTCGCTTAACAGTTTTATTTGTATAATATCTTTAGCTTTTCTAAAATCTTTGGATGAAGTTTCCTGACGATCTGGCCTAAGCAACCAGTGATATGCGCATAGGAATAGCTTATCCCTACAACAATAAATTTCAGTTTCTCAATAGTTTGAAATGGGAATTTAACACATTTGAAAAAACCTTGTTAATTAATTTTTGAATCCCAAGAAAAACTTTGATAACTATTTTACCAATTTATCAATTTTATTTACTTCTATTTGTGGAAAAAATCTAACTGTTGGAAAAAATAAAATAAAAATAAAAAAACAAGAGCTGTTATCTGCTTGGTTTATTTTAAATAAAAAACCTATAACATTGGTTTCTGTGACACCTAAAACCGACACTAACTTGAGTTCGAACAAAAACCCGACAACATTGGAGTTCTTGACACCAACGTATGTTTTTGTTGGTTTCAAATTAAATACCGATAAGATTGGTTTCTATGACACCTCTGATAATTTTGTTTTACATATTTCATACAATGAGTTCAGCTTATCTTCATTAGAACTTATCTTAAAATAAAAAACGACGGTTGTTTAAGCAAAAATTTAACTGAAAATCTCCATTCATTTCAATTTCACTCGATTAACACAACAGATGTTTTTTTTTGCATTGCATTATTAGTGTTTACGGCTCGAAATGTCAATTATTTTTAAATAAAACATTATGAAACCAAAACAAATTGGTTCAAACTGTCAGCAGTCAGCAGGCTTTTAGCTGCCACTTGTAGTGAATTCGTCCGTTTTCATATAAATTTTCTATGCGAACGTTAACGTTCGAAATCGTTGAACAGGCAGTATAAAAATTGTTTATTGCAAAATAAAATCAGAAGTAAAACTTTACTTTTTCTTACAGTTAAGGGCATTTTAAAATTATCCAGTTATTTTCTCAAAATCCAGGTGGTTTTTTTCTATTGTCCAGTTATTTGACTTTTGGTATCTGGCAACCCTAAATACAATGTTTACGCAATTGTGATGGTACGTATGTACAATATATTTAAGGCTCAGTTAGCCGGAAGTAACCGTAACGTTGCAAATCAGCTGATTAATTTTGTTGTATGTAAATCAATTAGAACGATTATAGTTAGCAGTATAATGTTACGTCTCAATCTGTAGGAAATAAATTGATCTTACTTTTTTACGGCAAGGTTAAGTAACTCTTACTGTCGGCTAAGTGAGCCTTAAAACATGATTTAATTCAAGTTGTTATTAGAAACGTTAACTCGGTAAAGCTTTTATCAGCTAAACATTTCATGTCGTATATAGACGTCATGTCCCACGAGACAACTTTGTTATTTTAATACGTCAGTGTCCGCGAAAGGGTTAAGGACTAATAACGTAACAATCGCATGCATATTTTCGTATTTCCTATTTGCATGATTTTGCTAACGAATTAAAAGAATAAATTGCCACTGTGATTTGCATTAAAAATAAACAGTTTTCTGTAGTTGATAGAGATCTATGCCGGGAAGAAACCGGCAGCGGCGTCCACTTTTGACGGAATCATTAGCCGGCTGAAGTTAATTTTTTACGATACCGAGATATGTTTGATCATCTTACCATTGAATAGAATTTATGTGAATATTTATATAAAAACCATATTATAATAAAATCCTAAATTGGTATCTTTGAATTAAAAGAAAAAAATGTTAAGATGGCTAAACTTTTTTACGGCGCAAACAAAAAATTTCATGGCGGCAGCAAGCTGTTTTAAAACCGAGCACTACTTTGGTTTCTGCAATAACAATGCGAAAAAAACAGAGACAATGTCAGAAGCAAATTACATGTACGTTTGTGACCGATTATTATAAAGCTTATGTAAAACAGCGATTTTGACAGACATGCACAATTACATGTGACTTGAAAATTTGGCATGTCAGATGACAAAAACATGTCGTCTATATGCTCCTTAAGCAATTAAGCGGACATTTGTTTAAAAAAAATCGTAGAGGACATGTTATGATGTTATGAAGAGTTGATCGTCAGTGTCTATATCGAGCCCTATTTGCGATTATATCGTAAGCGACAAAAAGCAAATTTTACAGGAGATGGGGTTTTTATTATTTTTTTCTTAAGCAATGCAATGCTTTCTTTGAATTTAGGTATGCTTTTTCTCCGCAACGGTAAATATTCAAAGTTAAGTCATTGTAACGGGTACTTATTAACTATTTGCAAGAAAATAACAAAATTTCCATAAATTGTCGCTTATGATATAATCGCATATAGGGCTCGATATTGTCTCTTAACGTTGTTAACTATTTTGCGGACATTTGATTAAAAAAGTTGTCGATGTTTTGTATGGGCTGTCGCCAACATGTCGTCAAGATTTTACGATGTGTGTTGTACGGGCCATCTATGTTGTATTCAATACATGGTCAACTGGGTATATTCATTATCGATATACATCGATAGCTTGTAATTCCAAAACACACAGTAATATACGCGTATTTACAAATAATTTGCCAACTAATGATGTCGTCGAATCACGCTGTATTGTGTGAAACATACAAAGCATTTGCAAACAATTGTAAAATAATCCTATTGAATAACTTACTGGTATTACTTGCATAAATAACAGTCACGAATTCAATGTTTATGAAACATTTTTATAAATACAAATATTTATGACGACAAACACATGTGACATCTAATATCTAAAGCACTAAAAACTTATTAGAAACTATTAAAGTTAATCTTGGGAATGCAAATACAATGGAATACAACGTTTTCCCCAAAAAAATCCTGGTGATCTGGTCTAAGCAACCAGTGAAATGCGCATAGAAAATAGTTTAAGGTAGAAGTACATAGCACGCGTTAGTGCGAACGCGCTCTGTAGACTTCTGTCAAAAAAAGTTAAAATATTTTGACGCGCTTGCGCCAGAAAGCCAGAAAGTTGGCTAACATTCAACTTTTTAACGCGTTTTGTATTTTTGACAAGTAATCAGCTGACAATAAAAAGAATATTTTAACAGAGTTGTGAATCATGAAAGAAAAACTTATTAAAGAGCTTAAAAAACATACAATATTTATATAAAAAGAATAAATTCAATAAAATAATAAAATCTTGATATATGTACTTTCGAATCCGTTTTCAAAGCACAAATTAGTAAACAAATAAAAGCAGCTGACAGGAATGGTTTTTGTAACGCGCGTTGTGTAACTTGCAATTTTTCATGCGCTAACGTTTTTAAACGCACGACAAACGTCGACGAATTAACACGTGTTATATCATCCAACAATAAATTTCAGTGCCTTTATTAAGAATAAAAATTGGAAATTCAGCACAACAAATAAAATCTTATTAATTAAAAATTTTAAATTCACAACAATTAATTTTATAAAAAATTTGTAAGTGCACGTGCATAAAAAACAGAACTGCCAAATTGCTTTATTTTGATTTTTCTCGCGAAAACAATAAAGCAATTCATTTTTGTTTTCCCTTAACCCACTAACAACTAGAATTACAGCCAATCCCACGATGTCACACGTTAACGTTCGCATAGAAAATAACATTTAAAACAATAACAAATTTTAGAATTTCAGTTTTTTATGCACAAATCTTACAATTTGTTTTTGTTTTAAATGTAATTTTTTTATGCGAACATTTACGTGTGACATCGTGGGATTTGATTTCATACAAATTTCATACAAAATTTATATGAAATAAAATAAAAAAGCTCTCTCCTGTAGTGCGATTCACTATGCTTTTTAAACCACAATTGTTTCGTTTAAAAATGTTAACCACAAAATTAACCATTTTGCTATTCACTAACACTTTTAACGACATCTGCTGGTGTTAAAAGACAGCTGTTTCAGTCAGCTGTTATTTTAAACAAAATAAATTGTGGTTTATTAACGCCAACATTTTTGGTGTGGTTAAATCCGCTTAGAAAAGTGTTTATTTTTCTTTGTACCTGTATAGTCGATAAATGATATGTCTTTAAGGTAATTAGCCTACAATTTATCCATTTCTAATCACACACCAATTTTCCGTACAGCTTCTTATTTATTTATCTTATTCTTATCAGGGTTTCGAACAACTGCTATAAGCAGTCGAAATTTGCTAAAAATTTCATTTATTTTCAGCAACATGCTGAAAAAAAATGAACTGCATTTTATTTGCATCACACTCATACTTAAATCAGTTGAACTGTGTGCGCACAGTTACTGAAAAAACAGTAACAGAATTTACTTTTTTTTCAGTAGTCAAAAGAATCAGCAGCCGACTCACTCCATTTCATACACACACACTGCTGAACTTGCGACTGAAACACAGCAGTTGATGTGTTTACAGTTGACGTAAACATTTTTTTTTAGTTTTCAAAACAGCGTAGCTAGAAACTGGCAGTTCGACTGTATAGTCGCGTAACACAAATTGGCTGGTGACTATATTGAGTTCTGTATAGTTAAAAACACATTTGTTTTTGTATGTCTTAATAGAATGAAGAATCCAATTTGTAATGTTTGGAATGTCAATTATAATAGTTTTTATTAAAAAATATTTATTTTTGCTTTATTAAGGTACATATTTAATGAAAAATTAAAAAAATGTTTTTAAGATAAAATGAAAATAAGATTTTATATAGAAAAAATAGTAAATATAATAATTTGTTTCTGTTAGTTTTAAATATTATAAGTTTCTACTAAAATTATTTATAGGTAGTAATCTAAGTTTTTTTTTGTTTTGTTTATACATACATACATATGTATTTATTTTAATTATTATACATTTATATTGATTTATGTCTGCAGAACATTGTCCTTAAATTAGTTAATTCAAAATATTATATAAAATTATTTAAGTATTATTTTCAAGATTTAAAAACTATTTACAAAATATTATTATAAAAATTATATTTAAATAGGATTATTTCTCATATAACTAATAAAAAAGAAAAGACTTAAAGTTATGTTTTGATGTACTAAATTCCATAACAAAAGTATGCGACAATTTATTAAATAGAGTTCAAGCTCTAATAAAAGGACTATTAAATAAAAAATTAAAACGATGCAGTTGAATAAAAAACATTTTATGGACACGAAGATTCCTGCAGGGAACGTTAAAATCAACAATTTATGTTAAAAATAAATGTGACAGTAGGTAAAATTTTTGGGTAAGAAGGTATTGGGATGAGTTGAATGAATTTATAGCAATTTTCTCGCCATTAAACGAAATCATTGTTAAATTTCAGGCCGAATCATTAAATTATGTAGATTTTTTCGCTAATTGGATAAGGTGTAAACTAATAATAACAAAAATAGTTGATGACTCCTTACCAAATTCATTTAAACAAATTGTTGGTACTGCGTTGTTAATAAATTTTGATTTACGTTCAAAAAAGTTATTAGAAAATGATATATTAAAAGCATGCCTATTTTTTGATCCGAGGTTTCAACATACATTGTCTTCAGATGAAAAAGAAAATGCGATTGCTTGTTTAAAAAAATTATGGGACAAATTTTTATTTATAAATAAAGATTACGTTTCCAGAAATAATATAAATGAAATGGAGAGTTTAAACGAAGAAGACATTTTGACGCAATTTTTAATGCCAGAGACTTCAGAAATAACTGAAGCATTTTCAGTCAACAATAAAATAGAATCTTTGAAACTACCATTTCTAAAAAGCACAATCTGTGTATTAAATTACTGGATTGAAAGAAGATCTACAGATCCAGAATTATATATTTTGTCCAATATTGTTTTTGGTGTACCCCCTACACAGGTAAGCATTGTGAATAAAATTTGTGTATCAGGTAACTCTGCTATTACTTAAATTAACATGTTATCAAAATTCTTTGACAAATTTTGGTACATTTGAGAAAACAATTTATTTTTATTTCTTTTAAGGTTTCAGTAGAAAGAGCCTTTTCATCTCTAAGGATCGTTTTGACTGACTCACGAAATAGACTCGGAGAAGAAAATCTGGAAAACATTTTATTGGCAAAATTGAACTCATCCCTTTTAGATGATGTTGTGAATGATATAGAATAAACTATACATTCATACTTGTTAAATGAGCAGTAAAGATTTTTTTAAAACAGTTTATGTGATCTCATATACCAGTTCTGGTTTGTTAAATTAATTGATAATAGAATTACTTAAATAATAAAATATGTTAATATATGTATATGCACATATAAATTCAACAAATTATTTGTTTCATTTCTATAAATGTTTTCTATTAGGTACCAATAAAAATTATTTACGTCTTTCGGCCCCTTAGAATTTTGAAGACTATTAGAAAATTCACAAATTGTTTTACTGTGATATATATTGGTTAATGGCCTAAACAACCAATATGATACAATAGAACACTATGTGAATTGCATATATACGTTTTAAGTGGTATTTTAGATCCTAAGCCATTCTATTTTAGAAATTTAATATCAGTATGTTTATTACAACAGATAATTAAATGTCCATTTACTTTGAAGGACCGTGTCTACAGAAAGTACGAATTTTTTGCCTTCTAAGGGAAATGATAATGGAAAATATGATCAGCAAGGCCCGTATTTTTATGCAAATACATATTTGTTGTCGTCAGTCTGAGATTACCATATACTTAATATCTTCGCGAATCAAGAAATTTGCAGTAAAATGGCATCCTTGTTGGTGCATATTAATATTTTGCATATTTTGAAAAGCACCTTGGAGTGTTGTCGCATATAAAGAAAAATATCCCGATTTATGTCTTCCTCCACACCCTATAACAGCCAGGTGCAAAACGAGGTTAAGAGCAATTATGAATTAAGCCTAAAACAATTACCAATTCAAAGATGTGGGTGAAGGAGTGGTTTTTTAAATTATGGGTACTATTATGAAATTAGAGAAATCTAATAATGAGAAAGCAAATTACGTTAATTGATATTGCCATAAATAAGATGTATGCTATGGAGGGTAACTTTAGAAAACAAATTCGTATCAAGCTGGATAAAACTTAAAAAACTGAAGGACTTAAAACAATAAAACAAATTGCTGGCTTATTTTATTTAAATTTTTACAAAAACAGCTGGCTTATTTTGTTTTAATTTTTACGAAAACAGCGTGGTTAAAATTAATATACCACACAGGAACTATCAGAATTTAATCATGCACTTATAACTTCCGTTTTATTTTTTTTTTGAAAAACAGGCAGTAAACTTTAGTTTTGAAAATAATTAAAAAAAATTTATGTTCTTAGTTCATTTTATATGTAGGTTTATACATATATATAAATTTGTTATAACAAGTGACTTAATTTTCATGATTGTTTCATTTTTGATTTTTCTTTATATTGTTGTGTTTTTCTTTGTTTTAACTTCTACTTTTGAAGTTATTTTGCCTTACTTACGTTTATAAGAATGAATTTTTAAGTTTTTATGTTATTTTTCTTGTTCTATTTATGTTTTTTATCACTAATAAATATGTTTAAAAAAATTTCAAGTGCATATTTTTTAAATATTTAGCCCAAATTTATATTTTTAGGACATTTTTTTTGCTTATAAAACGCGATGCATAAAAGTGCGGGCCCTAATAATAAAGTATATACTATATGCGTATATAAAACATAATGTATTGACATTGGCTAAAATTGCTTTTAACGTTCCCTGCAGGAATCTTCGTGTCCATAAAATGTTTTTTATTCAACTGCATCGTTCTAATTTTTTATTTAAAAGTCCATTTATTAGAGCTTGAACTCTATTTAATACATTGTCGCATTATTTTGTAATGGAATTTAGTACATCAAAACATAACTTTAAGTCTTTTCTTTTTTATTATATGAGAAATAATCCTATTTAAATATAATTTTTATAATAATATTTTGTAAATAGTATTTAAATCTTGAAAGTAATACTTAAATAATTTTATATAATATTTTGAATTAACTAATTTAAGTTCTTTAAATAGTCTATAAGGAACAATGTTCCACAGACATAAATCAATATAAATGTATAATAATTAAAATACATACATACCTATGTATGTATAAACAAAACAAAAAAAAACTTAGATTACTACCTATAAATAATTTTAGTAGAAACTTATAATATTTTAAACTAACAGAAAAAAATTATTATACCTATTTGCTATTTTTTCTAAACAAAATCTTATTTTCATTTTATCTTAAAAACATTTTTTTAATTTTTCATTAAATATGTACCTTAATAAAGCAAAAATAAATATTTTTTAATAAAAACTATTATAATTGACATTCCAAACATTACAAATTGGATTCTTCATTCTATTAAGACATACAAATGTATGTAATTGTATTTCTCTTTTCTTTTCAAAAACAAAACAAATGTGTTTTGAACTATACAGAACTCAATATAGTCACCAGCCAGTCACCAGTACGCGACTATACAGTCGAACTGCCAGTTTCTAGCTACGCTGTTTTGAAAACTAAAAAAAAATGTTTACGTCAACTGTAAACACATCAACTGCTGTGTTTCAGTCGCAAGTTCAGCAGTGTGTGTGTATGAAATGGAGTGAGTCGGCTGCTGATTCTTTTGACTGCTGAAAAAAAAGTAAATTCTGTTACTGTTTTTTCAGTAACTGTGCGCATACAGTTCAACTGATTTAAGTATGAGTGTGGATGAAAATTGATGCGTCGAACTATTTTCAGTATAGTTGCCTGTCAAAAAAAAAAACTGGCGACTGAATTTTAAACACTGATTCTTATCAAATAAAATTAAAAAATTAAATTAATTAATTTAATTAAAATTAAATTAATAAAATAATAAAATAAAATAATCAATATAATAATAAAAATTAGTAATTATTTACGCACTTTGCACAATATCATTTAAAATATCTAAATTAAAAGGTTTTTGTTTTGTTTTTTTTTATTCTTCTTTGTTATTTTATCCTATTTTGATGTTTCTCTTGGCAGAGTTGCCACGATATATCAATTTGAATAGAGAGAAATATAAAACTGTTTACCGTGGTTATAAATAAGTTAGTGAATCACATAGTGGTTAGTGCAAACATCAAAATGTGTGGTTAAAGTTAACACTTTTTAAAGTGTTTAAAGTTAGTGAATTGCACTACTGTAAAATTTGATTTTTGGCGCTTACACTATTTTCGCGGTTAGGGGTCGATATATTCAGTTAAAAAAACTTAGTAATGATAACAAAAAATGAAAAACTGTTAAAAAATCGCTGAAATAATATAAATGGTAAAAATAAAAATTAAAATCGCCTGTTTTATCAAAAATCGACAAAAAAAAAATTTATCGCAAAATGGAAAATCCCACCGCTAAATTCGTTTCAAAATCACCACGTTTAGCGAGAAAACGCCATATCTGACAGGCCTGTTCTAAATCCACAAACTTCCTTGTGTTCTTTTCGGCTCATTAATGTTCATCCCTTTTGGCTGGTAAAAAAACACTAAATATTTTTTACAAAAACAAAATACACATACGAAAAAAAAACAAAAAGCCACCAAAATAATTTTACACAAAAACAACATATACACAACACACACAAGCTGTTCGTTCGTGCTGCTGTCGTTGCTAAAATTTAATGAATAAACAATTTCTTTATCAATGTAAAAACAGAATCATTATGGAACATTAAAATAAAATGTTTGTCTACAGTATCACTACAATTGTTCTGTTTTTTAACGAAGAATAGAACACTATATAATGTTCGGCTCTTTCTTGCAAATAGTTACGAACGGTATTAAGGGTATTGTTCGTCTTCACAATCACTAAAAAAAAATAGATATCGTTCTTTGGTTTGTGAGCCGAACGCTTAATAATGTACTGTTTATTTTTGAACACTGGTTAGAATGCATGTTCAGTAACAATTGTTTTAATACGTTGCTGAGCAATTTTCTTCTAACACAAGCTTTAATTTAATTGACATTTATTTACAGTTGTTTTTTTTTAATGGTATTAAAAGAAAAACATTAAAAATTAGTAAAAAAAAAAAACTTAATGATGTAATTTTAAAACATTTCAAATTAATAAAATGGAATTATTTCTTTCTTTAATAGAACGCTAATGTTTAAAATTTTAGTTTTTAGCGCTCATCTTTGTTATCACAAGGAAAATAACACACAACCTCTCTTCAGCATAATTCTCAATTTATGTTCTAGGAGATGTACGTGTTCGTGACCTCAAAATATAATCTAAGCATTGGCAATTTGACGCAGTTTGTCTGCCGGCGCTATTGCTTGTGTTAAGACATGACAAATTGCTCCTGCGGTCTGGGAGTAAATAAATTCAAACGCCAAAAATACTTTATTACTTTATATTTTGTAACATTTTTTGTAACATTTTTTCTCCTGTAAAAACAATCCGTAGCTACGTCCGTTTGCATTTAAAGTGACGATATGTATAAATTTATTTGCTATAAATATTTAGTTCATTTAAAAAATGTTCGCATAAATCCAAACACAGACATGGCCGTGTGGCAAAAACTTAATTAGTATTCTTTAAATAATTTGACAGTTACATTATTTTTTTATATGTAAATATTTACTTCGAAATGCACACAAGTTTTTAACACCGAATGATAGTGGGAGAGGGGTATTCATTAAGTTTAGTTGCCATTATATTGTTACATTTTATTTCACTGCATTGTGCTCAAACAAAAATTAAATGTATAATTAAATTAAACAAAACAAATAAATAAACATTGTCAAAATATTTAAAATAAATTATACTGTGATATGAGAATTTTTTTTTTACTTGACTTTACAGATTTTTGATATGTAAATTAACTTTTTAGTTATAGATTTTGGAAAATTATTTACAGATAAAAGAATGGGATGGTTAATTCGCAAATATAGAATTTCCAACTATTTACAGAATAACAATTTGTTGGGAATATCACAAAATTAAAATTCTAAACTTAACAGTTATAGGAGGTAGGTATGTACATAGATAAATACAAAATCTGAAATATGTATTACAATAAGTTAGTAATTACAAGGAAGTTAAATTTCATGTATTTATTATTGGAAAATATGCTAAAAAAATTTTATTAAATATGCATTTATTATTTATAAATAAAAACTGGAGGGTTACTGCGTATTTCGATTCGAAAGAAATCATTTACGGATTCGAACAATTTTTACTGTGTATTACGATTTTCGCAATCGTTCGAAACGAAGACAGAGTTTCATTTTTTAAAAAATGGGAAATGTGATTAAAACTTTTTGTTCGTAATATAGAGTGGCTGTTAATAAAGGAATTTTTTGTTTTCAATAAAGTATAAACAACGTCCGTTTATTCGAAACAAATATTACGAAAATCGTAATAAACAGTACAAATTGTTCGAATCCGTAAAGGCTTTTTTCGAATCGAAATGCGCGGTAACCCACCTGGATATATGAATTTGTATACATTGTACTTTCTACATTTGTGTTTCTTTTTTAAACAAACAAACAAATCAATGGCATTTTTAAGCAAAAAGTTGGATTCGAATAAAAAACTAATTCACATAGTATTAAACCGAAGGCGAATTCTCCAGAAGGTCAAGACAACATATGGTGTTTTTTTTTTGTCGGTGGTCGCTTATCAAAGTTTGTATACACACTAGTTTTTTATGTAAACAAACCTATTTTGTTTACTAGCAATATTTTTGACAACCGACCACAGAAGCAGTGTTGTTGTAGAGTTGACCTCACCTTCTAGTCAATTCGCCTTGTATTTAACCCTGTCTTTACACATGTGTTTACACTATCAGTTGTAAATTCAATTTTCAAATGTTCTCGAAACGAAAACATCTTATTAAAAATGGTTTGCTTTTCGTTTTAATAACATAAGCATGTTAAAAACATTACCATTTTATAACAAAATAAATTTATTTTTTATTTAATTTTCGGTCTATCTTGATGAAACAATCATGTTTACTTTATAAAATACTAGCTGACCCGCAAACGTTGTTTCGCCATATAACTTATTTCTTTCAGATGTTACAGTGTCTGCATGCCGGTTTCTAGAAAATTAGTTGATTAGTTAAGAAGATATAGGGAGGAGAGCCTTTACCCCTTTTGCCCTATTTTATGCCCTGTTCTCTTTCAGATGTTACATTGTCTACTTGCCAAATTTTAAGAAACCCGGTTGATAAGTTCAAAAGATATATGGAGGGGGAGCTTTTATCCCTCTTGCCCTATATCATGCCCTGTTCTCTTTCAGATGTTACATTGTCAGCATGCAAATTTTAAGAAAACCGGATGATTAGTTAAGAAGATTTAGGGAGGGGGAGCTTTTACCCCTCTTGCTGTTTTTCACACCTTATTTCCTTTCAGATGTTGCATTGTCTGCAAATTTTAAGAAAACCAGTTCATTAGTTTTGAAGATATAAGGAAGGGAAACTTTTACCGCCATTGCCATATCTCACGCCCTATTTCCTATCAGATGTTACAGTGTCTGTATGCCAAATTTTATAAAAACAGGTTGATTACTTTAAAAGATTGGGGGAGGGGAGATGTTACCCCTATTGGCATATTTCACGCCCTTAATAATGTTACACTATTTGCCTGCAAAACTTTAAGAAAATCGATAAATAAGATAAGAATATATTGCTCATTTGCTGCAAGACCGGCATAAGTAAAAAAAATCCATTTCGAGATAAACGCGTTTAAAGTTTTTGATTTGCTCTAATCACTTAGAAAAAGTAACGACACATTCTCTTCAAATGGGGAAAATATAAAAGATGTAAATATGAATTGTATAAACAATATAAAGAAAAACATAGCGAACAATTCTGCATCACTAACTCCAAAATTGTATTTTTTGATTTATGCCGGTCTCGCAGCAAATGAGCGATATGTATGTATATGGAGGGAAACTTTTTCCCCTCTTGCCCTATTTTGCGCCCTCTAGCGAAAAAAAAAATATACTTTGCGACCCATTCTCATACCTAACAAATACACATAAAAATTTCATAAAAATCGTTCAAGCCGTTTCTGAGTCATTTTGTTGATATTTGTATGGAAATATCTTCATAGGCCCTGGGCCGATTTCGTGCAAACTTCACAAAAACCATCTACAGACTATCCCCAAAGTACCCTGCAATTTTGGTTGAAATTAGTCCACCCGATTCCGCAGTTAGTGGTGACATCAAAGT
Source organism: Pollenia labialis (assembly GCA_949318255.1). Taxonomy (NCBI): domain Eukaryota; kingdom Metazoa; phylum Arthropoda; class Insecta; order Diptera; family Polleniidae; genus Pollenia; species Pollenia labialis. The sequence goes on along the minus strand of OX439143.1, from coordinate 34,098,104 downwards.
GTACACTTCTTTTTATATATATAGATGTGACTCCAGTATTGCCGTTGTGGCGATATAATAATATTACTGAGAAAATATTTTGATTAACAATTTTTTTTTTCAAAATGCTAAAAATGTATTATTAAAATAAACCATTAAGATGCGTTGTAGTACAGTTGTGCTCTTTTTTATTTGTTAGTTTTTATAAATGCATACACAGAAAATCCACTATAAACATATCTTTTGTGTACTTAGTAATACTAGTAAATTGAAACAATTCATCCACGGCAACACTGCTTCTTCATTTGTCATTTTACTTGCTGCAAGTGTCAATATTTAACTTGCAAGCAAATTCTCTTGCAAGTTGGGCTGCAAGCAGTGTGACCATATAAGCTTTTTTCGAGCTTAATTTTGCTTTATTTTTTCACGTTTAGCTTAAGATATTTCATTTAGCTTTAAGCTTTTTTCGGCTTTTTTCAATAATGCATTTAACTTTTTCTAGCCTTTTTTTATTTTCAATTTCATGCTTATACAGTACTTTTCGTTTCTTGTCACAACAGTTTTTAGCCACTTTAGCGATATGGGAAATCCAATTTATTAGGGTTTTCTGCCATCATAAGTAAATGTAATATAAAGGATTTAAGTGATTGTCCATTTCGGGAAGCTCGATTTTCACCGTAGATGTATGGTCTAGTGGACGTTTTTGCTCAGTACAATCCCAAGAATCAGAAACGCGATGCGCCCATTAAGATATTTAAATCGCCCCACCCTAATATACATACTTACTTAAACACTATTTAATCTATTAAAAATATCGAAAAAATTAAAAGTTACTAAAAAAAGCTATAAAAAAAATTAAGCTTAATTTTTTTTCTTTTAGCTCTATTTTAAGCCTGATTTAGCTTTATATTTTTTAAAAATCTGGTCACACTGGCTGCAAGTACGAAAAATGTGACGGTGTTACTAAAAATGTGAGAGTGTATTGAGTTTTTCCAACTTCCCTGCAAATAATAGGATTAGTACAAACACGCGTGTAAAATTTAGCCCACAAGGGACTAGGACTAGTCCAAAAGTAACCCAAACGTATGGAAAAAATATGGTCTATTTAACATTATGATGTCCTTGAGCAGGACCATGTAACCCAGCTTTGGATTATTGGTTTCTTTAAAAATTTCATACATTACAAGAATAAGCAGGCGACAGAAGAACTTTGAAAAACTAACAACAAAATACATGGTATTTTTGTATTTCGTTGTCACTATTTTTTTAGTATTCATAACGAAATTGTCACTTTAAAAAACTTTATGGAGGAAAGTTTAATATTTAATTTCTGTACATTTTGCGTAGAGATTCAAAAGTTACGAAAAAAAGTCCGGATTACACATGGCACCTGAAGTCATCAAAAGATACGAAAAATGTATCTTTCGTATGCTAATGGCGTCACTGTTGTAAGCCACAGGTAAACGTTCGAGGAAAAACATGCATTAGCATGAAATTGCAAGCACTAGTAACAACACTTAACTTGCACAGACAACTTTTTAAGAGGAAGAAATTGCTTAGTTTTCGACAAAGTTGTACAAAAACAAGTTACTTCCAGTCCATAAAATGAGAAAAAGTTATTAAGATAAATGCAACTTTAACAAAAAATATTTTTCTATTTCGAACAATTTCGCTCTAGAAAAAGTTTTTACTTTTTAATGAATGCATAAAAACCCCGTTTTTGACAGTTAAAAAAATGGACAGTTTAGGCAAAGTTTTTGCTAAAAAAAAACTTTTAACGTATGGAACAGGTGGCAATGGGGTTTCTCTAACAAAAATTATAATCAGTTTCTGAATGGGTAAATTTCTATAGGTAATAATGTTACTCAGTTTCTATTTGTTTTTCTTTATTTTTGGCCACTTTCTTTTGTTTATATTTATTTATATATGTAGTATATATTAAGCTGGTGAGGCCTAACTCCATTTGTGAAAATAAAAATGCAAACATTTTTTATTTCAGTTTTCCCGACGTTTCGTGAATTTTATATTCACTTCTACAGGGGGTTCGTCTATTAACTGATAGCACGGGACTTGAATTGATGATAATATGAGTCTTAGTTTCTAACAAATTTTTTATACCATCCGCCACTACATTTGAATGAGGGTATACTAAACTTGTCATTCCGTGTGAAACTTTTTTAATATTCTTTTTAGATCCCATAAAGTATATCGAGCACCTGTAAGCCCTAATTTTTTAGAAAAGCTATAAGAAACAATTCACCTTCCACAAGATGATTTAAATATTTATATATTCTTAGTCCCAATTTACACTGGGGACATTTCTGCCGGACTGACGAAGTATGATGGCGAGGGGTCGAAAGGTAGGGTGTGTAGTACATGACTATCTCTACTGGACATTTTTTCATTTCTCTTTCTTACTTTTCGTAGTTTACATACAAGTATTAATTTCTTTCTGACTTCTAATGTTCATATCTAAACGCTTCAGGTCAGATTAAAAGAGAATTCAAGAAATGTCCAGCATGAAATGTCCGTAGTGTAAGTGGGGACTTAATAATAGAACAATTGTAATTTTTTTTAGTTGGGCTAGAGTTCACCAAATTTAATTTTTATTAAATTATTTTTACTGAAGGAGCTAATTTTACAACATGAAATTAATTACAATTTAATGATAATTTTTATTCTTGGCTGAGCTGGGGCTCGAACTCGGGTTGAATTCACGTTTCGAAAATAACCGCATTCTCATCATCAGAATTCTTTGCAGTTTTACCCTCTGCATTAGTGCGGTGCCTGCCAGCTAACAGTCAAACATCAATCTTTAATTAATTATCATTTTGAAATTTAATTTTTTCTTCTGTTTTTTTTCTTAATAATTAATATCTTTTCAAATAATTTTATATTTTGCACTTGTTGCGTATTTTTGAGACGTAGATCAACCAAGATATATTTTTCAGAGTTAGCAAATTTTGTCGGAAAACAAAAATAATTTTTTTTGATTTGTCGAATGCATTTAAAAAACAAAAACATAATAAAAAAAAAACATCTGATTCCGTACGGATTATGCGATCAGTTTCCTTAAGTTCAATATGGTTTAACACATATGATTTACTTGTATTCCCACAGTTGCTTAAGCCATCTTATGCACATTATAGTCGGGTCTTAAGTTATGCAAGACACAAACCCTGTGGAAAACATACGCCACTTGTTGTCAGTCTCATATTTTTAAGTTATACACCCACCTTATTCAAGAGAATTTCTACAGTATGTAGTAGGGCGGTCGATTATTCGAATATTTTCAAAAACCGGGTTTCGAATATTCCGAATTGTTGCTATTTTAAAATAGCCGATTTTATTTGACGAAATAAAAACACAAAAATTAGATTAGTTTTTGAAATAAAAAGTTAATTTAAATAACAACAAAACAATTAACCAACGAAAGGAACCAACAAAATACGTTATGACTTGGAATTTTAAAAGAACTTTGGTTTAAAAAAATGATAGGAATTTAATACATTTATTATTTGAGATATTCTTCCAATTTTTATTAAAATAAGTTAAACCATATTTTTATAAATTACAAACAAAACCTCTTAGCCCAAAATACATATTTCAAATGGTTTTGTTTCAGCATTATAAAGGATTTTTCAACAAGAACTTTGTTTTTTAATTGTGGCTGCACCAACCACATGACAGTTTTGACATTTAGTTTTTGATGTATTCGTAGTAGATGCATTGGCAATTATTACAATGAATTCAATTTCTGTCGAAAATCGTTTTAAAATAATTAAAATCCACTATGAAAATTGTGGTTCTGTAGAAGTTCCATTTCGTAAAATTCGTGATATTTTCGGACAACATTCTTCTAAAACAGCTATTAAGAATTTGATCCTTTCATTTGAGTTGATAGGCTCGATACAAAATGTGCCAACACCAACAGAACGGTGCCATATGTCACACAGCTAATGAAACGATCAATTTATTGCAAACCAAATTTCCCGATCCCGATTTAGGACATTTTATGAGGAACCCTAAATAAATGGTACTCCAAACAATCCTCCAAGCCAAAGTTGAAGGAAAACTTAGTAGGGGCAGAAAGGAGATGTCATGGCTTGAAAATATATAACAATGGACTAGATCTCAGAATGTGGAGAATCTCATAACTGCGGCAAGAAATAGAGAAAACGATGTTTGAATTCAGATCGAATGTAAAATATTCATCAAACTTTTTGACATGTTAATTTCGTGATTGTATGGTCGCTTACATTCGAAAACCGAAAATGCAAAATAAAGAAGATAAGCTGTTAAGTGGGCAGACAGATCGTGTGATTTAACACCACTGGATTATTTTTTGTGGGGCCATATTAAGGACAGAGTCTATACGAAGCCAATCGAATCGATTGCATCTTCATCTTAATCTTATTTTTTTTTTGTTTTATTTTGTTTTAGAAAACAAAGTTCTTGTTGAAAACCCCCTTTAGAAACGAATAGTAATAAAAACATATTTTTGTATGGAATATATCTGTCCATTTGTCGACCACAATTAAAACCTTTCATGACTGTCGGATTTCTTCAATTTTGTCTTTTAGTTCTTGGTGTTTTAAGAAATAAAACTGGTGAATTTTTCCCACGTCATTCATTCCGCCAAAATGTTGTAGTTTTCAGCGTGAAAATATGCTTAAACTTGTTACTATTTTTAAGTGCCTTTACGCGGATTCCGTCCTCGGGCTAATATATCACCTTATAATTAATTTTTGATACACAGGTTGTCCTTTGATTGCGCGTCGGTAACTGTTATTATACTCCCCTAATGTGAGACATTATAAATGCATGACTTTGTTCATTTGCATGGCTAATGACGTTTTGGAAACCGCCATATATTTAATATTTAGAATGCTTTCACACAAATCACTGTTTACCTTTTCAACGAAACAGTTTAATTACGTTTTGTTTTAAAGTTCTTCAATAAAATTTTAAGGTTGCTCAATATTAAAATTAGAAAAATACTTAAATTACGGTTAAGGCCCAACCATAATATACATAGCCTTGCTTAACCCTACTGTCAAAAATTAACAAAAAGTATCTAAAAAATAAAATCAACAAACATTTGATTTCGTACGGAATGTGCGATCAGTTTCGCACTTTGCTTAAGCAAATGACAGCTTCTTAAAATTAAACAAAACGTGCAATATGGTTTGCCTCATATGATTTACATGTATTCGTGCATTTACTTAAGCCAACATTAAGCACATTATGGTCGGGCCTTTATGTTTACAACAAAAGCAAGGAAAACGTATATAAATTAGGCATTATTCAAATAACCGGTTTGTTATACAAAAATAACCGGTTTATTCGATTTTCGAAAAATTGACAATTAAAAATAACCGGCTTGAGCAAAACTAAGAAACCCGTTAAAACCGGTCGAATAATAACACTGTGCTAGAAATTTACACTTTTCTTAGACAAGCTGGGCACTGGCGTTTTAACCTAATTCGGGTACGCTGAATCCAGTAGTTAGGTTAGCTCTGGTTTTCGAGATATACCGTTATTTCGAAAATGGAGGAGGTTGCACAGCACATATTCGCGTAACTCAAAAGCTTATAGAAAAATAATAAAATAAGCGAAATTCTGCAATTAAATTTTATTTGAGAAAAGTTTAACTTTTTCTAACGACTGGGCAGTTTTAGAAATATAATTTTTTTTTATCAAAATTTCGAAATTTTAGTTTTTTAAAAGTTCATAAAAAATAGGAAATGCAGCTATGCTTCACCCATACAAATATGGCTGTTTAATGACATTCTTAAATTTGGCCCCTGCAGCGCCTAGGATGCCCCCAGATGGGTCAAATGTATGATCAACCCTACTTTATTTTTCATCTCATTTCTGATTCGAACATACCTAGCCGCTATTTCCATTCATAAACGGTCAGGGGGCCAAATTAAAGAATTTTATAGAACCGCTATATTTGTATGGTTGAAAGGCTGCTCCTAGATGGGTGACTTTTGTAAATAAAATCAAAACTTGCTAATTTATGACTTGTTTTGTTTTCAAAAACAAAAATTTCGCAAAAAAATCCTAACCGATAAAATCCTACAATTAGCTATCGGCAAGTTGTGAAAACGGGCCTTAAACTTAAAAAATGTGTATAAATTTTTTGCAAAAAAATAGTTTTAAAACACTGTTCCGCTCTACACATTATTACAGTTATGTTTATGATCTGCTAAAAAAATATACAGGGGTGTGTTGGAAATCGAAAACGCAAGAATTTGGCTGACTAGTTAGAAACCCGTTATTTTGGAAAGAGTTCGAAATTGTTGTTCATTGTAATTAGTTAATGATTTTAAAAGTTTTTTATTTACAATTCCTAAATAAAAAAATCTATTCATTCGTTAAGGTGCAACAAAAAAAGAAAAATATCCCAACAAACACGAAGTCGAACCTTTGATATGAAATGACTTTATCATTTGACATCAAACGCAGTTCTCAAACGTTTTTCAATTGTTTGATTTTACATTTAAATTCAAATTGATAATGATTTGAAAATAAACATTTGATATCAAATATTTTATCAATTTGATGTCAAATGTTTGTCAAATGTTAAAATCAAATCAAAAATAAACTTGGCAAACTTGGCGAAAAGCATTAAAAATGGCGATTAAAGTTTCATTGTTTTTACTTTGTGGTGACATGTGTTTTACTTACTATTAAAAATAAATTTTAATATAAATTGAACAGTATATTTCTTGTGAAAAATATAAAAATTATTTATGAAAAATTACAATGATTAAAAATACGAAAAAAAAAAGAAAAATAATAAAACGGGAAAGTGAAGAAAGTTTGCTGAACGATCGCGGTGCTACAACCCTCAAAATAAAAGGGAGCCAAGTATTTTGTCTTTCCAAGAATTAGAGGACGGAAAGAACACTATTTCATCTTTTAGCTATGGCACCGAATGTTTATCTTAAAGTTTATTTAAATAAATAATAAATTTAAATTAAAAAAATTAATAGTTTTATTTACTTATATTCCACATTGTATTATAATCCACATTTGAAAAACATTTGAGAATATAGGCATTTTTCAATTTGAAAATAATTTCCCCTTTTTGTTGAGAACGCTATGATTTTCAAATCATTATCAAACGTTTGATTTCAAATCATTTTCAATTTGAAATCAAACCTCCGTGTTTGTTGGGATTTGAAAAATTAAGTACTTCATTTAAAAATAATTATAAAATCTTGTATAAACACTACAAAACCATTTAAGATTCCACTTACATACCTTTTTGTTTACTTTTAATTAAATATTCCCCTTAGCCATGTTGGGTCTTGATATAAGAACTGTTATAATTGTTATTTGAATTAGATTTAATAGATATTCTTATTAATATTATTATTCCACTGTTGATTAAATATTGGTTTTATTGTATCTGTATGTGTGATTATGTTTTACATAAATTGTAATGAAATTTAAACCAGCATCTAATTAATAATAAATATTTTATTTGCTATTTGTCAGATTAATCACTGTTTTATTTTAATGGGGGCTTAAAACAAATTTTAAATAAGTAGAAATATTATTAAATATTAAGTAGAAATATTTTAATCCAAATTTCAATATTTAACTATTTATTAAACACAAAACGTGTTTTTTTTTTTTGTTTTCCTTAAAACTAAAAAGTTTTTGGTGTCACATGATTTTATTGGAGCCCTATCTACAAATTTTTGGGTCGGCCTAGTCTTCGTTTAGGAAGGTAAGAGCTTTCATAATCCTCTCCAGAATATTTTAGGTTCCACCTGTAAAATGTCTTGAGTTTTTTAGAATACTCCACCAGATAAAACACCATAAAATTGTTTGATTAAAAACGATTGCATATGGTTAATGCAGAAACGGCAAGAACTGTAATTCGGCACAGTAAAGTTTGAGGTGGCAACTAAAGAGTTGTAGTCGAGCTTAAGTTTTGGATTTAAGTTCTATAAACTTATCAGTAGAGGCGCTAAAGATTTCCATAAACGGCACCTCGGGTATTAAAAAAATCAATATCGATTCAGAATTCTTCATTTTAGTCTGATTTTAAAAATTTTAGTGAAATACGCTAATCGAGTTCTACAGAAAAGTCAGTAACAGAAATAATTTATCTCTCAAAGTTTAGGAAATTTCCGTCTTTGGAAATTAAAACTTTCTATTTTTGACCTACCTCGGTAAAGTATTTGGCCAATGTAAGATTCAAATTTATTTAGACTCAAATTTATCCAGACTCAAATTTGCTTTAAAGGGTCTTTCCTTTACATTCTAAAAAGCATCAATATTTGATAATAACCAAGGAAACGAGAAATATGCTCTTAGAAACACGTTTTATGCGCATAAAATATGCAGTAAAAACTTGAAGATATGCCCTGAAAACTGTTAAAAATATACAAGAAAAAATGCAAAACTTGCTTAGTTGAAAACAAATTCTTTAACAATTCAATAACAATTCCATTAAATAAAAACAATCCTAATATTTTAATCGGTAAACCAAAATTCCATTGTTTTCACAGGCGAATTTTTGAGATTTTAAATATATTTGTTTTAAATATATTGGTTTCTGCCTTCATTGGTCGCACAATTTCTGGCTTCCCTGGTAATAACTATTAATTTATATGACGATATTCATAAAAAAAAATACAAAAGTATCTCTCTATGCAAGTTTGGCTTTGGTCGATTTCTACTCCAAGAAAAAAAATATTTTTCAATATGACCACCTCCAACAAAACTATAAACAAACAACAATTAAACCATATTATTGTCACCGGCAACCATATAATAGTTAAATTAGTCCTCCATCAAAAAGTTACAACCATATTACGGATGCCTCCGAACGGTTAACGTTTGTTAAATTTAATAATTGTTAGTTTTTAAACATCAATCTCATAAAAATAATTACTAATGCAAACTCTTTTTTATAGAAATGAAGCTGTGCACTTGGTTACTCTAATTTATAAAGAACTATCACTTGACCGTGTAAACATCCATGCAACTTGCATTTCATTCGGCTATTTCTTCGATACTTTCGATGATAATACGTATACACCGCTTATTGCCACCAAGTGTACTACCCCCGACACACAAGTTTGCTGGCATCGTTAAAAAAATGCTCATCACTTCCCAGCGGTAAAACTCAGAAGACCTTCTTACTTCAGGCCTTTTCAAAGGCCTGCTTAAAAATTGTTTTGATTAAATTCCTATTCTTAACTAACTGCTAAAGAATGCCTCATTGAAGGCCTCGGCTCTTTGGTGTAAAAGATAAGATACACCTTCCACACTCGCTTCTATGAGAAGGGAGTAGAGAAGAAGTAACATTTTTTGTATTGTTTTTTTTTTTTGCACAAGCAAAAGCGAAACAATTATTTTTTTGATCCCGTTGCCATTCTTATGTACCTGCTAAAGAAGCGAGAGCGGAAGGCCTTCTCCGCAATGACAACGTGTGTAAAAAAGATATGAGTATGGAATGGAGCGAGAAGGCCTTGTATATCCAAAAGAAGGAGTACAGAGGCCTTCTAGAAGGCATCCGTACCCCTTCTTTTTCCCGCTGGGTTGTGGTTAAACATACGTATGTATGTATGGATGTTAAAAAAATTTAGTGTCTACACATACCAACATTTACTGGTATCAATGTTTTCACCATAAATATGCTGATTCAACATATCGTCTATTCTAAGCTTTACAATTTTTCTTAGGTTTAAATTACAAATGAAAAATTTAATCAATTTTAAGCCTTTTTGTTATTTAAAAAAAAATATTTTTCTCTTAAGTTTGTTGCACTTTGTTAAACTATTTTCAATTATTTATTGATTTTCTACACATCATTTAATATTTTTGTAAACAAAAAACGCGCTATTTTTATTTGCATTTACCGTTATTTAATTGGAAAACAACGACAAACTTGTTGCTTTTCTAAGCATGTTAACATATTTTGTTGTAGTTTTGATTTTGACCGTTAGTTTAACAAAAACGCCGTTTTCTTGCGTCCGATATTTGTTTTATTCTCGCCGAGTATTCCACACACATCTAAATTGTTTACTAAACGAAAACAAAGAACTTAGTTGGATGAACGAAAGAAAAACAAACTGACGACGACCCACTACTTGAAAAAGTTTTTAGACACTCATCCACACTCACACACACGCCACATAAAAGCGAAAAAGCTTTTGCTTAAAAAATCTATCATATGTTTTGTAGGAATTATGTGGAACAAGTAATTTTACCGGTTGTTGTTTTTGTTTCTATTTCTTAATTATAAAAAAAGGACATGAATTTAATGTGAATGAAATAAGTAACAAAAGTTTGCGGATATTAGAAAGCTTTTTGAAATGATTTTTAGTACTCTAGTATAAGAGATTTTGAAAAGCTTTTAATGAACTACAATTTTAAGTAGTTTGTATTCGATGTTTTATCCGGCTTTATGGATTTTATGTAGAAACTATTTAGCAAAAAGCTTTTACTTCTTGAATTTTGTGGATTTGTTAAGCTTAATATATAACGGTTATAGGGCTACCGGTTATTCTACTATTTTTTTTTAACGTTGTTTTTTATAAAAACAAACATTCATTAATTTTGACATCTACATATATTTCTAGTCATAAGAAATTTATTTTTACCCATTGTTAAGACAATATCGACATAGTGCCTTAGTTATTTTTTAACACATTTGATTGCTTTTTGTATGGGGGCAAGGTGAAATAATGGAATGTATCGTATATACAGTACAGTCTGCGTGAAATAATTTTAATCAAGGTTGTTCACAGAAGCGATATGAATAACATAAGCAAATAAGAACTGGAGCAATGTTTTCTGAAGCTTTCCCATATGTTTTCTCTGGAAAAATCTTCTTGTTTAAATCTAAATCGTTAAAATTTACACGTAACTTAGGTGCAACATCTAAAACGGTATTCTCATTGTGGCGTGCTACAGAAAATCTTAAAAGAACCGTTTTTTGTAAGCCTCCTTTACGAGAATGAAATTGAAATTGGGCTAGAACTGACACTGAGAAAAATCTGTTAACGCCGAATTTATCCAGCATTATAATTGAGTTAGCCCCTGTAATAATATCAGCAATATGATGCTTTTGAAATTACCCCGTTTAGCAGTAAGAATACTTCTCTTTATTTTTAATGCTATTTTACGCCTTGGATATTATCCGCCAGAACGGAAAACATAGCTTGTTAAAATTATAGCCAAACTAGGCAAGGACCACTCTAAAGAAGAATCTTTTAGACCCATCAGTCTTTTACCCAGTATGTCAAAACCGTTCGAAAAGTTGCTCGTGAAAAGTTGACTAAATATGTATGTATGTAAACGAAAACAAAATTATTTCAGCATATAAATTTCGCTTCAGGAGAAGTCACAACACCATTGAAATAGTTCATAGGTTAATCACAATAATTAAAAATTAAACTTTTGTTACCATCAAATAGCCCCAAGCTGCTAAAACGCTACATAACAAATCGAAAATTCGTTCTTGAAGAAAAACGTTTTTACAGCACCCCCAACACATACGATCTGAAGTGCTACAAGGTAGTATTTTAGGACCACTTCGGAATATACCACATCGGTTATGCCATTAAGCTCTTATACCCACACGTACACATTTGCTGACGATGCAGCAATTCTAAGTGTCCACAATGTCCCATTAGCAGCGTCAAGATTGTTACTAAATCACATATCACAGTTGGAAAGTTGGTAAGATAAATGGAAAATCAAAGTGAATGAACAGAAATGTAGCCAAATAACTTTTGCGTTCAGAAGAGAATCGTGTCCACCAATCTAAACTAATAATTACAATAAAGCCCAACAAACAAATGTGAAATATCTATCTTGTTATACACCTTGACGGTCGTCTTACATGGAAAAATCATATAGATGAGAAATCTATTTTGATAAAAGATAAAAACTGTTGAGCTTACGTGGCTTATGGGTAGAACTCTATACTTATGTTGGCTTGTTAACTATTGCTTTATAACTAGATTAGAGATGAAAAAAAAAACATTGCGAAATTATTTAAAAAAAGTCGAAACCCTTCTAAATATACTAGCCCAGAATTTAGAAGGAGGCACACTGCTGACCTGGCCCACTTGTAAGAAGATAAATTTAACATTAAATTTTGTCTGGCATTGGCACTAGAGTTTTTCTTTTCCCGAAATTTTTAATTTCCCGGGAAAGCGGGATTTATTTATCAATTTCCCGGGATCCCAGGAATTCCCGCTCAAATCAAATCGATGCAAAATATTATTTAATTTAATTTATTTGAACAAATAACATTTCCTGAGATCAATTAAATAAGTTTGTAAATGCATTCAACTTTTTTATTTCTGTGGCAAAATTTTGCTTGTTTACTATATTGAATCATATGTTTTTGTTTTCTACTGGATTTTACAGGCAAAAATTTGTTCAGTTAAAATTTGCAGGCTCTTTGCTGACAACTGTCAATTTACTCTCTCAGATGAGAGCATCCATTTGCAAATTTATGTGTACGCGAACGCATTTCAGTAAAATCCAGTACGAATTTGTTAAAAAGCAAATTTTGGGGTAAACGAACGCAGCTACCGTCGTATGAACATAGCATAACCTGCACTCATCTGCCAATTATAATTATTTATATTCCTTTCATTTGCCGTACAGATAAATTCAATCAGCTGGCTTCCAGCTTTAACGTTTACATATTTTGAGAGGTTTTGCAGTTAGGGATGCCAAATGGGACCAGGTTTTTTCAAACCCGGGATTCGGGATTTTTAATTCAAAAAAACGGGATCCCGGGACGGATCGGGATTTTTCGGGATTTCATGTTTAAAATCGTACGTAAATTTTTGTATCATATTTTTAATTATATTAATCATTAAAAAATCACAATCACCCTTATCGGGGTTAACTTTCAAATTGTAAATTTATTATAAAACTTTTGCTTGTAAACCTCTTTTAAATACGTTTTTTTTAATAAATATCAATAAATTGCATTTTTTTTTAATTTAAAAAACCCCGAATCTCGAATAATCCCGGGATTCGGTTTTTTGTTAATTGTCAGTCATATTTTTTATTGGTCTAAAAAAAAATATTTGCATAATAATTTTATTTCTTTATTTTAAACAAATTATTCCACTAATAATTCAGTCACTTCTTTTCAACATAGTATAAAGTTAAACATTAAAAGCACGATAAATTATTTAAATTATGTTTAATTATAGAAAACATTAAGTGCCTTAGTTTGCTCATTTCGGAATTTATTGATCAATGATCATTATTGAAATTTATAGAATTATTATGATAACAAAAAATTGTTTGGTATTTTTGAAGACAGTATTCAACAACCTCTTTCAGACAAAAGATTAATCAAAATAATTCCGTAATAAAAAATAAATAAGCAAATGAAATTAACAAAAACAAGTTTACTAATATTTATTCAAATCATTCAACGTTCGATTATCACACGAAGCGATCATGTGCAAATTATACGCTGCTCAGAAGATCAAAAATGTCTAGAGAATTTGGATGAACAATTATTGGAGGTTATAAGGGAAAATTTGTTAAATTCTACACAACCGTGTGAACACTTTTGGGTCTATGCTTGTGGGTCTTGGACCTCAGCACCCTTCTACGATCATGTGGATAATTTTGGTGCTATAAGCAATATTTATGCTGATAAATTAATCATGGTTTTACAAAACCTGCAAAATACAAAGCAAGAGACACAGGAATTGGTGGATCAGATTTGGAAATATTTTTTGTCTTGCAAGTCAATGGGAGGCCGCTATTTAAATATGGCCCCCTATTTAAAAGAACTTCCAATACCTCAAATATTTGGGGAGAGTTTTAAATGGCGTCATATGTTCAGAGAAAATGAACATTTTTGGCAATCTTTCAAATGGCTGAAAGCCGTGGCCTTATTAAGAAAATTTGGGTTTAAGGAAATATTTGTACAAGAATCCGTAGGATTTGCTCGAAACAATTCCCTACATTATGTGATCGAATTAAAAACTCCTCGTGCCAAAATAAACTTTGAAAACAAGTACACAGTATTGCAAGTAGTGGAAGAATTTGGTTTGATAATGGCTCATAATAACACCATAGATTACCTAAAACTGGCTCAAGAACTTTATGAACTGGATAAAAAGTTATATAATCTCTGTAAAAGATACGAACAACCTAAACAAGATCACTTCATAATGCTTAAGGATTTACATTATTTGGTTGCCGACATCGACTGGACTTTATATTTTGAATTATTATTAAGTCAAGTACCAGCACCTCAAACTCCCGTCGAGTTTTCGGGAAATTTAGACTATTTCCGCGATCTAGAAATTATTTTAAAGGAAACTCCTAAACATATACAAGGTTCTTATATTCTCATAAGATTTTGCCAGTATTTAATGGACATACGCCCCTTGACGACGGATCGGGAATGTCTGCTACACACAAATGTCATGTTTCCTGTGGGTGTTAATTATGTTTATAATAGATTTCTTTATAAGACTCGTTTGAAAGATGAGGAAGTCTTACGTACTATATTTGCGCAGTTGAAGCAAGAATTTTCTAAAATACTACTAGAAAATAAGTTTTCTTTAACTGCCCCCGAGCTACAATATCTTCAGGATAAATTAAATTTAATGCAAATAAAAATTGGCAACTTACCTCTGCTCCTACACGATGTAAACAATTACTATGCCTCGGCCCAGCTAGACAGAAACAACTTTTATCACAATCATTTGGAAATATTGAAATTTCGCACGTCGCAACAACACCAAGTTCTATTTACACCATCACTTAAGCCTGTTAATCTAGAATTGTATTACGTCAATGATGACATTTCCCAGCTACGCAATGCACCCTACTTTATACACCAACGTAATATAATAATAGTTCCCATGCTTTTCTTGCAATTACCCTTCTATCATTATGCTCAACATCCGGTTTTGCAATACTCCCTGGTGGGATGGATTTTATCTCATGAACTGTCGCATGCTTTTGATATCCACGGCCTGCGTTTTGATGCTTGGGGAAATGAAAATCTTTTGGGTCCTCAAATATCTTGCAAAACATCGTATCTGACTTCTCTTGATTGTTTGATTGAAAGTTCCCCTTCCGTTTCCCTTAATGAGCGGGTGGCTGATGTTAACGGTTTACAATTGGCTTGGCAGACATTTTCTCATCAATTTATCGTTAATGGCGAATTATATGGTAATTTTTCCCATTCGAAATTATTTTTCTTAAATTTTGCACAATTTTTCTGTGGCTCCTTGCCCCATCCCATTGGTCATGATCGTGACGATGTGAGAGTAAGACAGTCAGTGGCAAATATAAGAGAATTTGCAGAGATATTTCATTGCTCCGAGAATGCAAAGGAGAATCCTGTCAAAAAATGTGAAATATGGAGAAAATAATTAATGTAAATGATGTTTATGCTAGGAACCAAGGCGAATTCATTACTGGTATTCTCGGTACTACAACAATTACAACTCCTTTAAAAACTGCAAGCAATTTCTTTTTGTAAATACAATGTCATACAATGTCATAAACAGAATTTAAGAATTTTGACAACCAAGAATAATAAAGTTAAAAAAAGTTCATCTGTAATGAATTCGCCTACGACGTAGATACGCTTTTACGTTTGCGCCAGATATTGTGTGCATTTGTATTACATATCATACGTTTTGATTTAACAATGTTTTTTTTTAAAAAATAAAAATTAAAAAAGTATTTGTAAAATAAAGTTGTATACTATGGAAATATAATGGAAATGATCCGATTTAGATTACATATATTCGTATAACATACATATTTCTAATTTTCTTTTAGACCTTTCTAAATTTACACTAAAAAATATAATTCCTAAAAAAAAGGATTTTTTTTTAAAATTCTAAAAATTGCAAACCAATTTAAATGTGGTGTAATTTTTGTTCATAATTACTATTTTTTAGTTCTTTTTATAGAATACAAAAGTGTATATTGCTCATTTGCTGCAACATTGTCACAACTCAAAAATATCAGTTTGAAATTAAACAACTTTAAAGTTTTAAATTTACACAAAACATAATTAAAAAAGGAAATTTTATTCTTCTCTCAAGAGTTGAGTTTTCAATCAGACCAATTATGAATTAAAATTTCCCGGGAGTTTTCTCCCTTCTCCCATTATTCCTGTGTTAAATTAATTGTAAAAATGGGAAAAGGGAAAAGACTCCAGGGGAATTTTTAGTCATAATTGGGCTGTATATCTTCATAAGAATGATTTACTATGCATAAGTCAAAATGTCCGATTTAAGACTTATGGCTTTGTTGCAGAAAATGAGCGATATCCGGTTTTAATTTACCGCTTACAAATATAATGGCTCAACCAAAACGCACGATGTTAATTGTAAATAAAACAAAAAGTTTTCAGAGAATTGTCTTAATATTTTTTATTATTATAGAACGATCTACGACAATTATGTGTGAAACAAAATATCGCTCAAATGCTCGCCACGGCTTCGGTGGCATACCTCTACACGAAGGTACCATATGTTCAATGACTCTGGGACATAATTGAGGTTCACTGTTGTAATGTGCCGAATTATATCATCCTTTAGCTCTTGACTGTTAATAAATAAATAAATAAATAAATAAATAAATAAATTGTTTTTGGCATATTGACGTACACTTTTTCTTTTAAATGTCCTCAAGGCGGCCAAT
Source organism: Pollenia labialis (assembly GCA_949318255.1). Taxonomy (NCBI): domain Eukaryota; kingdom Metazoa; phylum Arthropoda; class Insecta; order Diptera; family Polleniidae; genus Pollenia; species Pollenia labialis. The sequence continues at coordinate 34,081,433 of OX439143.1, read as the reverse complement.
TAGCATCGTCACGTCGTGAGATAACACGGCCATTGAATTTGTCGCACAAAGAAACATTGTTTTGTTGGCTGTGTGGCACCATCCTGTTGGAACCTCATATTGTCTAGAACCATATCCTCAATTACTGGCCACAATAAGACCGTTATCATCACGCGATAGCAAACACCATTCACCGTAACTGCTTAGCCGGCCCAATTTTAAAAGAAGTACGGCCCGATGACGCCGCCAGACCATAAACCGCACCAAACGGTCACTGTTTTTGGATGCATCGGCTTTTCAACAATCATTTGTGGATTCTCGTTTGTCCAAATGCGGCAATTTTGCTGAGGTCGATTATGCTGACCAAAAAACCACGCAGTGCACGAAATGCATTTTGATCTGAACGTCCATTTTCGTAAAAAGCTTCAACAATCTTAACGCGCTGCTTAATTTTGTATATCTCCATGGTTGAATTAGTCAAACACTTAAACAGAGAAATGGCAAATTAAGTAGGTTAAAAAACCTTACGTTTAGGTGTGACTCGCAATTAACTTCGTGCATTACGGTTGGAACAACGTTTACATAATCTTAATTCAAAAGAACATAGAGTTTTAGGTGTCAAGCAACACGTTTGTTAAGTAGAGTTCTTTACAAGCCAAGGCGAATTCTTTTATAACTTTATAACTTTTTTTAGCTTTATCATTGTGGGATGTCAAAGCTTTGTTTATTATCATTGTTTCTGTTTTGTTTTATTTCTGTTTTTTTTACATTGGGCAATGATTTTACAAAAACAAATTGCTTGTGGTTTTGTACGAGTTGTACTTGTTGTAGTACCTTGATTAACTAGAATGAGTTCGCCTTGTTACAAACGTAGCTTTTCATAGAAAATTCAATTATTGATCAAAAATATGAGTGATCACGGATTAAGCTTGATTTTCCATTTTAACGTACTAAATTTACAAAGTTAGAAGCCATTTAAGTTTTTTTGTTTAACTGCTTTTTCCATTTGAACGCTTGTTTATAAAGTTATATCGAGCCCTTGCAGCAAAAATGATGTTACCAACAAAAATTAAATTTTAAGGAGAAGGTTTTTTTAAATATCTTTGCTTCAAGTCTAAGTAGGTATTCGATTGAAATTGCTTTTGCTCTTGTTTCGTAACGGTACTTCCCAGAGATATGAGATTTTTAAAGCTGATGCAATCACACAGGAAAAAATCGATGTAAAATCGTCGAAAACAAGGTTGATTCTACCGTTTTCGGTAGTGATTTTGCTTCATTATTACTTAATGTTAATTTAACATGATTTTACAATAACTTGCAAACAACATTTTTTTCTTTTAAAATAACTATAATTCATGTTAATTTACCATTGCAGTAAAGTTAGAGAAAAATGTTATTTATATTGAAATGAATGAAAGATATTTAAAGTTAAAACAACGTGAATTTCATGTAGAATCAAATTGGTTTGAGTGTGATATAACAGTGTGAAGAAACTTCAAAGACAACATATGCATTTATTTAAGAATCGTTCAAAACACTTACCCCTGTAACACATGTTTCACTTATTTTGTATTCTCCTTTGCTAACAAAAGCATCAGCTGAATGGCGCGATATGGCTTCCGTCATCATTCTACTTTGAAAACTTGATGTACTATTTAACTAAATAATTTTAATTTAAAGAATACGGGAATTGTCTTCTTTTTATAACATATTTTAAACATGAAAATAAAATGTATGCATGTTAATTTAATAAGATAAACTTTTGATTTTAATATAAAACAGGTTTTTATGGATTCAACATTGAACAATATTATTTTTACAGTGAATAATATTTAATAAACGTGATTTAAGGTTATTTTAATATTTTTCATTTAAAACTAATATGAAATAATGATAAATTTAAATAATGGGCATACTTATGCAGAAATTTACTATGATTCACAATCAACATTTCGCCATGTTAATTTAATATTGGTATTTTTTCTGTGTGAAATGATCATACATTATCGATTTTCATCAAAAAATAAAAATCTAAAATGTTGTTGGTTACATAATTTTCGCTATTAGGGCTTGATATGTAAGCGATTTTATTATTTGCATATTATGATGTTTAGTCAAAAGTAGTTTCTGTGAATAAGGCCTTAGTTATTTATAAAATAAGTGAAGTTACATCCCAGTAAAAACTTACTAAATGAATAGCCTATTTCACTCATTATTTAGTATCTTTCTTCTATAACTGCTTAGTCTGGGATCACACTTTGAAAGTTTTCTTTCAGAAAGTCTGAGTTTATGGGTGAGAGAGGAGAGAAAAAAGCATGTTCTCTTCCCCTCTCACCAATAAACTCAGACTTTCTGAAAGAAACTTTCATAATGTGAGCCCAGACTTATTTTACGGATGTAGGTATGTAGGTAAAAAATAATGACGTACTAAAAAATGCGTTAATTTTAGGGCATCCCTTGTAAAATTCATTGGTTCTTTCAATAGAGTTGTAAGAAGTATTTTTACTTTATTCTGATTACTCAACACATTTAGCGGGTTTCACCCTTGTTAGTAAAGTCCCTTGTAGTCCTGGTGAATCTTATTAATATAGTTAAAGTACTAAGATTTACAGCACTGCAACAACAAAATTTATTAGACTAAAATTTACTACGCTGTGGTTGAAAAATCCAACAAAAAGCTGTAGTAAACACGTTTGTTAAATAACCCAGAATAAAACAGTTGAAGAAACTATATCTGTATCTTTCCCTCACTCAGCAACTTCATTAATTTACAATACATACTAACGAAAAAGACACTCATGCTTTGTAGTATAAAATCGTATTAAGAAAAGCAGAGCTGTACACTTAATAAAAAGGGTGAAAACCGCTATTATTTTGTTGGCGAAGTTTTAACTGAGTGCTGGTTCACACACGTCAAGTTTGACTCGTCAAGTCTTGAGAATTTAGGAGAGAAGGCCATTTCTTTTCCCCTCTCTCCTAAAAACTCAAGACTTGACGAGACAAACTTGGCGTGTGTGAACCGGCACTAAGATACAAATTAGTTGAATTTCGGATAACATTATTTTAAATTTCCTTTTTTAACTTTTGGACGTAAGTTTTTAAAGACTTATTAAAGATTATAAAAAATGTTTGTAATTGAATAAAGGTTTAAAGAACAAATTTACTATGAAAATTGTCCTTCATAAATGTTTGTTAAATTTAATAATCGCTTATAAATAGTTTCTAGACCTGTAGGAGTCACATTTATTTATATTTTAAATTTTTATATTCTATCAAATATATGCATAATAAAATAATGCATTAGTGCTTAAATATAAGACTTTGTTACATTATATTCCATAAGATTAAAGAAAACTGCTAACCATGATAATAAGAAAATGTTTTTATCATTGCACTTGAAATGCTATAAAATCCCTAAGAATACTTAAAACATTTATGAAAAACTAACAACACCCACACCAAGTTGTACCAGCAAAGTCAGTACAAACGGATTTGCGGACAGGCACCCGCAGTTATAAGACAATATTTTATAGTTTCGAGACAGAAGTTTTAAAGAATAATATGTTTAATTTTCTATGCATAAAAAAAAAAGAGTTGAGTTTTAGAAAAAAATGTTAACAACAAAAGTGTAGAGGGTATTTATTATGCTGATGTGTGTAACTCATAAAAATATTAGTTCGATCTAATGATGTCCATCTGTCTGGCTGGTTGTTTGTCCACGTAACTTTGAGCGCGAAGTACAGGTCGAAAATAAGTAGATAATTTGATGAAATTTGGTACATACTTTTAAATTTAAATGACGAATAAGAACGAAACCTATTGAAAATGGTGGGAACTGATCCATAAATCACATGGCTCCCATATAAATTTCTTTCCAAAATTGCTTTGAGACGAAAAATCTCATATACTGAGGATGTTTATAAAATAGTCAACACAAATAACTCTTATATGAATCTTAACCTTCTTTACTTCTCTCTTTCTTCTTCCTCTACATTGAAGGGATTCACAATGGACCGTATTGTTATCCGGGTGGAGGTGTAACCTCACCTAACCTCAAAAAAATTTTTTTTTGTTACCAGATAATTTGGTGTAGGGAAAGTTATGGGAAATGCTCTGAACAGAGCACGTCAGATAGAAGCAAACAATGGGTTCCATTTAAAAGATATTCACCACTATCGTGAATAATTTTTCCCTCGTAATTTTTCCCATGAAATAAAGATAATTCAAAGGAGAATAATAACGTGAAAAAATGTTCACGGGAAAAAATTCCCCTAATCGTGAAAAGTTTTTTCACTCGTAATTTGTTCACGTTTCCCTCAGATTGTCTCACTTTATTTTTTCTAGGGAATAGAACATGTATGTAGGACGTTCCTCCTATGAATCGAATAGTAAGCGCTAGATCCGTTAATAAGGCACAAACCGATATATTGGTCAACAAAATGCAAAACAACAGTTCGATTGCCTATGGATTTGTGAAGCTTTCGAAAATAAAAAAGTGCAAAAAAACTAACGTTGTAATTAAACTATCTCTCCAATACTAAATATTTTGCTTTATCAAAAGATTTTGTTATTCGTGCTTAATTCCCAGTTTTTATTATTGATAAAAACACTTGAAATTTATTGTTGATGGGATAAGCTATTCCTATGCGCATTTCACTGGTTGCTTAGGCCAGATCATCAGGAAACTTCATCCAAAAAGATTTTAGAAAAACTAAAGATATTATATAAATAAAACAGTTAATCGAATAAGAATTATAAACCTCAGTTTCACTTATAACAATATCAAAGTTTAAACATAAACACATCAACAATAAACTTTGGGTTTATCTCATCTTACATTCCCCACTACACTATTTTGCTTTATTATTTTAACTTTTCTTTAAAATATATACGTGTATATTTTTGAACAAAAATTTCAGTGATTTTTAATTTTTTTAATCATTTTTCTTTTTAAGCATTCACTAGAACTGATAGCGTGAACAATTGTTCGAATGAGATTCACGATTGCTTCGAGGGGAATGAACATTTCATGGGAACAAAAATTTTACTTGTTATTCACGATCGGCGTGATTATCTACTGGCGTATGGAAAAAAAAGAAGAGAAGAGATTAATTGAAAAATTAAGGGATACTGTATCTGCTTCGATATTGACATTTGAACGGCTTGTTTTAGACGACCAGTTTGTTTGGCGTGTCCCAACGGATCCAGTTTTGATTACTTATTTACAAAAAAAAAAAAACTGAAATATAAATTTCGTAAAACCTGAACTTCTCTGTTTTTTAGATGATAAAGAAATTTTTACAAAAATTTTCGAAATTCAAACCCCACTAAAACATTAAGAGCAAATGCGAGTTTGTTAAAATTGTTAGTGTAATATTTAATCACTCCTTAAAATACCTGTTTAACTGTAGTAACTTTTATGTTTTATATACACTGGAAAAATAAGATATGAACTTGCAACAATGTGCATGAAATATATCACAACAACATCCGTTGACAACAAAAAATATGGTTTTATATGAATTGTTTTATGTGTATGTAATAGGAAATGCAAAAAGCCAACTACTTGTAGCACATTAAATGAGCAAACACCATCCATCCAAGCGTCCATTTTCCAACAATAACACCAAAAGTTAATGTTTATACTGTGAGCTTCATAAGAAAATGTACACCTTAAACTAAATATTAGGTTTTAAACCTTATTTTCTAAATAATTTAATTAAAAATTTTTGTTTTTTTATTTATATATTTTTTTTTTTGCATTTTATTAAAAAAGAATAACAAAACTCTACCAACAACAAAAAATGTATAGTCTATTTATCTAAGTCTTGGTTCACATCATGAAGCAAAGAAACCAAGATCGTGCATTTAAATTAAAAAAAAACATTATTTTTCTGCGCATGTACGTCATGGTAGTAAATGAGCACAAACATGATCACACAAACAAATGTATGCAGTCTGCTAAATTTTTGTTTACATTTAAATCTCTTTTCTACAGTGGCGTTAAAATGACGTCAAAACGAGAGTGAAAAGAAAACGAAACCTGCGCAATGCAGGGTTCACACTATGAAATTTTTTTTTCAGAAAGTCTGAGTTTATTGGTGAGAGGAGAAGAGAACATGCCATTATTCTCTCCCCACTCACCGAAAATCTTTCATAGTGTGAACCAGCGCTACCAGAAGTAAGATTTTACCTTATTTTTTAAGATTTTTTAACCGAAAAAAGATTTTAAGATTTTTCCCCAAAAACAAGACTTTTTGTTATGTCTAGACGAAGGTTAGGTTCAATAAAAAAACCTTCCTTGTTCCCATTTAAAAATTTTTTATACGAAATAAAACAATTTAGTAGGTATAAGAAATTAAATTTTTTGTAATGTTTTTTTTTTTTGTTTATTTTATGTATTAAATAAAATATGAATTGTTTTTATTATTTATAAAAAAAACTACTTTTTTCAAAAATAAGATTTTTTTTTCAAAAATAAGATTTTTTCTTCAAAAATAAGATTTTTTTTGGTGAAATTAAGATTTTTTGCTGAAAATTTCTGGCAGCCCTGGTGTGAACCCAGACTAAATGTCAAAGAACTATTTTTTTCGCTTAACTACATTTAAAACAAAAACAAATTCTAAAAATGTTGGGTTGTTGATCCAACTGTTTGGGATTACGGTAAAACATACATTCCTTTACTATTTCGGCAGTGTGCTTGGGATTGTTTTCTTGCCGAAAGACCCAAGTTCGATCCAAGCCCAATTTGTCGGTGCTGTTTGCAGTTATCTTTTAAAATTTTTTATGTACACCATTGGCTGCCATACATATCCACACCATAACCGAACCACAACCATAGTTGGGGGTAGTACACTAAATATTCATTTAAATCAGCAGTGCACTATCACTAAATAAAACTGCAAAATATTAGTTTGCACTCTTTTTTTACCAGCTTTAGTGATGATTGTCTCTTTTTTAACTACCACTTAAAAAAATTTTGTGATATTGCAAATTTTTTCGCTATCACTAAACGCAGATTGAATGCAAAAGTCTGCACTCAATTCATATAGTGCAAAATTTTAACATGCAATCAAAAAGCTGCATACAAATATTGTATCACTAAAATTTAAAAAGTTTAACTTTGTATGTTCATGGTTTTTGATTTTTATGGGGAATACATAAGCCGAAAACATTAAACATTCACCCTTGTCGTGGTAGGCGAATTTTAAATACGCCTGCGACTGTTTGGTAATAGATTACAGGAAAAAAGTAAACGTTCTCTTTAATCTATTACCAAACAGTCGCAGGAGTATTTTAAATTCGCAAACCACGATAAGGTTGAATATGAAATTATGTCAGTAACGGTATAATTATTGGCTTTAATCGTGAAAAAACAAGTATTTGATTTTAAAAGTTATTGCACTCAAATGAATGAAGAAAGAAATATGTAGTTGCAATCATGTTAAGTGAGGCTGCAAATTTTCAATTCATCACTCGACAACAACAAAATGATTGCACTAAGTGTGAGTTGAAACTGCAAGATGAGTACACTACCCCTATCTATGACCACAGCCATCACTGCACACATAACATTTTGCTGTCAAATTCAGAATGTTTCCTTCTCCAACGTTAGTTAGTTTGCTAAACAAAATCAAAATCACATTCATATTTTCTGGAACAATGTGCTTTTTTTTTGTTCAGACGAAAGCAAATTTTAACTTTTGGCTAAAAAAAATTCAGTTACAATATTATTGAAATATGAATAATAATAATAATAATAATAATAATATGAAAGAATATGAAGTTTTTTTGTTTTTGTTGTATATTTTTGGTTCTTGTTAGAGTTTTGTTATTCTTTTTTAATAATATGCAAAAAAGCAAATATTATAAATAAAAAACAAAAAATTTTAATTAAAGGTTTAAAATCTAATAGTTCAAAGTGTAAACCCAGCCAGCAAAATACTTCGACATTGTCTGAATCAGACATTTCGTGCAAATGTCTAACTTCATTCTTAGAGACTTCGTTCACATTGAATATACTAACGGTCTGGCCGATTTCTGATCGATTTCGCATGGATATATCGGAGGGAATTTATGTACAGATATGTCCAATAGAATTCCGACGGAATTCATTCAGATTTGTCTAACGAGACTTATTTTTTTAAAATAATGACAATTGTCATTCTGTTGAAAATAATTTTAATTTTATTTTATTTGTTCAAGATAAAAAGCATAAAAAAGGTACGTACGTGTAAAATTTATATGTTTGTACATAGTTTGCAATAAAATTATTTCTTTCAGCTATCAGTTCGAAAGCAAAAAAAATCTCGGCTAACACTTCAGAATTTCCCATACCTTTTTCATTAGATTTCTAATAGATATCTATCAGAAATGCCGACAAAAAACCAAAATTTCCCACGAAATGTCTGTCAGAGTTCGTTTCAACCACTTCATACGTTTTTGGGTCAGAAATCTGACAGAATTCGTATACGATTCCGACTTTTTTGCCCACTTTTCTCTAAGATATCTGAACGACGTCGGATTATTTTGCTGGCTGGGCAGTTTCTTTTGACGCTCACGGTATGTATGTATGTATGTATGTATCAAAAACTCTAGGATAAAAGGATACCTACAAGTATTATATTTTTATATGCTGAATACTTAATATGACAAATACAAGTAATAAAAAATTTTAAATGAAATGGAGATGACTTTAGAATACATACATCCAAGAAAGAACAACTATCTTTAGAAGAGCTTCTTATAGGTATTCATTTCAGAGTCGCTTTTTTTATTTGCAATTTACATGTGGAATAAAAACAAGACAGAAGATTTTAAACATAAATTCAAAACAAAAAATGTGTGTTGGAAAACAAATATGTTTATTATTTATTATTTTAATGTACATTACATACATATTTAGTTCTTGTTGTTATAATAGGTACCTTATAAACAAACCACCATGGATGGGGAGGGAATAATGAGTTTTTCTTAAAGTTTGTAACGACATAGAACAATTTTGTGTTAGAGACCAGTCAGTGGTGTAGGATATTCTATGGTTTTAACCTGTTTCTTCTTCCAGGGGTTTTCATTCTTTATAAACTTAAGTTATTCAACCTTATCGTGGTTGGCAAATTTAAAATACGCTTGCGACTGTTTGGTAATAGATTAAAGGTAATCACCCCTATTAAGAAAGTCGACGTAGACATAAGTCGACGGCACCTGAACAGTCATTGTATTTTCAGAGTCGTTATTGACAAAAATCGATTACTATTGACAGTTAGTTGATATTTTCTATGGCGCTTTTAAAACGACGTCGAGTAGGATTGTTTTAGTCGACTCTCGACTCAAATAAAAGTTAAAGAAATTTTAAATAAAATGTAAACGTCTTTATTATTAAAATGAAAATGCAAATTTAAAAGAAGTTATCGGCACAAATTTTATTAGTAAATTTAACGCGTAAATTGCGAAAATTCGGAAGTGTGTTAAAATAATAAAAATTCGCGGGAACTTTTAATTTAAGACAATCGCCTCAAAGAGCCAAAATTGCGAAAATTCGGACATCACTCGACAACAACAAAATGATTGCACTAAGTGTGAGTTGAAACTGCAAGATGAGTACACTACCCCTATCTATGACCACAGCCATCACTGCACACATAACATTTTGCTGTCAAATTCAGAATGTTTCCTTCTCCAACGTTAGTTAGTTTGCTAAACAAAATCAAAATCACATTCATATTTTCTGGAACAATGTGCTTTTTTTTTGTTCAGACGAAAGCAAATTTTAACTTTTGGCTAAAAAAAATTCAGTTACAATATTATTGAAATATGAATAATAATAATAATAATAATAATAATATGAAAGAATATGAAGTTTTTTTGTTTTTGTTGTATATTTTTGGTTCTTGTTAGAGTTTTGTTATTCTTTTTTAATAATATGCAAAAAAGCAAATATTATAAATAAAAAACAAAAAATTTTAATTAAAGGTTTAAAATCTAATAGTTCAAAGTGTAAACCCAGCCAGCAAAATACTTCGACATTGTCTGAATCAGACATTTCGTGCAAATGTCTAACTTCATTCTTAGAGACTTCGTTCACATTGAATATACTAACGGTCTGGCCGATTTCTGATCGATTTCGCATGGATATATCGGAGGGAATTTATGTACAGATATGTCCAATAGAATTCCGACGGAATTCATTCAGATTTGTCTAACGAGACTTATTTTTTTAAAATAATGACAATTGTCATTCTGTTGAAAATAATTTTAATTTTATTTTATTTGTTCAAGATAAAAAGCATAAAAAAGGTACGTACGTGTAAAATTTATATGTTTGTACATAGTTTGCAATAAAATTATTTCTTTCAGCTATCAGTTCGAAAGCAAAAAAAATCTCGGCTAACACTTCAGAATTTCCCATACCTTTTTCATTAGATTTCTAATAGATATCTATCAGAAATGCCGACAAAAAACCAAAATTTCCCACGAAATGTCTGTCAGAGTTCGTTTCAACCACTTCATACGTTTTTGGGTCAGAAATCTGACAGAATTCGTATACGATTCCGACTTTTTTGCCCACTTTTCTCTAAGATATCTGAACGACGTCGGATTATTTTGCTGGCTGGGCAGTTTCTTTTGACGCTCACGGTATGTATGTATGTATGTATGTATCAAAAACTCTAGGATAAAAGGATACCTACAAGTATTATATTTTTATATGCTGAATACTTAATATGACAAATACAAGTAATAAAAAATTTTAAATGAAATGGAGATGACTTTAGAATACATACATCCAAGAAAGAACAACTATCTTTAGAAGAGCTTCTTATAGGTATTCATTTCAGAGTCGCTTTTTTTATTTGCAATTTACATGTGGAATAAAAACAAGACAGAAGATTTTAAACATAAATTCAAAACAAAAAATGTGTGTTGGAAAACAAATATGTTTATTATTTATTATTTTAATGTACATTACATACATATTTAGTTCTTGTTGTTATAATAGGTACCTTATAAACAAACCACCATGGATGGGGAGGGAATAATGAGTTTTTCTTAAAGTTTGTAACGACATAGAACAATTTTGTGTTAGAGACCAGTCAGTGGTGTAGGATATTCTATGGTTTTAACCTGTTTCTTCTTCCAGGGGTTTTCATTCTTTATAAACTTAAGTTATTCAACCTTATCGTGGTTGGCAAATTTAAAATACGCTTGCGACTGTTTGGTAATAGATTAAAGGTAATCACCCCTATTAAGAAAGTCGACGTAGACATAAGTCGACGGCACCTGAACAGTCATTGTATTTTCAGAGTCGTTATTGACAAAAATCGATTACTATTGACAGTTAGTTGATATTTTCTATGGCGCTTTTAAAACGACGTCGAGTAGGATTGTTTTAGTCGACTCTCGACTCAAATAAAAGTTAAAGAAATTTTAAATAAAATGTAAACGTCTTTATTATTAAAATGAAAATGCAAATTTAAAAGAAGTTATCGGCACAAATTTTATTAGTAAATTTAACGCGTAAATTGCGAAAATTCGGAAGTGTGTTAAAATAATAAAAATTCGCGGGAACTTTTAATTTAAGACAATCGCCTCAAAGAGCCAAAATTGCGAAAATTCGGAGAAGTATTCAAAAATAGCTTTAAAATCGTTAAAGGTGAAAAGAATTAGAAAATTCCTTTCTTCATAAAAATAATTTAATGAAAATTAAATTTGATGAACTTAAGCCTGATTAAAATATTAAAAATTTGGATTAAAAACCATAAATAGTTCAACAAAATAACCACAATTCTAATTATTGTTAAAGCTAAGGCACGAGCTCTGTGTGTACATTTGTCCTTCAAGTTGTGCTGAAAAAGGTCAACAAGAAAAAGAAAGACAAAATTAAAAAACAAAAAAATGTACTTTGGACTGCAAGAAGAATTCTTGACATAAGTACGGAAAAACCGAAGTTAGGAAAAACATGTAAAATCAATTAAAATTGATAAATATTCAAAAAAGCAAATTTCGATGTACCAAATGTTAAAATACAATTTGGTTTAAGGATTGATGTTTGACTATTGACGTCAGCAGTCGTCGATGGCTGCGAGTGTAAGACGGCAAATCCATCTGAGGAGATCGAGTGGTTGCTATCGATACATGTCATGGTAACCAGCCGCCTGGGTTCGAATCTCAGGTCAGTCAATAATGAATGATTATCAATAACAATTTTAATTAATTTTCATGTTGTAAAATTCCTTTCTTCATAAAAATAATTTAATGAAAATTAAATTTGATGAACTTAAGCCTGATTAAAATATTAAAAATTTGGATTAAAAACCATAAATAGTTCAACAAAAAAACCACAACTCTAATTAGAATCAGAAAACTTTTAGGATAAAATCGCTTCTATCGCGAACATGTAAAAAAAAAAAAGTCGGAAAATAAAAAAAAAAAATGTATGCAAAAATAGCGAAAATTTGAGAAAATTTTTAGTATTTCAAACATGCCATAAAATTTATAAAAGTCCCTTAAACTATAAGGATTGGCAAAAATTTGGTGAAGATTGTTCAATTAACGGAAATTCGCAAAAATTTGCTAACAGCGGCATAATAGAAAAGTTTTGTATTTATTAATAAACGTTGAACTAAATATAAGGATCTGAAAACACACAGAAAAAAAAATTGGAAACAAACTCTACATTTTATTTGAAAAAGCTAAATCGGTTAAAAAATATTTCGGAAAATAGCATAAATAGTGTTAAAAAGTCAGCTGTAACGATGAAGAACAAAAATAATAAAAAAAAATAATTGGAGATGGGATTTTTTTTTGTCACATTTTCGATAACGAGTCGACGGCGACACAACATTCTTATAAAATACCAAATTAACGTCGAAGTTATGTAGTCGTCGACTTGATGCGACAACAATTTAAAATTACAGAACTGGCTGTTAATGTCGACGTCGACAACGACATACATAATAGGGGTGAATAAGTTCACGTTCTCTTTAATTTATTACCAAATAGTCGCAGGCTTATTTCGAATTCGCCAAATACGATAAGGATGATTTAAAAAAAAATATATACATATAAAAAGACATGAAAAAAGTAATGTATACATATTAGGGTATTTATTTAATCGGGCTTTTGCTTTGATCTGTTATTCGCTCGATTAATTAATCGGATTTTGGTTTAATCGGTTAATTAATTTGTTATACATATATTAAGTAATTTGAATAAATAAAAATGAAAAATTATTTATTATTTGGAGTTTATTAGTAAATAAAATAAACTAAGCAATTCTTGAACTTAAACGAGCAAACAAAAAAAATAATTCTTAATATGTAACACACAGATACATATTATTATTATTATTATTATTATTTTTTTAACTGTGATTTCATTTTATAAGTAATTTCAATAGTTTAAGGAGAACTTATAAAAATAACTTTTAGAAAAATAATTTGGTTAAAATGTTCAGGATTTAAGCGACTATTTTGATTGTGTAGTAAAATTTATATGAAAAGCACTTAAAACCCTGAGTGATTTTCATATAAGTTTTTCTACACAATCAATTGTTTGTCACCTGGAAACAGCACATGTGTCTACTTAAGCAAATTGAGTTTAAGCAGCTTTTTAATCTCCATGTTTAAAAGTACACATGTATGAAGTTTCAATTATTTTGTACCATAAATACGCCAACCACGATAACCTTTTTTGTAACATATTTGTAAACAGTGTCGTTTTTGCTGACCACGATGCCATTGAACTGTGTTTGAAAATTCCGAAACTGTGAAATTTGTTAAATTAATTTAAAAAAAAAAATTTACAAGAAGACAGTCCTGAAAAACATTTGGAAATGGTGAAAATATATAGAAGTATGTATCTACAGCGATTCAAAATCGATAATATTTATTGAATGATGATTCCATATCTCAATTATAAATGTAACATAAATCTATCGATTTTAGCAGGTGTGATGAATTTCTACGATTTTAAATTGATTTCTGAATTATAGTCCGAAATTTTTTGTTTACATAGGTAATAGTATAATCATAGATGGGGGTAGTGCACTCATTTTGCAGTTTCAACTCACACTTAAGGTCGTGATACACTATCCTACACAATCGTACGATTCATTCACTAGAAAATCTGACAAATTTCTATCACACTCAAAAAAAATCGCAACAAAAGTCTGTTACAGGTGCCACACTATTACACAAAAAAGATGCTTTAAATCAATGAAGCCGACATTGTTGTTTTCTTATCAGCTGTATTAGAAAATACAACTCTGATCGCATAGAAACTATCATTTTATGAAAATTTTTAAAAACTTTTGCAAGTCGGTCAGACTTGTCAAAAAAAATTGTCATTTAGTTAAATTTTTAGGCCACACTATCATACTTTATGAACACACACGATTTTTTTGACATATCGTACGACTAAATAGGATAGTGATAGTGCAAAAATATTGCAATCATTTTCTTGATGTTGAGTGATGAATTGAAAATTTGAAGCCTCACTAAACATGAGTGATAGTGATGTTAAAAAACTTTGCACTCCAAAAAAAAATAGTTTGATTTAAAAAAATGCAATCATCAGTTTATTGCAACTTGTTTTTCTTTACTCATTTGAGTGCTACTAAAATTGTTGCACTAAATTTAAAATCAAAAACTTGGTTTTTTCATGATTAAAGCCAATCATTATTGACAAACTTTAACTTTGTTGAATATTCTTTGCTTATGCATATCCTCCAAAAAAATCAAAAACCATACAAATACAAAGTTACATTTTTTAAATTTTAGTGATACAATCAGGTATGTGATGGAAATCGATCGATTTCAAAACGAACGTTTTTAAAAGGTGTGATGAATTTCGAGGGATTTTAAAATCCATTTCTAAATTAAAGGATTAAGTTTTCGGTCAGAATACAATTCAGTTAACGTATAAAATATAATATTTAAAAGAATAAAGACTGAAAATAAAAGGAGCATGTATTTAAAATCCATTTTAAAAGATACTAAAAACGATATTTTCGGTTTCAAATCGTTTCGTTTTTAAAATCGATTTCCATCACATACCTGAATATTTGTATGCAGCTTTTTTGATTGCAAGTCCAAATTTTGCACTATTTGAATTGAGTGCAGATTTTTGCATTCAATCTGCGTTTAGTGATAGTGAAAAAATTTGCAATATCACTAAAAATTTTAGTGGTAGTTAAAAAATTGCAATCATCACTAAAGCTGGAAAAAAAGAGTGCAAACTAATTTCTTTGCAGTTTTATTTAGTGATAGTGCACTGCTGATTTAAATCAATATTTAGTGCACTACCCCCAACTATGAGTATAATACAATTAAGGCCATTATTACAACTTGAAGTTATCTTAAGTTAAGATTAAGTTGGCAGATAGTAATGTGTTATCTGTCAAAAAGCGTCTGTTAATCGCCGGATAACAGCTAACTTCAAGTTATAATAATGGCCCTTAAAAGAATATATATAGACAGAAAATAAAAGAAAAATTGTTTTCCATCGCACAACAGTGTATTTCGCTTTCTAAATGCAAAATTATTCAAAAAATTCGTAAAAATTTTTTTAGTTTTCCAATAATTTTTATTTTTTATACCTTTTTGGAAAAGAAGGTACATTTTTTCATTCTTTTGTTTAAACTTAATAAATGTTAAGTTATTAATGTAAAACTACTTATATTTTTTTATTATTATTTATAATGAACAAGATATAAAAAAAATATATTGAAAAAATTTTATTTTGATGGGCATTGTGAATTATTTTTGCTTTTTATTTTTAATCTGTTTTAATTTGCCAATTTGTTTTGATTTTGGCTTAAATAGGTTTTGCTTTTTTATAGGTTTACCTTCTAGTAGGGGAGCAATATCATCATCCCCGTCTTGTAATTTATGTAGTGATTTTTGAAGTTTAGATTTTTTATAAGGTTGTGGTTTTTCCTGTCCATTTATGCTCGTTTTTTTGTCTGTAAGAGGCTCTTGAGCTCTCTTTCCAAATTTCGTTTGTTGTTTCTTTTTGGGAAAATCTTTAGTAGGTTGTGTCTTTTCGATGTTAGCTTTGTTCAAAGGTTTCTCAGGCGCTTGACTAGGTTTTTCTAAACCTTGCGACTTTTTAAAATGTTTGTTAGATTTTGTTTGCATTATGTTGGATGTTTGTGGTTTATCGGTTTGTTGCTGGATTTTTTGTGGTTTTGTCTTCTCTTGTTTTTTAATATTAAAACTATCTTGTTTTTTATTAACTTCTTCGGCTTGTTTATCTTTTGTCTTCTTTTCCACTTTAACAGGTGCTTCAAATACCTTGGCTATATATTTGGTTTTACTTTGTTCCATTTTTCTCTTTTTTGCACTGAGTTCGTATTCACTCAATGTAGGTTTACCGGCACGTTTGTTCAATTTTGTACGTCCCTTAGGATCATCACCAGAAACTTCATCTTCTGCATCATTTTCAGCATTTAATAAGGTGACCTTATCTTCTTCAGAGGTACTAATGCCTTCATCCAATTGTTTTTCATCTTCTTCCTGCTGGTCTTTGCTGACAGGTATAGTATTGGAAAATTTTTTTAGTTTTGCCACAAAGAACCCATCCATATTGTGGGTGTGGGGATAATACCTTCTAGTCAAGTTAAGAGAAGGATGGAAACGGTATTGCCTGTATTTGGTGAAACCTTCAACACCAAAATCTAAGCCTGTGGGAACCAATTTAACATTTCTCTTCTTTAAAACATAATCAATTACCCATTCATTTTCCTCTGGCAACACAGAACAGGTGGAGTAAACTATGTAACCACCGGTGGCGGACTTGGCATCCGCGCAATCAATGGCGGTGAGTAAAAGCTTACGTTGCAAATTATAACATCTTTGTACATCTACTGGCGATTTGGTGGTCTTGACACTGGGGTCTTTTGAAACCACACCAGTACCCGTGCAAGGAGCATCCAAAAGTACTCTATCAAAACCAGTCATAACTTGTCTAAATTTACAACCATCTTCACAGGACACAATCGAATTCACTACACCCAGACGGTGAAAATTAGCTACAACTGCCTTAATACGATCCTTATTAAAGTCATTAGCAAACAAAACACCAGTATTTTTCATAATGGCAGCAATATGAGAGCCCTTGCCTCCTGGAGCCGAGCACATATCTAAAATTCTTTCATTTTCATGAGGAGCCAAAGCCATGACAGGCAACATAGAAGAGGCCCCTTGGATCATATAGTGGCCAGCTAAATATTCAGGGGTAGCTCCCAAAGGAACCTGGGAATTGTAGATAACTAAACCTACTTTAGTCCATTTACCCAAGGGATCAAGATTTACACCTCTATTTATTAAAGCGGCTGCCAAGTCTCTTCTTCTGGTCTTCAAGGAGTTAGTTCTGATGGTCAGAGGACGAGCAACTTCAGAGGCTTCTAAATATTCCATGAGTTCGGACAAAGGGAACATATCCATAAGTTTGCCCATTAAAAAGTCGTTGTAACTGTAGTAAAGGCATAAGTCTTTTTTTAGCAGTTCCATATAGTCGCTTCTAGGATGATTGGGATCACGATATTTTTTGAAATCAGATAATACTAAGGTAAGATCCTTGATACGTTGTTGAACTTCTTGCAATGTTAACGCTTGTTCTTCCTCCGGATCAGGAAATTGGAAAACATCTTGTTGGTCAACAGACATTTGCATTTCTTCAGCCGCCAA
The DNA here is from genome assembly GCA_949318255.1 of Pollenia labialis. Classification (NCBI taxonomy): domain Eukaryota; kingdom Metazoa; phylum Arthropoda; class Insecta; order Diptera; family Polleniidae; genus Pollenia; species Pollenia labialis. Next base: position 34,063,767 of record OX439143.1, on the reverse strand, counting down.
TTTAGCTTCTTTGGCTTCACGTTTCTTCAATTTTTTATTTTGCTTTTCAATTGGCAGTAAATCTTCATCGTCATCGTCATTGTCTTCTTCGTCATCATCTTCTTCATTGTCATCATCGGAGACATCAAAATCCTCATCAGAATTGACTTCTTCTTCATCATCAGAGAGATCATCTAATTTTCCTAGTTTAATATTATGATCGTCGTCAGAGGCTTCTAAAACCTCATCTTCATCATCGTCGTCACCATCATCAGCATCAACATCTTCCTCTTCTTCCTCCAACACTTCGTCATCATCTCCATCTACTTCACTTTCTTCTTCAAAATCTTCCTCTTCATCTTCGTCTTCTTCAGAATCCTCTTCATCTTTTTCCTCCTCCATCAACTGTTTTCTAGAATTACTCTTTTGTTTTGGTTTTAACCACTCCTGATTGTCATCGGTAAAACCTTTAGTTTTAGCAAGCTTCCTCTTTACCACCATTGTGTGTTTAACTTCACTAACTTCCTTTACAACGTCTTGTTCTTTCTTGTTCTTACCATTACTACCATTTATTAACTTAGCCTCCTCTTCACTATCACTATGATATTCCTTTTGCTTTTGTTTATTCTTCTTGTTTTCCTTTGCCAACTTTTGTTTTTGTTTAATAATAGTTTTATTTTGTAGTCTCTTGGTTAAACGTTGCTTCTGGTGATGTGACAACTTTTTGTCCTCATCTTCTAAAGGAGCTAAAATAAAATTGGGTTTTAACAAATTTTCCTTTAAAAAATTTTTTACTTACCAAATGATTTCTTGGCAAATGTTGGTGGTCCCTGTTTACGCGCTTTACGTCCGGGTCCCTTTTTAGGTTTTTCATTATAATCTGCTTTACGTCCCATATTTTTTGGGAAAAGTTTGATTACGTTTTATTAAAAAAAATAATATATAATTAAATTTTGATAATTTTATTTAATTAAAAAGCGTGTTGTTAAATGCACGTGGAATCGCAACAAAATAAGAGTATTAAAAATAATTTGACAGCTTGTGAGCTCTGTTTCTCTTTCTCGCACTGTTGTAAATGAAAGTACTATTTAAGATGCCATACTTGTAAATTTGGTTATTGTGCCCACACTCGATGCAACATTGCTAGAAACATGACAATTTTTCACTTAATGTTCCAACGTGTGTTTTCTTACAATTCGTTTTACATAATAGGGGCCTCAAAATATAACTAACTTTAACACTAACTTCAAGTTAATGTTAAGTGTAGACCGCTCATGTGAAAGATTTTAATTGGATGTTAAAACATTTCACTTAAAACCTTTTTTATAACATTAACGGCCAATTCCACCAAGTTCGGTTAAAACTTACCTTTAATAAAAGTTCCAGTTACCAATATGTTTTGCCAGCTATAACCGATAGTTAATTATAACCAAACTTGGTGAAATTGGCCGTTATTGAGATTTTTGTTTTCCAAGCTGATTTTTGTAGTTACTTTTCGCCATACATATTTAATTTCTAAAAAGGGTTGTAAGCCGTACATTAAGGTAGGTCGAAAAAACAGTTGTGCCAGCTACCCCCAGAATAAAAGATATATCAAGTTTCTAAAACAGGAAAAAGCATTTTTTGACAAGTTTCCAAATAGAGCCTTTTTTGTTTTTTATATGTAGCGCTGCCATTTAAAGTCCTATCTCATACTTATATCACGTGCAAAGAAAGTCTTTAAGGCTAGTTCACATGGTAATACCAAGGCAAATTAACTAACAGGTGGTGTCGAAACGGCATCTGATTTTGACAAGCTTATTTGTCTTGATTTGTTAGTGTTTTGCTAAGAATGGTTGACATTTCAAGCTAAACACTATAATTGCAATGCAAAAAACCCTATGTTGTTTTGTTGTAGTTCCGACGCCACCTGTAGTTGAATTCGCCTTGGGTAATACATTGCAAGGTCCATTAACACAAGGTAGACATATGTATTTGGGAGTGTAGACATGCTGCTTGTTAAAAATAACCGACTTGTCGAAAATTTAACGCACACATGTACAAATTTGGGTCATACACACGAATTTCACAATTGGGGCACAGAGCACACAGAGGCGTCACGAGACAGAAAATATTGTAATTTTTTTCTGTATTTTTCTTAGAATGCTGCCCTTTTTGAATATTTTGTTTTGATTACGCAATTCGTGTTGATAGTAGCGGCCTGTTTTTACACATTGCCACTTTACTACCAAAAAACATTTTCTTTCTTCGAAAGCTGCCCTCGCAAATGATTTGGGCATTTTTCATACGTCACTTTTTTCATCTCTGTATGCTTTGTGATTGGGGTTTATGTCTGTCCGCTAACGAGTCTACCTTGTGTAAATATTGTATTCTGTGGTAAATATACCTTGATCAAAATAATATGAAATTCTCTCCGTGTTTAAAAGATGGTATAAGTAAAATAAAAAATAATAACAAAAAAGCAGATGTTTGTAGTTTTACAATTTTTACAAAAACAACATGAACATTTTCTGTGTAGTTTAGTTGTTTTGCTGTTAAAATATACCTCTGCACAGCTCTGGTGTTATAGGAATACACAATTTTCTAAAATGGTTTAGAAAAGAGCAAGGCGACTTCAAACAGGTAAACTCATCTCGGCAGCCGTTTATCAGCTGTATCCACGGCGAATTAAAAAAAATTCGTAAATATCAAAATATAAAATTGTTTTGAGAAGAAGTTGATTGAAAAGTGCTAAAAATATTGGCCCATAATCATAGTCAAACGCTAAAGTCGGTTCTATTTAAAAACAACTTTAAAACAAAAACCTACTTTAAATTATTTTGCTACCATAGTCAAAATTAAAGTATGGGTGCGTTCGTAAATGCATCACTGCGCTGCATCAGTGATTTCAAATGGTTATATATGTATCAGTGAAGTAAATTTGGACCAAAATATTGTGAAATACTCCACAAAAATAATAGTCACACAATAAAAAAAATTATAATTATTTTTTTATCTGCTTTAAAAAAAGTTTGCTTTTCTGATGCAGCGCAGTGATGCATTTACGAACGCACCCTATGTTTTAAATTAAACCGACTTTAACTGGGTGCCACCTCAAATGTAGAAAATGTTTTCATACAACATATAACAAAATATAAGCAAGTGGCAACTCTAAGTGCCGACATTGAAAATTAAAATATAAATAAAACACTGCATATCTTGTAGCGTTGAAAATTTTTAAGACGCAAAATGAATTTATGTAGAAAGCAACAACAAAATTAAAAAATATTTTGGCTGTTTTTACTTTAAATGTAATTAGGGCCTATACATAAGTATGTATGTATTTTGTGTTTCTTTCCATAAAATTTTTCCTCCAAATCATTAATAATTGCAAAATATCGGCCAATATCTTGTAACATAAACATTTTTAACCTTTTGCAAGTACCTTTTTATTTGGCAAAAAACAGCTGATGCTGTTGTTAAATGAGTTAAAAACAGCTTCATCTAGTTTTATATATAAAGTCAACTTTAACGTCAAAAGTATACTTTAACTTGTTTATGAAAGACCTAAAGTCGGCTCTTAAGTAAAGTCGACTTTAGTTTTCTTAAATTATACTTTATTTTTGACTATGATTATGGGCCAATATTTTTATAATAAAAAAATGTCAAAACTGCGAATGATTAAAGTGAATTTAATAATTTCTTTTATAAAAAAGTGATAATTTTAATTTGCAATAAAAAAATTTTGACCGCTATCAATTATATTGCAAAAACAAAATACATGAGGCTTTTTGTAGTTGTAGAGTTGCACTTACCTGTTATGAATTTGCCTTGGAAAAGAGCATTTACTGATTGCTTGTCAGAATTTGTATTCGTATTCTCTCTTACACCGAGTCTACAACTGACATGAAATGCTGTTAAAACATGATGTTAAGACTCCATGTTGAATTTTTAATATGTTAATGGTGGAGTATAGTACTCATGTTAATGTTAAGAAATTTCATTATTTTTTGATTGTCGTCGAAGCATATTCCAAACAATAGTGTGTGTGAAATGAAAAAAAGCAACAAAATGGCTTCTGTCAAGCTTAAACGTCATTTTATGTTATAAAAGAGTTGTTAAAACACATGGCTTAACAGCCGTGTTAAAACATGAGAAAAACTCTAACATGATGAGTCTATACTTAACACTAACATCATGTTAGTGTTAATGTTAAGCATTTCATGTCTGTTGTAGACTACATGTAACTCAATACATTTTGCTTTTACATCTGCGGTTGGTGAAATAGGGCACCGCGTTTTATTGCCGATCGCAGTTTTATATGATAAGACTTTTCTCATTCTACATCATTTTTTGCAATGTCGTAATACATTGTAATGCCGTGTAAACTAGCCTTTATGTATAGCATATAACATTGCAGCAGCTACTTTGATTTTTATGAAAAAAATACGCGTGAATGTTTCAATTTTAAAAAATAAACATTTAAGTACAAAATAAACTTTTATTATTTTCAACAAGCAAAAAACGCACAATAGCTACAAGACGCGTCAACGAATCATCACTTCGTGACGCCACTATAAACAAATTTATGTTTTAACTGTATTTCATGTTATTTCAAAATAAGTAATTTTCCAGGAATTAATGTATAAATCAAGTGTAATTCTAATCCAATTTCATGCCGTAAATTATACTTGAGTTACACTGTAATTAAATAGCATATAGATATAGAATTCGCCTTGATTCATCATAAACATTGTTAATGGTTTTAGTAATACAATTTTATGGTGGTTGTTCCATATTTGGATTCTAAACTCTTATTCTACTGAACCGATTTTACTGGATTTCAATCCTAAATTGCTAAGGATAATAAGAAACAAATTTGACACTAATATTGTTCTTTTCTACTGGAGTTTTTCGTAAGAATGTTTATTAACAGACGGACATGATGGCTAAATAGACTTAGAATACCTCAAGTGCCCGTAAATACTTTATGGTGGTCTTAGTTGAATAAAAAAAAGTTTCACGCGGAATGACAAACTTAGTGTTCCCTCTTAATAACTAGTTGTGGACGGGAATAAAAACAATGTTTGGTAAATAATCCATTTTTTTATAACTTACTTATTACATTGAAGTTAAGTAGAAATAGATTCAAAATATCGCAAAAAAAAAGCACACCAGAATAGAAGAAACACGTTGACCAACGAAGACCCACATTTTTGAATATGAAGATGCGACTAGCAAACCCCGCTTTAAAATAATTTCAAACATTGCTTTTAAACTTTTTTTCTTGTCATTGTCGAACGCAAACGCATAGGAGTTTAGTGAAAACTAAATTAGGAAATCGAATTCAAAGCAATAATGTTAATACATTTTTGCATATTTGGTATGTATTAAAAATACTTTTTATTTATTTATTCATCAGTTTTTAACGGACAATATTAAAAAAATGGGGTTTTCATGTTAAATGTCGCAATTTTAAACCACGCAATTAATTGCTTACAGCAAATAGGAGCAAGTGCTTATTCAAAAAATTTGAACCGTACGGTGAGTGATGGGTTATACATCGCTTCTTATAAATTATATACATGTGCAAATATAACCAGAATTGAAATAATTAAACAGCTTTATTTGATATGAATGTACAAGTACGCATGCAAAAAGGTTTGTAAATAAAAAACTAATTTAAAGTATTCATGTTAACAAAAATACTAAACAAATTTGGACATCCCATTATAAAGCTAAAAAAGGTTATCAGCTGGGCTGTTAAGACCACCTTTAATGAATTCGCCTTCATTTAGCTCGTTTTTTCAATTGTCTACACGCGTTTAGTGTCCCAAGAGTTGGCATCACTAAACCTGGTACAGCTGTCATAACAAAAAAAAAATTACATTGGAAGTGTTGTTGTTATTCCATTCTACCTAAATCCAATTGATTTTTGTCCATTTAATTTTCATAAATAAAATGTAAAAATGTTTAAAATAAAAATACGACAAATACTTTAAGTCGGAAAGATTAATTTGCATTTAACTCAGGTGCGAACAAGTGTAAACATTCACCTAAAATATTTAAGCGGAGTGGTGATGGTGGTGTTGATCATGGAACTGGCAGCATTTGAATTAAGTCCTGAAGCCTTAATTGGTTCCTTATTTGCATTGGGTGCCTTATTTGTTTTTTGTCGCAGTCTGTTGGTTGAGGATGTTATTTGTATACCAGGCAAAAGTAAACATGGCTGGAAATCCATTAAAATTTTAAATAGAGTAAGTACTTCGTATAAAACATAATGCGTAATACGCATTAGAGATAAAGTCATGAGGTAATATTTCTATTGATTATTCTATTTTATTGATTCTAGGCTTGTTATTGCAATGTGTGCGAAATTTTATTAACACCTTCAGCGGGTGTTTTCTGTGATTGCTGTGGCATATGTTCGCATACATCGCGATCTTGCAGCCGCAAAGCTGATAAACTATTCAAGTGTAAAGAAAAATGGGTGAAAAATGAAAAATCGATGCGCCATTTGTGGGTAAAAGGAAATTTACCGCTGAGTGCAATTTGCGATGGTTGTAGCGATGATGTCGAAGAGGTTGGCTTGAGTGGCTGGCGTTGTGCTTGGTGCCATCGCTGCTACCATAATAATTGCTATAAACGCATTGATCTGCGAGGGGAATGTGATTTTGGTGAATTTCGTGATATGATATTTCCACCCTATTGTATAGTTGCGGCTCGCACACGTGAATCGGTTCGCTTACATTTGGCTGGTATAAAACCACCGACTATTGAGAATTGGGAGCCGTTAATTGTGATCGCCAATACAAAGTCGGGTAGCAATACCGGTTCAGATGTTGTTTCATTGCTACGTGGGTATTTACATCCCTTGCAAGTTATGGAACTGGGTTCACGTGGCCCCCAAGATGCTATGCAATGGGCTGCCAAAGCCAATCCTCGGCCATGTCGAGTTTTGGTAGCTGGTGGTGATGGAACCGTTGGATGGGTTTTAAATACAATCTATACTCTTAATATAAAGGTATGTGTTGAAAAATTGAATTTTTAATTTATTTTTTAATTGTTTTTTAAAGTAGGTATGTGGGGTTTTTTTATGCGTCTTTAATTACATATTTGAACATAAGGGTAGGCTTTATTTTCCATATTTGTACCTCAACTCCCCATAGAAATGTTATGCTTATCAAAAACCCAAGTTTTCCAAAAAATTAGGCTGGTGACATAACAATAAGGAAATTGGGCTCATTTGCCAAAATATGGCAAAAAAAATAATTTTTCTCGAAAATCGCATGTACGAAAACAGTAGGTATTATATCATCAATAAATCCCTATTAGATGATCAAAAATTGGGAAATTTGTTTAACAAAACTTAAAAATTTAAAAATAGAGTTTTGAAACTGCAGTTACAAAAATTATTATTTTTGTCTTACCTTCGTATCCTACGAAGACAAGAACACATAAACCCGTAATTGCACCTTCAAACTTAAGGGCGAATTAGAAATTCCTTCCTCCTTCATATGAGGAGTCGCAAAACAAGACATCCTTTTTTGCAAGTTGAGGTATATTTATTTCACATCCTTAAAAAACGATGAATCTGGATATGGAATATACCTACATACTTATGTATATATAGGCTTTGATTTGACCTTTAGAAATTTATATACATACATTTTTAAATTAAGAAAAAAATCCTGAAGAAGGCCCACAAAGTAGTAACGAAAAATTTGATAAAATAAATTTAATATTTTTTATAGGTATAAAAAAGATACCTCAAGGTTGATAAAACATCCTAAAAATTAATTTGGCAGAAAGTGCAAAAAAGTACGCTTTGTTCTGCGGCTCCTCATATACTTACATATTTACTACATATACATATATACTTAAATACATTAAGAAAATGAACCTTTTTTGAATTTAAATACCTGTCGCTCAATTATTTTGCTTTTCAAATACTTTTTTGGTCTCAAAATACAGTTTCACAATAAAAGTATTCATAACATATGTAGGTACATGCATACTTAGATAATTTCTCATGTCAAAGAGCAACCCATTTTGTTTGCACTTATAACTTTTAGCTTTTACAAAACAATTTTTTTAAATAACGCACCTTCCATTTGACAATATGCCAAGAGACATGCACTTGCACATGCAACAAGTTTTTGGAATATACACAAAATGTTTTATTAATTTATAACTTATCTTCCTCAAAATATTTATTTTCAGACAAGTGGTGCAGTAATTTTATTATTTATAATTCCTTCCATGTTTTAACCGCTTTTTCTTTTTAATTGTTTTATTTTTCACGAGTTCATCTTCAAACACTATTTATTCATAGAAAAAAAATGTACGTTAGAGTAATTTTTGTGTTGTTGTTTAGTGTAGAGTTGTTTTTATAAGTACTTTTTCACCATTTTGTTCAATTTGGCAATGCCATAAAAAGTAGCACATCATTTATACTTTTACGGTAAATTTCACCAAGTAATAACTAACAATAATTAACTATCGGTTATAACTGCCATAAACATTAACGGCTATCACTACAAGTCGGATCCTATCCTCACCGCCATCCTGCCTATCATACAGTGGCCCGTGATCATTCCTATCATGGTCCTAACGCAGACCTACTCCTGCCCAGCAGCAACCCCGAATCGGACTTCCTAAGCACCGGCCACAGCGTCCGTGATACCCTGCAGTCCGTTCGGTTCCCCCAGGCCCGATTGGTCGCGCCCAGAATCCACTCCCTGATTCTTACAAAATATAAGCCTATTGGGGGCCCTACCGCCTCCATACAGTCAGGGTCCTCCATCTCTGAGCCCTGTCTCGCCAACTCATCAACAACTTCATTGCCGCCAATGTCGCAGTGACCCGGTACCCAGCACAATCTCAGCATATACTCCCCTACGACTTCCTCTAAAGCCCTCCTTCAATCATTAACTAGTTTTGAGTTCGCATAACAGCCCCTTACGCCCATAAGAGCCGCCTGGCTGTCTACATATGTTTATAGTTTCAGAACCTCCGCCTGAAAAACACTACAGTTGTCAGGAAGCCTATATGACCTTCTAATGTCCAGATCCTCAATGTAGACCCCCGCACCCGTGCTCCTCATCTTCGAGCCATCAGTGAAAATAGCAAATCCACAAAATAATCTGCTCCTACCTGACCAGCTCTCCCTTGAAGGCACTATTACCTCCGGCAACCGCCCAAAATCCACTCTGGTGCCCACATAATCAGTGGAGCCGGGTGGTCCCAGGCAATAGCCACCATCCTCAATCTCACTCAGGATCCGTGAGTGACATTACCCATCAATCCTAACTTCCACAGTCTAAGAATGCTCCTGGCCGGCATTCCCATCCCATACTGCTCAATAGGCAGAATATGTACAATGACATCCAGAGCAGCCTGAGGAGTACTTCTCATGGCACCTGTCATGCCAATTGAAGCACACCTCTGAGCCTTAGAAAGACTAGCCAATCTCAATGACTCCCACCAAACACAGCATCCGTACGTAAGAATGGGTCTAACCACCGAAGTGTACAGCCATCCCACCACTGACGGCCGGAGTCCCCAGCTGCAAGAATAGTAGGCATTGATACCCCTCTTAAGTCTCTCCTGAGTAGCTATGAATAATTGGTAATATAAGATAATTTTTGCTGTGAATAAAAAACTTTTCTACGCACGGAATTGATGCAAATGTTTAACAACATGGAAAATTTTAGTTCCTGAAATTGTGATTGCGGAATCAAATCTAGGATGCAGAACAATTCTTTCACGTTCAATATCCTTTTGAAAAAGTAGTAACTAATTTTAAATAAAAAATTTTGAAAAATATTTTATTTTACTTCACAAAAGATTGATTTTTCCACAAATTTAAACTTTGCCTACCCCTAAGTAGACACGTAAAAGGCGTAATACCCTTTTTAACACAGACATAACCTTTTTAAACACTCTTATTTCATAGGTTTATCAATTATTTTAAGTTGTTTCTCAAAGAATAATTCATAAAAACATTATTAAATTCGTTTGTACTTTGGTGTAAAGCGAAATAAAATGAATGAGATGAAAAATTTCAAGATTTATTATACCTTTTGTTTCCAGCCAATACCAGCAGTTTCCATAATGCCCCTGGGCACAGGTAATGATCTTTCACGTGTTCTAGGTTGGGGAGCTGAACCACCTTCAACTTTAGATCCCATAACGATCTTAAGAAATGTAGGTTGCTATCATTTAAAAAGTTTAATAATTAATTTTCAAATAAAATTACAGATTAAAAAAGCTCGTTCGATAAATCTTGATCGCTTTGATTTACAAATCGAAAAACTACATTACCGATTGCCTATACAAAGGCCACCCCTTAAAACAGTTCATGTTTATAACTATTTTAGCATTGGTGTAGATGCACTGGTGACTTATAACTTCCATAAGACCAGAGAGTCCAAGTTTTATGTTTTAAGTAGTCGTATATTTAATAAGGTAAAGTAGAATTTTAGTAGTAAAGTAAGATTTTCAGGATTTTGATTTAACTTTTTGTACTTTTAAGTTGATTTACTTTGGTTTTGGCACTCAACAAATAGTACAACGGGACTGTGAGGGCATAGAGCAAAAACTTGATTTATACTTAGATAATCAATTGGTTAATTTACCCGAACTACAATCGATAGTCTTCCTAAATATTGATTCATGGGGTGCTGGTTGTAAATTATGTGGTAAGTTTTATTGACTTTACATTAAAACAACAAAATTGAAATTAAATAATATTTTTCTAGAACTAAGTAATGCTGATGATTCGGTAAAAATTATTAATTCCATTTCGGATAGTACTATGGAAGTGTTTGGCATAGTCTCTTCGTTCCATATTGCCCAATTGCAAGTGGGCATTAGTAAGCCTGTTAGAATTGGTCAAGCTAAACATATTAAGGTAAAATCCTTATACATAGTACATGGATATATAAATATGTTAAAGGCCTACTTTATTTCTATATTCTTTATTTTCATCCAGCTGGTTATTAAATCAACTTGTCCAATGCAGGCTGATGGTGAACCTTGGATGCAACCACCGGCAAATATGCATTTACAATCCAGGGGTCAAGCCCGTATGCTAAAATTAGAATCTTAAGCGTTTTAAACGATTTTCTTAAATTACTTAAGTCGAAAATGAAATATGTAGTACCAAAGTACTTAAATTTTGTAAAAATTATTTTTTTTTATTTAGGTGTATTGTTTTATTACCGAAAGACATTGAATTTTTATTTTTCCTCTGACTTAATTTGTTATTATGTTTTTATTTTTATTAATTTATGTTATTTGTAAAACAAAGAATATACTAACTATATAAAAACAGAAAAGGGTTTTTTGTTTAACATTTCTGTACCTTTAAACCCGTTTTCACAACTAACCGATAGCTAAAGGTAGGATTTTAACGGCCGTATAAAAAGTGTTCCATTATTACAACTTTCCTCTAACCTACCAGGTAGGATGAATTATCGATCACTTTAGGTTAAAGTAAAGTTTTAATAATGGAACACTTTTTATAAAGCCGGTTAAATTCTACTTTTAGCTATCGGTAAGTTGTGAAAACGGGCCTGAGTTTTGTAGACAAAATTTTTTATATTGAATTAAAAAAAAGAGAATCTCATTTAATATTCAGACATTTGCGAATTTTTTTATTAAGTTTTTCAAAGTACTGAACAGTTTTTATATAAATGTTTAAATAACTTGTTTTACTCCGTACAATTGGCATTGTATTTATAGAATTATAATTTTTTTTATTAAATGGACTACATATTTTCAAGTATTAACAGCCTGTTCGTCGATTTCGAACGTTAACGTTCACATAGAAAATTACATTTAAAACAAAGACAAATTTTCGAATTTTGTTTGTGTTTTAAGTAGAATTTTCTACGCGAATGTTAAAGTTCGAAATCGACGACAAGGCTGTAAAACTTTTGTAAAAGCATTTTTTGTAGCTAGTTTTTAATAAATTAAAATATTTACTTAACAAAATTATTATACTTACTACAAAAATGTGGAGAAGTAATAAATTAATTTAAAAATTTACTAACACAATTAGGCAATTCACAAAGTGTTCTATTGTGTCATATTGGTTGAAATTGCTATCATTTGACGAGTGTCACATTCAACAAATTGTGATAAATACAACCAATATGACACAATAAATAATTATGTGAATTGCCTAAATAATTATAAATAAAAATTTTCAGGGAATGTTTTTTTACTTTTCCAATTAAGTTTTAATAGAAAAAAATGGGAGAAGTAAAAAAACATTCCTGATTAATTTGTATTAATAATTAGGCTGTATTAATAACTATTGTGTCCAAATATTTTGTATACCCCTCTTAATAAAATTATTGTATTGAAATCTAATTAATTTAATTTTTATCAAATTAAAATAGATTTTTAAATAAGTTTTTTTTTGGATTAAAAATAAAGTTATGTTCCGATGTGTCAAAAGATTTAATTATTTAATTCTGTGGCAAAACATCTTAAGTCAAATTTAAAAAGTTGAAAAATGTTGTTAATCATATGAATTTTCATTAAAAACCCCTTTTTGTTTACGTTTTTAAAATTTTGTAGTATTATCGAAATTTTTCTTTAATTTTCGTTCATTTCATTATTTGGTAAAAATGATTTTTTCACCAAGTTTTTTAAAAATTTTTTGGTATCTTATCTCGACTTAGATGTTTTGTCAAAATGCCACAGAATTTAAATAAACAAACTTGAATCAAACCTACATATTTTCCAAACATTCCTACAAGTCGTTCATAAGAATTAATTTATAATAGGGTACCTATTTAAAAAAATCCCAAAATTTGTTTTTGTTTTAAATGTAATTTTCTATGCGAACGTTAACGTTCGAAATCGGTTAACAGGCTCTTACTGCCTGTTCATCTATTTTCGAACGAAGACTTCGATCGCTTAACTAACATGTAAAACAAAAACAAATAATAAAATATTGTTTTTGTTTTACATGTTACATACATACCGAAGTCTTCGTTCGAAAATAGATGAACAGGCAGTAAATGTTAAAAAATACGGATTCGTAAAACTACTGTGTGGAAAAACAGCTCGCATGTCAGGCAGTTCTTGCTTGTCTGCTTTCACGCGTACTACGTTTTGTGGCTTGGCTGCGGATAATTGTACCGAATTACAGTTTTGCGGTGTTCGACAGTAACTATTCGTATTTAACCTATCATTTGTATCTGGCTAGTAGAGTACAAAAAAAAAACTAATTTGAAAATTACAAGGGGCTGACTGGAAGTTTTAGTTCTTATAAAAACGTGTAGCTCAAACGATCAACTCTATAACCTGGCAATTTGTGCGTTGTTGTCTTCCAAAAAAAAAATTACATAATAGCCATCAGAAATAGAGTTGTGTCGTTCCGGAACGACCTAGTTCAATTGAACGATCCCCCAATTAAATTACCCTACAAGAAATGAATGAGCGAGTAGTCACATTTTTCATTTTGGTGTTAAGAAAATGATAGAAATAAATGACCGAAATGAAGTGATCGGTCACAATCGGTCATTTTTTTCTTTAATTATCTTAACACCAAAATGAAAATTGTGACTACTCGCTCATTCATTTCTTGTAGGGTAGTTGTTTTTTTACAAACTTTAAAAAATATATACAGTGCACTCGCGATAATATGAACTAAATAAAACATAGCCAGTTCACTTTTGCAAGATTGTTCATATTTGCGAATGGCATCTAATTTCCCTTTAAAAATGTTTTTTCCATAACAATAAAAGCTTATTATATTAGTTTTTCTTTTATTTATTGTTAATTGGATCTAAAAAACTATTGATTTAAAAAAAAAAGAAAAACAAACTTGAAGTTATTATGCGAAAAAGTCCGTGATTTTCACCATAAAATTATATATAAAGATGTGCATAGAATGTTAATGTGAGCCCTAACTAAAACGTGCATGTAAAACATTTTGATTAACAATTGAAGACAATTTTAAAGCGATAGCTAGGAAAATCCCCAAGTTATTATGCAGTTGAATTAAAATTTTGATTTTAGCACTGTGTAGGTAGTAGGGTGATCGATCGAATAGTATTCGACCGGTTTAAACCGGTTATTTTAGTTTTGCCCAAGTCGAATATTTTAAAATGTCTATTTTTCGATTATCGAATAAAGCGGTTATTCACTTTTTATAAAAAATGTCAAAACAAAATGTAACAAAAGTCAAAAAACATTATGAGCGTGTGTTCTTGTAACAAAAACTCAAATTTACTACAACAAAAAGTTCAGCTTAAAAAGTAATTAGCAATTTGACAGTATTCTTAATACTGTATATATCTTTAAAAAGATGTCATATCTGGTGATAATATCGAACTGATTTAAAAGACAATGGTGCTTAAACGGCCCTAAAATGATAAGTTCCTAATGTTAATCAACGTCACGACTTATTAATCACTTTTAATTAGTCTACAAGCTTTACATAAATATACGCCAAGTTAAACTTGACTCTGATCCAAGTAGTTTTTAAGAGACTGCAAATAATGATTACACCATATCGGCGAAATTATAGATATGGAAAAATTCTTCAGTTTTATTTATTAAATTACCAACTTTAAACAAAATTGAAGGAATCAAACAATCTCATGGAAGAGTTTAAATTGTGATCGACGAATTGAAAGATATTTCATAAAAAAAACATGTTCATATTACATACTATGGTTTCTATAATGCTGAAACAAAAAAAAATGAAACATATAATCGTGGATAAAAGGTTCGGTTTGCAACTTTTCAAAAATATGGTTGAAGTCTACTGATTCATATAGACATGCTTAACCACCAACAAATTAAAACTAATTTAAAATGAATTTTTCAGAATATCTGAAACAATTAATTTATTGAATTCCTATAATTTTTTAAAACCAAAGTCTCTGAAATTCTAAAGCTATCTTTGTATGTTCACTAGGGATATAACCAAATATTTGGCATAGTACCACGGAGTGGCCAAGAATGTTTGGTAATGAAAACACCTGGGGTCTTATCACCGCATTCGATACTATCGTATCGAATAAACTATCGAATGTTTTTGCATACGATAGACACTGACGTATCGAATGAAAACTCGAGAAATGTAATGTTGAGTTACTCGATATCTAATGCTATTATTTCAAATTCAATAAATATTATTCGATATCGAGAGTCATGATACCAAAATAAATAATTTCGATAAATTTTGCTCGATATCGTATGCGGTGATCAGACATCTGTCTTCAGTCATTTTGCCAAATAAACCTCACGCAGGGAAGCAATTTTCTAAAACGTTCCAAGAAATTTTTAACCGCTATGAGTTGTAAACCGTAGAAAAATGTGTAAATCTAAAGCAGTGGATAAATTCCAAAATAGCAAGCGTGAACTTTTTTAACAATCCGAAAAAATTATCATATTTTTATCTACATACTATACTATGCCGTTTTTGATATTCGCAAAAAGTGTGAAAAAGTACTCCCCCTAATGTTCACACATATTATATATTAAATGTCCTACACGTAACCACTCGTTTTCTTAAAGAATTTTTTGCTTTTGAAAACGTTTGGCTAGAGCAAACATTATTTAACAATTTCTAAATTACATTATACAATCATCATCTTTGAAATAAAGTATAGTAAATAAATAGAAATTGTTAAAAATAAAGCTAAAGTGTAATCAATTTACTGGTCACGCTTTTTTGGATTTTATCGTCAAATATTTGTTAGGTCTATCTATGTATCATATCTATGTATTTTGTTGGTTCCTTACCTTCGTGAATTGTTTTGTTTTTATTCTTATTAACTTTTTATTGCAAAAATTAATTTGATTTTTGTATTTTTATGTATTCGAATTAAAACCGGTTATTTTTAAAATGCTTAACCGAAAAAAGGTGTTTTTAAAATAGCAACTATTATTCGAAAACCGGTTATTGAAAAAAATCGAATAATCGATCACCCTAGTAGGTAGATAAAAACTTTAAAAAAACAATTGTAAGATGTTCATATTTTAAAGCTTTTGCACAAGTTCATATTTTAGAGTAGTCAATTGAAGAAAGTGTTCATATTTTGGGGTGTTCGTAATATCGCGAGTGCGCTGTAATTATTATTTATGTGGTTGTTACGCAACACTATGAAAACAAACAATTTCAAATATTTGTTTGTCGACGTTTTTGCGAACGACAGAGACAAGGTATATTTATAGCAGGTAGTCTCGGAAAGCCAGCTGTGTATTTTTTATTTGCTTGTTTTGCGATACGAACTGTCAAATGTTGTATAGTAAACACGTAAACAAGTTTTTTGTCTTTAAAAAATGCTTTTCTTTTCTCCTCTCTCACCCATAAACTCAGGCTTTCTGAAAGAAAACTTTCATAGTGTGAACCCAGACTTATCAGCCCCTTTGCTTTTTGACAGTTCGTATCATATAACAACAATAAAAAGCCCTGTTGTTTGTTTTATTGTACAATTGTTGTAATCTCGCGGCTACCTGCTATAAATACACCTTGGACAGAGATTTCTCGTTCCTCGTTCATTCATTGTTCAAACTAGGGTTGCCAATCGTACTGATTTTACCAGTACACGTACTGGTTTTACTTCAATGTACTGCTTTATGAATAACACCAAAATCAGTACGCAAAAGTACTGGTTTTTTTAAATTTTGCCTCCAAATAATTTTACTTGTTTAAAACTAGTTGTTAATCACCCAGTTAAAATTCAGTCTCTTAACTCTTATCTTACCATATGCTTTGTATTTAAATAAATAGAAGTGCCATTAGTGATTTTCAAAAGAAAATGCTGCATTTGCAAAAATGAGAAAAGTATAAAACAACGCGAAGGATTGTTTGCTTCGCCTGTCTTCGTTTTGAACAACTGCCAACGTGAACACTTCTTGGTTGTATTCTGTGATTCAAATAAAACGAAAAATAACGTAAAATGTTTGTTTTGTTTTCCAACGTCATGTGTGTAAAACAGATATAAAACGGTACATGCAAACAGGTAGACATAACCCGGGGTTTACACATGAAAGAACTTTCTTACAAGTAGAGTATACGTATTATCACCCTGCAAATATTAGTACTAGTCCAAACACGCGTGTAAAATGTAGCCCACAAAGGACTAGGACTAGTCCCAAAGTAACCCAAGCGTATGGAAAAACATGGTCTATTTAACATTACGATGTTCCAGAGCAGGGCCATATAACCCAGCTTTGGATTACAAAGGAGTAGTCTTAAAACTTCTTCATTGTATACACAAGAGGATTAGTTTTAACTTCGTTTAGAAGCGAAAACATGTCGTTAAAAAACGAGATACATTGTCTCACTACAAAAATTTTTCACAATGACATGGTCCATGCTTGCATTACATCGGACCAGTCCATGGAGTAGTCCATTTAATCAAAATGTATCAGGCGGTCCAATATAATTTGCAGGGCAACGAAAATTCGTAGAAACAGCCGATTGGCTAAAAGTACAAAAATTGTGTGAATGTTAGTGAAAAAGTGTAAGTGTATTGCAACTTTCAAGAAATTACTTTCATGTTTAAATTCTAGGTATGCGAAATATATCAGGGAGTCATCAAAAAACAGTATCTTCAGCTGATTGTAGCAGCAAACTTTTCAAAGAAATCTTCCCTGATTCCAAAGTTGCTTCCAATTTTAGTTGCGGAAGAACAACGTGTTCTAAAGTTGCAACCAAATTATTGGCAACGTATTTAGATATTCACAAGGTCTCCTATCCAGTCAAATATTCATAAGTAAAATAATAAATTTTTTTCTCCTAACTATTTTATTTTAAGGCATTTTTCGTTTGTAATTCGAAAACAAAAAATTTTAAGGGGTTTAATTGTATAGCCTATGACAATATGGCTAGATTGGAGACCTCGTGAATACCCTCATTATATTGACAATAATTTGTATGAATTTAGAATTTTTTGTGCATTTACAACAAATGTGCCGATCAATGACATTACTTCTATCAATTTTTAATATTGTGATGTGAAGTTTTTGTTGTATGTATGAGCCGGTTCACACACGTCAAGTTTGAATCGTCAAGTCTTGAGCTTTTAGAAGAGAAGGTAAAAGAGAATTCCATTTCTTTTCCCGTCTCTCCTAAAAACTCAAGACTTGACGAGTCAAACTTGACGTGTGTGAACCGGCACTATGTATTTTGTTAAGTTCTTGCCAAGGCCCATCTATCAGGTCTGCTTACTTGTACAAAAACAAAATACGATTCTTTTTAGTTGTCAAAAATTTACTACCACATATACAAAGCAAAAGGAAAAAACGTGTATGTGTGAAGTTAACAAACGTATACATACATGCACATGTAAGCAAAATGTAAACAACTTTTGAAAACTAAAAAGAACATAAACAATGATCATCAGGCTTCTTGCGCAGACCTTTTCAATGGGCCTTGGTTCTTGCTTTAAAAAATGGAAAAATTTACTATTTTTAATGTATAATTTTCTTTTTGTTTTAATAATCGTTTAAAAGTTATGCAGGTATGTTCTAGGTTTAGACTCGAATTGAAAACGAAAAATTTTTTGAAACCGCATAAGTCATAAACTGGTGTTCTCAAATCCGCATGTTTTTGTGTATTCGAAGTTTTTGTTCGAAAAAACTTTTGTTGAACTAAAGATCGCTAAAGGTCACTACACACTATCCTATTTAGTCGTACGATATGTCAAAAAAATCGTGTGTGTTCATAAAGTATGATAGTGTGGCCTAAAAATTTAACTAAATGACAGATTTTGCAAAAGTTTTTAAAAATTTTCATAAAATAAATGATAGTTTCTATGCGATCAGAGTTGTAACAGACTTTTGTTGCGATTTTTTTTGAGTGTGATAGAAATTTGTCAGATTTTCCAGTGAATGAATCGTACGATTGTGTAGGATAGTGTATCACGACCTTAATTTGCTAACCGAAGCATGATAGCAATGTCTAATATTTTCTAAAAATCGTGAAAGCTGTAAAGAATCACAAAAATAAAATCGCTAACATGGCAAAAATTCTCGAAAAATTGCAATCTTATAAACAATCACTAAAATTTTATTGAAATCTCTAAATGAGTTAAAAAAACAAAATGTCGGAAAATTACAAAAAAATAGCGAAAATTCGCGAAAATTTTTAATATTTCAAACCAGCCATAAAATTGATTTAAAGTCCCTAAAACTATAAGGAATGGCAAAAAATCGGTAAAAATTGCTAAAGCTAAATTCAAGGAAATTCGCAAAAATTTGCTAACAGTGGCATGATAGCAAAGTCAACTATTTATTATAAATCGTAAAAGCTGTAAATAAACAGAAAACTTACACGACCAAATCGCTTATATCGCGAACATGGCTAAAATTCGCGAAAAATTGCAAAATTTTAAACAAACCCAAAAACTAAGAGATCGCTAAATCGATTAAAGAAACAAATTGTCTGAAAATAACATAAAAATCGTTAAAAAAAAATTGGTATAATTACATCAAAATCAATGAAAAAGTCGACTAAATTTAGGGTAAGTAAGAGCCTTTTGCGTTTTAGATAACGATATATTTTTGATTAAATTGGATTAAGAAGATTTTAAGCTAAAAGCAATATTAATTTTTTTGTTAAAAATGTTAGGTATCACATATTACAATAAAAGTCGATTCGGTTCACTTTCACCAACCCATATCTACTCTAATTGAAAACGAATAAAAACATGTGGATGTGAAATGCAGAACACCAATAATGCTAAAGTAATCCACTTTCGAGTGGATTCGGATTCTAAAACACAACCAATGAATTCAATAAAATTTTGGGTCAAAATTTGTGTACTGGTTTACTCCCGAATGTACTGATTTTTCCAATTTCAAAAAAATTTATTTATTTTTAATTTGACTTTTGTTGTCACTGACGTTTATTTGAGCAGCGATTCCACGATTTTAAATAAATTGCGAAAGTCTAACAGAATACCAATTTTCTTTCGCATCGCAATTCAGAATAAGCCTCCAGGAACGATGAACGATCTAGTTCTTTTGATCTTTCGGATAGGTCGGAACGATTCCACAAAGGAACGATTTTGCCCACCCTCACTTATCCTGAAACCGTAGAAATAAACATTTATATACGGATGTTTATGTATACATACATATAATGCTATATATAGCTTATAAGCTGAAATGTTCGAAGATTTTGTAGAGAATGTTTCTGTTCTACTAATTGGCTAAATTAAATCGATCGTTTTTCATTGCCCAAACATCATGACTCTCGTGTTTTCGCAGACTTCATTTTTAATATTTGGTCATAAATAATGTAAATTATTAGCAACTTCTAGTTGTCAAAATTTTTGTTCAAACTTCTTAAAAAGAAACACAATTTCTTTTTTGGTATTTTTTCAAAATTTCCAAATTTTTTTATATGTAAAAAAAAAAAAGAAAATGTTTTATTTTACTCAAAACTTTCATAATTTTTCTTCCTTAACTTGTGTTTCCACTATAATTATTATAAGACAATAAATCAAATACCAAATGTTATAATTTTATGTATTGTATAGTAAATAATCAAGAATAGTATTTTAGAACATAGTAACTCCGTCGTGAAATACTACTAATGCCATAAAGAATTAACTTTCAAAACTGCAATAACGAAAAATTAGTGTTTTATAAATTTTTTTTTTTTTAGTATTATATTTATATAATAAAAATGTGATTACGTTGTTGTAGTTTGTTTTTGCTGAGGCGGGTACTAAACTTAAAATGCAGGCCATTAAACTCTACTCACTATCTTAAAACTTGGGGGGGGGGTTTGCTTAGCATAGGGCGATGCGAAAATACAATTTAAAGCATCGTCAGTTCCATAATGGCATTGACAATATCATTGTTATTGTTCTTAAGTGCCTTGATAGCCTTAGCGCGGGTAGTATTGGCCTGGTTAATGACAAGCTCAATGTCTTTTTCATCGACACCAGTCTCGTCGACTTCTTCTTCGTCTTCTTCGGCAATAGGTGCGACAGAGGAGGTGGTACCGATGGTATCAGTAGCTCCGGCAGCTTCGGGAGTCTTGAATTTTTCAGCGGCAGCAACTTGGGCTTGTTGTGATAAATCTTCGATCTTAGCTTCGCCGAAGACAATGTAAGTATCGCTGTGGGGGTTCTTGTAGACATCGGGGTTGTTAATGACGAACAAGATGTTCTTGGATTTGCGGATGGTGACACGGTTGACACCTTGGATTTGTTTTAAACCCAACTTGAGCATAATCTTGCGGGCTTTCTTTTCACCGCGAGATTGCTTGGCCTTGGAAACAAGGTCAATGGGTAAACCGGTGGCACCACCACCCAATTGGGTTGTGCCGGCACCGGCATCTTCCAACTCGGGAATGGTGTCCTCAGAGTCACTATCACTGCCGTCATCTTCAACACGCACATCCTCAACGGGCTTAGTCTCTGCGGGAGCAGAAGAGGTAGTGGGGGCATCGGCCTTAATTTCAGTTAGTTCTGGCATTTTTTGTGATTCTAAAAAAAGAAAAACATAGTTTAACAAATGTTTCCTTCAAATTTATAGACATTGATTAAACACAATTTTCACTTTCATTAAAGCCCACCGGCTTTTAACCCTTATCATTTCACTTGAGGGGGTCAAACTTTATTGTTTATTTATCTTTGTTAAGCCAGACGCTCCACTTTTATTGCAAAATTATCATTTGCGATAAATATATTGTGGTTCAAGTTCATACTTTTTGTTTTACTTTCACATTTTTTGCACTGATGTTTAAGAAAATTAACGATTTTTACCTGGTAAAAAATTCACCCTGCACGAAGAAATTACAATTTTTTGACAAAAAGAATTATCTTACCGAAAGGTTGGCACACCTGAAATTTTTTGTAATGTTTTGATGTTTGACATTTTAGGTCTGCCACCTGGTTGTCAGTTCTACTTTGTAAACAGAGTTGTATTTTAATAGCCGTTACGATTATGACAAAAAAAATTGTTAAAATTTTAGTAAGACGTAGGGAAGTATTTTTTTTACTTTTTCGTTAATGCCTCTGTTTGAACGATTTTGATTGAGGAAAATTATATTTTTGTAATTTCCTAAGCTAATCCCCGCGAAGCTCTTTGCTTGCCTCTTTTATATACAACTTATAATTTAAACTTATAAGATAACTTGTTAATAAAACTATAAATATTCTTAACTAAATTTCATGATATCGCTCAAAATTGCCTTTTGTGCAAATGGGCAAACTTGTGAGACTCGTTTCATGTGTAATTTTAAGCTTTTAATGTCAGTTTGTAAGAAACGTCAATACAATAATTAATTAAAAACAAACACCATAAATATAAAAATAAAAGTTGAAATTTGTGATTAATATGTGAAATTTGTTTTTAAAAATGCAAAAAGAAAGCCAAAAGGCTAATTTGCTCAAATTATTGCTAGAATTTATTGTTTGTGACAAAATGTACTAATAAAGTGACCTCACAAGCGCAGCTGTTTGCAGTGATTTTCTACGTGGTGTGACGTTTGGTGTCTTTTTTTTTTTTGTTTATTTACATTTTTTAATAAGGCGTTTTGACAAAATGCTTGTTGTTTTTTCTGTTGTACTGAGGACACTTTATTAATACATTTTGGTTTGTGATTTAGAAACATTGGATTTTTCATTGAAAACGACGTTAAAAGCACTACAAAATCTGTTTGTATAAAAGCCGGTTTCGACACGTCAAGTTTGTCTCGTCAAGTCTTGAGCTTTTAGGAGAGAAGGGAATAGAGAAGGCAATTTCTTTTCCCGTTTCTCCTACTAAACCGGCACTAAATGCACAATTGAACAGCGCAAGTTAACGTGTCAAAATTGTTGGGAAAATTTATGAAGTTTGTATAAATGAATTCTCTAAGTGCCGGTTCACACACGTCAAGTTTGACTCGTCAAGTCTTGAAATTTTAGGAAAGAAGGGAAAAGAGAATGCCATTTCGTTTCCCCTCTCACCTAAAAACTCAAGACTTGACGAGTCAAACTTGACGTGTGTGAACCGGCACACACAATTCTTGACAGTTCATTTGCGAGGGAGTCAAAATGCACAGTTTGCACAGATTGCGAGACTCTTACACAGGGTCTCCACGTGAGATAAGATATAAGATTTTTATATCAGCAAACGTCAAATTCAATCGCAGAGAGCATTATCTTACGTGTAGACTCTCAAATAGTGTTAATATTAATATTATAATAAATATTATGAGACAGTTGTTATGAGAAATCTTATAACAACCATCTTATAAGATGAGCTGTCAAAAATACACATACATACATACATATAAAACAAAAAAAGACGCATTCATTAAATTGTTTAATTTTTAAGTGCAAATAGTGAAAGTCTTGTAATAAATGTTTAAAAAAACAATATTTTTAACTAAAAAAATAGAAAAAACTAAAAAAAATAATAAAAACGACACAAGTTTACTGTACGAGAATCATTCGATTATGAAATCTTATAACATACGTGCTCCCCTTGTTTAAGATTAAGATTAACATGAAGAAATTTGTTCTCTCATTCTGCCGACGTTCTCTCACATATTATATCAGATATTATCTCAGGTGAAGACCCCATGTTAAGCGATATCATGAAAACACTTACAACCGTATTCAAAACGAAAATTTGTGTACTCCGACTATACTCCGCTCATCGAGTGAGCAACTAAAATGTTAATACGCTTAATCACCATTTAGTCATGAGGTTATTCAAAACACTTTGAAATTGCCCGATTAAGAAAAATTTGTACATCTCTGTTTTAGTTAAATTCAATTGATAGAAAAACCAAATTGACAGCAGTTAATCAGGAGTTAAAAAAGGTTTGATCATTCGATAATCATAGTTTATTAAAAAGTGTTTTGAATAAGAAATCCTTAATCAGGGGATATGCAGTAACTAAATTTTTGTTTTGAATACGGGTGTTAATATATTTTTGTTTACACAAACAAAAGATAAATATCAAAGTTTTTTTTGGGATTCAAATATTAATTAACAAGGTTTCTTCCAAATGTGGTAAATTCCCATTTCATACTATTGAGAAACTGAAATTTATTGTTGAAGGGATAAGCTATTCCTATGCGCATTTCATTGGTTGCTTAAGCCAGATCGTCGGGAAACTTCATCCAAAGATTTTAGAAAAGCTAAAGAAATCTTTGGATGAAGTTTTGTTTTCTTATATTGATACAGCCTTGATAATGATATCCGATGGATATCGAAATATTGGAACAAATAATTGGCCTCGAGCTCGAAAAAACTTTTTGATCTGGAAGATGAATTTTTTTAGATTTTATATGTTCACAACTTTTGTTCTTTATGGCAAGGGCTACAACTTTGTCTCAAAGTGTAAATCAAAATTCCGAACAGTTTGCAAGATATGATCCTGAGAAAATGATCACTCTTTTGCAAAAAATGACAGCGAGGCCCCAAATCTTTAAGGGCCCATAAAAAAAATGCATAACTTTGGGCAAAACTGGGAGACACGGGTACCTTTTTTTCTTGGTCCTCTATGGTTATTTTTGTCCGTATATGGTAATTTTTTAAGTCTTGAAAAAATTACACACAATGTTATTTAAAGTTTTTGCCAAAAATCTTTAATGACTTTAATAACTTTTTTGTTCTTTCCTTTTCTATTCTTGATAACTGATAAATCCATTTTTAAAAAATTATAAAATTTTCTATTTTACCCTTTTTAGTTAGCATTGTTCTCTAACGTATCTCTTACATAAAGTAAATTAATAATGGCTTGAACCTCTATTTTGAAGTTTCCATAATATAATTTTAAAAAATTTTTAATTTTTGCAAAACGTACCAAGAGTAATAAACTTAACCTGTTTTGTCCCTACTAGTCAAACATTTTCAAATTTTTACTCCTAATGATATTTTCCTTGTACATATAACCCTTTCTTTCGCCCCTAGTGGGATTAAATGACCCAGCAATATCATGAAATTTTTACATGATACGAATTTTACAAATTCAAAACTAGTTGTTAAGCTTATTAATAATATGGTTTTAATAGGTCATATAAACTCTCATACAAATCAAACATTTTCGTTAACGCACATAAAAGTTGTCAGGAAATTCCACTGGCAATTTATCGGAAATCTACAAATCAACTTGTATGACTATCCATTAAATCAAATTCCAATAATCTTATCCATCTTCTTATCTAAAATTCTACCAATTAAAAAACCCAAAAATATCATGTTGTTTATGTAGGTTTGTAATTTTTGGAAATTTCTGCATTTGGTTGACATAATTTTATTAATGGAAATATCATGTTTGGCGTGATGCAAGTGAGCAAATTTATTGATAATATACAGGGCGGCCCAAAATTAACGAAGGGGTTTGAATTCGTTATAACTCTTTATTTAAGAAATAATTATTAATTTTTTTTAATACAGTATATAAATGGGGTATATTTTTAGTTTAGTTATGAAAAATAATATCTCTCAAGTGGTGGCCATTTGCTGCTTCGCAAATTTGTGCTCTTACCAACACACTTTCTATACCCTTTCGCAAAACTTCAGGTGTTATGTTGTTTATTTCGTCGCGTATATTGCTTATTAATGTAGACTTTTTCTTTCAAATAACCCCAAAGAAAACAGTCTGGGCGGTTTAATCCGGTGAACATTTATTGTTGACTCAACAATTTGGGCACGTTGTTCAATTGAGTACAGCTCCATTTTAAATTCCCTAAGTCTTCTTTACAAAATACTGAAGAGAAAAGAAAAAAAAAATTATAATAAAAAAGTTATAAGCAATTCAAACACCTTCGGTAATTTTGGGTCACCCGGTATAAACTTCAAGTGGTTATTAATTGGATTTAAATTTCTTATTCATTCAACCTAAAACGTTTTTAATTATTTTATAATAAGTAATATTAATAATATATCAATTTGTATTTATGTTTCGAACAAAAATCTCTAACTGCCAATTTTACGATGTTGAAAGAACGGTTTTCCGCACAAACAGATTTGAGACAAAAACTATTTTTTGAGAGTTTGTTTTACTTTTACATGTAGTTGTGCGAAAGAAAGAATTCTTTCGCATTAAGTCAAATAGGCAGTTGCCCTACGTTTCCACATGCAAGTAGTGTATACGATTTATCAACGAAAAATTAAGGCAACAGCCAATTGGCTGAAAGTACAAAAATTGTGTGAATGTTAGTGAAAAAGTGTGAGTGTGTTGAGTTTTTTGAATTTACACTTGCATGTGGAAAAGTTGGATCACGCCACGTTTCCACATGCAAGTAATTACTTGCAAGTATTGTATGGGTCGTTCTTAAAAAACATAACCATTCTGAATTTTTATAATTGGCCTCATGTGGTTACGGATCTTATCAACAATAGGAATCCATAACCAGCAGAATTTTTTTAAATTTTTGGAGTTTTTACTGATAAGAAGTCACAGAGTGGACCGGTAACAGAGGGGACAAATTAACTCAAAAATACCATATTTTAGCTTTTTATTAGAATTTTGTAGAATTTATTTGTCCACTTAATTAGTGTACACAAAATATTTATAAAAAAATTATAAAATAAATAAAAAATCACTTTACTCACCGTTTTTCAACAGTAACAGAGTAGACATAAGGGTACGCACCCGGCCTACAATTAAGTTACTTACTCAACCACGCACTAAACAAGACTGAACAGTTAAAAACACATTTTGTTGATTTTAGCTAAGTTTTGATGGAGAAGCATAAGAGAAATATACGCGTTATAACGTTTAACAAAAATTTTTCAATAAAATTTGTGGACGTAACAGAGGGGACCAAAACCTGGGGACAAGATTTTTCTTCAAAAAAATTATACAAAAAAATTATTTTTCATCATTCTTTTCTATATATGGTATCAATATATACAAACTGAATAACAAAAATTGTAAATATTATTTTTTTTCAATTTTATTTTAACTGATAAATACTATTAAATTTTAATAAATTGGCTCGGGACACAGGTTTTTGCTAAACCTTTGACATTAAAAATATTTTTTAAGTTATTTTCAGATAACTAATTATTTTTGTTTTATAATATAGTTACGTAGAATCGACAATAATTTATAAAAATGCAGATATTTTTCTATTTTCTTTTTGGAGAAACAAAATATAAAATAGTAAAGTCTGGGGACACCAATTGGTCATGTTTTTTAAGAATGACCCGTATACGTCAATCAACGAAAAATCGAGGAAACAGCCGATTGGCTGAAAGTATAAAAAATTGTTTGAATGTTAGTGAGAAAGTGTAAGTGTATTGTATGTTTCGAACCCAGCCTGCAAAATACTACGACATTGTCTGAATCAGACATTTTGTGCAAATGTCTAACTTCATTCTTAGAGACTTCGTTCAGATTTCTGTCAGACATTGAATATACTTACAGTTTGGCCGATTTCTGATCGATTTCGCATGGTTATATCGGGGGGAATTTATGTACAGATATGTCCTACAGAATTCCGACGGAATTCATTCAGATTTGTCTAACGAGACTTATTATGAGATAAAGCCACTGTTTATTGTTGATGTTGTTTTGTTTAAGCTTTGATATTATTACAAGTAGAACTGTTGCTATAAGTCTTATACGTTTAACATTTTTATTTGGTTTAATATCTTTAGTTTTTCTAAAATCTTTATGGATGAAGTTTCCTGATGATCTGGCCTAAGCAACCAGTGAAATGCGCATAGGAATAGCTTATCCCATCAACAATAAATTTCAAGTGTTTTAATCAAGAATAAAAACTGGGAATTGAGCACGAATATCAAAAACTTTTGAAATTAAAAATTTTGTATTCCCAAAAATTGAAATTACTTTTTGATAATAATGACAATTGTCATTCTGTTGGAAATAATTTTAATTTTATTTTATTTGTTCAAGATAAAAAGCATAAAAAAGGTACGTATGTACGTGTAAAATTTATAATTATGTACATATTTTGCAATAAAATTATTTCTTTCAGCTATCAGTTCGAAAGCAAAACAAATCTCGGCTAACACATCAGAACTTCCCATGCCTTTTTCATTAGATTTCTGTTAGGTATCTATCAGAAATGCCGACAAAAAACCAAAATTTCCCACGACATGTCTGTCAGAATTCGTGTCAACCACTTCATACGTTTTTGGGTCAGAAATCTGACAGAATTCGTATACGATTCCGATTTTTTTGCCGACGTTTCTCTCAGATATCTGAACGACGTCGGATTATTTTGCTGGCTGGGAATTTACATTTACTGTGGAAACCCAACAAAGACGGAGGTTTGATTTCAAATTGAAAATGATTTGAAATTAAACGTTTTCTCAAGCGACAAACGTTTGATAATGATTTGGAAATCATTTGAAAATCATAGCGTTCTCAACAAAAAGGGGAAATTATTTTCAAATTGAAAAATGCCTTTATTTTCAACTTGCTTTCGAACGTAATTATCAAATGTTTTTCAAATGTGGATTATAATACAACGTGGAATATAAATAAAACTATTTAATTTTTTTAATTTAAATTTATTATTTAAGTATTAAAATGAACTTTGAGATAAACATTCGGTACCATAGCTAAAAGATGAAATAGTGTTCTTTCCGTCCTCTAATTCTTGGAAAGACAAAATACTTGGCTCCCTTTTATTTTGAGGATTATAGCACCGCGATTGTTCAACAAACTTTCTTCACTTTCCCGTTTTATTATTTTTCTTTTTTTTCGTATTTTTAATCATTGTAATTTCTCACAAATAATTTTTATATTTTTCACAAGAAATAAACTGTTCAATTTATATTAAAATTTATTTTTAATAGTAAAACACATGTAACCACAAAGTAAAAAAAATGTAACTTTAATCGCCATTTTTAATGCTTTTCGCCAAGTTTGCCAAGTTTATTTTGGATTTGATTTTAACATTTCACAAAAATTTGACATCAAATTGAAAAAAAATTTGATATCAAATGTTTATTTTCAAATCATTATCAATTTGAATTTAAATGTTAAATCAAACAATTGAAAAACGTTTGAGAATTGTGTTTGATGTCAAATGATAAAGGCATTTCATATCAAAGGTTTGACTTCGTGTTTGATGGGAACGGGGGGTAAGAGTTGAGGTTGTAGTGTATTTTGTTATACGGAGGTGATCTAGTGTTAGTTGTTTTGCTAAGATTTTAAAAAAAGTTTAAGTATTTGCTGAGCACTTCTGCCGCATTAGCCTGGCATCAAAATGCCCTTTTTGAGAAATAATACACAATCAATTCTTGAATGCTTAATTAATTCTGACTTTATTAAAATCAATAAGTGGCTTATATACTAAATTTTATCAACATATATTCATATTGATTTTTTTACATTCAGCCCAATTATGAATAAAAATTCCCCGGGAGTTTTTTCCCTTTTCCCATTTTTACAATTGAATTAACATATGAAAAATGGGTTGATTAATTAAATTTAAATTATTCAAATCGTGGGAAATGCTGAATTGCATTTCTACAAATTTGACTTGCAACAATAAAAATATTTAAAAAGCCCTAATGACACCTACTTTTTTCGACTTTTTGAGATTTTGAAGAACGGAGCAAATATACTGTAATATAAGATGTTATGACCCCTTTCACACTCGGCAAGTTACTTGCGCAAGTCTCTAGCGCAACTTTTTGTTTGTAGACGTCTTCGGTAAGGTCGGGGTAAGGAAAAAAAATATTTAGTACAGACTTTGTTGTACTCGGCAAGTTACTTGCGCAATTAACTTGCCGAGTCTGAAAGGGGTCTATCAATAGTTAAGAGATCAACTATATACATAAAAATTTAAAAATGTCAAAATGTTTATACATGTTATCGATAAAAAAGTGCAATCTGTCAAAAAAAAATCTGTGTCTTAAAATTGACATTGCAAGCTTAAAACTACTGTTGTGCCAATATATGACTTTTATACTCGAATATAGCTATTTTAGTTAATTTTTAAGCTTAACAAATAGGCAACATTGAAAAAAACACTAATAGTAAACAAACCTACACAAATCGTAAATAATTAACAATATACATATAAAAAAAATCAATTTTGGCTGTGAAAATTAAAAAAAATATTTGTTTATGTTTTTTGTATTTGTCTCTCTCTCTCTCTAACCATGCATTTCACTCTTTCAATCTAAAAATAGCACACTCACTACAAGGTTATGATTAAAAACTACTAATAGTTTAAAGCTACGTTCACAATCCCAGAAACATTTTCCCCTGGTGTTCATAATAGAGCAACAATTTTTTTCGCCCCCAAACACATTTTTCATTAAGAAACCGTTTGCAAATTCTACCCACAACAAACAATATAAAACTAGCTGTTTGGTCCAGGTGCTGCTCGGGATTTTCTAAATAAAAATAAAAAATGAAATACTAGAGAATTTTGTTAATAACGTGACCCCAGCGCTATCTAAAATCAATAAAAAAAAATTTAAATATCACCATATAAACCATCTGTGAAAGTAAACGCATGTACTCGTTTGAAAATCGGTTGGGTGGTTCTCGAGTTATGATAACTTTTTTGAAACCCGACGACAGAGCTTTTTTTAATGCGGTTTTAAAATAATATTAATCGTTGAAAATAATACAACGTTACAATAAAAATGTACTTGTCGCGGCACATAGTACATATTGTAGTTTAGTCAAGTAAAATAATTGCATACTTTTCAATACCCTGAAATCGGTATTTTAACTCTAAATGTTTGGGTTGTTTTAAAATTCCTGGTATATAATTCTTTTACTTGACTAATACTACAATATGTACTATGTGCCGCGACAAGTACATTTTTATTGCAACATTGTGCTATTTTCAACGATTAATATTATTTTAAAACCGCATTAAAAAAAGCTCTGTCGTCGGGTTTCAAAAAAGTTATCATGCTTTTCAAATTTTTTGATTTTTCAGAAGTTATTGCCTTTGAAGCAGCAACTGCTAATTTGGACTTTAAGATCTCTTTGACATTTTTTTTGAATCGTACATTTTTATTTAAATTAGCATTCTTATAATTAATTCCTATGCACACAATCAACTTCCTGCACTAAGGAATGCCCCGGTTCTGAGAACTTCTGCGTTATATCCTCAATATTTGAATTTAAGTGCAAAAAATGAAAAAGTGCTGTCGCCATTATTTGGTTCCTGTTCTGTGGAACATAAGAATTGCTCCACAGTATAATCCGCCTAATTTTAGGGTTATCAGCTACGACTCCAGTTAATATTTTGATTATCCCACTCGCAATTTCGTTCCCAGATCTACCATTCATAGTTTCGTCTCATATAGCGCAATACGTTAAGTTTGGAGTGTTTGGTAATATTAAAGTGGCAGTTAAATTAAAGGTAGCTAATTTCCTTTTATAAAAAAAGTTTGAACAGTAGCCTATCGGTAAATTAAAAACATTTTGCAAATCGAAACATATAATTGCATTTGATTCGTCAGTGTTTTGGCGATCGACGTCTCTTTCAGCCTTCATAAACAATTTTTCGTCCTTATGCTTCTTGTAGGCGTCTAAATTTTTCGGATCTAAATTATCTTTGTTGTTCTTGTACATATAGCATTTATAACACAGATCCTTCTTTGGACGGTGAAAGGAAAGGTTGAAAGAGTAATTAAAAACATTCCTGTAAATATTGACGGACACTGGCTGGCTAGTTTGTTCTTTGTATAAGGCATACTTTCCAAATATTTTTTTGGGATGATAGTAATGTGAGTAATGTGAGTCTTAAACAGGGAAACTGTTAATATGGTTTTTGACTTCCTCTATTTTCCCTTCATCAGAACCTTTTCTACCACGATTTTTTAATTTAGATGGTTTTGGTGCTCCAGTTTCTTCATCGATATTAATAAAATAGTGATAAACTTTCCTCTCGCTTATTCCCAATGTATGAAGGAAGAATAACTTGCACGTCTGGATACATTTACTACGAACTTGCAGTTTGTTGTGGTATGTATATTTTTTCATGTTGGCTTCAAATTCTTCCGTCTTTTTATGCACTGAATTTTCTTTACAAAGGTTCCGAAAAACACCTTCTTTTCTAGCTCCTCTAAATACCAAAATTGCCTTTTCACTTCAATTCTGTCAGCTTCGCAAATGTTTTTGTTGCATTTATAAAACATTTATCAGAGCATGCAGGGCGTACGCCTACCGAAAAATACTACGCATTTTGTTTTTGTAAAAAACAAGGCGAATTCATAAAGGTGACCCCATCATGAGATAGAGTTATGCTAGCTATCTCTTTTTTTTTTTTTTGAAAAATACTATGTATTTTGTTTTTGAAAAAAGGTAGAGTGAATGTCAAAATGATTTGTTGAAAATATAAAAAAGGAAATTTTTTTGTTTATAAAATATACACAATTTCTTTAGAAAGTAAATCTTTTTCCTCTACTGAAAATTAATTGTGGCTCCACTATTCCTTACGCATTTTTAATTCTTTGTGTTTATATTTTATGTTCACTTTTTTTGTTTTATAAAATTTAAATACATTTTTTTCAAGCTTTAGATTTTTATTGAATTTTAAACTTGAATTAATTTTCTCACAAAATGTAAACAAAGCTTGACGTTCAGTATACACATAAAAAAATAAACAATAAACAGATGACTCGAAAATATCACCTGTATGAATTAGCCTTGATATGGGCATAATACGTTTTCCTTTGGTACATACGACACTTATTTTTAAAACAAAAATTATTTAAAAATCGTTTAAATAATAAAAACATTTTTTTGTCGTTTTATATGGAAATTTGTCGTATGTGGCGTTTGGCAGTTACATACGACATTTAATTTGAAAATTGCTTCAGCAAATACCACATACGACAAACTCAACACTTCATATCTCGAAAACGGTATGAGGTATCGAAAAACTGATTGCGCCAAATGAAAGATCAGGTCGGAAAACCTAAGGAATCGATCTTAACTCAAAACCGCAAAAATCCACATACGACAATTAAATTATTGTAAAATGTCAATAAATAAATAAAAAAAAAAAAAAAAATAATCAACCGACGATATATAGATTGATATAGATTATTATAAATGTAATTTTTAATTTAATCAAATTGTTGCTGAAGTAGAAGTAGTCTCAACTTTTTAAAAAAAATTTAGTTAAATTTTTGTTTGAAAAATGAAAGGAAAATATGTATGTAGGTATATGAATTACTTTGGGAAGAAATAAGATAGAAGAAAAAACGAAAGCTTTGTTCACAATCAGGGCTGCCGTTTTTGATTATTTCTAACCAAAATTGGTTATATTTTTTTTCCATGTGGAGATGTGAATATTTTTTTCATTTTGGTTACTTTTTTCTAAAATAATAATGCGTACGAATATGTTTTTCTTGATACAATTATTTACGAGCTCGAATAATTTGTACTGTGTACTACGATTTTTTCATTATTTGTTACCAAGGAACGGAAGTTTTTATAATTTATCGAAAACAAAAAAAAAATCCTTTTCAAAACAGCAACCAAATAATTTTTTAAGATTTTTGCTAAGAAAATATTGCCATTTGTGATTTTTATATCAAAAACGCAATGTTCTGAAATCGAAAACAAATGAAGTTTTAATCAATGGAAATTTTTAATTCTTTTTTTTTTATTGAGCGTAGTTTTTATAGCTGGCATATTTAAAAATATTCCATTATTATCTTTCAATATACTGAATTTTGTATGGAAATTTGACTGTATTTTTTCGCGAAAAAGTCTCAAATAAATAAAAACTTTTAATTAAGTTTCTCGTTTTTTTTAAATATGTAAATGAATTACATTTCATGTTTGGTTTTTTGATTTATAATTATTATTTTACAAATAACCTTAATGCAACTTAAAATAAATTTTAATGATTTTCGCAATTAATAAAAGGCGTTTTAAATTTGGTTATATTTTTTTTTCATTTGGTAACTTTTTCAAAAATTTTGGTTGTAAAAATTGAATTGGTTGTGGCAGCACTGTTCACAATAGTCAGCAACATTTTTAAAGGTGTCCAAAATACAGCAAACATTTTTTTACAAACTTGAAAATGACGTTTATAATAATTTTATTTAGTTTTGAATGAAAATTTTAAAAAATGTTTTAAAAAATATGAAAATATAAGTAATATTGTTGTGGGCAAAATTTGCAAATGAATTTTTAAGGCAAAATGTGTGAATTTCTGAAAAAAATGTTGCTGTATTTTGAACACGAGTGCAAATGTTGCTGACTATTGTGAACGTAGCCTAACACTACTTGAACGCTTCTTAAAAGGTTTTGTAGTCTATTAAAAAAAATAACTTTGTGGTCAATTAGCTCACTCTAAGCACAAGTCCCTCCCAATAGCCTTAACCCGCATAGGAAAACGGGATCTTAAATCGATTTTCCCTCACTCATTTTAGGTTTATAGATTTTTATTAATAAATCAAGTTCAAAATTATTTTAAACAAATTTCAAATACCGTTTAGTTCATTTTAATTAAACAAATTTAATATAGTTACTTTTAAACGTCAACCCTTTTCAAAACAGCCCATCTTCATCACATTTTTCTCTGAATAGAGAATTCTTCTTCACTCACATACAGAAAAAATTACCTTTAATTGTTTGGCCTTTTCTCTACTCCTTTAGTTTTAAATTGATGTCATAGATTTTTCTACAAATAAAAATCTCAATTTCCTTCCTTCCTGTAGCAATTATTTATAAGAAATGGAAAAAAGTTATGATTGTTTTCCAACATTTAATTTAGCGCATCTAATTAAATTTTAAATGATAGAAAAAAAATTCCAACGTAAACGCACACATACGTACATTTAATACACGCCTGGTACAAACATAGATAATAACCTAACAAGCATTTTCTATCATGCGAATAAAATAATCTTTATTCATTTCATATTAACCCATAAGCAATTCAATCAATTAAATAAAACAAGCGGTTAGATCAAACATATGAAAATCGTATGAAGCATATTTGCACGAAAATTTAACATGTTTTATGTATGTATTGTTGTTATTGTCGAACCGCTTGTGTAGTTTTTTTTAGCTCTTAACCCCCAGACCACACGAGCAATTGTTAAAGCCTTATGACAAGCAATAACGCCTGCAGAATAACTGGGTCAAATTGTCAATGTTCAAGCTAATATTTTGAGGTGGGGAACACGTATATACATATGTATCTTAGAACATAAATTGAAATATATGTATATGTATGTATATATGTGATTGTGTTTTATTTTCGTTGCGAACAAAAATAAAAGGCCGCTAAAAATCAAAATAATGAACATTACCGTTCTTTAAAAGCAAGTAATAATGCAGTTTTAATTATTTGTAGTATTTTAAAAACACATACCCAGTAAAAAAAATGGAGTTACTGGTAAGCAGTTTGTAAGGGAGAGAAGCACAATACCCCCTACAAGCTCGCTTACAAGAGTCATGATTTTTATATGGCGAATTCCCACTTGGAAGCACTACCTTTTTTCCTCTATGCCAAAAAACGATTTGATTACTGATTGCGTTATAAAAAAATTTAATTTCTATGTTCGGTTATATTTCGGGAATGATCGTGAACACATTTTTAAATCATTGCAATACAATTTGTTTCCATGTAATGAATAACATAAGCACTTAGAACATTGTTCGTAAATTTTCTTCTTTAAAATAATGATATTAATTATTCACTTACAACCAGCTTAGTTATAATGGATCATTATTATTCAAACATTTTTATTGTTAGAGGGTTTCTCATGTTTTAACACGGTTGTTAATGGAAATGTTTTAACAACGCTTTAATAACATCATGTTATAACAGCAAATCATGTCAGTTGTAGACGCGGAGTTACGAAAATGAAAATTTTTTTGTAAAATTTGTGCTTTCTTCTTACTTTCATGCAAAATTTACTAGTACGATTGCGAAATCAAGCTCGATTCACCCATGCGTTATGACCAATATTTTTGTCCGGAGAATAATTTTTTACAGAGAGTGTTCTGCAGAACGATTCAACGATTTCGGAAAATTTATCCGGATAAACAAAGCTACCATATGGCTTACAGATGTAAACGACTATACAAAGTGGCAACACAGTAAGCAAACTATTAATTTATTTTATAAAAGTGTGTTAAAGAAAATAGACGGTTGTTTTTGTAAAAATTGTAAAACTATAACCATCTGATTTTTTGTTATTATTTTTGATTTTACTTGTACCATCCGTGTAAACATGAAAAATACAGTAGAATCGCGAAAAAGTTAACCAAAATGTCCAAAGGGTTGTTAGGTTTTTCGAACTATTAACTTTTCTAAGCATGCTTAATTTTGAAAAATATACAATAATAAGCATGGATCTTTCGGAAATAACACATAAACTTATTCCAGGGCTAAGTTTTCATCATAATGAAAAAGAAACTTAGTTTTTTCATATGTATTCGCCACAGCCTCGAAAACTTCAAAAAAAATTTTCTTATTTTTAAGATTCACAATCCAACGCTAATAGTATTCTTTGAATATCTTATCATTTC
Source organism: Pollenia labialis (assembly GCA_949318255.1). Lineage (NCBI taxonomy): Eukaryota > Metazoa > Arthropoda > Insecta > Diptera > Polleniidae > Pollenia > Pollenia labialis. The sequence goes on along the minus strand of OX439143.1, from coordinate 34,027,370 downwards.
TGAAAAATTTAAGGAATAGGACTATAAATAAATTCGAAAAATAAAAAAAAAAATGTTTAATATAATTAATTTTGTTAAAACTCGCTACATTCTGCTCATTTGCGATGTTTTTTTATTAAAACGTTCAGAAAAGTTACCTAAAATTAACTTTCTAGAACGGCGCAGGGACGCTAAAATTCGGTTAACTTATCCGCGAGATTAACTTTTCCGATAGTTAACTTATTCGCGATTCTACTGTACAAACAACAGATTTTTATTTTTTTCTTTTAATCGCGGAGAGAATTTCATAATATTTTGATTCTACAAAGTCGTAATACATTGTATTACCGTGTAAACTGGCCTTAAGTGTGTACAATAGTATAGAAGTGACTAACGAAAGAACAATCAGCAGATGAATATTAGGTGAAAATGTTTTGTTTTCAATTGCTCAGAAGTGAATAAAAGAAAATAGCTTTTCGTATAAATGTTGGCCGGGTAATCAAGAGTATATGTATATACATATATATTTTTGTGTAAATAATAAAGTAAAACTTGTTTATTTATTGTTTTATAAAATGTTTTAGCCCACATGTCAAAGTTTATCAACGCATAGTGGAACAGTTTAAGAAAAATGGACACAACTCAAATTTCTAAAGTTGTAACCTTTTAGAGGAAAACCAAATCAAAATGATCAAATTAACAAATTTTGCAAAATATGTTTCAAAATTAATTTCAACTAATGGCCAATTATTAAATCAATACTTTAAAACGTTAATCTACCTACTATGTATTTTCCGTTAAATTAAAAAAAAAACAAGAAATATTTGAGGCTGAAGTGTACTTTACGGGGCGTACGAAAAAAAAATATGCTACCCGATTCAGAATAAAAGAAGAAAAAACCATAATTAAAATTTAAGGGGGCGGAGGCCCGTGGGGCCGCCTGGACCCAAAAAACTGCCCCACCCACTTAGTGATATGTGTTGGTACTCAAATTAAAGGTAATTTGCTCAAGATTACAAATATGTATTTTTTTTTGTGTTCGCATATTATTTTCCTCTCTAGGTTAATTTAAGTATCTTTTAGGTGCAGAAAAGCTTTAGTTAGCGAAGCCGGTGTTTGTGATACCATGGAGCAGAAAATCCTTGCGCCTGGCCGAAGGCCGGCTATGCATAGAAGCTTTAGTTAGCGAAGCCGGTTTTTGTTATTCCATAGAGGAGAAAATCCTTGAGCCCGGCCGAAGGCCGGCTACTCAGAAAAGAATTCTATAGCACATCGGAAATAGGCTATTAGTTACAAAAAAATTAAAATTTTTTTTTTAAAAAATCGAACATAAAACATTAAAAAATACAAAATAAAACAGAATATTTACAATCGTGAGCAAACTACCTTTAATTTGAGTACCTACACATAGATGTGAGTGGATGGGGCACTTTTTTGACCCAGAGGGCCCCAAAAGTCCCGCCCGCCCTAAATTTTATTATTTTTGTTTTTCTTGTATTATTACCTTTAATTTGAGTACCCACACATTCCACTAAGTGGGCGGGGCGGTTTTTTGGATCCAGGGGGGCCTACGGGCCTCGGCCCCCTAAAATTTTAATTATGGTTTTTTTCTTTTTAAAGTTTACTTTTGCCATATTTGATCCCACTCAATTTAACTTTAACTTTCTTTTGAACAATTTATGTTGATTTACTTAACTTTATGTCTAAAAAAATTGTAAAATGTAATTTTTAAATTGTTAAGCGCGCCTGGCATAGCAAGCGTTATGCCAAATCAAATAAATGTTTATTAAAAATAGAGAACAAAGCTACATATAAAAGAAATTCGCAATAGTACAATAACAAAATAAATGGTTTGAAATTCTCGAGAAATTTCTTTCCTTTTTTTAAATTTCTTAAAATTTAATTTAAAAAGATTTTGTTTCTTTTTTTTTAATTTAACGGAAAATACATAGTAGGTACGGTACGTATTAAATGAACTTCTGTGGTAGCAAACATTTGTTCAGTAAACTGTAACAACTGTCACTTTACTCTCTCAGTAGATGCTCTCTTTTGAAAATTTATTTGTACCCGAACGTATTTCAGTAAAATCCAGTAGAAATTTTTAAAATTTTTTGCAAATTTTGGTGTAAACGAACGCAGCTAGTATTTTAAAGCTTTGTTTCTTTGTTTTTAAATATCATTTCAAAATTTTGCGAAGAAAACACCGGTTGAACTTTATTGAGTAAAACAGTTTCGAATGACTATGGAGAACATGGTTCAACCGCTCTTTATATTCAATTTTTCACTTTTATCTTAGTATTTCATATATTTTTTATATCATATATTTTTTTGCATGTCCCACTGTTTATTTAACAAATTTGTAATAAGGTCTTTCTTATATTTATTGCGTTCTTACACTTTTATTAGCAAACATTTACAAACATACACACAAACAAACTTTTACTAAAATATCAAAACACTTGAAAGCAAATCAAAGTTCAGTTAATAATGTTGTTCTTGTAAGTGCGTGTGTGTTGTTGTTATTATTTATTTGTAAACAATTATAAATGAGACAAGTTTTCTTTAGCAAAGAGAGAGAAAAAAACATTCAAAAAGTGCAGCAAAAGTGTTTTCATGCATCTTTATGAGTTTTTAATTGTTTCTTATTAAAATTAGGTACATAAAAGAAATTATATAATTTGAAAAAATAATCGTGTGATGCAGTTATTATTATTGACACAGATGCCCAATCATAATAAAAACTTATACCCAATCATTTTAGTAAATAATTATTACGAGTTATCAAAATATAGCATAGCAGACAGCAATGACGCATAGCTACTCTGTGCAGCAATTTATGAAAAATATTGTAAGCTACATAAGTTTGGATAAACACAATTGAAGCACAGCCGCGAATAATGTTGTAAGTGACAAAATAATTATTTTTCAGGAGAGCAAAAAACCGTTTTTAATTTTTTTTTTTAGATTATTAGAATTAATGATAATAAAAACTTGTATGAAACATATTAAGAAATTTGAATTTAAAATAACATGCAAATTTGCTGTTTAAAATTTTTTTGTTAGTTGAAAAATGTTTCATATCCACAATCGCGATGCCACTTAAAACGTTTTTCCATTACACAAGCGTCTTTTTAAGCGTTATTCCAATTTGCAAAACCATTAGATTGTATATTTTTTTTTAATAACTTACAACGTTCTTTCATTGGCTGACTTTTTGTATTGCATTTTGAAGAGGTTAAGCTGCATACTTTTGGATGATATGAAGTTAAAACATTGAAAGAGAGTTATGTTTACGATAATTTGCAAAAAAAAACTGAATTTGCAAAAAGAGGCTTTTACAACGTTATTCGCGGTTGTGTTTCTATTATATCTTCTAGCATTTTTAATTTTTTTTTTTTTTTGCTTGCTGCCTGTTTTTAGATGAGGAGCGCAAAATTCGTTCGATTAACGTACATTTTTCAGTTCATCATTTAAAAGCAGGCAGTAAATTCAGCATTAAAGTGTTTTATTATAAGTTATAATTTGTAACTGGGGATGTAACGATACGTCTTTTTGCCGATTCAATACCGATACTAAAAAAGAAATATTGGCGAAAAAGAACTTTTGCGGAGATAGACGATTTTATAAATCCGTTTAAACCAGATGTACAGTAGAAAATAGTCTCTCAAATGCGAAAGAACTCATTAGAAATCATTTATATTTCTGCGCCATTTTCTTAAAGATTGGGTATAACATACTTAGAGTGGACATCTCTTATATTTTTTTTTTTTTTGCACAAACGCTCTAAAGGCCAGTTCTCTTAGACTTATTAGAACTTTTACTAGGTGTAGGAGTGACCGTGTCTTCATTTTCTTTCGTAACTACACTTTCGAAATGCAGAGTCATATAAAGTAGCTCAATACAATGTTTTATCGATGCGATTGAAGTCGATTGTCGTTGAAATATTCGAGCATTGTATCGAGGATTAAGAATTGTAGATGAAAAATAAGTTTCATTATTCTCTAAACCCTCAAATCTTTCTTTCAGAGCAAATGCTTAGTGAGTTGAAATTATATACAACATTTAGCAATGAGACAGCACTTCACTTCAATATGTAATGCATAGGAAAACGGATAAAACTTAAGGTGCGCAAAACGCGTTTAATGCGTTGATGCGTTGATTCGTCTATCAAAAATTTGGCATAAGTGTAAAATTGTATTAAAAAGTTACACAACAAGCGCGTAGAATGCATATATGTAGTACATATCAAACGCATGATGTAGGATTTCTATCTACAGGGCTGCCAGGTACTTTTTTGCCTTGTCCCCAAAAAATTTAAAAAAATCCCCAAAAATCCCCAAACTAAAAATCAAAACCTTAAAAAGTTAATATTTTCTTTTGTTTTTTTTTCTGAACAAATTTTTAATCTTGTTAATTGAAAATTTTAAATTTTTTTAAAAATAGTAAGAAACATTTTAATATGAAATCCCCAAAAATCCCCAAATAAAAATTTTTAATTAAAAAAATTATTTATTTTGTTTGTAGCGACTGGTTTCGGCATGTTTTTTAATTCCTTTTTATGTAATTCCAGTGAGGAATTACAAGCAGAGCAATTTGCTGTTTTTGAAGACATATGAGCCAATTTATAAAAATTTGGAGCTTTTTCAGTCGGTTTTAGCCATCCATAAAAAAATAGATACATCCGTCGATTATTTAATACTTCGAAGCATAATAAGTACTAACCAATAGCCCCGCATTCTTTTGCCCAAACTTTATTATATTTTCTTTTATATTTAATAAATCACATTAACTGTTTATACTTAAATTTCTTTTATTTTTCTTGTAAAACATTCCAGTTTTTTTGACAATTGACAATATAGCATATTATCTTTTGTAGATACATATGGCCGGCCTTTTGTTTTTAGATAATAAAATCGCAAATTTTAGTCGAAAGATTTTTTTGTGGACATTTGTGTTGATGCAATAGATCAGAATCTATGAAAACGTGTCAGGTAACGATTTACTTATTTGGGAAAGACATGTTTGCTTGAAAATTGTCTTTAAAAAATCAAAAATTGTATGTGTTGTCAACGGTTTAAGATTCTTTTTTTTAATTCTTCCTTTTTAAAACACTCACTCAAAATTTGTTAAGCTTTAACTTAAGAAAAATGGTAATCTTAATTAAGACGCTTTACACTGTATAAGTTGTTGATAAGAGTAAGGTAAACGTTTTGCTAATTCATATTTTCATATTTTATGTACGAAACAAAGAAAAATAAACGTAAATAATAAAAGAAGGGAAAATTATATTTAAAATGTATAAAATCCCCAAAAAATCCCCGAATTTTTTTTTTAATTACCGAAAAATTTCTTTCTTTGTCTTTTGGGATAAATCTCCTAGTCTGGCAGCCCTGACTCCATAGCCTCGCGAGGAAGTCAATAATCATGAATCAAAGAAACAAGATTGCGCACTGCGCAGGTCCTTTATTTTTCTGTGTGACGAAGAAATAGACTTTGTGTATGTGCATCTGTGTGTGTCTTACATTTTCTACAACAAACACTCATATTTAGTCTATGATGACGTAGATGCGCAGTAGAAATTTTTTTGTACGGCTGAGTGCGCAATCTTGTTTTTTTGATTCATGGTCAATAATCGTATTTTTCACACACACACGGTCGGCGTCGTTTACATGTGAATAAACAACAACTTTGTTCGTTTCAAAACATCAGTCTATCATCAGTCGCTGCTCAAGCTTTGTGAAAGCAACACCACGCACACAAGCACATAATATCTTTGTGTGCGTGCGTTCGGGGATTGGTTATCACTGATCTAAAGCATAGACTCTGTTCAAATCGAATTCATTCCAGGTGCTCTCGGTACTACAACAAGTAAAACTCGTATAAAAACCACAAGTAATTTGTTTTTGTAAAATCTTTGTACAATTTCAAAAACAGAAATAAAACAAATCAGAAACAAAGATAATAAACAAAATTTTGACAACCAACAATGATAAAGCTAAACAAAAAATTATCAGCAGGGATTTTAAGACCACCTGTAATAAATTCACCTTGACTCCGTTCAAATTTGTGAAAAATGTTGAGATACATTGATTATTTCACACGAAAATTTTGACATGTATCAATGTTACCTACCTTGCGAGCTTGAACAATTTGACGTTTTTATTCCTTTATAGTATGCGACATTGTTTTGCTTATGTCACCAAACCCCATTTGTATTTTACTAAAAATAATTTGCTTCAAAAAAAAAAATTATTTATAAAGAAAGTAAAATGGATAAAAAACTGTTCATATTTTTATTTCTTATTTAATAATCAGTTCATACTTTTTTGATTTTGCTTAAAATTCCACGTGACATAAGTGCAGCTTTCATTATTTCGCAGTTGTAAAAATATGTTGCCAGAAACATTTCGGAACTTTTTTACAAAATGAACAGAGTACAACTCTATCAACATTATTTCATAGATATTCCGCACATGTTTTTTCAAATGCGTTTTGACAGCATTTCACCTGAAATGTTGAACAGAGTACCAGGCTTAACGTATTGACATTGACCAAATTGTCACCTTTTTTTCATCTAAACTTGAAGTGTTAAGATGACAGTTTAACCCTCAGAAAATTCATTCAGCAGTTGCATGTAGTACGTACTAGTTTTTTCATATGCTGTATTCGGAAGAAAAAAATTGAAGTGAAACGCAAACGCAAACACAAACACAAAGAGACAAATACAAAAACAATATACAGCGTTTCCGTTGAAGCTACTATAAGTTATGATAAAATGTATTAGCATAACCGCCTTATTTCTGGCGAAATATTTGTTAAGCCCACAATTATGTGAACAGATATGGATTCCGCAAGCTAAAGTTAATTAAAACTACATAAAAAAGTTATTGCTTCCGACTTGTGTCGGTTTATGCTCACTAGTGTTATTACATACTGTTTTCTGTTATGTTTTTTTCTTAAATCCCCTTCTTTGTGCCACTTTTTTGTAAATACAGTGTTTTCCCGGCTTGACGAACTCTCGATGTAGCGAATTCGGGATTTAACGAACAGGCAAAAATGTTACCTTAGTTCCTGTGTATAACGAATGAAAATCCAATTTGGTACTCGATGTAACGAAAAAATAAAAATAATATACATACAAAAAATTCGTAAAACTTATTGAAATAAATAGATGGACTAGTCAGGCAAACAGTTGTAGGCTTGACACACACCTCCAGTCGAATATTACGTTTTGTTTACAATGAATTATGTACGATTGCCTTCTATTTTTTTTTTTTTTAGTTTCTGATAAACAAATCGTTAAATTACAATTTGAATTGAAAATTGTACATGAATATACAAATTAAGCGGGCAAAAAAAATCAGTCCACTACTTATCGGAAAAGCACAGAATCCACATTGTTTGCATATGCATGTACAACTATTTTGACAAATTTGTAGAATCAATTAACGGCAGAAGACATTTACCAGGACGATATGTTTGAAGTTTTATGGGACTAGGACAAAGATGAAGAAATCAATGCTCGATTAGCAAACGATGTACCTGCTGTGAAGGGGTAAAAATTAAACACAGCGATGTAATCAAAAGCTTTGATGTATGTCTCCAGTTGGGACAGGAAAAAATATCGATATATCCAAGACATTAACTTTACGTGAAGATCAAGAGAAAACAATGGAAAAAAGTTAAAAGAAATCGCAAACCCACACGTCAATAACAAGTTTCTTTAAATAATTAAGTACTTTTTTCTTTTTTTTTTACATAATTACTTTTTTCATTAATTATAATATGACTTGAATTGTTCTGTTAATTTGTTGTTACATGAATAAATTTTTTTTTTTAGTACTGGATTAAACGAATTTTTCAATTTAACGATCAATTGTTCGTTAAATCGGGAAACCACTGTACATATCCCCTTTTTTTGTTATTTTTTTTTTAATATCCAACGGTTACTCTGTATGGAAATTCAAAAACTGAAAAAATAAGGCAAAGTAATACACCCATGCTCATTTACTACATTCATCGTTGTCTCATCGAGTGGGCAGTGACGACTTAAATGCTACGAAACTGCTGACGAGTTATGTTTAATCTTTGCTTTACCAATACCCTTAATTTCCTTAACATCTTTCTTTTTACTTCAGTCAAAAGGAATTTTTTACTAATTGCTAAGTTCTTTACAAAAAAAAAAAAAAAAAATTTTGTATGACGAAAACTTGTTCATCACCTATAAGCATAAGTGCAGTACCATCTGGTTGGGTATTGGTAATTAAAACCTTTGGTAAGGCGAAGGTTAATTATTAATTCTGACGATATATTCAAAAACTCACAATATCACATAGATAGTGAGTTATGGAATAAAGACTAGGACGACCAAGAAGTGTACGTTTTATAAAACAATAACCAATTTTAAAAGAGTTAAAATGATTCATACAGCTGCAATTGTGTCTTAATTGTGTGCTTTTTTTTTGTTAAACTTTAAAAAATATTTTGTTGACCCTTTTGCACTTTTTTTAAAAAAATGCCTCTATTATGTATTTTAAGCGAAATTTTTTTCAATTAAGCGTGTCTTAAAAGCTGGCATCACTGCTCAATACCAAAGATCACAGCATACTTCGAAGCGTATAAGTAATGTACATAATAAACAATCATAATCAATTATACGTCACCGGCACCCACATAAAATGCATTAAGAAACAATAATAATAAAAAATACAAACAAAAACTTTTTTTGACAATCTTTGGCAACATGTTGCAGCAACTTTCCCACACTGAATTTGTAACAAACGCACAATTTATCAAATTTCAGTTAAACACCTTTTTGTTTTTCTTTCTTTCAACTTCAACATGTTAAATCATACGCAGTGTTACTCATGTTGTTGATTTTTTTTTGTTTGCTTTATTTTTTGCGCTCAACATTTGTTTAAATCAACAATCAATGTATGTATTTACGAGGAGTTTTCCGAGTGTCTGTGTGTGCGGGATTGCGTGTATGTGTTCCTGTGTTGTTGTAACGTTTAGCTTGCAAGCGCACTTTCAGCAAACATTAAACACGAACACACAGTTCAGAGACATAAATATAAGACACACACACACACACACACACACTGACAAACGATACAATGAAACAAATTTGTTTGATGATGATGATATAAAAGGCAATACCACAAACAGGATATTCTTCATTCAGTTGTGTTCATTTCAAACGAATACAGTGTCTCCAGGTGTGTGAAAACAAAAAAAAAAAAAAAACAATTACAAATTTAAAAATTTTTGGTTTTTTTTATTAAAAAAGAAAAGCAAAAAATAGCTACAGGTGTCAAGTGTCACTAACAAGTGTTTTTAAGTTTTGATTTGAAAAGAAGTGAGTTGGATTGGTCAATCTTTTTTTTTTTCTCCTGTTATTTTAAAGAAACCACGTTACTTCTATTAAAAAAAAAAGTCATAAGAAAATTTTTAGAATAAACTAAAAAAATAAAGTATTTAAAAAAAAATTAATAGATTTTTAGTTAGAAAAAGTTTGCCGTATGCAATTATTAATTTCATTTTAAATACATACTTTAAATCTGTTATCAGTTATTCAAAATAATTTAAGTGATTTAAAAATTTTTTCAATTCTGACAGCGTTAAAATCTTAAGACTGTGCTTTAACTTAAATAACGGCGTATGCCCGTTTTATTTATATCAAAAATGTCAAATTTTATTATATTAAAAGCTTTGTATTAGGATCTAATGATTATTCAGTATAAACAAAATTAAATTAATTTGAATTTAAAAACAAAATGTAATTTTTTTTTAAATATTTATCAACTCTAATAAAGTTCGTCGTATTAAACAATTTTATTAATTCTAAGCGAACGTAAAACATTTCTCTATAACGCCCAGTAACGATGCAGTTGTTTTCGGTTAATTGAGCCCCGCTTAGTTGAGTTTCCCGTTTTATTGCGCTTAAATTAATGGAATGATTTCATTCAGTATAACTGTCTATGTAAAAATACCCGTTAAGTTGAGTTCCGTTTAATTGCGTTACAAGCTTAATTATTTCGCAAAATAAGACCGCATTGCGAAAAACAAGAGCAAATGTTTCGGTTAATTGTTTCCGTCTTCTTAATGTGTTTTTGCTTCACAAACGTAAACAAATTATTTTGCGGCGTACCTGATTTTTATTTTGTTTTAAGAACCCTAAACCATTTTTTAACTCAATAAATTAAGAAATGAGTTTTATTTTCTATCTATACATGGGTGTTTCGATATATTGCACATCTTGCTCAATTAAGGGAGTTTCGTTTAAATTGCGTAGGCGCGCGGCGATTCAATTAGCCGAGTACTGCTTAATTAAGTTCCCGTTTAATTGCGTCAAAAGTCGTGCAGTTTTAAAAACTCAATCAAGCGGAAATAACGCGTATCTACCACGTACGTCTACTTAAGTCCAATTCTTTTAAACCGTCAAATATTTTATACAAAGGCAGACAAAATCTAACGCAAACATAAAAGCGTATCTACTTCGTACGTTAATTGAATCCAATTTTTTTCATATGGCCGATTGCGACCGGATTTTTACAGAAAAAAAAATTTTAAATATAAAATTAACTTATGAAATAACGGTTGCGACCGTATTTTTACAGAAAAAGACAAATTTTAAATAAAAAAGGAAATTATTTTTGTGATTTCCAATATTTAGGTTCTGTTTTCACAACACACAAGAGACTGAACGTGTAGTAAAATTTTATATGAAAAGCACTCGGTTTTTGCGTGTTTTCCATATAAATTTTACTACACGTTCAGTCACTTGTGTTGTGAAAACAGCACATTAAGAACAAAATATAAGAAGAGAAAAATAAATAATCTTTTTAATAAATTTGAAATTTTTTACATTATTAAAAACAAAAAAAAACAAAATACGACTACGACGGATTGTGGGTATATGGAGCGAGTTTTAAGAAGATTACGGCGTTACGTTCTTAAGACCAAAGACCGAATATTGTTTCTAGTATATACAAAGAAAGAATTAAAAATTGTCTTTAATCACCAAATTCATAGAAACAAGCAAATCATTTGTTGATTTTGCACCTATAACCAAAATGATTTTATTGATAACTATAATTATAATAATAAAATAATTAAAAATTGTGAATTTTTTTTCAACAAATAGTTTTAATTTTAAAAATGATCAAACAACTTTGGCATTTCAAACAATGTGTTAATTGATTTAATTAAATAAAGCGCAGCTTTTGACAATTCTTAAGCGAAAAAATTCATTAACATTTTTTTTTATTAATATTTTAATTAAAATTTTGTTTCAAAACATCTGAAATGTTAATTAAATCTAAATAATTTTAAATTTTTTTTTTCAACTAAAAAACTTATTGATAAAATTATTACATTAATTAAATTTTAATTCGTTTCTTTTTTAATTGATAAAAAACTACTCTGAAATTTTTTTTCTGTGTAGAAATGTTTTAAACAAAAAGAATCTGGGAATTTTTCTTTGTTTTATAAATAATTTTTTTAGTGTAACATTTTTTCGAATGAGATTCTTTGGGTCAAATTTAATTTAGAAAGCTTTTATGTGATATTCATATTTATTAAAACATTTTATATGCATGTTTTTTTTTTGCTTATGCCAACCTTTACTTTGCATTGCGTAGACAGGTTTTATACTGAATTTTCATATATTTTATATGTATTACAATTTCAGTTAATTTTACGTACAGAATATTGTGAGTAGACTTAAAATAATCCGAAAATGAGATTGACTTAAGTAAAACTAATATAGAACCAATCTCAAAATGCGCTTGATTCAAGTATTATAAAGTTGATTCAATACCGAATAAACCAAAAAAAATATTATAACCCGTTTTACACCTTCATTCCCGATATGGTTTTTACTTTAAAAATTTAATTACCTGAAAATATAAACTAATTGAGGAGAAACATGAAAATAATTTGTTATCGCCTTGTTCTGTTGTTTTTGTTGTTACTACACACAACAAGCAAACCATTTCTTAACTTTGTTGTGTTGTTGTAGCATCTGCAACAAACTTTGATAAGTTAAATGAGATTAAAACGCTCACTACCAACGAAAAGTTTTATCTTTTTTTTTACTTGGCTTAAAAATTTTGTACTTATTTTAAGAAATTCCGGAATTGATTTTCAAAAGTGTTCCCATTTAGGATTGTTTTAAGTACATTTTAGTGTTATTCGTACTTGAATTTTTGAGTACGACTCGTACTTAAAATTAGTATAAAAAACTTTTTTGTTGTTTTCAGGTGACAAGCAATTGATTGTATATTAAAATTTTTCTACACAATCAATTTCCTGTCACCTGGAAACAGCACATTAATTTATCCAAATTGTTTTTCTTTCTGTGTACTTGTTCAATCAGTTGAGTTGTGAAAACTGAACATAATAAACATTTTTTTGAAAAAAGGCACACAAATCCATTTGTTCCAATCTGAAGGCATGTAACTCAGTGCAATTTTAAACGATAAGATATGGGCTGAAAGATAACAAAAATTTCCGTATAAAAGTGTAAAATTCAAAAAATCAGTTATCAAGATTTCTGGAAATAGGTTTATGAAATGCATAAAATAGGGTCTTCGCGAATAGTTATCTAGACAACAAATTTTTAAGAAAAATAAATGAATGTCATATTCGTGTTCAGCAAAGTTCATATTTTTTGAGGTTAATGCAAAAAGTGGAAAATTTGTGAACAAGTGTTTTTGAGAACTTATGGCAACTTTAAGCAATTAAATGTGCTTAATCTCATAAAAATTTAATAGTTTTTATTTTTGTTTGACATATGTTTAGGCGCTGGAATGCCCATAGTTCCAAAATGTTTGGAATTGTCTTTAAATTTCCTAATTGCATTAAAAAATATTTCAGAAAACACATCGTGTTAAAAAACGGAAATTTATTTTTAGAAACTTTTGGGCTGACATTTTCCAATATTTGCTTGAAATAAAAAAAAAAATTCAATTTCGGAGCTAACTGCAAAAAGTTCAAGAAGATAGGTGCAGCGGCTTTTAAGATAAGGGAAACTCAATATTGGCATCCTATGCAGGGTACCACTTCCCCTGCTCCTTTCGACATAATAAGTAGCCTATTTTGTTTTCGGTGCTCACGTGATGTTAGTGTTAAAATTTCAGGAAAAGCGGTTCAGTAGTTTATCAGTCTATCCAACAAACAACAGACAAACAGACAAACATTTTTAATTTTTATAAATAAAGGTTTATTGCTCCCCCTGCACCTACCCTCATTATTTTTATTTTGAAAGGCGCAGCTTATCTTAAGAGTGGGTCCTGAAAAGCTGTAAGACTTTTGTCTTTAGATAGAAGGTATTTAACATTTTCGTTCTTTGGGGGGGAGGTACTGCTCCTCCCCCATCTACCCCGCCCATTTTTATTTTGAAATTTGTAGTTTACCATAATAGTAGCTTTAACTACGCTTAAAGACTCTCCCTTTAATAGTTCTTAAGTTGAGCGATATTTAATATAAGCATCCTATGGGAGGTATTTTGCCCCCTGCGCCTACCCGCTTTATTTTAATTTTCAAAAGTGTAGTATATCATAAGTGTGACTTCTACAAAGTTTGAACATTCTTACTATAACAATTCTTAAGATATGCGATATTAAACATTGGCGTCCTATGGGGGGTACCACTTCCCCATTCTGTCATTTTATTTCAATTTTAGGGCTCAGAAGATCCTACTGCCAAAAGTTCAACAAAATGCGTGTAGAGGCTCTTAAGATATGCGATATGGGTGGTACCAATTGCTCTGCCCCTATCGACAAAAATATGTAGCCTATTTTTTAGGGCTCACGTGATGTTACTGTATAAATTTCAAACAAACAGACAAACATTTTACATTTGTATATATTAAATAGATATGGATTTTTTTTAAAGGCTTAAAATTGTGTAGGATCTAGAAAGGAGGCAGTTTGCACGTGCTTATGTAGAACTTATAGATTTCTTTCCAAATAGCTTGAAATGTCGGAAGACAAATTATTTGATTGTTTTAAGTTTTATCACCAGAGTTATCAGATGTGGCAATTTCTCGCCTTAAATCTGGTACTCTGTTCAACATTTCACGTGAAATGCTGTCAAAACGCATATGAAAAAAACTTGTGCGGAATATCTATGAAATAATGTTGATAGAGTTGTACTCTGTTCATTTTGTGAAAGAGTTCCGAAATGTTTCTGGAAACATTTTATTAAAACTGCGAAATAATGTAAGCTGCACTTATTTCACGTAGAATTTTAAGCAGAAGCAAAAAATTATAAACTGATTATAAAATAAGAAAAAAAAATATTAAAATAGCACAACCGGTAACAGTTTTTTTTCCGTATTTACTTTCTTTTTTATTTAATTTTTTATTAAAAAAAAATTTTTTGTTAAATACTTGTTGGGTTTGATAACATACACAAAACAATGTCGCATACTTTACTGGAATAAAAACGTTAAATTGTACAAACTCGCATGATAGGTAACATTGATACATGTTTAAATTTTCGTGTAAAATAATTAATGTTGATCAACATTTTTTTACAAACTTGAACAGAGTACTAGGCTTAACGCGGCGATTTCAAAATTTGTTTGGCGTCCTAAATTTCGACTTGGCGACGCGTGGCAATTTTTCGACGATTCATAGGACAGTTGGCGACTTTGTAAGCTATTTTTAATAAGCCATGAATTTGTTTTAATAACCGTTAAAGTTAATAGGAAAAAATTAAATTTTTTTACTTCTGGTATTTTAAAGTTTAAGAACATTTTTTCATTAGAAAATGTTGCAATTTATTGTCACAGACAAAATTCGTTGTTGTTAAAGATATTTTAAAGATTTACATGAATCCTTCATCCGTTGGATGTTAAGGAAACACAAAGGACAAAAAGCCGTTTGTTAATCGGAAAGATTATTTTAATGATGACATTCATTCTAATTTAAATCAGTTTTGGCCAAAGTTTTATAGCTACGTGTAAGGATACGGCAGGTAAGTACTAAATATGCTGGTAATTTCCACTAGTAATGCCTGTGGTAAAAAAACTCGTCTTTGAAATATGATGCAATACGAACTTTTTGACGAGTGTAAGTTACATGAATGTAAAAAGCACGTGTTATACTGTATTTTACACCTTCGCGAGATATGAAGAAGGCAATGTGTAAGGTATTTCGATACATAACCTTAACGGTAAATATTGGGAGGAACGCAAGTGCCAAGCCTTTTTGAAGGCCTCTATATTGCTTTCTAAAAGATTCGTTTCTTATTGTACCCCACCTTCAGAAATATGCTTTGCAAAAGGTATACATTTCTTTTAGAAATGGCTTTCAAAATATTAATTACACATTCACTACTATCTTTTTTAAGAAGGGAGAAACGAAGCTGTTGTTTTTTTTTTTTTTAGTGACATTCCTTAAGGATCAGTTAGCCGGGAGCAACAGTAATAGTAACCTTACCTTACAGATTCAGACGTAATATCGTACATACAACAAAATAAATCAGCTGATTTGCAACGTTACTGTTACTCCCGGCTTACTGAGACTTTACTCCCTTCTTTCAGTTCTTATATTTTTTTGGTCTAGTTTCTCTTACGTCGACGTGACGTTGCGTTGCGGCTCAACGTGGCATAATTAATTTTTTTCTCCGCTTTTACGTATCAGCTGTTAAATAACTTTATGTTTATTTATGTTTTTGATAATGTTGAGTATAGAAATTTATGACGTTATGTTCATCAAAAACGCACAAATAATAAAAGCTAAAAGACAGTCCTCGTATTTTTTTTAAAGTCCTTCATCTGAACGCCTATAAAAAAGGAAGTGTGGAAGGCCTTGCTCCCAATGACAATCTGTATAAAAAATAAATAAGTTTAGAATGGGCGAGGTGTTCTTGTGTCTTATAAATAATTCCTTCTCTTAGTTAGGCTTCTTCATTAATTTTTTTTACCGCTGGGATAGAACTGCAACTAAATATATATTATGTACATACATATATGCAATATGGGTGAGGGTGTGGAGTTGATATTGCGCCAGTCTTTCTAAATACCTTTCCTAACCTACATATATTTTTTCAAAAACATTTTATAACCAGAAATTTTTTGTTACCGATGCGGTTAAAATTATTAAGAATAATTTCGTTAACTTAAAAGAGTGTAAGCCTTAAGGTCCAACTATAATATACATAAGCTGGCTTAAGCTACAGTAAAATTTTAACAAAAAAACTAAAAAAAAACATTTAAAAAAACAAAAATAAAATCAAAAAATATATTATTCCGTACAGAAAGTGCGAAACAGCCTGCTGAAGCAAATGCCAGTTTCATAAAATGAACCAAAAAGTTTTCTTAAATTCAATATTGTTCGACACATATGAATCACATGTATTCGCACAATTGCTTTAAGACAACCGCAAGGCTCCGTTCTTTCTCCTACTCAAATTTTTAGGTTTGGTCCGAAATGTAGTTCTTTTGCACTTCGCATAATACGTTTGAGCTGAAGTGCGTGGTAAACCGATCGACTCAGGATCATTTCCTAAAGATTTCCGTCCTGAGGGCTGGCTGGCTTGAAGATACTCGTATTCAATTATACTTTCAAAAAAAAAAAAATACACAAATATGTATATCTGAAGTAAACCTAAAGAAAATACCCTGCAACTAATATTGGACCACCTGATCCAATTTGATTTAATGGACTTCTCCATGGACTGGTCCGATGTAATAATGCAAGCATGGACCATGTCATTGTTAAAAAGTGTTTGTAGTGAGACGACATGCCTTCGTTTTTTAACGACATATTTTCATTTTTAAACGAAGACTACTCCTTTGTAATCCAAAGCTGGGTTTAATGGTCCTGCCCTAGGACATCGTAATGTTAAATAGGCCACGGTTATTCCATACGTTTGAGTTACTTTTGGACTAGGACTAGTTCCCTTGTGGGCTACATTTTCTACTCGTGTTTGGACTAGTCCTATTATTTGCAGGGAATATACTGTTCAAAATGCCCACGTGTCTTATTTATTAATCCGTTAATCAATCGGTTGGTATTTAACAAAGTTACAGGCAGATAAGTGAATACGGGTATGAAAACCCGGGTTTTTACCCATTTGGAAAATTTCAAAAGCAGATAATTTTTTTTACACGACCGTCTTTAACAGAAAAAAAGTATCGCATTCCAGGTATTTTTTTTTTTTGTCACACAGTGTAACTGCGTAGTTTAAGTGACATTTAAAACAAAATCAAATTTAGAAATTTTGTTTTTGTTTTAAATGTTAGTTAAACGAGTAATTTTTGCACTCTCGTTCTAAAGACAGGCAGTTATTTACAAAAGGTCGAATATGAAATTCTCATCTGAAACTGAGACGAACCATTGAATAATATTAAGTTTTATTAGACTAGAAAAAAAACATAAAACTTTGTGATGATCGCCCATAATTTACCATATGTCCAATCTAATGCCATGTTCGCACGACAGCGTTTTTTCGTAATTCACTCTCTCATTCGTAATCCACAGCCGAATTATGATCCAAATTACATAATTCGTCATACAAAATTTTGAGAGCGGATTATCTCATTTGTACGTAATTCAATTTTTATTACCCTGTGGATTGCTTTAAAATCAATGTGATCTCTAATTTTTATCGGTTTTTTCCATCACCAGCTGTCAAAGCACTAAAAAAACAAACAAAATATAACATAAACAAAAGTAAAGGAAGTATTTTTATATTATAAAATTTAATGGATTCCAAAAAATGAACGAAAGCTAAAAAAGAAACAAATACATATTTGATATGTATGTATTTCTTTGAAATAATATTTTTTACAATTAAATTTAGCAATAAACAAAATTAATTTAAAAAAAGAAGAAGAAGAACTGTCAAAATCGATTAGGAAAATGCAGTGCGAATATGGTAATTCAAATAAGTAATAAAAACAGAGAGCGAAGTAATCCAAAGCACCGTGCATACATACATGGCATAACTTTGAAATAGACTTTAATACGTCAAAAGCCGTAACGAATAATAATAATTCTGTGAAACTGGTTCAAAAATTATAGTTGACATCAGTGTTGCCACTTTGTGGGTAATTACCCGAATTTGGTATAATTTTTACTGTCGTGGGTAGAGCGTGGGTAATTTCTCTAAGGTGTAATTCAGGTGTAATTTAAAAGTCTTTCTTCACATATCCAAATAAAATCAAGATTCGATATCGGTGATGACATTTATTTTTTTATCTCGGTAGCTTTTTAAGAAAAGTCTTCAATCGTTTAATATATATTATCAAAAGTTCGATTATGAATGTAGATGGACTCTGTGATTTAGAACCTGAGGTCTATTGAAAAAAGTTATTCCAACTAAAAACTAGCCTGGGGGAAGAAATGTTTCCAATATTCCAACATTTACAGCCCAATTATGAATAAAAATTCCCCGGGAGTGTTTTTCCTTTCCTCATTTTTTCTATTTAAATTCAAATGTAAAAACGGGAAAAGGGAATAAGCTCCAGGTGAATTTTATTCATAATTGGGCTGTTTATTAATTTTATATTTATCTGGCAACTTTCAAATGCTTTAGTTTGAAGAATATTAAACGCCGTTAACAGTTGTAAAACTGAATTACGAAAGACAGAGTTGAATAAAACCCTGCAGGTATTCTGTTTACTAAATAAGGTATAAAGGGTATTTTTAAGACCATGAAATTTAAAATGGTAGACAATACAAACAATTTTTTTTGATGTTCTTTACGAAATTCTGGCTGCGTGTCACCAATTAAATAAACAATGTTGAACTCCAAGACTGTTGCTGGCTTTTCAGCATACACCAGTGACTTCACAGCCCTACGGTAAACAATCAAGATATTTCACATCATAGGGCCTTTAGGTCTAATTGATAGTTTATTTTCTCTTAATCAACACATCGCCTACGATTTTAAAAAATAAGTTGCGTCGTTTAATTCATAAGGTCGCCTATAAGTTGCGAATATCGATGGCTGATTTTCAAAGTAAATTTTGATGAACAACGCCACTGTTCAAGCATGTAACTATTCATGATGATGTGCCTGAGCAAAAAGTGAGAGCAGTATGACAGTTCGTTTGAAAGCTAACCTTTCGTAAGCTCTATCGGGCTTAAAAAAGCACCCATTATTATTTTACGAGTTTTATTATATGTTTTATCAATAGTATTTAAATCTTTAATTTTGTTTTTATTAATTTATTCAAAATCACAATAAGAATCTTAACAGTTTGACAAATATGGATCTTCTTTCAATGAGTTTGTTGTGTTTTTGCTTCTTTGTAAAATGTCTTTTAATTAAATAAAACTTAAATTTTATATCAAGTGTAATTTTGAATTTTTCTGGTGGTAACACTGGTTGACATATTTCTACTCTGAATAGAGGGAGGGTATCAAAGATTCCACAAAGCCGAATTTAGCACTTTTACTTCTTATATTAAATACTATTTATTTTAAGCACTTTTACTTGTTATGTTAAATACTATTTATTTTAAGAGCGTTTATACATTTTAAATTGTTGGTATGTGTGTATTATAGCCAAGATTCATAAAAAATAGATCATGAACCCTTTTACGTAGAACATTTTGCTAATTTCCTTTTTAATTTTAAATTGGCTTAGATGTTTAGACATTTTGCTTAGTTATTTTGTATGTATGTTAGTTTCTTGCATTAAACAGCAAATCCTAGTTAATTTTTTTCTTCTTATTTTTTGTTTAATGTAGTACAACAACACCAGCCATTAAAGAAGCATAAAACAATTTGAACAATTTTTTTGTACTTCCATAAATATTTCTAAAAAATCCGGAATGAAATTTTATTTTAACTTTGTTATTTTTTATTAAAAAAAAAACTTGCAAACTTTATCGTTTTGTATGTTATAGAATGAAATTATTTTAGTGAAAAGTTTGCAATCTTTAAGCAAAAGTACAAAAGCTAAAATTTTAATTTATCTAAATAATCTTTTTTTAATGGAAAAAAGGGCAACTTACGCCTTTATAGCTTCTTTTTTTTTATTTAAAAACAAGATTAGGCAAGGAAATTCTAAAGTAAACGGAACTTATTATTTATAATGCTTTCTTTTTATTTCACATTTTAATTGAATCAAGTTGAAACTAAGATTTCAACTAATTAAGTATGTCTACACCTGGGTATGTTTTGCATTTTAATTTTGTTGTATATTGAGTTCCAAATAAAGACCTGCACAAATACATACATATATCTGTTTGTACAAGTTTCTGTGTGTTTTCTTAAGAGGATGCGTATGGATGAGTGGTCTTGTGTTTCAGATATGAGTTGATATTGATATGCATTGTAAAAGAGTGGATGTAAGTTGATAAAAAAAAGCGAAAGAGAGTATCATATCTGTTAATATCTGTTTCGCA
The DNA here is from genome assembly GCA_949318255.1 of Pollenia labialis. Classification (NCBI taxonomy): domain Eukaryota; kingdom Metazoa; phylum Arthropoda; class Insecta; order Diptera; family Polleniidae; genus Pollenia; species Pollenia labialis. The sequence continues at coordinate 34,007,020 of OX439143.1, read as the reverse complement.
AAAGCAGATACTAGTGGATACTGATGGAATACAATAAGTTACTTATTGTACGATGCCGTTATTTTCAATTATTTTTCAACGAAAAAGAGCGTGAATGTATTTCGAGCGAAAAAAAAGCCAAAACAAAAAAATTTACAAAAACAAAACACACAGGCTGCTCGTTCTGTGGTCGTACATTGTACGACGTACAAATTGCCAAGCAACAACAACACTACTTTTTACTTATTAGGGTGAAAGCCCCTAAGTTCGGCATGCACGAATAATCGGCATTTTTGAATTAAAACTTAAATAAAAATAAGTAAATGACGAAAATTTTTATTAAGGTATAGGTATTTCGAATTTAGCTTTAATTCAAAATACACTTATTTCCCATTATGTTATATTTATATTTGGCTAGAATGAGAACTTAAATCTATCTATATTGGTCCTTATTTAGTGACAAGCTTTCTACACTCTCCATAGTGCCTTTTTTTAAAAACAATTTGTTAGGCACACTAGATCAAGTGGTAATCGTACTAATATAAATAATATTTTTACCAAAACGGGTTTTAAAGATAAAAATATGTTCAAATATTGCCTTTAATTTATAAATCTTCAAAAAAATATTATTTTAACTTATTTTTATGGCTGCCGCAATTTGGAACGATTTTTTTTTTTTTTTGCGAATTTCATCTACTGAAAAATCATTATTTTGCCATATTAAGCTCAAATTCTCAAAAATGTTTCTTTACTGAACTCTCTTGGCAACAGTGCAAAAATAAGTGAGTTTAAAATAGGTTTACCTTAAAGTCAGCACAGTTTATATGCCGAACTTAGGATAGAAATGATCCTTTAGTCAGCAGCTGCTTTTATTATATAAAAATCGTTTATAAATGGCTATGAAATAGGCAAATGGTACAAAAACAACAAAATTTTAATACAAATTTTATTTTTAAGACTTAACTATGTTAACCGATTGAAAAGTTTAATGTACATATTATTGTAAATACTAAGCGAAAATTTTATTTTGGCGCCTTTGCATTTTCTCTATATAAGAAACCCATAACTAAATGTCATTGCACCAGATTGCCTTTAAGATAGAGTTGTAAAGAGGGAGTTTACAATCTACAATCTAGACTCAAGGAGCCAAGTTATTTGAATTGATTTTACTTTTATCTCAGTTAATTTTGATTCTTCACTTCTGATCGGAATTTGTATCTGTTACAGGTCTGTATAAAGCATTCCCATGTTACAAATCGATCAAGATCTATACCGTGATATTTTACATGCTAATGTTGAGGTATTTTTTGTTTAATGATTGAATCCCAACACAAAACGATTTTGTTTATTTAAATATATATATTTCTTCATTGATGTTTATCTTCAATTGTTTTAACAATATTCCAATTGAAATATATGGTTCTGTAATTATCGAGATGCTTTATAGGTAGCAGTTTTCGTAATAAAGCTGTAGTTTAAATGGTTATTTGTAACCAAAAAAATATATTTTTACTTCAATTGGTTACGATAACCAATATACAATATATGCAACGATAATGGTTAAAAAAAAAACCAAATGAAAATAAAAGGAAGGTTTCTTTCAAATGTGCAAAATTCCCATTTCATACTATTGAGAAACTGTTGTAACACTCAATTTACATGATGAATTTTATGACGTCCAATTTTAGACGTAATTTTTTCTTTGATAGCAAGCAAGAAGAGAAAACAGAAATCATGTCTATTTTTCTACCCCTCTTTCTTCTCTACGCCGCTTGCTACCAAACAAAAAAATGACGACCAATCCAAAAATCCATCATGTAAATTGAGTGTAAGTGTGTAAAGAAAATACAAAACTAAAAACAAAGCACATGCATATTAAATAGTTATCAAATTTTTTCTTGGGATTCAAAAATTAATTTACAAAGTTTCCTTTAAATGTGCTAAAATCCCATTTAATACTATTGAGAAACTGAAATTTATTGTTAAAAGGAATTTTCACGTAACCTTAAAAAAATTATAATCATAATTTTTGCTCCGTTTTTCCACTAAAAAAAAAAATTTTAAACTGTAAATTTGCGTGTAATTTAAATTTTAAATTTCTTGATATTTTGCATTAAAGTTTTTATTATTATTTTTAATCCAAATTTTTATCATCAAATTGAATTTTCATTAAATTATTTTTATGAAGAACGGAATTTTACAACATGAAAATTAATTAAAATTGTTATTGATAATCATTCATTCTTGACTGACCTGAGATTCGAACCCAGGCGGCTGGTTACCATGACATGTTTCGATCACAACCACTTGATCTCCTCAGATGGATTTGCCGTCTTACACTCGCAGCCATCGACGACTGCTGACGTCAATAGTCAAACATCAATCCTTAAACCAAATTGTATTTTAACCTTTGGTAGATCGAAATTTGCTTTTTTGAATGATTATCCATTTTAATTGATTTTTACATGTTTTTCCTAACTTCTGTTTTTCCCGTACTTATGTCAAGAATTCTTCTTGAAGTCCAAAGTACATTTTTTTGTTTTTTCATTTTGTCTTTCTTTTTCTTGTTGACCTTTTTCAGCACAACTTGAAGGACAAATGAACACATAGAGCTCGTGCCTTAGCTTTAACAATAATTAAAATTGTGGTTATTTTGTTGAACTATTTATGGTTTTTAATCCAAATTTTTAATATTTTAATCAGGCTTAAGTTCATCAAATTTAATTTTCATTAAATTATTTTTATGAAGAAACTTGAACTTGAGAAATGAACTTAAGCCTGATTAAAATATTAAAAATTTGGATTAAAAACCATAAATAGTTCAACAAAATAACCACAATTCTAATTATTGTTTTAATTATTATTATTTTTAATACTCTTAAGAAAAAAATCTTGCCTATTAAAAACGTTTTTTTTGCTCTCGTGAAAAATAATTATTTTGTAACTTAAAACGTTATTCGCGGCTGTGCTTCAATTATATAAATCGTTTCAAAAATTAAAGAGCCAGATTTTTAAGACGAATATTTTATAAAAATTGGTTAAATTTACCTTTTATAAAATTGAAATATTTTTTTTTATGAATAATGGGTTAGTTTTTCTAAAATATTTGAAAGCAGTTTCCTGACGATCTGGCCTAAGCAACCAGTGAAATGCGCATAGGAATAGCATATCCCTTCAACAATAATTTTCAGTGTTTCTATATAGAATAAAAATTGGAAATTAAGCACGACAAACAAAATCTTGTGAATTAAAAATTGTTGTTTTTAATGTCAATTCCGTTTTTTATTTTTAACCTGAATTGTGTAGTATCTCGCGATCTATTTCATTTCCAAGTACATAATTCGTTAAAATTGTATTTGTGTTTACACTTTATACTTTGTTTTTTTTTTTTAACTGGAACCAATAGCTTGCGACAGTAGTTTGAATATAAAAACATCCGCTGATTCTTGCCTTTATCATTTCTTCCATTCTAATAATATGCATACAAAAAGATTGTTTTCTATTTCTAAAAGAAGTAAATAAAACTCCTTTAACATGTGGCGTAATAAAAAACCTCTAAAATAACCTGTGGCTTTAGGAGAAGAAACCAAGAAAAAAATGAATGCAAGAAAAACTAAGAAAATTATTGAAAAAAATTGACAATGCAAACTTAAACCCCAAAGGGAGTTTTATATGACAGAAAGTTGAATAGATAAGTCAATATTTTCTCGTGTACGGCACTATTGTTGCTATTGTTTTTTTTTTTTTTTTTTATTTATTATGAATCTGTTATGACTGGTTTTTCGTTTTTGCATCTTTAGATTTGATAGATAAAGTGGCAACTTGTATGTCCATGAACAGTTTTTGAATTGAGTTTTTAATAACTCTACAATATTTGAATAAATGTGAATTTTTAAACTAAAGAAATTGGTATGATAACTAAATGGAAAAGTTATTGAGCCTTCATCCATATTATGAAACATTTGCTGCAAAAACTTTCTTTAATTCTCTGATGAAGCTGCTTTCGTGTCCATAGAATGAAATTTTTGTTTTGCAGCAAATTCACTATCAAATTCATATGTTTCGCAGGAAATGTTATTAGTATGTGCGGGGGGACTTATAGAAATTTGTTAAATACCCTCCACCACCACTAGTGATGAATTAGTTTGTATTTCTGGGTAAAACTTTTTTTAATATTCATCTGAGACCTCAAAGATTATATATTGTTTGGGCCCTTGAGTAATTCTAAGTCGTTTTAGCCATATCTGTCTGTCTGTCTGTCTGTCTGTGTAGAAAATAAAAGAATTTTGATTTCAAACAGTTTCTAGTAGTCCTTAGCAGTTTGGAATTGAAATCTAGCAAAATCGGTTCAGAAAGATAACAGTAATGAATCGAAATGTGAAACAACCGCCATAAAAAAATTAACAATTTTGTTACAAAAACTAAAATAAATTGTGGCGAAATGCTGGGAATTAAATTAGATTTTGCACAAATTCGATTTATGTGACTAGAAATCATACTGTTAAATTTCGTTAACATCGGTGCATAATTTACCTTAGACCCCACTCGAAAAGCAGTAAAGTTCGCCTCAAACTGAAACGAATAATGATTTTGTAATATATTTTGGTCTATTAATGTTTTAAAATCTCACTCCGCTGAATTTCGTGAAGATCGGTCCATAATTTACCATTCGTCCCATATAAACCGTAACGAATAATGCTTTTGTGTTAAAATTTGCTATACAGTCAAATCCCGATAATTCGCAATCGCAAGGGACCGGCCATTGTTTACGAATTATAGGGGTTTTCGATTTAGCGGGGTTTCGATTTAACGGGGTTAAAATAAAATAAATACGAATTAACGGGGGTTTTCAATTAATTAACTTAAACGATGCGTGTGCTTTGACATTTTTCTTTATTATTCACGTAACAAACTGATCTTAAGAAAAAATAGCGATAAAAAAATCATTATTTCCATGTTTTTTTTGTTTTTATTACGAATTATAAGTGGTAGTTAGCAAACAATTACGATTTATAAGAGGTGAAGAAGATTTTATTTGAAAAAAAAAAAATTACGAATTAGCGAGGGGACCAAAATGTATGGACATTTTACGAATTAACGGGATTTTTTCAAGGGACCGACAGTTTATTACGAATTATCGGGAATTACGATTTATCGGGGTACGAATTATCGGGATTTGACTGTATTACAGTTTTATAAGACTAGAAAACACACTATCAAATTTCGAGAAGATCGGTCCATAATTTACAATACGCTCCATATAAAGCACACGCTTGGAAAACACTTTAGTCCGTCTAAAATAGTAACGAATACTGATATTGTATTAAAATTGTATCTATCCCAGCTTTTTTAGACTAGAAATCTTTCCGCTGAATTTCGTGAAGATCCGTCCATAACTTACCACAGGCCACATAGAAAGCCTACGCAAAAAAACACTTTACTATGCCTTAAGGACGCTTAAGCCCACCGTAAATGTGATGAAATGCAATGTTATGCACCGTAACGTGCTGTTAGCTCGTTTGTGCACTTAAAGCAAATGAAAGAAGGTGTCAGCTTTTTTTCAACAACATAAAAAAAGCATTAGTATACATAAAACAGCACTCACAGTGATGAGAATTAAAAATGTTCAAATGGTGACCGCTTTGCAGAAAAAGTACCAAGTGATTTAAAAGGAATTAAAAATGTATTTGTATGTATAAAAACATAAATATAAAATTTAATTTATATTACATATTTACAATAAACAAATATTTGTTTTAGTATATTTATCACAGCTAGCATTTTATGAAAAAATTAATCATATTCGAGTCATTTATGACTCCTCTACACGATTAAATTAAGCATATATGAGCTCATTTTCTGATCATAAATGATTGTTTTCTCGGGTGGAAATTGTACCCTACCCGGGACTCTTCTTAAGGAGTCTCTTATTACCCGCTTTTCTGATCAGATTCGACTCATCTATGACTCATATTTTTAATGATTTGCGAGTCTTTTTAGACTCATTTTTTAGTCATATTTCTGATTATTTGCGAGTCTTTTTCGACTAATTTTTTAGTCGTATTTTTTATTGTCTAAGAGTCTTTTTCGACTCATTATTTAGTCGTATTTCTGACCCTTTAAGAGCCTTTTTCAGCTCAGTATTCAGTCCTAATTCTAATCGTTTGCGAATGATTTATGAGTCGTTTTTTAGTCGTATTTCTGATCATTTGCGAGTCTTTTTTGACTATTTTTTCAGTCATATTTGTAATAGATTATAAAAAGAAATATTTTTCGATTTAAATTATTAATTAATTTAGTTTTATAATATTATTTAAACTAAATTATTGTTAAATAATAATAATAATAATTTATAACAATAATAACAATAAATTGTATAAATGATAATATGTATTGTAAGTTTTTTTGTCAAAAGTACACAGATATTATTACTGAAAAAAGTACCAAAGAAAAAGAGTGATTTTACTCGCATTCCATTTAAAATACATGCAGCCCATCACTATCAGAACCACATGCGCATGTGACTCTTCACATTCCGTGTACTATATGCTTAAGTATACATGAATTTACATGTTTCTAGCATTTGTTTTCCGTCTCAGTGGATCGATTTGGCGAGAGACCAACCTCCGGCTCATATTTTATTTTCTACGGGAGTTAATTTAATTTTGTAAGTTCAATATGAAAAATATCAATTGAAAAACAAAAAAGTATCCATTATAGATTGTCTGTCTTTCACTCAGGACACTTCATGTTGAATTTCATGTTTCTATGTCTAATATTAACGAAAATTAATTAAAGTACCAGATGTGAAACGAAAAAGTACCAAAAAGCTCCCTCTAAGACATTCTTATTCACTCAGGACCATGCATGTTTATTTTTATCTTTGTAGGCCGAATATAAAAAAAAATTAAAAAGTACGAGATGAAAATCAAAAAGTACCAAAATTTTTCGTCTTATAGGTGCTCATTCAATCAGTAACCTGCACCTATAATATTATGTTTCTAAGTTCAATATTATAGACAACTGGAAAATTATCACATAAAGCACGGAAAACTTAAAGAAAGAAATTTAATATCCCGTATTCCCCTTTTTGATACGTTTCTCCCCATAGAAGTTCGATTGACAAACAGAGGAAGAAAGCGTTCTTAACTGTTTTGCCTGTGCCGATTTATAAAGTCGATATATTCGAAAACCGGTTTCTGAAAAATGTCGAATAATTGACCACCCTATTTTTTATTGTTTGATAAATGAAAAAAGCAAATTATTTGTGTTTGCAGCAAATTTTAACGCTTATCACTCTGAATTTATTGAACAGATTAAAATCAAATATAAATATTGTGCACTTCTGTTAGAAAATACCTTTTAAATTGTGTATTTTTTATTCTAGTCGCTGGGTAAACAGAGAAGAAAAGTCTTCTTAACTGTTTTGCCATAGCCGATTTATATATAGATTTGTGTAAACGCTTGTATGGTTTATTTGGCTCACGCCAATAAATACGCAGATTGATTTTTAACTGAAAATTATTTAAAATCAATCTATTTCTCAAACTTTTGACTTTGAATAAAGCATTCCAAACAAACAAACTTTTTTGTTTACTTCTTTTTGGTACGAAAATATTTTTCTATTCGAATTAAATATTTGAAATAATTTTTTCCTCAACCAACACACTGTGCAACGGAGCTCGGACTCTTAATTCAAAAGTTTGTTAGCCAAAAGATTTAGAAAGTCACAACAAACACAAACATTTAGCCAAATATTCAACAAGTTGCTACAAAATTTGGTTTTTCTTACAAAAACCACTTAATTATTCCCACAAATTGTTGGGGGTAACTTTCACCATTGTCTTTGTTCATTGTGCCTTAAAGATGGCGATGATTTCATCTAATATAATTTCCAATTAAGAACTAATAAACAATTTTCTTCTTAATATTGCTGTTGTAATGTATTTTGAAAAAAGCTATTATCTATTTAAACTAGAGAATTTTTTTTTGTCTTAGTTGTGCTATTTTGATTAAAATAAATGTGCGTTTCCGTTGTAACTCAGATACAAGGGCTCTTGCATGAATTAAGGTGTTTAGCTGTGCTTCAATTTGTGGGTGGTTTAAGTTGGGGAATTGTAGTAAAGAAAAAAAATGTTGAATAGAGTATCTGAAGAATAAATAAAAACTGCTGTATTGCTAAAGTAAGTTGCAAGTGCTTTCTTTCTATCCTTAGCGTGTTCATATTTTACATGTAAATGTATGATAATCGAAACTTTTTGGTTTTGTTAAATTTTTATTTTCTTTTTTGTTTAACTCGAGTCACGTTTTGATATTTTGTTGCTTTAAGTACCAATAATGTTATTTAATGCTTTGTATGAAAGTCGGAGTAGCTTTTTTGCAAAATAGTTTTTAAATTTTAGAGTTCATTTTACTTTTTGTTGGTTAGAATGAAAAGATGTTAACACTTCATATGTTTTGTTTTTTGTAAAATATCAAGTAATATTCTACACAAGTTTTGGCATCTCTAAAGGTTAGCAAATTTTTTTTTTAAAAGGTTACAAGAGTTAGAGTTCATAACTCACAATTTATTTTCATCTTAGTTTGCATTTGTTTTCTAAATGAAACACAAAACGTATGAGTTACGAATAATTCAAAATTTAATAATTATTAATCATACGCTTAGTAATACAATTGAGTATTTTTGCGGGGGAGCAGTATGATTGTGATAAAAGCTATTTAAAAATACCTACAGAAATCATAACAAGTAAGAGTGCTATATTCGGTTCTGCGGGATCTTTTAATCCCCTGCACCTCGGCATTAATTGTGCTTAAGTTTTCCATTTCTCTAAAAATAAATGCATGTACAGCATTCCTTCAATTTACGATGTTTCAGTTTGCGTCGTCATATTGGTTTGTCTGCTCTAAATTGGCTTTGTGACGCCATTTGCTTTAAATTATGAGTAAAAAACTCAGGTTTAAATGGAAATTTTTATGCGAAGCGGCCTTTCTAAAACTGAAATATTTCTAATAAATAATAAAATAGAATTCAAGAGAAAAAGATAGTTTGTTTTTTCATGGTGCAATAAGTACAAGGTATAGTCATTTTAAATTTGGTTCTGAATTTTTAAACCCATGTAAAGAAGAACAAAAGAAAATAAGTAAAATCTAAACAAACGTTAAAAATCAAGTAAATTAATTTTATTTTTTGAAAAATTTCTTAATTTAACTCTCAAACGTTTCTTAAAATAACTTGCAGGAAAGTGCTTCATGTGATAAATAAACCATTCTGATTGAAAATACACAGGGCTTTTTCCTTTATTGAAGGTTGTTTTATATCATTTTTTTAAACAAAATAATATTTAATAAGAAACAATAAACTAAAATCATCCATAACATTCAATCGGATGTATGTGCCCAATGGCGATTTTGCGTGAAAAATTGTGAAACGTTAAGTTATACAAAAGCAAAACTTACTGTACTGTAAAAAAAAAAATATAAAAAAGACTCATTGAGATCTAGCAAAATTTTTAACAGTCATTAAATTTTGAAACATAAAATAGGTACAAATTTCACTCGAGGACCGTATAAAGGGTTAAACATTTTGTGATAGCAAATTTTAAACAAAACTCAATTTGAAATTGACAATATATGACCTTCTCCGTGAAAATAAAGTTTTGAGAAAAACTCATTTCATCTTATTCTACACCCTTTTAGGTACCAGAATCCACTCTTAAGTCCAAACCCTACCCTTTTCTCGGATAAGGTCACATATATATATTTAATAAAATATAGTTTTATATAAAAAAGTATGTTTGCAATACCAAAAAATTGCAAAATATGTTGAAATTTAAATATTTACCATTAAGTAATATTTTGTTGCTTGACATTTTATGGGTTGATAATGGCATCTATCTTTTGTCAGCTCATCTTAAAGGATAGTGGCTACGAGATTTCTAATGATATTTTTTTATAATATCAATACTCTCTGCGATTGAAAATGCTGATATAAATATCTTAGACCCCTTTCACACTCGGCAAGTTACTTGCGCAAGTCTCTTGCGCAACTCTAAGGTAAGGAAAAAGAAATTTTGTACAGACTTTGTTGTTGTCGGCAAGTAACTTGCGCAAGTTACTTGCCGAGTGTGAAAGGGGTCTTACTTATATCTTATCTCAGGTGGAGACAGGCTTGCCAGATTCTCGACATACTAAAAAAAAATCTGGATTTTGAAACAAAATTCTCGACAATTTTAAACTTCCTTAAATTATCTTTTATAAAAAAACACAAAATTTATTGTTTGCTTTTGTTTTGAGTCAGCTGTTTAACAACGAGCGTGAGAGGTGCAATTGTTGGCACGACGACGAGTTGAGGTGGCCGGCTCTTTAGGCACACTTTCGCGAACAGCAGCAATATTTTCTGCAGTACGAGCTGTAGGAGCATGCACTGGTGTTTTTACATCTCCTACAGACCCGGTTTGCTCAAATTTTTGCTCGATTAATTTGAAGGAAAAAATCACGAAGTGCACGATATGCATTTTTAATTTGAACGCCCATTTTCATAATAAGCCTGAATAACTTTAACGCGTTGCTTGATTGTGTATCTTTCCATGGTTCAAATTGAGTTAGTCTGAAATTGAGGAATGTCCAATGAAATGCAGAAAAAACTTAACGTTTAGGTGTGGTTCACATTCAATATCAGCCCTTAAAATTTACCACCCTTTATAAATATAAAAATGTTCACAAACTGAAAACTTAAACTGCGAAAGGCCAACATTTCTAGGCAAAAATTTTGGTAATACCCGAACACTTAAATTTGTGATAAATCATATTTTTTGTATTTAATTATCTTAGAAAAAAGCAGGGAACTCCAACTCATTCACAATTAGAAAAACCAGACACATTTCTCACATCACATAATCGCAGGTATCAATAGACAGCCAAAATTGCAATGAATTTGTAATAAATTATAGCGTTTTGGTTAATTATTATTAGTTTGTTTTTTGGTTAAGGGAAGAGGGGGCGTTTGTTAATAAATTTCGATTAACTGGTGGCGTTGACAATAGCAATTCATATGATTAATATTATTGAAAATAACGGCTATCATTTATGAATTTAACGGTACATGATACGTATGATACACACACGCACAATCTAAATAAAAACATATTTAAAATTGATAAACTCTACTCTTATGATTATTTAGTTGTTACAGCAGCAGCACTGTTGACTTTTATTATTTATTATGTATTTATAACGATCAGAAAACAATTTCATAAATGCTGTCACTTACAATTATTTTACTGACTTTGGATGAATAGGGGAGGGGCGGGGCGTGGCGGGGTTAGTATGGATATATTTAAGTAAGGAAAAATGTATTGGCAAGTCAATGTTTGTAATTTTAGAAGTACAAGTAGTAGAAGAGAAAAACGTGACAGTTTTTCCAACAAAATGTTGTTAATCAAACGGAAAACAGATTGTGAAATAAATATATAAATTTTTCTTTTACTCATTTGTAATTTTGGGGGAGTAGTTTAACAAATCAAAAGGTAAAATATTTTTAATCTTGAAAAAATTGTCTAAATAAAGAAAAGTTTCTAAGAAATATGTATAAAATTAGTAACAGCAAAAAAATGTATGAATATAAATTTGTCACTTAAAACAAAGCTTTATTGGCTCACATGTGTCATAAATGGCAATCTTGTACAGTAGCATACGTATACAGTCTTACCTTAGTTCAGCAAACATAAATATGATTATTTCAAATTATTTTTTATACACTACAATACACAGAGAGAAAGATTTAGATATTTTGGGAAGTTCATTTAGAATATTCAAATATGTCGTTGTAAAAGATTTTAAGCATATGCGTTTGAGTTTAAAGCAATGTTCACATCTATTAAATATTTTACGTCCTACACGTAACCACTGCTTTAATTAATAAATTATTTGGTTTTGCAAAAGCGTTTGCTTGGATCGAACATCATTTAACAGTTTCTAGATAACATTATACAATCATCTTCTCACAAATAAACATTTGGGGGATTGACAAGGTGGTCATAAAGTTGTAAAGTCATATGTCTTAAAATAATTACAAGAAAAATATATGACTGCTATGGGCTACCGCTTATAATTAAGATTTCTATTCTACAGTTATGATTACTCAAGGAACACTGCATTAAAATTTTTATTTTGTTTGAAACACAACAACATTTTTTTTTTTTACAATTGTAAAATATTATTTAGGACATTATGACGATATGACTTGATAGCACACCTTGTGAATCCCCCAATTATTAAATCAATAGAAATTGTTTAAAATAAAGCTAAAGTTTGATCAATTTACTAATCAAGCTTTCTCTTGGGTTTTTTTCATCAAATATTTGTTAGGTTTGAATATGGTTAAATACACTTATCAAAATACTCATCAGGCATTGTGGTATAAGTAGAAATGTGTTTGTAAGAGTCACACCGACGATGCTGGATGGAAAATATAAAAAAAAAGTTTAGATATGACGACGAATATTATGTCCAACACACGTACACGAGTGAATTCGCCTGCTGGACAAGCATATGACAAGTGTATTTGGCCCTTAAACAATTTTGGATTGTTCTTTATAAAATTATATAAATTAATTTAAAATCTTTTAAGCCCGATAAAATCCAAAATTGTAAGAAATAACACGAGAACTTAATATTAAATTCAAACATTTGTTTATTGTTCTTCGTAAAGCGTCTTGTTTTTGCTAATTTTTCGAGCATTGCTGGCCGTATGTCACGAATAACACGAACTTTGTCTCTAAGGCGCCAATTTTTTTTGGCTTAACAGCATAAGCCAGTGAGTTTAACTTGCTTCACGGGAATAATCTTCCATTCATTACATAGATAACTCCACTTAAAAAACAGTACCTCAACTTTTAGCCACTTAACAAAATTCACAACTTAATCCAGTCTATCGTGACTTAATTTGCAAAATATCATGTTGATTGAAAATTATAGTAAATTTATGCAAAAGTATGGACTTTATCTAAAATTATTATTGCTGAATATTAATTTAAAATGAAAAATGTTAAAATAATGTTATTCTATATTGAATCTGTCAGGTATGTGATGAAAATCGATCGATTTCAAAACGAACGTTTATAAGAGGTGTGATGAATTTCGAGGAATTTTAACATACAATTCTGAATTATTGTCTTAAATTTTCGTTCAGAATACACTTCGGTTAGCGTATGTTATATAAAATTCAAAAGAATAAAGACTAAAAATAAAAGGAATATGTATTTAAAATCAATTTTAAAAGATACTTAAAACGATAGTTCGGTTTCAAATCGATTCGTTTTTGAAATCGATTTCTATCGCATACCTGTATAAATTTAGTTTTGTGTAGAAACAACAACAACACAACAAGAATAAAAACTGAAATTTTTTTTATTTTCTTGTAAAAAATAATTTATGAAATGAAGAAAAATTCCCGTATTCTTTTTAATTTGGTTAAATAAATCAAATTTTCAAAATAGAATGATGACGAAACCATATTGTGAGTGCTGCTGAAAGCTTCTGTAAGGCAATACAACAAAAGTGAAACATGTTGTAACAATAGCTGCCAGATAAAAGGATTCCAAAATCCGAAGATTTTGCATAATAAATCGTCAAACTGACTTACTTAAATCGTCAGAAAAATTGTTATAGTAAAATTACACTTACTTTTGTTAGTATTAGATAATTTTAAACTATTTAACGTTTGGTTTAAAAATTATGCATTATTTATAAAAATCTGTAAAAAAAAAACAAACGGCTGTTCTCTTTCCAATTGACTTTATATGCAAGTTTTAACTTCTTTTAAAAATCTAAAATAAAAAAATATTTTGGTAGTACATATAATTTAATTCTCGAAGCCTGTCCACAGATGACTTTGCTTGCCTTGGTATTGTTCAGAATGATATGTATCCGAATATGCTACAATTGCCTTAAAATAAATAATATGCGACGTGACTCGAGCGAATATTATTAATCATTCATAAAAAAGAACGAAAATTAGGTGCCACATGAACTGAAAAATATCGAACACAGATTTTACTAATCAGAAACTCTGTTTCGGTGCTAAAAAATTGGTTGGGCATAAATCGTCTAATCGTCCATGGGTAAATTTTAGACCCCAAAATCGTCAAAATGACGATAAATCGTCAAATCTAGCAGCTGTGGTTGTAACATAAAAATAAATAATAATATTCTCTCTCTCTTTCTAAGAGGTGCTTAGAATTATTCTAAAATAAATACATATGTATGTATGTATGATGTCTTTGAAGCTTCTTCTCACTGTTATTTCACACTCAAATCAAATTGATTCTACATTAAATTCGCGTTGTTTCAACTTGAAATATCTTTCATTCGACGTGATTGGTAGTGTTATTAAAATTTCAATTTCATTTTGATCTAACTTTACTGAAATGTTAAATTAACATGAAACAAAGTTAATTTAAAAGAAAAAAATATGTTGTTCACAATTTATTGTAAAATCATGTTAAATTAACATGACGAAACTTTATTACAAAATCACTAAAATCAACCTTGTTTTTGACGATTTTACATTGATTTTTTTTGTGTGTAGTTTATAAAAACCTTATGTAGTACAGAGTTTTCAAATAAAAAATCTAGTTAAACAAATTTACAGTTAGTCTACAAAGATGACTGACTGTTATTTAATGTTTGCCTGTGCGTCTATGAGACTGAATGCTAAATCAAACATAGTGAATGCATGTAAAATAATTTGTGTGTATGTGTATGTTTCAAAAAGCTTATTTAGAATAATTTTACAACACAACAAAAATGTTGTGAATTTTATTTACCCTACAAATTACAAAAAAAAGACAATACATACATTATTGCCTACACACACACATACATTTGCTTACACAGAATAAAAAGGCATACATTTTTACTTTTTTAGGTGAAATTTTAGAAAAAATAAATAAGTTTGATTGTTTTCTCTTTCTTTGTTTATAAGTTCAACAAAAAACTTTATTACCTGGGCAAGTTTTAATATGAACAAAAAAAATTTAAATAGCCCAGCAAAAATCTTAAAATTACCAAGAGAGATGAAAAAAAGCAAGAATATGTTCAAAAATGCAGTGGAAGAGTTAATTTTATTACGTTGTAGTTGTAGTAAATTTTTGTCCAATATCACAGAATAACAAAAGTAAAAAACGACATTAGAAAAATTCCCAAATCAGTTGCGTGGACAGCTTTCGTAAAGATAGAAAGCGTATTTTGGTAGTTAAGTGGCAATGTGTAAAAACGGGCGAATAAAATCAACACAAATTTCTTGATCAAAACAAAATACAAACCACGCTAATAGCCTTTTGTATAGTTGTCAACATCTAATATCTACCATCAGTTGGGAAGATGTTCAAATTTTCCTTTAATAGCCTTTTCACCCTTGCCAACATTTGACATCTAACATTAATTTTCGAAGATGTTAAAATTTTCCGACATACATAAGGCTTAAAATCAAAAATTTTCAACATCTTTACAAAATGTTCCTATCTCATTGTATTCCGTTCTACATCTTCCGATTATTTTAGTGACATCACTAGAAAAGTGGCAATAATTTCTATTATTAGTGTGACATCGCTGGTAAAATGACATTTAGTTTGAAAGCAGCGTTACCATTTCTCAAGTTTTTCCTTTTTTGCTAACCTTATTTTGCTTAATTTTTTTTTACATTATTAGACAAAATGAATTCTAAATACTTTTTGGTGTTATCTTTTAAAATTTTGGCACTTTTGTGGATATAATGTTTTTTCAGAAATGGGACATTTTTTATTTATAATAATATTCGTATATAAATGTTAGATGCTTCAAGTGTGAACGCGTGTTTTTTTACATTCACCCTTATCATGAATTCCACATGTGAAAATTTCCGAATGAAATTCTTAACTCACATGGATTTTATTTTGTATCATGAATTCCGTGCATGTGGATAAAATAACATACCTGATTTTAAAAACCTTTGTCATTATATTCGGAGTTGTAAACAAAAAACAATTAATGTATTTAAGAAAACTGTGTTTTTAGAAATTTATGGAATTATTTCCATATTTGAATTAAATATCGCTAATTTGCTAAGAGCGGCATGGCGGCAGAGTCTAATTTTTATTAAAAATTGCGAACATGGATAAAATTCGCGAAAAATAGCAAAAAAAAAAAAAATTTGTTAACAAACCCTAAAATTTATTTGAAATCGCTAAACGGGCTGAAAGAACAGAGTGTCGGAAAATAACAAAAAAAAAATTTGCAAAAATAGCGAAAAGTTTTAATATTTCAAACAAGCCATAAAATTTATTAAAAGTTTTTAAAACTATAAGAAATGGCAATAATTCGGTTAAAATTTTTATATCAGCGGAAATTCGCAAAAATTTGCAAACAGCGGCATGGTCTACTATTTTTTAAAAATCGTTAAAGCTGTAAAGAATCACAGGAAAAAATCGCTTTAATCGGGAACATGGCTAATATTCGCGAAAAATTTAAAACTTGTAAAAAATTCGCGAAAAGTTTTAATATTTCATACAAGCCATAAAACGAATTAAAAGTTCAAAAAACTATAAGGAATGGCAAAAATTCGGTAAAAATTGTAAAATTAGCGGAAATTCGCAAAAATTTTCAAACAGCGGCATTACGGCAAAGTCTACTATTTATTGTAAATCGTTTAAGCTGTAAATAATCAGAAAAATTACAGTAACAAATCGCTTCTATCGCGAACATTTCTAAAATTCGCGAAAAATTGCAAAATTTGAAACAAACCCTAAAACCTATTTGGGATCGCTAAATTAAACAAATTAAATTTGTGCATTTGAAACGTTTTTTTTTTAATTTTAAATAAAAACTTACATTTTCTTCCTTTTCCGACAGACAACTCTTTGTGAATTATTTTCTTTATAAGTTGTAAAAATATTTCACATGTGAGCTGTTAACAATCGTGTGTAAAACAATAAATTCACAAATTATTTTTTTTCGGAGCTTAAAAATATAAACATTCGGAAATTTCCACAACAAATTTTATTCATGATACCAACTGTTCACACGTTCGGAAATTTACATGTGAAATTTTATTCATGATAAGGGTGATTATTAAACAAAATGAATTCTAAATACTTTTTGGTGTTATCTTTTAAAATTTTGCCACTTTTGTGGATATAATGTTTTTTTATTTATAATAATATTCGTATATTAATGTTAGATGCTTCAAGTGTGAACGCGTGCTTCACATTTTCAGCATCTTCCATAGTTCCTCAGAAATGCATTCAAGTGTACAAAGGGTATAAGAAATATGTACATAGAAATAAAAATCAACATCGTTACTGCCCGTATATATCAGAGATAAATATTGCTACATAGATTGCAGTAAATGTCATAAATTTTTTAACTTTAATGTAGACAGCACTTTTTTGTACATAATTATTGCCGGCAATTTATGTTGCAATAATTGTTTGTCAATTTTCGATGACAATTATTGCTAACATAAAACGTCAAATTTAGTTGTTAATTGAAAGAAGACGCAAAAAGGAAAAAAATAGAAGCAAAGATTGAAAATTAGTTTGTGAAATGGTAGGAAATTATAATTAAAGTAAAAGAAGAATTTTTTCTTTCGATCCTTATTTTTTAAATGCATTTTAATTTGCTAAAGCTTGAGTTCTTTTAAAAATAAACAAGTAAGAGTGCTATATTCGGCCGAATCTTATATACCCTTCACCATGGTTGGGAAAGAACAGAAGTTTGTTTATGTATACCTATAACTAAATATATGTATATTTGTATATGTAGTATATGTAGTATTTATTTATTTATTATTTATTTATTATAATAAAAAAAACAATAAATCTTAAAAACTAAAAGCACTAGCAACAATGGCTATCGGCTTAGTATTTATAAGGTACACTCACAATATTATTACAGTAACGGACTATAGTTTATTTTAGAAATATTCCGTTCAGTCATTTTTAAATAAACAAACATTTAATATTCCAAGCAAATTTATTTTTAACTGATTCTAACAGTTATTTAAAAAACTAAGTGCATATTAATACGGATTTTCAGTTGCAGTTAATATTGTCCGTTGATTAAGTTAAATTCTTCTTTATGAAAATGCAATTTATAGTAACGAAAAGTTCATTTAATTTTTACTGTCAAAAATTCAACCGAGAATTCCGTAAAAAAAACAAAGGAATATTCAGTTATTTTATATAAATTATCTGTAAAAAAATTAACTTCATATTCCGTAAAAACAAAGGAATATTCAGTTATTTTATGTAATTTAACTACCAAAAATTAGTTTTTACTTATCTTTAAAAAACGATGTGCTTGTTTTGTGTAACAAACTCCCATTTTCTATTTGTTAAATGATTTAGTTAAGATCAAATTTTTAAAGTAAAATAATTGAGAAACCATATCAGTCATGCTGCTGGTATCTTATGATTGTGAGTTCTTCTGTAAACAAGCGAGGTCAGTACAACAAAAGTAAAACAAGCGTGTGTAACAGGGTAAGTAAACAATAAGGTTCTCTTTCTCATTAAAAAAAACAAGCGGACAGGTGTCTGTCTGGTGGTTTTTAGAAATTCGGCTCTTTTGTAGAGTAAACGAAAATTACTGAATTTCTTTGTTTTTACGGAATATTCAGTTCATTTTTTGAAAGTTAATTTATATAAAATAACTGAAAATTTATTTGTTTTTACGGAGCATGGGGTTGAATTTTTGACAGTAAAAATTAAAAGAACTTTTCGTTAAAAATAAATGAAAAATAAGTAGACCGGTTTCTAGCTGAATTTTCATATATTTTATATTACAAATTCAGTTAATTTTACGTACAGAATATTGTGAGTGTAGATGCATTATTAAAAGGAATATAATATTTAGACTAGGGATTAGAGAATTAAATTTGGTTATGCAAAGAAAGTTTTCTTAAAAATTCAAAGGCTTTGTAAATGTTGTTGTTGGTTGGAAATTTTAATTAATCAACAATGTTAGAGGATTTGCAAATCGTTACTCGTAGGTTGAATATGGCCGGGCAGTCTACTAATATCAAAGCTTAAACAAAAACAACAACAACAATAAACAGTGAGTCTATCTTTTCTTACACTCCCGACTGCAATTGGTTAATTTTTTTCAACTGTAAATATAGTTGTAAGTGGGTAAAGAAAAAACTACAACTACTTTTAGAGTTGACAATAGATAGATTACCTGTTTATTGTTGTTGTTTTTGTTAAAGCTTTGATAATTTTACCAAAAAATTAACGAGGGATTTATAATTCTTGTTCGCTGAACAGTTTTATTTGTATACATACATAAGATCTTTAGTTTCTCTAAAATATTTGGATAAAGTTTCCTTGCCAGTGAAATACGGATAGGAATAGATTATCCCATTAACAATAAATTTCAGTTTACCAATAATATGAAATGGGAATTTAGCACATTTAAGTGAAACCTTGTTAATAATACTTTATACATGCGTGAGTGTTTATACCTTGTGTGATGGTGTGAGCACAAACTGTTATGTTAAATTGGATTTTTTGACAGTCGCAACAAAACTCATTAGATTTCTACCTTACAAAGTATTATGAAATACATAAGACTTGTGAGACAGTGTAAACTAGGCATTAGTTGTGTTTTGCTCACTAAACACACTTGCGACAGGGTCGCATTTTAATTTTACTCAATATTTATAACAATTTCGTAGTAATGGAGAAATAACTAAATTGCAATTTTATATGGATAATTGAGATCAATAATGTCATATATTGCCTAAAATTTAATTAAGGTGCATATCTGAACAAGGTATAAGAAAGAATGTATATTAATTAAAAATAATTTTTGCAAGATGACGTCTGTTTTTACACTGCATCTTCCTCCTTGATTTCAAATTATGAGTTAACATAAATATTAGGGTAATGTACACGACATGTTTTTGTCATCTGACATGTCAAATTTTAAAGTCACATGTAATTTTGCATGTCTGTCAAAATTTCTGTTTTACAGAAGGTTTATAATATTCGGTCACAAACGTACATGAAATTTGCTTCTGACATCGTCTCTGTTTTTTTTTTCATAGTAATTCCAGAAACCAAAGTAGTTTTCGGTTTGAAAATAACGTGTTGCCGCCACAAACATTCTTATTTGCGCCGTAAAAAAGTTCAGCCTTCTTAAATTTTTTTTCTTTAAATTTGAAGATGACAATTTTGGACATAATAATGAAACGTTTTTTATATATGTATGTACGTTATTTCTATCAAAAAGCTAAAAGAACATACATTTATCGGTATTGTAAAATAACAACCTCAGCCGGCTAATGAAATCGTCATTAGTGGACGCCGCTGACGGTTTCTTCCCGGCATAGATTTCTGAAGTCAGATGGTTTGTCAGACGAAAATAGAGCACGCTCTAATTGAAATTTTGTCAGATTACTTTGCATCTGACTTTTACAGAAGCAAAGTTAAAAAGGTAACACACGACATGTACACTCACAATATTATTACAGTAACGGACTGTAGTTTATTTAAGAAATATTCCGTTCACACACACATAACAATTCTTAGGAATACAGTAGAAATAAAATTAATTATAAAACAGAAAATTCCTTAAAAAACTGCAACTTTTCTCAACCTTTAAAAAAAATCCATTTACATTACAACATATTGTAAAATGAGCAGCAAATCGTACTTTAACGAACCTGGAGATGATGGTGGCAAATTGGCAAAAAAAGCGAAGGATTCACCCTTCATGATAGTGGGTTTGACCGGCTTTGTTGCTGCTGCTGTTATTGGTGCCTACAAATATAAGCATCGTGGTAACATGAGCACAAGTGTGTTTTTGATGCAATTGCGTGTTGCTGCTCAGGGAACAGTAGTCGCTTGCCTTACAGCTGGTTTGGCTCACTCCATGTATAACCAATATTTCAACAAAGCTCCAAAGCAAGATAACAAATTGTCCAATTAAAATTGATGTTATCTTAAGTTCATAAATGATTAAAACAATAAGAAAATATAGAGAGGCAACTTTCATTTATTAATAATAACGACAAAGAAACTAACTGAAACTCATATTTAAAAAAAAAATCTTGGAAAACAAAAAAGCAGATCATACCAAATATGCATACGTTATTAATCCGTGAAATCCACCACATAATAGGATCTAATCTACATCTAAATAGTTTCAATAGATAAGTTTGTTGTTATATCTGTCTCCATATTCGCTATTTATGATAAAAAAAAATGTCCTATTGCCTGTGATAATTAATGAACTTATGAACCTGGCTAATTTTGCTAATAATAAACAAATATGTTTGTCTAATATCTATGCAAAATGTATGAATGTTAGTTATATATGTATGTATGAAATGTATATTTAAATAATACAAATATGAATTTTGTGTATATAAATTTTACATATTTTAAAATATAAAATAGTTATTATCCTCATTATTCCGTTCAGTCATTTTTAAATAAATAAACATTTAAAATTCCAAGCAATTTTATTTTTAACTGATTCTAACAGTTATTCAAAAAACTAAGTGCATATAAATACGGATTTTTAGTTGCAGTTAATATTGTCCGTTGATTGAGTTAAATTCTTCTTTATGCAAAATTAAATGAAAATGTAATTTAAAGCAACGAAAATTTCATTTAATTTTTACTGTCAAAAATTCAACCGCGAATTCCGTTAAAACAAATCAATATTCAGTTATCTTTTATAAATTAATTGTCAAAAATTCAACACCATATTCCGTAAAAACAAATAAATATGCAGTTATTTTATAAAATTTTACTGTCAAAAATTCAACACCATATTCAGTAAAAACAATTAAATATTCAGTTATTTTATATAATTTTACTATCAAAAATTAATTTTTACTTATCTATAAAAAATTAATTGCTTGTTTTGTGTAAGCAATACCCATTTTCTATTTGTTAAAATAATTTAGTTAAATACATCAAATTTTAAAAGTAAAATAATTGCGAAGCCATATCGGTCATGCTGCTGGTGTTTTATAATTGAGAGTTCTTCTGTAAACAACGTGGTCAGTACAACAAAAGTAAAACAAACGTGTGTAACTGGGTAAGTAAATAAAAATATTCTCCCTCTCTGGCTTATAAGAAAAACAAGCGGACAGGTGTCTGTCTGGAATTTTTTAAAAATTCGGCTCTTTTGTGGAGTAAACGAAAATTTAATAAAATAACTGAATATTTAATTGTTTTTACTGAATATGGGGTCAATTTGACAGTAAAAAATTGACAGTAAAATTTTAATAAATAACTGAATATTTAATCGTTTTTACTGAATATGGTGTTGAATTTTTGACAGTAAAATTTTACAAAATAACTGAATATTTATTTAATTTTACGGAATATGGTGTTGAATTTTTGACAGTAAAAATTAAATGAACTTTTTGTTAAAAATAAATGAAAAATAGGTAGACCGGTTTTTAATTGAACTTTCATTTATTTTATATTACAATTTCAGTTAATTTTACGTACAGAATATTGTGAGTGTATGTATGTATTTTGCAGAGGAAAATTTGACATGTAAATGTAAATGTTAATTAAATGAATTATTGTTCATAGTACTGCGGCATAAGAAATGGTTCAAAAGGGCAGCACAATATTTTCTGTCTCATGACACCTCTGTGTGACTTTGTGCCGATCGTAATTAAAATAAAATATTTGTCTTCTGGAGCCATGCGATATTTTTCAAATTTTAAAGCAAATGCAAAACTAAACTTTTTAAGCAAGAAGCTTAAAAACTTGCCCTTACTAGACCTGCTGCCTAATGTATAAAAATGTTTAAATGTATAGATTTTAAATAAAAATGTTTGGAAGTATGTAAGCATGGTATGTATGTACGTATGTATGTACGTATAACTGTGGTCACGTAGAAATTGTCATCATGTTTGTCATTGTGTTTTGGTGGGTTGGTATACAAATTTAAAATCTCCACCCCAGTTTATTGTTCAATTTATGTTCAGCATTTAAAACTTTTTGTTGTTGTTTTTTTAACCCAAGTTCTTTCTTAAGGGGTATTTTATTTTAACCTTTTATATTTATAACTCTAGAGTTCGTAATTATTATGTAATTTTTTTTTTTTTTTTTGGGGAATTTTTAGACAAAGTTAAACAACAGTTAATTATGTTGTCAAATTTAATAGAATTATTAGAAAGTTTCCTAAAGTCACTTTTAATTGATTATTTTTATGAATTTGTCCCCCCGGAATTTGGGAGACTATACTGTCATTGACACAACAATTAAGATTTTGATCTTAAAGTTTATTTATCTTTTTGAAAATTTTTGGTTTTTTTTAGGACACCTGTCATTATGGTTTATTAAGTTGTTGCATTAGGTGTGTTAATATATTTTACTAGCTTGCAACGAAAGAATAAATATAAAATTAACCAAATTTTTCCTCAATTATATCTGTTCCCGTTGTTTCTATAAGGAGCATAGGGCCGTAAATAATTAAAAAAAAAAAAATTACAAAATTTTCCCTCACTTTTTTTATTCCCGGAAAAGTGGGAAATAATTATCATTTTATTTCTTTATTTACTTAATTTGCCAATAAACCTAATATTTCTAACTGGTTGGTTTGCTAAAAATAATTAAACCTTAGGGTGCGTACAGAGTGGCCGCTTGTTGCCGAGCCGAGCCGACTGACGCTAAGGTATTAAGTTTATAACAAAAAAGAAAAAGTTAAAGAAAAAAGTTATTTTCAGACACTTGAGCTGGGTTTATGAGATTTCGGTTAAACTAGGTTTAGTTAATTTGAAAACAGATTTCTGCCGCCATTACCAAATTTTTAAACACAATTTCGACGAAACAGTTTTGCTTAAAATGTTGGTCTTGACTAAAAAAATAAATCCACATCTCAAAAACCCGGCCTTAAGATGTTATTTTTTATGACAATAAAAATTTCACGGTTTAACAAATTCACCATGAAGGAGGAATTCAATTTACCGTATTTGGTAACTTATTTGTTAACAGTTTTTTACTCTTAATCAGCAGTGGTAAATACAGGTATACTAAGTTTGTCATTTCATTTGAATCATTTTTGATACACATCTAAGCCCCCATAAATTATATATGTATGTATATTCAGAATAATGTTAAGTGGATTTAGCCATGTCCGTCTGTTAAAATTACGATGACTTCCGAACAAGTCAGCAGAAAAAAAGATTTGGGTGTCAAATAGTTTTAAGATCTCCCAAGCAGTTTGGGATTAAAATCCAGCAGAATCGGTTTATTAGTAAAATAGTTCTGCACCTAAATGTGGAACAACCTTTCTAAAAATATTACCAAATTTCGTGAAGATCGGTTCATAATTTACCTTAGGCCCCATATAAAGACTTCTCTTGGAATATTTTTCATTTACATATGTATGTTCCACATTTTATTATAATCCACACTTGAAAATATTCGAGATATTTGAGAAAGCAATTTACCCTTTTTGCTTAGAATGATATGATTTTAAAATAATTTTCCAACGTTTGTCTTTTGAGATTTGAGGTTTGATTTTAATTAATTTTAAATTTTAAACTAAGCCTCCTTGTTTGTTTACTGACACTGCCATGTAGGCGTAATGATTTTCATTCTGTTTGGCTACCGAATATGACTGGGCAACTATCGATAGTACTATCCACACTATTGATAGTCTTAAAATATCGATATAAATATTATTATTTAAAATACATCTATGAAAACATGTAACAGCAGCTTTAATCACGGCTTTATGCCGCACGTTTACTTGCTAGTAATTCGCGCTGAATAGCAGAATGTATACAAACAAGAAGCAGCTGTGCTTCTTTGTTCTGCTAATTAGAGGCCCTTTTGTCAAAATTTGTATATGTTAACACTAGCATATACCCGCTACTTCGTTAGCGTCTCCTTTTTCTTCGTCGACATATTTTTATGCTAAAGTTTATTTTTCTAGGTTTAAACTTGTTTAAATGCTAGCATTTAAATCTCTTCTTAAGTAGAACCAAAAAGCTTAGATAAATATAAAATTTCCCGTATTTCCTTTTTTGGGTACTATATTTTCCCCCCATTTGGGTATCAAAAATTTCAGTATTGTAGTGGCAGCCCGTAATTTAGAACGAATATGTCAATTAATCGAGGAAAATGTTTTGTAAAAAAAGCACCAAAAATAGTTACGATTTTCGCCGCTTAAATGTACGAATTTCGAAAAAGTACCAAATTCGTATTCGTATTTTTTTGATAAGTTTCAAATGAGGTATTAACTTTCTTTCTATGTTTATTGGTTCAAAATATAGATGGGGTGTAAAAAAGTACTAAAATTCAGATTTTACCCGTTTACTCCCTAATAGGGATGAATTTTCCCGTTTTTAGCTTTTTTTACCCCCGTGAACATTAGAATTTCGAAAAATCCCGTCTTAGTGGATCGATTTGGGGAGATACCAATCGCTAGTCCAAATTTCAAGTTTCTAGGATCAGCGGTTTGGGCTAAGCGATGATGAATGAGTCAGTCAGTCAGTCACTCACGCAACTCTTTGATTTATTTAAAGATAGGGACTGAAATGTCAATTGCTTTTGTTATGTTGTAAAAAAAATTCAAATAAATTGCGAGCTAAAGGCAATACAATAAGGTAATCGGTCTAGAGGACGTTTCCTCTAATCTAGATTTCCTCTAGACCGATTACCTTTTGGGTGGAGAATCAAAACCAAATTAGAATATTATCTTAGGCTGCAATTAAATTCCTAATAGTCCCTGCTAATATAATTGCCTCAGAAAGGTGATATTAAGCTTCTGGTAAATTATTAAATAACAAAAGAAACTGCCTTAAACTAAATACGGTGGACATTAAGGGTATAACCTATTCGCATTTTTTGCAAATGGCTCTAGCATAGTCGAATAGTCTATTGAAAACTATAAAACAAATGATGTGAATTCTTCGCGGTTTTTAAAAAAGGTCACCCACAAAACACGGTAAAGTTGGAAAATTTTTTTTTTTTTATTTTTATTTTTACTTATACATTTAACCAAAAACTTTAGCATTCATGTCCTTTAGTAATTAAGAAACTTTTTTTCATTTATTAATAAAATATTTAAATATTCGCTATCGCGTAGTGGTTATACCCCTTGTGGACATGCTTGTGTTTTTACAAAAAATTAAATTTTTTCCTACTGAAGTACAAATATTATTTATTTTATTTATTAATTTTATTCGATAGTAGAATATGCCGATAGTTTCCCAGCTCTACTACCGACATCTACATCTGAGTAGTGGTGTATAGTATTTTGCAAGCTGTTTTCGGTCCGTCCTGGTGTGTTTTTTCCATAATTTGTTAGTGTGATTTCTTAAGCTGCCTTTGTATGAGAGGTGCCACGCCCACTTAAAAATTTACGAATATTTATTGCCTATGTTGAGCCACCGGTAATCAGGAAATTACTGTGCAATTTCAAACGCTTTTTTATATTTATACTTCTATATGTGACAGTTTCAGTTAAAAGGGACCTATGGGCAAAAATTGAGTTTTGGAGAAACACGATATTTAAGTTAACAAATTTTTGTTTTTTTCTTATCAAAGGTGTATTTTAAAGCTTACTTGCGACAAACGTAATGAAGTTAGAAAATGGCGGTTTGCTTCATTAGAAAGAGCGTATTGTCAACTTTAGGAATCACCAAAAAAGTAAAAATCTATTTTTTTTCACCCAAAGGCCCCTTTTAATTGAGACTGTCACATACAAATTTCATTTCAAAATTATTCTATAATGAATTTTTTAACTTTGAAGTTAGTTGAAAAAAAATAAATCGGCCTTTTAAAAACTTACCAAAACTTATCCCGAGCAACAACTTTTTTTTTGTAAAAATAGCTGATTTCTCATTATTTCTAGATTCGCATGCAATTTAAAAAAATAAAAATAAATAAAAAACACTTTTTGGTATTTCAATTAAAATTATAAATAATTCTATAAACTATTACCAATTAATAAAACATTAATGGAATAATTATTCCCCGGGGAAAACGGTTAGAAAAATGACAGCTCTTATTATTTTAGTACTTCTAATTATAATTCGCTCACTTCCGCTTTAATAATTCTTATTAATTTTTAGTTAATTGTTTAAATTTATTAAAAATAATTGCAACATTTCGCACATTTGTCTATTTTTAATTAATTACACATTAAAAATACACTTACACATACACACATGCGCTCAAATAAATGAAGTCTTTGACATTTAACGGTACAATTTTCGGAGCCCTTTTTTTAATTCGTTTAGTTGGTTGTTGTATACAATACACTAGAGATTTTTAACCTGACACGACTTTATAATGATACAAATACAAAAAATACCATTAACGTGTTTACAATATACATACATGTACATGTTAGTGTGTAAATATGTTACAGCATTAGTAAATCCTCAAAAAAAAACAAGTAAAAGTTGTATATTCGGTTGTGCCGAATCTTAGATACTCTTCACCATAGATAGTATTGAAAAGCCAATAATTTCCTTGCTCATATCTTATGGACGCTATTGTGTTAAAATCGTTTTCTCGGGATTTTATTTATGCTATTATTGCTATTAATTTTATAAGATGGGCGTATGCGTGTAAATGCCTATACTAACCTTTGGTTTAGTTGATTAATAAAGCCTAATACAAACTTAGCACTATCGTTCCTAATTTGATGCTATTTCTTCTTTATCCTTATGTTTTAAACTTCTTAATACAAGTTCCAAATTCGGGTCCCAGGCTACAAGAGTATGTAATAAAATCATCAAAATCTTCCTATAAAACATTCCCTTTGTTGTCATCTACATTTCTTTTAAAAAGTTTATAAGCAATGAAACCTCTCTTAGACGTTATGGATCATTACCATGGTTAGGTTCCATGGGCAGTCATCGAGTGACAGCTCACTTGGGCCCTTTGGTGTTCCCTTTATGATACCCAGCCCTAATGCCCATCTTTTTAAGCAGTTACTCAGATAGTGTCCCAGATAGATCCTCCAAGCACGCAAACACCGGTTCCCCCTGGTATTTTTCCCTGATGCCCTGCAACCCAGGGCGTTGACAAAGAAAGTGAAGCACAGTGTCCTCTTCCTCCTCGTTTTGACAACTTCTACAGAAGTTGCTGAATTCCAGACCCATTCTTCCAGCATGAGACCCAACCGGCCAGTGCCCAGTCACAACCGAAATCACTGTCCTAATCTGGTCCCTGTTGAACATAAGTGGATAATTAGTTCTCCGTTCATCATACCCAGGCCATTGCGGCCAAGATATCAAGAAGGTAGACTCACATGTCCACAGCTGTCTGTGCAACTCTATTAGTCGCGCGTTTGATAAGTGACTTACAGTGAGCCATTGGAAGGCCAACGAATTGATCAATGAATACGTCATCCATGCGACCACCTGGCTTGGCCAGCCCATCTGCTATCTGATTTCCCGGGCACTCTGAGTGCCCCGGTATCCATATTAGCGTTACCCTTAAACGCTTCGCAATCTCATTCAAAGACATCCGACATTCTACAGTTAACCTAGATGTCGAGTAGACACCCGCTAGGGAAGCAAGGACAGCCTTTATTTTTACCATGGTCTTTTAATATTTTGTTCACTACTTTTCAGCTCATACAAATAAAAAACGCCAAGTATGTATAAGCGAGTAGCATTATCGTTATAAAATTCACTTAGTATTTTTGCCTTCTGACACATTTTTCGTCAACATAGGCTGTTTCAAATTGCAGCTTCAGTTATTTCAGATATTTCAACGGATAACCAACCCATCTAATAAATAAGTGTTCCTCTATTGTGTGTTTAAATTTGTTATGAAAAATCGCAAGAAAGTTTCATGTATGTAAAAAATGCTAAGAAAAATAGCTATATTAATAAAAAAAAAATGGCTAAGCTAAATTTAATTTTCTTCCGGCCAAGGCGAATTCAACTACAGGTGGTGTCGCAACTACAACAATCCAAAAACAACAGAAACAACATAGGGGGTTTACGGCTCGAAATGTCAACCATTTTTAGCAAAACACTAACAAATCAGAACAAATAGGCTCGAACTGTCAAAATCAGAAGGCGTTTCGACACCACCTGTGGTTAATTCGCCTTGCTTCTGGCTAAACCGGATAAAAAATGGTTACATTTTGCTAGAAAATAGCTTAATTGGCATCACTGACTTGGGAGGACACTTTTACAGGGGCTAGCTGATTTGGCTGATTTTTTATATTAAGTACTACATACTTATATTTATTTATATCAGAGCCAAATTTGGTTCATTTAGCTATCGTGCCAAAATCATTATTTCGGGAGCTAGATGAAATAATAGATCGATTTGACTGAGTTTGCCTACCAAACGGAATGACAAACTTTTATAAATAAAACCTTTTCAGCTATAGTCAGGCGTATAAAAACAAACAAAAACACATATGTACATACATATGTACGTATGCTTAAATAACTGAGAGAAAGAAACAAACACATTATGCTCACCAGCAAAAATAAACAGTTTTGCCTCTAAGCAACCCACACACCTGTTTGAATGAATGCGTATGTGTGTCTGTTTGCAAGTGTGAAAATTAAGTGTTTGTTGTGGGAATAAATATTTTTTAAAGTCAAATGAGAGGGAGAAAAAGAAAACGGTTAAACGTCTCGCACACATCCATGTGTATCTAGTGTTTCGTTAGTTTTTATTATTTTTAAAACAGGAGTGTCTAAATTAAACTGTATAATTAAAAAAAAAATAATTCAACTAAAATATTTAGGTTATATTTTACTCTGGTATTTATACTACAGCTTTTATTATTATGTTATAAATTAAAAAGCTTAACCCAAGCGTAATCAATTTCCAGTACATTTTAAACAAATACATATTAACAATTTTTAATTATTTTTTATGTTAATTTTATATTTTTATGTTCACTTTAAATAATATTTGCATTCATTTGACATTGTCTTAAATGTTAATTTAATTTAAATGTATCAGTGTTATATAAAAAAATATAATTCTTTATCTTTACAGGCAAATTAAAAACTAAACTTTATGTTTTAATTTTAGCTTGATGTTAAGTCGTTTATATTAATTAGTGTTTGTTATTTGCCAAAAATATACTTTTGCTTGTGTTTTCGTAAACTTTCTGCTGTTTAATGTCTTTTTAATGAATTTTTATTGGAAAGAAATCACAGAAAGTCTTTTTGATTTAGATAAATTATTTTGTTTTTTTTTTTGACGCTTTAAATGTTAGGGAAAATATAGCTGTTAATTAAATAGATTTTCGTCGAAAAATAAAAGCAAGCGGGTTAGACTCCTTTAAGAATCTATAAAAGTAATTTTAAAAGAATACAAATATGTATTTTGAATCTTAAAATATATCTTATGACAATTTAAAAATAATTAGAAATGCGAATAAGTTAGTCTTAAACTTAATATTTGTATCTTAAAATATTTAAATATGTAATATGTATTTTCTTCGACCTTTATTATTTTAATATATAAATTCAATATTCGAGCTTAAGGCCTTATTTTTTATTTAAAAAATTTATAAAAAAAAGTTTTTTATATAAAAATTAAGGTCTTAATACGGACGAACATTATTAGATCAACTCAGAAAGTTTTTCTGAGTTGATCGGTATACTTTAGTCTAGGACCAATATTTTAAGGTGTTACACACATCAGCACAAATGCTCCTGTAGTAAATTAAATAGTCAGTTGCAGAAAACACTAACTATAAGTTAACTATTTTATAAATGACTACAAATTTGTTTAATTCACATGCAGATATCAACCAAACAGATATCAGCAGATATCAGCAAAATAAGTAAAACAAGCATGCCATGAAGTCAAATGAAAAAAATATATACAAATTTATTAATATACATACATAATTAAAAATTAAAACGATTCAAATCTGTTTATGTACTACAAATTATGTAGCGTATTTATTTTGGCACTATTATACATTATCATTTAAAGCAATTTGATGCAAAATGTTCTTAAATATTATTTTCTATATAAAAATGTGCATGTTTGTTCATAGGAACACATATTTTTTTGACAAAAAGTATTTCAAATTTAAATAATTTATTATAAACCGTCTATACTATTAATTAACTACAATTAAGTTGAACAATAAGTAGTTAGTAGTCAGTTTAAAAGTCATGCAAAGATGGCCAATTGACTACTGCCTATGACATGCCTATGTTTAAATAATGAGTCGTCGACAAGGAAAAAAGTCACTTAATCAACTAGATGTGGTTATAAAAAAAACCAGTTTGAAGTTACTAATAAGTGTGTTTGACTTCCTACAGGGGCATTATACCCTCCCCACTATTGTGGTGTGGGTATAAATATATGGATATTTAAAATATAAAAGGAAATTCATAAATGTTAGTAACAGTTTTTTACTTTTCTATTGGTTTTTATTTATTTCTTCTTCTTTAATTTTTGCCATTCACATTATTCGATACCATGAAATTAAACCAGGTATGGGAGTTTTTATTTGATTTGAAATGGTAATAAATATTAATTGATAAGAAATTGTTATTAAAATAGTTTAAAAATAAATTGAAATGAATGATACATATCTAAACCATTAAGAAGAATTAAATTTTGTGGTGTTTGTTATCACATTCTAAAACAAATCGAACATTTCCAAGCCGGGTAGAAAAACGTAAAAAAAATCAATATGTAGTATAATTATACCACACTTTTGTATGAAAATTACCAGCAACAAATATACAAGATTGTATAATTATACAACATATACGAAGATAATGCGAGCTTGTGAATAGAAAAATGTTTGGATGTCCCGTGGTATTTACTGAAGCCAACTCTTAAAACACTAAACGCGTGTAGACAGGCTAAAAAGGGCTGAAAAAATAACGGCTTTAGTACTTTATCATGCTTTTTTTGTTAACGCGAAAAAGTGCTAAAACTTTAAAAAATTTTTAAAGTTGAACTCCAAAAATTTTCAACAAAACAATTTTTTTAATAAATTGTTTAAATTATTTTTTAAATCATTTTACATTTAATTGAACTAGGACACAACTGTAGGTCATTGTTAAGTAAAATTTGCAGTTCTTAGCCATACTCGCCTTCATCCTATAAATCACTCCGCTATATTTTCACTTTTTGTATTAATTCTTAAGCATTAATTATCATTTATTTCGTAGCATAAACAAAAGCGATTATTTTATTTGAGTGTTTACTTAATACGAATTAATTTGATTTTATTTATTTCAATATATCAATAGCAAAACTAGACAAGTTACCCTTTTACTTTTATAACTATGAACCTAGATCCAAAACTTATTCGTACCTTCAAGTTTTTTCATTTACAAAATAAAAACAGAAAATATAACCAATATAACAAATATAGAACAAAACTAAAAGCTGACTAAATAACTTTTTAAGTTTAGTGCTAAACATTTGTTCACGTTGAGGTACTTAAAAAGGGCTAGACCTCGGTTCGTAAAGATTTAAAGGTTTCTGACTGTATTCATAAAAATTTAAAATTTAATAAACAAATTTACTATGAAAATTATCCTTAATAAACGTTTGTTAAATTTAATAAGCGTTTATGAATACGGGGGGTCGTGTATAGTTTTTGAATAGGCCCTATTTTTCACAGCTACATAAGAGAACGGCCTATTTTAAAGACTGTTGTTTTTAATGCCTGGATAAGTCACCGTCCATATAATAGTTTATACAGTTTGCACTTTTGAAATTTTTCAAAATCATAAATTCTAATTTTTATTTTTTTATATTTTACATGTATAAAACAAATGAAGAAAATTTGTCACTAGATGACCTGTAATTCACACTACAATAAATTAAGATTCCTAAAAAGCTAATTTTCTTAAAGTTCAAGAAAAGCTCTTTAATTTTTAAATACATGGTTTTCCAATTGCACCAACAGTTGGGAAGTTTAATATACATTTTCATTTAAGTTAAAGTTGATAAATAATATTTACCCCTTAAAGTATGCTTTAAAATTTAATTTTCTTTTAAAGCATTGATGGCGTATAAAAAATCTTACCAGACGATTAATTAATATTTAAATAACTCATACGTCGTAGTGCCAATGTTGCCTTTCATATTATTTAAAATCAGTGTTCGAAATAAACACTAAATATCGTTCCTTAGTGTTCGGTTCAGTAGATTTCTGGAAAACACAAACGCTAGTAGTTTTGTGTAGAAAATCATTGAAAAAAATAACGTTTCCCTGGAAGTCATCTTTCGTACACAGAAATAATACTGTTTTTATCAAACTCGACAAAAGATGAGAACAAATTAATTCCGTTCGGATTTTTTTAAACCACAAACTTCATTGTGTTCGGTTC
The DNA here is from genome assembly GCA_949318255.1 of Pollenia labialis. Classification (NCBI taxonomy): domain Eukaryota; kingdom Metazoa; phylum Arthropoda; class Insecta; order Diptera; family Polleniidae; genus Pollenia; species Pollenia labialis. The sequence continues at coordinate 33,973,725 of OX439143.1, read as the reverse complement.
GGCTCATTAATGTTCGTCCCTTTTGGCTGGTAAAAAAAAACCAAAAATTTTTTACAAAAACAAAATACACATACGAAAAAAAAACGAAAAGCCAGCAAAATAATTTAACACAAACAAAACATATACACAATACGCACACAAGCTGTGCGTGGTGCGGTCGTTGCTAAAATTATTTGTTTGTTCATTTCATTAACAATGTAAAAAAAACAAATTATAGAACATTAATATTTTTTTAACGAAGAACAGAACATTATATAATATTCGGTTCTTTCTTGAAAATAGTTACGAACGGTATTAAGGGTTGTGTTCGTCTTCACAATCACTAAAAAAAATAGATATCGTTCTTGGGTGTGTGAGCCGAACGCTAAGCAATGTACTGTTTATATTCGAGCACTGTTTAAAATAGATCCTCTAAATTGAAAACGTTTACAACACTCTAAAATATTTTAACGTTGTGTCAAAAATAATACAACACTTTAGCAAACAATTTAAGCAAATTTTTCATTTTCTTTTTAATTTTAAATTGTTTGTTTTAAAATGTAATAATTTAAAAAAAATTGTACATTTCAAATTTTAAACGCAAATTATAAAATTTAGTAAATACTCCCCAGAACCACATGAACGGTATATCATTTTGACACAAGGTTATTAATCAGCTGTTGCTTACGTAGCAAGATACGCTCAGCTGGTGTTAATTCGCCTGGCTCTAAGTCAGTTTTTATTTATTAATAATTTTTCATTCAAAATCATTTTCATTAATTCTTCAATATTTGTGTGCTAAAATGTTAAAATTTCTTTAAAAGCCAACTTACTGAAACCATTTTAAACGTTTTATTAAAGTTCATATACATTAATATTTTCTCTTTATTTAAAAGCCTTCAGTTCACTTCCTGTTTACACCTGTTTGCCGATAACTTCTCATTATAAAGCCATTTTCTTTTTACCACAACCAATTTACAGTATAAGGGTCCAAGCATCATCAACATTGTCATCGTCGTCATACATTTTATATTCTTTTTAACATTTTTAAGTGAAACAAAAAATTAACTTTGACTCATAATTACTGGTAGTAATTACATTAACGTTTTTTTTTATATTTTTTTATCCATCTGGTTGTCTGCTCATTCTACTGTTATTGTAATGTGTCCGTACAAAAAAAAATGTTAATGCAACAATTGCTTATCAAACCAATTCCAGCGAAACCACAAAAAACCCCCAAAAAGCAAATTCCTGTATTCCACTTAATGGAGTGAGTGTATTGAATGCGTAAGTTTATTTTACACATTATTTTCCACAGGAATTAATTGTTAATTGCTGGCTGTGTTTAAAGGTGTTTGGCAACAATGCGTTAGCAAAAAGACGGCCAGTCAATACCGAGCAACCACAATCATTCAACACACTATGGATTTTCTTTTATTCCTGTTATTGCAGGACGAGAAAAGGAAAGGCACCGTTAGATGTGTGCGTATTTTTAATTTTTCATTTGTTGCTTTCTGTCTGTATAAAAAAAAACACAAAAAAACAATTAATAACTCTGGCTTAATAGTGTTGAATTGTATGGACCACATCAGGATAAAATTAAACATTTAAAAAAAATTTAATTGTTTTAGTAAATGTATATGTTTGTGTGTATATAAAATATTTTGTTTTACTTATTGTAAAATCAAATTAGTTTTAGGAAATAACATAAATTAAGTATAAAAACTTTCTAGCAAATCCTTTTTTAATAAAACAAAAAAAAATTCTTCTAAATCTTTTATATAAAATCTCTTTCTAAAAATTAATAGATGCAAATTTTAATCTTTAAAATATTTCCTTATTTTCTTAAATTTCCTTTGTTACATTTAATATTTTCCTTTAATATTGTTGTTATTTTTTTTATTGCAGTCGGTTTTTTCCGTTAACAACTAAAACGAGTGGTTTTTTTGTTGTAGTCGATTAAACCCGTTTTTTTATCTTGGGATTTCAACATCTTCATACTCAATCTCGTTTTTTTTATCTACTTATCAAAATGGTTGAAGCGAAATTGTTGTGCCACTTGACAATTTTATTGCTGTCATTCTGTTTTATGGTGGTTAAATGCAGTTTAGAGCCCACAGATCAATTTATTGATAATCCCACAGATATAAAACAAGGTAAGTAGGAAGTATTTATAAGATACATACTCAATGTTTTATTTAAAAAAAATACATACGCATGTATAATAAAAAAGTCGAAAGAAATATTTATAGAATTAAAGATATTTAAAAATTAGTTCAAAATGAAACAAAATCTATTTTCTAATTATGAGATTAATTCCTAAAAAAGTACTTTTGACCACAAGTACTTTTCGAATAGACGTTAATTTAGAAAAATTATTTAAAAAAATAATAAGTCTTCTCTAAATGAAAGACCCTTAAGAATAAAAATACTTTTTTGATAATTAATAAATAAAAATAACTGTTAAATAAAAGTTCCAATTGAAAAAGTCCATTTTAATAAAAGTAGCATTCGAATAAGATTAGTTTTGAGTTCAACTGCCTTTAGATCAGTGAAGGGCACTTTTGCTAATCCTATTTACGCGTGCATAGGAATAAAAATTCTGCTTGTGTGACGTCGACACATGTACACTATAAACTTCTTCGTGTGGTGTGTGACAATGTACGTTCGGCTGTTGCTTTGTTGTCATTTTTCGTTAATGAGCGTCATTCGTTTTCTGCTGCTTCCCACACAAGCATATGTGTTGCCCTTCACTGCTTTAGATTAATAATAAACATCGTTTTTGTATGAGAGTCTTTTGAATTAAAGTTCCCATTGAAAAAAGTACTTTTCGATAATGAAAAAAGTACTTTTCGATAATGAAAAAAGTACTTTTCGATAATGAAAAAAGTACTTTTCAAAAAAGTAGTTTTCAATAAAACCTCTTATCAATGCAAATGTTACATCGATCATTTGAACGACAGGTTATTAGGAACATCTAAGATAGATAAGGCTTGCCAGGTAGCTTTGGTTTTTCTTGATTTATATACATTGTTAGTGCATGTCAAAAAATACGTTTTTTAGGCCCAACCAAAAAAACACGTAAATATTTTTTAAACTTGTTTACAGTTTTCCTTAAACAAAGCTGTTAAAAAGGCAGATAAATATTTAATTGTTTTATTTTATTCGGTTTGATTAAAAATCTATCAAAACTACGTTTCCTTTTTTAAACACTTATAATTTGACAACATTGAGTAGCTGATTAAAAACAGAAACCCGTATCAAACTTGCATGTATTTCCCTCTATACTCAACACATATTTTTGCAACAAAAACAAAAGCGTACAGAAATAATTTGTGCAATATATTTGCTTGTATTTTTTGCTTTTAACTGGTTTGAACAGTTCGTCAGCTAATTATTGGTTTGGCGCAATGTCAAAAAGTCGTAATGGAAAAAACACAGTCAAGGTTTACATAAAGTTTTCTGAAAATGTACCCGAAAGTGAAAATTAGTTGTTTGTTCTGCATACGCCACTTCTCTAAATTTATTTCTGAAATGTAGCTTTTTGTGGAGTTATTGACATTTTATTTTGTTTTTGCTTTAAATACTTTTTACATGAGGCAATAACGTGAAACAAGATTGAAATAAGTATATTTTCTCGTTTTCATTTTGTTTTGAATTCGCTTGAACTATTTTTTTTTTTTCTTACGGCAATGAAGCAAAGCAAGAGTGAAATTTATTTTGAACGGTTTTGTATGAGGAGTTTTCTGCATTCGCCAAACAGTGGCGTGTAAAGCAAAACAATACGCAATAAACTTTAAAATAGTTGTTATGTAAATAAAAAATTTTATGCAAGCGGGTTTGGATTCAGAAAGGATGTATGCAAAACATATATGCCCATACCTAACTCAATATTTTTTAAATGGTCGGTAGGTCAAACCGATATTGAGCTGTGTTATTTTTATATTGAAGAGATTATTTTAGGAAGTTTTTAATTGTCAAGAGATCTTTTCAAAATAAAGATTTTTTGTGAATGTCAAGAATTTTGCCAATTCGATTCTGGCAAGCCTAGGTGGGATGCAAAGTATTGAAATGATTAATTTGAAAAAGCTTTCTAAGTTCGTAGCTTTTACTGCTTATAAAAGGATTATTTAATTATTAAAGACTTCCATTTGGGATTGTCAACCTCAAAATCTTAAAGAAAATAAAAAATTTATTTTTTTTTTAACTATTTTAAAAAAAATAGTAAAATACGGAATTTCTACCCAAAAAAAACCCTGTAATGGAAATTTTGAACACAATATAACTTAAAAATACAATGGGAAATTAGATTATTGCCAGTAAATTTATTTCGAAAACGATTTCGAAAAAAAAAATATTCAAAAAAGGCGAAATGAGTAGTGTTTAAGCAAACAAAAAATGTTTATTTTCACATTCAGTCCCATTGTGCACTGTTTGGTTAAGAAACTTAAATCTTGTCCATATTCCTTTTTAATTACAAAACAAAACACTTTAAACAAAAAAGTAAATACGAATATTAAAACATTTACAAACATCTTAAATAACTCAACTGGTTTGTAATTAAATCCATGTTTTTACTCGATTTTACATGTTTTTCTATTTAATCTATTTTTTTTATTTCTATTTTTTTCTTTCTCCATGTAATTTAAGAAGATGCGTTAACATTGCACAAACGACCATCATTCTTTGTTGGCAGCCGGTATGGCAGATCGGGTTCATCGTCATCGTCAGGTTCATCATTGTTTGCAACCTCAAAGACACGTCGCTTAAATGTTGTGCCACGCAACGATAGATTCTTCTTAAGTTCTCGTTACGGCAAAAGAGCGGGTATGAATTTTTTACAAAGTAACAGAAAAAATTTAAACAAATATGATAAAGTTAAAAATGATAATTCTTTACTAGTACCATTATTATCGACACCATATGAACAAGCTTTGATTTCAGAAATCTCAACCGGCACACAATTGAGCAACAAGCCCGTGCCACAGCAGCGGCAGCAGCAACTACAGCACCAACAAATTAACGATGAGTTTAGTTCAAATCACGTGCTACCACAACAAACATCGGCATCATCATCATCATCTTTACCCCCCTACGCCTACATGTCTTGTGTTTATACCGGATTACAAAATTATTACCGTTGTAACAGCATGTAAGTCAAAAGGTTAGAACATGACAATTTTATTCTGCTGTTTGTTTGTTTGCTTGCTTGTTTTTATTTTATTCGTTTTCTTTTTTCCTTTCTCAATTTTTTTTTATACCGTAAGTTTGAAGGTGGTATGAGTGGGACAGGAAAAAGAAAACGAATTTTAAATACCCTTCAACATTAATGGTTATTAAATAATGTGAGCTGCATTAATATATATGTAATTTATAGAGTGACAGCTACACAAAAGTTACGATATTAGAGACACCTTTCCTCAATTCTTTGACGGTAAACACTGCCATTTTATACCCTACACGAATAGAATTATTTACCAAATATGGCGTGAATCAAGAAAATTTTGTATGATTCTCGTCCAAGCTAAAATTTACTTATTCGAAATATACTTATGTGTGGCTTGGCTTAAGCTAGCGTTAAAAAACTGCAGTTAAAGTTGAAAAACTGCCATTTCTTCCACTTCTTCATTTGTCATAACCCAAAAGAAACTGTTGCTTTTACTTTTGATTCGTTAAGTGTAGACAGTCGCTGTCAAACCAACTCAAAAACCGAAAATTTCTACACAAATTTTCGTTTTTTGTTCGGCAGTTTTGGTTTCGACTGCAGTTTTTTAAACCCTGGTTTAAGCAAAGTGTTTCTTTATTTTAGAAAATTTTACTAAAGTACGAACATAATAAGTTAAAATCAAGAATTATTTTTAGAATTTGGATTTTCTTTTTTTAGGAAACGAAATTAATTACTTTAGAAAATTAACTTATTCCCGTTTACTGGGCATAGATTTATCGGTTCTTACCCTGTATTGGCTCTTAATTGATTTATTTTACGATGGGGGTAAATAATGGCATTCGATATCGAACAAAATTTTTATCTTAATTGTATTGTTGAGAAAGGTGCCTTGTAAGCGGATGTTGATGACTCTCTAGTTGCAAGACACCTTTCTCGACTTTAAATACGAACAAGGCTTCGAAGAGCCGATCTTTTACGCCGCTTAGTCATGGAGATTTATACCACTGTTAGAGTATACGTTTTGTTTTGAGTTCCTTACATTGCCACTCTCGTTGACCCCCTGGGTCGCGGTGCTTATAGACCCTACATATCTAGAGTCTATAAGCATATAGTACAACAAGTAGCTGCATGTACATATGTCTGGGTCAGAGAACTGCAACAATACATAATACTCGCGAGCGCACTCGCTGTTTACTAAATCATTTTTAGTCTCGAATACTTTTAAACACTCGCTTTTACTGATATGGTTGGCTCGTTCTTCATACAAAGCGAGCTTCATGCATAAAAATATTCACAATAACTTTTTACTTGTACATGTGTGAACTACATAAAGTAGTAAGAGCCCAGAAAAATGTATGAACAATATCACAACCACGCAAAGCTAAGTTTCGTGTTTTTTCTATTTTAATATTCGGTAACTTTTTTGTATTTAACTTACACGACTTAGGTGTTACGACCAGCTCGTAACAACAACATTCACGGCATATTCATTAAGTATATGTTCGTGTATTTAAAATTCAACATTAAATGAAAACGTGGCTGCCAGATTTTATGATTTGTCCTAGGTTAGACGATTTTAGGCGTTTAAATGATTTAGTGCATGTTTTGTTATTTATTTTATGGATGAAAACTAGTAAAAGAAAAAACTCAATTAGCAGCCGATCTTTACCGTTAATAAAGAGCGCACTCAGCCATTTAAAAAAAATGTTATTATGTGCATCTTTAGCATCATAGAATAAAATTGTGTGTTTGTTGTAAAATTTGTTGTCAAATATTTTTAAATATATAAAAAGTATATTATGTGTTTACGTCGCACAATGAAATAACGGAATGCGCAGCGTTGCCATTGGTCAATATTTTTGTAAAAATATTTACATATAAATGAAATTGACGTATGAAAAAATTGTGATTCATAAGCCTGTCGCATTCGTTATATATTTTAATTAAAATTTTCCACGAAAATTTTTCTTATAATAACTTTTAAATTCATTTTATTTCATAATGAATTTAGCCCTACTTGTTTACTTAAATATACGATCATTGTTTTTTTTCCTAAACCATCTGGCAACGCTGCTTTAAGTATTACTACGAATGACGAATGCTGCGAGTAAACACTTGTGCACTCAGACAATTATAACTCTAGGTCAGCGAAGGGCAGATAGAGAACATTGAATAAAAGAGAGTAAATTAGTTGATTTATCAGAAGTACGAGTGCTATTGCCGAATGTTGAAATAATATATTTAAGAAACAATACAAAACAGAACTCATATAAATTTCATTGCGTTTGCTAAAGGCTCGTATGTTGAAAACAAAATTTCTTACGAGCATGGCAAGTACATACAAAAACAATAGGCTGTATTAACTACACCGCAACTCGTTTTAAGGCGAGTATCATCAATCATAAAAACGGGTGCTCGTTGCAGTTCTCTGACTCAGACAATTATAACTCTAGGTCAGCGAAGGGCAGATAGAGAACATTGAATAAAAGAGAGTAAATTAGTTGATTTATCAGAAGTACGAGTGCTATTGCCGAATGTTGAAATAATATATTTAAGAAACAATACAAAACAGAACTCATATAAATTTCATTGCGTTTGCTAAAGGCTCGTATGTTGAAAACAAAATTTCTTACGAGCATGGCAAGTACATACAAAAACAATAGGCTGTATTAACTACACCGCAACTCGTTTTAAGGCGAGTATCATCAATCATAAAAACGGGTGCTCGTTGCAGTTCTCTGGTCTGGGTCTTTGTAAAATTTTAAGTTTTAAGATCTACCAATGGCTTAACTTAGACAGAAATAATATTTTACGACACATTCGTTTGGCATTTAATAAAACTAAAAAATAATTCAATTGAAATATCGTCCGGTGATTATTGTTTTAGCCTACACGCCATTTTTGAAAATTTTTGAAAAGTAAGTACTGGATTGTATATGGCATTAATGTTCCCTGTCATATTCCAAAATCCATAGTTTTGATATCTCGTATGGAATCTGAGATATTCAGCATCGACTTTGGTCTACATACACATTTTTTAGGTACATTATATGACAGCAAATTTTGCATACAAACATAACAAAATTATACTTTACTATTGCTTTGCGCCATTCAAATAATGAACAACGTAGGCCAAGATAAACCGCCACAATAGTTACAATTTATTGGACATAATGTAAAACTTGAGATGAATATGGAGCCTACAACAAAACTAATTGTTGAATATTGATTTGCGCTAGCTAACATATATTTTCTTTCCATATTATGTTGCATCTGCAGTTCGGGGCTTATAGGAGAGTTTAGCAATTACCACTATTCTAAAACATATGTACCAACCTGTCCTCATAAATCTCTATTAACTATCAACTTCATTGTTTTTGCCATAGACTTACTTTGCTCCACGTCAAAGAAAACATCATAGTACGAAATAAAATTTGATATGGAGCACAAAACGACAAAATGTTATTTTAGAAAAACCATTAAAACTTTGGATTCATTGCACGTAAATTCATGAAAATTTATAGTTTTGTCAAAAACAAACGTAGCAATCAATTAGGAGCGTTTGAAAAAAAATATATCGCGTGGTTTTTGATAAAATTGATTGTAAACCTATTTTATCGTTTTTCTCAAAACTGACTTGATGGCTTATAGGCTAAAACAATAATAACCTGACGATATGTATTATTCGACAAATTCGTAAACGCTAGAAATGAACACTATGCCTTCCATTAAAAAAATGGAAAAATGGGTTATATTCTTAAAAAAAAAGGGTAAAATCGATCAGTTATTTCTTAAAGAGCATTAGCGAAAACACACACAAATAATCTCTATATAAGTTAAAAAAAAGGTCGGAGACATCGCCATGTTTTTATGTAAATGAAATTTTAAAATGAAAAAAATGCAAGTGAAAAAATTTGTTGGAAACATTTACTTTTTTTAAATGTATAGAATTTTTTTTCCAAATCGGTTATTTTGTTTATTCAGTTTCTAAGTCAATAATCATCTGAAAAAAAACTCAAACTTAGCGATGATTAATGCCGTTCTCTTGAAATGTATACGTTTTTATTGTACAACGCACAGGTTCTCTCGAAAGTAAATTTCAAGTGGTCAAATTCCGGCCACCGGGCGATCCCAGTCTTTATAAAAACGACCCAATTCGCCATTGTTTTATCCATTTAAAGATAGTCAATGTGGATTATACCGGTCGCCATGACTTTGTTTGCTGACAAACCCACCTTGGCCATCTTTGGGTTCTATTCACCACGAGAAAACCACTGTTCGAAACGGCATAAAATCTCGTCCTTATCGCAGTTGAACAATGCCAAATTCTCCTTAGCCGGCAGACTTATAGTTTACATTGAATTAAAATTAAATCACATGAAAGTAAAATCCGTTATACTTTAAAGCTGTTACAAACAAAATTAAATCGTTTTAATGTACCTCTAATAATGCTGAAGGGTATTCCAGGTGACTTCTTAACTTTAGAGAATTTTTTTACAGTATTTTTTCCTGTTTACCCTTTTTTGCTTTTGCACTCTCTCTTATTTACAGTGATTCAATGTTTGATTTTAAAAATGCTGTAATTAATGATAATGATGATAACAATGAAGTACTCTCAACTGATAATGCTGGTGTTCTCCTTAATGATGACGACTGCGATGATGATAACACTGATGTAGATAATGTTGTTGACGATAATGACGTTGATGATGACGATAAAAAATAAAATGTATATATTTTTTAACCCAACTACATAAAAGCACACACATACATACACTAAAAAAAATACATATTTATTTCCCAAACTTTTCATACAAAATTATGAAAATAAATTAAAAAAAAAAAGCGAAATACCCTTCAAAAAAAATTATTAAAGAAATTTTTGTCCTTAAAATTTATGTTGAACTATTTAAAAATGTTGTATAAGTATTATAAAATTACAAAGTAAAAACAAAACTAGAATTAAAATTTAATTTATTTTCAATTAAAACAATTAACACATACAACCCAGGGCTGGATAAATTTTAATTCTAGTGAAATATGTTTTGTCTATTTCATCTTTCGTTTATATATTTTGTTGTAAATTTTAATTGTGTATATATATTTAGAAAAACCAAAATCCAACTAAATTTAGTTGATTGTTATAAAATAACATTTATTACCTTAAATACATACATATACATATATTATAAAAAAAAAAAGATAAAACTAATTATACACGATAAATGAGCATAAACTCTATTAATGGTTTAATCAAAAAAAAAAACCTAATTGAATGACGAGAAAAGTGTCTAACAGGCATGAATGACATGACATTTCCATAGATTTTATTAGTGTCTTTGTTAAGCAAAATTGCCTGAATATAAATTATAATAGAAAAATGTATTGTACTTTATATTGTTAGACATTTGTTAACAATTTAATAATAATTTAAAATTTAACAATAAACAATTATGTATTATAAACAAAACAATGTTAAAGAAAAACAAAATATTTATGAAAAACTAAAAAGTAAATTAAAACTGATAAAATAAATAATAAAAAAAAAATTAAAGCACAAATGCGAAAATAAAGCAAATCAAAAGAAAATATATGGAAGTGTTTCATTTTAAAAAAAAAACTAATTGTAGGTAAATTGTACGTTTGCATTCGGTTAAACTAAAAATGAACTAACAGCCTGTTCAACGATTTCGAACGTTAACGTTCGCATAGAAAATTACATATAAAGACAAAACACATTTTAGAATTTTGGTTATGTTTTAAATGTGAACGTTAACGTTCGAAATCGATGAAAAAGCTGTAAGTGTATTAAAGTTACTGAAAATCGGTCCATGATTTCACCTTGCTTGCACTTGTTGCAGTACCGATATTACCTGGGATGAATTCGCCTTGCGTTTGAGTAATTATCCTTATTTATATCATTTAAATTAACACATAAATACATACAAAATCCATATAAATTTATGTATGTTAGTATGTATGTATACGATGAAAAATGTTTTAATCCCTGAGACAATTATTATAAAAATGTAATAATCAGGTATGTTCTAGGTTTAGACTCGAATTGAAAACGAAAAATTTTTTTAATCCGCATAAGTAATAAATTGGTGTTCTCAAATCCGCATGTTTTTTATGTATTCGAAGTTTTTGTTCGAAAAACTTTTTTAGAACTATAAATCGCTAATTTTTAACCGTAGCATGATAGCAATATCTAATATTTTTTAAAAATCGTGAAAGCTGTAAAGAAAACACAGGGAAAAATCGTTAACTTGGCTCAAATTCTCAAAAAATTGCAAACTATTAAACAAACCCTAAAATTTATTTGAAATCTCTAAGTGGGTTAAAAAACAAAATGTCGGAAAATAATAAAAAAATAGCGAAAATTCGCGAAAATTTTTAATATTTCAAACCAGCCATAAAATTTATTTAACGTCCCTAAAACTATAAGGAATGGCAAAAATTCGGTAAAACTTGCTAAATTCACGGAAATTCGCAAAAAATTTGCTAACAGCGGCATGATAGCAAAGTCTACTAATTACACGAACAAATCGCTTATATCGCGAACATGGCTAAAATTCGCGAAAAATTGCAAAATTTTAAACAAACCCAAAAACTAATTTAAGATCGCTAAATCAAATAAAAAAAAAACAAATTGTCAGAAAATAACATAAAAATCGTTAAAAAAAATTAGCTATAATTACATCAAATCAATGAAAAAATCGATTTTAAATTTAGGGTTAGTAAGGGCCTTTTGCGGTTTAGATACCGACATATTTTTGATTAAATTGGATTAAGAAGATTTTAAGCTAAAAGATAAATACATTTTTTTGTTGAAAATGTTATCACATATTAGAATAAAATTTGATTCGTTTTACTTTCACCAACCCATATCTACTCTAATTGAAAACGAATAAAAACATGGGAATGTGAAATGCAGAACACCAAAAATGCTGAAGTAATCCACTTTCGAGTGGATTCGGATTCTAGAACATAACCGAATATAAACTAAACTTGGAATTGTATCATGTAATTGGAATAATTCAACAAGAGTTTCAAGTTTATTTTATTTCAAAAGTTTACTTTTATTTAAAAGAACGTTACGTAATTATGTATGTTTACTCTTGTAGAGCTAAAAAATAATTTTTTCGGAATTAAATTCCCGTTTTATAACTTTTCAGCAATTAGTACATAACATCTTGGAGACAATTCTTCATCCATTATTTTTTCATAGCGAACATTGATTTTTAAATTCATTTTTAAGGCTGTCTCTTCCATGTAACACAAACGATCGTAAAGCACTATATTTTCGCAGAGTTTCTAAGTTTTGAAAACAATAAGAAAATTTTATTAATATTTGTTAAAGATTAATTATAGCTTAAAAAATATCGATAGCTGACTTTTTTTAACCTGAATTACATTGGCGTGATAGGTAAGAGCATGCCCAATGTACATATCGAGCCCTAGCCGCGAAAATAACGTTAGCGACATAATTTTCAATTTTGGTTTTTTTTTTTCAATAAATGACTTTATTTGCAACACTTGCATCACCTCCGAAAATGTCAGCGTCACATAAGGTACCGTTACGATTTTTTAGCAAGAACAATTTTATCGTAAAATTTGATGGTTTGTTGCTTACGTTTCAGCAGGTTTGAAGCAATTTGAGGTATTAATTCATACATAAAACCTGGGGCCTGATTCTGGCAGTAGTGATCGAGTGTTTTCCCGATTCGAAAGCAATTTATTATCTAATTATTTCAGTCAATACTTTTTTCAGTGTTATAAAGCATTAATTTGAGTTTCACAATACTGGAAAAATAATTTCGATTCGTTAAGTATCGACTGAAATAAAAATGCCAGAATTAGACCCTGCTCTTTTTGGAGCACATTTTTTACTGGGTATACTTATAAAATTTGATACGCCTGTTTTTTTAATTTTTTTTTTTATTTCTTTTTTTTTTTGCAAAATCATTGAAGTCTGAAAGTTCAGACATTTTTACTTTGAATTCAAAAGACTGTAAATGCTGCAACGCAGGAGGAAATAAGAGTGTAAAGCTTATATTGAAATCTAGTGTCAGAAAATTAAGGAAGTAATTCGATAATTCCAGCAGAAGCATTTTTAAATTAATTTATACGAAAATATTTACCGTTATTTCGAAAATGGAGGAGGCGTACCTCAAAACCGGTTTAGTGTATTGAATAAACTAAAGAAACCTAAATTCCGCAATAATATTAAATTTAAGGTATACTTTACTATACTGCGCTGTCGTTTTAGAAACGTAATTATTTTTTAGCAAAGTTTCCAAATTTTTGTTATATAAAAAATCATAAAAAATTTTTTCTACACGTATAGAGAACGAAGTTTTCGTTGACAGCCGCATTTCTTTATTATTGTTAAGAGCATTGGGTGTTAGAGCCAGGGACCGTAAGTAACAGTTATTCCTTTGTTCATAAAAGTCAGATGAAAACAGTTATTTTTTTTACTTTTATTTTTTCGATCAAAATTAACAGTTACTTTTTTATTTTTATTTTTTTTGAGCAAAAATTAAAGTTATTCTTTAAAGAAATGTACGTGGTTATTTAGTTGATATTAAATATTTATTTTAATGCGCATACGAAATCCCAATGATGATTACAGATTAAAAACAAAACATTTTAAGTCAACTAAATTATTATAACACGTACATTTCTTTAGAGAATAACTTTTATTGACGTGTTCATAAGGATCAGTATGGTATACTTTATCCTTTTTTTTGTTTTGAAATTCCAATATAACTGTTATTTTCGGTCCCTGGTTAGAACCTCCCACCACTCATATGACATATTATTATGCATTAACATCCATAAAAATCCTTTCCAAAACTAACATAAACTTATACTCTTTGCATTATAACAAAATGAAATATACATAAATAGATTTTGAAAAATACACAATTTAAAAAAAAAAAAATGTTACATACCTGCATAGATGTCTGCAAACATGTCAAGCCTTCGGCCAATTTACCTCCATTTGGATACTCTTCCGTTATTTCCTCAAAATTCTTTCGGTGCTGTTCTGACCACTCAATTATTTCATTTGTGGCTTTTCTTTTTAAAGCATAAATACGACTAAAACTTTCGAAACTTTGTACTTGCTCTATAGACAATGTTGCTAATTCAATTATCTCTTCTTTACGTTTAACAACAACTAATTCCATTTTCTCCTCTTCTAATTTTAACGATTCTGCTACTGCTCTTAAAAACATTTCATTGCCATGTAAATGATGTTCTAAGGAAGAACATTTGCTCCAGCGTTTTAAAGTCTGTTGGCAGGCCAAGCGTAAAAAGGGACGATTTAAATACGTTGTAAAAGCTTCATTATTTTCAACATAATTAACATTGTCATTGAGGCTTTCATCGTTAACTAAAAGCACTTGTTTAAGACTTTCACTTATGGGAAAATTTCTAAACTTTAAATTGGCAGAAGCAGTAGCAGTAGTTGCTGTCCCAGTATCCTCAAACACCTGTAACTTGTGATAGCAACATGGCATAATGATTAGTTGTTGTACTTGTGGCAGCTGGAGGAAAAGTTTCATGCAAGTTATAGTTAAATCAGCACATGCATGTAACCCAATTATAACCAACTTTGTGGTTATTTTCTCTAGAGCATGTTGAGGATAATTTAATTTTAAAACTTCCTCTACTGTTTTCACAATGAAATCTTTAGAATTCTCATCAATAAATCGTTGTCGGTATTGTATGGAATTAGTGGCAGTTGGCATATAATTTGCCACCCTTTTCTTTGCCGCTTCTACGCGATATGTATCGGCTTCTAAGCCTAATATTAAAAGATTTGTATTTAGTTTAAATAACAGCTCACTTAAGTAACCTAAACCAGAACCAAAATCTATGAGCATATAATTCTGCTGCTTCTGCTGCTCATCTTGTTCATCTTTAACATGTTCATCATTTATGTTTAGGCACTCTTCTACTACAGCTGCCAATCTTTTTATTTCATGTTGTTTCTTTACATTCATTTTTTTTAAATTTTTCAATTTAATGGAAATTTCTTTAACTTTTGGTTCATTGTAGGCTTCCGTAGGTATTAATTTACGTAATCTATTACGAAATATTTTTAAAGCATTCACATTTAAATTGGGTAGAGGTTCGTGTATGTACGGAAATTTATTTAATTCTTCCGTTTCAATATTTATGAAATAGTTTAGAAACTCTTGAGGCATTTGTTTTAATATACCAGCTTTTACAAACTCTGTATTGGCTTCTCTATAAATCCATGAATTTTCTTTAAGAAATTCATTAACTTGAGAAAAATATTCATAAGAGTTGTTAAAACCGCTTGGAAGAGACATCACTAAAAGCAAATATTAAGAAGTCTTTTTGATTTTTTATACATGCATACATATTTGAAAGCTAATAAAAAAACAAGTACAAATTTATAGTAGAGAACAATATCGAGGCATTACTGCAAAAAAAAGCTTAAGCACCATAATTTTAAATTTTGTTTTTTTTTTAAATAAATGACTTTATTGGCAACACTTGCATCATCATCAAACTATTTTATCGTAAGCCACAATCTTCCACAAACCTTCTCCTGTAAAATTAGGTTTTTGTCGCTTAAGCTTTTTTGCGGTAATGCCTCGATATTAGAGTTTTTCTTTTCCCGGACTTTTTCATTTCCCGGGAAAGCGGGATTTTTTTTTAATTTTGCCGGGATCCCGGAAATTCCCGCTCAATACAAATCGATATAAAATATTATTTAATTCAATTTATTTGAACAAATAATATTTCCTGAGATCAGTTAAATAAGTTTTTATTTCTGTGGCAAAAGTACACATGGAAAAAAATTCAATTATTTTGTAGGATTTTTGAGGAAGTTATAACAAAATGACTTTTTGATTATCTTTTGCAATAACATTTGGTATTAAAACTTAAGTTTACTTCCGCTCTGTGACAATAGGAGTATTAAAGAATAAAAACTTAAACAACTATAACCGCAGAGAACTGATGATTATATTAAATTCGGACTAAATTTCCTAAAGCCACATTTAAAGTTTTAAATTGTTCACCTATAACACTAAATAGTCTTAAGCACTTATTGCCACAGAATTAGTTCAAAGCCAAAATAGCATTTCGGTAATTCCATCTCAAATCTCTTGGTCGATTATATATGAAGTAAAATTATTTAAACAAATTATTACAAAATATTTCTTTTAAAATAGAATTTAAGTTCAGAATAAGCATTTACAGAATCGTTATAAAGGCTTGCCAGGCGTACTGTTTTCAGCAGTACGCTTATTTGGTTTACTCTTTGTACTGCTTTCTGCATAACCATTATAGAATTTTTAGTTTATGTACTTCTTTTTGTACCCTTTTTTAACGAAAATACATGGAAACACTAATAGATGGATTCATAAGAGATGAATATCCATCGGAAACCCCGATACCACGCTTTCAGTTTGCCTATCAATCGGGTAGGTCTACGGTGACCGCCATTCATCACGTTGTGGGTACGATTAAGAAGGCACTGGGGGCAAGGCAAATAGCCATGTGTGCGTTCGTCGACAACACTTCCTTTGGGACAATTAACCTTGCTCTAACGAGGAAGGGTATTCCAGCTTTCATAAGAAACTGTATAGGGGAGATGCTCGCATCCAGGGTGATCCCCCACGGTTGGCGTTCTATCGCCTCTATTGTGGGCCTTGGTTATCGACGAGCTATTGGAAACCTTTAATAACCTGGGCTTCCGAATATTCTGGCTATACTGACGATCTGGTTATATCTGTAACCGGTTTTGATGACGCGACAATTTCGGTGGCGATGCAGCGGGCCCTGGAGAGGGGACTTAATATTAATCCCGGAAAAACTACTTTGGTAACATTCACCAGACGTAGAGTTCTGAAACTGAAAGAACCGACCCTTAACGGCATTGTATAGATAATTTGAATGTCTGTGTTGTGCAAATGTGTGTATTTTTGCACACATTTGCATCGTTTGCGCACTGCACTACACATTGTTATTTCCTTTATTAATTATTTATTTATATGCTCAATTTTAAGATAATAAAATTAAAAAATTTACTTTTTTAACAAAAATGTAATGGGTCAAATGTAGCCCAATTTGTTTTTCATCTCAATCATTTATTTCTTACATTTCTACCCGCTTTCTTCATTCCATCCCATACAAAATGTTCAATGCAGACTAGAAATATTTTGAAGAAAAAGTCCCATAAATGCCCAGGAGTCGCCCCTAGTGGGATATAATGTATGACCGTCCTCAATTAATTTGTTGTCCTTTACATTTTCTCGAGACATACTTCCCCCTTATCACCACTTCTTAGGGGGGCTCCCATACAAATATTGCAAATGTTTTTTGATTTGGTTTTTGTGTTTTTAAATGCACTTGAGAGGCTTTTTGTTAATTTTTGACTGAAGCTTAAGCAAGCTTATATGTATACATAAGACGACCAGCTTTTGAAAATAAAAATAGAGGGCATAAAGGAAAAAAGGAATTTGAGAATTTTACTCCAAATTTTTTTACATATTTTACAGGTCAATTTAAATTCACATATTTATGTATGTAAAGTAAATTAAAAAAATATAATCACCCTTATCGTGGTTGGCGTATTTAAAATACGCCTACGACTGTTTGGTAATAGATTAAAGAAAATAAGTCCACCTTCTCTTTAATCTATTACGAAACAGTCGCAGGCGTATTTTAAATACGCCAACCCCGATAAGGGGAAATATAAAAAATATTACATTGACTTATATTGTACAGAAAAAACCGGTGATAGCCGTGAAATAAAATTTATTTTAATTTATAAAAATTATAACAAATATTGATTGATCATGCTTTTTAAAATAAAGAGGACAAAGATAACAGATTATACAAAAAAAATTACAAAAAGAGGGCACACATTTATAGATGACAGCCAGTTATATGTATTAAAGTTTTTTGATGCTTATTATGGAAACATCGATGTTTTTCAGAATAATGTTGCATCCCTATCCGTAACCGACCCATAAATCTCTTATTTTCACATGAAAAGAGCATTAAAATTTGAAGTCAGTAAGAGACGCTCTTCTTAAAAATTTAATCATACATATAAAAAAAAATTGATTTTAAATAACAAAAATCAGTGTTGCCAAGTGAATTTAAAAAAATTACCCCAAATCAAAAAAATTCCCCCTAAATTTGTACTGAGAAAAAATAAAAAAAACCCCAAAATACAAAGAATAAATTTTTGAATATTTTTTTTAAGCATACATAAAATAAGCTTTTAGAAAAACAAATATATTATTATAACTCATTAAAAACGTCTAGTATATTTGTATCCCTCTCGTCCACGTGCATGTTTTCATAATTAAATAATTTAAGCTTTCAGAAGACGGAATAAAAATTTGGTATTCATTGCTTAAAGAATATCTAAAGGCCCAACCATAATGTGCTTAAGTTGGCTTAAGGAAATGTGCGAATACATGTTATTTTTATTAGGAAACCCATTTTGAACTTAAGGAAACTTTTTGCTATGTTTTATGAAACTGTCATTTGCTTAAGCAAGGTGCGAATCTAATCGCACTTTCCATACGGAATCAAATGTTTCTAAATATATTTGAGAGACTTTTTGTTAATTTTTGAGAGTAGGTTAAGCAAAGCTAAGCATATAATGGTTAGGCCTTAACTCTTAAAATATTACATTCAACTGTTGAAGTTGCCAGTTTGTTTCTTATTTTATTTTTATAATACTAAACATTGAGAATGCTCGCTCGACAGTTGAGTTCGAAAATGGTAGTGCCAGTAACGCAGATGCTATCCTACTAATATTTGAACATTTACTTGTAATGAAACTTATATTAAATAATCACCTTTAAATTCATTTGGTTTTTTCCATTCTTTTTTGTAATTTTGAAAATATTTTATAATATCAACCCTAAAATATCCCCAAATGCTATTTATACACTCTAAATTTCCCCCTAACTACTTTTTACTCCCTAAAACTGACCCTAAACGCAAAGGGAAACCCCAAATTTGAGGTGAAATCCCTAACTGACAAAAATTCAAATTGTTTGAAAAGTATCTCACTAAATTCAGCTAATTTAAAATTGTGTTATTACAACATTAGGGGAAGCTTACTTTTATTACGAATAAATAAGAACAATAATCGTAATTTTAATTTTAACGTTTTGTTTCGTTTATTACTAATTCTAAGTATTTAGAGTATAATATAACATTAAAATAATGTTTTATTTAACATTTTTTTTATTCATTTGTTTACCTGTTTAACTAAAAAATAACTTAACAAATTTAATTACCGATTTTTTTCATTAAAACCACTAAGATTTTTAAATTGGAAAAAATTTTACAAACAATAAAAGAAAAATGTTTTATTTTAAAAAAAATTAAATATTAAAAAATATGTCTGTACATATCGTGTGTGTATTTAAGTTAAAAATTTTTGCTTGTGTGTATATAAACGCAATTTAGTATATACTAAAATGAATTGTTTTTTACATAAAAAATACATAAAATAACAAGTATTTGTATAAAAAAAAATTAAGCAAAATTAACAATCAAAGAACAGAATGTAATTTTTTAAAGATCGTCTGTTTTAACAATTTGGAGAAAATCATTATAACAAAAACAATAACAAGTAAAATTTTCTGTTCTATGTTTGAATTTATTGAATAGTCTTCCATTTTAATTTCGTTACAGTTTCTAGTTCTTTATTTTCCGGTCCCAATATACATTTTCCATAGTAAGCAGGAGGTGATTTAAAGTATTTCTCTACCATCTGTTGCAACTCTTTCATACTTACGGCCAGCATACGAGTACGATATTTCAAAAACATTTCCTGTGAAACACCATACAAAAAGAAGTCTATACCCAAATTACCCGGTGCAATGGGAGCATCTAATTGTTGCAAAACGCCCAATTTGGCTTCAAATAATGTTTGTTTGGTAAGTTGAGAATTATTTTCTTGCAGCCATTGATAAGTGTTATCAAAGGCCTCAAGTGTTTTAGTTGAATTGGGATCGCGATAACTGAAAAAGCTGAATATGCCGTCAGAGCCCAGCTTAGCCCCAGAACCATAAGCACCATTTTGTTCTCTAACTACAGGTAGCAAATACTTAGCCGAAATGAGTTTCGCTAAAACTCGAAGAGTAGGATGATCTCGATGTGTATAGGGCACGGTAAACATGGCCTTGGCACAGTAATTTACTGGTATATTCATTACAAAATGTTGACAGCTAGGTTCCAAAAGTTGTACTTTGTTTTCAACCTTTTCTACTGGATGTTCGGGCAAATCGTCAAGGAACTGTTCGTAGTGTTTTATAAAGCTAGGATAAAATTCTCCGGAAACATTGACTGCTGTACGAACGGTTTTTTTATTGAACAATTTATTGCCTAACAGCTTTAAATTGTCCATTATTTGATGAGTGCTATGATTCTTTACATACTGCTTCATGTATTCTATGTGTTCTACACCGGCCAACAAAGACTTTAATCTAGCTGAGTCCGTCACTAGACCAGCACAGGATTGCATGGCATATAAATGACCAGAGTTAGCTATACCCACAGCAATACTAGACATATAATTGTCTATTAACATTTTAACTCGTTCATCATCATCCATTTTGTAGTTAATTAAAAGTTCTTTACTCAATTCAAACATTTCGGGAACATTTTTATCCAACGCATGGGTGGTCATAAAAATACCCAAATTGTAGGTTTTGCTGTCGTAAATATTCTCTGCAAAGTGTAGCTTGAAATTAATTCCAGCAGTCTTGGAAAGTACTAGTTTGTCGAATTCTCTATAGTCATAATTTTTAGTACCCATATCGTTGATTATGTTACAGAACAGGGGTATTAAAAGAACTTCATCTTGCGTCAAAAAAGTGCCATCAAAGTAACATTTGAAGTAGGAAATTTCATTGGTTTGTACATTGCAAACCTGAGTCGGTACTTCATTTATTTTAACTACTTCTATAGGTTCCAAATCAGCAGCTTCCTGAACATCAGTTATCTTAAGACAAGGCAATATGTCCACATTTGGTATGGCTTTTTGGGCTTCTTCTAATTTCAAGCCATTTTCAAAGATTTTGGTTCTTTTTTCATGATCTAAAGCCATAATTTTTTGTTTGAGCAATTCCAATTCAGCGGTTTTGAAATTATCCTCGTAAGTATCATCCGGGGACATTGTTAAAGTTAATCTATGAGTATTATTCGCAAAATACTGGCCTACTTTCTTTTGTAAGAAATGAGGATCGTTTTGTAACTGCGTGCGGAATTGGGAAATCATATTAGAAACTCTTAAGTTTTTGACTACATCTCCCTCATGATTCCACAACGGTGTTGAATTAAACAAGAGACCCAAGCCGAATTGTGGGGATTGGTGTTTTAAGGATAACTCAATATTGTGCAAAACACTTTCAATGTGTTGTTTATCAAAACCCCTTGCCATTGCCTCCTTTATAGTGCTATCATACAATTCCTGTACACGGCCAAAATCTTCTACTCTCAAATCCTGCAAACCCACACAGAAGAAAGTGTCCTTTATTTGAGGATCAAAACCAGTAGTCTGGTTATAACCACCCGAGAAATTAGGTTCTATTAAATTGCGGTAAAAAGGTGAATTCGGACCCCTAACCAACAATTCTGATAAGACATATAAAACAAAAGTTTCCTTTATATCTGTTACATCCGACATTAACAAAGCAATAGCTATTTGATTTTGTTTTTCAAAGGGAGCGCCCATGCTATCCATACGACTTGATATGTGTACATTACGGGGTGTATTCCATCTGGGTTGATTTGGTATACGACTGTACGAGTTATCAATATGTTCATATTTACTTAAATACTCTTCATTAACATAATTCAAGGTCTTGATCAAATCGAAAGAGCCATAGGTATAGATACGAGCATTGCTGGGGTGATAATATTTACGATGGAAATCGACCAGATTGGCATGTGTCAATTTGGGTATTTCCAACGGATTGCCACCTGATACATAGCCATAGGTATGATCGGGCAATAGATTATTGAGCAGATTTTGACCAAATACAGAAGCATTTTCAGAGAATGCACCTTTCATTTCATTGTATACCACACCCTTGATGACATACTCAGATTCTTTATCTTTCAAATTGGAATGTTCTAGACGCCAGCCTTCTTGTAGAAAATCAAGGTATTCTAAATTAGGTCTGAAAAACGAAAATTAAAGAGGAAAATATTTAAAAAGGTTTGGAATACAAGCAGAGTTAAATACATAGTATTATTATTAAATAAGTTTAATTAAATACGAAATCAATAGAATTTATAAGCAATACATATTTCTTTTTAACAATCAGATCATTTTTAATTATTTTTTTAATTCTGCTCTTAATTCTCAGTTAACTAATATTATCCTCCTTTTTAATGCACTTCTTTAGGTTTTAAAATAAATATCAGATCTTGTTTAAATATACATATTTAACATTTTAGACTGTAATGAAATCATAATACCAATATAAAAAAGCTTGTAATTCATTTGATATACAAATAAATTGACAAGACTGTTTAATTTAATTTAATTTTTTTTAAAAGAATCACAGCAAACACAAAGTTAAACATTGTTATATAATAGGTTTATGAAACGGATTTTCTATCAACATTTGTTTAATAAAAATATTTATAAACCAGTTTTATTTTTTATAACTAAAGGGGATTAAATATAATTTTTATTACATATTTGTAAATAAATGAAAAGTTTTAACCTTTATCAAACCTTAAAATAATAAATAATAATAATATCGTAAAGTCACATTTTATCTATTCAATTGGTTACTTACTTAAAGTAAGATTGATTTGTCAAATATGACCTAAGTGGGACATAAATTTAATTAATTATAATTGATATCAACATTTCTGTTTATATAAATTAATTTACGCAAAATCTTGAAGGGAACGAAAACGAAAATGCGTTAAAAATATAGGGACCAACACATGCACAATTCTTTTTCTTCAGCATTTCTACATACAGTCCTCTAATTAATTACAAATCGACATAGGTACTCGAAATATAGTAAATTTTCATTCTGCAATAACATTTGTTAAAGATAAATAATAAACTAAATGGACCAATACTAGTCAAAGAAAGTTTTTTTAAATTAATTAGATCTTTTGGCGTAACATTTCAAAGAGGATATTATCAGTAACACACTTTTTAATAATAAAAGGATTTAAAAATATACAACACTAATTTCACACTCACCTAAAGACAGCATCTAAATAAATTTTTTGCAGATTACGAAAATCAATCTCGTTCATCGATGAGAAAGGATACATGGTGTAGTCCGGACCAGTCATGGCATTCATGAATGTTGCCACCGAACGATTGAGCATTTTAAAAAATGGATCTCTCACAGGATACTTTATCGATCCACACAAAACACTATGTTCCAGAATATGAGGCAAGCCCGTCGAATCAAAGGGAGTTGTGCGAAAGTTAACAGAAAATACATTATTGGTATCATTCCGGTCCAAATACCACAACTCCGTGCCAGTACCCATGTGACGGAAAGTATAAGACATTATACCAAATTCCGGTACATGTTCTGTGCGTATGCATTCAAATCCTTCATATTTTTGTCCCTCTTTAAATTTACGATTCACATGTGAGATAATTGTGGCTGTTTCCAAGTTGATTTTACCTTTAGCAGCTGGTCTCATATCCTGGCCTGAGCTGACTATTTGTGAATATAACAGCTTTTGCCGTATGCTTTGTTCAAAGACCGGCTTAATGCATTGTAAACGTTTCAACATTTCTCTGCCTGTTTCTTTGTCACGCCTTTTTTAATTTTCCTTAAATTCGAGCTCAGTATCTCGTTTTTAGTTCTTGTTTCTACAAAACAAAAACGATTTATAAAATCCTTTTTCATTTTTAAGAATTGTATTTTATTTAATTATTTTTGTTAATTTGTATTCAACTCAAATTTCACATTAAACACACACTGTTACATCAGCACAACATTTTAAGCATAAAATTATTTTTTATTAAATGTTAGCCGCTGTTTTCATAATTTGTTTGTACTCTTCAATTAAAAACTGTGTCTTATGGTTAAATATTACTTTTACTTACCAATTTGTAATAAATTTTTATTAATTTATTTGTGTGATTGCTCTAAAAATATATCTGAAAATTCTAATCGAAACATGGAAAATTGTAAAAACAAAAAATTGACAATTTATGATGAAAAGGTCTCATGGAAATGTCATATTTTTGAAAAGGCTGCCAGACGGTATATTGATTTTGTAAAACAGCAAAAAAATATAGTGTAATCGGCCAAAAATTGCTTAACAAAGGGTGTGTGTGAAAAGGCAGAATTAGTCTTTACTTTCTGTTCTGTTACGAATCAGCTGATTTGTTTTTGTTATTAAAAAACCTTTGAAATTGATTAGTTTTTCTGTTCTGTTACGGTCCAATCTGTAATATTAAAAACTTGTTAAGTAATTGTAAGTGACAGCAAAACGGTAGCAAAGTACTCATGGAAGTAAATTTTTGACACTGATGAGGTGAATAAAAGTTCACATTTAATTCACCATAGAACTTTGCTACCGTTTCACACACACCCAAACAAGCAAAAACTTTAACGTAGTTCCTGCAATATTTCTTAAGCCGTTTGTGATTTCTAGTGCTCAGTTAAATCATTTCAGTAGAAACTGTGCAGAGTAAAGTAGGAGAAGAATAGACATAAAAAATTGACGAGGTGAAAAAATTTTATAAAATTTTGCATATTTTGTTCTACAAATTATATTTGTTTCGTTTATTTGCAAACAGAAAGTGTTTGTTAGTTAAGCCTTTTTGTAGTCTATGTGGCCCTTAAATAAATTCCGATGCTTAGTCGAAAAATGGTTTCAGGTGTTATATCCAAAAGTGTCATGTAAAACAAGAAAAACTTGTAAAATCATCTTATTCTGTAGACACACGATCAAGTTTTTCTTGAAAGTCTTTTTCATATACTGTTTAGTAAAATTTACATATTTCAAGATGTAAACAAGAAAACAAAAAAAGAATTGAATGGCAAAAGTCGATGATTTGGCTGTCAAATAAAAGAAAGAAATTTGGATAACACATTAACTGAAAGGTAAATGACATATATTGCAGATTTAAAATGCCGGAATGTATTAGCACCACAAATACAACCAGGTATGTGATGAAAAACGATTTTGAAAACAATACGACTTGATAACGATAATATTGTTTTAGGTATCGTTAAAAATGTAATTATAATACATGTTTTCCTGTATATATTCTTTTAAATTTCTTATAACTTATGTTAATTGAACTGTATTTGGAACAAAAAGTTAAGACTTTACTCCAGAAATGGAATTTAAAATCGGTCGAAATTCATCACACCTGCTAAAAACGATAATTTTGAAAACGATCGTTTTTCATCACATACCTAAATAACTGTATTTAATCAGTAAAAAAAATTACGTCGAAGTTATAATATTTCATCATAACAATGCTCATTTTTATGTTAATCTACCAGACCTTCCACTACTTAAAGGGCCAATTAAACCATACAGTGGCTTAAAATTTTGACATGTTTGCCGAGATTGGCTGGAATGTAACAATATTATTTTATTTATTACGATTAAAATTCGACTTTTTGGTGTCATTGGTGCACAGACAACGTATATTTTTAAGCGAACAATTTTCGTTTTATCAATAACATACGGTAGTCAAATTATTTAGCATAACATGTATACGAGTATACAGATTTGTATGGATTGGTATTTTTTTGTATTATTTTGTTTTTGAAAATGTGGATGTATGGTTTTGGTCTGCTTTTGCGGTGTTAAAGTTGTTTGAAACTTTGCGCTAACGAAAGACCATTCCCTTCACCAAAATTATTAAAACAGTTTATTTAATTATTCTTGTGTGTGCAAGACCATTAAGTCGAAAATAATTGTCAAGAAAATTATTAGTAATAACAGCTGGAACCACATAAGTTTCACTTGATCTGGCAACCTTTATAAATAAAGTTTTCTCCAGTTAACAGTGATGGCGAGAAAAGGTCTGAAAATTTTATTAGCGTACCAATAAATTTTAACAAGTATGTACGTCTGCGTTTATAGGGCTCATGTTTTATTGACATGATTCTTCCTTTTTCTTCTTTGAACTTAAATTGTCGTGCAAATGATTCAAATCATGTTGAAAACAAAAACAAAATTAAGCAACGAATGAAAAAGCAAAGCGTAATGTAACATGCATCTGCGTACTCGTTTCTTTTACCCTCGTCCCTCTCGCCAATAAAGTAGCAATCATGCCATTAAAACATGAGCCGTATGAACACAGACTATGTGAATTATACTCATTTTAATAAAAAATTATCATTAAATTTAATTAAAATTGCAATACATATTATTGCATATGATATTTGCCATATTGTTTCCATTTTATCCTATATTATTCAGTTAGTCGCACAATGGTTTCAATTTAAATATTGCTCAGCTTTCATTTAATAAAAACGGTGAACATAACCTATAGGAATAACATAAACAGCATTGTACGATGTTGATAAAACTTTTCACTTTCTTTTCGTTGTGTAATAAAATTCAAACGTCTTTTGTTTGTTGCCAATATATTGTGCCACCTTCGTATATCACATACACATTGGAGATATAATTGTACAATACGTAAAATTAAACAATTGTATTGCAAGTTTATGAGGCGCTTTAAAAGTATTTTTTACACCTAGTCTTAGTTCATTTAAAACAAATTTTTTCTACAACTTATGGTTAACAATATGTTTTTGGCAGTTATAACTAATAGTTAAATTTAACTAAACTTGGTGAAATTGGCCGTTAAAGTGTAAACTTTATACCAAGGCAAATTCAACTACATGTGGTGTCGAAACGCCATCTGATTTTGACAGTTCGAGCTAATTTGTTTAGATTTGCTAGTGTTTTGCTTAGAATGGTTGACATTTTGAGCTGTAAACACAAACAATGTAATGCAAAAACCCCTATGTTGTTTCTGTTTTTGGATTGCTGTAGTTCCGACACCACCTGTTGTTGAATTCGCCTTGCTTTATACTATGGTACAAACCAGTGCGAATTAATGTATGGTAGTGGCGATACTACAACAAGTAACAACACCAAAAACACAGCATTGTATTTTATTTGTATCTTTCGTTGGCTGATATGTCAAAAACAGAAGTAACTTTTGGCATTCCTCGCTCTAATTTAAAAAAATAAGTAGTACAGCTGAGCTTTCAAGGCCACCTGAAAAATGAATTCGCCTTGGTACAAACTTAGCGCAATATTCAAGGCGAATTCGCCTTGGCAATATTGTTACATAAAAATAATATTTTGCCATCACTGATTGTATCTTCTCTTTGATTATTGTTTATTTTTTAACATTCAAATAAAACAAAAATTAATTATACAAAACCAGTTAATAATATTTAAGAACTGGATTAAAAAGATATATTAAAATAAGCGCGATGGACGATTCGGAACAATCCGAGGGCACTGGCATGCGTATGTCTTTACGAGAAAGGCCACGCAAATTGCATGCCGAGCGAAGACTACGCGAACGCGATGAATTAAAGTTCCTGGATGATTTTGAGCCGGATAAGTCCAATAGAGAAAAGCGTAAGTTGAAACGCAAACCTCCAACTAATAACCGAAATTTGTATGATGAATTCGGCAATATACGGCACAACGGTATGGATGTTTGTGATTGCATGGATGATGACTGTCCGGGATGTTGGTATGAATGTGAAAACTGTGCCTCAACCAAGTGTGGAGTGCAGTGTCGGGTAAATCGAAAATTTTTCTATGAATCAATAACATTTGATGGTAAAGATGCGACAATTAGAAATAAACACTTTCCAACAAAATAAATCTATCAGGAAAGTTGATCTTTAGGCCAGTTTCACAATGGTAGCAACATTTTCACTTGGTGTTCACAATAAATCAAAAATGTTTTTACAAGCGCACACATTTTCAATCAAAATGCCGTTTGAAAATTTAGCTCAGAACAATATTACGTATTTAATACTATTTTTAAAACATCATTCAAAACTCAATTATAAACGTTAATTACAATTTCATACAAATTCGTGCTGAAGTTTTTTAAAACCCTTGGTTATATTTTAATTCAAGAAATTAAAGGAAAATATACGAAAAACGAAATTGTAGCTATCATTGTGAACGAAGCTTTATGTTCATGTTTAGATTTAATTTAATACTAATTAAGAGTAATACATATATTTTTAAGTAAATTATACATACAATTTTCGAAAAAGTAAAAAAAAATTATACCTACCAAAATAAAATCATTAAAAAAAAAATTACTAAAAACTTTTATTTTAAAAAACTATTTTGAAAGCAAAACGATTTGAAATCGATATTTATCATTTAAACTTTTACGACATTAAAAAAATTTTACAGAACCTAAAAAAAAGTTATTTTTTAGCTTTGTATTTACTATTCAACTTGTCAATCGACTTTCTTTACACAATCGTCACCAAACTTCATATTAAATGTGTTTATGTATGTAGTATGTATATGTATACCTACAAATGAACCAAATTAGCTCTTTGAGAAAGTAATTTTAATACCATTAACCCCATATTTAAACGACCGCCACATCATTCCAATCCATCAGTTTGGATTCCGAAAGGATCATAGCGCCATAGAACAGGTTCATCGCATAGTTACTTTTATCAGAAAGGGCTTCGAGGACAAACACTATTGCTCATCACTCTTTATAGACATTTCTCAAGCCTTTGGAAAAGTCTGCCACGATGGGCTTTTATATAAAATAGAAATTATCTATTAGACCGTTCAATTGTAGTAAAATATAAAGATTATATCTCAGACGCAAGAAGAATCGCAGCAGGAGTTCCCCAAGGCAGTATACTTGGTCCTCTCATGTATATACTTTATACTTCAGATACATATGCCCAAAAATAATCTGATACACACGTCCACTTTTGCTGACGATACAGCGTTTATAAGCGTACATAAAAATCCAGTAATTGCTTCTAGTCGTCTGCAGACTCATATTAAAGAACTCGAAAAATGGCTTATCAAATGGAAAATAAAAGTAAATCCAACAAAGTGTGCAC
Organism: Pollenia labialis; assembly: GCA_949318255.1. Classification (NCBI taxonomy): domain Eukaryota; kingdom Metazoa; phylum Arthropoda; class Insecta; order Diptera; family Polleniidae; genus Pollenia; species Pollenia labialis. Next base: position 33,944,457 of record OX439143.1, on the reverse strand, counting down.
ATGTACTTTCACCTTGAGAAAGGGCGACTGTCCCAAGCTAAAGATTAATAACATCGAAATCCCTCAACAAAATCATATAAAATATCTTGGTATACACCTCGATCGTCGCCTTACCTGGTCTCAACATATTATATCCAAATTCACACAGCTCCAACTTAAAACACTACAGCTTCAGTGGCTTCATTGCTCTCATTCTGCTCTCAGCCTAAACTACAAGGTTCTACTCTACAAAGCTATTATTAAGCCAATATGGACCTATGGAGATATATAGAGAAACTACAAAGCCTACAAAATAAAATATTGGTACAAATTACTGGTGACCCATGATATACATATTAGAAACGAGAATATTCATAAGGATCTTAATATTTCATTTGTTCGCGACGAAACAACAAACAACTCATCCGAATCCTCTTGCACAGGATCTACTGTATTATAATGGACATATTCGCCTCAAGAGGGTCGACACTTTGGCCATCGCGCAACTGCATGGAAGATAAACAATTTACGACACAAAAAATGGAGTTTCTATTGCAACGGCAATAGACCCAGAAATTATTAATTAATTTAAGATTTTAATACTTATTGTTATTTTCTTAATATAGAAAGATCCAATAAATAAATTGAAAGTTTAAAAAAAAAATTTATACATATTGATTTACAACTCAGATAAATACATACATACAATATTTTAGTCAAATTTGAATTTCAGAGAAACAGAACTTTTGAGGGTCAGCAGTGGTCAAAAAAACTAAACCCCCAGCAGAAAGGCGAAAGTGTCCTCTTTAAGCTCATATACACTTTTGTACCTGCCTGGACTCGCCTGTAGAACACTTTTCATTTGATTGAAATAACTCGGAAAAAAATTTGTTTGCTCTTCACAATAGTGTAGAGGATATTATGCGTTTGTGCTGATTTGTGTAACGCATAAAAATATTGGTCTTAGACCCACCTCTTAGTATGCCGATCGGCTGGTTGTCTGTCCATGTATAGTGCAGGTCGCAATTTTAATAAAATTAAGTGCATACATACATTTCAATTGTCACAAGGACGAATCCTATTGAAAATGGTGACTTCTTTCCGGAATAGTCCATGTGCCCACAAACTATCTTATTATGTTGGTAATTAGTTAAAGTTGACTCAAAAATATTTTATTGCAACATCCCAATAAAAAATTTAATCATTTTGCGAAGCACTAATGATACATTTAAAAAAATAAGCGCAATAAGACATACAGAAATGCAGTAAAATAAGTGAAAGAATTCTCAACAACTTGTATAAAAAAAATAACATTTCAAGTGCCACGGCATTCTCTTACTACAAAGCAGGTTTATAAGGGTGCATAATAAAAAATAACTTTACGTGTGAAAAATATATTGCTTTAAAGTGGGACCTCGCCATCTAAAATTCATGTCTTCCGCAAGCGCAATGCTAAGTGAAACTTATATTTCTCCCTTACAAACCTGCTTCGTTAAAAGCTCAATTTTTACTTGGAATAAATCATCTCAAATGAGTTGGGGGCATTCGATTTCTCAACAAAGTTTTTTTAGAGCATTAAGCTGAAAAACACGTTCACTTATCGTTGAGTTGGGTTAATTGTCAGTAATGCCATTTAAAGCAGATCTAATTTAAAGATATTTTAGAAAATTTATCTCTGTAGTCAAAATTCTATTTTAAGTCAGTGTTACTAACTGTTTTTGACCTTTTATCTGAGTTTTGAATTTTTTAAGGTAGCATTAAGCGGTTATTCTATTACGGTTTACAACTCAACTCTAGTTCAGTTGAAATGTTGTAGTTTTTGTTTTATGGTTTACAACTCTTTTTTAGGGCGATTTACAAAAACATAAACAACGAGCGGACCCGGCGAACTCCGCCTCGCCCTAATTTTAAGCCATCAGACAACACAACACAAATATTTAAATTTTCATAATTTCACACAAAATTTCGAACAAAAAAATAAATTTTCGATTTTTCTAATTTTTCATCTTTTGCGGAGAGATTTTCCGCAATTTTCCATGATTGACACTAAGAACTTTCTATTGTTTGATTTGGAGAGCCATTAAGGAATAATTTCACACAAAATTTCATACAAAAAGTGGATTTTCGATTTTTCCAATTTTCCGACTTTTCCGGAGGGATTTTCCAAAATTTTTCCTTCTCCTCAAAAATACGAACAACTGACAAAAATTTTACAGAAATCGGCCCAGCCGTTCTCATTTTAAGAATTACTATACATTTTTTACACCATTTTTATATATATAGATTTACAACTCATCACTAGTAGCAGTAGCAGTAGCAGTAGCAGTAATTTTTTTAATAATTCATTACAAACATGTATAATAAAAGAATAAAATAAAAGAAATTTACGTACGGCTTTGACATTGTCGTCAGCAGTGGTTTTAAATTCAACTCAACTGAGTTGGGTTGTACACCAGAAGCCAAAGTCAGAACTATCGCTTAACTCATACTGCTGGCAATTATAAAGAGTCAGTGTTGAAAAATTCTTTTGCAAGTTCAATAGCTTGGTACTGTGATGAACATGTTATGTATGGTGACAACAATTAAAATACTGGGGCGCTAAATTACAGCATTCGATATCGATCGAAATTGTAATACAATTTAAATGGGATTTTCGATCGATATCGAATGCCGTAATTTGGCCCCAGGTTTAAAAAGTGGGCGAAACTAATATGTATGTGTTTTTTCAAGATATCACTTAAAAAAGTACATACTATTTACATATCGCACCTATTCAACAATATTGTATTAACTCAAAAGTTTTAGAAATAATAGACAGGTATTATTTATATCTACCCACTGTAAAAATATCGAGTTATTTTCTCTAGTTTTTGATAAAGAAACGGTTGGTTTAAAACTAATTTTTCATATGCCTTTCATATTAAATTAAAAATTGTTTTCCTTCTACTGAAAATTTTAAAATTTTAAGTTAATACATTCCACAGAAAAGTCTACTTTTTGTCACGTTACGACACCAAGCAATTAGTCTTGTTTTTAAGAACCATGGTGTTCAAATTTTTCCTCTCTTTTACTAAATGTTAAGAAATTTGCGCTTTACACCAAAATATATAAAAGTAAATAACATTTTTATTATTCTTTGAGAAACATTTAAAAATGGGTGGTGTCGTAACGTGACAAAAAGTAGACTATTCTGTGGAAATACCCAAGTACATATAAAGCTAAATAAAAAATCTGAGTTCAATTCATATAAATGTTACTACTCGCTCAATCACTTGTATTGTGGAAACAGCACATTAATAAAAATTTTAAATAGATATTATTAAATATTTTAATAATATAAGCTTCATAATACCCTTTAAAATGCCTACTGAAAATTTTATTCCGGAAAAGCCTTTAACTCACAAAGCACCAATTCGCAAAAAAAAACCTTTACATCTTTATATAGATTTAGAAAATAATTGAAAATTATTTTTAAATCGCACCCCTGTGTAATAAGGGAAGTGTAAACACGGTAATTATTAAATTTTAAAAACAAACTAACACATCTGGACCACAACTTGTAATTGAACATTCTCAGCACTCATTAGTGAAGGGCACTTACGGTAAACTTCTTTAATGACGCATTGAAATCTAAAGATTTGCATTATTTTGTATTGTAAAATCGTTTGTTAGTAAATATAAATAAATGTCTTAAAGTTGTTTTAAAAAATAAGTAAATAAATATCTTTATTATACTGAACACAGAAGAGTGGAAAATGTATTATGCGTTTGTACTGATGTTTGTAACACCTTAAAATATTGGTAATTGAAGTATACCGAACGACTCAGAATTACTTTTTTAATAGGTTCAAAATTTACCATAGGTCCCATATAAACCCCGATCCTCAAAACACTGAAAGGCTAACAAATCGCTTTGTTCTGACGGGTGCATGATTGCTCATGGGTACACTCACGAAAATTTGGTTTAAAATACTGTGGTCAAGGGTTTCATATGAACAGGCCTACACAGAAAAAATTATTTTTCGAATTCAAACAAAAAATTTGTAGTATCAAAACATTTTTTGTCTGAAATCGGTCCTACAAACAAATTCGCATATTCAAACAATTTATTTGCATTTTGTTTACTAAAAAAAAACACTGATTTTTTCAAACAAATAATTTACAGAATCAAACAAAAAGTTTACTGAAATTCATATAAATTTCAAACAAATAATTTTGCTGAATCAAACAAAAATTTTTTGCACAAGCAATGACGCGCACCCAAGCTATCACTGAAGGAGAAGATGAAGGCAGAAGCAGAGCGGCGGCTGGCTCTAAGACACATGTTTTGTTGGAATAATTTTTGAACGAAGTCTTGTTTATACACACAATGTTTTTCTTCATCACTCACTGTTGCTGTATCCTTTCCTTGGCTAAAGAAGAAGAAATGTAACAAACAACGGCAGCAGACCGACTCGATATGTTTTTCGTCATCATTTTATTTTTGTATTTGATGTATTTAAGTAAACAGTTTTCAAAAATTGAATACGGGATTTTGTTTTTCATTCTTTTTTTTTCCAACTTTGAAACCAACCAAAAATTAATTTTGTTTCTTATAATGTGGTTGTTGTTTCTGTTGTTGAAAAAGAATGAAACCTTTTTTTTACCTGCTATTTTTTTTGTTTTTTTACTAATAACCTCGTCGCGCTATTTTATCATCTTTCTTCTTGTTGTACTTTTTTAAAGCGTCCAAAAATAAACTGTATGTGTTTTGTGTTGTTGTTCTTATATTTCACATAAAAAAGTGTTGCTTACGATCAAATAAAAAATGCAAAAAACGACAACATTAAAAAGCGTTAAATATTTCATACAAAATTATGAAAAATTGAAACCAATAGCGCGTATATTATATTATTGAAAAGTTGTCAACATTTTTGTTGGTTAAATAAAAATCAAACAAAAATATTAATTGAATCAGTAAAAAAATTTGTAGAAATTAAAAAAAATTTCAAACAATCGTTTGTTTGAAAATAATTTGGCAATAATTTTTTCTGTGTAACCGACTTTATTTTCTTACTTGTTACAATTGTGTTTATGTAGTGGGTATAGACTTTAAAAAGCTCTATAATTTGTCATATTATTTTATTCAATAAACCACAATATTTGTTCTCGGCTAAGTTTTTTTTTAATAACAAAAATTAAGTGTGCAAAAATTTAAAAATCAAATTTTAATAGTCATTGTTTCTCGTTTTTAAAATCATTTAAGTTCTTAACAATTTATGAGAAACTTTTTAAACTCGGAATGAAAATAAATATTTGTATTTTTAAAAATGCATAAGCAAACATACATATTTCAAATCTTATCTGAAATAAACTATAACAATTAACTGAGTAAATGAAATCGCAAGAATTGTTTCTTAGACGTATACACTCGAAGACCATAATCAGTAAATTTTAATAGATCATTCACTTATATCGTTTGCAAACGAATATTGACACAACATTTAGTAAAATATGAGTGCTAAATATAAATTCAATAAATACTATAATTAAAATAGGTTAAAGTGCTATCTATATTCGGCTGTGGCGTATCAAAAAATTATAAACGTTGCGGTTTTAGGCGTATTAAAGACTATTTTAAAAGTACATACCCTTTATTTATTATGAAAGGTAAATCATGAACCAAGCTTTACTTATCTTGGCAGTGTTATATCCAAACATATGAAACTATAACATAACAAATCTTTCTGCAATAGAAAATACAATAAATAAATCAACGAAGATAAAGAGTAGGTCTCTAAGTCCTGAAAGACTTGAGGGTTTAGAGAAGAACACAAAACATTCTTGACACCCGATACAAACATCGAATATTTCAATGACAATCAACTTCAATCGTATCAAAAAAATGTCTTATTGAACTACTTTACATGACTCTGCATGAAATTATTGAAGATACGGTCGCCCCTTCACCTAGTAAAAGTTCTGATAAGTCTACAAGAACTGCCTTTAAGAGTGTTTGTGAAAAACTTATAAGAGAATCCGATGAGGATGAGCCTCTGTCCATCCTGCACATCAATTGTCCTAATATTTCCAAAGAGAGACTGTTTTCCACTGCATGTCTTGTTCAAATGTTGAGAATACTTAGTTTTAAAAGTAAAATAGATTAAAGGAAATAAGTTCACGTTCTCTTTTATCTATTTTAAATTCGCCAACCACGATAAAGGTGCTTATTAATTTTGAATATTAATAAATATGACGCGCAAAATAGCAAGGGACCTAAGGGTAAAACCCGGGTTTTTTGGGGCATGGGATCGGTCTCATTCGATGCTCAGATGTTGTCCACATCAAAAAAAAAAAAAAGATTTTTTTTACCCTTATGTCCCTTTCTCTATGCGCTGTCACATACGTACAAAGTAATTTATTTTTATTAATTTTATTTTGAAATTAAATTCAAATCGTTGTTTTTTAAATCTTATTAGTATCAATTTAAAAAATTAATAATCTGTTACACTGTAATTGTATATAATAAAAATATAACTCTACTGGAGGTTTGTTCATTTTAACTTAAATACAAATTCAATACGCGTGTATTGCCGATATTTCTCTATAAATATCGTTATCGGTATTGTATCGCCAAAAAGGCTTATCGTTACTTCCCTTATTTAAATGGTAACATGTAACAATGAGCAGTTTTAACATAAAACACAGTATTGGATGAAAAATAATTATAACTGAAATTTGTTGAGTGTAAGTTTCTATACACATACATATCTACCTATAAAGTTCATGAATATAAAAATTGTTAATCGAATGTACACCAAAAACAATTGTGAGAAAAGTAAAGTCATTCAGTCATTAAAATGTTTTCTGAGCGATTTAAACGTTAAACTACAAAATAATTTAAGAAAAATCAAAAAAAAGAGCTCGTATATAATTTCTTACTAACAGCAATATAATAATTAACTAAAAATATGATTTATTGGACTTTGGCAGTAGGCTTAATTGTAATAATTTGGTTGTTTAAACTTAATAAAAATTACAACATTTTGGCATTTTTTGCACCAAAATTGAGAACTATTGATGGATCGCCAGTGCAAAATATCGCACCCGCTTTACCAGGAAAAACTATATTTGGTAACACTTTCGATACGGCTGGTCTAGATTTCGGTATATTTTTATTTTATAATAAAAATTTAAACAAATCAAAAACAACTCTCTTCTTTCTTTTTTAGTGGGCACCTTTAAATATTCCCGCAAAAATGCTGAACTAATGAAGTCAAATTATCTGCAATATGTTTTGGGCAAAACCATTCTTAATGTTATTGATGCCGAATTATGGGAAATTATTGCTACTGATACAAAACTTATAAAAAAAGGTTTTGTGTATGATTTCCTTAAACCGGCTCTCGGTGAAGGCCTTTTAATTTCAACAGATCAGAAATGGCATGCTAGACGAAAAATGTTAACTCCAGCATTTCATTTCAATATTTTAGGACAATTTTTGAAGATATTTATGTAAGTAAAATTTTTTAACATTTTTAATGTTTGTATAGCAAGTATTTTGAAGTTATTGTTTACTTTTTAGAGAAGAAAGTCAAAAGTTTGTTCAAGAATTGGAAAATTTCAATACAGATATAATTTTATTGGATGAAGTTATACCAAAATTAACATTAAATGTTGTATGTGGTAAGTAAGTTTATATATTTAATTAGCTCCCAGCCATGGTAGAATAAGTACAAGGTATACCTAGTCATTAGAAATTTTGTTCTCAATTTTTTTTGACGTTATATGGGTTTAATGCCAAAAAAAAAGAAAAAAAGAATATATTAAAATAAGCGTCAAAAATTAAATAAATTAATTTGACATTACATGGGCGCTATTTCGTGAAAAACAGTAACTTTCTAAAACTTTTTGGCTCTTTAGGCACGGGAAAGCAAAGTCCGATTGAGCTAAAACTTTTACAATTTACAATTTATTTTGCCATATTCACTAAAACCATCCTTCTACTACACACGTATTTACGCAAAAAAAAATCTCAAGTTTTATTGTGCAGGCCCATAATTTATCGATTTAATTAAGATTAAAATTAAAAATTGCCAAAATTTTGATAAAAATAATAAAATCGATAATATAGAGATATTTCGAGTTTTTCCTTATATAAAACTTAAATCCCAACCATAATATGCATAACCTTGCTTAACCTACTGTCAAAAATTAACAAAATCAAAAAACATTTGACTCCGTACGGAATGTGCGATATGTTTCGCACTTTGCTTAAGCAAATTCATAAAGCTTAACAAAAAGTTTATTTAAGTTCAATATGGTTTGCCTCATAAGATTTACATGTAATCGCACATTTGACTAAGCCAAATTAAGCACATTATGGTTGGGCCTTTATAGTTCGTTTAAAATGTATCGCCTGGAAATTAAAGCGGGATTAAATCAATAATAAAATTTCATTGCCCCTAAGTGTTACTCTCGAATACATATGTCAGTGGTGTGGTCTGGTAGATTCTTTTTATTTTAACTAACATAGAAAATAGATTTCTGTGGATAACGACAACAACCACATTTTCATACTCTTAACAACTAGTTGTGGTAGTGAAACTTTTTTAATATTTATGTAAGACCCCTATATGTATATTCTGGGTCCTTGAGTAATTCTATGTCGATTTAGCCATGTCCGTCCGTGTGTAGAAATCACGCTCATTTTTTAACGACTCAAAAGAAAAGAACAACATTGGTGTCAAATTGTTGCTAGTGCTTCTAATTAGTTTGGAATTGAATTCCAGAACAATAGAAATAGTTATGAATCCAAATGTGGACCAACCATCCTAAAAATTAATATTTATGTTAGAAAAACTAAAATTTATTTGTGGCGAAATGCACCAATTGAAAATTACACTGTCCAACAAATTAAGACATTTTGATTGGAACAGAATATTGTTAGAGTTATATTATGGAATTTTATGAGTATAATTTTGTCGAAGATCTTAATCCTCTAACTGCTCTTTTTATGGGCCAATTTGAGCTTCGCGGGATTATCTTAGGGAATTTGAAAAAAAAACTTCTCAAAAAAAGGGTAAAATTGACTCAAAAAGAGAAGAGCTAGAGGGGTTAAGATCTTCGACGAAAATTATCCTCATAAAATAAAAACTTTGACCCAATAAAAGAACTTTTTTTCCTTTGAGCTCGAGGTCCTAGTTTTATTGTTAACTAGCTGACCCGGCCCGCGTTGCCGGCCCTAACCAAACATTAATGTTGTATTACCACACGATTTAAATTGAGCTTTTAACGAAATTTACGGCCTTTAAATAAAAATCCATGGAATACCTATCATAAAGTTTTTTTGCAGAATAACTTACATATGGTGTAGATATGGGCTCAATCAAAAAAGAAACGCATGTATTTAAGGCAAATTGGAAATAATATTTATTTATTACTTCATCTTAAGGCCAGCGGATAGACAATGTTTTTTGTTTTTTTATTTGATGTAAAAACGTATGTATATATTTTTTGGCGTGCCAACTTAGGTGCAACCCACATTCAACTGGTCGTGTGAAAAACATGAATTTTCCGAAATTAAGCCAACAATAGTCAATGATTGGCCTTGTGCTTTGTTGATGGTAATAACAAAGGCAAGACGCAAAGGAAATTGGAGCCGCTTGAATCGGAATGGTAAATCGTTGGAAATCATAAGATTCACCTTTGAATCTGTCACCGATGATTGTTGCCTCGATTAAGTTTGGTAAATAGTTTTTGATGTAAATAAACCGAAAACTCGGATTTTTGAATGCAACATTTCGAAAGTTTTAAAATTTTGATATTGGATCAACATAAGTTTTTTGTAAATATCTTCGGAACTACATAACCGATTTAAGAGTTTAATATCTCGTTTTGAAAAACATGACAACGGCTTTCAAAAAAAAAATAAAATAAAAAAAAAGCAAAAAAATAAATATATGCATGTATGTACATATGTGTCATTGTTGGTGCAATATGAAAATTGGATTTTGCTACCCCCTCCGTCCGCAGACCGAAAATCAAAAATCAGACTTCACAGTGTCACCCGCCTAAATATACTCTGAAGATTCCCTGAAAATTTTATCAAAATCGGCCCAGCGGTTTTGGAGTCCATACACACATCCTGTTTTATATGTATATGTACATAGTATATAGAAGATAGATAGATATTCTAATTTTACAATATTTAATTTTCCAATATTTCGTTTTTCATTGAAAAACATCTTCTAGACTATAATCTAGAAATTACAAGTAAAAAAAGAACAAATAAATATAGTATAAGTACAACATTTTTTAAACACGTATGTACACAAAAAACTCTAAAGCCTTTAGTACACGGAATGTAAAAAGCCACATGCGCATGTGGTTCTGACGTAATTTTGACGTCACTTCAAAGCCACAATAGCAATATCGTGTTGTATGATGACGACAAAATTACGTCAAAACCACATACGCATGTGGCTTTTTACGTAGAAAAAATTATTAAGGAAAAATATCAGAAAAAATTAATTCTTATTATGTTGTGTCGACATCGTCTAATTATGAACTTAGGCTAAAATCCCATTGTAAAAAAACTCAGACCAGCTGAACTATAAGTTTATTCTAAAAAAATGATCTAATTAATATGTCCTTTAATAATTTAATATATTAATTGTTATTAATCCTCTGTTCAATTTAAGAAACTGCATTGGGCGTTAAATTAGACGATTGCTTAAATGGCGATGAGTATCGGGAAAGTTTTAAAGTCTTCGAAGAATGCTTTAATAAAAGAGTTAATACGGCTCACTTATTGATAGATCCTATATACAAACTTCTTGAAGAACATAAGTATGTGCCAGCAATAACAATAGCACATAACTTTTCCAGTGATATTATTGAAAAAAGGAGACAGTCGTTTAGAGATGAATTAAATAAAGAAACAAATGAAGAATCAGAAGAAAATGAGGAGTTTGGGTAAGATCTATTTTATATTTTTCAGTTCCAATTTTTTTTATGCAATTTATTTCTGAAAAAAAAGATTAACTGCCCATTTGTAGAACACGAGCTCAAGACTCCTTTGCTTATTTAACATTTAAAACAAATTTTGATATTTTGTTTTTGTTTCAATTGTAAGTTATACAAACGAGTCTTGCCCTCGTGTTCTACAAACAGCCTGTAATAAGTTTTTTTTAGTTTCAAGAAAAAACGTTACGCCATGTTGGATACGCTTTTGAGAGCGGAAAAAGAGGGTATTATCGACCACGGCGGCATATGCGAAGAAGTTGATACATTTATGTTTGAAGGTTTTGATACTACTTCAATGGGTTTAACTTTTAGTCTTATGAATCTATCGCTCCATCCAGAAATGCAAGAACGTTGTTATCTAGAAATCATTCAGAATATAGATGATTTTAATAATTTGGATATTTCTAAATTGAATAAGCTCAAGTATATGGAATGTTTTTTAAAAGAAACTATGCGTCTTTACCCTTCAGTGCCGGTTATTATGCGCGAATCTGTTCAGGAAACTCAATTGGCAAATGGCTTAATATTACCACGAAATACATTTATTTCAATACACATTTTCGACATACATCGTAATCCAAAGCATTTTGAAAATCCTAATAAATTTGATCCGGAAAGATTTTTACCAGAAAAATCGGCTGGTAGACATCCGTATGCATTTTCCCCATTTAGTGCTGGTCAAAGGAATTGTATTGGTGAGTAAATTTAGCAATATTAAAGAACTACTTTTAATTAAACAATTTTAGGTCAAAAGTTCGCCATGATTGAAATGAAAACTTTACTAGTTTATGTTATAAAAAAATTCAAATTGTTACCTTTGGTGGACCCTGAAAAATTCGACTTTAAAACTGGCATTATTATTCGCACTAAGGCTGAGGTTAAAGTTAAGTTAATTAAGAGGCAATAGAAAAGTGGTTTTTGTATATATTTGTTAAATAATGTTTAGAAAAGCATAATTATATTATATATGTATATTTTCATGATTTTAGTATATATGTATGTACATAAATAAAACTATCCAACTTTTAGAATTTTTGAAAACATATCCAAAATTGACAAATTACAGTCATACACGGAACAGGAATCACCAAATTGACCTAATTTTTCAGCTTGTATAAAATTTTGAGCTTCTGCTGACTTCGAATCGCTGGAAGATGAAGGACTAAAAGCTAAATACATAAAATTTTAATTTATAGTATTATTTATAATAAGAACCTGAAAAATATATGCATTAAATCCCCATAAACATCATAATGTCGCATAAATTGCAAAGAGTTTGCTTCACATATTGCACGTAATAGACATTCTTGACCCTTGTAGCCGTAACTGAAATGAAAAAAATAATTAAAAACAAGTAAGAGTGCAATATACCATGGTGCAATAAGAACAGAGAGTTATATTAATACCGTTCTCGTAAATGCATAACAAACAACCCAGTCGTTATCACTACTGGGGTCTTCGAAAAGCCCATTTCAACATACACACGGACAGACAGATGTTGTTAAATCTACTTTGATAAAAATAGTTATATATATATATATACATACATACATATATGTATATAATGTATATATAATAATCTAATCCCTAAAATGTCTGGGGTTTTTGGAAAACCCAAAGGACAGACGGACAAAAAATCAACTTCGCTACTTATAAGGACCCAGAATATACATATATACAATTTATAGGGTCTAAAATCAATATTGTAACAATAAAAAACGGAATGACAAACTACTAATATCCTTTCCACAAAAAAGGAGGACACATAAAATTGATTTCTAAAATTGTCAAATATTCGACATTTGAAAAAAACCGGGTTTCAAATACATTTTAAAAGCCCCAATTTTTTAGAAACTGTTTTTTATTTTAAGAAATCGGTTCGAATAACCGGGCTTTTCTTATTTTTTTCATCATTAATAAAAATAATTAGTATTGTGGTTATTTTTGTTGAACTGTTTTATGGTTTTTAATTCAAATTTTGATATTTTAATTAGGCTGAAGTTCATCAAATTTAATTTCCATTAAATTATTTTATGAAGAAAGAATTTTACAACATGAAATTAATTAAAATTAATGGATAATTTTTCTTTATTGATAGCCGCGGGGCTCGAACCCCGTTTTTAACCGATTTGACAGATTTATATACCGACGTGTTTAAGAAGAAATTTACCATTTACTAGTTATAAAGCTTGGACTCGGAAAGACCTATGGTTCCCGAAAGTGGGTATTGGTCATAACTTTTTTGTATCTGAACCGATTTTTCCGAGTTTTCTATAAAATATGTTCTACTAAAAATTTCCAATATATTGGTATACAACTCATCCATAGGACGTATGGCAGCCCTAAAATGTTATAAAAATATTGATTTTTTTTTAGCCCATTTTTCAAATCGATATATCTCGATTCCTAGACGTGATCCAGCCGGGACACGTATAACTTATTTTTTACCGATATAACTTTCCCCGGTAGTTTGAACCCATTCTGATTTTGACTGTCGCATAGTGTATGTACTTAGTAAATAAAGTTTTTGGCAAAACGAATGCACCTTTTTTTATCACTTTTTTATCATTTGAAATCTTAAAATCTTTCCAAGCTTTCTCAAAATTGTACACCAATTAGCAAAGCTCATTTAAATCATCCTCTATATAATCGAAGTTTTAAAAAATTGTAGAAAAAAAATAAAAATTATAAAAAGCACTAAAGGCACTAACGAAAAATTGAAAAAGCGCTAAGTGCTTTTTATTAGTTTGGCACTAAGGATAAAATTTTGGCGTTTTGAGGCATCAAAAAGCACCAAAAGCACTAAGTTTTCATCACTGTCTGATATGAATTATAAACGAGTTTCACGCGGAATAAAAAACTTAGTATACCCTCCACACAAATAATTGTGGTGGAGGGCATAGTAGAATAAGTACCAGGCATGTTCCTTAGGGAGAGTTATTAACCCATGTAATGTCAAATTAATTTGTTTGATTTTTGACGCTTGTTTTGATTTTTTTCGATATTTTCTTTTGTTTGACGTTATATGGGTTTTGAAATTGAGAACAAAATTGTGCTTATTCTACCATGGTAGAGGGTATAAAAATGGGTTATAACGTAATTTTGCATTTATAAAATAAACACTCTTGCAGTTACATCCCTTTGTTTATTGTTATTAAAAGCGTAATTTTTGATCGCAGAAGTGTTAAATTTTGTCCAGACTTGCAGTTTAATGGCATTTATAATATTCAGGGAAACCAGAAATATGCTCTAAAAACACGAAAACTTGAAAATATGCCCTGAAATTGTTAAAAATATGCGCGAAAAAATTCAAAAATTGCCTTTTTGTAAACAAAATATTCAACAATTTAATAACAGTTCTATTTAAAAAAAACAATACTAAAATTTTTATCGGTAAAGCCCAAATTCCAGAGTATTTACAGATGGTTTTTTGACCTTTTACCCCATTTGGAAACAGAGTAATGTAAAGAGGTTAAAATTCATATATGAGTTATTTGTTCCGAATATTATCTATATATTTAGATTCATATGAGATTTTTTGTCTTAAAGGGATTTTAGGTGATTCGAAAATAGTTTCATTTGAAGTAAAATATTTTTGGAGCAAATTTAATCTGAATACCGACATAATTAAATAGGTTATAGACGCAAAGACTAATTTGGAAAGAAGTTTTTATGGGGAATGTGTAAAATTATAGACCGATTCTCACCATTTACATAGAATACGTTCTGAGTACAATTAAAATGTATTTTCCAAATTTGATCAAATTACCCTACAAGATTGCAACTTGTACTTTGCGCACAAAATTAATATGGGCAGGCAACCAGCCAGACGGACGAATGGTTATCATTAGATTACTTTAAAAGTGGTTCTAAATCAATCGGTATACTAAAAGATTGGTCCAGAGGTATATAAATGCATTTTCCTTTATTTTTGCTTATTCATATATAAAATTTTAAAGTTTAAAATAAGATTTATTATTAATGACAATCTGCTTTGTCTTACTATTTTTGATTAAAAATTAAATGCAGATGGCGAAATTAAAGAAACAGCTTGGGTATACATATATGGGCTACTTCAAATTTTTTGAGCACCTGCTAAAACCGACATACTATGGCTCTTATTTCGTTAAGTTTAATGAATTGATAAAAACGTTGTACAGGGTTTGGATGACTATTCTTGAAGGATATGACGTGCAAAGTTTTACGTTAAAAAGTCCTCACCTTAAGAATTGGTGGTCATCTAAAATTCGAAAAATTAAAAAAACGACTTGAAACTTGCAAGAGTTTTTTCATTCATTCCGTTTGCTTTGTAATAGTTTTAAGCTTTAAGATCCAAACCCATACAAAATATAGTCACTAGACTTGGAGGATATATCCACTAAAAAAAAAATTTTGATATCGCTGCTGGGTGAAAAGTTGCATGGTGTTTTAAAGTGAAACCAAAATTTTCCGAATTTTGAAATTTTTGAAGATTTTACATAGAGTTTTTGCGCCGTTTAATAAAAATGAGTTTTAAGCTCAGAATTAAAAAAACTGCGCAATTTCACAAAGTTTGATGTGTATCAAGTTGGTGTCATGTACCAATAACGTATCACGGACATCACAAACTTAAAAGAAATTAGCGTAAATTTTTTAAAAATGTATCTTTTTTGCATCTGACAATCTGAATTGCCTTTTAAGTTGGCTAGTGTATTGCGTGATGTGAGTAACTTCGTAAAGGGCACCTCCGAGACGAAAACGCACTTTAAAATTTTTAAACGCAAAAATTTTATGAACTTTTGAAAATTTTTGCAAAAAAAAAAATTTATTTGTAAGCTTTTTTTATATCAAAACATGTCATGAGAACATGTTTATGTATCTAAGTAGATTCTTCGCGACGGACTAAACTGATAAAGTGCAAAAAAAAATAATTTTTTTCAACCCTGGCGCGTGTAGCGGCAGTTTTTTCCAAACACATTTCGCTTTGTGACAACTGAAGCGCTGTATCAATTCCACTCAAACGTACATCGAATAGAAGACTTTACTGAGCTTGATACTAAAATTGAAAACGCACCAAAAAATTTCAAGGATTTAAAATTTTATGGAGGAAACAAATTTTTTCTAACCTCAAAAAGCATCCTTGTATGAAAAAAAAATTTGCGCCGTGTGATAAAAATGATTAACGCGAACGGATTTCACATGCTCAAATGTCGGTTTATACACACGCAAATCAACATTAATGTCAGACAAAAAAAAAAATTAAAAAAAAATGTCTAGGTGTCGTAAATTTTTGAAGTTGCTCATATATATTTAAAACAGAGAACCAAAATATCGCAAAAAAAATTTTTTATTTGCTGCAAAAGCTCTTGTAAATAGGCATCTTGAAAAAATTTAACATGCATCAGAATATACCTCAAAAAGGCAAAATATGCGCTTAAAGCGTATGCAAGAAAAATGTCGTAAGCGGTAAAAAATTGATGCCAACATTCATAAAAAGCTCTAAAATGGATAAATATATTGTCGGTAGCACAAGGAAAAACTTTCTAGTTTCCCTGATAAAACCAATCAAAACACAATTTTTAATTTACGCCTTTTTGCATTTTAGCTAACATACATAAGTATACTTACCCATCTAAACGATGAATCAAAATATCATAGATATCCCAACGAAATTTCGATTTCTTTACTTCATTTTTAGACGATCTTGCATTAACAAAATTAGGATTTTGATTTGTCTTAAAATTATTATGAACTTTATCGTTTTTATATTCTGGAAAGTATGGATTTTCCCGAAATACTGTCTCATTATCAGGCAACCAAAATTCGGCCTTCAATACATAGCCAATTGTCAGAGATTCATAAGGCAAATCGACTGGTATACCTATGCCACCGATGAACTAATTGGATTAAGTACTAAATTTAATAAAAAAAAATATGTAAAGTTAAGTTAAAGTTAAGTACAAACAAACCTGATGTCTAGTTGGTGCTTGCCGGGGAAATATTAAAAATCTTTTATTTCTTAATAACTTGGAATTACTAAATAATTGTTGATTTATGATACAAAGGAACAATATTATTATCTTATTACTTGTTTTCCGCATAATGAAAGTTCTAAGACTGTTTCACTAGTCTGAAATGAAAAATAACTTTATGTAAAGTTTTAAGCAAAAAAAGTAGTTGCAACAATGTAATGAAGAAGTCATTGTTAAGTAATTAACACCTTGTTCAAAAATATTGCAAGTTGCAGAATTTTTCAAGTTTTTATTTTTCAACTCAGTCAATTTGGGTATGACTTTTTCAGTGTGACGATAGGAACACAGTGGGGATCACATTTTGATCTACTTTGCTTAGATTTTTGTGAAAAAAAGTTTTTATTTAATAAAAACAACTAGGAAAGCTATATTTAACAAGTTATATAAATAAATACATGTGGGATTGAGTTATTACGGACAGTAAGGGTATTCCCGGCTTTCCGAGAAATTTAGAAAAAAACTTTTTGAAAGCTTTAGTAAATCTATGTACGACTCGTGTCTTTAGTTGTTTTACACAACTTTAATTCACCACAATATTAAAATTTGCTGCATTTAAGTCTTATTAAGATGATTATTGAGAATGGTGTTATGGCAAATTATAGACCTATCTTCACGAAATTTATTTCTTGTCCTAGCCAACTGTAGTGGACTAAATTTTGAGACAATATTGTTAATTTTTGCGGTTAAAGGTGTAATAAAGTGTTTTTCGAGATTACGTTTTATAAGGGGTATTTCGAGTCTTTAATGCTAAATTGCAGCACAAAAACATTATTCGTTACGCTTTTAGCCATACTTACATGATTTCCGAGTGTGGTCTTGAAATATGTAAAGTATGGACCAACCTTAACGAATGTGTTGAAATTTGATGACAATATGTGCATTGCGTCACAAATTAATGTTCCGATGCATAACTGGCAAACACATTAAAATATTTTTAATTTCAGAAAATGGGTACAAAACTTAAAAAGGGTAAAACTTAGGAACGGTAAGAGCAAATTCAATTATTTTTTTAAATGACTCAGAATTTATCCACCTTTTCAATTGAATCATTAGTTTTTTAACTTCAATAAAAAATTTTAAAAGTTACAAAGCATTATTTTTCAAATTTATGCAAAATTTACAAAAATATATCATTAAGGGGACCCAAATAAGCAAAAAAAAACAACCGAATCTTTTAATATCTGCACAGAGAAGTAAAGTTTACGAAGTTTTTTTTAAAAAAAAATTTACTTAATGGCATTTTCTTTTCTGAGTAAAATTCTGCATTTATTCTACCTTTTACATTTTTTATGTTCTTTTCTGAAATACATGTGTTATTTTAAAAGTGTAAAGCGTTCTTTTCTAATGATATTCCCTTTACAATTAAATAAAATGCTACATGTTCAACGCTCATTTAAATTAAAGGGGCATGAGTGCAACACTAGTTCAAGGCGAATTGAATACAAGTAGGCTTTGGATTGTTGTAGTCTTGCCACCACCTGTAAATGAATTGTACTTTATTGTTCAATGCCGAAATTTGTGTTCTTTTGTAAACGTAAAATATTAAACACTTCTTAAAAATTAGGGGAGCATTTAAAAATGTTGCCAAATCACATGTAACACTTATGCAACACTTTTTTTTTAAAAAAAGAAAAGAAAACGCCATTAGTGAGATTTAACAAACTCTTCATATCACAAAATAAGGCTTATTATACTGCTACCATAGCAAAAAACTGTTTTCTGTAAGATGTGGAATTGCAATCAAAATAAATATTGGAAATAAAGAAAATAATAATTTAGTTTGCTTGTTGGTTCCGTTTTTTCGTCAAATATTTGACAAGTGTGACCGTAGCTTTAGTAACAAAGAAAATCGTGCTAATGGGCCGAGTAATGAACAAAATTCAAAAAAGTCAAGAAACCCCGATTTTTGGGTTAAATTCGATTTTAGCGACCTCTAAACCTCTTCCGAAAAATCTAAAAAAAATCACAAAAATACTTTACCCTATAAACTTTCTAAAAAAGGTGGGGCATAAAATATTTTTTTTTGGGACACACTAATGTATATATGTATATTAGGGTGGGTCGATTTATCAATCGATATTGTGTCATCGATTTTTCGATAGCTTGTAGCATGAGGAAAAAATGTTCCACTACGAAATATCATAATTTAAAAGATTATTCGACTTGAACGACCTCTAAACAACTTCCGAAAAATCGGAAAAAATCTCAAAAATAATTTACCCTAAAAGCTTTTACCCTTTTTGCTTTATTTAACGCCGCAAATGTTGGAATTTATATCTTTCAGCTTGTTTAGTTGTTAAAGTGCCTGCATTCCAAATTTAAGGAAAATCGGCTGATTAGTTAAGAAGATATAAGGAGGGAAGCTTTTGCTCCTCTTGCCCTATTTCACCCCCTAAAATCGGTTGGTTAGTTAAGAAGATATAGGAAGGCGGAGCTTTTACCTGTTGTGCCCTATTTAACACCCTCTAGCGATATGAAATATACTTTATGATTTTGTTGATATTTGTATGGGAACCACTAGGACGATTTCGTGCCAACTTCACATAAACCATCTTCAGACTATACCCAACCCTGGTACCCTGAAATTTTAAAATCGGTCGATCCGTTTCCGCAGTTAGTGGTGAAATCAAAGTATACACTTCTCTATTTATATATGTAGATGAAATGTTCGAGATTGTACCCTTTTTGGGATCCATGGCCAATCATGGACCCGGAAAACCAAAATTATGTAATGAGGTTAAGATTTTTATAAGTTCTTTGTGTCAAATTTTATTAAGATATCAACATCTAAATAAACTTTGTTCTGTTCGTCTCAAAGCGATTTTGGATAGAGGGTCTATATAAAACATATGGTCAGTTTTAATACTACCAGTTATCGTTGCCAAAATTTGTATAAATACAACCGATTATAAAGAGATTCATATGGCACCGAAAGCTTCATATCATCGGAAGTGGTATTTGTATGAATATGGTCCGATTTAAAAAAATGTTGTAGGGCGATTAATGAGATAGTTAATGGGTACAAAGACTATTTAGAAAATAAGTTTGTATGGGGGCCATGTAAAATTATTAAGTGATTCGCAACATTTTCTATAGGATCCGTACTTATTACAATTGAAACGTATGTTCCAAATTTCATCAAATTGTCTTTAAAATTGCGGTATGTACTTGGCGAACAGGGTTACATGGGCAGACAACCAGCCGGCTGGACGGATATCGTTTCCGATTTTTCCCTACACGTTAAAAAAATTTACCCTACAATAATCCCTACGCATTATTGTCATTAAAATAAAAGAAAAAAACATTAGTAATAAAAAATAAATTTTGTTCAAATGTGTATATTAAAGCTTTGACAAAAAATAAGTACAAAACTTGAAAAAATTTTACATATGGGTATTTCCACAGAAAAGTCTACTTTTTGTCACGTTACGACACCAACCATTTTTAATTGTTTCTCAAAGAATAATGAAACTATTATTGACTTTTTTGCATTTTGGTGTAAAGCATTTAACATTTTCAGTAGCAGCAAAACAATTTTTAATTTAATATGAAAGGCATATGAAAAATTAGTTTTAAACCAACCGTTTCTTTATCGCCCACTTTTTAAACCATAAACAACTCTAGAAATATATTTTTAAGTGATTTAAGTGAAAGGAAAAATTTTCAACCGTTTTGGACAAGAAAATATCACTAACAAAACGTTTATTATGTATTTATTTTATAAATAGTGCGATATGACGAAAAATCCCTACATTCTGGTGATACCAACAAATCTGTCCGATTTACCCTACGCTTCTATTTCAATACCAAAAATACCTACATGTAGTGATTTTCCTCTACTTCTGTAACACTGGGTAGAGCCATTATTTTTATGCGTTACACAAATCGGCACAAACGCACAATAACCTCTACACTATTGTGAAGAGCAAACAAATTTTGCTTGCGAGTTATTTCAATCAAATGAAAAAAGTGTTCTACAGGCGAGTCCAGGCAGTATATATGGGCATAAAGAGGACACCTTCGCCTTTCTGCTGGGAGTTTAGTTTTTTTGACCACTGCTGACCCTCAAAAGTTCTGTTTCTCTGAAATTCAAATTTGACTAAAATATTGTATGTATTTATCTTAACAGAAGGCTAATTCTGGCAGTCGAGATTTATTTATACATAATTCTTTCAGTCGATACAGACCGAATAGAAATTATTTTCCAGTGCTGTAAGACATTTATTTAAGTTTTTGCAATACTGAAAAAAAAATTCGATTCGTTCAATATCGATTATACTGGCATAACAAAAGCTGTGTTGATTTACTAAAAATTTTTCCAAATTTGAAAGAATTGTTACAAGTAAATGTTAAAAAAAATTACCAGTAACAATTGTTACAAATTTGTAACACTTTTTAGTAAATGAATACAGCAAATGATTTTTATATCAGCCCATTATCGAGCGAGGAATGAGATACATTCTTCTGATCAAATTTACAAAAATTACATTTATTCTAAAATAATATAAAATAATTTGTTTTCAACAGCATGCCACGCTCACAATTCGCCATTACAATTTTGGAAATCGGTGACAACAAAAAATTGGACTTTTGGCCAATGAAAATAATTTTTGTGCCACGGCGGCGTTAAATTTCGATGACTATGGGCTTGTAGTCCAAGATCTAAAAGAAAATTTTGATTAGGGCTTTCTAACTTATATATTTCAATGTGTAGTTAAAATAATGATATACATATATGTATGTATTGTAAAACCTTCTGAATAAAATTTAATTCGCAAAGTTGTAAGCAACATTACGAAATGATGACGAAAATTAATTTCGTAATGCTCGAAGATCAAGTAATATATTACGTGCTCACCCAATTAAGAAAGCTTTAATTAATACACATTTGCTTTTTTTTTTAAATAGGACTACGTGGGGAGTAGGTGGAAATTTCTACCTCTCCAAAACTATCAACCCGATTTTAATGAAACTTAAAACATAAAAATAATGAGACATATGCAACGCATTTTTTTCAAATTAGCACAAACATGGGAGGTAAAGGGCAGTTTCAGCCTTTCCGAAACTATTAAACCGATTCAACTGAAACTTAAAATCTAGATAGATCCTCATTTTGATGGGCACATAAGATATGCATTTTTTTAAAATATAGGGAGGTAATGAGCAATTTGTGCCTCTCAGAAGCTATCTAATTTTAATGAAACCCTTTCATTATTAAAGATTTTTTTTAATCGCAGTAGCACACGCCTGGTGTTCGCTAATTTTTTTTTGCTCCTTTCAAAAAATTTTTATTGATTGACAAATTTAATATCCCAAACCTAAAATTAAGAACAAAAACTAGAGTTATCAAAACCGATTTCCAAAGTATTCGAAAAATCAATTTTTTTCTATTTTTCCGGTTTTTTCAAACCCTTTGTTTAAAAAGTCCGGTTTTTCAAATATTCGAGAAATCGGTTTTTTGGTCTCGAATAATCGACTTTTTCTTACATTTAATTTTTTTAATTATCTTGCATTCGATGACATTTTTTAGTAACCTGGGCCAAATTACGGCATTCGATATCGATCGAAAATCCCATTTAAATTGTATTACAATTTCGATCGATATCGAATGTTGAAATTTAAACCACTGCTAGTGATGAGTTGTAAATCTATATACATTTGTATATAAAAATGGTGTAAAAAATGTATAGTAATTCATAAAATGAGAACGGGTGGGCCGATTTCTGTAAAATTTTTTGTCAGTTGTTCGTATTTTAGAGGAGAAGGTTTTTACGGAAGGAAATTTTGAAAAATCCCTCCGGAAAAGTCGGAAAAATTGAAAATCCAGTTTTTGTATGAAATTTTGTGTGAAATTATTTCTTAATGGCTTTTCAAATCAAACAATAGAAAGTTCTTAGTGTTAATCATGGAAAATTGCGGAAAATCTCTCAGCAAAAGACGAAAAATTAGAAAAATCGAAAATTTATTTTTTTGTACGAAATTTTGTGTGAAATTATGAAAATTTAAATATTTGTGTTGTGTTGTGTTGTGTTGTCTGAAGGCTTAAAATTGGGGCGAGGCGAAGTTCGCCGGGTCCGCTCGTTGTTTATGTTTTTGTAAATCGCACTAAAAAAGAGTTGTAAACCATAAAACAAAAACTGCAACATTTCAACTGAACTAGAGTTGAGTTGTAAACCGTAATAGAATAACCGCTTAATGCTACCTTAAAAAATTCAAAACTCAGATAAAAGGTCAAAAACAGTTAGTAACAGTGACTTAAAATAGAATTTTGACTACAGAGATAAATTTTCTAAAATATCTTTAAATTAGATCTGCTTCACATGGCATTACTGACAATTAACCCAATCTCAACGATAAGTGAACGTATTTTTCAGCATTATGCTCTAAAAAAACTTAATTGAGAAATCGAATGCCCCTAACTCATTTGTAAAAATTGAGCATTTAACGAAGCAGGTTTGTAAAGGAGAAACATAAAAGTTTCACTTACCATTGCGCTTGCGGAAGACATGAATTTTACATGGCGAGGTCCCACTTTTTGGCACGTAAAGCGGATTATTCAGCGCATATACATACAAATGGATGTAACGATCAGCTTTACACATTGAATGTTTTGATACAGTTATGCCGTGGCACTTGAAATGTTATTTTTTTTTTATACAAGTTGTTGAGAATTCTTTCACTTATTTTACTGCATTTCTGTATGTCTTATTGCGTAGCGCATAATTGTGCACTTATTTTTTTAAATGTATCATTAGTGCTTCGCAAAATGATAAAAATTTTTATTGGGATGTTGCAATAAAATATTGTTGAGACAACTTTAACTAATTACCAACATAACAAGATAGTTTGTGGGCACATGGGCTCTTCCGGAAAGAATTCACCATTTTCAATAGGATTCGTCCTTGTGACAATTAAAATGTATGTACTTAATTTTATCAAAATTACATTGACAGACAACCAGCCGAACGGCATACTAAGAGGTGGGTCTAAGACCAATATTTTTTAGTGTTACACACGTTAGAACAAAGACATAATGCCTTCTCGACTATTGTGGTGTGGGTATAAAAACAAATATTTTTTTTTTACATATTAAACTGATCTCTAACTTACATTATATTTAGTAATATATGTACATTTCTCACATGTATTATGTTAATGTTTTAGTTCTGAAGTACATATGGACGTACAAATTGCTTGTTTGGTTTTACTCTTTTATTAAATTCGATTATTCGAAACCGGGTTTTTGTTACAAAACCGAAACGCCGATTTTTTCAGAAGTCGGTTTTTCGAAGTATTCGAAAACTGTTTTTTAGGAATATACGAATATTTGACAACTCTTATCAAAAACAAAGTAGATAAATTGCCGAAATTCCCGCGTAAATACCCTGGAAATTTCCCAAATTTGTGTATTTAAGTTTACATATGTATGTATAGCCATATTCAAGGCGAACTCAAAAAGGTAAACTCAACTCGTCTGCCGTTCATCAGCTGTCTCCACGGCGAATTAAAAAAAATGCGTAAATGTCTATATATAATTTTGTTTTGAGAAGAAGTTGATTGAAAAGTGCTAAAAATATTATTTTTATAATAAAAAAATTTCAAAACAGCGAATAATTAAAGTAAATTTAAACATTTTTTTCATAAAAAATGATAATTTTAATTTGCAACAAAAAAATTTTGACAGCTATCTATTAAATTGCAAAAACAAAATACATGGGGCTTTTTGTAGTTGTAGAGTTGCACTTACCTTTTTAAATTCGCCTCGATCAGTAGCAAGGCGAATTTACACCAGGTGACCTTATCTTGCTACGTAAGCAACAGCTGATTACTAACCTTGTGTCAAAATGGTGCATGTGGTTCTAAGCAAGGCGAATTCAAACAGGTAAACTCATCTAGTCAGCCGTTCATCAGCTGTTTCCACGGCGAATTAAAAAATATGGTCAAACGTCAAAATATGATTTTGTTTTGAGAAGAAGTTGAATGAAGTGTTAAAAATATTATTTTTATAATAAAAAAATTTAAAAACTGCGAATGATTGAAGTGAATTTATTAATTTATTTTATAAAAAAGTGATAAATTTAATTTGCAATAAAAAAATTTTGACAACCAACCAGAAAATTGTGTAAACAAAATACATGGGGCTTTTTGTAGTTGTAGAGATGAGTTTACCTGTTTGAATTCGCCTTGGTTCTAAGGGAATATTTAATAAATTTTATTATTTGCGTTTAAAGATTTTTTTTTAACAAATAATTTTAAATTAAAAACAAAATGATATATTTGTTTAAATTGCTTACTAAAGTGTTGTACATATCATTTTTGACACAACCTTAAAATATTTTACTGTGTTGTAAATGTTTTTAAAACAAGACGACCACCTTGTATGAATTCGCCTTGATCAGTAGAATTAAAAATACAATAATAGGGTTAAATATTTAAATTCAAAATTTATTTTTACGCAAAATATTGGTTTTTAAATTTAGCTTGAACATAAACACAATTAAAAGCTAGATAATTTCAAATGGATAAAAAGCAAAATGATTATTTAAATAGAGCCAGTACGAGTAAAATGAGCAAATTCAGAACAAAATCAATGTATTCTGATTTAAACAAATGTGTAAAATTTCAAAATAATGTTGAAATATTTAAAATAAATGAATATTGGAAAATGCAAGTCCAAAATTGTAAATTAAAAACGGAAGAAGATCAGGTAGATATGTATTTGTCCGGAGCAGGTATTATAACAAAGTCTTAAAATCAAAAATATTTCCTAAAAACAGGCTAAAAGACGTTTACAACAAAGAAATTTCTAAGAAGACCCCAAAAACAAATAAAACACATTGGCTAATATATTTAATTTTAATGATATTTTAGCTGTTTATTATATGTATATTGAATAGAAATTACAAGAGCTTTCTGATGATATTATTGCTTAATAAAAATTAGAAAATAATCATTAAAACAAAGAACACATTAGATACATATAAGGAATTATTTAGTATCCTGTTAATTAAACAAAAAATATTGAGATTTGTAAAGGGGACAAATAAATTAACACATACATGCATGTTTTCAAAATGAGAATACTACAGAAAATACTATCCTTTGTACAAAAAACCAAAGGAAATTTTCTTAAAATTAAAAGGAAATAAAAGTTTTACTTAAAGTTTAATTTGTATACTTTACAAAGCTGCCATGGAATCTGTATAAAAAATACTTACACTCGTACGCGCTCTTAAACTTATTACAACTTAAAAAAGTGTGCAAAACACCAAAATTAAAAAATAAAAAAAAGTTGTAAATTAAAAATGAATATCATTTTATAATTTAGTTTTTTTTTGCTTGAGTAAATACACTACTTATTATCGCCTTTATGAAATTCTTCTAAACATAGTTTGCAACTCCATGAACCTTCAGGTGGTG
The DNA here is from genome assembly GCA_949318255.1 of Pollenia labialis. Classification (NCBI taxonomy): domain Eukaryota; kingdom Metazoa; phylum Arthropoda; class Insecta; order Diptera; family Polleniidae; genus Pollenia; species Pollenia labialis. Next base: position 33,918,040 of record OX439143.1, on the reverse strand, counting down.
TAACGAGAGGGGGCGATAAGCAATACATGTGATAACCACGATCACAATCGTCACAAAACAACAATTGATCATCATTATCGGAAGTACCACAAATGGAGCAATATTTACATTCAATACACTGCCAACGATAGCGTTTAACAGATATTATCATATTCGGAGTGAATTGCAAGCAAGAGGGATGTCCCGAACGCCCACAATCAGAGCATGACACTAATATTTCGGGTAAATTGGTTTTCTTGTTTTCTTTTTGATCTCCCAAACAGAAATCACAATACGGCGATGGTTGTGCAACTTCGCGATCATTAGAACGAACTTTAATCTTGGCGCCAGTCTTATTGGGACTTACAGTGCTAGCTGCAGTTGGTGCTACTGAAGTGCTGGTAGTAGCCGTTGCAGTCGCTGCTGCAGCCGCAACAACAGCAGCCGCAGCTGCGGTGGCTGCTGGAGGCGCTGCCACGGCGCTAGAAGAATTACTATCAGTTGGTAAGCCCATGGAGGCATCTGTTGCATGACTTGAAGAAGAATTGTCAATTTGTGGTGGTATTGAAGAGGTTGTTGTAACCGATGCTATTGGAGTATTATTACTTGATGGTAATGTTAAACCTGGTTGAGAGGAATCATCTGTATTTGTAATGGGAGATGCCGAATTTGAATGATTCATGTGGGTTGCTGAAGCACTTGCAGCTGCAGCTACTGCGGCTGCAGCTGCAGCCGCTGCTGCTGAAGTATTGCCCACTGCAGAACTTGAACCAGCACCTCCACCTCGGCGACGACGAGTAGGTTCACCACCATCTCCCTCCGCATTAGATCCGCCACGACGGCGTGTGCCTTAAGGGGTAAAAATAAAATTAATTGGAAAAAATTTTAAATTTAAAGCTAAGTTAATATTTCATTAAAAATTTCTATTGGTTTCAAAAACTCTTTTTAAGCCGAAAATGCCCATAGACTAGGTTACTGAAATTTAATACATAAATATATATAAAAAATATGTTTGAAAACAAAAAATTTATAGAAATCTTACATATTTGTATGTACATATGTTTGCATTTTAAAGCCGAATAACATCGAATCCGTTTTATTTTTTTTTTTATTTATTTTCACATTACCTTTTAAACGTCGTTTTTTAAACTGACTATAACGTAAGAACAGAGGAGTGGCATATTTTTATAATAATTTTATTTATTTAGTTTTAGTTGATTTTATGTTGATTGTGTTGCAACACAAAACAATATCGAACAATTTGTACTGTGTATTACTATTTTCGCAATCGTTCGAAACGATGATAGAGGTTGTATTTAAAAAAAAATGAGATATATGATGAAAACTTTTTGTTCGTAATAGAGTGGCTGTTAAGAAAGGGATTCTTAGTTTTCAATAAAGTATAAAAAAGTCCGTTTATTCGAAACAAATATTACGAATATCGTAAAACACAGTACAAATTGTTCAAATTCGTAAATGATTTTTTTTCGAATCGAAATACGCGGTAACCCCCCTGATAGCTTTAAATAACTCAACGTGTGTTAAAAGATGCACAACTTTAGTACTTTGCGTTAACGGAGATGTACGATATGGAACAAAGCTTATAAGAAACCCTGTATATCAACTTAGTTGTCATTTGAAAATAGCGACGTATAAAGTACAAAAAAATCTATGTGACGCGACTAGTGTACATAACTTTTATCCTTTATTTAAATGGTTTTTGGGAAAACTAATCTTTAATATTCATACATAAATTCTTTTTTTTTTGTAAAATTTATTTAAATTTGAACATATACCCAAATTAAAGTCATTTTCTTTAAAATTTTTAAAAAAATGGGTGTTTAAAATCGATTTACTATATAATTTATTATAAACTTACCGCCCCCTTTGCGACCTCTCTTGGGCGTACCATCTACAGAAGCAGTACCTTTACGCCAACGAGTGCCGCCACCACGTTTACGTTTTCCTCTTGTACTGTACGATTCATCAAAGTCATTGTCAGATTCAAAATCATCTTCAAAATCATCAACATGATGGTGATAGGACATTTCCATTTCTTCATGGAACCAACCATCTTTTTCGGCATTGGCATGAGAATCTTTGCTATCATTATCACCAGAGGCACTCATAGAATTGCCATCGGCAGTTAAAGCTAAAATAATATACATATATACAAAGAAAATTAAAACAACCTTGGAGAAAGAAAGATTACAAAAAGAAGAGACACAGAGTAGTGACCTGATCACTTACATTTGTTTACATTCGTCAAGTAAATACTGCATGAAAAATTAAAAGTAAAAACAAACTTAACATACCTACGCACATACATTGAGCCCTAACTAAGAAATGTTACATAGCACATTAAAAGATACAGAATTTTTTTGTAACAACAAAATGTATAAATCATGAAGTAAAAACAATAGTAAAGATATAAATCGCAACAACAAAAAGTAAAAATATAAAATTGCACAAGAAAACCGAGCCAACATACATCCATCCTACCAACACAAACACACATGCAGATTTACTCATACTCTTACACACACAAGGGGTGGGTGGCTGTTACAAATTATATGAAATAAAAACAAAATAACCCACCCAAACTAGCGAAAAAGATATACGAACACATTAAGAAAAATTATATAGAAAATAAGGTCCAGGGTAGTTGATAAACAAAATGTATAAGGCATAAAGCTTCTTTTATATCGATTTAACTTTTCTTAAATGCATTGAAACTTACCTGCATTTTCGCTGTGATCACGAACAGAGGCACCAGCTCCCGTAGAGGCCGTGTAGTGGTGATGATGGTGATTATTAGATTCACGATATTGATAGTGACGATAGCTGTGATGGTGATTAAGTAAATATTGTCTTTTCGGTTTACGCCATCGATTTGAAGGATATGTATAGATTTGTCCCTCACGAAAGCCAGGCATACGTTGTTTCTGTTTAACAAACAGAGCACAGTGTGTCTGTGCAACGCCTGTCTGCGGATCTAAGAAGGGCATACGCAAACGTCTTTCTATGCATAGACGAGTGTTATAGTTTTCACTATTCTCCAGTATTTCCTTGTAGGCTGAATCATTTAGAAAATTTTGTATTTTCTCAAAATTATTTATATTAACAACTTCAATTTCCGGAGCCGACATGACAATTGCTGCTTCCACCACACAATTTAAGGCTTCTTAAGCCAACAATGTTATATGAAAAAGTCTTTGTTGTATTTATAGTGCTCTTTGATCCTTTACTTACAAATTGCTCCTGTTACATCAAAATAGCTTGGTTAAATACGTATTGCATTTCTTCTTATTTATTTTTTATAAGTAATTTATTCTTTAAAATATTTATAAAGTTATTTAGTTTTTATTAAAAATATACGTTTAATTTGCATTTTTGCAGCCAAACAAGTTTTTCTTATTAGTGATGTGTTGAGTACTGAATGCTGTTGTAAAAACGAGTAACTAGACAGTTAGTTACATTGCATTTAAGAAACTACTGAGTGTATTGAGTGATGATTTCTTTTTTTAACTTAAATTTAAAGTATAAGATTGCATTTATGTAAAAACTCAAGTAAAAATTATATAAGCAATAACATATTTTTTGTTATACTGATAAATATATTAATAATTAAATAAAATTAAAAATGTCTAGTACCAAATACTTAGCACTCGTATGTACACATTTTTAGCAACACTATTTTTTTTTGTCCAATTCTTCTTTAATACTTAGTTCGTTTTTCAGTGATAACAGTTGAGAGTTTTTATAGTTAAATTAAGCGATTTTCTTTATAACATTTTGTTAACTTGAGGGTTACACCTACAAGTTTTGCCTTTCAAGTTATATTAAAAATTTTCTGTGTTCATACGGCTCATGTTTTAATGACATGATTGCTACTTTATAGGCAAGAGGGACGAGGGGAAAAGAAACGAGTACACAGATGCATGTACTGTCAGTACGCTTTGCTTTTTCATTCGTTGTTTAATTTTGTTTTTGTTTTCAATACGTACAACTATACAAAATAAAAAACATGTCGTCAACATGACATGAATCATTTGAACGCCAATTCATGTTCAAAGAAGAAAAAGAAAGAATCATGTCATGAGGGCCACACAATCAAGATTTGCCTTTCAATTTGCAAATTATTCCCACTTTTATAACTAAGACCCCTTTTCCACTCGGTAAGTTACTTGCGGAATTGTCAAATTAAGTGCAGCCTGTGCCACAGCTGAAAATTCAACCAAGTTTTGACAAGCAGTTTGTGCGAACAGCTTGAAAGTGTTTTATTGAACGTGTGACTGCAGGGTTAAATTTTTTTCCTAATACACTCATATATTAAAAAATTTAAGTGAACTTGCCTTTGAAATCGTCTTTCATGTTAAGGTTTTCAATTTACGTTTAAGCTGACTACAAGTAAGGTTGTAAAATTTTTTGTTTTTCTTTATAAATTGTTTTTTTGACCTGCGCTATCTTGTTTTCTTTGTTTCATTGTTTTTTGTACACATTAGACGATTGTTTGTTTTTGAATATGTGCATGAATTGGTTTTGTGCTGCTTGTGCGGGATTGAATCAGGTTGAAACTTTATGCCAACGAAAAACCAACTTGCAAGCCAAAATCTAGTCTAGTGTGTGCACGTGCAATTAAAACAACTTTTGTGCTATTGGCATTATTTATTTATTTATTTCAATCCAAGTAATATAAAAAGCCTAGTAACCCAAAAATTATATATTACATTATCATCCAAATTATTTACCACAGCTCGTATACAACCGTGATGAAATAATACATATTGGTACACAACTCTGTGTTTGTGGAATCTATTTTTATTTATTAGAAACAATTTTTGTGATTTGTTTTTTTGGGCGTGGAGCTGATTAAAGATTTTGAAAATATTTATCTAAAAATTTCAATAAAAAAAACTGCGACAAAATGGGGGCTAGCAATCGCAACACACGAATAGCAGTTGGAATCTCAGCATTTGCTTTTTTACTATATATTGTTGCATTTGCAACTCCATACTGGCTAGTTACAGACGGTCGTTTACAAAATCCACGGTTTACCAACTTAGGTCTTTGGGAAGTGTGCTTTAATGGATTTCAAGATATCCACCGATTTTATGATACACTTTTCCAGGGCTGCATGTGGGTTTTTGAAGAGGAGTATTATATTATACATGATTTTCTATTGCCTGGATTTTATATAGCTGTACAATTGTTTGCTACTCTTTGCTTTGTTATGTGTTTAATTGCTCTGCCGCTAACATTGTCTTTTTTACGTACATCCAGAGATGATGATCGTTACGTGTTTTTGCTGTTGACAGTTGGTTCTTGTCAAGTGTTAGCGTCATTTTTTGGGTTTTTAGCTGTAGTGATTTTTGGAGCATACGGAGATTCTCGAGATTGGATGCCACATTGGCAAAATAATGACATGGGATGGTCTTTTGCTTTGGCGGTTGTTGGTGCAATTTTCTTAATGCCTGGCGGTGTTTTATATATGATTGAAGCTAGACGAGAACGTTATAAGCGTCTTAATGAGATAAGCAATCGTGAAGTTATAAGTGAGTATGGTGGAGGTGATGCAGATTATTATCAACATGTTGCACAACAGCAACTTCAACAAGCGCCGCCGCAACAAGAGCAACCAACATCATCTTATTTTGCACCGGAAACAAGCCGCCCTAGACGTCCTCAACCGGGCCATCGTGCCCCCACAGCCCCTCCCTCGGTAGCAATTGTGGGTGGTGGCATTCAAACTGATATATAAAAAATTAAAAAAAAAAACAGTTTTAGAAGTACGTAAGTAATCGTATTAATTTCAAGACATCCGTCCAATATACAATTTTTGTCTTTTTGTTTATGTTTTGTCCAATAGTAATAGTTATTAGGTATTTGTATAGTTTCGAAACTATATTTCTCAAATATGTGTGTATTTATATGTATAGTGTAATCTCCTTTAACCGGCACCTTCGTAAAGCAGAGATCTTAATTTTACGGGCACTTGCCTAGTTCCAACATTGTTCCATTAGAAAAGCATTAAATTCTTTTAAGAGTGCATCCCCCTTGTACGGACACACTGCAATTGTCCCTTTGGAGTACGGTCATGAGAGATTACACTGTATATATAAATATATTTTTATGTTATTTTTTTTTAATATAGGGGCCTTAAAATTAACGAAAAATTTGTGTTGATCTTTTATAAACGATACAAATAAACATTATAAATATTTTTTACTAAAACATTTCTGTATTTTTTGACAAATAATTACATTCCACTTTAAAAAATAAATATGTATTTCATAATAATTAATTAAAATTAATATAAATAAAAGTATTATAAAATTTTTTATGGATAATATTAATACATAATAGCCAAGTAATTAAACTTTTACACCACTTTTTTATATTATACTAAACTTAAATAAAGTTGAGCATTTAGTTAAAAGAATGACAAATTCGTCAAAATTTTGAAAATCGCATTCGTGTTACTCAAGAATTATTATTTTGTCTACGTTTAAGTGAAAATTATTAATCTGCAATGATCTATCACATTATAACTGCATTCGAATTCAGTTTCCAAAAATTTGGGTTGTTTGTTTTAAAACCTGTACAACATACAAAGTTACATATTTTAAATTGATCATAAAATATTTTAGTGCAAAATTATTGCATTACCATTAACTTTTATCATTTTAATGCACTTCATTATTTTCTTATCAAAATAGTGCATTCGTTCTTAGATACCAATTAAATGTATGCCAATTAATGCAATTCTTTTGCATTATTATTAAAACGTCATGAATGGTGCAGCATTATTGCATTATCACAAAAGTAGTGTAAACATAATAATATGTTTATTATTTTTGGATTACATAATCATCTTATGAAGTAATTCAAATTAATTTTTATTAAGAAATTCGGTTGATGGTTTTTTAAATGGCTTAAGAATTTACACACAAAGACCCATTTATCTTCTTTCATTTTTCTTTAATGTGAAGCATTTGTTCTTAAAAATATGAGCATTATCGCCGTATTTCTATATAATGAACAATGATTAAAGTAAACATTTGTCCGCCGATTTTCATAATATATGGCTTATTTTCTTTGTAATATGTATGTAGGCCTGTTCTGATAATCACGTGCTTTTAAAATAACACATTTGTGGTGTTTTGAAAATCACACCATTTTGTGTTTCTCGTTTTAATCCTGAACAATTTGAGGTGTTTTACTAAAAAATAATTCAAGATCTTCACAAAGTAGGCATATATCCAAAACTTAACTGATTTTGTACCTACTGCTCTGGCATTTTTAAAGTTTGTAGTTTGTTTGTTCGACAGGAATGTGTAAAAAATAAATCGTGATGTCTTATTTTTCCTTTTTTTCTTGCTGAAAAGATAGATATATACTTCTAGACCATATAAGAAACCCAGGTTATATATACAAACATACACATCAAAACTAAATAGAAATTTAGGCGATTATATTGACGTGTTACAAAGTAGTTGCCATGTAACAATTTAGGGGTATATCAAAATGATGGTAGCTTTTAATAAGGAAAAAGCATAATAAATTAGAGGACATTTTCCCAATGGCCAAACAATTGACAAAACGGTTAATTTTTATTTCCTTTAAAATTAATTGAAAATTTTATTTTATACTTGCTTTGTAATATTGTTTTGACTTAAAGCATAAAAATGTTTTACTATTGTTTTTTTTTTTTGTCACATTTTTATCAAAAGTGACATAAATTTGTCTATTTTATATTTTGTACATTTTTATTATATATACCTATACAATGTTATATAATTTAAAAATAAATTCTGAATTAATTTTTGTGCTCAATAATAATAAAAAAACGTAATTACTAACAATTTAAACACACATACACCCACCCAATAGTTGTAACAACCGCAACTTTACAAGTTTTATAGATTTTTGTTAAGTTTTTTAAATACACACAGACTAGTCTTTGTTTCCTTTATAATAACAAAAAAATGTTATTTAAACCTAAAAATATCTCCGAAGTTATTTTTGCACCAAAAATTATACAACTCATGATGTATGACCATTCATTGTACAGGCCGGTTTGTCAGGTGATGATTTGAAAGATTCTTTTAGCCATATCTTTGGTGCGTCAGTTTCATTGGCACTAGATTCTATTATGACAAACAGTTCACGATTATTGGCTTGTAATTGCTGTCTTAAATAGTTAAATAATTG